>OV815275.1:39250075-41650075 GCA_929108145.2 Limnephilus rhombicus | reverse complement strand
GGTACCCTTGATCGTTTCTGAGTTTTAGCGGGACGCACATTTTTGTACACTTTCTTTTATAATATATCTTGATTATTATTTAGAACGATTCGGTAGGCCCAAAAATATTGGTATTTCCAAATATCTTTAGGTACATCTATTGGCGATTTTCCTCGTACCTAGATTCACAGCTTGAAGCCTTTGCAAGCTTCCGTCGGTGCGTCAATAGAGTAAAAATATATAATTTTAAATCAAATCTAGAATTCTTTAAAATCTAGTCATAGTTTATTGACTTCCTAGTTGAGAATGGTGTGGGTGTAGTGATTACATAAAAAAAAGAAACCGGTGAAGAGTATCGTAATATTGTTTAGATTATTAACCGACTGACTAGACTGGAAACCGAATGAACCCACATCCAAACAAATTACGTCCCACATACAAACTGAAGATCGTAATTTTGTATTTATTTATACGCAAAAACTTAACGCGTTTACCGCAGAATTTCAGTGATACAAATCTATTCGAACACTAAGCAATACATTGTTTATTGGTCTGGGTAGATGCGGATATACTTAACGTACAGTAGATAAATCTTTGCGCGAACTCCTTCGATATAAGATGAAGTAGCTCGCATAGTATTTCAATAGATGAAAATAACTCGGTCTATTCTCCATACGAAAACCAGACGTTCTGTAGCGTCAGATCTGTCAGTAACTTGTGCTGGTGCTGGGTGTGTTCAAACATTCGTAACGCTTTGAAGATCATTCGTTGTTTACTTTTGCCTATAACTTGGCCGAAAAAACAATCATCATGAACTTCGTGGGAAACTCGTCGAGCAGTCAGTGTGTTTTGAATAACAGTGATGTTTCTTCGTCTGATGATGAAGCGGACACTAGTTGCACACTGAGAACACGGCGCAGTCTTCCCCATGGAGCGTTCGCACACGCCCTCAAGTAATTTTGCATTTTTTGTATCATAACCATTAACAAAATTTTAATTATTACAATCAAAATATACCTACTTATTACTTATACCTTAAAAATTTATTCTAAAATGGGTAAAAATAATACTGACCTTTGTTGAACATTTTTGCTGGGTACCTACCTACCTACTCAGGCTTGTATTAAACTATTATTATTAAATTATTATTGATTCCTTTTCCCATTAAATCTGTTCCTTTTTCAGTCTTTTGTGGCGTGGAGATATTTTTATCTTCATTTCAATTCGTGTTTATTATTTTTGACCATAATATTAAAAATAGTTTGTGTTTTCATGAAATACGTCTTATTCTAATGTGGTAAATTTCTGAAGTCCCCAGTGCGGAGAGAAACGCATGGATAGCATTTTGAAAAGGAAACGTCAAGTTTCCGTGCCCTATTTCAAGAATTTTTAGCTCGAATTCGGTAAAAATATTTTTACGAAAAATAGAAAAAAACTTTCCAAAGTTTTCAATACATTATTTTACATTGCGCCGGTATTTAGTTATGTGTGGTAACATAAAAAATCAATGAGGAGATCATTTAAAAATGTAGGTGAATCTCTTTCAATTTTGAATACTATTTTTTTTACAATGTACTTAAATTGTGAAATTATTATCTGTTCACGGTACACACATAGTAGGTGCAAATAAAATAAAATAAGTACTTAATGGGAAACCCGGTCGCCGAGAAATTCTAATAATAGGTATTTTACCAAACTGTTGCTGTCACTGTCGCTTTAAGCCCCGAATACCGACCGAAAGGGATAACCGCTCCTCAGGCTGATAATACCTAAATAAAATCGTCAAAATCGAGATTTTGTACTTTCCATTTTCTCCTCCAAAACTGGACCGACTTTTAAGATATTTTTTACTAACTGTATTAGAAAAAATATTCTATTACTGTGTGTTTTTTTTTATACGTTGTCTAGTTTGCATACTGAACGTCTGATGGTGGCGTTAAAACTAGGCAATTTCAACAATTTTTGGAGTGTCCTAACTCCTTTGAGAAGTAACCTATAAAAAAAAGCAAAACGTACCGACACACTAGTGGTCGATACTAATATTATAGTAAAAAATATTTTCACTACTGAGAAAATACAGAGGAAATTGGGGAATATGGTTTATGGAAAAACGCCGCCCGGTTTCCTCTTAAATACAATTTAATTCCCAATTTTTTTTTGTTATTTGTTTATGAGGTGTTATGCCGTGACGCGCTACCTCCTTCTTTATCCAACGTTTCGGACAGCGTTGCAGTGTCCATCATCAGGGCAGATCCGGCATAACACCCCAAAAACAAATAACGAAAATACTTTTGGCCGTGAAAATCTTAAAACGTATCCCCAAAAAATTGTATATTTTGGACACACTCACTTGTCAGTTCTGATTTTTATTTCCGTAGGATTTAAAAAATATTTACCTTCGAATAACGCGATTTAAAGCCATTAAAATTCTCTTCTGGAGGAAATAACACAGTATTTTATACCTACATGAACGGCAGCGCGGTATTTTTCTAACAAAATAAAATTTTAAATTTGAGGACAAAATATCCAAACAAGCTGAATATATTTTAAATCGAAAGGTTTGGCAAATACCTGGTAAGGATGTATAAAATATTTAGGAAATTTAATTGAATTGTGTTAAATTATAAAATAAAAGCCACAATAATTCGATATTTCACGACCGGTCGTTTGTAATTTAAATCAATGTTTTTTCTCATTTTTAATTGATCATTTATATGTATATACAGTAGGTACCTAGGGAAAATATTATTTGTTTTAATACTTATTGTATCTCACGAATAATTGCGAAAGCTGCCTGTAATATGAAAAATCGAATTCTTTGAGCTATATTTATTTAAAAAATAAGTAAGTAAAGTAGCCCATATCCGTATCAAATATTTGCTATACATGAATTTTAATATTAAAAAAAAAATTGGCATCAAATACAAAATTCAATTTTAAATGAAAAGGTTGGGCAACATGAAAACGAAGTAAAAATATGGTTCTTCACAAATTTTCAACAATAACGGAGAGGAAATGTTGAATAAATAATGTTTTCGAGGAAAGGAGAAAGAGTAGGCTAGAATTGAAAAAAAAAAATCGAAACAAAAAACTTGAAAAACAAAACAAAGAAGCATTTGTAAAGGGAAGCATTTATAGAAAAAATATCTTACTCACTTTTTTAATACTATAAATTAACCCTAGAAAGATAACCTTATTCTGCTGTACATAAAAGATAACCATATGCTGCAGAGGCGCATAATATATTAATGATTTTTTTTTGTTATTAAATACCTACGTAATGTATTTATTGAGATGATTATTTTAATGTGTGGTTAATGAACTAATAATAAAAAAACTTTTTTAGTGAAATTATTTATTTATTTTAAACATTAAACTTAAATCAAAAAACCTCTAGAAAAAATCAACAAAATTAACCGTATTCTGTTTACAGGAAAATATTATCACAAATGTATATCTTTTGTTTTATAAAACTAATTAAACTATTTTAATTTACTAATCAACTATAAAATAATCAGTCAAAACTATAATTATTTGGCTAAAAATTTGGTTTAGAGGCATTCAAAGCAAAAATCATTTTGTGTTCGCCGCAAACTGTTTTTTTTGCATTTGGCGCAAGTCATCTTTGACATTCTTTTTTTTTACTTAAGAAAAAGCTGCAATACCGTCTTTTCTTGGCTGGGGGTTCTTCTTCATTATCTCTAGAGCTCTGCACATCCGGATTCGGAAGAATATTGGTGTTATTGTCTCGCACACGCTTGAGCAAAGTAGGAGCTTCGAGTCTTCCCGTCATCCACGGTTCAGATAACTGAGTGCTTTAATTTTTCATATATTCCCTTCTATTTAGAGGCTGTTTGTGCGAATTATATTTATGACAGATATCCTACCGCAAATTTGTCCTTTTATTGTTGACCAGCAATGCTGGTTTTTACCCCTAAGCACACGGCGATCACGACGTGATGTTTCCAAACTTCCAGGCTCTGAAGATACTGGTGGAGTTCTCATCTTCATAGTCACTCTGCATTTCATCTTCACTCACATGATCTTCTGTTTCACTGTCACTTTCCTGATGTCCCTCATGCTCGTTCTCTTCTTCTTCAGCCATAAATCTCAATATTGCATCATCAGATAGTATTCTTCGGCTCGTCATGATGAAGGTAAAAAAAATTCATACTGAAATAACAAAAAAATACCTATAATAAACATGCAATGTAAGTATAAACAAATTTATACTTTTACTAAAAGTCACTCAAAAGATAACCATGCGCCTTCGGAGCGCATTACCTGGTCATAACTGCAAAAATCTGGTACTTACCGCGTAAAAACGGCCATCCCGCGACGCTGTGCACCGACGACTGAGCTAACAAAAAAGAGACTGCGTTTTCTTACCGTCGCGGGCGCCTCTGAGGCGTAGGTGATCTTTCTAGGGTTAAATAAGTCAATTGCTGTCACATTTCCGAAGGTAGCTTTCTAAAGAATCATCCTTTCATCTCTATTTTTCATTTTGATAACAATGCATTTCATAGAATTTCTCCTTCGCCAATTGGTGAAGGTGAATTTTCGGCATGCCGTCAAAGACGTTACATACTTTAGACGAGGGGTAGAAATCTCAAAGTGGGAAGCCAAACGTAAGACAATTGTACTGTTCTCGATTTCTAGTACTTTAGTACCATTTAGTACTAAACTGTCAATCGTCAAGTAAGGTCATGTCTTACCAGTAGGAAAATTGCATTTAAAAAGCGCCAAAATGCCCTCCTGTATGATGGGAAAATGTTTCCATTACACGGTAAACATTAGTAAAAGTGAAGAAATAACATTTAATTTATATGTACACACAAATTACTTATTATTATCGATTATTACAAGCAATACAATTAATTTTCATGTTCCCCGTCCGACAATTTTGTATGTCATTTGAGAAAAAACACACATTCTTTAATTGTCTTATGGTACGGTCACACTGAGGTCAACTTCCAAATTCAAACTTTCGGACGATTGCGTAGAAGGGTAGTTCATGCGTTGGAAGTTTGGCTTCAGTGTGAATGTAGCATAACTTTTTAATATTTTGAATTAAGAAATTACTGAAAACCGCTGAAAACAAAAGAGAGTTGCTTACTTGCCACATTATTTTGCGAGCATGTGAGACTATGGCGAGTCTATTTATATAACGTCATTGCATGCCGTGACATTTTTTTATTTTCCAGGAATTAATATTTCGAATTTTTTAAAACTTAATTACTGCTAGAAACAACATTTGGATAAACGGTAAAAGATGCATTAAAATTTCATTTTCATTCAAAGTTCAAAATTTCTCGTACAAAACGATTCCTTTGCCATCATTTTGTATTTTTTGTATGCATTAACATTTGCGCGAGTTTTGTTTCAAGTAAATATGCGTGAATTATTTAGTTTACCTAAACTAAGAACCTATATTTTTACGTGAATACCGCACAAGAGTCCCAACTGCTCCCAACCGCCTGGAGCCAGTGAGTCTATGGCATTCCCAATTAGAAAATGTTGTGATACTGAAGGTGGTGGGGAGGGGAAGGAGATGGGGAAGAGAAAGGTGAGGAAATTCCTGGCTATTCAGATCTGGTCACCAAAAAATGGCTGAAGCCATTTCAGGCAATGTTTCAATTCTGAATGTTTTGCGCATGTAAATAGTGGTTTCTTGTAGTAATTGTTAAAATGAACTGTGCCTAAAAGTGCGGCGGTTAACTAACTAACTAACTAACCAACCATCACGCCGTTTCTCCGCCGGGGCAGGCAGAAAGGGCGGACCGCCAAACAACTCGATCTTGATACACATTCATACATCGTCTCATACATGCTCTTCTATTATTCCGACTCTTCACATGTCCCGACTCAAGTATCTGATTCACTTGGTTGTGCCATGTCTTCCTCCGGCGTTCCCGATTTCTTCTTCCATTCACATTTGCGTCATGTATTCTCCTTACACTCCTTTCCTCGTTCATTACATTTTTTTGGAATATGAGACTAAAGATAAATATTTTACAAAATCCGAAAAATTGGCATTGCACAATGCACAGCACTTGTGTCTACTACTTTATAAAACCAATAAGTACTCTTTGTAATTGTTTTCAGATCAAGTCGACTCCAGAGTAATCCAGTTAACTCATCGAATCGTTGGATTAGTGAAAACCCAAAGTATGGGAACGTTATGCGACTTTATTGCAAAACTGGTTTCCATTTGAAGGTAACTCTAGATGGAAAAGTTTGTGGAACACAGGAGGAAAATGATCGATTTGGTAAACTTTCTTGTTTTCTCACAACCCACATTTATCCCATGAAAAATTACCATTGAGACTATGACATCCCATATTGTGAATTTTGGTATGTTGTGAGGCTGAAGGTGGCTGCGAACAGAAATAGAAGGGGAAGAAGAAAGTGGAGAAGTACCTGGCTATTCAGATCCAGTCACCATAAATGGCTAAAGTTATTTCAAGCAATGTTTCAATTCTTGAATGGTGGTCTTTCATCAGGGTGATACTGAGAGTATCTTCCACTCTATGTACAACATTATAATTTTTTGTGAAACAACACAAATTAATTAAATTTAAATTACTTGCACACATCGGGATTTAAACACCCTACATCCGGATTCAAAGTCAAGAGCCTTACCCTTCCACCACTTGATGCATTCGTAATTCGTGTATTTAAAATGTTAATGATTTACAATTACAGCCATCATGGAAATAGGTTCGGCTGGAACAGCGGGACACATTACGGTTCAAGGGAAGGAAAGCAAGCTGTACATAGCGATGGACAGAAAGGGACGACTATATGGAGAAGTGAGTTGAAAACATAATCTAGCTATCTATATATATAAAAATCAAAATATATTTGCTTCTGCGTTTGTAAGTATTTATATATATATGTGAGATGTCTATGCGTTGCTAAACCATTAATCCAATTGCGATGAAACTTTGGGGATTCGATGTGAGCATGCCCGCGATGGTTTCTGTATACAATAGTGAGCTCTGGTATCAATGTTGCTAACCATTCATCCGATTGCGGTGAAACTTTGGGGATTTGATGTGCGCATGCCTGCGATGGTTTCTAGATATAATAGTGAGTTCTGGCATCATAAAATTATGCATTTCTAAACCGTTAATCCAATTGCGATAAAACTTTGGTGAGTTGTTGTGAGCATACCCGCGAAGGTTTCTGTATATACTGGTGAGTTCTGGCATTATGAAATATTTGGCATTATTTGTATAAAAACATTGCAATAGGTGGCAAGTGAGCTGTTTGAAAACTGAATGTACAGGGACTTAATGTATGGAATGTGGGAGAGGGGATGAGAACTTACGAGGGGGGTTTGCGGGATGGGGGGAAGAGGGAGAGGGGATTGGGGAGAGGGAAGCCGGAGAAGGCAGAATGGGAACGCTTGAGGGGAAGGGGACACGGGAGAGGAAAGAGAGGCGGAAGGGGAACGTGACGAATGGGAAAGGATAAGCAGGGCGAAAATTTTTCTTTATTAAGTAGCATAGCAACGATTGCCAGGAACTCGCTAGTATATACATACATAAAAATCAAAATATGTATTTATGTGAGTATGTATATGAGATGTCTTAGCTACGAAAAGCGAGGCGAACAGTAGTTGAGAGGGAGATATGAGTTAGTGAAGATAGAAAGAGAGAGAGTTATGTTTCGTATATTACTGTAGGGGCAAGAGAGAGAAGTGCGAGCACACATTTTCTTTCTCTCATTCTCTCATAGCCAGTTATGTTTCGTATATCTAAGACACAGTGCAGGCCTTCTGTCTGTATCACACTGTAGGAGCAAGAGAGAGCAGTGCGCGCGCACATTTTCTTTCTCTCTTCCTATCATATGATGGAGCTAAAGAAGTTTAACTTCAGTCGTGTTGTATAAAGCACACTCGTTTTTTATTTAATGTGCGAAATTTATTGACTTTTTTGCAAGTCCAGGATGAATATTTTGTTTATTTTTTATAAATAAATAATTGGATAATTTGTATACCACCGTTCTTGTAAAAAAAAATCACTTCAAGCGTATATATGGTGACAAAGATGGCATATATATAAAACACCTCTGCCATAGGTCACCCCAAGTGGTTCGCTACATTTGGTGATTTAGCATTGGTGCCCGGGTTCATGGGGTGAGGTTTGTCTAGGTCCTGGAGGCGGATGACCAGGACATACTGAACCCCAGATTCCTCCCCACCCCTTAAACCCTTTCCTTCTCAGAACTCTCCTCTCCTTCCTTTCCTTAAAAAAAACCCTCCACACAGCCTCCCTAAAGATGACATAGGCCCTGAGGGAAATTATTTTCCTCAGGGCCTCCTGTGTGGAGCTCATGTAAAAAAAAAAAAATGTGTATATATATAATGTGGTCCTTAAAATTGGAAAGCGAGTGATAAAAAATATTGTATACAAGGTGTAACAAGACGTACCCGAAAGACTTTAACCAATGATTCCTGGGCTTATTTGGAGTAAAAAATGTAATTGTCTTTAAGCTGTCCAGTGACATTTAAAAAAGTGTCCAACGCTCAGTCTCGTTCCAGCAACAGTAAACAGACGGAATGGTCAGAGTATGTCTTGGTACAACCTGTATATTTGTTTATATATTATACATATTTTTTTATTCACTTTCCTGATGGAATCTAATATCTACTCGTAATACTATATTTGCTGATGAAATCTTAAATTGCAATTGATTTAAAGGGGCATACATTAATTATTTGAGCAGTTTTTCTTCCAATCTAGACCCTCCGCCCTTGGTGAGATAAATTTGGGCCACTTTGTACATTCTTTTCAAGTAACGTGAGATTTTGCTGGACCCCCCCCCCCCCCTTTTTGAGCTCACATAATTAATGTATGCCCCCTAATGTGAAGGTTTAAAATGTTATAAAATATATTTTTTTATGTTTGACTTTTAACATGCGATAATCAGTTTTTTTCTTTCTTTAAACAAAGCGAATCTAAACTAGTCCCAGTGAGAGCTCTTGCGAATATCATCGACGTTCTTACTCTTCCTTTTCATGCGTCTTGTTTAAAAAGGAAAAAGACAGAAGACATTGGAAAGATAACGTCACATACGATTTCTTAATGGGACTAGTATAATAATGGGCACTAAAAGTAGCACCTTTTGATGGTGTTAAAATAGGCATTAGTATGTATTAATTAACTATGACTCACAATTAAATTTATTACGGTGTACAACATTTGCTAATATGGATTAACACACTTCCGCCAGGAAGGATAGATCCACCTTTTACGCCGGACCTACTTGAATGGCGGAAAAGGCACTGCGTTCTCATAATTTTAAATGAATATTGTATAAACGATATTAAAAAAGTATACTATGCTTTGTGTCAATCACAAATAGAGTACGGTATAACTGGATGGGGGTCTGCCTTGAGCACTCACACAGAGCGACTCAATATAGCCCAAAAAGGAGTACTAAAGACAATACTGAAAGTTCCGCTTAGAACTCCGACGGAAGAAATATTTAATAACTTTCAAGTCTTCAATGTACAGAAACTTTATTCAAAAAATATTTTATTTAAACTGAAAAAAAACATATATGTATACTCCACTGCCCAACATAAATACTCAACCAGGGCAGTAAGCAATAACATCCTGGTTACTCCCAGTTTGAACACATCTTTTGGACAGAGAAATAATAAATTCCATGCTATGAAATTATACATTGCTCTACCAGATCAAATCAAAAATATAAAGGAAATGAATATATTTAAAACAAAAGTAAAAACATGGCCGAGAGATCAAAGTGATAATAAAATTACAAACATCATGAAGACGATATAAAGACAATCCATAACCAAATACAAATATTTTAAAAAACTACAGGCCACCTCAGAACAGGAAATCCTAGTGAGGAGGTCTGTGAAAAAAAAAGAATCTATACTTATACTATACATTATACATACATGTACAAACCTTGCTATTGAAACTAATAATAAATATTTTTATTTTTATTTTAACTTTATGAGTAAAATCTCAAATTGTAATATTTAATTAAATGAAGACAATATAAGCGAAACTCAATCGAAAATCTGAAAACAGAAAAATCAGAAAAAGACATTGACACATCTGTCCCAGATGTGTCAATATCTTTTTCTGATTTTTCTGTTTTCAGATTTTCGATTGAGTTTCGCTTATATTGTCTTCATTTAATTAAATAATAATAAATAAATAAATAAAATAAATAGCAATCTCTATGTAAGGGTCCCAACTATATGTGTTAAAGTTAACTAAAGTGTTAATGTAACAATATTGTTTTTCAAGTATTATTTTTGTTTTACCTATATTAGTTTGTGTTATTTTTGTTACATTGAATTATTATTGTTAACCTCAACACAGGCATGTCGTGGTGAGGTTAAACATTGGATTATAGATTGTTATACGTAACATGTGCAGAAACAATAAATATGTATTAAAAATGTGATACAAATCTATCCAATCTTCTTTTCTTTTGTGTGAAAGAATATTTACTCGGCAGGAAAACTCTTTTAAATTTTTTTTTGATTTGTTGCGCTGCAAATTTTTTTTTTGTATAAAATATGGTAACTGGACAACAATATACAACTTCATCAATCCTTTGAAAAGTAATTAAAAGTAATCAAAAACAAACAAAAAATAAATAGGATACGTTAGGTTAGGGGCCGTTCAAGTATTACGAAACGCACTTGAGGGGGGGGGTCTTGTGAAACGTTACTGTGCGTTACGAGGGGGGGGGGGGAGGGGGGATTCGAACAACGCGTTACATGTTTTTCTTTATTTAGATAAAAAAAATAGGGAATTAAAATCTTCTTTTCCTTCTCGAAATGTCTTGTTTGATTTATCACCGCAAACGCGATTAAAACGAAAAAAAGGTTTCAGGTAAAAATTATCACTTGGGTGTTACGTAACGTTTAGGGGGGGGGGGGGGGAGAACGTTACACGGGGGGGAGGGGGGGCAGGGCCATAGCCAGAATTGAATTTAAGATAGGGCAGCGGTAATTACAGGTAGGGCGCAAATAAAGTGATCTGATCTTGGTCGGGCGGGGGTGGGGGGGGGGGGGGGGGGGAGGGGGGGGGGAGGTGCTCTGGGCGGCACTTTTAAGGGGCGGCAAAATTTCATAATAAATAATAATAATATATTGTTAAAATTTTAATAATTTCTTTCATATTTTTGTTGCATATATGATTCAGACCGATTGAAATGGGCACGGAATTTTTCATTACTTATTCTGTGACAAACCTGGGGAATCCCCTTTTTCAAATCAATGTATAATAATGTCATCTTGATAACTGCAGCGACTGGCAACAATTCAGTGAGAATGATTGTGAGAGGTCCGTGGGCGATGCGCGACAATTCTAAGAAAGTTTCATGGATCGTCACGTGTTCCAATGGATTATCAAACCATCCATGTGTTCCAAGTACAAAAGTAAGAGGAAAACCATTTTTTTGTTCTGGGTGTAGTATCTGAGATAAAGCTGAGGACTTAGCAGATTAACTCCGGGGTTAAAACCAGTTTCATGTTTCGAATGATCTGTCAAAATTCCAGTAGCGGATTAATCCGCTGACACATTTTGAAGAAAACTGTTCTAATATTTCGAGTGGAGTTAAAATTTTTATTTCAAACCATTTCACAAAATTCGTACTACGCATTATGTGAGAGTAATACTAATTAAATCTGTGGACAAGCAAGCAGATTCACCCTTAATTTAAAAGCAGTTTTTTTATCAGAATGTAAATTTCCAGTTGTGGATTCATCTGCTGACACATTTTGAAGGAAAACGTTCTCTTATTCGAAGTGAATTGGAGGTTATCCACCACATAACCGCCCGGCGTAAGTAACAGAAGGTTACTATTTAACAAGGACTATTATTTTTTTATAGAACGACCCTACAATTATAATTAACTAAAACTAGACCCCTATTGTCCCTGCATACGTTGTTAGCGAGCAGAATGCAAGTGCTTGATCTGATGACAAACCGTTTAGTATGGAGAAGGCCCGAAGATATCGATCTAGGGATTGGTTTATTTATGACTCAACTGTTGAATAACATCCCCAAACTATTTGGGAATTCTCCCTAAGCAGTGATTGCAATACGCGCACAGCCTCTCACCACTTACTTCAATTCCATCTATGGGCAGAATAAAGAATTGATATAATATGATTCTTTGGTTAATTCGAAGCTGTTTAGTTAGATGTCGCTACACTACACTAATAGGTAGTATTTTTTTTCAATCATGTCAAACAATGAACAAACAGTTTACTAGTATATTATCATAGTCGATGGTATTTCTTAAGGTAAGGCACAGGTATTTTAAGGTAGGGCATTGCCCCCTAATGCCCCCCCCCCTAGCTACGGCCCTGAGGGGGGTCAAAAATCTTAAAAAATGGTGTTCCGTAATACTTGAACGCCCGTTAGGCTATGGGCTGACTTTTCAAAGGGGTGTTGAATTGCCACATTGTTGAGTTGTCATGGAACTATAAAATACATACATTTTTTGCACATTGTATTATATTATTTAAGTATTAAAACATCACTACATGGCCCAACACTGCTTTTAGTTTACAGAGTTGTATTAAAAAGTAGGCTTTAATTTCAGACAATACTTTTATAATAGTTGGGGTGTGGTGGTAAAAAAAATCATTCAATTACATATACTTAATAACTTCAAAGACATTGTGCTTTAGAACAGAATAAAAAATATTTTCTCTGTTTTCGCCTGCATAAAGTGTAGAAGTAGATGTAATAATATATTAACTAGTATGTACTAATTAAAAAAATTTCTGTATATTTTTAGGCTAACAAAAGCAGGCCGCAGACAGTATGGCTAGAAGAGTTGATTGGTTCATATACAACTTATATGTCCCGAAACTACGCCCACCTGGGCTGGTTCATGGGAATTAAGAAGTCTGGAAAACCCAAGAAGGGCGTGAAGACTGGCTGGGGGCAGAGGGCAACACAGTTTCTTCCTCGGCGTCTCACATAGAATCTATTTACACTATAACCACATCAAATTAATTAGTATTATTATACACGGTATTTGTTCTTGACAGATAAATAGATGTATATGTATAATATGTAAAAGGTTAATAGGCGCTTTTAATATTCCCACATTTACGGAACGGCGACAGTACAAAAAGGCAATAAATAAACATACGTTCCTTATCACAATGCTGCAGCCTTTCTTACACATTAAATAATGGTGAGATAAAGGATGAGACACACAATGTATGTACATATCTGTTTCGTCCAAAGGAAATAAGTAGTATTTTGGAGGAAACAGACAAACGTACATTGTGTCTCATTTTTTGTCTCACCATTATTTAATGTGTAAAAAAGAGCTGCAGTGTTTATTTTTATTTTTTTTACGTGAGCTCCACACAGGAGGCCCTGAGGAAAATAATTTCCCTCAGAACCTATGTCATCTTTGGGGATGCTGTGTGGAGGGTTTTTTTTAAGGAAAGGAAGGAGAGGAGAGTTCTGGGAAGGAAAAGGGTTTAAGGGGTGGGTAGGAATCTGGGGTTCAGTATGTCCTGGTCATCCGCCTCCAAGACCTAGACAAACCTCACCCCATGAACCCGGGCACCAATGCTAAATCACCAAACGTAGCGAACCACTTGGGGTGACCTATGGCAGAGGTGTTGGTTATCCAATAAAGGTTCCCGGGGCGGCGGTACCCATTCCCGCCTCCCAAATTGTATTGGTTTCCATGCCATCTCAAAATCAAGTCAACTCAACAACAATTTGAAAAGTCATTAAAAGCTATGAAAAAAATAATTTAAAAATAGCTGTTAACCCTAACCTAACGTAACCCATTTAACCAATTTTTTATATTTTTTATCATCACTCTTTATGACTCTTTCTGAGGTGGTTCTGAGTTGGTTTCATCCTGAGTTGGCCGGTCACCGTTTAATGCCTATTTTGTATCTTCAACATTCTGTTAATATTATAGCAATATTAAAAGCGACTATTGTCTATCAAAAGAGACGCGGCTTTCATTACACGCAATGGAAAATATATTTTTTCTTTTTTAACAGTGAATTTTATGTGCTTATAAGTTTAGTATTCCATCTACATACCTAAAAGATTTTCTTTTTATTGAAATGTATTAGCCTTTCCCTGCAGACAAGTAGCCATGCGGCAGGTTTGGAGGACCACCTTCTTTGATTTTTGTAAATTCTGTATTACCTATGTCTTAAATAATTTAATTTTTAAATATTTATATGTGTAGGAATATATTAGAAGATAATCTTCTAAGAAAGTATTATATATAAAATATTGTATAGTATGTGTTTTCAATATTGAGTCCTAAAGGGCCTGTGCATGCGCAATTGGAGCAGCACGTTTCGGGCGCCGACCTGAAAAAGCGATAAGGTGCTGATAAAAACATAATACCTTACAGCCCTTGAGTTTTACTAGCAGCAGGCGCCGTTTGGATCAGGGCCGACCCTCTTCTTAGTCGCCAATAAAACAAGCAATTTTACAGGAGATTGCATCCACCATTTTGATGTGACTATATTATTTTTAATTTTATTTAATTGATATTAAATTAAATAATATATAAAAAAAATTCTAAAGCGAAATTTTTAGTTAGGTATTTATAGCATTTATATTTTTTAGTAGATAACTGTAAAAATTTTATGACTTTTTAGACTAAGTAATTCTCTTTCTTTCCTGTGTTATTTTAACTTTTGATGTAGGATTGATGTGAAATTAATATTTTTTAATACAAAATAATTATTAGGTACCTACTGACATAAATATGTTTTTATGTCAGTAGATACCTAATACCTCTAGATATAAATATGTTTTTAGTGTATGTTTTTACTTACCGCCTCCTAGGTATAAATATGTTTTTAGAATGTGAAAAGGTTTATAATCATCAAAAATACTAATTTAGGTTGTGGGTCAGTCTGAGTGTGATTCAAACTCTGGTTCAATAAACTCGAATTTGTTGTGAATTTAATTGTCATTTTCAAAATTGTAATCGAATGTTTCAAGAATTCAGACAAGCGGTAATGGAGATGAGATACTTACCCATAATATAATATTTTAATAGAAAATTATTTTAATTGTCATTTTAATTGTATATAATATTTATTTTACCAGAAAATTATTTTAATTCTATATTTGAAATGTGTATTTGTTTAAATTTCTTACGCTAAGTATCCGCACTTTTACCAATTTTAAGTACTTAGGTGTTATGTTAATTACTAATTAAGTAACTAGATTTGCTAACATAATATCCATCTCTTTCATTCATCCCGTGACCTGAAGGATTCTTTTAATATAAGTACCCAATTTAATAATAATAATATATTACACATAATAGAGAACTCCAGTCCAATTTAAAAAAAAAATTTTAATGAATAAAGACCTTCAAACTTAAATAACTGCATTTTTATTTTTATAGTTAGTTTTAATAGTTAAAATACAGTGAAACCCTCTTAAGAAGTTTTCCAAGGGACCGGAAAAAACAAACTTCTTAAGCAGGAAAACCTTATATGTGGGAAAAATTGGGCCAATTTTGGGCCGAGGGACCGAAAAAACCAAACTTCTTAAGCCACGAAACGTCTTAAGAGAACTTCTTAAGAGGGTTTCGCTGTAATTGTCAAAGTTTTAATTTTTCAAGACCCCCCGAAAAGCACCGTATCTATGGTGGATTATGTGACGTCTTCACCCACCGATAGTTTATTTACTTTCAAGTTGTCATTTTGAATCAGTGATGTTATGTCTAGGGAAATTTCCCTAGATCTAGGGGTGAAAAATATTTTTTAGGGAAAAAGGAAATCAGGACAAAATCTAGGTAAATTTTGAACTCTGGCAAATTTTTTATTACATATGACAATATTACTGGTATTATTTATATATATATATGTATATATATTTTTTGTACTTACATGCAATGTTATTTTTAACACTGACAACTCAAAATGATATTAGGGAACGTACCCATACTAAGTAACACGTTCGGGGGAGGGGGGTCTTCAAAATACCACGCTTGGTACAAATGAGCGGCGGGTTGCTTAGGTTTTTGGTCGCGGTGGGGGGGGGGGGGGGGGGTTAAAAAGTACAAAAAGTTGGTCACGTAGTATGGGTACGTTCCCCTGTGTATCTAAAAAGATAAATTGGACCTCTGAAAAAAAATTTAATTTATGTTTTAACTTCCGTTTTTTCGGTGATTGCGGTTGATTTTTATTTTTTTTTATTTGGAATTCAGTGGTGAGTGTATTCGTACTTTTAAATTATTACTTCACGTAGCAAAAAGTGTTTTAATTGGAAAAGAACAGTATTATTAGTATATTTACCAAGTTCCAATATCTTTCCAATTGATTAATCATGTTAATTGACATAACAGAAGTAGTGTTACACAATCAGGTAATTGCATAAATGTGAAATTCTAGGAAAATTTCACTTCGAAATCTAGGGAAATAATTTTTTTGGGCAGAACATCCCTGTTTTAAATGGACAATATGGCGGAATGATGGCGGATCACTAGTATGACTTTTAGGTGTGAGAAGTCGTTTTTTATTCAAGATTAACTGCTTTTAATATAGAAAAACATTGGTAAAATGTCCACATTTCATCGCTACTGTTATTGTATTGTACCAAAGTGCAATATAAAAACAATAAATCATCTTTTTCATTGCAAATACAAATGACGCCTTAAGCCATCTAATTTTGTGTTCAGGCGTGATTTTGTACATTCTATTATGTATAACACATACAGAAACACTGGTATTTATAATACACTGATCATGACGATTGTGTAATAACTTGTATAAAAAGCCCTATACTAAAAACAATTTGAAAATACATAAACCAAATGTCAAATATGACACGACTTTAACCTCAAAATTTATTGCAGATTGTCCGCAAATATAGCCCTTTTCGTAAATTGTTGAGGGCCTATGTTTCAATAAACACATCAATTATTATTTATCTAAATCTCTATAAACAGTATGAAAATAAACCAAAAACACGAAATGTTAAATTGCGTACGTGTGCACTTCAAGTCATTTCAGTCGTGATTTCAAATGTCAATACAACATTCAACACGCTATCACCAGGTGACAGGTTAGCAGTGACGTCACCACTCACCATTTCAGTAATGCCAACTTGACGCTGTGTTTTGAGGAGAGGTTTAAAAATGCACTTTTTAATAATTTTTTAAAAACTCTGCGTTTAATATTATGAAATAAAACTTATATATTCAGAATCAGCGTTTATTGGTCTATATGAAAATATTTTTTTAAAGCCATAATATTTTTCACTGGAGTTCCTTATTATAATTTATGTTAATTTAAAAACAATACTGATTTCATAAAAATTTGGCGAAATTGAGGTAGAGTTATTCAAATCAGAGCAGTTAAAATCAGCATTCAAAAGAAAGATAAATAAAATATAATATAAAATTAGAGTATTTTTAATGTGAAGCTAACTTGTATATTTTAAAATAAATAAAAATGTACCTAAATAAAACAATAGATCTAACATCAATATTGTATTTTATTAAATAAGTAGACACAAAATATATTTTTGATAAACCTCAACATGTACACAGTATGTTTTCTAATTTACAATTCCTTTTATTAAAATGTTCACTTTATTAAGAACTAGCAGACCCGGCCACATGTTGCTGTGGCTAACGAAACACAACGCCATTACCCAACCTTTATAAAATCCACACCACCCGCTTGCCAGCTGCCCGCTGCCTGAATTATAATAAGCATGTATTATAGATATAAACCATCCTCTTGAATCAACTATATTATTATTATTATTTTTTATTTATATAATAATATAGTTAGCGATCGCCACTAATTATACAATGCTTGCAGTGCAACACTGGATATTTGAAAAGGGAAAATCAAATATCTACTTACTCTAAGACATCTATTTTCCAATTCCTTCCGTAGAACGAATTTCAAAAGTGACTATAGTACGGCCCGCCAGCCATTTTAAATTGCACAAAAATATGTTTTCTTTGAATTTCTCGGCTTTTCTCTAATATAATTTACATGTATTATACATATAAACATTCCTCTTCAATCACTCTATCTATTGGTGAAAACTGTATGAAAATCAGTTGCGTAGTTTAAAAGATTAACGCGCACATACATTTTGAGCAACTTCATTTTATACTATGTAATGATAACCACAAATTACATATGTTTCTAGCCTATCTTTCTTCTTTGGAATGATTTATCAGATTAATTGGATGTATGCTAAGATGTATAAATTATTCACTGTTTTGGCCCCGTCATTGTTTTAACTACCAATTGAAATGACTTCCTTAGCAGAAGCCAAAACTTTTATATAGTGTAGCAATAAACAGAGAAAATACTGATACATACATATTTGGATGCATTCATCAAAGCAAATTTCTTATCACCAAAAATTTTGAATATTATCACGTACCAAAAATATCCACAAAGGATCATGGAAAATGTACTATGATATAGGTAAAAAATGTAAATGCCTAATTTAAAAATCACACAAAACAGCCCAACTTCCCTCAGAAAATGTTAGTAAATAATGAAGGTGATAATAATATGGAATGCTTGTATGTTAGAGTTCTGCAATGCTCAGTCAATTCAGTCTTTATAAACGAACGGGACATTATGTTGGAATTTTTTTAAAGAGGCAATTATTTTATACAATTTTGTTTAAAATAGAGTGTGAAAGTTTTGTACGAACACCTTTCAAAAATAAATCGAATTTGTAATTTTTAAAGATTGACATCCATGGCACCCGCAGACGGGAGACTTTAGTGGCAACAATATTTGGAAAATTATTCCAAAATTCTTACAAATTCAAAAAAGTGTCCAGGGCGCCCTTAGTTAGAATACCTTTTCATACAAGAAGCTTTCAAGTTCTAAGATTTATAGTATTGATCTGTTTACTAAGCATAACTTGTTCCAAAAATAGAGTGAATTTTAGCCCGCCGTGAGATTCATTGAAAATGTCCACTATTGACCACCTCGAAAGGTAATGCTTACTAACTGGAAAAAACAGTGCGTTAGGCTTTATATTCTAGACAACACAACATATAATTTATTGTAATACAGTTTGTCACAGATAAGTTCAATGGATATATAGTGACATGGTTATTCTGAAATCGGCTTTAGTGGATTCAAATATTTACTTAACAAAAACAGATGAAAATCTTGAGTAACTTTTAACAGTGCATTAAAATAATCCCTATCTCAAAATATGTACGTATAAGAAAAAACCAAACTCTCATTATTCAATGCACAGTAACAACATATCACTCACAAAGTTCAAACTTAACGATTAACCGACCCAACACCTAAACAAGACGCTGTATTTTTCAACATCTATTATTGCATTAGCACAGTACTATTCTTCTTCTATCTAGCTTATTATTGTCTAATCCTTGGGTTTTAAAACTCTCAACCTTTGCCGGGACTAAGTCCCAGCTAATCTTTCTAGACCAACATTATTTAACATTTAAATAAATTATAAATATACACTTGCTGAATACGTGCCTAGCACAAACCATTCTCAACAGAATTAATCACTTTATACGTTGTTCATGCTTAAAAAACTACAGCCTTGCTATGATAATAATGCGGAACACCGATTAAGTAAATTGTGGGCAAATAAGACATTTGAGTAAGAAAAAGTTAAATATTAAATAAAATCTTAGCAAAATTAATACGTATAAAGCTTACAAATTATATAAAACTACAATGTCTGTTTAAAAAATTATTTGATTCAACAAGAACCATAATATTACGCAAATATAATCATTGTAATAAAAAAATATTGTTAACGGAACAGACTTTTTTTAATAAAGTTAGATACAAGGACAACTTTTTTTTAGAAAAAAAGTCATAGATACGGTAAAAACTGTGGTAGGATTAATTAAGGGCAAGAACAGAGGCACAATTATACATTTAAAGAAGTATAATAACATGCTATGTATTATAAATGGTTAATAAAATAGTTTTTACTCTAAAAATCATTATCATCTACGGTTCGTTTTACAATATCATATTAAGCACAAGAAATTCATTAAATAATATTATTTGTTCGATTCATTAATGTGGATCAATATTGTAATGGCAATAGCATATATAAATATTGAGTTTTTGTGATTTTTATAGCAGAAACTCCAAAAAAACTCAAAATTAAACATTCAATCACATTTTTACATAGAGAAGGAACTTCTGAAAACAGAATATTTATGGTATTCTTAGAACATTGCTTGGGAACTATTGGATAGCGTTTCGGTATCATCCCCCTAGCTCAAAACATTGCTCGAAGGACAAAAGAAGAGCAACAAGTCATTACCGTTGTAAGTGGGTATTTTGATGAGCATGACGGATAGCACTATAAAGTTGGTATCACTGCGTTAGAGCACCTTTATGAAAAATTTATTAGTCTTCATGGAGATTATGTTAAGAAATAAAAGCAAAAAAATGGTGTTTTCTTTGTGAGGTCGGTAACTTTTCACCCCATTTCTATTGCCATTTCAACATCGAGATAATGATACACTATTATTATAATACTTAGATTTTATAATATAAATTAAAACGTCGCTTGACCACTATTCAAAATATGTGCACAGTTAATTTTAGCTATTTTGCAATAAAGAAAGGAGGTGTTTTAGTACAAATGTCGCCAGTATTTGCAAAGCACACTTTGCCTTTGCCGCTCACTGAACCTCCCTCCCTCTTCTTACAGGACAAAAAAAAATAAGTAGTGAACAAACTACAACATTTTTCTCAACATATATTTAATTTATGTTATATATTATAATATTTATCTTAATTGTTGATAATTGTGATAGAGATCCCATCTTTTAAGATTGTTATTAAGTGGCACATATTATATATGAATAGATAATATTAGAATTCATTTGCATCATTAAAAACTTAAGCACATTCGCTGCCGAACACTCCCATAGGAGTTGCTTCATTGTCTTGCCAGGTGCCCCTCACTCCCTTATGTGGACTAAGGCAAAACCAACTCTACGCTGCTAGGTGCCTCCGGCATTTGTCGCGAGCAGTTGTTTTACAAATTAATGCCAAGGCTCTATGCTGGAACTTTGTGGAAAGTTTTTGTGATATATGGTCTTTAAAACTTACATTATTTGTATTTTTTTATATTCATTTAGAGAATGAAAATATAAAAAAGGTGGTGTACATCAATTTTGCACAGTACAAAACCAGCAGCGAACATGTTAAGCATTCAGAAATACAAAGTGTCAACCAAATATTTAAAAAATTAAGAAAATTACAAATAAAAAATGTTCTACAATGTTAATTTTAAAGCTTTATGCGTTTTAAGCTCATTTTGTAAGTACATCAAGTAAGTATGTAAATGACTATTTAAGATATTTACTTTATGATATTACAAAAAAAAACAAACTAAAATCTAATGATTTTGCTGATATAAATGTTTCCTGATTTTAATCAGCTATATTATATTTCATACTTTAAAAAGTTCAATAAAAACTTTAAAAAAAAAAAACAAATTAAATCAATTCGTAAAATATGATATGTGTGTCGGATTTACATTTTCTTGAAAGCATATAATGCGGGCTACGTATTTAAATAATAAATTTTTTTTTAAGTGTACTTTTTTTTTTAAAAAAGAAGAAAAAAAACTACTAAATACCAAAGTAAAAAAATCACATTATTGAGTTGTTAGTTGATTTTTAACATAATTAATTATAAGCGATAAAACAACATAAAAAATTACCATTATAATAAATCATTTTTAAATTAAATAAGAAATAACAACTATTATAAAAAAAAACAAACTTATATCTAATCTATTGAAATAAATAATTAATATAATTTTCTATGTATGTACGCGAGTAAATTGGGCTACGTTATAAGTCGCATCTTATTGATTTTTAAACAATAAATGTAATTTGTAGACCTAATTTGAAAATTGTGCTGATATTTCCATAATTCATTGAGTCCTGCCCATTAATGGTTTCATCTCCACCTGAAAATAGAAATCAGAATCATAAAATATTTAAAAAAAATGAAACTCTCTAAGAAGTTTTCCAAAGGACCGTAAAAAAACTTTTTAAGGAGGAAAACTTTATATGTGGGATAAGTTGGCCATTCAGTCTCTAAGGGACCAAAAAATCCAAACTTCTCAAGCATGAAAACTTCTTAACCCCTCCGCAACGTAAGCAGATATATGCGTTAAAAATACGACAGCAGTCAAGTACAATAAGCGTGTTTACACGTCAGCGCGTGTGTCTCCATAGAAACCGTTATAATTCCGTTATTGTTTTAGTTACATCCGTAAAATAAAAAGTAAAATGTCGATAGTGAATCATGCTGCACATCTCTATTCAAGTTGTCCATAGAAATACATAAAAAGAACATTCTGTCAGACGCGCAGTCTGACACATAATTTATCCCGCCAAATTTCCTACAGGCGCCCGACATTGTTAATTTCTATTAAATATTTTTATATGAAATGATAAAAAAGTGAGGTGACAAAAGTGTTTATTACACATTTATATAATAGAATAAGTATTGTTGTTTAGATAATCTGTGATTTTAGTACCGTTTTCACATAAAAACATCACGTGAGTCATTTTCACATTTTTTTAATGTTTACATTCTAAATTTAAATATTTACAAATGTTAATATTTATTTGTAATATAATAATTCGAAAGCTTATTATGTAACCTGTCTAAAACAGTTTTTACTATTCGGCTACGTTCAGAAATGTTTCATTTATAGAGCTTTAATTGTGAAGCGGTAATAATACAAAATTTTCGTAAAATGTCATTTCGTTTAAGACACCAAAAGCTAATATTCTCGAAAATTCGGAGGGGTTAAGAGGGAACTTCTCACAAGGGTTTCACTGTATTGTGTTAATTCAGACCTGGAGTTATGGCACAGACACCTAAACATTTTTAGCCAAAGGTTTTTATCAATATTATCAATGACTAGTCAACACTGGCAAGCACTTCTACAAATCACCATTTACATTAATTTGTCAGTAAATATCGACTAAAATATGTAAGTATATTGAAACCATTCACTCGGTAGATAAAGTTTTTTACAAGTAAAAAACTATTCCCGTGTCCATCGCGATTGATTGAGAATCATTTTGATCCAATTGATCGAGTTCCTAGGACAAAAAAGATTCAATTTGTCAGCTCATCACCCGTGACTGGACCAGAGATCTGTAATGCTGGTCGAACCGGGACTTGCAAGCTGCTTACTACCAGATACAGATTTTTGCAGAGATTCAAGACTGGGCTAGAGAGTTTGATATTTGTTACTGTAGTTCCCGTTACCAGAGATTGGTGTGAAACTGATATTCTTTTTCTAGTTACTTTTGAAACCGGTTCTCAATGGCGGAAAGGTGATTGGTAAAGACCGGATTATATGCAACAAAAACAGCCCAAAATATGCATGCAAATATGCAATAAAAATAGCTAAAATATGCGCGAAAATCCATAAAAAGGGTCAAAATATGCAATATGAAATAATACAGGAAGTCGTATTTTTAAATACTTTTTTTTATTTTAGTAAGTAATAACAATCGTATTTTCGAAAATATCAATTACAAAATGTATTTAACAATTAAATTTACAATTTACCTTTGAAAATGTATATGACTAAGTACCTACTGTTCTAAATATTCTGTAGACATTTTGTGTCTACGATCGCGTAATATATTTTTGTAAGCGGAAAAGGTGCGTTCTACGTCTACTGATGTGACTGGACAAAATTTAAATTTGGGTGCGATTTTTGAACTTATTGTGCCGGGCGAAATTTCACTTGCCCCGTTGATGAAGCTTTCAATTTGGCACAAGGGTTTAAACCCTGGGTTGACTGGTCGGTGGTTGAGTGGGCATAGCGCTTGGATCCCATCCGAGCGTAGCGTGTTCAATTCCTCAGCTGGCTAAGTCCTCCCATCACAACACAAGCAACATTTTCGGCTTTCTGTGGTGGTAGTAGGAGATTTTCAAACATTGTTGGGTTATTCGTAACCCGGGAATGTATGTCTTTCTTTTTAAAAATTAAAAAAAAATATATATATGTATATATATTGTTCAGTAAGTTTTTAAACTTTTCTTTGAGTTTACTCGCGAATAGGTTTGGCAACGAGGAATTCATAAGGCGAATTTTCTTCATAACCTGAGTAGATTCATTCAACTCCAATCCATGAGTTTCAAGAATTTTTAAATTAAGGCGAAGAGGTGGCCGGAGCGATCAGTTCGCTAGTCACTCGCTTAGCTATCTGACTTTTATAGTGTCACTATGTGAGGCATCTGAACGATGAACGAGATCGAGCGTAAATATGAAAAGGGTCTAAATATGCAATTGCATATGCAAATATGCATTTGCATATAATCCGGTCTTTAGTGATTGGTGTGCATATGTTCAGATTTTGGAAATTTTTGATTTCTTAGGGAAGGACGTGGCTAGCAAATCTTTGGGTTGGAAACCGGTTCCTCTGAATATTAATTTTTGTTGTAGATTATAAAAATTTAAAAGTTTCTGATTATAAAAATCCCAAAAGAAACGAGTTCGAGACTCGAGTTTCCCTGACTACACAATTTGTACATCTACAGTCTACATTAACGTGGATAATACAAGATACCTCAATCAATCGAATGAAATCTATTCCTTCCTTCTATGGTCTATGTTTTTAACATTGTTAAGAAAAAATTGAAGATATCATTTCGGTTGTATCGACAGTTATTCATGATATCACGGGTAGTTAACGACTATTGGTAAAAAAAAACAAATGACTAATAAATTAATAAAATCAGTTTTGCAAAGTGACTTTGACTTTTCTTAAGAGCTCAGTACGATCATAGATAAAATGGGGCCGTGCTGTCATTGTAGGGCGATTTTTATCCCAGTATCGATACATTAAGCAGTGTGGGTATCGATACACTAAAAAGCTAATAATTCATATTGATTCTGGTTAGTTGTCAACATGACTGTGCTAGACCCCCAGGAATGGCTTAATGGGATGTGTATGAAACGAATGAACGGTGTAATATTATTTAAATAAATGAAGACAATATAAGCGAAACTCAATCGAAAATCAGAAAAACTTTCTGATTTTTCTGTTTCCAGATTTTCGATTGAGTTTCGCTTATATTGTCTTCATTTATTTAAATATTACAATTTGAGGTTTAACTCATAAAGTTAAAAATTAAAAAATAAAAGTGTAATATTATCTTCTTCAAGTATGTTTTTTAGATTGGATGTTACATTCTAAAAGAGAAAATTATTTACGACTCACACATACGATCCACCTATTCATTCGTACTTAATTTGTTGTTAGAAATCTTGCACCTATAGCCTATGTTTTTTAGTGTGGTTAGTACTGTGAAGATGGCCAACCCCTGAAGAGCGATAGAAGTATGTTATACCCAATACAATGTGTCTGTGTATCCAATACAAATTTTAACTTACTTCTAAAAATTTTCTAATATTGAAATTCTTTCTTGATTAATTACATTGGCCTGCCTGGGGCCTATGAGTCGAAAGATCTTTTATAAATTGGCTTTATCAGTTTTCTTTATAATTGGTATGGACCACACTTCTAGGAGTTTTCTGTTCATGGACCCTAACTTAACCCTAATCGTTCTTGGTTAACTTAACTAAGAGCCAAATAAATATTGCTTATTAATAAAACTGATATAATATTATTCGTGATTCTGTAAGTATCCAAGTGTTTTTAATTTTAAAATGAGATTATAATATTATAGAAAATTTACGCTGAAATCCCAAATGAAAGATTGTTAATTATTATAAATAAATTGTCCATCAAGAGCAGAAAAAATATAAAAAATCTTATTTTCAATTTTAGAGGATATTGAAAATAAAAACTCCTATATCTTCGATAAAAAACTATAACTGCTAAGAATGTAATAAAATATAATCGTTACAAAGAGTGTTCTTCAAATGCATACTTACCAATTTGAAGTAAACCTTTTTTGTATGTAAAAAACATCTGTGAAATCATCTTTTAAAAAATAAATAAGCAAACATAATAATATGAATAGAAAAAAAAAACAGTCAAAACTAAAAAATGTATATACCTAGGGCCTATTCCTTCACTAGTCACACAAACAAGAGTTTTGTGCTATGCACAAGTTGTTTTTTTACATCACATACTCTATTATTTATGTAATCTTAGAAAAACTATTCAATAATCAACATGTATTAAAAAATGTATATTAATCATGTAACACATTTATAAGATATTAAATAAAATCTCTCCCCTCCCCCCCTCGGATCACCATGCTTTTTTTTAAATCCTCACCAGCCAACATGCCACGAGTAAAGGACGTAAAAGGTGAAATTTAGTGGAAAGGGCTACAATTATATATATATATATATATTTGAGTTACGCCCAATTTCTACCAACTCTTTTATCAGTTTGCATTACTTAATGTTTGACTTCTAAATGAAGATGGAATGTCTGATTAAAATGGTAGGTGGGAATTAATATTTAAAAGTTACTAACTAACTAACTAACTAACCATCACGCCGTTTCCCCGCAGGGGTAGGCAGAGAGGACGGACCGCCAAACAACTCGGTCTTGGCACACACTCTTTGCCTCACTCACATTCATACATCGTCTCATACATACTCTTCTATTATTCTGACTTTTGACATGGCCCGTCTCAAGTATCTGATTTACTTGATCGTGCCATGTCTTCCTCGGGCGTCCCCGACTTCTTCTACCATTCACATTTGCATCATATATTCTTTTAACACTACTTTCTTCGTTCATTCGCTCTACGTGCCCAACCATCTGAGGGTCCCTTTCTTAATTTTGCTCATTATACTTACATCAGCCTTACATTCTTTGCGGATATCCACATTTCTAACACGATCATACATGGTTTTACCACACATACGTCTCAGGGATCTCATTTCAACAGCATTCAGTTTACTTTCATCCTTCCTCTGCCAGTTCCATGCCTCACTGCCATACATCAGGGTAGGTACCAGGACTCCATTGTGGACTGCTAGTTTCGCTTTTATTGAAAGTTTTTTATTAGCTCCAACGGCATTCAGTCCTCCATTAATGGAGTTACCGGCATTTACCCTCCTTTCAATATCTCTATCAGCCTTCCCATCTCTCGTAAACATACTACCCAGATAAACAAACTCATCCACCTGCTCCAAGTATTCATCATTCACTACTATATCGCACACTGTTTTCGTACTCTCTCTTTCAAACACCATGACTTTAGACTTACTTACATTCATCATTAACTCATTCTTCATACATACTTCGTTCATTCTAGATACTAGAGACTGTAGATCTTCCATAGAGTTAGAAATCAGCACCGCGTCATCAGCATACAACAGACAACATACTTTCAGACTATTCAATTTCGCGCCCAATCCCACATCTTTCAATTCTTGCATACAATTATCCATGTATAGATTGAATAACCATGGTGACATTACGCAGCCTTGCTTAACACCTTTTGTGATGTCAAACCACCCCGTAAAATCACCGTTCACCCTAACACATGCAACGCTTCCCTCGTACAGAGACGCAATTGCCTGTATGAGATTTGTATTCACTCCATACTTGGACAACACCTTCCATAGCTTTTTCCTGTCGACTCGGTCGTACGCTTTTTGAAGATCTACAAAGGCGCAGAAAAGTTTCTGGTTTTTCGCCAGAAACTTCTCAGTGAGCATACGCAAGGAGAAAATCTGGTCCATGCATCCCCTTCCACTCATAAAGGCACCTTGCACATCCCATATTTTATCCTTTGTTTCCGTTCTTACCCTTTCAATCAATATTCTTCCATACAGCTTGCCGACAGCACTTAGCAGGCTAATAGCCCTATGATTCCCACATTCCATGCGTGACCCTTTACCTTTGTACAACGGCATGATTACAGCCCTTCTCCAATCTAATGGCGTGTAACCCTCCTCTAAACATTGGTTAAAAAGTTTGCACAACCATGTGAGAATAATATGGTTATCTCCTTTAAAGTATTCGGCAGCAATATTGTCGAAACCAACAGCCTTACCATTCTTCATGCATTTAATCGATTTTTTTATTTCATCCATACTGATTTTGATAACATTCACTCCGTCATCGTTCATAACCGATTCGACGCTGGACTCACTATCACCCGGGTTGCTTTCGAAGACTTCCTCAAAATATTTCATCCATCTTTCTTTTATTTCTTCTTCATTCGTCAACATTCTTCCATCTTTCGATTTTATCACTTTCATTCTTCCGTTCTCTGGGCCACTCCGGGACCTTTTGACTTCCTTCCAAAACAGTTTAATGTTTTCTTGGAAGTGTTTTGTCATTTTTATTCCCTCTTCATCTTCCAGGCGTTTCTTTCGTTCTTTCACTCCAACACTTACTCTTTTCTTGCTTTCCTTGTATACTTCTTTCGCTCTATCTTTCTCTTCGCTTGAAGCACTGTCAGTCGCTATCAGACGTAACCAAGCTTTCTTCTTCTCTGAGACCAGTGCTTTGATCTCGTCATCCCACCATGCATCACCTTTCTTCCTACCTTGCTTACTTATTCCACACACGTCTCTAGCAGATTCGCACAGACTAACCTTTCTGTGGTTCCATGTTTCCTCTATGCTTAGACCATCCATTTCTTTCGCATTCAATCTCATTTCTGCACAATTCTCATACTCACTTCTCACATAATCGTTTTGCAGTTTTTCTATTTTGACTCTTGTTGGGGCTGATACCGTTTTCACTTTAGAGCGCCATCCGCGAAAGAGGTTTACTCTTGATACCACCAGAAAGTGATCAGTTTCAACCTCAGCCCCTCTGAAAACTCTTGTGTCCTCGGTAACGGCTCTCAACCTAGAGTCAATTACTACAAAATCAATTATTGACCTTTCATTTCCTCTTTCCCACGTATATTGGTGGATACCTTTATGATCGAAAAAGGTATTCGATACAAATAGGTTCCACTCTAAACATACTTCAAGTATTCTGTTCCCATTTTCATTCGTCCTTTTATCCCCGAACTTACCTAAGGCTGAATCAAATCCGTCACGTCCAATTCCCACCCACCCATTCAAATCGCCCGCCATTATAATCCTTTCATTCAAGTTTTTTAATCTCATTACGTCGTTCACACCAGTCCAAAAATCATCTTTCACTTCGTTGCTTTCAGAATTAACAGGAGCGTAGCAAATAACAAGAAACACCCTTGTCAACCCAATTTTGAAACGGATCCACATTATTCTCGGACTTACACATTCATACTGCAACATACATTCAACCATTCTGGGAGACAGTAGCGCTGCAACACCCTGACAAGCCCTCTCCGTATCTGGTCTCCCAGACCAGATGACGAGCCTATCGTTATGCTGCATTGTACCGCTCACTTTTTTCATACTCTCTGTCACACAAAGTTACTGGATAGGGTAAAAGCAATAGAAAGAGATACAATTATTGCTTAGCGATTTATGGGGTCTCTAGTGACCCCTTGGGGAGGTATATGATTGGTTTAATGCTCATTTTTATTGAAAGGTGAAGAACGCAATATTAATTTGGTAGGAGATATAATAAATTACTAATTAGAACTCTAAAATGACTAGAAAAGAAATTGCCCCTGACATATTAAAAAAAAATCATAAATAATATTTAATAATTATAATAAAATAAATATGAAATATTTTAGTTTACCTTCAAAACAAGCGAAAAACTAAAAAGGTTTAAGCAATAAGTTGAGTAATATCTTATAAAACAACAAGTATTACAGTACACGTCAAACTGAAAGGCCGACCTGAACTTGATACAACCCATTCTCGTGCAGGTACAGTCACTTTACTGACTTTACAATGACCGTAAACGAAAGAGAAAGACGCGCAAAACATATGCGCCACAGAGAAAGGTAAGGGCGGGGTCAAACCGCTTTTCTGACCCTAAACTCGCCTATTGCGACGATTTCTATCAATGTCAGGTCGGTATTAAAGTTTAGCTTGTTACAGATTATATAATGTGTACCAGAATACTGAGAATTCTGAAAAAAAAAAAAATTTGTAATTATCCTTCACCAAAAGTATTTTGCATAACTTTCTGAGAGAAAGATGTGGCTCAACAATGAATGCTGGGAAACCCATTCAAACTAAAAGATAAATAAAAAAATAATAAAATACATACCTCCATGAATGACAGGATCCATTCAAATTTTCAAAATATTACACAAAAGCAAAAAACCCATTCCATTATAAAAATTATAAAACCAAACAATCAATAAAGTAGTAATAGCAGTCCATAAAGTAGATAAACCGGTGCCGAAAAATAACCCAGGGTGCTTAGCTTTCTGGTGCCATCTATAAAAAAAGGATAACTATCAAACAAATGCAAAAAAAATTAAAAATCGTGAATAATAAAACCAAAACCAAAAACATAAAAAATAGGTGACCAAATTTTAGGTCTTCAGTTTAAAAAACACAAACTTTTATTTTCATGCAGAAAGCCAAGAATATTCAAAATACAATAAATTAGCTGTTTCTCATTTTTTTAAAGAATTATTTCATTAATTAATACAACATTGCACCTATTTGTTAAGTGGAATTATTATTGAGATGCAGCTAATTTATATGTGCGAGATAGAGCAGATTTTTACAACAAACATTAAGATACACACAAAAAGCACAATATGAGTAGTAGACTGTTCTCTGTAAGATGTGCGGCCATACGTTTTATGCGGGGTTGCGGGTGCGGCTGCACATTTGTTGAAAATATGTGTGCAGACAATTTCCAACAAATGTTTTCAACATCCGCACACATCTCGAACATACATAATATGTATGTAGTTCAATATATTATATTGAACAAATACTTTATGGATTAGCCCTTGTTTGAAGGTCTATGTGTTATTTTGTTTGTGTTTTAATTTTTTGCTTGTACAGAAGAAGTATAAACAGAGGTAGGTACTATCTCTTTTTACTGTGACGTTTCATTATTATATACCTGAGAAACAAGGCATAGTATCCTTCCGAGGTGACATATAATTTCAAGATAAATTCGTCAGTCGAAGTTTGTTAGCCTTACCCCATTCCCTCGTGAGCCGGTAAGGAATCGGCCTATACCGGAATAGATAAATTGCATATTATATAACAGTAGCTACACAAATAATGGTTGTTAAGTAGTACTAATATATCGTCAATTGAGCCCTTATGCGGAAAAACAGCATTGTCGAGATAAAATTGTTTTGTGCAGATCCATTCCAATTATGTACCATAAATCCAAAAACATTTACAGAAAAAATAATTTTAAGATACCACAGATGACAGCACAAGCGACAGTCGGTAGCATACAATATAAGTTCTCAATACAAGTCGGCTATTACTTAATTGGCTTTTGGCACATTTGCCATTATAAGGTCGGATCCTTTGACATTTGCCTCGACAGTCCCATTGCAACATCCAATGTTTGTCATCAACATCATAAATAATGACAATTTTTGTTGGGTTTCGAGCTTCCCATGTTCGACGGAAAACATTTCCTAAACATTCCATCCCTGGTGAAGCGGGAAGGCAGGCGGGGGCCGATGGGGGGGTATAATGTATAATTCATTTAATTGACAGGAGCCGCGCTCGTGTATGTAGAATAAACGGAAAGGCTTTTTGTGCTTATGTGCAATGAGCGAGCGTAAACACGAGTTTAAAATATTATTATACCTAAATATAATATAAAAATAAATATATTTGATAATAAAATTACAAAATAATATGAAATATTAATATAATTATTCTGTTTTTGACGTCTACCTAAATATTGACGCACTGGAAATTTTTAAAAGGCAACTTTAGGTCCTGCTGTAATCGAAATTAGTCGGAAATCTTTCCTGATAAATAAATATGTGTTTTCTTCCTGATGTAGCATATTTTCTTCATCAAATGCATTTTAACATTCATGTAAACGATAAACATCAAACTGGAAGTTTTTTGGTATTATGTCAACTGTGCGGACCTAATAATTATGATTTTAAATTGTAAATAAACACTGCCTTAATGGATGATTATTTCTTTTGTGAACTCACTTGTAAATAAAGTCTATTAACTTGTAAATCGGTTTCAGAGAGACGGGAGAAATTGACCAATTCAAATTGGTATTCTATTTTTGATGCTACGTAATTATTTACGCACTCAAATTTTTAATAATTACTTTAGGTCGTGCAATAATCGATAATAGTTGGAAATCTTTCCTTATAAATAAATATCTATTAAAATATCTGTGTTTTCTCTCTGAAGCAACTCTTTTGTCATCAGAACGCATTTTAACTTTGATATAAATGTCAAAAAGTCAAACATCAAGTGTTCTTTATACCTCAGACCACTTGTCAAATTGTGTGGACCGTGCGAACTTCACCCCAATCTTTGAATCGTGTTTCAACAAACGGAGGAGACGGAAAACAAAAAATGTTGATGTGATAACATGTGATGTTTGAGGGACTGACACGGCAAATTGCGGAAAATGTTTGAGCTTTGGACCCACCTTTATGGTAAAGTTTTATTTCTGCATTGTGTTATTTGATAATACATTGTAACATGTTTGGAATTTTTATTTTTCAAATTTTATGCAAACTTTTGTTAGCAAAATGAAAAAATATTGATTTATGGGAAAGTGTCATCATTTTATTTTATTTTACATGTTTTGTACTCAAAACTTAAGAATGAATACATAAATAAATAAATACATAATACAACACATATTATAATAATAAATACAATAATAACACATAAATAAATAAATACATAATATACATTTATTTGATCTTCAATATGCTCACTACAGTCAAATGAAATTTTTAACAGTCCGTATCTCACCCCAGAACCCACTTTTTCACATAACGCTGTTTTTCCGCCTAAAGGCTAAATTATTAATCTACTGGACTCCAATAAAAAGGAATATTATTATGTAATATATTATTAAGGAATATTTTCTAAAATGTTAATATTTATGTGTAAAGTTTATTTCGTGGTACATTAACTTGATTACTTCCATGCATGAATGTGCGTATTTTTGCCCTCATCTCTTTTTTCTATAATATATCGCACAGATATTTTGATGTGCTGCACCCACAATGAAAAAAATTAGAGGGAACGATGGTAGTAGGTATACTGAATAAATCAATGCCCAACATTTTTTACACAATGATGATGACAAAACTATTTCTGTTGGTGTTATCTGAGTAAGTAGTTTTTTTTTGTATATTTAAAATGTACAACGGAAAAATAACACGTGAATGTATAGTATTTCATTTGACTTGAAAATGTTTCAAGCCCAGACCCAAATTGAGTAGCCCTGTTATCAAACCCAAGGCTATAATTATAAAACTATTTTATTGAAACCTGTTTTTATAAATTGCAAACACTTTAATTTGTTGAGACAGACTTGCGTAATTAAATTATTATTACGTAATTACACAGGACTGGAATATAGTCCTTCGAAAATCCTGGGTTATAAACCTTCGTCTTGCTCTTTGTGAAGGCAAAAGGTAATAGCTCCATCGTAACCCTTCTTTCTGATGCAAACCTCGTTTATAATAAAGATAAAGAGATTACAACGATGCTATCAGCGTTACGTCTTTACAGATAATTAATATATGTACACAGAAGGTTCATAACCAATGTTTGTCTCATTAGAAACTTAAACACTTTAGAAGAAGATAAACTGAATTGGACCGACAATGTATTATTTGCGTGACGAAAGAATCTGCTTTTATTAATCAAGCGTCTAAGTGGGACAACACAATGCATGCTAAAGTTGCAAAACAATAAATTGAAAATACAAAAAGATAACTTACAGGTATATTTGTGTTGGCAATTTTTTGGTCATTCTGCTTTTTGATTTTGGATGATAAGAGTGGTGTGAACAAATCTGGGTTTGGCAGGTTATCACGGAGAGAGTTATCGAGGTCATCAATTGCAGTATTATTATCATTGGGTTTTGAAAATATGTTTTCTTCGCTGACAGATTTCTCCCAGCTGTTTCCATATATCTTTGGAGATATTTTGAACAGTATGAAGGAAGCAATATATCCTACTAGCAATGTTATTAGGAAGCCAAGGACGCCTGACCACATATACGACAATCGGTACAGGTAAAAGTAGTCACTGGAAAAAAAGTTTTTAAACTATAATATGCACTAATAAGTTTTTTTTTTAATTTGTAGGTACTCAGGGCCGGCCCTGAAGTAAATGGTGCCTGGCGCTAGTAAAATCTGATGGTTGCTGTGTTAGGTGTTAGCTTATTACTACCTTGGCAAGTCGGTACTTGTCTCTTGGCAAGTCGGTGCCCAGTGGGCAGCTCCAATTGCACCTGCACAGGACCGGCCATGTTTATCCTTATTTTCTAGGATCCGCATTAGGTTTAGATTATTTCATGTTCAGTGAAAGGTCTACATATATATTATATATCTGGAAGTTAAATTTAAATAATAGAGTAGAACAGTAAAACTTAAGAATGAATGGAAAAATTAAAAAATAGTACCAAGTTTAAACAAGGTCTCATAATTTTATTCCCATTGGCTAATTTAACATACTTATTCAGCCCTTTAATTGGTACCATAATATTATAAAAGAGTCAAATCCCGTAGTAGGTACATGGATGCATTTTAATTACAAACCGTCAAACAAATTAACGAAAGATCTGGTAATGTGACCTTTGAACACCATAAACATTTGTCAATCTTTATAAAGCGTACCAAAATCAAACAATGCATTGTTGTACTGCAGAGTACACATATGTGTGTGTACATCATTTCGAGAAATGAAATGTCACAATAATAAATGGCTTAAGTGTTTGGCTTATTAACATTGTAATATTATGTAGTACGTAACATTTTATTAAATGCGTTGTGCTGTCCAAATAGTGAGTATGATAAGGTGGTAGAGATTACCTATTATCATTCGGAGTGGCCTTGGAAACGAGGATATGTTCCACTGAGCTAGAAATGGTGGAGTTTGGATCGCAGCCCTCAATGCTTGTTGGCAAGAAGGGTGGCGGCGGTTTAGGCCCGCCAAACCCAATCCAAAGGGAGTTTGCCAGTCCAAAGAGGAATCCAATGATTGAACCCTACAAAATTAAAGAATGATAAATTATCAAAAAATCATTTAGGTAAAAATAAAAATAGGGGATATAATATTAATATATTTAAGTCAGAAAAACAACTGATATACAGTGAGAACCACATAAGAAGTTTTTGGTTTTTTCGGTCCGAGAAGAGGTATATTTCTAAACTGGTTTTACTCTATTTTTGTAATTGTAGAAAAATTGGGGATAATTTAAGTTAGGTAGAAAAAATAATAAAATATTATATGTACCACTTCGTTTGCTCTCAATGTAAACATCCCCAAAGTGAATATTCCGAACAGTGGTCCACCAACAACTCCAAAGATAGTTAGTGCAGATTGCAAGACACCTCCTAAATATTCCGCAAGGAATGCTATGGACAAGCATATAAGTCCGTAGATGCAAGCCATCACTTTTGACTGAAGTGCCATTTTGTCTTCAGGAAGGGGTTTTTTCTGGAACCGTTGATAAAGGGGCTGGCGACAAAGAGTAAAAAAATCAGTAATAAGCACGGGAGTTAATAATAAAAGCAATTCGCATTTTGGTATGCTTTTAAAACCAAAAGATATTAAATAGTGAAATCTACAAAAGTAATATTATATTTTAAAATATTAAAAACGCCACATAAATAAATGTTTCTATAGACATCGCAAGAAAACAATAAAAAAAATCATTATCATAACAAATCGCATTTAGGTATTATGTTCAGAATCTGCAAATCAATATATATTATAAAATAATGTGTACTACAATGTACATGCCGCTAAAACTCAGAAACGAGTCCCGGTACGATCAAGGGAGTTATATGGTGTGGTAGCCCTCTATCCCTCATCCATGAAGAAGATTTCCGTTTTTACCTGAAGGGCATGCTATTGAAAATATAAGGCCTGGAAGTTTCTCCTCTAGAAATTTCTAGAACATTCTAGAGTATTCGAGAGCATTCCAGAACATCCTGGAACATTCTGGAATGTTGTGGAATGCTCAGGAATAGTCTGGAATGTTCAAAAATATCCTGGAATATCCCAGATCATGGTGAAACATTTCAGAACACTTTCGAATGTTGTGGAATACATATTCTAAAACATTGTGGGCCATTATAAGCCTTTTTTGTACAGGTGGGGCTACCCATTGGTTGGGATATATAAAGCAAGACCGTTGTGGGTTTGAACGACAGTTCAATCTCATATCAACTCCCTGAGCGAAGCCGCGTAACCCAGCTAGTTGAATTTATAATTTGAATTAAAGTGAGCAGCCAATCTCTATTCAAACCTTGACATAGTCCTGCAAGGTGACGGCAGCCAGACTGTTGCAAGCAGCTGATACTGTGGATAAGGATGCGCTGAATATGCCCGCGATGAAGAGACCAGCAAGTCCCGGGGTGCCGCCCATAGTGTCAACTACGTAATAAGGCATCAGCTGGTCGTTGGACGATATCTTGCGGTTTCTCACCGGGTCGCAGTCAAAGTATTTAGAGTAGATGGCGAGGCCACTGGAAGATACAGTACAAATATGTGACGACATGATCTGACTGGCAGATGTAATACAATTCAGTCATTGTTTTTAGATATGTATGTCCGCATCCGAAAATGCGTGACTTAATTCTTATTGGATTCTGCCAGGATCAATCAAATGGCACCTATATGTTTGACAGATTGCCTTTCTAAGCACAAGTGGATGGATCCATAGATATATAAACTGTGGATAAATTTAAAAAAAAAAAAACAAGGCAAGAAAAGATTGATCAAAAATTCTTTCCAATACACATTTGATAAAACCATGAGACTTATACCTCGTTCAGACATTTCAGTTTTAGTTTATCAACTTTTATTGAATGAAGAAAATTGAACAACATTTCAATTTAAGTCCATCCACTCATGGGGCAATTGAAAAAAAACAGTTGTCAACTCATGTTGCTATCCTGTGTAGGTAAATATACATCTAGTCCACCTCACGAATAATAGGGAATGTTTGTGTTATCAAATTTCGATACACGGATAATACGGAATATTCCTTTTTTAACCAATAGACAATCAAATATGACATTTGTCCGAAATACCAATCTTATAAAATAAATTCTCGTCAAAATAAAAACAAAAAAGTACCTACTTCGAATTAATTCTAATATTAATGGTTTTAGGTTCAAGATGCAAAAGCTGCATGTCATAGTCATTTAGATATACATCTGAGGTTTTGAATGGTTTGTTTGGCAAAGCAGGGTTTGTTTATTTATTTATTCTAATACCTTTCTTTCCATGTAGGAACATGGACATTATTATTTTATATGGCAATAATATTTTTTCTATGATTGGCAGCATTGATTGCTTGACTATAAAATGATAAATATAAAAATGGTGTAACCGCTAAGTGAATTAATTTTATCAAAATTAAAATGTTAAATGCATTTTTTTTTCTCCCCGGCATAAATACTCACTTTTCGAATTAATAAAGCTAAATTTAACTGTTTGAATAAAAAATATTCCATATTAACGAGTAAGTGGTTCAATACATAAATAATCCTGCATTTCAATGACGGTCCATGCACTAAGCAACTTTTCAAAGACCAGTTGTCAACAGCAACCAGTCATTCACAACTCGCCGTGCTAGTTGCCGGCGCGTTTCAGTTGCTATGGTTGTGCATCACAAGCTGTCAATTTTCGAGTAATTTGCGATATGTCCGAGTGTTGATAAATCATTAGGTTGATAACTGTTGCATTATATTTTTTGTTAAACAGGCTGATATAATTACTGAAATCGTAAACTTGAGTTGCGCCATGAGAGAAGTTTGGTTACCAACCAGTTTGCAACCCGCAGTTGCCAACCAAGTTTTAGTTTGGTTTCAGTTTTTCCGTGAGCGGAGGGCCTAAATCAAACCAAACTTAATAATCAAGATTACTAAGTCTAATGTATACTTTCACTTGCAGTGAAAGTAGACGTTAGACTTAGTAATATATGAAAGCGATTTGAAACACGTGTTCACACTTGTCAAATCGGTGTGAAACTCCAACTATTACTCAGACTTGAACAACAAAAATAGCCGGGCTTTCAACTTTAGTTGTTCAACTAAAAACTTAATCAACTTTTTTGAAAAAGTGTTCATACTTCGACCCTTTGGAATAACAAGGTTCCATCTGTTGCGGTAATAAATGTAATACATTACACCAACAGAGAACCTTGTTATTCCAAAGGGTCGACTTGTCAATGAGCTTTCAAGTGTCATTCAACAGCAATTTGATCAACTAATATTGAAACATCTGAGGGGCCATTATTCTGACATTACTTTATTAATTATAACACCATTACGGATAAATGTAATTATATAACATTTTGCTCTTGCCTCTGGGAGATCCATTGTAACTAACTAGTAGTGAAAGCTCGTATTGACATCACCGATGTTCGTCCTCTTCCTTCTCAGCAGTTTGTTTGAAAACAAAAAAGACAGAAGATACTCAAACGATGAGGTCACGTAAGATCTCTCGCTGGGACTAGTTTATTTTTCTTGATATGTGTGTCAAGGTTACAGTGGACCTTTCAGTTTTTATTTGCATTTTCATAGAAAAACTTATAAACATGAGAGAATTGCAAGAATATTTGATAAGAAAACATGAAAACAGTTAATTGAATATGAAAATTAACTAGTAAAAACCTGAAAGACGTGCTGAAGCTGAGCAGAGAAAGGATTGGCCAATTCCACCACAGACATTTTTGAGAAGTCTTCAAGTCTTTAACCGTCAATAATCTTTGAATCTGAAAACAAAACCATACAAATGTGTTTATTAATTAATTTAGACATTTATAATAACTAGAACACACAAGGTGATTGAACTTATCCGCCTTATTTATAATCGGTTTGCAAATATTACACGGATGCGTAAAGTTAGAATGTGTAAAAACGTAATCACAGCATAAGCGTACACCGGCCGTAACGACAGTATAAGTAGCTGTCAGATTTATACAGCATGCTCCCCTAGTATAGCATAGTATTGGAGTAGGTTAGGAGTAGTGTGAAGAATATGAAGTATGGCAGACTTTATCAACGTTTTTACTGAAGGTTTGACAAAAAAATTTCAATCTACTCATCCATTCGCAGCACTACCAGGGAGATTTCAAATCAAAATATCAATTTCCTAAATGAAATATGATACATAATCGATTTGGTAAGGCCAGATTTACTTACTTACTGTCATGGTGCAGAGAATTTAAAAACGGACGTACCCCCATCCTTTATAGCAGAATTTTGATGCTGCACAATAAACTTTTGAACATTTGACAGTCAAATTTAGAGGAAAATTACAAAAAATATAAAAAATATATTCTGCTTATAAAAAAATTTATTCTCTAGCTATTCTCAGCGTAAATACTCATATTATTATGAGTATTGATTTTAACATGAGCGGTGTGGGGCCCCATTCCTAGTGTAGCTATCCAATGCTATACCGGGGCATTAAGAAATCTTTAGAAGTAAGATGATATATATTGGTTGCATGCCTAAACGTTTTTAACATAGCAATGCTCTAATTTAAAAATATGTGTGTAACGTAGTATGTTGCACCATTTGTACACATTCATAATGATATGAGTAACTTATTATACTATCTATTTCATCAAGGAGTGTAACCTGCATCTTGTACATGTTAGTTATTTAAGATGAAAGAAAATAAACAAAGTTCACTGAACTCAAAAGACGGAACGTCCCATAGATTTTTACCAAATACTAGAATAAATCACATACTTATTATCTATTTTAGACTTTAGATGATTATGTAGAGTTTGTCTTGAATAATATTATACGCATTTAACTTCTATTTTTTGCTAAGCAATTATTCTTATGACCTGGCAACAATAACAAAATATGTATGTGATTTTTATTACGTATCATGTATTGTTACTTTTAAGGATCAATTATAATATAAATAACCTCAAGTATTGTTCACATGCTCATTATAAAAACAACACATTTTATTAGTTACTAGCAGACCCGGCCACACGTTGCTGTGGCTAACGAAACACAACGCCATTACCCAATCTTTATAAAATCCACACCACCCGCTTGCCAGCTGCCCGCTGCCTGAATTGAATATTTGAATTTATCGGCTTTTCTCTACTATAATAAGCATGTATTATACATATAAACTAATTAACTCGCCACTAATTATACAATGCTTGCAATGCAACACTGGATATTTGAAAAGGGAAAATCAAATACCTACTTGCTCTAGGACATCTATTTTCCAATTTCTTCCGTAGAACGAATTTCAAAAGTGACTATAGTACGGCCCGCCAACCGTTTTAAATTGCACAAAAATATGTTTTCTTTGGATTTCTCGGCTTTTCTCTAATATAATTTCCATGTATTATACATATAAACATTCCTCTTCAATCACTCTATCTATTGGTGAAAACTGTATGAAAATCCGTTGCGTAGTTTAAAAGATTAACGCACACATACATTTTGAGCGACTTCATTTTATACTATGTAATGATGATTATGATAGATAAACAAATAATAATGTTATGGGTTTTAGACTTCACATGTCAATTTTTTTTAATAATGTATTCATAAATTGTGAAATACAATGTGTACTATCAGGAATACAATTAAGATAATAATAATATAATCTTGTAGAGTGCAAAACAATACAAATCATTAGATAAAAAGATACCTACATTAAATTTAAGCCCAGACAGGCAATTAACTGGGACATTATTTCTGATTATAATCAGTGTGGGAAATTGCAGCAAATTCTCTCTATCGGGTGAGAAATAGTAATGTTCGGTAGACAAATAAAATAAAAGTGAGACGATGTGGTCGTAAATAAAGTAAATACAAACCTGAGTTTGATTAACAGCATATAAAGACAGATATGTGACCATGCCTCCGATCACCAGGGAGAACCAAGTGTGGCGGACAGTCGGATCCAAGCTGAAACTAATTTAAAAATATATAAAAATGAAACAATACAACTTTGTATAAACCACTTATATAATGCGTAAATCCGACCGGTTTCGGAACAAACGTTCCTTCTTCAAACGTTCATTTTTCTATAATGGATAACCACAAAGTGGCTACATTCAAAAATATATGTTTATTAATTTCGAATTTCGATAACCATGCCGTAGGTTATCCCAAGCTCCCAAGTATTCCAAGTTCGCCACTTGCCCGGGTTCATGGGGTGAGGTTTGACTAGGTCTTGGCGGAGAGTGCATTTGCCCACCAACTGCGTGGCGGGCCAGATCGGGAGAGACTGTTGAGGGAGACCGAATCTCGACCTCTCCAGCCGGATTCCCTCGACCCATCGCCTTGCACCACAGTGGGAGGGATGGACTCATACATTCGTCAATCCTGGACACAATGACCCCAGATTCCTACCCCTCATACGTTTTTTCTTCCCAGAAATTCTTCCACTTGCTTTCTCTAAATAGACTGTCCAGATAGCATCCCCAAAGATGACGTGGACCATGAGAAAAAATTTTATCCTCAGGTCCTGTGTGGAGCTAATGTAAAAAAAAATTATGTAACAAACTTATCAAAGCAGGCGGAAATATTCCAGCAAATAATCATAATATACAAAGCTTGAACAAATATAAATTTATATGCTTTTTAAGACATAATGCTCAACAATTAATTCTTAATATTAAGTTCAATCTGCTTTACATACTAGCCTCCATGATATAATTCATTAAAAGATTTTAACTAACTGTCATTTCCATGTCTTGTTAATTAAAATAATAAATTGGTTAATTTCTCTTCATCCCACAGATGAGGAATACAAATTAATAAAAGTCCATCCTATAAATGCTCCACAGTTAACGAGTTCAATGAGTTCTCAAATAAATTATAATTATTAATAACAAACGCAATCAGAAGCTATGGCGAGTGAACTGTATACGCTTCCAATTAAGATCATTACTTTTAACCACTATGTCCTTCAACATTTTTTGACTTGCAAAACTCTATGCACATCCACAATGTGCAAATAACAGAGATGTGCAAATTTGATTAGAGAAGATACACATGTCTCAAATTGAATTTAAACAAAGAGCTAGATTTTGTGATAATTGTGATAATGGACAACTTGTTTTTAAACAAATTTTGTAAATCTGTAGTCAGTCAATCTTAGTCTTCTTCAATAATCAAACATGAGGATCCATGCCCCGCACAAGGCTTATGAACCCGTTCACCCTGTTTTCAGAAAGCACGAGGTGGGCATTTATTCAATATGTGCTTGGTTGCATTGTAAACATCCAACACAGAATATTTTACAATCCCCCTGTGTAAAATATGCTGGACCATCAAATTCTTTTGATATAGGACCAGGGTTTACGAGGCAGTACCTCCAGTAGCCTCTCAATTAGATCATTTTCGATGTCAGTGCAAAGTTTCAAAGAAAGTTGACTTAAAATTTGCTAACTTTCATTAGCTACATTATGTAACAATAAATTTATCAAAAACTTTCATCAGCCTCATTAGAGGTGCTACGTTCCTGGCAGACTCTAGGAAACACATCAACTTCTGCCGGTCAACTTCTGCTATCTCTTATTCAGCAGTCTATTTTTGTAGGTTCCCTAACAAGTTGTTTTAAGGAGATTCTTTATTAGTCCTACACCAAACCATCCTGTTTTTTTCCAAGACCAGCATTGGTACCAATTAAAACTTGCATTGTAAACACAACTCTAGCAAATGAATCCCAATGATTTTTTTCTAGTAAATTCAACTCACTTGAAGAATTCAATGCGACCACCAGCCTCGGCAATGTACCAGATCTGGTCCAGGCCACCGGCGGCTATGGCTGCATAGATGATGATGCTGTACACAGCCGCAAACATCAGAAGGGATTGGAAGACATCTGTCATCAGCACAGCCTTCATCCCTCCAATTGTAGAATAGAAGGTGCATACGAGCCCTACAAAAAAGGCGTAATATTGTGTAGATTTGGAGCAATATATGTAATAAACTTTTAAGTTTTTTTAAATAGGTCTGTCTTTAGAATAATAACAACCTGTAGAAAATTGTTGGAAAAAATGATCATATTTAGTATTTATGATGTTTTTTTTAACTGAATCTTTGTAATTTCATATAAAAAAAGCTATTAATCCCTTTTGCTACTGATTTGCTAAATAAAAATTCATTTTCACTTCATCCTGAAAGTCGCAAACCTGTCTACGTATACCGATAGTAATATAATAATACAGTAAGTAGAGTAATTTGATATTGAAAGGCAAGATAGGGTCGACGAGGGCCTGGTAGGAGACAAATGTCTTGGCTGCGTAATATACGAGAGTGGACCGGCATTAGAAGTTTAGAAGTGTGGATGAGCTATTCCGGGCAGCGCAAGACAGAGAGACATTCTCAAGAGTGATCGCCAACGTCGGGGAGACCTGATACGGCACACAAAGAAGAAGAAGTGTAATCCATAGAATTTTATTTTGAAGATTGAGGAGGGTAAAGTATTAATTTGTTCATTAAATTTCATAAACACTGTACGACCATACATAAAAATGATTGTCTTTCAAGCCGGACTTATTGATGAAACAGGTTAATAAGGTAAATTTATAAGTCCAAAATAATTATAATTGTGTACATAATATGCAAAAACAAAGTTTCCTTTTGAAAAAGTGGAGTTTATAAACTCAGCTGCTCGGGATGCGACATGTAGTCCAGACAGAACGGATCACCGTCAAAAGGATCTCAGAAAACTTTAGAGTTAAAAAATTGAAAAATCGGCAAGTGTCAAGTACTTAATTAAAAACCGGCCAATACTTTGGATTTATTCCTGAAGTCCTGGGAAGACCCGCTTAAGACACGCTTAATTACATATGAAATCCATAAAAATCTAATTAATATACTAGGGCTAAGCTAAATAGTTCTTGAAAACAGATACTTGATGGCTACACCAAAACTAAATGCCGAAAACCTTCTTATTTTTTTACTAATCATGCTGAAATACCACCCATTACATTTCTTTTCAATGCCATGATATTCCCCCGACCTATATTTTGGAGAAGGTTTGACACCATTTAGCTACTTACTAAGCTTATCAATAAAAGTGAGTTCCTAATTCTGTACTTACCAATTAATAGGATGGAAAATGTTTTAGATAGTCCGGTGACAGCTTCAAGAGTAATGGCGGGCGCATACAGAACTATTCCCATATACAAAACCATTTGTAGAGTATAAGCAACAGATGCCATTATACGGATGGTAGGACCGAATCGAATTCCTAAGTACTGAAAAGATAAATTAAAGAAATTATAGGGCAGTGAACTTAAGTCGATGACAAAAGTAACCAATTGCATTCAGATAAAATAATAATTGAGATAGAAGACAAGTATCTAAATTGATCTTTTTTATTATGTGCATTGAACATTATACAATGTAAAGGATGACTGATAGTAAATATAAAATACTGTGGATGAAATGAAATATTAAGAGACAAAACCTTAAATATGTCATTTTTAAATCAAATTTTAGACGTATTGACTCTTTTTCACAAAAAATGATAAATTGATTTCGAAAGACTATTCTTTTATCTAGTAAAGTTATGTTTCAAATTTTGAGAAAATATGTTTATTTTTGGTACAATAAGGTTTTACCATAGGTCTTTGGCAGATTTGTTAAATTTTCAAACAAAATTTTGTATTATACAACACACATTTTAAATCATATTCATGCAGTAAAATAAATCAATAAATTATCTGAGAAAGCTATGTTTCAGAATTTTAATTTTAGTTTTGTGAGGAAAATACTTCAGTTTGTCTATTTATTTATGGTCTTACAAACTAATATATTTAAGACATTTTTTTAACATTCTTATTTGCTTAGACATTATTGAAAAATTATAAATACTTATGATCAAAAAATATTTACAAAAAGTACATAATTTTAATAGTTTTATCGTCATGCCTTTCAGCATTTTTTAATGAAGGCATAAATTAAAGCTAGTTTTGAATGAAATAAAATCAATATTGAGTTATTAGTTATTATATTAAAAAGCTGGTATGGTGAATAATTAATCTTTCTCATTGGAACCGCCCTGTACATTTATTTGTAAGAACATCTCGACAAAATATGAGTTCCCGGCCGCTGGCTGGTTAATGGCGCTTAAGGTTGGTGGATAAGGAGGGATACTGAAAATGAAGACTTGATGACTTGATACGGTGCCCTTGAGGTGATTTTGCACAAAAATGGCGCCAAACAAATTATCCAATTATTATTATTGATTGATAATAAAGCTAAGAGAAGAAAAACTTCAGAATACCAGCTAACAATAATAATTTTGGATGAATAATAATTTTGTTTTTTACCTAGCTGATTCAAATATCCATGAAATCGACTTTTGTGTGTTAAAAGATGAGTAAACATATTAAAATAATAAAATACATATATATCAGGTACTAAAGTCACCATGTTTACTGGAATTTCAGACCATTAACATAAACGCTTATTTAAGGGCTCTGAAATGAAGGCCTGACACATAAAATTATTAGATAAGTCAAGTTAAGATACGACAATATGTGTCTTTATTTCCTAAATGAATTAAATACATAAGTGGGTTTTGCAGATTTTTTATCTCAATTAGAATCTATAACGATAAAGATAAACAAGTGTTTAAAATTATGGCATGGACTAGTCATCTACAATGTCAGACAGAAATAAATCTTAATATATAAAACAAAGTCGGGTTAGTTACACTATTTATAACTCGAGATCGGCTGGACCGATTTTGATGATCTTTGATTTGTTGGATTTGTCTCCGCCCCGGATAACAGAATAACTATTAAAACATCGCAAAAATTCATGAAAAAGAAAGTTACGAAGAAAATTAATTTTTTCATACATTTTGTATGGAACGAATTTTCATATTTTCAAAGAAATGCAGCAATATTGTGATAGGTAATATTTAACTGTGCGTGAATTCCAAAAATTCAAAAACGTCAAATGTCAATGGGCTGATTGTTTTGCTTTTGTTCTTAATCGTATAATGCTGCCCCTCTTTCTTACACACTAAATGTCGATAGTCGAAAATGAGACAAACGGTGAACGTATGTCTCTGCACCCCTCCAAAGGAAAAAAAAAATAATAATAAATCTCTGAAATTAAAAGCATTTTTTTTACGTAAGCTCCACTCAGGACCTATGTCAGCTTAAGGGATGCTGTGTGGAGGGTCTTTTTAAGGAAGGGTAGGATAGGAAGTTCTGGGAAGGAAAAAGGCATGAGGGGTGGGTAGGAATCTGGAGGTCAGTGTACCCGGGAGTGAATCCATCCCTCCAACTGTGGTGCAAGGTCTTTGCCTTGGCCGGAATTGACCTTTTACCTTGACCTTTCCAACCGGACTCTTTCGACCCATTGGTGGAGAGAATCCGGCTGGAAAGGTCAAAAGGCCTCTCTCAACCAGTCTCTCTCGATCCGGCCCGCCATGCGGCAGGTGGGCAGACGCATCCGCCGCCAAGACCCGCACAAAAGTCACCCCATGAACCCGGGCACCCCTGCTAAATCACCAAACGTAGCGAACCACTTGGGGTGACCTATGGCAGAGGTGTTGGTTATCCAATAAATCGTTCCCGGGGCGGCGGCACCCGTACCCGCTTCCTTTCAAAAATTCCCGTAAGGAAGTGGAAAAGTAAGAAAATCACAAAAAATATAAATCTGTACACAACGACATCTCTGATACTGACAAAAACAAAACACGGACAGTTGGGCATCGATAATTGCTTCATTGTAAAACTTAATTTTATTCGAGTTATTGATTCTGAGGCGGTACGAAGTTCGTCAGGTCAGCTAGTACATAATACAATGTAAAAATTGTGTCTTCACAAACATCGATAAGTTACATTTCAAATTATCTTGCCTTATTAAGCTAAACAACAGTGGCGATAAACCACACTTGCTGTTAAATATGTAATATATTATGAAGTAATGACATTGTACTGAATAAACAGAAGCTACATTTTATTACTAATATGCAAGTATTGAAATAATGATAAGTAATAGTAAAATATTCACCGTAGAGGATTATTTAATGTTCTAACCAGAGGCGGCTCTAGGGGTCCAGAAGTGGAAGGTCATTTAAAAAAAAATGATATTGTTTCATAACGCTGATGAATTTCATACGTATTTGTGTTCCAATTTACCATGCAGATCGGAGGAACCCAGATTTTGGACTTCCGCACGTTAAGTGTACTTACCTATACGGTGGACTAAGTCAAGTACCACAATATCGTCAGTCTATCAACAACCATCGTAACAAATAGTAACGTGACATTTCGCTCGACGTTGAAATGTTATTTTCTATCAATCGGAAGCGTGTAATGTGAAGTATTATCTCGCCGTCTTTGTCGAATGCTTTGTGTGAACCGCTTCATCGTATCGTGACTCAAACTCCATCGTGGTTCTAATAACCTATGACCGTCGCCGAATGAAGATCAAGCTACGAGACACAACAGTGAGTATTGCTTAATTGTGTATACCAGATCTTGTTTGGTGATTGGGCATAATTCTTATCGAAATCCATAAGCGTTTTATTTAGCAAGGAATAACCACAGGTTATTCTAAACCCCCGTGCCCTGTGCAAGATTCATTGGTGCCGGAAACCAGCAAATCTTTAGATAAAAAATTTCTTTCTTTGACAAAACGAAAGAATGCTATGAAATATTACGTAAATTGAAATGTTATTTCAAAGAACGAATTCAAACAGTGAATCGTAGAACTAGGTTACTTAGTTCTTAATTATTAACGACCTACCGTGTAGTTAAATTATAACGAATTCTATTTTTTAATTCATAACGTTTTCCTGATTATTTCGTTTGTATGTTTGTTTATTTTAAAAAAATGGCTACGACTTTACAAGGCTTGCGTCGTATACGGAACGTAGCGTTTACTAGAATAAACAAAATGTTTGAAGTCGGTCAAGGCGTTTTGCAAGATGCAACCAATTATCCATTATTTTTAGCATATTATACGAAGTTGCAAAACATTGCTAATGATTTTGAAACCGTTCACGCTGACATCTTAGCTTTAGATGAGGCAAACAAGGACATTGAAAATCAAGTTCGCGAAGCTTTTGATAATGTTTATTTCAAAATTGTCGTAATTCACAAGGAATTAACGAATCAATTTTTCGAATCGGAGCCCGCGAACATTATCGTACCAAACTTTTCAACATTTCGTAATCAAGCTGTCATAAAACAAACGTCATCACCAACTTGTGACATGAATAAGGCAAAACCTGAAATCAAAGGGTCCTTGACTGCGTTCACTTCAAAGTGCGCGTTTTGCAAGAGTACTCACCATATCGCTAAGTGCAAATCATTTGCACTCAAATCGGTTCAGGAACGTGCTCAATTCGCAAAGGCACACCGTTGGTGTCTGAATTGTCTCACGCCTTCTCATTCTCTCACGAATTGCAAATCTGTGTTTGATTGTCAGAAATGTCATCGTAAGCACCACACTCTTCTTCATAGGGAAGACAACATTTCTGCTGAAGAGGAGTACCAACGACCCACCACGTTTGCCATTCAAGGTATTTCAGATCCTCCAGTTCTTTTCCTCGCAAACTTCGGTGACAGATCCATCGTACGTTTGCCTACTGCTCATATTAGCAATCGTGATCCCTCCGGCAGTTTTCAAACGTTTCGTGGGTTGACCGGTTCAGACAGTCAAGCACACTTCGTATCTAATCGCACTGCCGAGCGTCCAGTCAGCTCTCAGAAAATCCGTGGCTTAGGCCAATCTTCTACAACCGTGTCAGGCGTCACTAATTTCGATGTCGATGTTAAGGGACAAACTACCTTCAACACGAAGTTACTTCCATCGCCAACGATTCAATTCGACCAGTTATCTTGTCATCTGTTCCAAGACATACTTCATGCCGACTGTGACTGTCACAAACTGACAACTGACACAGGAGCGACTGACCTACTTCGAGATGTTGAGATCTTGCCATCTCTACCGAGACTCCAACTAATGGGTGATCTTCACCAACCTTCAGCTATCAATTCACTATTCGGTTGGCTTCCTCTGGATTCGGTTGGTTTTGCTACCGATCGTCAAACAAACTCCTTCATCGAAACCAACCAGTATCGTCTTCCAGAAGAAGTCAAGAAACTGAGGGAGTTGGACATATTTCCTCAGTCTTCACAGCCCACCAAACAACGTCGTGAACAAGTGTATCGCATTTATCGGTCACGTGACTTTCCTAGTCAATTTATCGAAACCAACCAGTACCATCTTCCTGAAAAGGTCAAGAAACTGAGGGAGTTGGATACATTCCCTCAGTCTTCACATCTCACCCCTGAAGAACAACGTGATGAGCAAGTCAATCACACTAATCACTCAAGTGACCCTTCGGGACAATTCATCATAGCCTTACCTTTTAGAGAAAGGGATAAGGATATCGCTTCCCCAGGTTCGCGCGAAGCTTCTTCTCGCATCATCCTTTCACTCGAACGTAAACAGACATTAAAGCTCAGTTTACGTGAACCGTACTTCGCTTTCATGACTGACTACTTGCACAGTGGTCACATGACACGTGTTCCTGGAAAAGATTTACTCAAGGAAATGCATCACATACTTCATCATTGCATTCTTCGTCCGGGCACCGTTACCACTATGTTGCGATTGGTCTTCGATGCCTCGGTGACGGAGGTGAATGAATCATCGTCAAATGATGCCTTCCTTATCGTTCCCAAGCTCCAAACGAACATTGCTGAACTTCTGCAAAACTTTCGTTCACCATCTGTGGTGTTCATTGCTGAGGTACGGCAAATGTATCGCCAAATATTTCTTCAAGAGCCAAATCGCGCGTTCCAAAGAATATTTTGGCGTCATCAACTATCGGAATCTACCCCGGGATACCCATTACACCCTGTGACTTCTGATATCTCTGCCTTTATTCTGTCCTATCGTATTGTCAGATCGTTGACAGAAAAGAAAGGTTACGGATTATCACTCACACGCCACGCGATCACTTCGGACTCAAATATCGATTCTATCGTCATCGGCTGTTCCAGTCCGGAACAAGTTCAACTAACGCAATCCGAAGTCATCGAACATACCAAACGAGGTCAACTTGAACTGCAGAAGTTGGATTATAGCAAATCGAAACTTTGCGCCTTTCTACCGCCGGACTACTATCTAACTAATGTAATCTTCAAGAATGTTGATCATTCTTTTACTCTCAGGGTATTGGGATGGAAGTGGAGGCCACCAGACACTCCATCCGATGACATTTGTCACAAGAATCGGTACACCGACCAATTATCGCTTTTGACAGTTATCGCATCTAATCATCGGCGTCAAGCCTCATCGGTTGATAATCCATCGGATATCACTTCACGTGGCCATTCTCAGGCCTTTGTTATCCGTAACATGTTATGGTGGGCGGAGCCCTCCGGGTTTGTCCAGCCAAACAACTCTTGGCCCATCTTAGATGGCTATGTTAACAAAATTGAACTCACTCTGAGGAACGAGTTCAATCGTCATTAGTCCAACCTGATGATATTCTGCTGGACTTTTATTAAAAAAATTATATCGTTTTCGGAAACTCCAACGCCTTATCAGTTCCTGTTATCTATTGGTATAGAACTTTCATAACAAAGCCTCTCGTCGTTCGGATTTTCTATTTAATCATTTCGAAAATTCGTATTCTATCTTTAACCAAACATTGGACATCACTCTCTACGGATGAGGTGATTAGAATCGTAATTAAAAATCTTGTGCGTTATCGTTACGTTTCGTACTTTGAATGGATCTTCTCTTACAAGACCATTCACCAAATCGTGTCCATTGCCTAGGCAATGCGACTAATCATCATCGTTTCGCGGTTCGTTTTATTCTTTTTTACGTCTGTGTTAATCGTATCATTTAGTTTCGTATCGTCAAGTTATCTAGATTTAGTTATCGTTTAAATATAGTTTAAAATTTTGCTTCGTCTTCTTTTCATCTACGTCACGTTTCATGGCATTCTGCGTTTCGCTTAACGTTTAACTTTTCTTTAAAATACAATTTGCTGTATTTTGGTGGGCGGAATGTTTCATAACGCTGATGAATTTCATACGTATTTGTGTTCCAATTTACCGTGCAGATCGGAGGAACCCAGATTTTGGACTTCCGCACGTTAAGTGTACTTACCTATACGGTGGACTAAGTCAAGTACCACAATATCGTCAGTCTATCAACAACCATCGTAACAAATAGTAACGTGACATTTCGCTCGACGTTGAAATGTTATTTTCTATCAATCGGAAGCGTGTAATGTGAAGTATTATCTCACCGTCTTTATCGAATGCTTTGTGTGAACCGCTTCATCATATCGTGACTCAAACTCCATCGTGGTTCTAATAACCGAACAATCCTATCGTACGCCTTGGATATACCTATGACCGTCGCCGAATGAAGATCAAGCTACGAGACACAACAGTGAGTATTGCTTAATTGTGTATACCGGATCTTGTTTGGTGATTGGGCATAATTCTTATCGAAATCCATAAGCGTTTTATTTAGCAAGGAATAACCACAGGTTATTCTAAACCCCCGTGCCCTGTGCACGATTCAGATATTATGATACAATTTCAGACTAAATACAATAATATTAATTTCACGTGGGTACCTCACAAGTTTGAGAGTAAAATTACATTATTTAATATAGTAAATTATATCATGCGACAAGAGTACAATATGCAAAATCATCCTACGTTTATCAAACCATCTCTTTCAGATGCATAATTTCTCTCCCTCACTAGTGATGTGTAGGTTCAGCTGGAGTGGGCTCTTAAACTCGAGTTCTTCGCGGATCCTACTCCTACTACCTTTTCAAATCGATTACTCCCAACGAACCCGGTCCAGTACTTGTACTCGGAATACGACGAGCCGAGCCACAGTCGGGTGGCGGCGCAGCGCGAGTCGGGAGTAGGTCGCGCATTCAAGTTTATGGCTCCGAGATCCGGCTAGGGTGGAACCCGAGCGTCTCGGTTCGAGTCATTCGCGAGTCGGGAATGGCTCCCGGGACATGCTCCAAGAACTCAAGTATTTTTAAAAGGAAGCACGTCTCAGAGGCCTCCGGCAAAATGCAGAATTTACCCATCTCTATCCCTCACGGAAATGACCCAAACTGTCTTCAAAATCTGAAAACATTTTTATTAGGCGACATAGTGCCTCATTTATTGTATGGCGCGTAAAGAGGCAGAAACATGATATTGGAATATTTCGTAAATTGACCCAGCCAATAGAGGGTGGAAAAGAAAGCTTCCATTTAAGATGTTAGATGTCACTCCTTGCCGCATCCTGCTATCTCACGGTGGATTTCAAATACAATAGAATAATGCCAGTTGTTGTTTTGATTTGCATAATATTATGCTTTACTCTATCAACTTATAATTTTGGGAGGTCTTTGACCATTGATCTGAGGGAAGGACCGCCACTGGTTCTAACATAAAAAAATAAGATATTAACCTTTATTTCAAGGATCCATAAATAATAAATCATATTAAAAGAAATATTGCAGGTAAATAAAATTATTGACTGAAACCTCAAATTAACAGACCATTTACAAAATGGTATGATTCAACTATTGGGAGAGTAACCAATTTTTAAATTAATTTGTTTCTAACAATTTTTATGATTAAAAAAGTATGTAAAATCATTGATAAATATCATTCTATAAAATAAATACAAAATAAAGCTGTATTTTCATATAAATCTAAATTAGCATTTGCATCGACTGCATCACTGATTAGACAAAACAAACCTTAAAATAGAATTGCCTTCCATGTAGTTTTGAATGAAAACAAATGTCACCATTGAAATGATGTAATAGTTCACTATTTTACTATTAAAGTTTTACTATCTATTAAAACATTTCAGTGGCTTCAATCAATTTAGCTATGGTTTTATGGTTTAGAAACTCGTAAAGTAAATACATATTTAGATATTCTTGATCTACGTAGTGTGATATTGATTTCAATGTTTAACGTTTGGTACATAGCTCCACATGTTTTGTTGGGAAAATATTTAAATGCCTAAATGGTCTTTGCTCTGAAAACTGTGTCTAAATTAAGCTTTTATAGAAATATCTGATTCAATAATTATTGTTAAAACCCCTAACAGTTATATTAATTGTTTTTAGCACAAACAGGGTGCGGCAGGGAAACTTGCTGATTTGAAAAGTCAATAAAAGAAAAAGTACTTTATATATCGATTTAATTCTTTTTGTATTGTATAGTACACATTCTGAATTTTTGTTTTAAGTAGTTTTCAAAATGTCATCGGGCAAATGGCGGCCCTCATTAGTGATACACTGATCGAAGTTTCGCTCCACTCTTTCGAGCAAATCGACGGGAATGTTGGTGATGGCTTGGCAGATGTTGTCCTTCAGGTGTTGCAGGGTCCGGGGTTTGTCGTTATAAATGATGGATTTGAAATATCCCCATAAAAAAAATCGCAGGGTGCCAAATCGGGGGAGTGCGCCGGCCACGGTACGCGGTACGTCACCCCTCAAGGAGATAAGGCGCTCGTGGAAGTGTTCCCTCAAAAGCTCCGTCCTGCTGGAACCATACGTCCCCAAGTTCCATTTCTTCAAGTTGTGGAAGAAAAAATGTGGAAGAAGAAAAAAAAAGAGTGCAAAAACGACTCCCTCACCCTCTCGACGTTTTCTGGAGTTCTGGAATTCCGTTGACCTCCTGGGCCTTCTCTTGCCACGCTCTCACTTTCCCTGAATGTGTCCACCCACGAAACAATTGATTGCCGCCTAGGAACGGGACCCGCGGGATGAATATTGAACCGAGTACGGAAGGCGCGTTGGGTGGCGACCACCGAATGACCGTTAGAAAAGTAGGCCTCGACGGCAAACGCACGCTGTTCCTTTGTCCAACGCATGACGACAACTGGCTTGTGGTGTAACAAAACTTCAGGACCCCCTCTTTCCAATGAGACCCTCCCCACCCCTTTCTGACCACGCCTCGCTCGTCGGCGTCCAATTCAAATCAGCAAGTTTCCCTGCCGCACCCTGTATTAAGTTTTCAAAAACATTAATTATTTTTATTTACAACGTGAAATAGAAAAAGATAATCTATTTTCAGATATCAAGTTTAATTTGTATACATTTTAATTAATTTCTTTTATATATTCAATAATATTATTATTCAATTTATAAAAACAGTTTATTTATAAACAAGTGTTGCTTTGTAATTACATATTATTAATTTCATAATGCCTGAAAGTGAAACTGAAATGAAGGTGAAACTGTTGTCACACTTAATAATTACATAGCAGAACTTATTTATAAATAAACTATTTTTATAAATTAATAAATAATATTATTGAATACCTACTTTAAAACATCTATCCTGGGGATTGTGGAGTGGGAAGAGGGAAGAGGGAAGGTGGAGGAGGCGGAGTGGGAAACCCCTAATACCATGCAAGCGAAGCCGCGGGAAAAAGCTAGTAATATTATAAAGGTGAAAGTTTGTATGGATGTATGTTTGTTACTCTTTCACACAAAAACTACTGAATGGACTTTAAAAATTCTTACACTAATAGAAAGCTACATTATTTGCGTGATCTATAGGCTATATATATTGGTAAGCTGTTGCATTATGAATAATCTCTGGCGTTATGAAATTATTTATCATACGTTTTCTGTCACTAACAAAATCGATTTATTGCAAATGTCAGAAAAAAAAGCAAACCAATTGTCTCTAAATCGCAATTCACCCTAAAAGGAGTGCTTTGTTGGTGTCATACTTAATAACTATCTCTAAAAATGATTCACCGAAATGTATGTATGTATCAACCCGAACGACTGAACCAAATTGGATAATTTTTTTTTTTTTGTTTGTTATTTTGCATAAAACTACCGTTGAGTTCTGGCATTATGAAATTTGTATAAAAAATTATAATAGGTGGCATGCGAGCAGTTTGAAAACTGAAAGTATCGGGAATGAATGTGTGGAATGCGAGAGGTGAGTGGGCGGAGTGGGGAGGGGGGGAGGGGGGGAGGGGGTGTTAGGAGGGTGTTGGTGGAGGTGGGAAGGGGAGGGGGAGGAGGGTGGGGGGAGGGGGTTAGGGGAGGGAGAGGGGGGAGGGAAGGAAGGGGAAAGGGGAAGGATGGAGGAGGGTGTGGGGAGGGGTAGGGGGAGGGGGGAAGGAGGTTGATGGGGGAAGTGGTGTGGGGAAAGGGAATGTGGAGGGGTAGGGGGTGAGGGGAGTGGTGGGTGGAGGGAAAGGGAGAGGGAGTTGATGGGGGGAGTGGAGCGAAGAGATGGAAGGTGGAGGAGATGGAGTGGGGTGGAAGATGGGGGAGGGAAGGAAGGGAAGGGGAAGGGTGTGGGGTGGGGGAGGGGTGGGTGGAGAAGGAGGGGGAGGGAGAGGGGGGGTTTATGGATGAGTTGGGGGGAGTGGAGCGGGGAGAAGGAAGGTGGAGGGGGAAGATGTGGGGGAAGGGGTGGGTGGAGGGGGAGGGGGGTTGATGGGGGGAGTGGAGTGGAGGGGGAGGGGGGTTGATGGGGGGAGTGGAGTGGGGAGATGGAAGGTGGAGGAGGCTGAGTGGGAATCCCCTAATACCATGCGAGCGAAGCCGCGGGAAAAGGCTAGTAATATATAAAATAAAAAATTTTAAAAAAGATATCCTTTTTTTCATTTGTCTTTTTCTACCTTTTGTGAAAATTATTAACAATAGACTAAGAAATAACTTTTATTTTAATAACTCAGGGCCTCCTACGTCATACATACATGGCAACAATAAATTATCTTGAATACAAGGTTATGGGTCCGAGTGGTTAAATGTATTTTTAGACTCATACCTCATTATATGGTTGATTGTTATAAGGCTCTTCTCTAGAATGGTCTTTTTAAATTAATAATTTATTTATGACCATGATAAATATGACACTTCAAACTGATCTCAATACAGAATCCAACTCTAAAGTTTTACAAGGCAGTCATAAACTGCATTAAAAAATGGATGCCTTTCTTACAGATGCACAAAGAAAGGTGACATTGACAACATGGTGTCAACATGCAAAATTATTTCACGTTGTTTACTTATCATGACTATCATGAAACGGGCATAATCCTAGTATGGTGATCATAAATAAAAAATGTTCCTCTTCAAATTCCACTGTTAAGCTAAGGCCGCTCCGTTACGAGACGGTAAGGAATCAACAAAAGCCGGGTGCACGATACGCAATTACGCAACATTGCTTCAGTGTTGCACTGACCCATGTACGGGCGCTAATAGAAATATATGCAATGATGCATTCTTCCTGCACACGGTTTATATTGAGTTGGTCTCAAAAATCTCTGAATGTTCATTTAAATAATATATACATAATATCTACTATTAAAGTAATGATTAATACAAGCGATAAATGTTAAGTACTCATATTTATCCGACTTGAAATCACAAAACTCTAAAAGCACCAGAGCGCATGGAATTTAATACATTAAGTGAAAGGTTAATGTTTCGATAACTTTTGTGTTTTCAATTAAATTTTTCAATAACTTTTATGTTTTAAAAAAAGATTAAAGTAAAATTAAAATTAAATCATTCCAAATTCATCAACAAAAATTGGCAATTTTCCGATCCAATGGATACAATGGCCTACATTATGGGAATATCTCTGAACCATGAAGCAAGTTACTGTTATTGATAAAATGCAAACCTCATAAGCACTGATTTTCTGCAGCTTGAAGAATACTGGTAGATATAGATAGGCTGCAATCGGGGTGGCAATTCCGTATGAGATGTTGATCACAACGAACTGAGTCCCGTAGCTGTAGTTCTCTGTAGACACTCCCAAGAGCGTGATAGCCGACATGAACGAAGCCATTAGCGAGAAACTCACAGGCAGAAAAGACATGTTCTTATCGGCCATTAAATACTCCTGTTAAAAAAAACACATTTTTAAAAGTATCTGTTAAGGCACCAGACCACGGTGCATGGGCGGAAATAGGGTGTATTTTTTGTAATTATTTTTAAGCAAACGATGAATGTAATTTTTTTTATTAATACTCATAGTCAATATACACACAAAGAAGACTTTATACAAATCTTTGTACACAAATCTAAAGGATAGTTTGCGGTGTATGCCACTTTCAATAGGATACTCCGACGAATTGCTGCTTGGCGGTTGACAGCGATTAAACCATACGGCTGATCAGAAAAAAAAATTAAAAATATATTTAGAAACTAGACATACAGCTTTATGAAATTTGATATCTAAAAAAAAATGGCGGACCAGCGAATTTTATTTCCGGTTTTTATTGAAAATTTTCGTCATTCATAAAAAAATAGAAGGGGGACTTTATAAAAAAATCCCTATGTGGTCCCATAGAGACTGGATTTTCGAAAAGTTTAAGACTTGGTGCATGCAAATCGGATAGTTTATAGTTTATTTAATATACTGTCAACAGGTTGAAAAACAGAGTTTCGAGAAAAACCCGTTGAAAATTTTGCTGAAGGATAATTCAACATACAAACTGTTTCAAACGGTTTCACATAAAATGCTGTATCTCCGTCATTTTAATGAATTTCTTTAAAATATTAGGTGAGAGCATTCTTAACAAATGCATCTTTCAGAAAATTAAATTAAAAAATTTAAAAAAAATAAATAATTAACAGTGGTGTGCCTAGAGTGCCTTAAATATCAAAACTGTTGTCCTATTTTGAAAAAGAAATTATAACAACATAGTTTTGTTAATGTATAGTGCAACTTACAAAATTAACAACTAAGCAATTATATTTCGTATATTTTCAAACAGTTAGCAGTTTTGCTAAACTTAAAGAATTTCCAGGAATTTTTGTAATTACGCAGAATACCAATGACTTTGAAATCAAAGGTTTTTAACCCTTTAACTTCGAATAACGACAGGTAAAACCATTACGGATCTCGTTTACAGCCATTTAAAAAAATAAGTGTGTTGGCGATAATTTCAGTGTTTTAAAGCATTCTTCTCTTTTAATATAATATAAAAAATATTTGTATAAAACCGTATGACTTAATTACAATTTAACTAAAAAGAATTTGTAAATTCGTAAATAAACTTCACACAAGGAATCAGTTGATTCAATTAAATACTCCATCAAGAGATTCAGCAAAATGTTAAAAGGTGAATAATTTACAGACTGGTATATTTTTTTATTTTTTTTTTATTTAATAAATGTTTACATGATACATTGTTGGTATTTTTTGACTACCACACTAGGCTATTGCCCGTGTTGTGGTAGTCATAAATTATATATGACTACATCAAGTAAGTATATATGACTACATCATTGTTGTGGTAGTCATATATACTTTCGCTCTGGTGAAAACCACCATTCAGAATCGAAATGTTGCTTGAAATGGCTTTAGTTATGTTTGGTGACTGGATCTGAATAGCCAGGTACTTGCCAACCTTCCTCTTTCATCTCTTTCCATTTACTGGCTCCAGACAGTTAGGAGCAGTTTGGAATCTTATGAGGTGCTCTAAGTAAAAAACTCAAAGATAAATTACCTGAGTTGTTCTCTGCTTGCCTCCAGTAAATCGATAGTAGACTCCAATTGAAATTGAAATAATGATCATAAAGATCATTATTACATAATCCCACGCATCAAAATTTACATCAGCCATTTTTGATGATTTTTCTTCTGATGATATTGAGATCTGTACAAATGTTAATTTACTGTTAGTGGGTCATAAATGCACAATGAAATTAGAAATGAATAAAAGAAAATACGTTAACTCTTCTGGCCTATTTTGTCAAAATATTTCCACTTTGCAATAAAATCAAAATAAGTGGAATATTTCTGAATGTATCCAAAAACTGTTTTTGAAAAGTGATGAAATATGCTTTCAAATTTTATAATTCCAAATAAACATACCTATAATTTTTTAATGTAGTCATTAAAAAATGGTTAACCTTACGTTTTCTAACTAAAATTACTGATAATGAAGAAAAATAAAAACACAGGCATACTTTATTAGGCAAATAAATGTATTATAAATTTTATCGTCAATTCCTTTTTTGTCATTTTGTGTAAAAATAATTAATTAAAAAATACCAAAGTTTCAAATTGCAGTTATAAACTTTGGTTCATAAATATTTTATGTTCATTTTTTGGATTTGAATGTAAAGCGTAGTGTTTTCTCTTTCTAACACCGTTAAGATCATATTTCTAACTATGATAGTAAGGGAGTCACAACAATTTCTATGAGACCTATTTATATAAGTTGTTGCGAAAACAAACAAATTAGCCTGAGGGGTTAATGAAAAAGATACATTAAGCTCTTATTTTGCTATTTAACTTAACAGACATGGGTCAACCACCGTTTCATAGCAGACTAGTACTGGGCGTTGACGATAATTCTATCCAACGCCAACGTCGTTATCGTTGGCAATTTTCAACTGTTGAAAATAGCTGTTGAAAATAACGTCGACGTTGACGCAACTATAATAGGAGATCGACACGATACTAACAAAAAATATATCAAAATCGTATTAAGGAATCCCTTTTAACGGGTGGTTCCCCGAATCATTGATGTATTATTAATTATTATTATCTCTATGCCCCACGCGACACACACGTAATAATAATCCTATAATAACGTTGAAAGTTGAAACTGTTGGAAGACGTTGGTGGTTGTTGAAAATATTATCCTGTTGAAGATATATTTTGCTTGTCACTGATAAATTCGCTTGTTGCTTTGCGCTACGTATCGGCCGTATTCGACGGGAAAATAAAAAAAAACGTGCAGTAGGTATGTACATTACCAAAAGACCTTGTGTAATTGGGTATAATATCGTTCACGAAGTGTGATCTCTTGACCCTTTTGACTTAATCATTCTAACACCGTTGAAAACAATAGGTACAAAACATTGACAATTATCAATAGGTTATTTTTTGCTTGTCGTTGATAAATTTGTTTGTTCCATGGCGCTGAGTATCGGCCGTATTGGATGGGAAAATAAAAAAAAACGTGCAGTAGGTACGTACATAACCAAAAGACCATTTAAAATATCGAGTAATGTTGTTCACGAAGTACAAACTCTTAACCCTTTTTATTTATTAGGCAGTTGAATCGTTGACTGCGTTGAATAATATTCGCATGTAGGTATTATATTTCAACTGTTGGCGCTAATTATTTTCAACAGCGTTGGACGTTGAAATAATATAACTATTGTTTCCAACGGCTAGTTATATTTTAATACAGTACTATAGCAGACAGGGTTTTGTCTCTTGGAAGGTGGTTTCGGGTTCGATTAGTTGGTGCTCCAAAGAGGTAATATAGACAATTTATATATTGCCTGGTGGTGGTGGTAATGGAAAACTAAATGAGCTCATTAAATAATAAAAAAATGAGTAACCGAGAGACAAGTCATCATTTTTATATTATTTGTAGTAGCATGCCAGCAATAATTCTACAACCGTACAAGAATACATTGCTATTCAAACTAAAATCTTGTGATTGCTAATAGAGAAAGTGAGACAGTACTGCTTGTGCTTGTGATCTTGAATTTAACATGTTAATCAAGCATATTAAATTTGAGTTATGGCTTATTATGACTTCGAAATGGCAATGTCACAATCAGCACAAAAATCATTGTAAACATTAAGAACAAAATTAAACTAATACCAATAGTAAATTAACATACCTTAAATGAGTCGAAAGAGTTCGGTTAATTCATTTAAACAATTATCCAGACTATTTTTAAAGGGAAAACTTTGGCAAACTAATATAAAAGTTACTTAACCTTTCCAAGGTAAACACTATTCTCGTAAAACAAGACTTAGAACTTTATTCTAGAACATCAAAATGCACACGAAGCCCGAAATAAGCCAAGTCACGAACTACCGAACTCGGAACCATAATTCACTTGTACTTATTCATCATTCGTGACATCGAATGAACTTACGAGCGCAAAGAGTGAACACCAAATATCTCATAAATATCCCAAATCGTTAGCGGTGGTGTCAAACTATTGGAGGTTAAGAAAGTGTCAGATTTAATATGAGCGGCTAGAAGCACAAAAAATACTTTTTTTTAGTCTTGGCAATAATAAAAAAATTACGTCAATATTGCGTAATAAATTATTCTGAATGAGTAGGAACTGCTATTTGGCCATCTCAAATATTATTTTTTTAGATTTCCACTAATTTGACCATACATAACAGTAGAAAATATTATTATACTTAATTTTTCACACTTTCAGGCATTTCATAGTACGTTTTCTTTAGCCTCATATGCCACTATAATTATACTGTCAATGCAAAAAAAAGTTGTGATGGGGGGAAATCAGACAGTCAAATTAGACTTACCCTAACATGAAATCAGGGTATCATTTCGACAACGGAGGGAAACCGTGTGACCATATTTTTAGAACCAGGAGGGTTCGCCAACACTTTGATTAAACTATGTCATCTGTACATTGAAATAACCTGACCTTGCAGAGAAAAGAAAAATTTGCTAAAGGCAAAGCAGTAGTCTATTTGTAGTACTTTTCTGCGCAGGATCTGAATCTTCTTTTTAAAACGAACTGCCTGACGTAGGCTAAAATTGAGTGAGTTGGGTGAATTATACCATAGTTGTAAAAGTGTCAACTAAAATTTTTTGAAACAAGCCCGAACTTTTGTTTACCCGATTTGGGATTTGTAGTTAAGTTTTTTACGCAGCCAGCTATTTGCGCGGCATTGTAAAAAGGACCAGTAAATCGTAAGCAGGTTTTATTTTCAAGGACCAAATGGTGATATTACTATACGTGCTGTCAGATTCATTTATTGATAAAGCACAGAAAGGTGGATGATTAACGTCGCCTCCGGTGCTCCACACAATTTGGTTTATTTCCCTTTTCCTGTTTGGCTGGACAGCTTCTCCAGGTACCAAACTGGAAGTCAGCCGCTGAGGACAGGAGAACTTGGAGGCGACTTTTGCTAGAGGCCAAAGCTCGATATGGGCTGTAGCGCCATCAAAGAAAGAAGAAGATTTTGAATATCTACGAGGGAAATGGAAAAGGAGGAAGGGAAAGTTCTGACAATGTTTTGAAGGGAAAGTTTTCAGTGTATTCAATGAAAGCCAGATTTACTACTTCACAACATTTATTTACACATAAAACATTTTTTTATTATATTATCGATTATTGCTAGCAGAACAGAAGTAGTGTAAGCCCGTCATCCCACTGGTTCAATATCGGTGCTGAATCGACAAAAACCAGAGACCCTGTGCAGAAAAGTAAGGTTCACTATGGTTTGTAGCGCAGCCATTGTGAGGACTTTTTGTGCAGTCTTCGGCTTTTGTCAATTCGGTACAAACTCAATGGGGCAATGAGCTAAATCATAATATGAGGTCAGAATTATTATGATTCACCGGATATTATTAAGTGGGAACCCTTTTGCTAGATAATGAGATGCAACTTTTCATGGCATCAAATTTTATTTTATTTTACAAATGTTATCGTTCTTAGTGAGTTATATCACGGGTTTTCCGAACTGGCCGGTATACATTATAATTCTATAATAGACATACTATGGAGAAATATTATACAGAGAAATTAAAATATAATTGGTTTGAAGCTAAGTGGTACAAGGCTTTAGTCTTATACCAAACCGTCGCAGGTTCATTACTCTCAAAATAAAGTATCTACCATTGCAACAATTTCCGTTTTTTAAATAGGAATTGATAAAATTTAAATTCATAAGCTACAAATATTTCAATATAGTCCGATTTATTAGACAGACAACTGTCAGAACTGTCCTCCATCGCTTTGTGGTCCATGCATTTGACTTTTGAGTTAGGAGGTTCACAGCGTTTACAGCTCGGTATGTGACGCATGTTTGGGGGCGGTACTTGGAACATTTTAGAGAAAGTCAGGTTGGATATTTCCAAAGCTTTTGATAGGGAAGTTACCGTACAGGATTCATCCAACTGTGCATAGTTGGAATGTGGACTTCTCAACTGAAGAACAATTCAGAGCATTTTTGGCTCTTCTTCCAACTACACCATATCAAGGCAGGGGTGCCAAAAGTATTTGGGCTGTCAATGATGCTGTTTTCGATCAGCATCATTGACAGCCGATGTCGTTGAATGTACACCAATTCATTGTTAAACTGATAACAGCAGCGTTCACAACGGTTATCTTTTTGACAAATCCCTTTCAACTTTTGGCGTCCAAACAGCTCGGAAAGTTATAAGATAAAAAGTTGTTTAAAAAGTTTCATGCTTGGGGTAAGGCCAACCTGCCGAGCGATTCTATAACTTTTTTGGGATCGATCCTGGCAGACGAGATCTCCTTGCGTTTTTTGATTTGCGATTTTCTATGGCTGTAATTTGATTTTTCTATGGGGATCAGGCCAGTTTCGCCGATTTAAAACGATCTATACTAAAATGTGACAGCTTACAATTGAAATCTGACATCTGCCCATAGAAAATCACACAAATCTGACAGGAGATCTTGCCCGTCAGGAGATCTCGATCCCACAAAGAAAATAGAATTGCTCAGCTGGTCAGTTTCAATATCTGAAAAATCCAGGCATGTCAGATGTATAAAAAGAGGGAGATCAGTGACTGTCTGGTGCAATTTTATGGGAGCACCCTATCCGAAAAAGACTCCATTAAAATACTCAAAGTATCTCATACCGGGTCAAGTATTGGGGCTCCAAATAAGCCCGAGTTAAAATGCCTTCATCTTTTTTAGGGGTAGCAAATTGTTCAGTTCTGACCAGCTGCTAAACCCCAAACAAATTTAAATCTGTACAATTGAATTTGGGAGCCATCTCTGGGCTTGGGGCCCCAAAAATCTTATAAACCAACTTGATTCTGTGCAAAGGAGGGTGGTCTGACTGATTGACAATCCATCGTTAACAGACCAATTGCAATCTCTAATGTACAGACGCAATGCAGGCATGCTGAGCCAATGGAGCATGCTCAAAGGAGTTAGCAGCATTGATTCCCTTTGAATATATGCGAAAATTGACAAACCAGATAGCGGCATCTATTTTTCCTCTTTCATATAAACCAGATCTCTTCAAGATCGGCATTAATAAATCCCTTCCTACAGCCCTATTTTAACCCATCTCACAATGCCTCCCAAAAGGATGGCGATATAATTCCTTTGTCGCACAGACAAGGACTCTCCTGTGTGGTGTAACATAAAATAAAACAAAAATAAACTCCTTAGTATGTCTATATCCTGAATTAATAATGCGCAAAAAATTAAAGAATTTAAATAATAACAGAATTTGTACAATACATAATATTATAATATAATGTTTTTCATCCTAATGAGTGGCAAAGGGTCAATTACCATCAAGCTAATACAATTTTCAGACATGAGAGTTTGGCTTGAAAATATTATGTTATTAATAATCATTATTATTATACATAATAAAATTTATATCTTTAAAAAATAACATGGTTAGCCAACGGTCAAATCGTCTATTGCTAACATAATTTAAAACCCCACACTCTTTATCAGTCAACTTGCTTACACTTAACGCAGCCCTTTCAATATTTCACGTACCCAAAATACTTGACTAATACAGCCTCAATCTTTCTAAACATCTTGAAATGACATTTTCAATAGCACCATTCACTTTCCATAATATTCAAATACAAAGGATCCGGTGCAACCCTCAAAAGTTCAAAAATATATACCCATTACAATTTTGTTGAATGAAATCATAAAATGAAGAATATAACTTTACACAAGATGTGTAGGGGTAAAGCGCAAAAACTTCGGGAGGTGATTCTACATGATAGTAAGTACAAGTAAAAAAGATAAATAACATTTTTCTTTTTTTGAAATTCCAACGTTTTGAAGGTAGTTTTTGAGTAAAAAAGTTATTTTTTTGCATGGAAAAAATTACATTATTCTATGGAAAAAAAACGAGAAAAAGAAAAAAGTTATTTACCTTTTTCAGTTCTATCATCATGTCGAATCGCCATCTAAAGTTTACGCACTTTACCCCAGGATATCATGTATATTATAATCTTTATTATGGGTTTTTATATTATATTCTTCACTCTACAAATAAAATACACTACATATGATCAGGATTATTTTATCTTTCACTTTTTATAATGATAAACATGTATAGTACATGCCAAACTTTAAAACCAGCCTGATGTTGAAACAGAAATTTTTGCAATAGGCGAGTTTAAGGTCAGAAAAGTGGTATGCCTCCCCGCCCACGCCGTTCTCTGTCATACATACGCTTTTAAACTCTTTCGCTTACGCTCATTGTAAAATTAGTAATTGCGCGAGAACGGATCATATCAAGTTCAGGCCGGCATTAAAGTTTGCCATGTACTATAATAAAATGTGAATCTGAATACATATAAAATTTAAGAGTAACAGGTTTACAGTAAACAACACTGATATTTTAATTTTAACATGCAGTTTTAAAATTAAATACTAGTGGACTGGAATGAACGAAGATATAGAAATAGATAGTCTGAAACTACTAAGTTATCACTCGTCAGTAATCAAAATGCTCACGGAAATAATGATCAGAGTCAATCACGAATCATGAATTCAATCAAGACATGCATTTTAACATATGAGGAGTAAAAATATTTCTCAAAAGTATTTATGTAGAGTATCGTAATGCTTCTTGTTCCGTTAAGTACATACATCACTTATTATTTTCAGTTGAGTCGCCCATCACTCTAATCTCTATTTCTCTTCCCCAAAAATAAAGAACACGTTGGTAAGATACAGTGCGGATGAATATTAAAATATTGGATCAGTACTAAATATTTTTCATTGCTATGGCAACATCAAACTAGGTACTCACTTTATCTTTTAAATTTATTCTTCACATTCGAGTTTGACATTTCATTGTAAACAAACATTCAGATGAAACGATATAACTCTATTTAATTTTTTTTTTAACATCAACTCCAGACAGGAGACCCAGAGGAAAATAATTTCTCTCAGGAACTATGTCTTCTTAGGGGAGCTGTGTGGATGGTATTTTTTAAGGAAAGGGCGAAGATACAGTTCTGGGAATGAAAAGGGTGTGAGGGATGGGTCAAAAGAGTCCAGCCGGAGAGATCAAAAGGCCTCCCTCACCAAGTCCCTCTCGAACCACTCTCGACACACATGTGGGCAGAAGCATCCGCTGCCGAGACTTAAGACAAACCTTCCCCTAAGAAGGCCACCCCTGCTAAGTCACCAATAGTGAACCATCAAACTTGGGATGACTATGGCAGAGGTGTTGGTTATCCAATAAATGGTTCCTGGGGCGGCGCTACCCATTTCCGCCTCCCTAATATAAAATAAATTGTTTTACAGTGCTACACATGTAAGTCTAATAATAATATCTTAGGGATGCCAATAATTCATTTTTAACAATCGTTGCGCCCTTAATTTTTGCCTATATTATTTTGCTGACCGATACCTACTTATAACCAGTTTGATATCCGGTATTAGGTACCCTAGCCATATGGTAGCCGCTACTTATAGTCCACATGATAGAAGAGATTGACAGTCATGTTGATTAGCTAATATGTACTTCTCATTACTTCCATGCTCTTTTGCTAATCTATTAACAAACATGTTTGAATGTTGAATGCTACTATGAAACAAGTTACTTATGTATTAACATTACATTTAAAAACGGCGTTTACTGATGGAGCTGCAGCCCATGACTACAAAAGCGACATTGAATAATAACTACAATTTACTGAATAATATTATTAGTTCACTGAGATATAAAATGCACACTTTAAGGAAATAATAAACAATCAATGCAAGAAAAATAAAATGAATAAATAGGTAAATACCTCATTACAATTTTATGTGTAATACTTGAATTGAAAGCTATTTATGTAGTTAAAATTTTGGAAAACCCTGTAGTAATGCATATTTACAAAATATACTTCATCAACAATACTCTCGACACTCCAATGGCCATAGAATTATCACCAAAGCAATAATTTACGTTTCAAATCACGGCAGATCGTTTCTACAGATTATTATTAAGCTTTTTGCTACAAACCGCAATATTATGAAATTTTACTAATAACTTCGATATTAGTAAAATTTTATAACATTTTTCCAGTTTTGAATTGATTTGCAATCAATATTAATATGTTACCAAGTCTTTAAATCTCACAATTACACATTTTTGTCATTCTTAGTTAAATTTGCTAATTGTATATCGAGTTCGGAATGAATAAAATCATCCACGGTATAGTGAATCAACAATATTTAATTTTAATTGAATCACGAGACAATCGTATTTAATTTAATAAACTCAGTTCCTAATTCAATACAAGAAAAAAATACACAATATAAAAGCATCATTTGGGTGGGTCAGAATAAAAATGGATCACGTACAAATTTCATAAAATTTGGCTTTTTATTTTATTTCTGTGGGCAGATAAAACATATAATCTAAGGTGCGGGTTTAATATCACAATATTAGCTATTCAATTATCTCCATAGATGGCAATACTAGTATTGATTTAAGATCACATATTGAATTTGTTCGGTGTAATGGTGAATCGAGTCGGTTTGCTTCCTTGCATCACACTTATTTACCATTATTTCTGTAAAAAAAAAAATTACAAGTGTGCAGTTTACATGCGGTAGAAGTGAAACCTTCAGGAAACTAAAGTAGACAAGAGTGGGGAGCTACAAAGCACCGCACAAAGAGGAGACTGAATATTCTATCTCATTCTCTCGCAGGCTAAATGTACATTTGTGTTTGTCTCGTTTTAGTGTCACTTTTTCATTTCAAAGAGTTTAAAATCATTACGGTGCTAAAGGAGTTTTCACTTGCTTGAGTTGCTTCCTTACAGTACATCTAATTACTATTAGTTCTTTAAAAAAAAAACCTCCCTACAAAAAGTCATACGTGACACAATATGATAGTGAAGAAGACGTGAAAATGATGACGCTTGTGATTAATTTAGTATAAGAATTTTGTCATGTCTTTTTTAACACGTTTCATTTAAATAATGTAATTTTTCAGAAAAATCACAACCATTTTTTTCGATTCATTGATTTTTTTCAATATTAATGAAGCTTTAAATTACTTTCTGTAGACTTTTTTTATTTAGATTCATTCATGTTAATAAAGTATTGCATTAAAAAACCTCCATACCAAAAGTCTTACTTGGCACTAACAATATAGTGAAGAAGTGAAAATGATGACGCTAGTGATTAATTTAATATAAGAATTTTGTCTTGTCTTTTTTAACACAATTCATTTTAATAATGTAATTTTTCAGAATAATCACAACCATTTTTTTTCGTTTCATTGAATTTTTTCAATATTAATGAAGCCCAAAATTATTTTCTATATAGACTTTTTTTAAATTTAGATTCATTCATGTTAAACTATTGCAATATGTTGTAATACGTATGTACAGTGAAAGCATCTATTGATTTCTCGAACGATTTTCAACTTTAGTTCTAAATATGTCAGGATCTATTTGGATGGACATGATCCAGAATTATGACCCACCCAGACAAAAGCCTTACAAAGTAAGATTTATCATCACTTGGCCACAATAAATATTAGATCAATAAAAGCAAGAGGCAAGTAAATTAAATTACTCCAATAAGTGGAAATTCAAAAAAAGATTTTCAATAAATATGAGTAAGAAAATCAAATTTTAATGAAAAACAAAGTGTGTAATGTGGACATCACACTTTCTTCACACATCTACTATGAACTTTGTCATTGGCAGGAAATTTTCCATGGTGAAAAATTCCATAAAGTAATCATTCTTAATGTGATATTGCATTTTATTGCTACTAGTATTCATTATTAGCAATGGTTGAACACCTTGTGCTCTGAAAGTAAAAAATACCAAAATATTATATTAACACCATGGGGATTACATAACATCAATAACATTAATTTATGTGCGTGTAAATCCAGTAACATTAAAAATAATAAAATGAATCTTAAAGCATACCAATTGCCCATTTTACCAAGAGGTATTATTTTTAGTAAAAGATTATTGCTTGGCAAATATTAAATAATATTCTCAAAAGCTTTTTTGAAATTCATTGCATTTTGAGATTAAACATTAAATAGTAGAAAAATAATGTAAAATATTAATACCATCCAGGTGAGAATGATGTTCTTCGATGGATTGTTGAACAGTAGACAAAAATTATCAATACTTAACCATAAACATTCAACAGTAGAAAAATAATGTAAAACATTAAATATGTACTATCCAAGTAAGAATGATGTTGTTTGAGTTTGGTGGATTGTGGAACAATAGACACAAATTGTCCATACTTAATCATAAGTTTTGTCAAATAATATTCTCAAAAGCTTTTTTAAAAATCACTGCATTTTGAGATTAAACATTCAACAGTAGAAAAATAATGTAAAACATTAATATTATCCAAGTGAGAATGATGTTGTTTGAGTTTGATGGATTGTGGAACAATATACACAAATTGTCAATACTTAACCATAAGTGTTGTCAAATAATACTCTAAAAAGCTTTTTTGAAAATCACTGCATTTTGAGATTAAACATTAAACAGTAGAAAAATAATGTAAAACATAAATACGAAGGCTGTCCGTAAAATAAGGTATCAAAGGTGCTGTGGTCGCGAGGAACAATTTTACGCGAGATCCGGCAACACTGGCACGTAGCTTGGTTCCCCTACCATGTTGTACTCTCAGCGAAACTTAAGTCTCGGTGTGGCAACCGTTCGCGTTGGATCTTCCGCTCGCCGCACCCGCCAGGTGTGAATTACGCTCTATAATTAGTTTTTTTGTGCTAAGAAAAAGACCCTGGTAGAAATTCATTATCAGTTACTTGAAGTGTACGGAAGATAGTATACGAGTGCTAAAACATGCTCAAATGGTGGAGATAATTTAAAAGTGTGCGGGACGGCCATCAGTTTCAGATGAAAAAATAGCATCAGTGGAAAAAAACAATGATTGCAGATCGAGGGGTGACGGTTCAGGAGCTCTGTGATATGATCCCTGATGTCAGTAAGACCACTATTGACTAGATTTTGACAGGAAATTTGGGAGACCCAAGTTGGGTCCCAAAATGCACACTGAAGACCACAAACAACAACGGGTTGAAGCCCGCGAATTCCTTGAGTGCTATGACATCGATGGTAAAGAATTCTTGGACTCAATTGTGACTGGGGACGAGACCCGGATACACTACATGACACCAAAGATAGAGGAACAATCCCAGTGACGTTCAGATTCGCCGAAGCAAAACTAACTCACACCTGGCGGGTGCGGCGAGTGAAAGCTCCATCGCGAACGCCTGCCACGCCGAGACTAAGTGTCACAGAGGGTGCAGCCTGGTGGGGATTTGACAAGGGGAAACCAGGCTACATGTCAGTGTTGCCGAATTGCGCATAAAATCGTTCCTCGCTACTGCAGCACCTTGGAGACCTTATTTTACGGATAGCCCTCGTACTATCCAAGTGAGAATGATGTTGTTTGAGTTTGATGGATTGTGGAACGATAGACACAAATTGTCAATACTTAACCGTAAGTGCATTAAATAATAATAATTGTCAATACTTTATGAAAAGCTTTTTTTGAAAATCACTGCATTTTGAGAATAAACATTCAACAGTAGAATCATAATGTAAAACATTAATATGTACCACCCAAGTAAGAATGATGTTGCGTGATTTGATGGATTGTAGAACAACAGACCAATTGACAATACTTAATCATAAGTGTTATCAAATAATACTCTCAAAAGCGTTTTTGAAAATCATTGCATTTTGAGATTAAACATTATCAGCCTTACTAAAAAAAAACCACAGCACGTCAGATAACCTGTGTTATTGCAGCAACATGAATAAAACAAAAATACACTAAAACACGATAACATTACTAATAAGATTTGGTCTTAAAACGTACTGTAAATCCGGCAACAATGCATATTTAAGTACTAAATTGTTTGTTTTCCTTCATAACCGCTAGGTGGCGCGGCGGCGCGGCGCCTGCGCGTTCGTTGTTCGCGCTTGAAAAAGACGCTGGAAGCGCGAAATGTATTTCTGTGTGTGCGAAATGATTTTTGTGTGTGCAATATTACTTATGTGATGGTTAATTTCTATTAATATCCCTTTCAGACCCTGTACTCACTTTTGTGAGGGTAAGTTCCTCATTTAATTTCTGACGGTGCAATGCTTCTATGGGTGTGTGACCGGTCTCGATCGTTTGTGAGCATGGCTAGGTACTTGAAAAATATTTTTTTACGGGGTAAAATATTTATGCGGTGGCAACATTAGGATTATTTTGTTGCACTTTTATGACAGTTCATCAAAGTCTTGTCAGTCTCTCTGTTTTTGCACATATCTTTGCTTTTATTTAACTTCTTCCAATTGTTATTAAAGTTATTGTTTGTAAAGAGTGTAATAAACGATAGTGTTGCGCTATTACAAGTTAAGTGTATTTTGTATTGATTAGAGACATTTGAATTTTACAACTCACGTTTGTGAGTTCTGGTTCTCAACCCTGCCAATGTAAGTAATGTATGGAATATCATATTTGTGTTATTTAATTAAAATGCCTTCGTTTTTACTGTGTTTTTATGATTTGTATTTTATTTACAGACCATGGAGAATCTTATAAATGATCCAGATGCCATTGTTGACTTGCTTATGAACGGAAATGAATCAGACATTGAGTTATTTGGCGATGATGATGACGAAGATGAATGGACCCCACAAAATAGAACCGCAAGCAGTTCATCTGATTCTGAGCCAGACGAAGAACCGGATAATCCACCACCTGCTTAAAGAAACTACCAGTGGAGGAAAAGATCTTTTGTGAGAAAGACAACAACACCAATATTTCAAGTACCATCTCAAGTAATATCACCAGTCGCATTCTTTGAGAGGTATTTTACGCAGGAGCTTTTTGAGCTGGGAGCGAAACACACTGCACAATATTATTTAAGTAAAACTGGAAACATACTGAAAACTTCTGCTTCTGAAATAAAAAAGTTTTTTGGTATAAATGCCCTAATTGGCTGTATTAAATTTCCGAGGATCAAGCTTTACTGGCATGCTCGATTTCGATTTGATCCGATTGCATCAGTTATGAGTCGTGACAGATTTTTTATGTTCCGCGTGAATTTACACTTCGTTGACACATTTGGTGAAAATGCAGACCATGCTAATAATACTTTTTGGAAAATTGATCCAGTGATAAAAGCAGTGAGAGATAGATGTCTTTCTATTAAGAGAGACTTTGGATGTTACTCAATTGACGAGCAAATGATACCATTTCTAGGAAGATGTGCCGTTCGCCAATTTGTAAGAAACAAACCTCGTCCAACCGGACTGAAAAATTTCGTAATGACTAGTTCCAATGGAACAGTGTTGGATTTCGAGATATACCAAGGTGCAAATACACCATTACCCGATCGAACATTAGGTCTAGGTCCTGCAGTAATTTTGCGACTTATTTCAACTCTGCCAGAAGAAAGCTCTGTCTTCTTCGATCGTTATTTCACAACAATTCCTTTGTTTGATAAACTCAAGGAGAAAAAAATTTATGGCACAGGCACCATTATGCCTAACAGATTTAAAGGCTTCAAGTTTACCCCAGATAAACAAATGAAGAGAGGGGATTTTGAAGAAGTATGCCGATCAGATGATGCTGTTTCTATTGTAAAATGGAAAGACAACAAATCTATTTTAATGGCATCTTCATTTGTAGGTAGTACGCCTAGTACTTAAGTTGAAAGATGGGATAAAACTGAAAAAAAACACATACCAGTTCAGTGCCCAGCTGTAGTAAAACTATACAATGAAAAAATGGGTGGAGTCGATAGTTGTGATCAAAGTCTGGAATGTTACAGGACTTGGGTCAAGACAAAGAAATGGACACTAAAAGTAATTATTCATATGTTTGACCTAGCTATAGTAAATAGCTGGAATGAGTACAGAAGAGTTTGCAATGAAAATAATTACAGAAAAAAAGATATAATGGACCTGCTGGATTTTAGGCTGACGATTGGAGAGTATTTGCTTGGAGGACTGCCACCCAAACGAATGTTTGATGCAGATGCTGAAACGAGCACCCAAACAATACAGCCACCTTCAAAAAGATACCAACCAGCTGCAATTCCATTTGAAGACAAGAGGTACGATGGGTATGAGCACTGGCCCATTGTCGAATCTCTCAAAGCTCCAAGGTGTTGCAGACTGGAGGGATGTTCAAAGCGATCTCGCACCAAATGTCTAAAATGTGATGTCTACTTATGCCTATCAAAAGATGTCAACTGTTTCTTAAAGTTTCATCGCAAATAATCAATGATTTTTGATAACTTCCTATGAATATTTTGTTATACCAGTATCTCTTTTTGGAAATGGTTGAGAACCAGTACTCACAATTGTGAGTATAGCTTTTCCAAGGAAAATTGATTAATAAAAAATATTAAAAAAAATTTTTTTTCTTATTTTGTTTCCCATAATCACATTACTACAACGAAAAACTAAAAATTATTTGTAAATTAGGCTCGGGTCTGAAAGGGATATGAATAATTTACTCTTATATTTATATCATTGATATATTTACCGTGTTTTTTGTGGGTTTTCATAAGTTTTAGTCAAGTTGTAAAACAATAATCGTACTTTGAAAATTGAAGTGTCAAAAACTATTTTATATGATACATGAGAATTCAAATTTACATTTAAAGGTTTTATTTTACGATAATTTTATGAAAGTGGTGTTTTTTTTTTAAATAATAATATCTAATACATGTGTGCCTAAATGCATCAAAGAAATTAACGTCTTTAGAGATGCAAGAAATCTGATATAAAAGACGGTATAATTTTTAGGTTAGTTTTTTAGCAATAAAAAAAACTTTGAAATTTTTTATTATTTTTTTATTGTATACACGATGAAAAAGTGAGGTGATAGTTTCCTTCCAACTTTATTACATAAAAGGACTGTGTTTTTTAAATTTTGATTTTATTTAAATTTCTCTACATTTTGGTCAAAAATGTTGTGGGAGGAAATTTTTTTCCATTTTTTTCCGAGTTTGAATCTTAAAATATGGCAGTTTTTGAAAGCTAAAGTGTATTTCAAATACACAAATATAAAAGGTAATTTTATCTAGTTTTCATAAATGGTATTTGTTTTTACGACATTTTCAAAAATAAGAAATATATAGAACATTCAAAATACTATGGAAAAATTACAAATATCGTTCGGACATCAATGGTTAAAACAGAGATAAACTACCCTCTCAGGCCATGGAAACCATGTGTATTTCTTTCAAAGAACAAATTTTTAATTAGTAATGTTTTCACATCCGCGGCCGTTTGTCAATTGAATAAAATTTTCACTGGGTTTTTTAGTAAGGCTGTATGAGATTATACATATTAGAAAAATAACGTACTACCATCCAAGTGAGAATGATGTTGTAACTCTGGATTCTGGAACAATAGACACAAATTGTCAAGAATTAATCATGTAATGGTTTAATTTCAGCATACCAAATTTAGGTATTTGATCAATGTTAGGCATTCTGGTGAGATGCAATGGGGCGCTTCCAAATACCTACTTACTACTGTAGTAAGCGAACTCTCAACATTATTCTAGGCAATTGGTTTGTGTTTGCTTCTAGTTTACCAGTGTGTGATAACGAGTTTGTTATAGTTAGGTACCTCTTCATTGAACATAGAGATAACATTGTAGTGGAATGTCTTTGTGAAGTACACATTGTAAAGATATGTAGCAGTTTTTAATATTTACAATATTTATATAGATTCATTTTACAGGATGTTAAGGGACTTATCTGACTTGTGATTCCTGATATTATTTGTAATAAAAAGTGCAAATTCAATTTTGGCCTCTGATGACATTTAAAAAAAACAGTTAGGTAATGCATAGTTAGGGTTGCGGTGATAGCTTGACTGAGTGCCAAAGATGACATGTGAAAGATTTTTTTTTTTTAATATTTTAAAAATAAAAAAAACATCAAAAATGTCACCGGAACCGTTAACTGGTTAAGCGAGTCAGGTACGGCCCTTAACACCTTTTATATACAAATAAATTATAATGATTTGTACAATAAATACGTACCTACAAATAAATTACAATATTATAAGAAATATGTAGGTATACAATATGAAATACTCTCTCAGTAATCTGCCGCTCGATTATCCGAAAATTACAATAAATCAGAAACTGTACGTATCTCAAGTGCCCCCCACAATTGGCCACCACAGGCGGTCCATTTGATAAATTTCCCTAACTTTAACAGATTGCTTTGATTTTTAGCATATTTGCCGCTTTTACTAATTGGACACTAGCCGGTGTTCGGGGTGGCTGATTAATGAGAGAATACTGTATACAAACATTATCACTATTTAAAAAGATCTGAAAATAATTTATGTACAAAATATAATTGCGATATTATGAACTCTAAAGCTTCAGTGATAAATGACATAATTAGGTATATAATGTTGTAAAAAAACTATGTATTTAAAAAAAAAAAGACATAAGTTTCGATACTATTATTCTGATTTAAGATGAATCCTTTATCATAAACAAAGATTTTTGATATAAACAATTAAAAAAAGTTTCTTCAAATTTTGCAAATTCACTTTGTGGCACCATTTTATTAATTAAATAATTAAAAACACTGTTTTTACCACGATAATCTTTATTTAAAAGTCAACATGTTTCAAGAATGATGTTCTCTTCATCAGGACATTATATGTACTAAAACCAAATGATCAAACATAGAAAGACAGGCGTGGGTAGAAATGGAAGTAGTGGGGGAGGAGAGAGGTGGAAAGGGGAGGTGCTTCTTGAAACATGTTGACTTTTAAATAAAGATTATCGTGGTAAAAACAAAGTGTTTTTAATTATTTAATTAATTAAAAAAAGATTTATAAAATAATAAAAAAAACATCTTTAACTGGTTTCGAAATTCATAGCCATTTATATACATATATAATGAGTACAATAACATCTTTTGATAGAGCAAACTTTTAGACTGACGTTGATTTGATGAATCTATGATCAAATTTTGTAGCCGGCCAAAATTTATTTTTTTGAAGTTCACACTGCTCAAGCAAATTCTACCCAATCTTTCGAAAACTTTGCAAAACAGTACTGTACTTTAAACGGTGATGAAGAAATGTAATAATGCTTAAATAATTTTACAAACAATGTGTGTAATTATTTGCACATATGGTGGAATGGATATAAATAAAAAAAAATCCTATTTGCACTTTGACATGAATATGGTATTATTAACACTAAGTACTAAGTTCAGCGCCCTTGAGATGATTTTTCATGAAAACGGCGCTTTATAAATCAGCCAAATATTATTATACCTACAAATTAAATCTCTATGCAAAATGACAATCATTGTACTTACAAATGATAATCATGTGACACATTCTAATATTTATGATTGTAATGGATAATTTCACATTTTAATATTTTTATCTACATAGCTTTTATCCCTGTTACTTTCTAAACTTAAAAATATAATTTCTATTGTAATTATTGTAAGATTTCATTGTAAATATGTACAGTGGTGACTGGTAGAGCATTTAAAAAAAAATCGTTTTGTCATATTGGCACTCAAGATTTTCAAGAAGAATGGTTTTAACAATAACATAACAATATTTTAACAACTAATATTTTGAACAATCTCTACGTAAGTAATTAACTACTCTTTGGAAAATCTAGTCAAGATTCTATGCACTGGTTGTAAAAGATGCAAAGTCAACTGAGAATGCTTACAGCAAATATTATAAATCTTCTATTTAGCTGTAAGAGCATTCTACACAAAGCAAAAAATTGTTATTTACAAAATAATATAAAAGTAAATAAGAAGAATATGAGATCAAACATATTTACATTTAAATATTCTTGCTTGTTACTTTTAAAATCCAAAATAATTTTTCATAGCTCATATATGAAAAACTAAGGGGTAATGATCCTTCACAACTGGTGGAGGATCTTTGAAGATTAATTGTCAATCGTCCTTTGCCTTGAGTTTCTTCTCCAGTCGGCGGCCCTTGGACTTCTTTTTCCCCTTCTGTCTCGGAATCCAGGGCAAATGAAATTTGCTGTAAACAAAGTCGCCATAAAAAATTAAAACTGCAAAATTCATACTGTAATGTATACAAGTAACATAATTAACAACGCAATATTTCAACAAGAAGTAATAGCATAGAAAAAAACAATTAATTTACACAAGTGCAAACATTTAAAATAAAATTTAATTTATGTTCAAATATATTTGAACATGTACATTTCAAAAAAAGGTTTACGCACAGTACAAGCATTAACATGAACACTTCAAAAACCAAATTTAATCAAAATCTTCAACAGATGAACCCTCATAATCCGATTATATAAAGGAAAACATGTACATACTCAGAAAACATATTTTTATAAACAAAATATATTTTATATCCGTCACTATCACATTTTTCTATTATTTTCTCCGAAAAGTCCAATTTCATTTCCATGCGCATACATATATTGGTTTAATGTGATGGAAAATTTATTAAATAAATAAAAAATTACAAATTTTACAATATATTATAATAAACCATTTATATTATATTTCAAAAAAAGTTTACGCACAGTACAAGCATTAACATGAACGCTTCAAATATCAAATTTAATCAAAATCTTAAAGAGATGAACCCCTATAATTCGGTTATATAAAGGAAAACATATGCACATACTCAGAATACACATATTTTATATCCGTCACTATCACATTTTTCCATTATTTTCTCCGAAAAGTCCAATTTCATTTCCATGCGCATACGTATATTGGTTTAATGTGATAGCGAGTTTATTAAATAAATAAAAAATTACAAATTTTACAATATCTGTCTATCTATCTATCTATCTTCTATACACATAAATAAAAATTAATCGCCGAAATGTGTGTACGCGCATAACTTACGAACGACTGCACCAAATTGGATAATTCTTTTTTTTTGTGTTCATTATTGTCAGGACAAGGTTTGTATAAAATTACTGGTGAGCTCTGGCATTGTGAAATTTGTATAAAAAATTGCAATAGGTGGCACGTGAGATTTTTGAAAACTGAATGTACCGGGATTGAATGAATGGAATGCGTGAATGAGGGGGGGGGTTGGAACCAGGGAGGGGGAGTGGAACCTGGGAGGGGGGAGGGGAACTCGGGAGCGGGGTTCGCGTGATGGGGGATGGGGGGAGTGGTGTGCGGAGAGGGAAGTTGGAGGAGGCAGAGTAGGAACGCGAGAGGGGAAGGGGATGCGGGAGAGAAAGGGGAGGCGGATGGGGAACGGGACGAATGGGAAAGGACACGCAGGAAGAAACAATGCTAGTATTATAATAAACCAATCAAAAACATTACATTCTTCTACTTTGTTTAAAAAGGACTTCCAAAGTTCAGTAACATATTCCTAGTAATGGAAGTTACAGCACGCCTGTAGAAACGTGTCTCCAGCGCTAAAACTATTTATTTGTACAAATGTTTTAATATGTAAATTTCACACACCTAAAAACAGTGCCGCATACACCTGTTATTTTATATTCTTAGAGTAGTTGAAAACTTTATATATAAATATGAAATAAAGGAAATGAATATTGGAAACATCAAAACATACACAAATTATAATATAAACGCCATAAACCAAATCGCAAAACAGATCCATAAACTTATGGAGGCAGCAAAGAGAGGAATGATTGTAAAAAGTAACCAAGATATGAATGTTTGCTGCACATAAGTTTTTAGAAGTGTACACATTTTTAATCGCATACATAGCAAAAAGGCAAATTATTACAAACACCTAGTTTACGCACCGTGGTTTGAATGATGGAACCAATTCGCCAAATGAAGTCACAGGTAAGGTAGTTGTAACTTCAATGGCTAAGGCATTATCGTTAGTTTGCCAAAGGGACTGTGGAATTACTCTCCTGGGTTTGTACGGTCGGTAAAGAAGTTTTTTACCACCGGGATTTAGCTTTTCTTGCCGGTCTTTGAGTTTTTTTAGGTGCAGTTGCTCTTTTAGTCTTTGGAAGTCCCACCTGAAAATAAAATAATGCACACAACTGAAAGAATAAATCGCATGGTGTATCCACTGGTTACACTAGAAGAATGAGTGTGAAGACTATTTTAACATCTCTTTAACCTCAGTTTTCCACATTCCTGTACTTAACAACAAACGTGAATTGGCTGAGTTTATGCAAATCACAAGAAGCTTTGAAACAGTGCAAATAGAGAGTGTTCGATTTATAATCAATATGTTAACAATTGCTCATGGACAAGAGTTAAGCCTCAATTACATTGAGCGAGTTCACAAGCTACTATCTACTAAGTTTAAAAGCGGGTGAATCGGCGAGTGAGATTGTCATGATGACACACAAAACTGTCCACTTGCTCAGTAGCGTAGGAAACTGAGCTCGTAGGTCGCTGCTAGCGCCACAGCTAACGAGAATAACGACGCCTGCGTGAACTATTCTGTCAGATGTTTGACAGTCGAAATCAGCTGTTTGTTAGCTGAGCGTAAATAAACCAATCACGAGTAAGCGAGTAGCAAGTAAAGTTGACGACCTTTCAACTTTTTTCGTAGATTGTCAACAATCTGCTAGTTAGCAAGTAATAAGATTACACTGAGTGAGTTTACTAACAGATAGTGAATTTCCCAGATAGTAGCTTGTAAACTCGCTCAATGTCATCGAGGCTTTAAGTGATCAAGTTGTATTTGTGATTTGTAACACAAGGCTACTTTTTGAATTCTCAGGTTCAGCGTGCAGAAGCCTTTTGAATACACATTTCTTGATTACAACCTTCATTGAATGATTGATAGAAAAAAACTAAGTGACTTACACTAATTACACATAATAATGTTCATACCTTTATTATATCATGATAAACTAGATTGAAATGGCATTTGAAAGTTTCAAACTTAAGACTTGAATACTTACAACCTAACCGATCTTTTGCCTTCTTATATTTTATTCTGTCACACAACTTTCCCCAATATGTAATAAGCACATGTTTGTTCTGCTGCCACCGGGCAGTAGGATACTTATTTATGTACCGGTAAATGGGAGTTTTGATTAAGTTTTATAAAAAGTATATACTTTTAAGTATTGGTAAGAACTCTACAGTTTAGTGTGAAATTTTGGAGAGTTGGAGGTCAGACAATTTAAAAAAAGGCTTCTAGTGTCTTCTTCTAACAGTATTATAATTCTTAGTTGTAAAAATATGTCGCTTTCGGGGGTAGCAGAGAAAGGATTTTTGAAGAATCTATCTTTGTTACCATCAAACCTACTTCCAGATTCCCTAACATAAATATAAAAAATGCAAATTTTTACTACATTGTGTAAACTTGTACTTGTAAAGAGATTTTATTATTCCAGAACTGCAAAATTGAAACCTGTACAATATGAGAAAAAACGTATTCTTATGGATTTTTGTGATGAAGGTTAGATGTAAAATTAATAGAATTTATGGGGCCCTTGAGGTTATTTTTCACAAAAACGGCGCTCTACAAATTATCCAATTATTATTAGGGGTGTTCTGATTGTTCTTAACCACTGAAGAGCTTTTTGCCATAATATGGCTCTATATAAAATACCTCAGATTGCTTTGCTCCCAATTTTGACAAATTTTCCCTTATTTGTAAGTAACAAGTAGAAGTCAACGATTTTATAATTTTTTTTTTATAAATCCTACGAATATGTGATAATCGACAAAAGATAGGTGAATTCATTGGCTATATAAAAGTATAATCAGTTTGTTTGTCTCCAATTCGGAGGTATGATTTTATTTAAAATGGGCGGAAAATATTCAAAATGTACACCAAAAAATCTCGAGCAATCGGAGAAAGTTTTACATTGCGCTGTCGCTCCAGTGGTTAATATGATTTCTATGTTTGCTATCATAAATACATGGTTTTGGTAAGATCACCCAAAATACTTGTCATAAAACAATTCCATTTCACCAACACAATTAATGTCTTCAAACCAAAATTTGAAGTTCCCAGTGAAGGGGTAAGAAACCAATGTGCCCAATTAAGCCAACTGTGCGGGAAGCTAAAATAACTTCTTACAGAATTTTTATTGTCCCTCATGTCGAATTAAGCAAAAATTTATCAGCCTTAATATTTATTTTCTGGAGCCCATCAATTAAAAAAAAAAATATATATATATATTTGTTATTTTAAAATCACTTATTTTACTGGAATTATTATAAAGTATTTATTATAAATCTTTACCGTAGTAACTAACTACAAAATGAAAACACTGATAAAAAAATCAATGATATGGATGGAATGAAAAGTTCAAGCAACAATAATAGCCAGCCACAACTTACCTTTTAATACGTCTCTCTTCGATTTCCATTTTACCATGTCTTTTATGGAAAACAGAATCATGGACATTTTCTTCATTTTCAGAATTGTACAAGGTCTGAGGCCGAATTCGTCTTATACGCCACTTTGGTACCTGATAGAATCATTAGTTAGTTTATATTAGGACGTCAACAGGATGTTTAATCAACTCAATGTATGGAGGAGATGCGCGCTCCGTTGGCAATGAAAACAATATATAAAATAAAACATGCAGTACACCATTCTCACATTGCCTTCTAGACAGCTGGAAATAAATGATCGAAAAATAAATCCCTCGCCAAAATTAATCTGAATATAGCAGATTATAATATTGACAAAACGAGGAATACTGTTTAATCAACAGAGAAACGGGCAGTGGTTTTCAATCCCATTTGTGAGGTGTTTAATCATTGAACTGTTTGATTTAGTGAATGAGGAAGACTTGTGATCAACACACTATGCACAATTAATTATTTTGCGTAAATGAAAAATAGTAAAATCATCATTTTTCATATAAAAATAATAAAATGTTAAAAAATAGAACCACAAAGAATAAATTTATCTCTAAATTTAAATACTTTGAGGGAAACAACTAATAATTAATGAAAATTTAGTTCAATTTAGAAAACATTGGGAGAACTATGTGCATGTTCCACAATGTTTTATTTTGATAACATTCAAGTATGAAAGGTGGGTTGTGATAATAGCTTCAAACAAATATATTAGTTCACAAGATGAATGAAATAAATTTCGCAAAAGTATTATTGAACTTCAAATCAAGTCATTACTCTATTATTTATAGCCAATTAATTTGTGCGCAGTAATTTTATAGAAAAAATATACAATGAAAAAAAAAGGTTGTTTGGCAAAATGATAGAACACCACATGTTTAGAATTTTAACATTAATGACAAACAATGAAAATTAGTGAATGAATACTTTACCGTGGTGTGAATGCAAACCTCCTTGGATTTATGGAGAATGTGTTTATCTTCATAAATACTTAACTTATGTACACCATTTTAAATCACAATTAGGTTTACAAAAAAAATTCATTTCATTTATGGATTTTTGTTTATTTACTGATTTCATTTTTTATATTTCTTGGGCGTTAACCATATAAAAATTTGTAGTTGTTTTGAAAAGTTTTATTTTCTATGTACATTTGTTACATATCCTTGTCATTCATTAGCAAACTTAAAACTAACTTAAAGATTCTATACAAGCACAAAAATGATTAGATTTTAATTAGGTTTTGGTAGCGGGAGGGGTAATTTTGGAGGAGGGGAAAAACGGTGGGAGGAGTCGACATTGCATGGAAACATAGTTAATAAGGGTGATTTACTTGGTGCTGTTATTATTTTATTAACTATTTTTGATTTCATTTTATTGTTTATTTCTAAGGTTGTAATGTCGTCTCCTCCCACCGTTCTTCCCCTCCCCCAAAATTACCCCTTCCACTACCCCCAACTAATTAAAATCTAATCATTTTTGTACTTGCATAGAATTTTAAAGTTAGTTTTAAGTTTGCTAGTAAATGACACGGATGTGTCGAAACTGTAACAAATATACATAGAAAATAAAAAAAATTCAAATCAAAATGTACTGATATCATGTTAATAACTTTATTTAATTGAATGTTTGTATACATTATTTAATCTATGAAGCAATAAGAAATGAGGAGGATAGTTCGTAGAGTTTGGTAAATTTCCCATAGATGGCACTACTTTCATCTTACAACCTTCAAAATTTTTTATTTCAGCCAATGTGTAACTCACATTTGACTTTTAACATGATATGAATCGATCACCCTTCCAAGATTTTAAGAGAACTGCAGACTTTGGATGGATGAGAGCTGCCAAGAATCAGTAAATATGTTAAAATTTGAGGGGATCTATGTCCAAAGCTGGATGCCAATAGGCTTGTAAAGAAGAAGATTGTCAGAAATGATATGCCAAGAACTTTCAGTGTGGATAAAGCGTAAAACCACAACCATGTACCAGGATCCAAACTATAATTATATGGACAGCTGGTGAAAGTGCAATGAAGATGTAAAATTTTTCATTAGGTTTTAAAAGAAGAGAAAGGTTTAGTTACCATCATGATGGAGTACCAAGTATATAGACTACTGAACTCTTACAAAACATTTCAAACTATCCTCGCACTTGCTGCTCATGAGACCTTTATCAAAATTAATAAATATTCCTGCACGAAAGGTGATTTGTTGATGGATTAATAAATACATGAATTGAATAAGAATGCATAAAGTTACCTCCAGAGAGTTGACTGGTTCTGCCTTTTCAGGTTGGGCGGGGGTGCCGAGCGGCGTATAGTATGGCTCTTCAGTAGAGAGCAGGGATAGAGTTTTGTTCTTGAACAGATTCTTGCTGTCTGTTATGCCCGTGAGGCTAGAGGCAGACTCGGCCTGTGACACGGCAGACACCCGCGAGGAAGTGCTCTGCGCACGCTTCCTTCCCTTGGACGTGCCAGCTATTGGTTTGTCCTCCTGAAATTGTCCGTGCGTGAAGGTCAATAAAAAAATATTCAAAAAAGTGTGAAATAATTCCCAATAATATGGCAAAATGCTGTAAAATCCCGCTAAATAAAAATATAGGCCAATAATAATAAAGGTCAATTTTACTCTGTGTTATGTTATTTGGAAACACAAGTAATAAAATTGTTTAATGTATTGTTTCTATAAGGTTCGAATGTTAAGATTTTTACATTTTAGCTGTGTATCAGAACTCATGAAAACTTATTTTTATTAGAAATTTATTATTCAAACTGAAGACAGACATTATATAAATGTGCCCTTGCCCGGAATAATGTTGTATCCTACAATATTCTAGTTCTGAGAAAAATTGAAAAATTAAACCAGTAAGGTTTCATAACATTTTATATTTAAAATACATAAAACATACAATTCTTAAGAGTTTTAATTGAAAAGTTGTCTAGAAAATCAATTAAATTAGAGTTTATTACTAGAATTTATGCTGAATTTTTGGAATACTGTTGTATATGAACACTTTCACATACAACGTTATTCCACAAAAGTTTTTTTTTTACTCTTGGCACCTTACAGAAAGCAACATGCTCTTCTAACATAAATGTACACATGTCATTTTTGAGCTTAAAAAGCAAAAAAAAAACGATATGAATAAATGAAACCATTTATGTTCTAGATATTGTCATATACAACATTATCTCACAATATCATGAACATACATTTCACAAAACTGTTTCAACGGCTAAAAAGCAGGCTTAATAATATTTTTTCTGGACAAATACTACTTTCCGGCATTCTTCAGCCTCTTGGTTTTGAAAACTTTCTAGTTGAAGCCATAAGACGTACATTTTCTCCATTTATTGCCGTAGATTAAACCATGCTTCCTGATTTTGATAAATGGCGTTATACAACATTCTTCCACAAAACAAACTTTAAAAGGCTGTCACAGGCCTAAAAAAGTTTTCATTATCATAATTCCTACCAAAAGATGCATATTAATATGCCCAACAATATTTCACCAATAACTCAACTTTGATAGTTTTGTTGGATACAACATTATTCCAGGCAAGGGCTCAAATACTAGTTGAAGTCCCCGGCGTTGCTCGGGCCTTACACAGTTTTTCGAAATCAGACTTAAATAGTGACCGGTAGCCACAGACAATCGTATATAAATGGATTTTTTGGAAAATGTTTCTAATTTCCTTAAGTGGTCTTTTCACTAGACTTATTAAAACAAAAAAGAAAACTTGTTTCTTGTTGGAGAAATAAAACTTTCTTATAAGATTTTTATGTTAGTTTAGGAAGATAACTTACAATGGGAAAACCAGAAGGACCTGCTGCCGCAATGCTCTTGGCAAGCTCTTTTTTGGTAGGTTTCTTCTTCCTTCCCGGTGTCGGAGCTGGTGTTGGCGTGGTTGCCAATGTCGATGCTGACTCAATCCCCCTTATAGGCTCCGTAGTCCTGACAGGCTCCATGGTTCTTATGGGTTCTACGGTCTTTATAGGATCAACAATCCTGGCAGGTTCAGTAATCACCCGCATTGGTTCTAAAGCTCTCGAAGGTTCAATCAGCCGGGCGGGATCCATATAGCAAGGGCCACGCTTTACGGTGTTGTCAATTGGCACAGTCGCTGTTTCTGCCTACAAAAATTATATAGTAGGACATTTTTAAAATCAAAATTTGTTTTTTGCAACAGGAAGAAGCAAAGAGGGTGGTAATATCCCAAGTTGGTGGCTGCGATCTAGTCCGGTGGCAATCAAATGGATTCCGTTTATGTGTCTCTTTTTATATTTGTGGTGAAAGGGTTTATCAATCAAATTCAATCAATGAGTTGTATTATTGAAATAATATTAAAATGATTATATTAAATGGTAAACACACTTTGTAATACTCCAATTTATTGAACTTTACTACACGGACAACCGACCGGATTTCATTTTATTTATACATTAAATTCAATAAAGAGGTGAATTACAAAGTGTATTTTTCATTTAACATATAATGTCACACCACCAAGTTTTGCTTTCTCTGAAAAAAAAAATTGTATGTAAGAATTGAAAGACGTGGGTTTGGGCGTGAAAATGAGCAACCTGGAAGTTTGATGCAATATATCACAGAAATTACAAATGTGTAACACATAAATGAAATAAAAAAAATAAAAAACCAGAAATATGAGAATTAGTAAAAATATTTTTTTTTTTTTTGTTATAATAACAAGAAATCGTAATAACAAAAAAAGTAGAAGTAAAAAGTACATATGTGAGATGTGTGCTGAGGATGCGGTGCTGATTTCTAACAGTATGGAATATCTACAGTCTCTCGTGTCTAGGTTGAATGAAGTATGTTTGAATTAATGTTGAATAAAATCCAAAGGTCGTGTTTGAAAAAGAGAATAGGAAAACAGTGTGTATATTATTGAATGATGAATACTTAGAGCATGTATATTTGGGAAGTATATTAATGAGAGATGGAAAGCCTGCTAGGGATATTGAAAGAAGGGTAAATATAGGAAAATCTGTTAATGGAGTACTGAATGCGATTGGAGCATATAAAGCTACTGAAACATTGTCCAATGAAGTGAAGCTAAGTGGATTGCTGGTATGTAACCATGAGGTATCCCTTTGCATCCGGCTTCATACAAGCATTAAGGCAGTGAGACATGGATCTGGCAGAGAAAGGATGAGCGCAGAGTGAATGCTATAGAAATAAGATCTCTGAGACATATTTTCGGTAAAACTAACCTAAAGTGTTAAAACACGAGGAGATCCGGAAATAATGCAAGGCTGATGTAAACATAATGGCTGAGATTAAAAAAGAGGTGCTAAAATGGTTTGGACGCCTGAGGAAGACATGACACCACCGAGTCAATCAAATACTTGAGTCGAGTTATGTCAAGAGAGCGTGTATGATATGATATATGAATGAAGCAAGAAGTGAGTACCAAGACAGAGTTTTAGACAATTATTTTTAGGTAGTTAATTTTATAATGAATTGTTACTTGGGAACTTCCTGCGAAAACTCCAAAAGCTCGGCTTCTCCTCTTGCCCATACGGTTCAGGGATTCAGTTACACTCAGCCGAGGTTCGTTCAGCTTTCTTTCCCCCACTTTCGTATCTTGACTGTCCTCCTGTTGAGCAAAGAAGTAAAACTTTATTTTCTGCCCTACAACATTATTTAATGCTTCTTTGATAATAAAAATAGAAGCAATAAATAATGCCACAAAATATATATCATTAGATGAAGTGAATGATGCTCCTACTAGTAGATCATGATGAAGATACGAACACTTACGAAAGAGTAGACCGATGCGGATGGGGAAGCAGCGCGTTTTGGAGGTTCCTCAATCTTGGGAGGAAGAACCTCCGTAATAACAGGCGGCAATATCTCCTCATAGTCATTTGGATTCCCACTCTCTGTGCCCATGATAAGTGGGGGTAAATCTGCTGGTGGAGCCTGAAAATGTTTACAACGTTTATTTCAGTGTCCTCTAAAAAACATTTTAAATCTTAGGTATACATAATGTAAATTACATACATTTTTTAAATTTAATAATTTTCTTAAGGGTTAATAATAATGTTAAAAAAATCACATATTATATTCAAAGATTTAGGAAATGAGATTAAAAGAATTTGGCATTCTCAGACTATAAAAATATTACCATTCGTTATTTCGGCTACTGGCATTATACCTAGCTCTCTCTCATTCAAAATTTAGGCATATTAGATTTATCAAAGAACTTATATATAAAAATGCAAAAATCAGTCATTTTAAGTACATATAGGATTACAAAAGATTTTTTAAATATTTATATTGAGGGATTGGTAGGATGTATAGGTCCAATTAGGAGTTCCACTGAGCCGAACCCTCTCATATAAAAATATCTGGAGTCAGTGAATTATTTTCCCATTTGGTCTCTGGTAGGTTGACATGTTGTTCTTGTATTATTTTTGTATTTATTATACTTATACAGTGCAATTGCATAGCGGGAATTGACTAGATGATCTTTGTGGAAAAGTGTGTGAAAGGATTTAGTTTTTCCTGTGGGAAAGATTTAACCCGGACATAAAATCTGAAGCATTAATTTATTTCATAAATATTTATATTGAGGGATCAGTAGGATTTATAGGTCCAATTAGGAGTTCTACCGAGCCGAACCCTCTGATATGAAAATATCTGGAGTCGGTGAATAATTTTCCCAGTTGGTCTCTGGTAGGTTGACATGTTGTTCTTGTATTATTTTGTATTTATTATACAAGGTGGGGCAAAAGTAATCATCCTATTGGAAAACGCTATAACTTTTGCAAATGGCGACAAATGTCAATTCGGTTTTGACATTTGTGAAGTAAACAAACGCAAAATACAAATCGGCAAGTCATGAATCGGTTTACTCCGCAAGAACGCGGAATAATTGGTCCCATATTTTGCGCAACAATTCGTCGGTTGTGTTGACGCAGCGTGAATTTCGTCACAGATTTCCTGGCCGTTCAACACCAACTGGACAAACACTGCGGCGTTTGGCCACTCGCCTTGAAGAGACTGGGACAACACGAGAAGTTCCTAAGGCTGGCCTGCCCTGGAGCAGCCGTTCTGCTGAGAATATCGCTGCTGTTGCCCAAGATGTCGAACATGAGCCCGGAACATCGACCAGACGACGTGCCACGCAATTGGGCATTAGCCGGCGGTCCCTACGCAGAATTTTGGTGAAAGATTTGAAGATGTTCCCTTACAAATTGCAGACAGTGCATCAGCTGTTAGCTGTTAACCGCCAAACGCGGATAACCTACCCTCAAGTCATCCTGAATCTCAACGAAAAGGTGGACGATTTTTCATCGAAAATTGTCATGAACGATGAAGCTCATTTCCATAATAGCGGTTACGTGAATAAACAAAATAATCATTTCCGAGGCACCAAAAATCCGAGTATCACCCACGAAGAGCCATTACACCCACTCAAAGTTACTGCGTGGTGTGCTGTTTACGCTGAAGGAGTCATCGGGCCATTTTTTTTTAGAACGCCACGGGCCAAACGACGACTGTGGACGGCACGCGCTACAGAGCCATGATTACCGATTTTTTTTCTTCCTCAATTGGATGGATTGGGACTGGAGAACATGTGGTTACAACAGGACGGTGCAACGGCATACACTGCTCGAGCCACAACCGATATTCTGAAGGAAAAATTTCCGGGTCGCCTAATCTCTTGTTTTGGTGATTCGCACTATTCCAGACTTCTTTCTATGGTTTTTTTTTTTAAGTCGCGGGTTTATGTCATCAAGTCTCAGACTCTTGAAGCCCTTAAGGAGAATATTCGCCAAGAATTCGAGAACCTGTCGCCCAAAGTTCTGGCAAGAGTGATGGAAAATGCCATAAAACGGGCCCGTATGGTCATCAACTCTGGCGGCGGTTACTTGGCCGATATCATTTTCTCGACATGATGGAATAAATTCTAATGGATTAAATAAACAAATTTCACAACCAGAACCAAAGTTTTTCATTTAATAAAAAAATTACAGCAAAAAAACATTGGATGATTACTTTTGCCCCACCTTGTACTTATATAGTGCAATTGCAAAGCATGAATTGACTAGGATTATTTGTGGAAAAGTGTATGTAATAGGGATGTTATGGAGCTCCGTAACCTTGTTTGTTTGCCCGGCCGAGCCGTCACTTGTCACACGAGCCGCGCGTGTCTCTTGCAATGTGCATTGTTTATGATTTATTTTACTTTTATAATTTTAAAATTCTAATATCCGTAATCGAAATTATCCGAAACCGGTATAATATTATTAATATATCCGTATCCAGATCCCAAATTTCATATCCATAAGATCCCTAGTGTGGAAGGGTTTAGTTTTTTCTATGGGGAAGATTTAACCCGGACATAAAGTCGTAAAAAAATTTCAGCAAGTATTATAGAAGTAAAACTTCTTTACGCACGCTTGACTTAAGGAGTAAGCTGGTGAATGCGAGCGTTACAAAAATGATTGGGAGAGGCGAACAGTCGGGCGAGGCAAACAGAAGTTGAGAGGGAGATATAAGCTAGTGAAGTTTTACTTCAGTCGTGTGGTCTGAAACACACTCGTTTTTTATTGTGACAGCTGTTTCCGCTAACATTGACATATAGTATAGCCTTCAATCTGAAACAGCCGTCACAATAATAAAGCTAAAAGATTTAAAGAACTAAATATGTAATAACATTAGTAGATTTGGTAAACTATTAGAATACCTGGTCAAGCTTAATTATAAATATTATTTAGAAGAAAAAAAACACTTCGATTCAACATTATAAAACACAACTATTTGCATTCGGGGGGAAAGGAAAATAGATACTGCATTTATAACAACAATGTAGCATAGGAAGTGCGGCGAACCCATCGCTCAGGGAGTGGATACACAATCTGAAATAGCCATCCCAAGCTAAGGTGTAAGTGACCGAGCTCAGGCTGAATGACACTGGGGAACGGCGTCACGAACGGTGCCTCCGTGTCACAGGGTTGCATCTCGGGAGTATTCAGACCTTACCCAGCATTCAGGTCTCTGCTGGTGTGATCCTGTATCTAGGGAAATAATAGGTCATCTCCATTAGAGCTCCGAGTGCTGGGGTAAGGTCTCAATACTCCCGAGATGCGACGCTGTTTGTCAGAGGCACCATTCATAACAATGTTCAAGAGCTGAGCAAGGTAGCTCACACTTCTTGGGATGGATACTTCACGTTGTGTTTCCATTCCCTGAGCCATTGGGTTTGCCACACTACCTGTGCTAGATTGTAATTTTAAACGCAGTACCTATTTTCCATAAAAATAAACAGGCATAAATAAATATGCTTTTTTCGAAACTGTGGCCAAAAATGACATGCAAGAAAAAACAGTGTTCAAGTGCACTATAAGTTTATTTGAGGGAAGGGAGATACAATAAAATGGTACTTTATGTGCAGATTTCTTATTATTAGTACGTACCGGGTCTTCATCAGCCAAAAACATGCCACGTATTATTAAGTTGGCATTAGTCTCAACTCTGTTCTCAATCTCCACTTGCCTCTCTTGCTGAACAACTTTCTTGCTCTTTTTACCTTTTCCCTTCCCATGGCTCTTGGGTACTAGGGCTTCTTGGCTTGGAGTACTCAAGAGAATGGTATTGTTAATCTCCTGCAAATAAGATTATCAGGTTACAAAAATGCCCCATTTTGACATTTGATGGCTCATTCATACTTTATTTCACAAAACTACAAATAAAAATATGATAAAATAAATTACATAAAAATATTTTTTTTAATATATAGCAGAAAGGACATCTGATAATAATTCCAACACCAAAAATGCTTGCAGAAAATTAATGTTAAATTGTAGAGCAAAAGAAATTTTTGTGGATTTTGTGAGAGTAACCTAACCTAACAAGAAAATAATTTTGTTCATTAGGGCAGTGGTCGTCAAACCCAGGGCTGCGAATTACAGTAATCCAATTTTATTAAGGTTATTTTCACTGACAATTGACAAGTCTATTCACTTGTAAATTTGAGTTAAGTTAAACTTCGTAGAAAAAGAGCTAGACTTAATGTCTGATGAAAGTCTTCGAGGCATTTACAAAAGCACAGATCTTTCCAAGTTCTCCAAGAAAAATATGAGTACAGTGAAACCCTCTTAAGAAGTTTTCCAAAGGACCGGAAAAAACAAACTCCTTTAAGCAGTAAAACCTTATATGTGGGAAAAATTAGACCAATTTTGAGCAGAGGGACTGAAAAACACAAACTTCTTAAGCCACGGAACTTCTTAAGAGAGAGCTTCTTAAGAGGGTCTCACTGTATTTAATGTTATTGAAAAAATGTGGGACAGCTTTTTCTGAATCGACTGCCATAAAAACTAAATATTGCTCAAGACTATCCAGGGAACATCTCATCAAGAATCAATGTTTTAACTCAAAACTACACAGGCACAGGGTTTTTTTTTCTTCTGGGATCGCTAAAAAAAAACTTTGGAACGTAGGTGAAAAGTATAGTTTGCATGACGAAAGACAGTGTGAGCAAAATACAAAAGCTAAGGATCGACAGATGAACACTAAAAGCCAGCGAAAGGAAGTGGATAGATGACCACGAATTGTGGTGCTGGAGAAAAATGCTTAGGATTCCATAGACGCACTAACATATCAATTCTGGATAGGAAGGCATTCACAATATGCTATCAACTGTCTATCTACAACATATCCTGATATTTTTGACACCTTGCTAGCCAAAGAACCAGGAGAAACTTATGGTCACTGGCAAAGTGGAAGACAGGAGAAGCAGAGAAAGGTGCACTGGAGTGATCTTCACGCAGCAAAAGGATCCCCAGGTCAGCAGGAATGGGGTTACCAGGGAAATTGGAGCGGGGTCATAATTGTCAGAAATGAGGCAATGACTAAAGAAGATCCAAAAAACCTGAATTTATAAAAACAATAATTTACCTGGTTCCTGGAGCCCAAAGTTGACATTTACCAATAAAATATAAATTAATGCTTGAATGAGTATTTTTACTATTAATCAAGTAGATTGTTAGTAATTTAAAAGATATGTTTAGTGAATTAATAGCTTAAAATTTATGGAGATATTAAATATGGCAGAAAGCTCAAAATTCAGTAATTTGAGAATGCAGGCATTTTCATTCAATATTCAGTGAAACCCTCTTAAGAAGTTTCCACTTTTTTTTGTATTTCTTGGGCATTGACTATGTAACAATTTCTAGACATTTTTGTTTTGAAAAGTTTTAATTTTCCATGTACATTTTTTACCTTAATTTTAAATTTTTGCGACCGGTTTCGACAGTGTCATTAACGAGCAAACTTTGTTTTAAGTTTGCTCGTTAATGACACGGATGTGTCGAAACCGGTCGCAAAAATTTTAAATTAAAGTAACAAATGTAACATGGAAACGTAAAAAAAAAACATAACAAAGTAACATGGAAAATTAAAAGTTTCCACTTAATCCAATAGCTGCCATTTACACGTATCGGCGTACGAACGATCCGTGCCACAACTGCCATTTATGCCGTATCACGCAAATCGCCAGTATGAATGTTTCGAGGATGATATTTCTAAGTTCTAATGGTAGATGGGGCTAAATATTATTTTGTAAAATATTATGAACTGTTTCTTAGCGACATCTCTTGTAAAATATGATAATTTAAATTGTTTATACTACGAAAAGCAGCATCCAAAAAAGGTCAACAGATTTCTTGGCGCAGTCGTTTGATTCTCCCGCCATCGCAGCGTTGTATGTGTGGATGTTACGTAGTTCTTATTACGTTCTCTGTGGTGTGGTTCTAAAAGTTTTTTTGATATTCGGCGGAAATGTGGACTAGAGTTGAGAATTAAGTATGTGTTTTTTTTTAAATTTAGTTTTATATTTCAGTTCGTGTGTACTTTTATACAATCATTTTTGAAACTTTATTTTTAATATCCCTAAATATGTCAAGACGCGATCTCAGTGAAGAAGAGATAAGAGGATTCGTCCTCGATATTGACTCTGAAATTGAGGAAAGTGATGATAACTTTATAAAGCAACTGAGCCTATGGACAATGAAGTTACCCAAAGAACTTCATCAGGAAATTGGACTGTGAATTCCGGAAATTTTAAACCAATCATCCATCATTTTTGTTATTTGTTTTTGGGGTGTTATGCCATGTTGCGCTACCTCCTCCTTTAGCCAATGTGTGACACATCTGCCCTGATGATGGACACTGTAACGCTGTCCGAAACGTTGGCTAAAGGAGGAGGTAGCGCAACACGGCATAACACCCCAAAAACAAATAACAAAAATATTTTTGGCCGTGAAAATCTAAAATCATATCCAATCAACCATCAATTTAATGATTTTCCAACTGGAATAATAGCGACCCCATTAATAAAATTCAAAATAATGTAGTGCTATGTCAAATATAAAAACAGTTGAAGTATCGTTGTCCGTAATTGATATGATTATGTGACGTAAGTGTAATATATATTAGCTTGTTTATTTGTGTTAGTGCGTCACCGCTATGGCGGGCCAGAGGATTCCGATTATTATCTGTCGGTTTATTATTTATCTCAAAAGTAGATTACGGGGACACATTTGAGGATATATATTGTATGAAGTATGTAGCATAGATATCAGTTATGAGTGTCTAATATAAACAAAGCCCTCAAGGGCAAGGACAATGCTATAAAGATTAATTTAAATGACAAGTTAAAAATCACTGAAATAGCTGGCGTACGGTAGTGAAACAATGTTTTTGTTTGGGCAGCTATTGGGTTAGTAAGTTTCATGGCTTAAGAAGTTTTGTTTTCTCGGTCCCTCGGCCCAAAATTGACCTAATTTTTCCCACATATAACATTTTCCTGCAAAAGAAGTTCATTTTTTCCAGTCCTTTGGAAAACTTAAGAGGGTTTCACTATGTTTAAGGAAATATGGAAAAAATTGTATCTAATTAAACCTAACCACAAAACAACCTTAAAAAATATGAGATCATACTTCATTATTTGTATAACCATGCCAGAAACCACAAATTTAATAAAAATAAAAGATAATATCAAAATTTCAATTTAAAATATTTCATAAAATAAATTAAGTGGTAAATAATGTAAAAAAAAAAAATAATAATATTAGGAAAGAAAATAGTTTTCGAAAAAATTGGTAAAACTTTAGTCGTCACCCCAAAAGCAAAAGGGCACTTGTGCGAAAATTGACTCGAGTCGGATGCATTTTAAGTGTTTGTGGAGTGAAAAAATAATGTGTAGGTTGTTTTTCTTTATTAAAAAATATATAGATTCTTATTTTTTTTTAATAAACTAACAATTTACTGAGTAAATCGCACAAATGCCCTTTTGTTTTTGGGGCAATTATATTAAATCTAAGAAATGAATTTTAAAATAATTAAAATAAAACTTATAAATTGGTCCAGTTCTGAAAGACACCCACATAATGTTTTGGTAAATTAAAGACCCGTCACCTCACTCGTTGGACATTTTTTTGTTAATCATTCGACTTGCAAATAGGTCAAGCAAAGGTATTCTGTCCACCCCGCCAGTTATTTGTACAGAAACCTAGATTGGTGCCAGTTAACTATCAGGTCGATTCCTACAAGAAGAGACAAAATCAAATAAAAACACAAGAGTGCAAGCATAAGAATTCCAAAGCCAAACCAAAGAAAACGTGCAAGCTCCTAATCAAACTAGTACATCATATGGAGTGGCACACTTACAAACTCGAGAGGATGATCGTTGTTATTGGGGGGAAGGGGTTTGATGCAACTGGTGTCTTCGAGGTTCTTGTACATGGCTTCCTCGTCTGACGTCTGCCAGAGGCTGAAGGGAGAGCTACAGCCAGCGTGAGTTGCCCTCTCAATACTGGACAAGATGTTGCTGCCGAGGTTACTGATGGTCTCTCCATATGAGAAGTCTCGGCAACTAGTCTCAATCTTTCGGAAAGTGTTAGGGGGTTCTAAGACGGTGGTATTATCCATTCCATAGTTCTTTTTAATGTAAGCTGATTCAGCGGTCTTCTTGCGACTGGTCGCAGCAGGTGTGAGGTTGCACTCTCTCACGTAGGCGTTGGCCGGCTTAAATGTCAATGGCGCATTCTTCTTTACAGGCATCTTCTTGGAGGAGGACTTGACCTTTCCTCCTTTGGATTGCTTGGGCTGTCCGTTGAACCCATATTGCACCCCTCCCAAGGTTACATCCAAGTTAACGGGAGTATTTGCAGTCACTAGAGAAAATACAAAAACTTTACTTTAAAACCAGACAATTTGGTTCAACGATAAAAGAGTGTAAAATACGTTTTGCATGAATTGACTAAATGCGTGTGTTTGATTAAAATGACGGTTTACTTGTGTTCTGGTAGATGTGTGGAGATACAGGTTCGCCGTAGAGGGCATAGGTTGGCTGCGCAGGGGGGGCCGAGCTCCCATAAATTCTATGGAACAGAGATTTAATAATTATAAACAAAACTCTCGGAGGTATGTATTCGTAGAATTAGTAGAAACATCTCAAAGATGGTCGAATGTTCATACAAAAACAACAAAACTTTTTACTCACTGTCCTCCGCTGGCTTGGGGCATGGAAGCAAAACAGCCAGGTGCTGAAAAAGTAAATGAATAAAAAAAACGTAATTTGTGTTCATCAATTAATCTTTTTTAGAATTGTTATTATGTTTTTTGAAAACATTAAATGTAGCTTGTAATAAAATAAATAATAAAATTAAAAATATCCCCTAAAATACCTGCCGGTGCTTGGTTAAGCAGATGGTCAACTGATTTGCAGCCAATGGTCAACTGACTTACAGCCAACGGGTCGACAGCATTAGGATAAACATATCCTGATGTAGATGGCATATCGGATATAAGGGCATCCTGAAAGGGGAGGGCAAATGTCTGAAAACCAATACATCATTATTATTAACATATCTATTTAGACCACCAAATAATTAGGCATGCAATATTTTCACGTTTTCTTCTCTTTCCACTAATATTATATTTTTAAATCCTAGCTTATCCGAATACATAATGTGCAAAGCTGCTGATTTCGTAATAATCAAAATTTATATTTGTGATTGTCCACATGAGAATAGCAACACTTTTCGATTCTAGATTCAATGGGAATATCATTTTAGGTTTATGGCATAAATTAACAAATGCCTGGTAACGTAAACTATTTAAAAGCCTATACAAGTATTTCATCTTGTGAAATGGCTAAACTCTAAATGACTTTGCTTCCTAATTTCTTAAATGTTTTAGTTTCTACCTTCACCCATTGGCTAGTCAGTCAGTCAGACCATCTAGCGAGAAATTGACTGACGTATACAAAGATCGCACAGTAAAACAAGGGCTTAACTGTAGAGAATTTATTTTATTTTAATTCACATTAGTCTTTCTCAAACACTTGTCGAAAGTATTTTATATTACATACATGTCTTTAATATATAAAATATCTCGCATCACAATGTTTGTTCGAGATAAACTCTGAAACTACTTAACCGATTTTGTTGAAATTTATATTAATTATTTGTTTATACTTGTTTCTAACAGATGACCAGTCAGTGGTTGAGTGGGCGTAGCGCTTGGGTCCCACCCGGGCGTCACATGTTCGATTCCTCGGCTGGCTAAGTCCTCCATCACAACACAAGCAACATTTTCGGCTTTCTGTGGTGGTAGTAGGAGATTTTCAAATATTGTTGGGTTATTCGTAACCCAGGAATTTTTGTCTTTCTTTAAAAAAGAAAAAAAAAATGGCGGTGTGAGTTAATTTATCGACACAACACTTGGTTATTTGGTTTTCTAGGTTAGGTAACCATCCAGTAGATAGTGTTGTGTTTCGTTAGCAAAAGCAATGGGTGGCTGGGTCATTTAGTATATATATCTATATTTTTTTTTTAAACTAAGCCATTTCTCTCTACAGGTGTAAAACCATTTTAACCTTTAACTACTGTCGTGCGGTCTTACAGGCCCCGGCAGGTACTTGACTTGCTAGTTTACCCCTTTCCCCGCGTAACACCGATCCCCACTTTTAAGTAGCTGCAAGTTCATTACGCACATTGACGTGGGAGCAGAAAGTAGTGTCTTCATGCGCGCATTTGGTGAGTAATTACGATTTGAAATTCTGAAGCGGCCTCTCAGGCCTCACGTCAGTAGTTACGTAAGTTTTTTGTTTTATTTTATTGTTAGAGTAAATTTTTATTTTTACAGATATTGTTAACTATGGATGTACCAGGGACTTCAGGAAGTAAAATAAATAGTTCTGCGACAGATTTACCGCATCCAAAGAGATCTCGGATATGTGTAAATGAATCCAATCCAAATTTTGCGCAAGTGATTGAGAACTGGATCGCGGATGAAGATTCCAGCGGATCCGAGGTTGACGACGTTGGCGAAGATTTTTGTCCGGAGCACATTGAGCATGATACGGATACTATCACTGATATTTCTGATACCGAAGAAACTCAACCTGAACACCTGGACGCGCCGTCATCGTCATCAGATGAAGATGTTCCCCTCTCAAGGATGGGTTATTTTAGAGGGAAGAATAAATATAAGTGGTCTAAATCATCTTCAAACAGATCATCAGTTAGAACACCGCAACACAATATTATTACCCAAGTACCCACATCCAAGTTGACCGAGAATGACGGAAAGGATCCTTATTCTTTATGGAAACAATATATAAATGACGAGATGTTATCGGAGATTTTGATAAGGACCAACGAGAAGCTAGCTGAATATAGATCGAAATTTATGAAGCAGAACCGATCGGAACTAAAAGATATCGATATAATCGAGTTGCAGGCTTTTATTGGACTATTGATGTACACAGCTGTATTCAAGTCTAACAACGAAGACGCAAATTTAATATTTGCTACTGATGGTACCGGAAGAGACATTTTTAGATGTGTTATGTCTAAACATAGATTTCTGTTCTTGCTTCACTGTCTTCGGTTTGACAATGCACTGGACAGAGCACAGAGAAAGGAGACTAATAAATTGGCTGCGATATCGAATATTTTCAATAAATTCGTATCAAATTGTCAGAGGGTATATAATATACGTCAATATGCTACAGTTGATGAAATGCTAGTTCCATTTAGAGGGCGATCGTTTTTGATGATATATATGCCAAAGAAGCCCGCTAAGTATGGGCTAAAACTAATGTGCCTATGTGATGCCGAAAATGGGTATTTTTACAATTGTTATGTTTATTGTGGAAAAGGTTCAGATGGAGAAACATTAACAGATGCAGAAAAAAAATTTTTAGTTCCTACGCAGGCTGTGATCCGTTTGAGTAAACCATTACATGGTAGTAACAAAAATATAACGTGTGACAATTGGTTCACATCAATACAACTAATTGATGCATTGAAACAGAGAGGATTGACCTGTGTAGGTACGGTAAAAAAAAATAAAAGGGAAATACCCCCAGAGTTCTTGCCTGCTAAAACTAGACCTGAAAAATCAACCTTATATGGTTTTACAAAAGACACAACGCTATTGTCTCATGTTCCCAAGAAGGGAAAAGCTGTCATTTTGGCTTCGTCAGTGCATCATAATGAAGGAAACGACACGGACTCAGGGAAGCCAGAAATTATAAAGTTTTATAATTCTACGAAAGGTGGTGTAGATGAAATAGATAAAAAGTGCTCTATATACACTTGCAGCCGCCGATCAAGATGCTGGCCTATGACAATTTTTTACCGGATTTTGGATATAAGTTCCGTCAATTCTCATATTTTACATGATGTACATGTGGGAAGACAAACTGATAGAGGAACCTTTATAAAAACATTAGCGCGACAGTTGGTATTAGAGCACATGAAGCGAAGATTTTGTAACATAAGGCTGCCCCGTGAACTTAGGATGAGTTTGGCAAGAGTACTTGGTTCTGATAAGCCAGAAACATCTGAAGATCAAGCTGAAGAAGTCACGACACGAAGGACTTGTCATTCATGTCAACCCAAACTCAAAAGAAAATCCACGTATAGATGCTATTCGTGCAAAAAACACGTTTGTTTACAGTGCGCGAAACAAGTGTGCCCTGACTGTGCTTAGAATTTAAGGTGTAGTTCGACTGTGGACATTTTTTTTTTCAGAAGTTGTATGTACCTACTCTAATTTTTTTCTAAAATTTATATTAGTCTTAAGTAAGAAATACATTTTTTTGTTATTCTGAGAAGAGTTTTTTTTGTGTTTTGATCATTTATATCTAATACTCGGATTTTTCCCCAAAATTCGAGCAAATTTTTATTGTAGTCTTATATTTAAAAATTTAATAAATTTTATTTTCTTTCTATACATAGTTTTTGTTAAAACACTTCATTTAACATCCTAATGCAAAGACAGATATTTAAATCATCATTTTCTTTATAAAACACTGCATAATATACGCGGCCTGTCAGGCCTCACGTCAGTACTAACGTTACAAAAAATGCATGACACTAGTTAAAGGTTAACCGTGCGAATCTGGTTCTTGCTGGTGAAAAATGAAATGAATTTTTAAATTATTCACCAAATCTTATGCTTTGTTAAATAGTGTCTAATGACAAAAATGTAAAAAAGCATGTATAGTTTTGATTCTCATTACTTAAATTTTCAAGTATGTGAAAGCGGGAAACATGAATTGTCTAGTTTGTCCAAATTTTATTGTATGGAACTTGGAAATACTTTTTACTCCATATGAATTTCACCAAGACAGATCAAATAATCTGTCAGGTTTGAAAGAAACATTTGGGAGGCGGGAATGGGTACCGCCGCCCCGGGAACCTTTATTGGATAACCAACACCTCTGCCATAGGTCACCCCAAGTGGTTCGCTACGTTTGGTGATTTAGCAGGGGTGCCCGGGTTCATGGGGTGAGGTTTGTCTAGATCTTGGAGGCGGATGACCAGGATACACTGAACCCCAGATACCTACCCACCCCTTAAACCCTTTTCCTTCCCAGAACTCTCCTCACCTTTCTTTTCCTAAAAAAAACCCTCCACACAGCATCTCCAAAGATGACATAGGCCCTGAGGGATATTTTTTTCCTCAGGGCCTCCTGTGTGGAGCTCATGTAAAAAAAAAAAAAAGACCGAGTTTACATGATGTTTTTCGCCCATTTCTAACTATATAAATTGAATTTGTAGCCATTTAAAAATTTGCATACCGATAAGGAGGTTACTTCTCATTTGGACATTCAAATTTGAATACACATATTATATCAATTATCTGCATGCACAATTTACAAAAAAAAAATCATAAAAATATATAGAAAACTAAAATTAAACTCTACTGATGAAATAATCAGGTGATTTATAACACTACGATGATGAGATAAAAATTAAGGTAAAATTATAAAGAAAGTAAAAAAAACTTACAGAACATCACAAATGTCAACAGTGATGAATTAAATTACGAATATTGTACAAATTTTTTACCTCAGAATCAGAGAAGGCAAAGGTGGCATAAATATCTTGTACCTGCGGGATTTCTGAAGATAACAAAGAGTCCGATAGAGACAAAAGAGGGTCTTGCTGCTCTTGGATGCCAGCCCCTAGCCTGTCAAGGCGGTCCTTTAGCTAAAATGTTAATGTGAAAAACTTGTTACATTATATTATTATTAAAACTATTTATATACCTACCTTGTAGTAAATAAGGTAACAATGCTAATTTGATAAATGCACTTGATAAATCACAAAAGATGTATGACAAAATTATAAATTTGGTTTCAGACAATTGAAGTAGTTTTATTTAAACAAACAATACACCTTCACAGCGGTGCTTATCAAGTTTGAATGGGGAAGTTTGAATGTTGTAAGGACTTCTAATTTAACCTGACAACTAAAACTTTCTGATCTGCACAAATAGCATTTGGGAAACAGAGTCACCAACCAAACTGGCAGAAGTTTACAACATTCTACTTTCAACCCTTAAATAAATATGCTCCAACTTCAATAAAAACAACGCAGGTTTGACAAAGAATATTGGAATCAGAAAAGATTGATGCGTACAGTGGAAAGGTCCTACAGACACTCGGGGGTTACCTCAATACAGGTTCCAAAAGTACAGTTTTAATTCGTTCGTAACACCTTGGCAAAAATTTAAAAAAAGTAAAATTTCATTCGTAACAAATTCGGTCCTAACAACTTCCAATGGTTTGTGCTTAGTTCGGCTAGGAAGAACTCACGAAAACATATTAACCTGTCATTAGTCGTGAGCCCGCCCACAGGTTGGGAATTTTTTTGGCTTTTTTTAAAAAAAAAACAATTCCTTCGTTTTTATATGGATATTTGACCAGAAAGCAACAAGGCAATTTTGGCAATTTTTCAAAATACCACCCGGCATTCAACAGGTTAACTGTTTACTGCGGTTTAAAGCTAATGAATCCACCAAGATTTCATCGTTCATCCCATATTTTTAGGTATTATAAAAAAAAATTAAAAAGGTTTAAATATACAATAAACTAAATTTACTAAATTTGGGTAGCTATCGCTCAAGTGGTTATCCAAAGTCGCTGCGCAAATGCATTGAGTTACTGCTTTACAAAAGGTCAGAAACTTTTCAGAGTTCGAAAGATTGTAAATAAAATTTAAACTACTGATAATTTCGTATTTAACGATAAGTCGAATTTTTACCTTTTCTAACCCTTTGAAACCTGTAAAAAAAATTCCGAGCTTTTATTTAGTAAAGCTCTTAATTTATGATTGGGCCGCGGGACTTATTGGTTGAAACACGTTTGCGTAAAGGTAATTAATTAATTAGGTAGTAATTCATAAATATGGTTTTTAATCATTTCTTGTTAACAAAAAGTTTAAAAAAAAATTATTTGGCTTATATTTGTCTTTATTATGAGGCTTGCTGCGTGACGGCAAGAGTGCATGCATACCTATAATCACAAGTGGAAAAAGTATTATCAAGATAAAACTTATGTTAAAATATATTGTAACCAGAACTTAATTTAGATTTCTAGATTGACTATGTGATAAAAACCTAAGCCCCCCGCCCCTCATTGTGACCAAGCGTGGTATTTTGAAGATCCCCCTCCCCACCCTGAACGGGTCACGTAGTATGGGTTCCCTAAGATGCTCCTGCATGTTTGATCGATCAAATCGGTTCCGTTCCCAAAAACAGATCTATTTTCTTCATTTTTTTCAAAGAGCAACTCATGATCATGTGAAGCCAGTTGTAAAGGGATAAGGTCATTTTATAAAAAAATCTTCAGTCCTAAAATTTTACAATAAAAATATAATTATTTAAAATATATATCAACCCTGCTGTAAGATTAGAGCGATGATGGCACCACCTTACAAGGGTTAGAGTGAACATTAATTCACTCTATACGAGCTATGCCTGTGGATCTCAATATGATATGTTTACTGAAACAAATAGCAAAGGTATTTCACAAAGGTACTTACGATAGTTTAATGGCAATCTTGCCAGGTTTGGGGAACCCTCGTGGTCGATTAGCTATTTCTGGATGGTCCACAGATAATTGTTAGTCAGTTTTATTTCGATGGGGATGAATTATCAGCTGTTTGCTTGTCACGATAAAAACGGTACGGTTGATGCAAGCGTTACGATGAGAAGACTGAAGAAAAACAAACACTTGTTTTGGCTCCTTAACAACGGCTGACAACCGCCAATTATTGGCCAATGTAAGCACCCAGTGTGCGAAATTCACCAATAGGTTTGAATTCTGGCCTTTGTATTTGAAACAGAACAAACCTATCGAGATCCAATTAAGCATTATGAAACACCTGCTTTTGCCAATCTTCTAACGAATGTAATTAATATCAATAGAAAAGAAGGATAAAATAGCAACTATTAAATCATACAATGTACAGTGTTTTCAATATTGTATCCTATGCAAGCATCTTATCTTCTCTTAAACTTTCTTAAAAAACTGCGTTCATCTGAAGTGACCTGCCAGGTAAGAATTTTCTAAGGAGAGTATTTCACCATCCTCTTGATAGCTCACAGAGAATAATGTGTATTTCCAATTTATTTATTTATAAAGCCCAAGTTAATAATTCGGCATCCGAACCTATGAATGGGGCTATATATTGGATAAGTTAGCAGAGTTATCTACCTATTGCAAATATTTAATTATTTAATTTTATTCATTAATAAATGCTATCCTGTGGATAAGCTAAGAAGAGGATGGTGAAATACCCCATACATCTGATAGGCTAGCTTTACACTCATAAATAAAATTTACGGCTTAAAGTAAGTTTTTGACAAGTTACTCAAAGGAGCGTTTACGTATGCATCCAACTTGTGGTAATTAAGAGCATGTTCACACACAGCTATAATAGGCGTGGGATGGCATATTTCGGCATATCGCTCGCCGTACATTCCCAATTGGAAAATATGGCAAACGATATGCTGAAAAACGCCATCCTACGCATATTATAGCTGTGGTGAACACGCTCTAATTCTCACGGAAGTTCAACATGTGTAAATGCTCATTTGTTTACATCTGTAAATTTATTTGCAGTACCTAACATGGCTTTCTGTCAACAACGATCTGCTACTGTCAAATTTACGCGATTTGGTCAATAAAGACCAAAAAAAGTGTTTAAATAGAATTTGGCTTTAATTAAACAATTAACCATGTGTTTTTGTGCCGTCAAAGGCGGAAATTAATAGAGTTCTTTCATTTTATCCGAATGACAACTACCTGACAGCAACCAACTTCGAATTCAAGTACGTAATGTTAAAACAGAAACATTGAGAATGTTAAAACACAAACATACATAATGTTAAAACAGAAAGGATTGAACTGATAATTGAATAGAAGGATGCTCATTTTCAGAAAACTTAAATGTAAATAACTTAAGTGTAAATAAATACTATTTTTATAGGAAAAACATCCTATGAAAACAACTGTCTTTTAATTTTTGACATCTTGCAACGGCACATTTTGGTACCATTTCTTGCGGCAAGTCGCTCAACTGATTTTACAAGCCATGAGAAGGCTGGAAGTTCGCACAGACGCGATTATACCTATCAAAAAACTCGCAATAGAACAACTTCTGCAACTTGCCATATATTACGTTTAGTGAGTTTTGATGTCATTTACATTGGTAATTTGGCCATAAATTCCTTACCTGACCAGTTTTTCTTCCAATCTAGACCCCCCCCCCCCCCCCCTTGGTGAGATAAATTTGGGCCACTTCGCATATTCTTTTCAAGTAATGTGAGATCTTGCTGGACCCCCCCCCCCTCCATTTTAAGCTCACGTAATAATGTATGCCCCCTTACTTGAGCGATTTCCGGGAAAAACTTACGAGTGTAAAGCTAGCCTTAGGAAGTAACTAAGTAAGAAGCTGATTTTACACAAAAATGTAATTGTAATGTTAATTAATGAAATGTGTGATTCCATGAGTGCCTATACTGATTTGAGATAGGTTAAAAGAGTCATCCTTCAGCTTAAAAAATTAAATACATATGTATATTTTGTGAGGCTCCTTGTCTTCACACCCAATTTATGATATAAATTCATGATGACCTGTACACATGCCTTATTAGTGCCAGCAGTTCGACTCAGAGACGAAAGGAGATTGTTGACATATATACAGAATTCAAGCTTACCTGTTCATTTTCAGCTGCATACTTTTTCACCGTTCTCTCATTGAGGGTGATAATTTCGCTCTGTTTCTGTATGAGATCAAGATGCGCAGATATGAGTGATTTGAGTTTCTGAACTTCGGTTTGGGATCCATCGAGTGTGACTCTGAGAGTTCCCACCTCCAGCTGCGCCTGCTGAGCGATGAGCTGGTTGGAGCGGATCTCGCACTGCTGGCTTTCGGACAGCAACAGAGTCCGCCCGCGCTGGCCCACGTTATCAGGTGTGATGGCGTATATGTGGTCGAAGGCGAAGCTGCAAACGTTCGCTTGCTCCACCGGCTGTTCCGTGGGCTCCTCTGGGTCTGAATCCAGGGATAAGTTATTCGCTTCATCTGGCTCCTCAATCATTGCACTGCTCATCGTGAACGTGAACGTTTATCTACGAGCACGTATTTACAATATAGTTGGAGCATGATATCACTTATTGTGCAGATCGCAATATTCTCGTGATAGATATACAGAAGTGAGGTTAAAAACTACTACATAAAGAACATATAACTTAAACCATCACTGAAATCTTTCGTCTTAACTGACTTTTAAATGAAAAAATAGCGATAAAGATACTCTTGCACCGGTTGTGATGATGGCGCCGTTTGTGTCGTTGAAGCTGAAAACAGTGTTGCCAACAGTTAGCTATGCCAAATTGCTAGACATCTTACAAATGTTGCTAGATTGCCAGTTTTTTTTACCCCAAAAAGTTGCTAGAAGTAGCTAAACGTTACAGTAGGTAGATAAGGGAACGTAGCCATACTACGTGACCAACTTTTTGCAATTTTTAACCCCCCCCCCCCCCCCCGGTGACCGAAAATCTAAGCACTCCGCCGCTCATTTGTACCAAGCGTGGTATTTTGAAGACCCCCCCCCCTAAACGTGTCACGTAGTATGGGTACGTTCCCTAAGTTACAATAAAATGACAAATTCTGACAATCGTTTTTATTTCCAGGTTTTATATGGATAAAACAAAACAACACAAGGTAGAATAAGAGTAGTGCGTACTATTTTGGTTGTATTCTGTCTGTCGTAGCTAGCTAGCGCACAGAACAATATTACAGTGCCACAAAGTTATCTGTTCCGGTGGTGGTGTCGCTAATTGTGAACAAATGTCATAGAAATATCCAAGTTTGTGGCACTGTAATCCAAAAAAGGAGAGCTATTGCAGCAGGAAACGGGGATTTTCCGGCCAACGCCACTTATACCATAGCGCCTGCCTATGACCATAGTCGCGTTTGGTTTTTACTTTTTACTGTAGGACGTAGCGTTTTAAATTCTCTTTGCTCGATAGCCTCACATCTCATGACGAAGTCGAAATGTCAAACAATGACGAAAAGTTGCTATAAAAAGTAGCTAAAAAGTTTAGCTACAAGTTTCATTAAAATGTAGCTGTCTGACATCAAATAATAGCTGGATCTAGCTATAAAGTTGCTAAGTTGGCATCACTGGCTGAAAAGTCGCAAATGAAGCATAGAAATTCACCATTCACCATAGACAAAATGAACCACTGACATCGAAACATCGAACAGCCAACGAGCCAACTGAAACAGAAAGCCTGCCGGAATTTAACTTGTCTAAATAATGGTTTTTTAAAAATTAAAAAAGAATCTACAAAGAAGAAATATTTATATAAATCGATAAAAAAAATATCTTTTTTTTCCGTTTGCAAACAGGAGAAACTCCAACTTTTTCTTTTCTTTGTATTTTTTCAATTCAAATTGTTCTAATATTATTTCCACTGTAAACCACAATAAAATAGAGCGGTTACTTCAAATTAAATTATCATACATTTTTTATAAGAAAAACTCACTTTTTATAACTTTAGGTTTTCCCCATCAATGTAATATATCATTGAAGAAGAAGATAACAATAATAATCTAAACAAAAATATGAAGGAGAACAAGACACAGAAAAATAGAAAAAGATAATGGTCGCAACTGGGACTCGAACCCAGAACCTCTCGTCTAACCGGGACGTACGCGTTTACCAATTTTTTGATATGGAAAAAGAAGAAGAAAAAAATACATGAAGATAATACTGTTAATTCCAAAATTTGAAATATAAGATTTACTAATATGACCGTTTGACTGAAGGTGGTAAAGGCGGAATTGGTAAACGCGCACGTCCCGGTTAGTCGAGAGGTTCTGGGTTCAAGGCCGAGTTGCGACCATTATCTTTTTTTCCTGTGTCTTGTTCTCTTTCATATTTTTGTTTGGATTGTTATTGTCATTTTATTCTTCAATGATTAATTATTTTCTTTTAACAAGTTTATTTCAGTCTCAAAAACTTATTTCTAGTAAGCGCTCGCTATTTTGTCTATTGTTTAGATTTTATTAAAATGTAAAGTTTGAAAATTTTCATTATGGACCATGCGCTGGATTTTCGTGATTCGACCCACAGCTTGGTAGCTAGTTTATTCATAGAGAAGCCTAAAAATCAATATTCTACACCAACTACGCCTTACTTCTACAGGCGGGCGGGCGGGAGGGCGGACGGTGTGGATTTGTTTGTATAAAAATCTACAGCTTTATTCCGAGATTGATGAAACTTTGCACACTTGACCTTTAAAACAAGAGGAGGATCACGTTTTCGAAAAAACACCCCAATTCCCTTTTCATACCCTTTAAAGCAGTATTTGATATAAGGAACTCCAGTGAAAAATATTATGGCTTTAAAAAATATGTCCATGTAGACCCGTGGTCGTCAAACTGCGGCCCGCGGCGCATATTTGTGCGGCCCGCTCAAATATCTGGCGTTTTCTTTTTAAATATATTTTTATTCACGTACAATTATACTTTCCATTTTTTTGCGGCCCTCACAAATATCTGCCGTTTTCTTTTTAAATATATTTTTTTTCATGTACTTACATTTATACTTTCCGTTTTTTGCTTCCCACTCAAATATCTGCTGTTTACTTTTAAAATATGTTTGTTTTTTCATGCACAATTATACTATCCTTTTTTTTGCGGCCCACACAAAAATCTGCTGTTTTCTTTTTAAATATATTTTTTTTCATGTACAATTATGCTATCCCTTTTTTTTGGGGCCCGCACAAATATCTGCTGTTTTCTTTTAAAATATTTTTTTTTCATGTAAAATTTTATAGTACCTTTTTTTTCGCAGCCCGCACAAATATCTGCCGTTTTCTTTTTAAACATATTTTTCACGTACAATTATAATATCCGTTTTTTGGGGGGCCCGCACAAATATCTGGCGTTTTCTTTTAAATATATATATATTTTTTTATGTACAATCATATTATCCGTTTTTTTTTCAAATATTTTGTGTACGTACCCACATGATTTTAAAACGTTGATTTTAATTGATTGACATTTGATTTTTAATCGCCAAGTTGGTTTTTGAACACATAGTGTACGTCGTAGGTTCTCAACGTGGGCGATAACGCCCCCCTGTGGTCGTTTGAGACTTTCAGGGGGGCAGTAGAAGACCCAGAGAAAATTAGAGGGTGTAGAGATGGCACAGTGTAGGTTAAAAAAAAATGGTCTAAAAAAGACCAAAAAAACACGGTTATCGTGTACTAATTAAAGCAAAGAAAAGTTTAATATTGGTTAATTTTTGTTATTGTAGGTATGTATTGTAATAATTTTTATCACGTGTGCGCAAATTCACACATTCAATAGTTCGGGAAGTGGATGAAAATTGAACTGAAAGATTTCATTACGTGCATTATTATTATTAAGAGCCCGCGAGGGATTTTTCAATATTTAATGTTTTTTTTCGTATTTTTGCGTATTTTCGAAGTCATCTGTGTCGATAACAGCACCTCAAAAAAAAAAGTTTGTTATTATTTTTTTTAGATACATGCATTTTCGATGCCCCAAGTTAATATTAAATATTTAAAAAAATATTTTTTCTTACTTTATAACTGTTTATAAAAGATCAGTTATCAAAAAATCGTTAATGTACCACTGATTGTTTTCCATCTGTCGTCATATACGAAAAGAAAAAAAATATTGAAAAATATTTTGTTATAGGAAACATATCAACCTATACTCCTACATTTATATTTTTTTATAAAAATCACAAATAATGATGTAAAATTATTTTTAAAAACTACGTAAATCGATGTACTTTGAAATCGATTTTATGTAATAAAAAACAATTATTTGAAAAAAAATTAAAATAATGTGTATGAAAACAATATTTAAACTATAAAAACTGATAAAGAAATAAAATTAATTTTCTGATTTATTGTGTAATATTCCATTTTTATCTGTACCCAAAATAGATAAATGCGATCCCATTTTCAACTTCTAATCATTACGCGAAAGTCAGTCGCCACGAGAGGTCGTCTCGTAACGCTCTGTTCTGTAAAGTAGTATGAAGAATATTTGCATGTGTTGGTTTTTGTATAGAATACGTATACTCTGGAGGGAAGAAATTCGACCACTGAATTTGTACGAGGAAAGTGAATGAAGTGTGTCAAAAAGATATATTTTAAAACGATTGTGGCAAGGATTGACTGTCATATACTTGTACCTTCTTACATACTGCCTTGTTTGTAGACCCAAATATGAATACAGTGATCACTTGGTTTTACGAATCAATTTTTAACTGCTTTTATGTTTATTTTTATACGTGGGCTTTCGAAAAATATTTTTAATGTTATTATTGAAATCAATTACTGTTTATTAAGTTCTGCTAGATATTTTTTAATGATTTTAATTATATGCGTACTAGCAACAATTGTTGATTTGGCGATGACTTTGGTAGGCAAAACTGCCATTAGGTACTTGTAAACAGTAATAAATGAAATTTGAATTATTTTCAATTAGCTTTTATTATTCGGAAGTTTTATTCGTTTTGACCATTTTTACTTAGTTTATTTAATTACGAATGCATTACAGAGCAGATGAATGAAGAAAATAGTGTAATGAGAAGGAATGAGGTGAATGTGTAGGTATAGTAGAAGAAGTCGGAGGGAGAATGGCACGATCAAGTGAAACTGCGCCCTAGGGGTGATTTTTCACTAATACGGCATTATACAAATCGTCCAATTATTATTATTAAATAGTTGAGATTCAGAACTGTACCTAACTGTATAATATTTTTCGATATCTCTGTATCTGGCAGTAAAACCATGTAAAAATTAAACATTTTGTAAAAGCCCATCAGTGCTTTTACAAGAAATAAATTTCCGTGTTGTCTTACTTTTTCGAAGAAGGCAATTATATCATCCGTCACTTTGATTATATAAATGTCTAGATAGAGTGTTGCGCTGTAACTCCGAAAAAAGAACAGGCCAGATTTGAAACGCTTGTGTGCGTGACACGCACACAAGTATAGATAACTTATATTGTTAACGTAAAGCGCTCAACGTCACTGTAGGCGTGATGAGTGATACCAGCTCCCGAGTATTTCCCATAAAAGTGGGTAAAAAATATGTTTCGGTTTAGCGGGACCTATAATTCGTTTAATTTTGAATTCATTTAAGTAAGATAGTTTTCTACATATAATGATATAAATGAAAAGAAAATCATTGTTAAAAGAGATTTATTTTTGTTTGATTATTTGGTAAATTTTGGGGATTGGTGTCCATGGCTATTACGAATAATTTTTAGAAAACAACTTTAGATTCGCCTTAATCACTATAAAAGGAAACTTATTGCATCACGGCTGGCGGAAAATAATGCATTTTAATTTTCAATGTCGTTAACTAAAATTTCAATTCGCGAACCGAAACTATGACAGCCCGCCCGCCATTTTGTCACTGTCAAAATACGTTTTTGAATGGTTTGTTTGGCTACGCAGGGTTTGTGTAGCGGGCTTGTGTATGTGACAAATGGTGGGCGGCAGCGGGCGGGCTGTCGTAGTGTCGGTCGGAAGTGAAATTTTATTTAACGACATTGAAAATTAAAATGCATTATTTTCCGCCTGCCGTGATGCAATAAGTTTCCTTTTATAGTGATTAAGGCAAATCTAAAGTTTTTTTCTAAAAATTATTCGTAATAGCCATGGACACTAATCCCCAAAAATTACCAAATAATCAAACAAAAATAAATCTCTTTTAACAATGATTTTCTTTTCATTTATATCATTATATGTAGAAAACTATCTTACTTAAATGAATTCAAAATTAAACGAATTATAGGTCCCGCTAAATCGAAACATATTTTTTACCCACTTTTATGGGAAATAGAAAGATACATTCATAGACGCTGCCAACTGGCTGGCAGGTATCGTTGTCTAAATTAAAAATTTTATGATCATCAAATAAAGAAGGTGGCCCATATCCAGGTAAATCCCTAAAAATGGTAAAACTATCTTGTCACACTAAAAAAGACAATGCAACTTTTTAAAACTAAAGCTATCGATAGTTATTATTTATTCTTAATGACCTTCCCTTTTAATTTGTTTTTTAAACAGTGTTCGTATAGATTTTACATCCCGGTTAATATTATCCAATTTTGTCTTATAGTGATATCTTAAGGCCAAATTTTTTCCACGGCCAAACTTATCAAATTAACTTGATGCAGAAGACCGTAAATGTGATCGGTTTTTACTTCGAAATAATTATCGGGAAAATTTAATTTGAAGAACAGGCAACCCTGTAAACATGGCGTCAAAACATGGGGTCAAACGGCGTTGTCCTAAGACCAAATTACACTATTAAAACTGAATTGTTTCTTTTACTGAATGGTTATTTAAAGGTTATTAACCGATGATAGGTAATATTTTTAGTTGTTTTCAATCGTCCTATGTAATTCCTGCACACTGATATAGCGCAAATCGTCATTTTCAAATGTCACACAACACGTGTTTACCGTACAACGATAGTGTCGCCACTGAGCGGACAGGCCGAGCGCCGAGCTTATATGCCAACTTTTGGCAGATATTTTTTTTGGCGCTTCGTCACTCGAGCGCTATATTTATAATATTATATAACATTTATATAATCAAAGATCCGTCATAATATTATTTTATTTTTCAAAAGCGAGTGTCATAGCCCCTCCAGACTCACGGCGAGAAGCCCCGAGAACACCCGAGAAGCGTGAATGTGATGTGTTTCTCGCATTCTCTTTCTCGTGCTCGGCTGTTCTCGGATGGCTGTCGGTAAATTTGGCCGCTTCAAAGGATTTCTCGGGCGAGAAGCGAGAAGGGTCTACACTCACGTTTTGTCTCAGTGTTGTTTAGTGAGCGGTTGAGAGTAGACGTGCGATATATTTTTGTTTTTGTATCGAAAATTTTGTTTACTTTAAAATGTGGAACAATCAACAAGAGTTGGAATTTATAGAGTATTTCCAAAATGAACCGGTGTTATGGGACGCAAAACATCGGAATTATAAAGACAAAAGCTTGAACCACGATGCGTGGAACACACTAGTAAACTTTTTAAATTCTCCGCTTGGCTCAGCAACTAGTGCATCCAACTGCTTTAGCATACTGAAACTAAAGAATACAGTTTATATATAAGAATACATGATTATAATAATAACGAAAGAATATTAAATAAAAAAAATTACCAACCCTGTTCTGTTTCGATGAATTTGCGTTACCCACCATCGTCTGGCTTTTCTATTTTTTTTAACTTTATTTTTAGTTACAACAAAATAATAATATGCCATGGCGCACAGCGCCAAACTTGCTGCATTTTTAATATCGTCTGTAATGTCGTCCATACCGGATGGGAAACAGATCACGAGTGAGAAAAATGAGAGTGTGGATAAGTGCTTGTTCTCGCGAGAAGTCTCGGCGAGAATGAGAGTGTGGATAAGTGCTTGTTCTCGCGAGAATTTCTCGCCGAGACTTCTCGCCGTGAGTCTGGAATCGCCTTCAAGTTACACACGAAATAGGGCTGTCCAAATAAATGGTTAATTATTATTATTCATAATTTAACTAACAAACCATCACGCCGTTTCTCCGCAGGGGTAGGCAGAGAGGACGGACCGCCAAACAAATCGGTCTTGGCACACACTCCTTGCCTCGTTCACATTCATACATCGTCTCATACATGCTTTTCTATTATTCTGACTCTTGATATGGCCCGACTAAAGTATCTGATTCATTTAGTCGTGCCATGTCTTTCTTGGACGTCCACGACTTCTACCATTCACATTTGCGGTTGTATATTCTCCTTACACTATTTTTCTCATTCATTTGCTCTACATGCCCAAACCATCGGAGCATTCCTTTCTTCATCTTACTCATTACACTTACATCAGCCTTGCATTCTTTGCGGATCTCCATGTTTCTCACACGATCCTACATGGTTTTACCACACATACGCCATACATCTCAGGGATCTCATTCTACAGCATTCAGTCTACTTTCATCCTTTCTCTGCCAGTTTCATGACTCACGGCCATACATCAGGGTAGGTACCAGTACTCCATTAATAGAGTTACCTGCATTCACCCCTCTTTCAATATCTCTATCAGCCTTCCCATCTCTCGTAAACATACTTCCCAAATACACAAACTCATCCAATTGCTCCAAGTTTTCATCATTCACAACTATGTTGAACATTGTTTTCATATTCTCTCTTTCAAATACCATGGCTTTAGACTTTACTTACATTCATTATTAACTCATTCTTCGTACACCCTAGATACGAGAGACTGTAGATCTTCCATACTGTGAATATCTCGACCCATCGCCTTGCACTGAGATGGATTCATACGTTTGTTACGCCTGGTTCGATACACTGACCCCCAGATTCCTACCAATCTCTAATACCTATTTCCTTCCCAGAACTCCTTATTAGAACTTCGTCTCCATATTTAAAAAAAACTTTTAAAAATCCTTAAACCCTCCACACAGCATTCCTTAGGATGATAGTAATGATGACAGTGTAATATAATAAGTCATTATTATACATCAGCTTTCACAGGAGAATACCTTTATTTCATAGGAAATAATAACAATGTTAATAATAATACATAACGACTACTTAATGTAAAACCTAAACTTTTAAATAAACAAATATATTTTTCAATGGTGTTTTATATTTCCGTGTGTTGTGACGCCCTGGGGATTATTCAACTGGCGGGCGCAGACATCCATCGCGAAGACTTGTTGTCACAATGCAGGTGTTCTTCTTGGGTGTTGACAGTTAGCCGAAAAAATCCCGTATTTATGGAAAATTTAGTTTACTTGTAAAATTTGGGAATATCGATTCACATGTAAAAGAAATCAATATGTCGCAAATATTTTTCATATTTAGAAGATACAGATTTTTATAGAACTTCTATAACCTTTTGTAGTTTATATTTTTTAAATATAATAGACTTCAATCTATATAATATATATATATAGATTGAAGTGTAATCAATCAATCAATCTATATATATATATATCAATCAATCTATATATATAGATTGAAGTGTAAAACCAATAAACAACTCACGATTTGCTTCTAAAATCATACCAGTTGCATAGTGAATTTCGAGACAGTTTTTAAAAAGTTGTTCAAATAATATTTTTTTAAATAATTTTCTTCGAAATAGGGAATCTTAAGGGAAATTTTTCCACGTTATGGGGAAAAATAGAAATCCAACGCTCAAAACGACCGGCCAAGATATAATATGCCAATATTGAATTTGTGATCGGGAATGATCGTGTAACTTCGGATTTTTACGAGCGGATACTATTATCAAATCCATTTTTAGTAACCATTTACAATAAATTTTGATAGAATTGAGTTAAAAAGCGATGAGGGCGACAAACGACAAACAATTAAACTATTTTAGCAAATTTCGATAAAACCGATTGTCCTGTTAGGCTCTTAAGAATTGATACTACAACACGAACACAAGAAGGAAGGAGGTAGCAACCCGGTACTTAAATACAAAAAAAATGCTTTTTTAACTTGCTAAAAAAAGGTACAATACCCCCCCCCCCACCCCAAAATCATAAGTGTGCGGCCCGCGGTGATACCTCACATTATCCTATGTGGCCCTTAACCAGAAAAGTGTGATGACCACTGATGTAGACAAATAAACGCTGATTCTGAATATACAAGTTTTATTTCATAATATTAAACGCAGAGTTTTTAAAAAATTATTAAAAAGTGCATTTTTAAACCTCTCCTCTAAACACAGCGTCAAGTTGGCATTACTGAAATGGTTAACGGTGACGTCACTGTTAACCTGCTAACCAATTCACCGATGTGTATCAAGATGTATTGACATTTGAAATCTTACGTCAGGCCATACGCCACGAAAGACACGCACGCCATTAAACATTTCGTGTTTTTTTGGTTATTTTCATACTGTTACGGAGATTTAGATAAATAAAAGTTATTGTGTTTATTGGAAACAATATTTAGGCTCTCAACAATTAAAATTATGACGTAAAAGGGCTATATTTGAGGTTAAGCATAGTCATAAATAGGTCATATGTCATATTTGACATTTGGTTTACGATACATCGGTCGTATTTTCGAATTGTTTTTTACTAAAAGGGCTTTTTATACAAGTTATTACACAATCGTCATGATCAGTATATTATAAGGAATAAATTCGGTGTTTGGGTAAAATTCCTAAAAAATAAAACTAGTTATTTTTATACTAATTTGGGGTCGGGGAATCCGAATCTGAAAGAATTAGGCGGCGGCAAGCAATATTAACTGAATTAAACGACTTTAAAAAATTTTATACACATACAGGAAAATAGCCATTATGGAAGCATTTTGATTCCTAGAAAATCAAACTAGTTATTTTTATACTAACTATGGGCTGGGGAATCCGAATCTGAAAGAATTAGGCCGCGGCAAGCAATATTAACTGAATTACACGACTTAAAATTTTTCTATACACACACACTTGAAAATAATCATTTCGGAAGTATTTTGACACATGTAGTACAAAGATCATAGAAAAACAAGAAATATACAAAAAAATGTGCCGGTAGTGTTACCAGCTCTCAAAAACATACCTTATAAATCGACCAAGTCTTCTTCGTCCGTCGTATTAACACATTAACCTGATGAATTACGACTATCTCAACGGCGTATTCTTAAATCAAAAGTATGAAAATTCGTAGTCTTAAAAATGCGTAACCTAACCTAACCTAACGTTAGGTTTGTGTAACATGGTTTGTGCCCCTTTATACCGCCTGCTCGCGTCCCTAACCTAACCTAACCTAACGCTAGGTTTGTGTAACATGGTTTGTGCCCCTTTATACCGCCTGCTCGCGTCACGGCAAAAAAACATCCCTGTTTTCAAGTAGTTTAGCGGCTACGCTAGGTTTGTGTAACATGGTTTGTGCCCCTTTATACCGCCTGCTCGCGTCCCTAACCTATCCTAACCTAACGCTAGGTTTGTGTAACATGGTTTGTGCCCCTTTATACCGCCTGCTCGCGTCACGGCAAAAAAAACATCCCTGTTTTCAAGTAGTTTAGCGGCTACGCTAGGTTTGTGTAACATGGTTTGTGCCCCTTTATACCGCCTGCTCGCGTCCCTAACCTATCCTAACCTAACGCTAGGTTTGTGTAACATGGTTTGTGCCCCTTTATACCGCCTGCTCGCGTCACGGCAAAAAAACATCCCTGTTTTCAAGTAGTTTAGCGGCTACGCTAGGTTTGTGTAACATGGTTTGTGCCCCTTTATACCGCCTGCTCTCGTCCCTAACCTATCCTAACCTAACGCTAGGTTTGTGTAACATGGTTTGTGCCCCTTTATACCGCCTGCTCGCGTCACGGCAAAAAAACATCCCTGTTTTCAAGTAGTTTAGCGGCTACGCTAGGTTTGTGTAACATGGTTTGTGCCCCTTTATACCGCCTGCTCGCGTCACGGCAAAAAAACATCCCTGTTTTCGAGTAGTTTAGCGGCTACGCTAGGTTTGTGTAACATGGTTTGTGCCCCTTTATACCGCCTGCTCGCGTCACGGCAAAAAAACATCCCTGTTTTCAAGTAGTTTAGCAGCTACGCCGGGTTTATGTAACATGGTTTGTGATACAAAAGAACGTGCCCCTTTATAACGCCTACTCGCGTCAAGGCATAAAAACTCCACAATACTAGTTGGTGTACCTTCCTAAAATATTTGAGAATCAATTATAAAAAATAAGTACTTAAAATATAAACATGTTATTTTACGTTATAAATATTACTGCTTAATGGCAACACTTAATTTTGTGTGGTAAAAACATCTATGTTATCGTGTTTTTCTATGATCTTTGTACTACATGTGTCAAAATACTTCCGGAATGATTATTTTCATGTGTGTGTGTATAGAAAATTTTTAAGTCGTGTAATTAAGTTAATATTGCTTGCCGCCGCCTAATTCTTTCAGATTCGGATTCCCCGGCCCATAGTTAGTATAAAAATAACTAGTTTGATTTTCTAGGAATCAAAATGCTTCCAAAATGGCTATTTTCCTGTATGTGTATAAAATTTTTTAAAGTCGTTTAATTCAGTTAATATTGCTTGCCGCCGCCTAATTCTTTCAGATTCGGATTCCCCGACCCCAAATTAGTATAAAAATAACTAGTTTTATTTTTTAGGAATTTTACCCAAACACCGAACTTTAGCCTATTATAAATACCAGTGTTTCTGTATGTGTTATACATAAAACAATGTACAGTCACGCCTGAACACAAAATTCGAGGCTTACGATGTCACTTGTATTTGCAATGAAAAAGATGATTTATTGTTTTTATATTGCACTTTGTTAAAATACAATAACAGTACCGGTGAAATGTGGACATTTTACCAATGTTTTTCTATATTAAAAGCAGTTAATCTTGAATAAAAAATACACCTCACACCTAAAAGTCATCCCAAAGCATTCCGCCATTGATTCTTCTGGATTCTTCATTCAAACAGGGATGTTCTGCCCAAAAAAATTATTTCCCTAGATTTCGAAGTGAAATTTCCCTAGAATTTCACATTTACGCAATTACCTACGTAGCCACCTGATTGTGTAACACTAATCCTATTATATGTTAATTAATATGATTAATTAATTAATTAATATGATTAATTAATTGGGAAGATATCGGAATTTGGTAAATGTACTTATAATACTGTGCTTTTCCAAATAAAACACTTTTTGCTACGTGAAATAATAATTTAAAAGTATGAATACACTCACCACTGAATTCCAAATTAAAAAAAACACTCTGCACAATAAAAATCAACCGCAATCACCGATAAAACGGAACTTAATATTTTTTTTTTCTTTCATAGGTCCCATTTATCTTTTTAGATACATAATATCATTTTGAGTTGTCAGTGTTAAAAATAACATTGCATGTAAGTACATGAATAATAATTAAGATTCATAGGAATTCAAAAAAATATATATACGTATATAAAAATATATATATAAAATATACATAAAAAATATATAAATAATACCAGTAATATTGTCATATGTAATAAAAAAATTGCCAGAGTTCGAAATTTCCCGAGATTTTGTCCTGATTTTCCTTTTCCCTAAAAAATATTTTTCTCCCCTAGATCTAGGGAAATTTCCCTAGACATAACATCACTGATTCAAAATGACAACTAGAAAGTAAATAAACTATCGGTGGGTGAAGAAGTCACAATCCACCATAGATACGGTGCTTTTCGTGGGGTCTTGAAAAATTAAAACTTTGACAATTATTTTAACTGCTAAAACTAACTATAAAATAAAAAATAAAAGTGCAGTTATTTAAGTTAGAAGGTCTTTATTCATTAAAAAAAAAAATTGGCCTGGAGTTCTCTATTGACGTTGAAAATGGGATGAAATTTTTCTCTCATTTTCATATGCCTAGAAATAATTTCGAAAAACTCTGCATAGTCCAGCGGTAAGGCTCTTGACTAGCACTCCGAAGGTCGCGGGATCGGCGGGATCGAATCCCGGCGTGGCAAATAAATTTTATTTGATTAATTTGTGTTATTTCACAATTTATTCATTCAAAATAATATATACTTAGTATATTTGCGGCACGTTTTAGAGTGGAAGATACTCTCAGTATCGCCCTGGTGTAAGACCAACATTCAGAATTGAAACGTTGCTTGAAATGGCTTTAGCTGTGTTTGGTGACCAGATCTGAATAGCCAGGTACTTCCCCACATTCCTCTATCCCTATCTCCTTTCCCTCCCCACTACCTTTAGCCTCACAACCTACCCCAATTGGGGATGCCATAGTCCCACTGGCTCCAGACGGGAGCAGTTGGAACTCTTGTGCGGTATTCATGAAAAAAAAAAATATTAATATATAAATATATATATATATATATATACCGCACAAGAGTTCCAACTGCTCCCGTCTGGAGCCAGTGGGACTATGGCATCCCCAATTGGGGTAGGTTATATATATATATATCAACTTCAGCTACTCGTATGTATCTGCCCATATATCTAAAGAAGAGTGTTCTGGTGTGACGGCGTGGCTGTGTTTTATTTATACAAACCTGTAGTTTTATTTCGGGATTGATGATATTTTGCACACTTGACCTTAAAAATAAGAGAATTGTCTCTTTTCGCAAAACTACTCCATCCTTTAAAAAAAATTGATAACAGTCGATGAAATTTTGCCAACTTGTTCAAAATTAGAGGAAAATTACTCTCCACATCTGAATTTAAAAAAAACTGTGCAGCCGAGAAATATATTTCTATTGTCTATCTATATAAATAAAAAGTGTGTGAGTGTGTGCCATTTCGACTCAATAATTATTGGATCGATTGTTGAAAATTTCAAAGTTTGTTCTTATAAGCCGCCGCTACCCGAATTTTTACCGATTTCTTACATATCTATCTCCCTAGGCTCCGGGCCCGAAAAGAAGAAGATGGAGAGATACGAAATTACGAATGTTAGAGGAGAGCGCTAAAATACAAAAAAATAAATACAGCGACAAAATCGATGCGAAAATTGCGAAAATGTTTAATAAAACACGACTCGTTTAAAATACAGCAAAAATCTCGTGGGCATTATCTTAAACAGCATTTAAAGAAACACGTATACATATAACTTGTAAAATAACTGAAACAAACGTGTTAATAATAATTTTTGGAGCATAGGTGCTTTGCGATTTTTTTCTATTTTTTTCAAAATATAGATAGTATCTTCAAGAATAACATATATTTTTTTAAGAGCTTTAAAACTTACCGTGTTTAAGAGAAATATGTAATCAATCGGTACAAATCCGGGTTGCGGGCCCTTAAACACGTTAAGTTTTAAAGCTCTTAAAAAAATATATGTTGTTCTTGAAGATAATATCTAGACATTCCCCGCGCCGAAACGCAAATTATATAAAATTCCCTAAATAGAAAAAAAATCGCAAAGTATGCTCCAAAAATGATTATAAACACGTTTCTTTCAGTTATTTTACAAGTTGTATGTACGAAAAAATTCACAGTGTTTTTTTTAATCCTGTTTAAGACAACCCCCGCGAGATTTTTGCTCTATTTTAAACGAGTCGTGTTTTATTAAACATTTTCACAATTTTCGCATCGATTTTGCCGCTTTTAGCGCGCTCCTCTAACATTCGTAATTTCATATATCTTCATATTCTTCTTTTTGAGCCCGGTTGCGGCGCCTTAATGCCAGGAGTGTTTAGAGAGTGGTTTGAATGGTAGAAGAAGTCGGGGTCGCCCGGCGAAGACTTAACACATTTTCGCTACTATTAGGTACTATTATTAAACAATAATTTATTGTTTTTACAGAATGTCTGTATTATTTTTGTTCCATTACACTAGAATGAGATATGAAGTCGAATTGAATTCGATATTATTTAGTTTTTGAAGTAAAACTTCTTTACGCACGCTTGACTTGGGGAGTAAGCTGGTGATTGCATGATGAGAGCGTTACGAACAGCGAGGCGAACGGTGATTGAGAGGGAGATATAAGTTAGTGAAGATAGAAAGAGAGAGTTACGTTTCGTATATTAGGTACTGTAGGGGCAAGAGACAGAGGTGCGAGCACACAGTTTCTTTCTCTCTTTCTCTCATATCTCCAGTTATGTTCCGTATATCTAAGACACAGTGCAAGCCTATTGTCTGTATCACACTGTAGGAGCAAGAAAGAGCAGTGGGCGCGCACATTTTCTTTCTCTCTTCCTATCATACAGATGGAGCTAAAGAAGTTTTTCTTCAGTAGTGTGGTCTAAAGCACACACGTTTTTTTTAATAGCAACAGCGTGGTATGTACCTAGTGGTTAATGGTGGAAAAAGTTGGGGACGCCGAGAACATAAACATCAAAAAATTTGGTGTTCCGAACCATTCATAACCCCGAGCAACGCCGGGTACACGTCAGCTAGATTTTCTGTAATGTTTTTAAGGGGTTCGTGAAAGACCTACGTCACCTAATCGTTATTTGTAACCTATATCGATCACCATAACAAGGGCACGTGCCTAGCATGGTCATCGAAAAGCCAAATTATGTAAACATTAAAAAGCAATGAATAAAGAAAAATAAAAAAAGCACAGTTAAAAATAATTATAAAAATTCAAACAGTGGCTATTAACATTTTCAATTGTGTGTTTCACAATTTGGGTACGAAAATATTATTGTTAATAAGTGACAGATATAAAAAATACCTAAAATGCGAATATCGTACAACAGTCCCAAATTCTAAAGAAATGAGATAATCTCGGAGCCTGTGGAGGTGGAGCAGTGGCGTAGCTAGCATGCGTGGCACCTGGGGCGGATAATGTGGTGAAAGAAGTTGACAAACGAAAATTAATTAATAAAAAATTGGTCCGTCCCGGGGGGGACACACCCCTCCATCGGGTGGCACCCGGGGCGACCCCCCCCCCCCCCTCGCTACGCCACTAAGGTGGAGTTAAGTAGTGAGAGCGAAAGGTTTTGAAAATTAGTATAATTCCCAAAAGACACGGAAAACGGCATCACCATTTGGGTACTTGTGATGTTGGTGAAGAAAGCGGAATGTGAATTATTACACTTACAAAGATTCGGAAGGTAATGACGCAGGATAAAATATTTCTAGATCGGGCGGCAAACCACTAAATGCTTCCGATTTTTTTTTTTTTGTAAGTCAGTTTTCCAACAAAATCTGGTGTGTAAAAGAACCGATATTGGAACCGAGTACCCGTGAAATAAATGAATATTTTATTCCTATTTCATTCTCTCGCAGGCTAAATCCTATAGATTTATGTGTTTGTCTCTTTTTAGTGTCGCTCGCTCCCGTTTCATCGAGTTACAAATCTCAACGGTGCCAAAGAAGTTTTGACTTCAATAAGTAGACAGACATCCTTTAGGATTGTATCTATAAATAAACATCCAACCCGTTTAATCTCTGGGGACCAAATTTGTTCCAGCTTACACGGGTCTCCCACAAATCGCTTATTCTTTACCAACCTTACTTACTACCACAGTGAGAAACTTGGCCTAAACGGTGTTATAAAGAAAAAACCCACGCTTATATTCAAATCGAAAAACTAACCACAAAAAAAGTAAAATGTAAATCTTTATAAAACCAAAGTTTCGAATCGCTATTTGAAAAAAAAATTTGGAACTTTGGAAATTTAGAATTTTTTTATTTTTTACACGAAACGACCAAAAAGTGAGGTGACATTAAAATTTATAGTAGGTACATTTTTCTAATAAAACATGTGTGTTTTTTTTATTTCCAAAAAAAATTGTTAGAAAAACATAAAGTGGGCCATTTTTATGTTTGCATGCAAAAATTTTGTATTTCAAAAATTATGTGTTCGTTTCGAATTATAAAATTTGAATGCGTATTTATTTCATCACCTTTCAAAAACAGTTTTCAGTTTTCGCATAATATGTTTAGAAATAATCCATTTATTTAGATTTTATGAAAAACTAGCTGATGCCCGGCAAGCGTTGCTATGCCATTTAATAAAGAAATTGTTTCTTCCTGCGTGTCCTTTCCCATTCGTCCCGTTCCCCTTCCGCCTCCCCTTCTTTTCCCGCGTCCCCTTCCCCTCTCGCGTTCCCACTCCGCCTTCCCTCTCCCCACTCCCCTCGCCAGCTTTGTCCCACGAAACCCCCTCCCCAGTTCACTCTCCCTTTCAGAGTTCCCCTCCCCCCTCCCTCATTCCATACATTCAGTCCCGGTACATTGAGTTTTCAAACATCTCGCGTGCCACCTATTGCAATTTTTTTATACAAATTTCATTAAGCCAGAGCTACCCGTTTCTTTATAAAAACCTTGTCCTGACAATAACGAACACAAAAAAAAAGAATTATCCAATTTGGTGCAGTCGTTCAGAAGTTATGCGCGAACATACATTTCGGCGATTTATTTTTATTTATATAGATTATATAGATAGATAGATAGATGGGGCCTCAGCACGGGTGAGCCCCCAAGTGAGGCCAACGTTATTAAATTAAACCTTCTACAAAATGTGAAATATTGTATCAACATAAAAAATAAAAAATGCAAATTGGAAATATTTTGACCGTCCGAAAAATAAGACAAATCTTTGAAGGGTTAAAACTGGAGATGCCAAGAATATTCGGCAACTCTTCGGTATTCGGCCTGTTCGGCTACTTTTTTTGCTAATCGAATGTTGCGAACATATCGAATACCAAATCATGGAAAAAAACACATAATAAATAAAATATTAATCAGAAAAAAAAATCTGTGTGTGCAATTCACACGCACTAGAAGTGAAACTGGAAAGTCGCTTTCTTTTCTTTTGCCTGTTTATTTTAAAGCAGTTTGAAGATTGGATTGGATTTAAAAAAAATAAAGATGTATATTTTTTTTTGGTTTGGCAGGTTTCGAACCTCCGTTCGCTGGATGTCTCTCCGGGCGCTGAGAGTCAGGCGCTTCATTCCGCGGCGCTATTGGAGGCCGGCGATTATATTAGAATCGAGGATCGTCAAATAATAAATTTTTGTAGCGCTTTTCCATTTCATCCGAATTTCAAATCACTAACGGGGCTAAAGATGTTTCACTTCAAAAAATTTCTTTAACAAAAAATCGGCTTATTTAACACTTAAAATCTATCATCATATAATGAATGAAAACAATTTTTCGGCATTTGTTGATAGCAAACGATTGCGCTTTTCCTGCTTTTACTAAATTATACCTGCTTCCGAAAATAACCGCTCACTATATAATATACACTGTTACCACTTGATCGAAGCTGCTACCTCTATTACCAAAATTGTTCTCGGCTGCTCTGTAACATATCGGAAAAGGTTTGGGAAAAATATGGTATCAACGTGCAACGTGTAAAACTGAACCACCTAAGATTTGCAGTCGATATAGTCCTATTCGAGGAAAACCCAACGCATCTATATAGAATGATAAAATCACTAAACGACGAAAGTGTGAAAATCGGCCTATGCATGAACAAAGACAAAACAAAGTTGCTTACAAACTCTGAACCAGTAACTATACAAATTGACAACCATATCGAATACGTGTCAGATTACATCTATTTAGGATAGATAATCTCACAAAGATCAAACAACTACAGAAATCGTGCGAAGACTAGCAAATGGATGGAAGAAATACTGGTCTTTGAAAGAAGTCTTGAAATCCAAGGAGCTAAGTATGCAAATAAAAAGGAAAGTCTTCAACACATGTGTACTTCCAGTCATACCTATGGATGTGAATCTTGGGCACTCACCAAACGCCACAGAGAAAAGTTGGAACGCTGCCAGAGAGCCATGGAGAGAAGTTTGACAGGGATAAGGATACAGGACAGAGTGAGATGTAGCATAATAAGGGAGAACACTAAAGTAAACTAAGTTACATGTAATCCGTTTTCTACGATTCGCCGAATATTCGGCGTTTCGGCCGAGAGCCTAGCCGACTATTCGGTATTCGGCAAAATCACTATTCGTGGCATCTCTATTTAAAACATATCAGCATAACAAACTTGTGGCCAAGTGGAAAAATTCAACGAAAAAATTATTATAAAATTGTTTCTTGAAATTGAGATATTACATAGTAAGCTGTGCCTTAGCTGCAACATAAATATAAAAATAAATAAAAACATCACGTGCTTACAGAAAATACGATCTTTGAGGTCAAGAGCACAGGAAATACATCATAATAACATAATATTGTTTATTTTTGTAGAAACTGCCTGGAATGTTCTTGAACCTACTCAACAGGCACCTACACCGGGCCGTTGACTAGCAGCCGTAATCCTAAATTATATATTGCTAGCTAGTACCCGGCATGCGTTCAAAGAAATACAAATTATACGAAATACACTTTTTTCATTTATACAAATTTCATATACAGCCTATGTTAGGGAACTTACCCATACTACGTGACCCACTTTTTGCGATTTTTAACCCCCTCCGGTGACTAAAAACCTAAGCCCTCGCCGCTCACAGTGACCAAGCGTGGTATTTTGAAGACCCCCCCCCTGAACGGGTCACCTAGTATGGGTACGTTCCCTTACTTTAAAACCGAATTTTTAAAACCGGTTTAGTGGTTTAGAATATTTTAGTACGGATGGATGCACTTATTGTAGTATGAAAATGTATATGTGCACAAATTTTCCGGAACCAGTGGAGCTGGTATCCCCAATATCATTAATTTATGTGATTTTATTTCACAAGACCAATTCATAAAAAGAGACAAACACACACATCTATAAGATTTAGCCTGCCAGAGAATGAGATAGACTAATCGGCCCCCTCTTTGTGCAGTGCTTCGCAAAAAAAGTGTAAAATAATTATCCTACTCCTTTTACTCTGCATTTTTTTAGTTTAGTTTTCTGAAGGTTTCACTTCTACCGTGTGAGAACTGCACACATGCTTTTTTTTTAAATTATTTCAATTTTTTCGTATGACGATTTTTTAGTTTGGGAGATATACCGACCTGTTAATTGAGGCGCTCGGCGCAATAGTGGCCCAACCCACATCAGCGAAAACATCATATTTTAAAAATATATTTTTGTCATGTTTATGAAGCCACAGTGGCCCAATTTTAGTTTTAACTGATTTTAAAGGATCTTTGAATAGTGAAAACTATAATTCGGCCACTGTGGCTTCTTAGATATTTATGACGAAAATATATTTAAAAAATGATATTTTCGTTGATTACGATTTTTTGTGGGTTGGGCTACTATTGCGCTGAGCGCCTCAATTATGCATTTACATTTTAAACATATAAGAGGTATAATAAAAACGATACCTTCACACGGTAAAATTTATTACAACAGTAACATGATTAGTCCTACTTAACATCTTGCAGCAATCGCAACTTTATTGCGATCCGGAGGAATAAAAGATACTATTAAACACGGCTATCATCTTGACATGATCGACCGGATACGGATCACACAAACAAATTAACGGACAGACGAAAAGCAAAATGGTCGAGTATAAACAGGACCTTGCTGCGCTACATTATAAAGAATATTCAAAGAAAATTTTAAGTAGACTGGCTTGTCATTGCGTGGCGGTGGGTCGCTCCATATCCGGCACCAGCATCCAAGGCCAGGCGGTCGCAGCAACTCACAAGTAGACTGGTTTATCATTGCGTGGCCGTGGGTCGCTACGTAATTTTTTTTTTTTTTTTTCAATTCAATTTATTTATTCTTTAAAAACATTACAAAATTTAAAATTTTAATGCGTTTTTAAAAAAAAAAAATTAACAGTATTACCTTATACATTAAATTAAATATATAAATGGTAGGCAAAAAAGAAAAAAAAACTATATAAGTATTAATTGAGCTTGCCTTTTAAAGGCAGCTTCACTGACGTTAAATATGTCGATATCCGAATTAATTCTGTTCAACAGCGAGATTGCTCTCCCGACTGGCATAACCATTGGCAAGTTAGTTCTGCAAGCCGGGAGATAAAACAGTCTATGCTGTCGATGACGGAGATAACCATCGGGAACATAGAAACTAATGCTCTCCATGATAGCCGAGTTTTCGAACCTTCCACGAATCAGTCTGAAGAAATGTGTTACAATGAGCACATCCCTTCTGACCCGTAGAAGGTTCACACCGAGCATGCCAAAATTGTAATGTGTACCAGCATCCAAGGCCGGGGTGGTCGCAGTAACTAACAAGTAGACTGGCTTGTCATTGCGTGGCGGTGGGTTGCTCCTTATCCGGCACCAGCATCCCAGGCCGGGACGGTCGCAGGCGAACTCATTAACAGGTCTGCATTCTGTTAGGCGTGCTGTGTGCATGGCACGCATCTCTCAACGGTGCCATCAGTTTGGAGCAAGAAGAACGGAGCAAAGAGATGCGAGACTCCGGGAACGGGGTTCCGGGCTAAGAAGCTCGGATCTAGCTCCGAGCTTCCTAGCCCGGCTTAAGAAGCTCGGAGCTAGATGGCCAGGGATAGTAGGCGTAGCAACTTCAAGGGCCTCGGTGAAGCGGCCTACACATGTAGTGACTGCGGCAGTGACTGCAAAGAGGGTGGAGTTGAGCGAACTAGCGCTGTCTCGTTCTAGCGGCCCTTTAACAAACGAGACAGCGCTAGTTTGCTCAACTCCACGCTCTCTGCAGTCACTGCCGCAGTCACTACATGAAGTGTCGTGTGGAGAGCCCATGAGCTACAGCAAGTTCAGAGAACCCCGAGGCAAGGGGGGCTCAGACGTCATCATCAGAGCAGAGTGTACGCGTTGATGAGGCCCGCGCAAGAAAATGAGAGACTGGCGTCTTGGAGTAAGTCCAGCAGAAACGAAATCAAGCATGTCGAAAGTTGTTCATGTAGCACGTAGTCTGAGGTAGTTGTAGGTTATGTTGTTCGGACCACTGTTTGTGATAAAGAGAGCGTTCCCTTCTTGTGGCGTTCTATTTATAGTACCAGTTCAGTTTATTTCATCATATTTTCCGAGTGTTGTGAAATACATTATGCCAAAATCGTTATGTCTGTGACGTGTAGTTCAGACGCAGAATAATCTAGACAAAGATACATGTTTTGAAGAGTTTTGCCGAAAGTTGTGGTCTAATATCTGGATCCTGGAAGTGTTGAAGTGTTAGACTGAGATAGAGATTAAGCAAAGCCAACTGTCGACTGTCGTAAGTAAATTTGATGACATTGTTGTTATCAAATGCCATGTTTCTTTCATCTAGTCTACATAACACGTTCGATGTAAACAGTATATATAAAAAGGGGTTCCATGCCAAATCAGAATGAAACACCTCAGAAAGGTCATTAGAAGCCATGAAAAAATAATTTTAAAATAGCCGGTAACCCTAACCTAACTTAACCAATTTAACCATTTTTTTTATTTTTTTTTTATCGTCACCATATAAAGGTGACCGGCCAACTCAGAATGAAACCAACTCAGAACCACCTCAGAAAGGTCATAAAGAGTGATGATAAAAAAAATTGGTCAAATAGGTTACGTTAGGTTAGAGTTAACGGCAATTTTTAAATTTATTTTTTTTCATAGCTTTTAATGACTTTTCAAAGAGTTGATGAGTTGACTTGATTCTGAGTTGGCATGGAACCGTATAAAAATAGGGTATATTGGCCTGCCGCTACAGAACTGTCAATGTTAAACGTATCAGTGGTGGTCCATGAGTTTTCAAAGAGCTAGAGTGCTAAGTTTGTAAAATACGACGTTATTGATGTTGTTGTAGCTGAAAACGATTTTTTTTTTCAAAATTTCAACTTTTTGTAAGAAGCTGTACTGAAATGTGGAGACGGCGCATCCCCAAAAAGAAAGATTTCTGAAAATTATGAAAAAATATTGAAATAAAAAAACGAGTGTGCTTTAGATCACACAGCACAAGTAAAATTTCTGCTCCATCTAAATGATAAGAAGAGAGAAAGAAAATGTGCGCGCGCACTGCTCTCTCTTGCTCCTACAGTGTGATACAGACAATACGTTTGTCTCGCTTTTTGTAACGCTCTCGTTACGCATTCGCCAGCTTACTCCCCAAGTCAAACGTGCGCAAAGAAGTTTTACTTCAAAAATAAATAAAATTCATTTTCAGCTACGACATCAATAACGTCGTATTTTTCAATCTTAGCACTCTAGCTCACTGAAAACTCACGGACCGCCACTTTTATGTATGTGTATATTTTTGAGAATATGCAAACGTGAATGCAGCGGATGCATTAATCTAGGGACATTTATATTTGAATACTAATATATCTCGTATTACCTACAAGCATTTTCTATGAATATCCTGATTGTGTCTCAAATAAATAAATAAATATTTTTAGTCAACGCCGTCAATCTGTTATCTATCCCAATCTTCCTTTGTTAAAATCAAAATAAGTAGATCTTTGTGTCACTGTTCAAAAAGAGATCTCCATATTTTACTTTCAAAAAATGTCAAAGGTCTAATACAACACATTCTAAAACTTTTAGAAAAAAAAAACAATATTACTTTTTTTAAATAAGAACCACTAAAAACTGTAGTATTTCAAAATGATAGCACCACCACATAATAGTTTAACCAATTGATCATTAATATTATATTGGAAACAATTTTTTTTTAATTCAAAAGAAGCCCCTAAAAAACGTTTTTTAATTAATTCTGAATATATCGCTCTTTGTAATATATTACAATTTTTCTTTTCGTGAATGCGTGACGAGAGCGTTATGAAAAGTGTGCTTGGGCGAGGCGCACGGAAGTTGAAAGGGAGAAATAAGTTAGTGAAACTTTACTTCAGTCGTGTGGTCTAAAACACGCTTTTTTGCTCTCTTGTACTTTCTGAAACATATTAAACTTATATTCCTATGTTTCTCCGCCTTTTTTACACAAGCGTGTTGCTCTTAAGGAAGATGTAACAAGATGTATTATTAAATACTAGCTAGTTCCCGGCATGCGTTGCAATGTCATATTCAAAGAAAATATTGTTTCTTCCTGAATCATCTTTCCCGTGCGTCCCCCGTACCCTTCCTGCGTCCCCTTCCTAGCTAGCTTTATAAATTATAGCCTTTAAGTTATTCTGATGTACGAGCTATATTATTGTAAAGTTTCATTAAAATCCATTAAGTAGTTTTGGCGTGAAAGAGTAACAAACACATCCATACAAACTTTCGCGTTTATAATATTAAGTAAGATTTAAACGATTCATCTCGATATTTACAGTGAAGGAATTTTTTCCTAAAATAATTAAATTGACGTCATCTATGAACGAGCAGATTATGAATTATTTTAAGTTTACTCAAGGTAAAATAATAACACTGGGGCGAAAACAATATACTTATGCGTTTCATGTTACATAACAGAGTAAGTACCTTCTTACGTGATAAAAGGGCGCTCATAATAGCCTACTGTTTATTTTTTCTATTGTGTCTATTTATATTGCGTACCTGGTGAATAATTTGTGTACACATGGATAATTAATGGAACTTAATTTATATTTCATATATTCTATTAACAATGCAATTATCTTATAAAAATAACTGTCTAAATCCTAAATCTACGAAAATAACAACAGATCTTCCGTCAATCTGTCTTAATTAATAATTTCCTTCCTTGGTTTTATTACGTTCCATGGTTTTTCCACAGGCGACACCTGTTGGTCAGAACTGAGGCTGGCTTAGTATGATTTTAACTTCACCCCGGAAAAGTGCATTGTAAAAGAGTGCAGCGAAATTTTTCAAATATCTATTATACATTTTTTGTTATTTTTGCTAGTTTGAGAAACTTTGGAACTAATTTAAATACTGTTTTGTAGTATAAAACGAGTTCATTTTCTAAGGTGATCTTTAGTTGTTTCGTTGTTTAAGTCTTACAGTAAAATGCTTGCTTTCACAATAATAATTGCGGCGATTTTCATTTTGCTGTGGATGTCAACGCGGCCACCTCCAGGATATCCTCCAGGTAAATCATAATATTATTAAGAAAAACATACAGAAAGGGGTTGACTGAATGCGTTGGTCGCTGGTAAGAAGTTCGCGGATAAACAATGTACTTGGAGTCAATTTTAATCTTGGTGTAATCTTCGACTTCTGCTGGTCCCTACTCCCTACTATGAGCAGCCCCCGACCTGAGGGGGCCCCTGCGCTAGTACTTATAACTCACAGTACAGATATTGTTTTGTGTTTTTGTTGTTTTCCTGTATGTTTTATGGCTGATAAAAAGGGCCCCAAAGTCGTTGCAGGGTCGGCTCTGTTCTGTCGACTTGTTAGGACGCCGATATATAGTGGAGAAATAATATTTTATCTTTGAAATTCTTTAACCAACCCCCTTCCCCCGGATATGAAAATGAGGGGGCTCCCAAACTCAGTGTGCTCAGGGCCCCCTTCTGGCTTAAGACGGCCCTGCCTAAAGAAGGTCAACTCCTTAGAGTGTAAATAGCTAGATTTAGAGAGAAACACAATTTAAGTATCGTCGTGGTGAAAATCTTTGCCGCGTATAGTGACTAGATCTGGATAAGCGGATTCTCCTTTAATTACACCACCACTTCATCACCTAATACGCAGTTATGTAGACGTCACAATTTTTAGCATTGATGGTGAAAAACTGATTTTGCTCATAAAACAGGCCACCATGGACTCTGATTCAAATATACATTATTACACCAAATATACATTTTTGATTTTTTTTTAAAATTAAAATCGATGCAACGATATATTTATTAGTGTCCGACCGAAACAGGACTTTCTACCGAAACTGAAACCGAAACTTTTTTAGACATGTTAAAAATCTATTGTTCACTAAAATTTGGCATATTTTTTATACTTGTACAGATTTAAATATAAAACAAAATTGAAGTATGTGAAAAAATATTTCTTTTATATTACTTACTGCTATAAATCAAACAAAAATTATAAAAAGTTACAAAACATGTTAACTACTTCCTGGAACAAAGTTTTGTCAATAATCAACACTTACATTATAAAGCGAGGACCTCATTAATTGAGTATTTTAATTTTATTTGCGTTTACAATTTACAATCACAACATTCTTATTATACGTGTTAAATGAAATAAAAAATAAAACGATAATTGAAATAAGTTTTTTGATGTAATTGCTACAAAACAAACAAAAATTATATTTATATTACAAACATAAACTCACAACACAATCATGCCGGTACGGCCGGTGAACTCAGCTGATGAAGGCGGGTGACACACGAGCCACGAACTCATCCGAACGACGCGCGATAATTCACGAACGCAGAGTTTCGGTGCGGCCGAAGGTTGAAACCGAAACTGATGCCGAAACTAGAATTTTCTGTCGAAACTTGCCGAAACCGAAACCGAAACTTCGGTCGGTCATTAATATTTATGTATACATATAAAAGCTATTCTTACGGTAGGCCGTGGTTCAAGGCATTCCTAAATGCGTAGGTCGTTTTATTTTGCAAACTAAGATTTCCATCCAGAACATTTGTTTGCTCTGTTAATTCCAAGAATTAACGAGAATCAGAAATCCGACACTACTGGCTGAAAACATCGAGCATGGCTAACTATTTTATGAAATAAATTGTAAGTATTTTAATATTATGCCTTTTGGTCACTTTAGGTTAAGGCTCCGCAGCCGGGCCCGAAAAGAAGAAGATGGAGAGATACGAAATTACGAATGTTAGAGGAGAGCGCTAACATTTATAGCGACTAAATCGATGCGGAAATTGCGAAAATGTTTAATAAAACATGATTCGTTAAAAATAGAACAAAAATCTCGAGGGCTTTGTCTTAAACAGCATTTAAAGAAACACTGTGTATTTTTTCATGCATATAACTTGTAAAATAACTGAAACAAACGTTTTTGTTATTAGTTTTGGGGGTATTATGCCGTGTTGCGCTCCCTCCTTCTTTAGCCAACGTTTCGGACAGCGTTGCAGGGCAGATGTGTGGCAGGGCAGATGATGGACACCCTCGAGATTTTTGTTCTATTTTAAACGAGTCATGTTTTATTAAACATTTTCGCAATTTCCGCATCGATTTAGTGTCCGAAACGTTGGCTAAAGAAGGAGGTAGCGCAACACGGCATAATACCCCAAAAACTAATAACAAAAATATTTTTGGCCGTGAAAATCTAAAATCGTATCTGAAACAAACGTGTTTATAATAATTTTTGGAGCATACTTTGCCAGGGAATTTTATATAATTTACGTTTCGACGCGGGGAATGTCTAGATATTATCTTCAAGAATAACATATATATTTTTTAAGAGCTTTAAAACTTTACGTATTTAAGGGAGATATGTAAGAAATCGGTAGAAATTTAAGTTGCGGGCCCTTAAGATCCTCGGCTACAATATTAGAGGAACGAGTTTTAGAAACCGACTTGCGAAATTCAAATTACGTGATAATTTAAAAAAAATATTGAACAATGTATTACTGTGAAGCTTTCTGAGTGGTTGATACTCCCAACGTCGTCCCAATGACAGAGATCCACCCAGAATAAAAGCGTTGCTTGAAATGGATTTAACCACGTTTTAAACAAGGTAATTTAAAAAGTTTTTTTTGTTTTTTTTTTCTATTTATGTTCTTATTTCTTTACTGTGTTAATATATAAATATGTATAACTATATGGGACGTGTGGGATTGCACTATCCTCCGCACATCCTGGAATAAAGATTATTATTATTAATATTATAAAAAAAACCTTCCCTTTATCTCCTTCCGTTCTTAACATACACCAATTGGAAACGCCATATAGTCACTGACTTCGGGCAGTTGGGACTCTAGTGCGGTGCTAGTCAAATAAAAACGGTTCCTGATTATTCGTGTCTTTCGACATAACACAGCTTAAGATATTTCAAGTCGCAAGAAGTCGTGATGAAGACTTGGATCCACTTATACGTTGACTTAAGTCAATGGTTCCGATAAAGCAAACACACTCGAACAATATTTGCCCCATTTCCCCCCCCCCTCCACCGATTTGACGACGCACCCCTCTCTTTCGTATACATCGGTGGAAACCTGTCAGTTTCTACAGCAGCCTTTTCTTTGTTTTTAGAACACATTAGTCCAACTTCCCAGAGATAGTGGGAGTGTGGCACACTAATTTAAAAAATGTTGCTCCGCATATGGAAAAGGGGATAGGGTGTGGGCGAATTAAAGGGTTGTTACTACCGAGCTATTCAAATGAGGTTTCTAAACATAGCTAAGGTCACTTAGGCATGTTCGTAACCGGGGTTCTCTGAGTTCGCGGGAAAAGTTCTCTCAGTTCGCGGGAGGGAAAAAATTGATTTACATAGATAGGGTCTCTAAGATATTGATTGTAATTTGTTGACATAATTCAAAGTATTCTACAGCGGCAGATACTCCCCATCGCCCTTTTAGGATATTACAAATCATAATCGAAATGTTGGATTTTTTTACTTTAGCTCCACACAGGAGGCCCTGAGGAAAACAATCCCCCTCAGGGCCTATGTCATCTTTATGGATGCTGTATGGAGGGTCTTTTTACGGGAGGAAGGGGAGGCAGTTTTGGAAAGGAGTAAGGTATGAAGGGTGGTTAGGAATCTGGGGGTCAATGTGTCGAGGAGTGACGAGCGTATGAATCCATCCCTCGGTGCAAGGCGATTTTTCGAGAGAGTATGTTTGTAGAAGTCAAAGGGACTTCCTCAACCACTCTCTCCCGATCCGGCTGGCCATGCAGCTGGTGGGCAGACGTATCCAAGACTCGGACAAACCTTACCTTACCCCATGAACCCGGGAACCCCTTCTAAGTCACCAAACGAACCACTTGCGGTGACCTATGGCAGAGGTGGTGGTTATCCAAAAATGGTTCCCGGGGCGTCGGTACCCATGCCCGCCTCCCAAATTGTTAGTTTCGATTGATAATTGTAACACCAGGCACTTTCGTACCTCTTCCACATCGGCTTCCTATCCCTCGGGAAGTTGGGACTTTCTTGCGGCAATAATAACGTGGATAAAGAGGTATTAAAAAATTTTGAGAAATTAATGTAGGTAATAAAACCCACTTAGCAGGGGTGGCCGGGTTCATGGGATGAGGTTTGTCCGTGTCTTGGCATTGGATGCGTCTGCCCACGAGCTGCATGGCAGGCCGGATCGGGAGAGAGTGGTTGTGGAAGTCCCTTTGACTTCTCCAGCCATACTAATTCCAACAAACTTACAAATTAACATCACAATACAAGATCTACAGCACCGATATATATTATATACATAATATATTCATCTTAAAATATATGCATTCAAATATTCATGACATTGTTATTAATCTTAGGTGAGAATCGTGCTCGCACCTCCCGATACTCTAGTTTAAATAATATTGCGTAACCATCAGATTATTTCATCTCAAGTTTAACTCTGCCTTGCTGACAGAGTCACCGATGAACCCACTTAGTGCCTATTTAACCAAAACCTCCTATTGTGATCTAGGAGTTTTTGGTCTAACCAGTCTACTTTAAAAAAATATATATTTGGATCTACGACAGAAATGAATCATACTGAACTCGAAAATGTAACGGAGCATAAGCGTATTGTAAGATTGTGTAGGTTCCAAAGACTGCGATGGGCGATTGAAATAATGGTAGATGACAGGACAATAAAGATCATGACCGATTGGTTGCCGTAATAGAAGAGTAGAAAGGATCCAGAGTCGGACCGAGGAAGAGATGGATGGACTGCGTGAAAGAGGATTAGATTTGGAAATGAAGGACTGAGGACTGGGGATGAATGGTGAGGGATCGCAGCTAAAGTAGAGCATTTATGGAGAAGGTCAAATCCTACCAATGCACAACAGTTACAACTGCTTCCAACCGTCTGGAACCGGTGGGATCTTGGCATCCCCAATTGAGGTACGTATGTTGTGAGACTGAGGATAGTGAGGAAGGGAAGGAGATAGGACAGGGGACGACGGGGAAGTACTTGGCTATTCAAATTTGGTCATCGCAAATGGATAAAGACATTTCAAGTGATGATGGTGTAGTTTCGTTTCTGAATGATGTTCCTTCACCAGATCGAAATTGGGAGTATCTTCACAAGACTCCCAGCGCCGTGAAGACGGAAGGTGAAAATTGTTAAAAAATAAATTTACATATCCTAAATTTTATTTATCTAGGACCATTTCGATGGCCGATCATCGGCAGCCTCCTCCTTATGCGAGCGCTGAAGAAGAGCCAGGGTTTCCACCACTTATCGTGGTCGATTTTGGCGCAGCGCTACGGGCCTATTGTGGGCTTGAAGCTGGGGCAGGTGGGCGTCGTGCTCGTGGCCAGCCCTGAGATGGTGCGTAAGGTCGGCTCAAACCCCCATCTGCAGGGTCGACCCGATGGATTCTTCTACAGACTTCGGGCTAACTTTGGGCGAGGAGGTGATTTACTCTTTTATTTTATTTTTATTGATAGATTAACAGTATTTTTTTACAAAATATTGTTCGGTAATGTGAGCTTCACTTGGTGCTTACCTTACTGAGGCCCCCATTTTACAATTTTATAACATACAAAATATGTATGTAAATAAAATAATAATAAATTATTATTTTTTTAATGCCGGCAATCCGGGCGATAATTGAAATAACATTATTAAAACAACTCCTTTTATAACTTTTGAAGGTTATTCCCATCAATGTAATATTATATCATCGAAGAAGAAGATAACACTAATAATCTAAAAGAGAATGTGAAAAAGAACAAGACACAGGAAAATAAAAAAAGATAACTGTCGCAACTGGGACTCGAATTCAGAACCTTTCATCTTACCGGTACAAACGCCTTACCAATTTGGCTACTGAGACCTCTCATTTAAAAGTCATTTTTGTCAATCTCATATTTAAAATTTTTGATTTTACTATATTATCGATGGCCAACAACCTCTCAATTTTAAATATGACGTTTAAATAAGAGAAGGTTGTAGACGAATTGGTGGGGATTTGTCCCGGTAAGGCGAGAGGTTCTGGGTTCGAGTCCCAGATTCCCGTTATCTCTTTATTTTTCTGTGTCTTTTTATTTTTCAAATTCTCGTTTAGATTTAAATTTATATTCTACACTAATGTATTATCTTCTACTTCAATGATGTATTTATTGTGCCTAATTTGTAGTGAACTCTGATTCACCCCTACTCATCAAAATATTCTACTCGAGCGACTTCCCTGGTACAGATCTCAATCCCCTCTTCTCCGCAGACCAATTCATTGAAAACTAAAAAGTGCAGCTTTCGACTTCTTCCTTAAGATTGCCGAGATCAATTTACCGCCCCGGTTTCCCCTTGAATAAACTACGTAAAGTGATGCATTCAAAGTGATCGGGTTTCACCAGAGTAAATCATTTATCGTAATAACTTTGTGGAAATCACTTTCAAAATAGATGAAAAATATGGTTCCATTCTTTTTTTATTTGATTCTACTGATTTCACAAAGGACTCTTTGAGAATTCGTTCAACGTTCGTTGTGTCAAATGCAGCCAAAATGAATACTATTTTGTGGAATCAAACGAATTTGATGCTCTCACCATTTTAGTCTACTTTCGGTGGGGAAAATATACATTTATTTATGGCTTTACGTAGTAAAAATTATTGAGTACTAGCCTTTTCTCGCGGCTTCGCTCGCATGGTATTTGAGGGATTCCCACTCCGCCTCATCCATCTTCCCTCTCCCCACCCCCTCCCCCCACCCTTGGTATTATACTCAGGCCTAAGAAAAGCTAATTAAGGAAAAATTGACGTGCTTATGTTTTTTGTGGGTTCTTGTTTATTCTTTTAGTAGTGGTATAACTTACGACTAATACAAGTTTAGTAATTTAATATGATTTAATAAAAAAATACATATGACTAACTACAATGTACCTACAACTGAAAATAAATGTTTTTCACCATTGACAAATAATTATTGCATTGGCGTATTATACATTCCTCTCTATACCTAAGCAAGTGCTTCCAATGCATTATAAATTCCGTACGGATTCCAGTATTATAAATTCCATTAGGTACAAATAATTTTATTGTGAAAGATTACACATTTGCCCACAGAATAGATGTATGGTATAAATGTGCTCTGTAAGTTTTTATTATATTATACACGCATCCACCGCCAAGTTCTAGACAAACCTCACCGCATGAACCCGGGCACCCCTTCTAAGTCACCAACGTAGCAAACCCTTTGGGTGCCTTGTGAAAGAGTGTTGGTTATCCAATAAATCGTTGTTGAAACTTTTGTAACATTTTAACTTCATAAAATTAACTAACTTACCCTTATGACATGTCCTCCACAACACAGGTGAATTCCTAAAATAAAAAAATAAAAACATTATATAGGTACTTTTGAATGTAACAATAGCTTGGTGGTTATCCATTATAGATAAATGAAACAATGTTACTTTCTTTGAACCACTTGTATATATTTGTTTAAAGCCGACCGGTTTCGGAACGACCGTTCCTTCCTCAGGGCAAACTTATACTGATTTGACAATTATTTTGTAACTTATTTATTTATAAAAACATTAGATGAAATAAAATAAAAATGTCCATTATTGTACACTTTTAGGGCTGGTCTTCAACGAGGGTGCTTCTTGGCTGGAACAGAAACGCTTCTGCATGCAACACCTCCGCGAGTTCGGCTTAGGCAAGGAGGTGATGGGCGACCTGATAGAAAAGGAGGCGGAGATCCTGTTGGAGTGGATTGGCAGCGCGCAAGGAAAGCCTCTGCTAATGGAGAGGCCCTTCGAGATCTCCGTCGTTAACATCCTATGGGCGATGCTGGCTGGAAAACGGTATGAACCTTACATTGATTACATCATTTTACAAGTGGGGTTCATCAATTTCTGTAAAACTCGGTTCCTAAAATCACATTTCCATTACCGTATCGTTGTGCCAATCCTATCGGCAATCTTGACTGGATGATGATGCGACCATAATATGTGTCAATGGGCGGTCAACTAAAAGGGTTTTGATAAAAAAAAAATATCAACTTCAATTTGTGATTATAAATAAATTATTTACAATCATAAGAAAATACATGTACAACCTGGCTTCTTACGGTTACCAATGTATTGATATCTTTATGTTTTATGTAAATTTTAGTTTTATACAGGGTGTTAAAGGACGTACTTGACTTACTTTAACCAGTGATTCCTGACATTATTTGGAGTAAAAAATGTAAATGAAATTTTGGTCTCCGGTGACATTTTTGATGTTTTTTTTTTTTTTCTACAAAAATATAAAAAAATGGTAGTTGTTAAAAACCTGGAGGCGGGGTAAGGGGTTCATCGGACACCCGGCTGAGTGACCAGTGAAGACATACGGAAGAATTTTTTTTTGTTTGATTTTGAAGAAAAAATTTTTGAAAAAAAAAAAAGTCGTCAAAAAAGTCACCGGAGACCAAAATTTCATTTACATTTTTTACTCCAAATAATGTCAGGAATCACTGGTTAAAGTAAGTCAAGTACGTCCCTAAACACCCTGTATAATTAAAATTTGTTTTATAAAATTTTTGGTCTTATACAGTGTGTTAAGGGACGTACTTGACTTACTTTAACCAGTGATTCCTGACATTATTTGGAGTAAAAAATGTAAATGAAATTTTGGTCTCCGGTGACATTTTTGATGCTTTCTTTTTTCTACAAAAACATTAAAAAATGGTAGTTATTGAACAGTTGGAGGCGGGGTAAGGGGTTCGTCGGACACCCGGCTGAGTGACCAGTGACGACATGCGAAAGAAAATTTTTTTTGTTTGATTTTGAAGAAAAAAATTTGAAAAAAAAAAGAAATCACCGTAGACAAAAATTTCATTTACATTTTTTACTACAAATAATGTCAGGAATCACTGGTTAAAGTAAGTCAAGTACGTCCCTTAACACCCTGTATTCCTTCATTATAAATTTTATTATTTCAAATATTTTATTATGCTGTGAAATCGGAGGTAAAGTCACAAAGAGGAAATCCATAATTGGTTTTATTTTGGCTACACAAACATTCACAAATGTAAACTGTCGATTTCCCGGAAATAGTCAGTCGTACGACGACGTGACAAATTTCTGACGATGGTCGAAAGCTTCTCAATGTGCTCAATTTACCAAAATTTTGCCTGTCGTCATAATAGGAAAACATAGAAATTGGGTTAAAAGAAAATCCGCAAAAAGTTGGGTGTATTTTTTTTTTCGTGATCCAGTTTTCAAGATTTTATAGCCATTTATAACCATTTTTATAACTATTTTGTTTTTTCGACAGTTGAAATTGATTCTAGGTCCGTTGCATTTTTTTTTAATCAAAATGTAATCAGCAGAAGAGGATAACTAACTAATATTTGTCCTCTTCTGCTAAACACAATTTGATAAAAGACTGAAACACACCTAGAATCAGCGTTTGACGGGACTTTTCAAATGTCAAAGAAATATCCCTGGATGGCCATTTGATGATAATGTTATATTTGAATTTCTGTGACTAACCGCGCCTTATTTCTTAGGGCGGGTTGTTTCACAATTTTGAACAATAATTCACCTGTAAAGGTTCCTTCCAAATTCTGTTATTATATAAGTATAGGTGGGTTATTTCACAGAACTATAATAACAACAGAACTTAAATAGAACTTTGGTTCAAATTCCATGAGATATGTGATAATAAAATCCTAAGAGATAGTTACTTAGGGCCAGCTGTTTGAACAATTTGCACAATTCATCAAATTTCAAAGTTAATTTGACGTGGGAGTCTCTCATATTCCACTCATATAATAATAGATTAGTGCTGGCTGATGAGATTGATGAAATTGTAAATATTGACTTTCAAAACAAAAGGAAGGTACACACCCCCTGAAGTATAATTTTGATACTAAGTACGTGTCGAAATTTTTCACACTTGACGATCAAAAAAAGAGAAAAAATTACTCCATACACATGATTTCAAAAATTCTTTCCCAAGAACTCCGGGGACTTCAGCAAGTATTAATAAAAAAAATCGAGTGCAGTTCACACGCGGTAGAAGCGAAACTTAACGAAAACAATCGCAATAAATAGGAGCCTTGAAAAGCGATGTCATACTCAAATCGGCAAATGAGCGCAGTGTGACGCTTCGTAGGTACTGTAATACCTACGTCATTTCCGTTTCATTTCAATTTAAAATCACAACGGGGCTAAAGATGTTTCACTTCAAAACATAGGTTACAGTAAACTTTAAACTTGTTATATATTGCTCCCCCAGCTACTCCCGCGACGACGAGGAACTGAACAATATCTGTGTAGCCATTAACGAGAGCTTCCGCCTGTCCGACATGTCCGGCGGCCTCCTCAACCAGTTGCCCTTTCTCCGCTTCGTCGCCCCCAAATTCTGCGGCTACGCGGCCATGAAGCTAAATATGGCTGTTATTTCGGCTTTTCTTCAGGTAAGTTTTTTTTGTGAATATCGCACAAGAGTTCCAATTGCCCGTCGCCAGTAGTACTGTGGCATCCCCAATTAGAAATTTGAGTGAAAAATATTGCGACTTAAAAAAAAAATGTTCCTTAATATTGAAAAAATAAATGTTCATTCTTCTTCTTCTTTGTGTGCCGCATCAGGTCCCCCCGACGTTGGCGATCACACTTGAGAATGTCTCTCTCTGTCTGTTCATTCAAATACTCAAAATAAAAAATTCAAACTAGCTTCACAGACACTCTTCTTCGAATACATTACTAATTACTTACATTATAACATAATCATATAACTGTTTTTTCCTCATTACTTATTTTATTTACAGAAGGTTTCTTCGACTGGTCATAGCCTTTATTTTTATTTTTCTTTTTCTTTTACTAACACTATTATCTCTTTTTGATGTTACCTATTTCAGAAGAATTATTCCACGGGCTGCTACTTCTATTTATCTTTTGTATAATGTTAATGTAAGTACTTGCATACTGCTTACTAACCCCGTATGCATGGACATTGGAGGGTCTAGAGTCGTTCAAATAAATGTAGCTTCGTTCAAAAAAAGTAGAGTCTTGACGTGTGCGGTGAAGGAGGAAACCATATGTTTCCTTATAACGCCGTTGGGAAAGTGGTGGGTCCCCTCCAATGAATACATTACTAGCTGGGGTACCCGGCTTCGCTCTGGAGATGGGTAAGTTCTGCATTTTGACGGAGGTCTTTGAGACATGCTTTCTTTTAAAAGTACTTTGAGTCCTTGGAGCAGGTCCCGGGCCCGGGAGCCACTCTCGACTCGCGAATTGCTCGGACCGAGACGTACTAGTTCAAACAGAGCCGTACCTCGGTGCCAGAGCGGGCAAAAGAACTCGTACGCTTACTGCTCTCGACTCGCAAACGGCTCGGACCGATACGCACGAGTTCAAACGAAGCCGCATCCCTTCGTGCCAGAGTGCGCAAAAGAACTCAAACGCGCGATCACTGCTCTCGACTCGCGAGCGGCTCTCTGGCGAATGGACCGGAGCACAAACACGGGGACGCCGCGCCGGCCGGTGGAGGCTTTCGGGTTCCTACTACTACTACTCACTACTCACTTGTACCAGGAGAACTCGCGATCCGCGACCGCAGGTACGCCGGCCGGTGGAGGCATTCGGGTTCCCGGTGGATTTAAAAAAGGAGTAGGTGTAGGAACCGCTTCCCGCAAAGGACCCGAGTACAAGAGCCCATTCCAGCTGAACCGACACATCGCTACTTCGTCAGGGAGTTGATATGAGATTGAAGTGAAATTCGAACCCACGACGAATCTTGCTTTGTATACACAGAACAGAACGTTCCACAACATTCGACAGTGTTCTGGAATATTTCACAATGATGTTCCCAATTCCCTATTCCAGAAAATAAAACAACTTTCCAGAATGTTCCGGGATGTTCTGGAAAGTTGTAGAATGCTTTCGAATACGGTCGAAAGTTCTGGACTCTTCTAGAAATTTCTAGAGGGCGAAACTTCCAGCCCTTAAATCTCCAAAAGCACGCCCTTCTGGTAAAAAACGGGAACCTTCTTCATGGATGGGGGATAGAGGGCTACCACACCATATAACTCCCTATATAATGGTAAAACTTGGACGTACCGGGACTCGTTTCTGAGTTTTAGCGGAGGCATATTTTTGTACACCATAATATATAATTATTATATATATATATATATATATATATATATATATATATATATATATATATAATAATAATAATAATAATATTTATTTCACATAAAATTATACAATGAAACATATATGGAAACTTTGACTAGCCAACTAGGAATGGATCCTGTTTTAGGCCAGTCAAATTGACAAATTTAGTTCATATCATAATTTCATATTACATTGATTAATTATATAAACATATTGTTTATTGAATGAAACAAGTGTTACGAATGAATTCCTCGTAGAAGCTTTAGTTAATAACTACAATTTTGAACTCATAAAGAAAAGAATAAGCGAATAGAAAAAACAATGTCTTAAAGTACAAATTTAGTATCGAATGCTTGTTTAACAATACATAAATGTTTGGTCATTTAAATCGCTTGCAAAAATTGAGAATCGAGACATTCTTCAAGCGTGATGACAAAATCCATATTATAATTAACGTGGATGTTTAAACGTGATTACAAAAAATAATTATAATTATAATTAACGTGAGTGGCGTATCCCTTAACTTTACGAGCGGGTGAAGAAACTCAAAAAGAATGTGATTCGAAAAGGATGCTGCAAATGAATAAAACAATTTGTATATAAATATTTCATAAGTTAGTTAGTGTATAAATAGTGACATGACAGAGTAGTTGATAACAAATTGTATTTATTTCCCTTTCCTTGCTTCATTTTTTCATCCTACTAAGATATTTTCCCTTAGAGCACTTAATATAAAATAAAACCTGTAAAGTAAATAAAATCCAGATGGTAATGTTAAAAAGAAAGATCACCGCAGGACTTGAATGTAAAACAATGGGAAGGGTATTGATAAAATAATAGACAATTATGTTCTGAAGTTATAAGTAAGTGTTTTTGTAATATTACGTATAGTACGCAATTTTGTATAAATTATATTTGTACGTATTTTGTATAAATTATAGCTTACGTAATTTTGTATAATAAAAAGAAAGATCTCCACAGGAGTTGAATGTAGAAAAATGGGAAGGGTATTGATAAAAGAATAGACAATTGTGTTCTGAAATGATAAGTACGTGTTTTTGTAATGAATGGAACTATGAGTGAGTGTTTTTTTATTTTGTTTTTTTTTAAATTTTTTTTTTTTTCTTATATATTTTTAATTTTGTTTTATTTTATATGATGAGACTATCTATTGGTCAACATATCTTCGCTTTTGATCCTCCCTAAATCAAGGAGCCAGTCGTTGATCAATTTGCGCAAAACATTTGCACTTTTAGTTTTCCAATCATTAGGAATGATATTAAATAATTTAGGTCCTAAGTACGAAAATTGCCGTTGGCCGAGGGACGTCGTGATTTTTATTGGGACTATTGGATTGTTCCTTGAAAGTCGAGTGTCGTGAAGGTGGTCAATGGACGGGAAGTGTTGACGTTGTTTTTGAGCATGTAATATAATTTTTCTAATATACAATTGTCTAACATCAAGTACTTTTAATTCCGTGAATAATGCATCACTGGGGTACCTGAATGGTTTTTTAAGGATGACTCTTAGTATTGATTTCTGAGCTTTAGCCAGGGAGTCTACTCACTTTTATAATGTACATTGATCACTATAGATGACAGACCAAAAAATAAGTTTCATTATTTGTTGGTAAATAAATTACGTCAAAAATTAACAAAGAGAATATGATATATGATTCGGTACATAATTTTATTTTTCAGAAAACAATTAATGAACACAAAGCGTCGAGGCGTCCTGGAGAAGTTAGAGACCTAATTGACGCTATTCTGGAAGACATGGTGCGGGGAAACAAAGAAACCAATTTCTCAGGTAAACAAATAGTAATCTAATCTGGAAATTTTACAGTTAAGTTGCGGTAACATTTTTGGAAGTTGGAGTTAGAATAGACCTCAGTAATCTGGAATAAGAAATATTATTTTATAAGTGTTCAATTTATCCTACCTAATTATGTCTCATGGAAACTGTTTGTTGGCAGAAAATTATTTGCAATAATATTATGATTAAAACATCATAAAACTGTTTCCTCCTGAAGCAACATTTTCAGAGCTCACGAACGTCCGACATCTACATAATATTTTAGTTGGGTACTACGGAACCACACTTGTGCTCATCGATTTTTCAGAGAATAATCATAAATTACATGTTACATTTGAACAAACGCTGAATTTTCTTCATTTTGAATAATAAGATAATACTAAAAATCTAAACACAAAAGAAAAACAAAAAGATAACGATCGCTACTGGAATTCGAACCTAGAACCTCTTAACTCCTCTCGTCTTGCGGGACAAACGCTTACCATCTACTGCCACCTCTTTTTTAAAGGTCATATTTTATAGGGCTCATATTTAAAATTTCAGAATTAACAATTTTATCTTCTACCATATCGTTTTATGGTTTGTAACCTAGATAGTGTCTCGAATATTTATATTGATGGAAATAACCTTCAAAGGTTTTAAAAAGAGAGTTGTTATAATAAAAAAATTGTTATAAAAGTATTTAAATTATTTTTTCAGACAACGACCTGTACTGCATATGTCTCGATTTTCTTCAGGCTGGGATGGATACAACGAGCAATACTCTATCCTTCTTTGTTCTTTACATGATCATGTATCCAGATGCTCAAAAGAAAATGCAGCAAGAAATCGACAGAGTTGTTGGACGAGAAAGGGTTCCCAAACTAGAAGACAGAGACAAGTGAGTGGATTATCATTTTGATATAATAATAATAAAAAATTATCAGTTCATTGGAAGTTGTCTATCATCAATGCAAACCGGCTAATACTTACTAAGTAGATTAGTCATCCTCTGCCTCGTCTTCCACTTATAGGGATTTTCAAATGGGTGACCGTATATTTTGTTCTCCTAAACGTTTATTTTTATTTATTTATTAAACGCCCGTAAGGCTTTTGCAGACATTTATATAAATTAATTATACATATTTTTAACATTTACAAATATTATTATTGACAAACGTATCTGTTCATACATATAATACAAAACAATATTGTATTTATTATAATATTTTTGCTTTGATGCAGGACGGAGATATTTTGAAAAAGTCGAAAAGATTTGTAAATATGTTGGCAGTTTGGTGAAATCTCACAAACGGTGACTAATATAATATGTTTTAGTTAGTGCTTTGGTTGTCTCACAGTGAAGAAGATGGTGGAGTCAAGTGGATTTAAAAAATTTCAGGGCAGTCTTTGAGGTTGTTCAATCATTAAAAATATAAGCATATTATTATTATAAGCGTAGTGAGTAGTAGTAGTTTTAGATTAGACAGCATTGTAGTAAAAATATAAATTTTATTATGAGATGTTTGAGGAAAGGCGCGTTCCAGGATTCAGAACACGGATAAAAAAAACGGATCATCAGCTTCAGAACGCGATTGGCCTCGAGCGAAACACGTTTGTGATGGCAGATGGCAGCTTTCCACTTCTGGCAAGGTTCCATTTATAAGCGATGGAGCCACTTCCAGATGACCTAGATAACAATTTTTTTTAATTTTAAAAACTTTTATTTATTTCATTTCATTACGTAAATATTTTTTTCTTTCATCTTGCAATGCTTTTAATTAATTTTTGGAGATCGCTGGCAACGGTTAATATGCACTTTTAAAAAAAAACCTTTTGATTCACCTTAATTACATTAAAAGGCAACTATTTGCATTGGGGGAAGTGGAAAATATTTCATTCTAAATTTCGATTACGTAAAATTGAAATTAGCTTTCGTCTTGTGAGATTGTACGCCATTAGTTATTAGCTCATTCGCTGTCACTTTGGTATGTTGGTATTCCTGATACACTTGAATGTATAACGAACGGCTAGAAGATTTTGAAGGTACGGGGCACTTTCATTTGAATCACAAACCATGTTACACAAAGCCGCTAAACTACTTGAAAACTGGGATGTTTTTCTTGCCTTGACGCGAGTAGGCGTTATAAAGGGGCACTTTCTTTTGCATCACAAACCGTGTTAACACAAACCTAGAATTCTCATGAAGTCTGCTACGCTTTGCTCTAGCATCTTTTCGTACAGTAACAAGAATACCAACATAACAAAATGACGTTTGAAAATAATGTTTGAAAATGGACGTTCTCGTTTCACACAATGAAAGCTAATTTTAATTTTACGTAATCGAAATTTAGAATGAAATATTTTCCATTTCCCCCAATGCAAATAGTTGTCTTTTAATGTAATTAAGGTGAATCAAAATATTTTTAAAAAAAAGTGCGTATTAACCATTGCCAGCGATCTCAAAAATTTACCTGTTTTTATATAATGTATTATATATGTATAACATGGAACTCATGGGACTGCACCACCCTCCCCGAGATCTGGAATAAACGAATAAAAAAAAAATAAAAAAAAATACAAGAAAGCAAAAATTTGCTATTATTCAATGACCACACACTAATCTTTAATATATAAAACAAAGTCGGGTTAGTTACCCTATTTATAACTCGAGATCGGCTGGACCGATTTTGATGATCTTTGATTTGTTGGATTTGTCTACGCCCCGGATAACAGAATAACTATTAAAACATCGCAAAAATTTACGAAAAGAAAGTTATGAAGAAAATTAATTTTTTCATACATTTTCTATGGAACGAATTCTCATATTTTGAAAGAACTGCAGCAATATTGTGATAGATATAATATTTAACTGTACGTGAATTCCAAAAACTCGAAAACGTCAAATGTCAATCGCTGATTGGTTTGCTTTTATTCTTAATCATATAAATCTGCCCCTCTTTCTTACACACTAAATGTCAATAGTCGAAAATGAGACAAACGGCGAACGTATGTCTCTGCACCCCTCCAAAGGAAAAATACCATAATAATAAAAAGAAACGCATTTTTTTTACGTAAGCTCCACTCAGGACCTATGTCATCTTAGGGGATGCTGTGTGGAGGGTCTTTTTAAGGAAGGGTAGGATAGGAAATTCTGGGAAGGAAAAAGGCATGAGGGGTGGGTAGGAATCTGGAGGTCAGTGTATCCGGGAGTGAATCCATCCCTCTAACTGCGGTGCAAGGCCACTGACTTGACCGGAATTGACCTTTTACCTTGACCTTTCCAGCCGGACTCTTTCGACCCATTGGTGGAGAGAATCCGGCTGGAAAGGTCTAAAGGCCTCCCTCAACCAGTCTCTCTCGATCCGGCCCGCCTCGCAGCAGGTGGGCAGACGCATCCGCCGCCAAGCCCCACACAAAATTCCCGGGCACCCCTGCTAAATCACCAAATGTAGCGAACCACTTGGGGTGACTTATGGCAGAGCACCCTTGAGGTGATTTTATCACGAAAATGGCGCTATAGAAGTCATCCAAATATAATAATTATTATTAGGGGGGCGGCGGCACCCGTACCAGCTTCCTTTAAAAAATTCCCGTAAGTAAGTGGAAAAGTAAGAAAATCACAAAAAATGTAAATCCGTACACAACGCCATCTCTGATACTGACAAAAACAAAACACTGCAAGTTGGGCATCGATAATTGCTTCACTGTGTAATTTTTAACTTAATAAAAAACATAATTTAATTCAACAGTTATTGATTCTGAGGCGGTACGAAGTTCGTCGGGTCAGCTAGTAATGTTTATAGAAAGTATTTCGCAAAAATAAGTAATTCGTAATAATCTATATAGTGTACCTTTTGTCATAAAATATACTGACATAAAATGTCGGCATATTCGGATGGAAACTATGAAAAATGGATGTAAAATTTTTGATAGCAGTCCATCTTTTGGACAAAAGAGTTCGTCGATTGAATTATTTAATTTAGATAATATTTAAAACGGAAATATTAAATGACTTGCGTTTAAATAAAATATTTTCGTTTTCCAGGATGCCCTACACGACGGCCCTTATAATGGAGGTGCAAAGATTGTCAAACATCGCCCCGGGAGGGGTAGCCCATCGCGCCACCCAAGACACTGAATTAGGGGGCTACACCATTCCTGTGGTAACAATTAATATTCTGAACATTATGTGTATTGCGAACTGTAAGGAAGGAGGTATCTTGCAGCGAAATAGTTATTTTATTAGGTTAAAAAATAGGTATATCATAACAGAAACATTTTGTAATTAATTGGTTGTGTACCTAATATAAACGGAATTGCGTTATGTTTGGTTTATTGTCATAAATTCTGGAACTCAAATTTGGTTTTGATCCCAACCGAAACGATTTGTTCGATTTTACATGTTGGTTGTGCCGGTTGTTTCAATGAGGTGGGCAACGATGTGTGCTAATAAAGTTTAATGGCGTAGTGCTTAACCCTTTGATGTGATGTGATGTTAGTAGCGTCGTAATATTTTTTCTACAACCTAAAACTTTGAATTGTGGCGATTATCACACGTTTTCTCACACATTTGCACGTTATTTATTTTTGTTCACCGTGTAGCTCGCGAAAATTTTAAGATTACAGGTGTGTAGGTGTTTTCTCGGCGATGACTATGAAGATGATGACGATGTTAAAGATGATGATGTTTACCATGATGAAGATGATGATGATAATGATGATGAAGATGATGAAGATGATGGTGATGACGATGATTAAGATGATGATTATGAAGGCGATGATGATGATGATGATGTTAATGATGACGATGATGAAGATGATGATGAGGATGATGATGATGATGAAGATGATGATGATGATGATGTTGATGTTAATGATGATAATGACAATGATGAAGATGATGATGATGAAGACGATGATGATGATGATGTCGATGAAGATGATGGTGATGATGATGATGACCATGGTGAAGATGATGACGATGAGGAAGGTGATGATGATGATGATAATAATATTGACGTTAATGACGACGACGATGAAGATGATTATGAGGATGATGATAAAGATGATGATGATGATGATGATAATGATGATGGTGATGATGATGATGACGTTGATGTTGATGATTATGATAATGATGATGAAGATGATGATGATGATGATGTTGATGTTAATGATCATAATGACAATGATGAAGATGATGATGATGAAGACGATGATGATGATGTTGATGAAGATAAAGGTGATTATGATGATGATGATGAAGATGATGATTATGAAGATGAAGATAAAGGTGATTATGATGATGATGATGAAGATGATGATTATGAAGACGATGATGATGATGATGTCGATGAAGATGATGGTGATGATGATGACGATGATGAAGATGATGACGATGAGGAAGGTGATGATGATGATGATAATAATATTGATATTAATGACGACGACAATGAAGATGATTATGAGGATGATGATGAAGATGATGATGATGATGATGATAATGAAGATGATGATGATAATGATGATGAGGATGTTGATGATGATGATAATGATGATGATGATGATGATGGTGATGATGATGGTGATGATGATGATGATGATGATGATGATGATGATGATGATGATGATGATGATGAGGAAGGTGATGATGATGATGATAATAATATTGATATTAATGACGACGACAATGAAGATGATTATGAGGATGATGATGAAGATGATGATGATGATGATAATGAAGATGATGATGATGATGATGATGATGATGATGATGATGATGATGATGATGATGATGATGATGATGATGATGATGATGATGATGATGATGATGATGATGATGATGATGATGATGATGATGATGATGATGATGATGATGATGATGATGATGATGATGATGATGATGATGATGATGATGATGATGATGATGATGATGATGATGATGATGATGATGATGATGATGATGATGATGATGATGATGACGATGTCGAAGATGATGATGATGATAACGATGATGAAAATAATAAAGAGGATGAATGTGAATTTTGAACCAACATATTTATTTTATACTAAAGAAATTAATAAATAAATTGTTTCTCCCTGCGTGTTCTTTCCCATTCGTTCCCGCTTCCCCAGTTCCGCGAACCAACTCCCGCGTTCTACTCCTTCCGCCTGCGTTCCTCCCCCCCCCCCCACCCCCTCCCGCATACCATACATTCAGTCCCGGTACATTCAGTAAAACATAAAAAAAATCACAAAAAATATAAACTTAGTAAAAGCCCATCAGGGCGTTCATAAATAATGAATAAATAAGATAATGATAATGTGATTATTATGGGGAGTAATTACTTTCAGAACACAATCCTGCTGACTCTCCTCCACGATGTCCACACCAGCTCCGTATGGGGCTCCTCCGTAGAATTCTCACCCGAACGCTTCCTAGCCTGCGATGGGAAGATGATTATCAGTCCTAACGCTTTTATGCCGTTTGGAACAGGTAATACGAAATCCCCTTTAGTCTGCTCTTAATTACAGATATTTTCTTCTTTGATTTTGTTTCCCATCTAGTACATTCTAATATACATTATAAAGTTGATTGTCTATTTGTGGCGGGTGGCGTGGCGGCACGTGGCGGCGTAGATTTGATTTGTATGGAAATTTAAAGTTTCAATGTAGGTGAAATTTTGCACACTTGACATCCAAAACAAGGGAAAGGTCACCCTCTAAATAAGTTTTTGAAAAACCTCTCCCGTCCTCTTTTCCAACCCCTAAAAGCTGTATTGTGATACTTTATGATGATATTTTGCAAACTTGACGTTAAAAATAGAGAAAAATTTCTGCCTACATCTGATTTCCAAAAACTCTGCATGAAGCCCGAGACAACGCCGGGGACATCAGCTATATATTATCGGTGACGGTCTTTGTGGTCGAGGGGTAAAGCTGTCGACTAGCAATCCGAAGGTGGCGGGCTCAAGGGCTCGGGCGGCTGGTTCCAGAGTGAAAGATATTCCCAGTTTCGCTTTTCTATCCCAATCCCATTTTCCCATCGCTTTAAGCAGAATTTTGATAACACTAGATGAAATTTTGCCCACTTAGATAACATTTGCAATTATTTCACCATCATTTTTAATTTTCCTTTCAGTGCTTTCTGATTTCCATTATCTATTTTTTTTGTTTTGTTGTTTTTGTATTTAATTTATGTTTATTTATTTTTAGCCACATTGATTCTATTTTGTTTTTGTCTTTGATTTAAGTTTATTATTTTTAGCCATCTTGTCACATTATTTTGTTCAGTATTAACATATTTATTCGTTCTTCATGGTTTTTTCTAAATATATATTTCAGTGTATCTTCAGCAAAATCATTTAAAAATATTTTTACCATGTCATTAATATAGAGGTTCGAGGACCGATCTCTGTGGACTACTTAATTTATTCTTCATTGGTTTTGAAAATTGTTTATTTACTTTTGTTATTTGAATTCGCCCTTTAAAATACTCTTCTTTTAATGAGAAATCATTTTCTATTATTACTATTCATTTCTTCTTTCTATTCTTCAACAATAACTTTTAATTCTGTTTTACAAGAGTTATTAGATCTGTATTCTGATTGCTCTTGGTATAAAATATTCTGTTTATCTAAGCACTGCAAAAATTGTTCTTTTATTATTACTTCAAATATCTGTCCATATTTTGGTAACGTGTTAATAGATTTTGAACCTTTGGTACTGGTATAACAGTAGATAGTTTCCATGAGAGTGGAAATTTTCCATCTTCATCCGTTTCATTAATAATATTTAACCGCGTAGATCCAGTTATTGGAAAAGCATTTCTTATTACAGTAATAGTTAATCCATGTGAACTGTTCCTTGATTTAATGTTAAATACATATTCTGCATTTATTTTTCAGAAGACAAAACATTCTTCTTCGTCGTTATCATATTATTATTTGTGAAATAACAACAATGTTGGGAATTAATTTGAGTGTTGCTTTCAATAAAACATTTATTTTATCTATAAGCTATGTTTTCTTCATTTACTTCTTTTGGGAAGTTTACCATTTTTACATTGTCTTCATATTTGGCATCCACTAATTAATTTATAATTTTCCAAATTTTTTGGTATCCCCCCTTCTTCTGAGTTTATTTTATTTTTTATGTGCTCATTATGCGTTCTTTTCCTGTCTTTAATATTTGTCGGAATATTTATTTCGCGCTTTTTCGTAATTATCCCAATTCACAATACTATTGGCGTGCTCCTTGTAAAATATACTTCTATCATTCTGCGTTGTGCGTAGTTCTATTGTGTACCATTTATTATTGTTTCTTTACGTACCTTCTGCTCTGAAACTATTTCATCGATATATATTTTTTTAATGTTTAATTCCAGATGGTCAGCTGTTTTTGTTATATTCCGTTTGATTTATTTCATTCCAATTTGTGATCTATAAGGTCTGAATTATCCCTTGCAACCGGTTTCATATGGGCGTGAGTTTGTCTGTAAAAAAATCTTGAAAGAAAATTAATCTGTTTTTTGGAATAAAACCGGTGTCGATCGAACATGCGTTAGCTGCTTATGTAGGTTATCTTCACGAGACCGTATTTCAACCAGTAAGTCTCCCAGCCCCACAGGATCTTAATTAAGAGCTTTACTGGTGGGGCTCATCAAAATTTGGAAATTTTTCCCTGTTGCAAAGGGTTACGTTTATTGCACTTTTTGTAATTTACAGTTTTGTAAGTTACAATTGTTACACTTTTTGTAATTTTTAAATGTTATTATTTGTTTTGCTTTATTAGGGTTGTATTTTCTCTTTCATGTGTTAAAATTTTCATGGTATTATGGTTGGTAATTTTAGGTTTATCTAGTACATTAACATTTAATTTGAATTGATTTGAGATGACCAGATCAATCAATGTCTTATATGTATTAGTAATTCGGGTAAAATATTTAACTAATTGTTTCTTCCCTGCAGCTTGAATACTAGATTTTAGTCTTTTTGTGTATGTATATATATGCTGCATTTTCTTTAACATTTATATTGAAATCTATAACTATAAAGCTGGTGTTTTTTTACTTTTAAATTTTCCATGCACTATCTTAGAAAATATGTTAAAAAGTTGCATTTATTTGTGTTTGGCTATCTACAAAGAAAAAATATATGCGTACGTTCAGCTGGAATGGGATCTTGAAATGGGATCTTGAAAGCGGACATTACTCCTACTCCAGGATTCAGACCCAAGCCCGGAACTTCCCGTGTTCGCGGTCCGAGACACTTGCGAGTCGGGAGCAGGTCCCGGGTTCGAGTTCTTTTGCGAGCTCAGAGGTCCAGCTCCGGCCGAAACCGTGCGTCCCGGTGGCCGTAGCAGCACCCAGTACCCAGTCCGCACCCAAGAACTCGGACACGGTACCTACTTCCAGAACTCGAGACTCTTAAAAGGAACACGTTTCGGAGGCCTCCGGCAAAATGCACAACTTACCCTCGTAGTATCACTGATGAAAGCCGGGGCCTTGCTGATTCCTGAATTATGTAACCGCTGTCCTAGTGGCTGACACCACCACGCCCTGAGTTCAAGCGTACTATTTGTCCAACCATGAGCCTATCCACTTGTTACGCAAATACAGAAAGAAGAACCCTTCGACTTATAGCTGGTGACATGTGAACTTTTGGGTAATGATTTCTGTTCCTTGAACCATACTGTTTTCCATTAAGTAGAACTAGAACTGTACCGTTTTCAGTGATATTGAAGAGATCTGAGCGTGATTGTCCACTATCTGACGATTGCAGAGTCCTTCCATATCGCCGAATAACCTAAATACCTACCACAATCTTCTATACATATCAATTTGATGCCCTCATTACATCTCTACCGTTTAACTCCAATTTTATCAACTTCTATAATACTGCACTTAAATCCAATTTTTTAACCCTTTTCACAGGCCGCAGGAAGTGCGTTGGCGAAGTGTTGGCAAAGGCCAATGTCTTTGTATTCGCAACCTCCTTGTTCCAAGTGTTCAGCGTGGCGGCCCCCGACGGCACCGAGAAGCTCCGCTACGAGATCAGAGACGGGGTCACTCTATGCCCTAAGCCTTACAGGGCCCAGTGGACTAGGAGGATCCAGACTTCTCAATAATTTTATTAAAGCGTTTTGGTAGTTAATATTTATGTTGTGGGAATGTCTAGATTCAGGTTTTACAAGTTGTTTATTACTGCGAAGATAGTAAACATTACTTTAATAATTAAATAAATTTAAAGACATTTGACCTTGATCCAAGAAATGTTGGTGATTCAAAAACATAATATCATAAAAAAGTCACAAACCTATAAGAAAAATATAAGTAGCTTATACACATTTTTTCTAACGAAACCATAAAGAGATTTTGAACGCAAATATTTTCTATCTGGATACATATACAGTATATATATGGTATATTATGTTGTTCAGAAAAATCACATTACGTTCATGGGTGCAGCAAGAAAACTGTAGTTTTTTGTCCAAATCGGAATCCGAGTTTACTGTTACGTACAAGACATTTTATTTTATTTAATAAAATTACTTCTCTCCTTACTTAAGTAGAGTCCATCATCTAAAACAGATTTGATTTAAAAAATATATTAATGCGTCTATAATGTGTTGTAAAGTTTTTAATGTTTAGTATGTACAATCAATATTGTGGAACTGATTTTCAACATCCTTACCTTTTATTATAATTATTGATACCCATATTTTTTTATTTATTAATAAATTTATGTTTCATACGTAGGTACTTTTATTTATCTATCTATTATAAAGAAGAGGGTGTGTATGCTTGGCGGGCGGCGTGGATTTCATTTGTGTGCAAATACATAGTTTTGTTTCGAGGTTAGTGAAAAACACATTTTTCCTTCAAAACAAGGGAAGGGTCACTGTTTATGTGAGATTTCCAAAAATCTCCCCCATTCCCTTATCTTGAATCAAATATTGAGAAAATTTCACCTTGAAAGAATATATATATCGACCGTTTTTTTTTGGGAATAATTTTTGGGAATAATGCTTTTCAGCAGTTTAGTATAGAAATAATCTTCAAGGTGTAGGAAGTAGAACTAAAAACTAATTTCCTGAAATGAACAAAATTAAGAAAACGAATGAAAATAAATGAAGACATTTTTTTGGTTATTTCGAAAAACCTACCGATAAAATTACTCAACCCTCAAAACTATAAATAGAACTGCAATACTTTACATCACAAATTTGAAACCTTTCGTATAAACTTCAAGATTATTTGTTAGTTTTACGAATTTTTAAATATTCGTTTTTATCGTAGCCTGTATAGTTTTTATTTTGTGACTTGAATGTTTATACCAAAACACAGTCAACAATAACAAAAACAAACACGGGGGAACAATCAGGTAAATCAAAATCGCCGACTTTTCAGGAGGCAGTTAGTATCCCATGAAAAAAAAAATAAAGGCAAAATATTTAAATATTAAAAAAAAAAAAAAAAATAAAGGCAAAATATTTTTTTTATTATTTATTATTATGATTTAAGCATCTTTCTTGGGTATTTATATATACATATATATTTTAATTATAGTGAACAATTCAAGAGATACATGACGTTTTAAGTGTCCCATGAAGACAAAATCTAAATCTTGGATACAACATTTAAAAAAATGTTTCAGCCATTCATTCCCTGAAAGACCAATTAAGACATGCGATATTTGTTTAAAATTAATTTGAACTAAAATATTCATTAATACAAAAAAAACGCATTTTTGTGACTTATGTTATTTCTCATCTCATGCATTGAATATTTCACCTGGTATCCGTATAACTGAGAATGAACTCAACTCAATACCTCCTTTGAAAAATCATTAAAAGTAAGGAAAAAAAACATATATACAAAAATTGGTTAAATAGGTTAAGTTGGGTGTTTTTACGGGCTATTTTTCATTTTTTTCACAGCTTTTAATGACTTTTCAAAAGATGTTGAGTTGACTTCATTCTAAGTTGGCATGGAACCATTTCACCTGCCGATCGAATAGAATTCAATTAATTTACTTCACAACGAAGTAGTTAGGTAAGTATGTAGCATAAATACTTATTTTTTGCGAAATGGTTTATACGAGGAACATTTAAAGACCCTCCCATATTAAAACGTAAATTCCGTTCGTTCAGAAAATGATATAATTATATTTTCAGTTCCTCTCAAAAAGCCATGAAATCACCAGGCTTATTATTGTTGTTCAAATCCTGCTCAAGGTGTCTAGATAATCGACTTCAGTTATTCTGAGCCCAATTTATGTGAGCCATTAAAATAAACCTGGTACCTGGCAGTGAGGCTTTGAATTGGCAGGATGATTTAGAAATGTAATCCTTGAGGCGTATGTGTAGAAAAATTATGTATGATCGTGTGAGAAATATGGAGATCCGCAAAGAATACAAAAGAGAAATGAGTAATATAAAAGGGACCATCAGATGGTTTGGGAGATGTTTTTTTTGTTACTGCGAATGAACGAATGAAAGGAATTTATGGAGATTATACGACGCAAATGTAAATGGTAGAAAAGTCGGGGATGCCCGAGGAAGACATGGCACGATCAATTTAATCAGATATTTGCGAATAATAGAAGAGTGTGAAAGAGACAATGTTTGGATGTGAATGAGGCAAAAAGCATGTGTCAAGACTGAGATGTTTGGCGGAAACGGCGTGATGGTTAGTTAAAATAAAAACAAGATGTCCGAGGGTAAAATGCAACAATCAAATAAACTTGGCAGGGCTGTCCGGGTTCATGGTGTGAGGTTTGTCCGGATCTTGGCGGCAGATGTGTCTGTCCACCAACTGCACGGCAGGCCGGATCGGAAGAGACTGGTTGAGGGAGACCCTTTGTTGTATCCAGCAGGACTCTCTCGGAACATCACCTTACAAAATAGTGGGAGGGATAGATAGTGTCATGCCTGGAAACACTGACCCCCAGATTCCTACCCACCCCTCATACCCTTTTCTTCCCAGAACTTCCTCTCCTTTATTTCATGAGAAAACCCTTCACACAGCATCCCCAAAGATGCCAAAGGCCCTGAGGGGAGTTATCTCCCTTAGGACACCCTGTATGGAAAAAAATATTTAAAAAAGATCTCACCTGTAGATCGCACTAGATTTTAAGTTAACCATAGAAGGCGTTTAGCAGTCGATATTGTAGAGACCGATTATATAATAAATAAGGTGGGAACCTTAAGGTCAGGGTCCAGATTATTCTAACCGCCTACTAAATAAGATATCAGAGTCCATTATAAATATATCACAATAAAGTGTTTGGTTGACCCTGGAGTTTTTATTAAGGATATGAGACCACCCCGGAGTTACAACAATTGCTATATACCTATTATGTGATTTCTTCATCAGGAAATAATATGTAAACTTTATATATATATTATATTTTATTTAAATAAATAAAAAAAATCGAGTACAGTTAACACGCGGTAGAACGAAACTTTGCCAAAACAATCTCAACCAATGAAGAACTAAGAACCTTGAAAAGTGAGATCGTAATTAAAGCGGCCAATGAAAGATTGACCTAGCATAATTTCCGTTTTATATGTCAACCAATAGGAGCCTTGATAGGAGTTTGATAGTTTGATGCTTCGCAGGTGCTGTATGCATTATTTGCGTTTCATCCGAATTCTAAATCACAACGGGGTTATAGAAGTTTCACTTCAAAAAATTCTTTCAAAGTTTCAAGGCGCTTAAGGCACTTTTTCGTGTGCAGTTCCCACTTAGATCAGTTCGTAGTTCAGACATAGATGTTCAAAGTTGTCCTCTTCATCCCCGGTCACGGAAAAATTCCTCCGTGCTTCCAGCATATTTACCGGAAAATAAAATAATGGAATTTAAAAAAAAAAACTATTTTTTACTTGTACTATCATGTGGAAACACCCTCCGAAGTTACTGCTCTTAAGATTCTTAAAAATATTCCGAAGCTCGTATAAATTGGGCACACTATATAGGTATAGTATGTACGAGTATATTGTATGGGCTAGTTTTGTAGAAAAGAGATATCTGCACAATTTGTATAGCAAGAGATGCCTCGCCACGCTTAGGGCTGCGCTCAATCCAAATAGTTCTCAGTCCAAATAGTTCTATCGGTGGTGCACCTAGTCCGCGTAGACTACCCGCCGAAATGGCCAAGTGCCTGGCCACCGTGAAGGCGATTATAACGCGCGTGGTGTTCGCCTGCCACGGGGTCGTGGCGATATGGCAAGTGACGATATTCAAGGCCAACAAGAATTATTGGTATCTCGCGCTGCCCACTTTTCTGCTTTTCATGGAGGGAGTATTCACACTGACGATTAAAGAAAATCAAGAATGGAAATGGTAAGATTCCTTAAATTGCAAGCAATTGAGTAATTTTTAAACTACCTAATTGAACCCACCGTTGAAGTTGCGTTAATTTTTCTAGTTTATAAGTTCGATTTACAGGTACATCCTTATGAAGATTATTTATTCAAAGTGTAGGATTCCATGATTTTAATGAATTAATAAAAACAATATTCAAACATCATTAATTTACAGAAAAGCAAAAGGATTGAAAAACATAATTTTGTTAGGATAAATAAATATCACAACGAAAGCAAACACCTTAAAAAAGATTTTAAAAGTTTAAATTAAAAATATATTTTACTTTACTTTAACGTTTTGGGTAAACCTACAAGCTATAAGCATAATAATTACTAAAAAGGTACATCTTTACATAGTATAAAATTAAGTCGTTCCCGCTGTCTGTGCGCTTAGATCTTTTAAACTACGCAACGAATTTTCATGTGGTTTTCACCAATAGATTAGTGAGTGATTCATAAGGAATGTTTTAGGTATATAATTAATCAAGGTTTTGTGTAAATTGGTTGAAATATATAAATAAAGGGAGCGGACTGGCGAGCTGGCAAGCGGGCGGTGTGGATTTGATTTAACAGATCGCGTTGGTTATAAAGGTTGGGTTATGGCGTTGTGTTTCGTTAGCCACAGCAATGTGTGGCCGGGTCGCGTATTTACAAAACCTATACCGATTCAGTCACGGTAACGACAATTTACATTTTAAATATACCTCTATATTGGTTATTTTTTTATCACATTGCAAAAACAAAAATTATTCTAAAACCTAGATAAAATAATCTTTCTGATGTGTATATTAGAAATTAAAAATTTTGTTTCTAAATATTTAAATTTTAATATTATTCCCATATATTGTAAATACACCTCTCTATTGATAATTTTTTATCACTTTGCAAAAACAAAAATTGTTCTAAAATCTAAATAAAATAATCGTTCCAATGTGTATATTAGAAATTAATAATTTTATTTCTAAATAATTAAATTTTGATATTGAAAATTGAAAATTGAAAGCGACTGAAACGCGGTAGGGATTGTAAATACGCGGCTGGGTCTGATGGAATTCAAATATTCCATTCTGCCCGCTGCCAGAATGGAATATTTGAATTTCTCAGCCTTTCTCTACTATAATATGCATGTATTATACACATAAACCTTTCTCTTGAATCACTCTTTCTATTGGTGAAAACCGCATGAAAATCCGTTGCGTAGTTTAAAAGATCTATGCGCACAAACATTTTGAGCGACTTCATTTCATACTATGTAATGATAATGATGTAAACATTCTATTTTCTTAAAATAAAACCGAACTTGTTTTTATTCAGGGATGAAGTGTTTTTAACAACGTCTTTTTTAATTCTAAGCAAACGTGATCCAGAGGTCTTGCAGTGAGCATTTCGGATATTTTAAAGTTCTCCATAAATAGTATTTTATTTAATCTCTATTTGGTCTCAGGTACAATATATACCTACATATGTACCTGACACCCCTTTGGTTAAACAATTCTGGCATTTTTATTACTTTTTTTAGATAGCATCATTCTTATTTGAACAGGTATGTTTCATCTGACATTGAAAAACTGTAAATCTGTTAAAACTTTGAAACTATTATGGTGGGTTTCTTCATTTACCGAGAATGCTAAATGCAATGCTAATTGTAAAAGTAAACGGTCAAATGCATAGAGATTTTTAAATTTCGATCGTTTATTTTTAAAATTAGCATTGCATTTAGCATTCTCGGTAAATGAAGAAACCCACCCTTGGTTAGTTTAGGCTCGAAAATCATCTCTGCACGTCATCGGTAGGAGGAAGGTATACGGTTTAAAAATTATTCTACTTTTCGTCATTGACCTTATTATAACCAACCCCATCTTAGCCCAGGCCAGGACACTGAATCATATCGGCCTCTTACTCCTACCTTACACAACTACTTCATTAGCACACATAAAGATATAAATGAAAATTAAAATAATAGGCGGATTTGATACATATATTCTGGCCTGAGGTGATTTTGTTTGAATTATTATTTTTTATTTTATTTTGTATGAATGTTTGAAAGAGAGGGCACTATAATACATAATAATGGGAAAGGACAGCAAGAAACGACACCAAAAACCCTAGAGTGATATAATTTATTTCAACAATGTGACTCGACAATCTTCACAATTTGAGAATTTATAAATAAAAAAGGCAAAACCATATAAAATTTTTCAAGAATATATTAATTTCCAATAATGCATAAAGTAATTCTTCCTTTTTTATTTGCAAGAAACAAACAACTTACGTAATAAAAAGATCTATACATAATAAGGTAATCAAAGTTAAGGCAAAATAAAGTAATAAACATGAATTATCTACGCTGGTTGGTTTAAAAATAAATATTAACGAGGAAGGTACTTCTTATATTAGAAAATATAACTACATATACACATATAATATATATAGTTTTTATAAATAAATAGTTTTTCCGTGAAAAATCTTTGAAAAAAAATTATTTTCGCAGGGTTTCGGAAGCAAGGGAATTTCTTTAATCTATGGGGAATAAGAAATAATTTGAAAACTTTCTCAAAAAAGGAGAGATGATCTTTTGAAAAAAATAAAAAAAAACTTTCTTTTCGCTCTCTGAACAATTTTCATTTTGTCTTTAACAGCATTTAAATAGTGATCGATATAAAAGCAATACTTGATAATTATAATTACTATAAAGCAGTATATTTACACCGATTTGAACGTAAACTGAAGTCTCTGATTTACAATAATGCACTGAGACCCTTTCACTACTAGGTCCCAGACTACAGAAATTGATTATTCATTTAACCCGAAAAAGATAATAATCCACGTCTTAGAGACGTAAGCGATACACAAAACTGCTGTCTTTTTTTATTTCGCAACGTAGCGCGCTGTCTATCTCAGTTAGCTCAGTTGCCGAACAGAGCTTGGGTGAGGCGGCTTTGTGACCATGTTAGTAAGTACAATGATTACCGAGAAAGAAGACGTATGATTACCTTTTATGTAACTTTCAGACATGTTCGTACAAATGTGAATTAGCGAAATAAAAAATATGTATAGGTATTATTTTTAAGTGTAATTTATTAGCATTTAAACTTTCGTAGCATATAAAAAATACGATTGAGACATAAAATGAAACATTGTTTTTCATTTAAAAAGACTTAATATTTTGTAGTTGATCTGTAAAAGGTTTACAGAAGTTGTTATTTTTTTAATTACAAAATATTTTTATAATTATTTTGGTTTTATTTAAAATACAAAATCCGAAACTAATTTTTCAACCACCTGTAATTTGTGTAAGTATGATAATATGTCAAATATACCCTTTTAAACTTCAGTACGTCTCTAAGACGTTTCATATCTTTAACGTAGGTAAAAATAAGATTATCCTTCTAGGGTTAATGTAGGAATTCGATATTTCAAAAGTCTTATAAATTTCACCAGAAGTAAGGAATAAAAGATCTTACTTCGAAAACACCAGACACGGCCACAACACACACCTATCGGATCACTCTCGTCTCTTCAGTGATTACTAACTTACCGCAATTGTGAAAACTTGTAAATCTAGAAAACTCGAATAAGTGCATGGTTTGAATTGATTTGGTTCGCCGTTTTTCCGTGTCTTTTGGCGTAGTCCACCCTGTTGTGGCATTGTGGGTATTGTATGAATGGGGGACAGAGTCACCAGGGAGGAAAATTCAACCCATTTGTCGATATTTTAACAAGCTGCCCGTGATATTTCCCCCTAGCTGAACTGCAGACGACCGTAAGGAGGGAAAAAGGTGCATAGTAAAAATATATATAGCATATTAAAAACAATATCATTGTACTATATTTTACATCATTACATATTTTATGTTGGTACGATTTTTTAACGACAAGTAGCCTCGTCATTCCCATTAAAAGGTTTCATTATGTATTTATTGAGTCAACACATTAGTTAGCAACGCTTTCATTACAGTGAACATTATATAAAAATATTACCAAAGTATATTGTAATATGGACAATCATTTGGTCAAAGGCGTTATTCCACACTTTGTTGGAAAGGAAATTTATTTTTTTTTACAAAAAAATGCAAAGCTTCTCTTACTACAGTATTTCCTGAGAGAACCTACGGTGCTAACGATGTATTTAGAAGCCAGAGTAAAGTTAGCCTCCCAAAAACTGGGCGTACTGTGCAGGGCCCGCAGATACTTTAATAGTACACAGCTGCTAATCCTGTACAAATCACAAGTGCGCCCCATGGTTGAATTTGGCAGCCACCTCTGGTCTGGAGCTCCAAAATACCTGAAAAATACCCTCGACTCCGTGCAGAAACGGGCGGTCCGTTTGATAGATTCTCCCATCTTAACAGAAGGATTGCAATCTTTAGAGCACAGGCGTCGGGTGGGAATGCTATCCTTGTTCTACCGGTATTACAACGGAAGATGCTCCGAGGAACTAGCATCATTGATCCCTTCGGCACCGGTGCATAGTCGGGAAACACGCCAAACGCGTGCCCAATATTTGTACACGGTTGACATTTTTCACATGAGAACGGGTCGTTTCTTCGACTCGTTCTCGTGTTCAACAGCTCGGCTGTGGAATGATTTGCCGGCCTCTGTGTTTCCTCCTTCCTACAACATGGGTCTCTTCAAGACCAATGTTCATTCCTTCCTCTCCTCAAAAAGATCCTCCACACAACATCCCAGATGACATAGGCCCTGAGGGAAATTATTTTCCTCAGGGCCTCCTGTGTGGAGTTAATGTAAAAAAATATATATATTTTAAAAAGTTGCATGATAGTTGATCCGCCGACACTCGGCCCCGAGCATACTTATATTCAGTATGCAGTCATTTTAGGAAAAAATATGGTATGTATTTATTTATTTATTATTAGTTTCAATAGCAAGGTTTGTACATGTATGTATAATGTATAGTATAAGTATAGATTCTTTTTTTTTTCACAGACCTCCTCACTAGGATTTCCCGTTCTGAGGTGGCCTGTAGTTTTTTTAAATATTTGTATTTGGTTATGGATTGTCTTTATATCGTCTTCATGATGTTTGTAATTTTATTATCACTTTGATCTCTCAGCCATGTTTTTACTTTTGTTTTTAATATATTCATTTCCTTTATATTTTTGATTTGATCTGGTAGAGCATTGTATAATTTCATAGCATGGAATTTATTATTTCTCTGTCCAAAAGATGTGTTCAAACTGGGAGTAACCAGGATGTTATTGCTTACTTCCCTGGTTGAGTATTTATGTTGGGCAGTGGAGTATACATATATGTTTTTTTTCAGTTTAAATAAAATATTTTTTGAATAAAGTTTCTGTACATTGAAGACTTGAAAGTTATTAAATATTTCTTCCGTCGGAGTTCTAAGCGGAACTTTCAGTATTGTCTTTAGTACTCCTTTTTGGGCTATATTGAGTCGCTCTGTGTGAGTGCTCAAGGCAGACCCCATCCAGTTATACCGTACTCTATTTGTGATTGACACAAAGCATAGTATACTTTTTTAATATCGTTTATGTTGAGGATATTACGAATGTTTCTAAAGAAGTATATGTACCTGGTTAGTTTTTTTGTAATTACGTCAATTTGTGAGTTCCATCGAAGATTATCATCAATTTCAATTCCAAGGTATTTGATGCTTTTGGAGTGTGCTATAGTGGGACGGAGGCATGATAAGCCTAGATTTTGTTGATAAATTCCTTGGCATGACTTACACAAAATATAATTAAGTGACCCCGACGGGATGTGCAGAGAGAACGTACCGCCGAATAACAAAAGCATTAAACATATTTTCATTCAAATGCTACTTGTCTGTTTACCGTAAAGGAAAAGCTACTTGTCCGTATACTGTATGTACCAGCGTATAAGTAATAAAATCGACCCTGTGTATAAATTTGTTTTGATATTCATACCAACTAAAAAAAACCAAGTAGTTTGAGAGATTTATTAACAACTAGTTTTTGCCCCCGGCTTCGCTCGCATAGTATTAGGGGGGTTCCCACAGCGCCTCCTCCACTTTCCCTATCCCCAATCCACTCCCCCCCCCCCCTCCTCCCCTCTACGTCCCCACTTCCCCCTTTCCACACCCTCCCCCTCTCCCAAATCCCCCTCCCTCCTTTCCCCTCCATCACCCCACTCCCTCCACCCCCCCTATCCCTCCCCTCCCCTCCACATTTCCCCTCCCACCTCTCTCCTCCCCTCCACCTTTCCCCTCCCCCTCCCTCTTCCCCCCTCCACCTCCCCCTTAATCCCTCCCCTCAACTCCCCTTCCATCAAGGGCGGATTCAGGATTTTTTTCTGGGGGGGGGGGGCACAAGGGGCGGACGGGTAAAAAAATCAACAATTACTGTTAGAAATAAACTTGAAGTATGATATTTCTACAAGTTCAAGTATGTATAAGAAGGTTTATGAAAGTGTCAAAACAATAGAATAAATAAATGTTTAATAGAGACAGTTTTCTGTCCTGTGATGGAATCTCCACAGTACAAAAAAATACTTTCTGTGGGGGGCACGTGCCCCCGTGCCCCCCTCCTAAATCCGCCCTTGCCCTCCATACCCGTTAAATTCATTTTTCAAACAGCTCGTGTGCCACCTATTGCAATTTTTTATACAAATTTCATAATGCCAGAGCTCTAAGCTATAGCCTAATAGCCTATTCTGATGTACGAGCTATATAATTGAAAAGTTTCATTAAAATCCATTCAGTAGTTTTTGCTTGAAAGAGTAACAAACATACACCCATACAAACTTTCGCCTTTATAATATTAGTAGGATAACATTTATATGTTCCCGAAAAGAAAGCTTGCGATCAAGAGAGATACCAAGGTCTTTAATAGATTAAACGGTTGTTAAGCAATTATTATTTAGCACACATCCAAAAGGTGTTTTTGAGGTCGATTTTGTAAGTTTGAAATTGGTAAATAATGCGCAAAAAAATATAATTTTGAAGTAAATATCATTTCGGGGGACCAATTATTGTCGGCGGATCAACTTCCGGATCACAATTTAAGTACATTTTCTCACCGTCTTAAATGTTTGTGCTATTATGCCGCTTCCTACCTCCTTCTTTAGTCAGCGTTTCGGACAGCGCTACAGTATCCATGATGTGTAGATTGTGGCGAAGTGTGTGTTTATGTTCGAGGAAGTGATTCTGTAAGTAATTTTTTTTTCTATAGTTAACACAATGATTAAATGACGCAAAAAACCATTACAAAATTTTTGACTCACTTGTTCTAGGATTTTTTCTTGTAAATTTTTTACAGCCTTAAAGACTGAATTATGTGTGAAAGTGAACATTATTCAAACAAAAGAACATAATATCGTAGAAGAATATCTTCTGTGACTCCCGATGTCGTCAACCGGCTGAATTAGCTCGGCATCCTACTTTGACCTCCACCATGCGAAGAAAAAATGTACAAAAATAAAAATCAGAGTGTGCAATTCATACGCGGTAGAAGTGAAACCTTCAGAAAACTAAAGCAGACAAGAGTGGGAAGACTACAAAGCACTTTTTTTTTAACTATGCGAAGGATGGTTTTTTCCATATTTTTGTCGTCAAATTCCAGTGCACCTCTTCCTATACATTTGATCATCTTATTAGTATTTGTGTTTTCTTCTTCGGAGTCGCTAGACATCGCGTCACTTTCTTTTGTGTTTTCAAGATCGGATATTGATGTTACAAATATAAATATATATATATATATATATATATTTAATTTTTTTTGGATTTCGTGGGATTCGATCCTTAGTCCGCTAACTGTTTGGTCGCTAAGGTTCGTCAGGCGCCTTATACCACTAGAACTAGACCGAAGGAGACTTGCGTTATCTCATTCACTCGCACCCTAAATCCTATAGATGTACGTGTTTGTCTCTTTTTAGTTTCGCTCGCTTCTGTTTCATCGAGTTTCAAAACACAACAGTGCAAAAGAAGTTTTCACTTCAAACACTGTATTTACCATTTATGTTGCGGTAACGGAACCTGCAACCTCCGATACAAAGTCAAACGTGTACTTCGGAGACCGTTTATTTTTGTCCATTTGGTTTCGGCCACGAAACTTTTTTATTTTTTTTATTTGAGAATTTTCCCAGGCCCCGCCTGTTACATGGAACAGCCCTAATGGTTGCAATTTCCTCAGGAAACGAACGTCGTTCACCGACAAACGATAGCTATTCTAAACGACTCGATAAAAGGTTTGGCGATCGCACTTTGTGTCATCGCGGTGTGGCGGAATTTCACCTATAGATACACAGGTGAACTAAAATATCGAACGAAATCGAGCGCAGTTATTAGTACTGTCGTAATTCACCGGATACCTTGTATTTTTTCATTATTACCCCTTTGAACTCAGCCTTCGAGAGGATAATAACAACACATTTAATGTTAAATAATCTTTACAGTTTCCCTATATTTTGTTATGGGCGAATTGAGTTTTTCTACAAAGCTGAAATTATGAAGTAAAACATAGAAACAGGTGCTTCTCGTTGCTATATGAGAGAATTTTTGAAGTAAAACTTCTTTACGCACGCTTGACTTGGGGAGTAAGCTGGTGAATGCGTGACGAGAGTGTTACGAAAAGCGAGGCGAACGGTAGTTGAGAGGGAAATATAAGTCAGTGAAGATAGAAAGAGAGAGTTACGTTTCGTATATTACTGTAGGGGCAAGAGAGAGAGGTGCGAGCACACATTTTCTCTCTCTCATAGCCAGTTACGTTTTGTAGGTTATATCTAAGACACAGTGCAGGCCTATTGTCTGTATTACACTGTAGGAGCAAGAGAGAGCAGTGCGCGCGAACATTTTCTTTCTCTCTTCCTATGGTATAGACCAACGATACTCAACCGTTTTTCTCTTCGGGCCACATACATGTATTTGTAAAGTTACGCGGGCCGCAACACTATACTGGTATGACGAAAAAAAATCATCAACCCCCCCCCCCCCTCAACATTTTTTCGATTTAATTTTGAAGACACTCTGCCATTAATAATAATAATATTTGGATAATTTGAAGAGCGCGGTTTTTGTGAAAAATTACCTAATTATGCGTATTTATATTATAAGTAAAAAGTACTTTATACGACAGCAAGAAATGCTTTTAAAATTAGTAGGTACCTGACTAACCAGTTTTTATGTATTATAATTGATGCGGTTGTTTCTAGAAGTGGCACTTTTATTTATAAATTACTAGCTGGTACACGGCATGCGTTGCTATGCCGTTTAATAAGGAAATAGTTTCTCACTGCGTGTCCTTTACCATTCGTCTCTTTCCCCTTCCGCCACCCCTTTCTCTCCCGCGTCCCCTTCCCCTCTCGCGTTCCCACTCCGCCTCCTCCACCTTCCCTCTCCCCACTCCACTCCCCCCCTTCCCCGTCCCGCGACTCCCCCTCCCAAGTTCACCTCCCCCCTCCCAGATTCCCCTCCCCTTTCCCTGGTTTCACTCCAACCCTCCCGCACTCCACACATTCAGTCCCGGTACATTCAGTTTTCAAATAGCTCGTGTGCCACTTATTCAATTTTTTATATACAAATTTCATAACGTCAGAGCTCACCAGTGGTTTTATACAAACCTTGCCCTGACAATAACGAACACAAAAAAAAGAATTATCCAATTTGGTGCAGTCGTTAGGAAGTTATGCGCTTAGCAACACATCGAGAGATTCATATTTATATTATAGATTTGCGCGCGTACTTGTGTGTGAATATCTAAACAGGTACCTATCTTACTCTTGCACCAGATCGTGTGGACCATAATGACAATCCTTTTCGGGTGTCACTATCTGTGGCCTGTGCGTCAAAGTCGAAACGAATCTCAAGATTATAAATCGAATCGAATCGAATATTCGAAATTTATAATGATAGTTTTTTTAAAATCAAGTTCCTAATGGTAAAGTGGTTAGGGCCGCACACAAAAGCTTGGCGGGCCGCAGGTTGAGTATCGTTGGTATAGACGGAGCTAAAGAAGTTTTACTTCAGTCGTGTGGTCTAAAGCTTGTTTTTTTTTAATAAAAATTCCGCTGAAGATGTTAGTATGGGTAATATGTATGTTAGAAGTATATCATATTACCTATAGCTCAGTGGCGTAGCTAGAATGGGTGGCACCCGGGGCGGATGTCACCCCCCGAAGCGTAGTGTCACCCCCCCCCCTCCTATAAGTTGACTTGAGAATTTCAAAACGCTGTAGAGAATTTCAGAATATAGGCCATGCCGCTTATAATAGACCGACCGACGCAATATTCAGTGGGAGCTCTTTTGCAATATCTTGGTCGAGTGGCACCCCCCTTCGGATAGCACCCGGGGCGGTCCGCCCCCCCTCGCTACGCCGCTGCTATACCTACTAGACGGGACTCCAGCAAGCCTTGGAGAGTCCGCTCAAATAATCATTTGTGATAAAATGGCATACCTACTTGATTTATTTATTATTTATTACTCTTTTGCATGTCTATAGGGCTTTTACATCAGGTAAATATTATGGTTACATTTTGTAAAAGGGTTAGTAATAAATAATGGTTTCTTATGGTTAACAATAAATAAATTAGAAAAATTATAATCTAAACATTTTCAGAAATAATAATATTTTGACACGAAAGTTTTTTTAAGTATATTGTAAACATAAAATGTCGATATCATTTGAATATTCGTTTGCTTTAACTATGTAGGCGAGGAATTGCCGATTTTGCTACTTAATTTGTTTGTGAACAGTGACAATGAAAATGTAAGTGATGGTGGAAGAAAGAGGGTCGCAACTCGCAACTGGTCTTGATCTTTTTCATATTTTCGTTTAGATTAATTAGTATTATCTTCTTCTTCAGTGATATAATCGTATTACATTAATAGGTATCTATAACTTTCATAAGTTATTATAACAAGAGTTCAGTGAATAGTGAGCAAGCAATTCTCCTTTTATTGCCTAACCCTAATGATTTTGTTTGTTTGAAGGTTCTGCCCGTCTGTGTTTATCTACCTGGGCAGCGTGGTGCCGGCCATCTGGCTGCTGGAGCTGCACAAGGTGGAGAAGAGGCTTCAGGCCCGGGAGGAACACTTCAACATCACCGCGGCGGCCGGAGTCGACCTCAAGGACCTCAGCAAGATGTTGGGGGTAAGATACTAAGGGGCTAGTGGAATTAAATTAATTGGATCGTAATGTACCTGTTACATGACAATATTCTCAAGGTTTGGTAATATGTTTAAAATCAAAGTAATCGTACAACATAATACAATTCATTCTGTAATTTTTACCTCGATGGCAAGTAGAGACAGTGGCGTAGCGTGGGTTTCGGCCGCCCGGGGCAGAGTAAAATTTTGCCACCCCCCTCTCCCCCCCCCCCTCCCCTAACTTCTACAGGTACTTCTTCTGCAGATTTTCAAGCGCTGACCCGGGTGAGGGGAGGGGGAGGGGGGGGGGGTGGGTAGATATCCTACTTTTTTATGCCGATTTTTACAATCCCATGTGCCGAGTACTCTTCCAATAAAATCATGCTTATAAATTCTACTACAAATTTATGTATAACTGCTGTCAGAAATCTAGAATGGTATGCCTGTAATATAATTTCGCATCTTCATCACGCATACGTATGGAATGCAACTCAAATGCAAAACTTCACCCGGTACACGATAAATCGGCAACTTGTTGACAAATTGTTATATTGATAACACAAAACTGGTTTCAATTAAATCTGTATGCGGTGAATTAAAACTATACTCAGAACATGAAAATGGTTTCTCTTTGATTCTGGCAGCACATACATAGTCTGCAACTAAAATTTTATAACTGCACTTCGAATAAAATAATGGTCTCTTTCTAAATGTATCAGCAGATGAACAACTGAAATTCATTAATTAATGGTGAATTCCATTATCGCGGGTGCAACATTTAGACGCATATAAAGCTTCACAATAAAACAAAAAACATTTTTAATGAAATTATTATTGGAAGAGGTACATTTTAACCTGTTTACTTTAAGTAGTTTATAAAAATTTTATTGAAATATTTATATAGTCAGGAGTGCAGGCGGGTGCAAAAAATTTGGCCCACCCTTTCCAGATCATTAGACAAAAACACAAAAGTCTGTTAATTGTGATACATTTATTATGTTACGTCTTGATATTTCGTAAGGCGTTAAACTAATCAACTAAAAAATGAACAAATATACAGAAAACAAAAGCAAGCAATGAATTATTAGCTTTTCAAGCCATCGCGGGTGCAACATCAAATTATTGTGGGTTCAACTCGTCTAATTTAAGTGTATATAAACATCAATAAAACCTGATAGAGGGACGTAATAAGAAATCCAACAATGCTTATTACTAATCAATATACTTCTTGGTCATTTATGTTAATTATTTCTTTTCGGTTATGTCAAAATTCGCCGAAAATTATATGAACATATTACGTCCATCAATCCTTTTCAAAAACAAAAATTAGTTTATTTCTTATTTCATAGGATTCCTTTTTATATTTTGTAATTTGTAAGAGGTTCCAAATTGTTATCGTCCAAATCACTTTCTGTTTCAGTGGTGGTTTTCGGAGATTTCAAAACCAATGTGCATTTAAGACGAGACAGTGAGATTCGCCCCACGGAAATGCTATGGCCGTGTTCAGATTAAAATAAATGTTTTGATTGAATGCCTGATTTACTTTTCAGCCCTTCCCATTTATCATCCAACGTGACCATCTTTTTTTCAACTTCTTTTTTTTAATATAAAGAAGATGTTTCAGAGAGACTGAAATCATAGAGTTTCTATAAAAAATCGGAATATAATATAAACACACCTATTAAATATGAATCACTAGTAATGCACAGCATATATTATTATTGAAGGCATAAAAAAACCATAAAATATATGATAAATCACACAATTAGGGTAGTTGTCAAAGAGTTGCAACCGCGATTCTAACAACACAATCGCGGGTGCAACCAATTTGAGTCAACGTTTATTTCAATTCAGCTAACATTATACTCTTTAAAACGTTTTAATCAAGGTTGCCGGTGATTTCTTCTTACTTTTACAAAGTTTCAAAACGTTAGCACCTTATTTCTGTGAAAACACAAACTTTTATATCTTTTTTATCGCGGGTGCAACAAGCTAACAGTAACTTCTTGTAGTCAATGATGCTTAAAAAATAACAGCAAGTACTTACATCTTTCGGCACATAAGAATAAATTAACATTGTCACTACACGTTTAGCAGTAAAATATAACTTCAAACTATCGGTAACAGCTGTTTCGCGCCAGTGTTGCACGGTGTGATTTTGCAGTTTATATACCGATTCTTCGAAGGATATTGTTTCCAAGCGCGCCAAAAATTTAAAAATGAAGTAAAATCTAATTTTAAAAAATTTATTATTAAATATTGACCTTCTTATTTGCACTGATATAAAAAAATAACAAATATTGCGATTTAAAAAATTACTGTCGAGAATCGTCTATAGCGGAATCGCCCTTAATACATTCTGAACAAAATTCTGGTTTTAATTAAGAGTGATTCTGTTAGCGAGTTATCAGCTATCAGCTATCAGCTCTCGCGCTATTACTCTCATAATATGCGTACCTACGGTTTTCATACGAATTGCGAAAATTTGCAGCTTAAAAAAATATAATTATTGATATTTTTAATAAATAATAAAAAAAGAGTTGGATTCGTAAACGAAAGTTTCGAAGAACATTTTCAAAATAATGATTTGAAATGGTTTAAATTTTTCCAAGATATTATTATTATTTATTGTGAAAATTTGCCGCCCTCCTTAAAAGTGCCGCCCCCCCAAGCAACGCCACTGAGTAGAGAGCAAATTATGCAGACGAAATACTGCTCCTGGGGGTAAGGGGCAAGAGAAAAAATGAGGGTGGGGGGGGGGGGGGGGGTGGAAAATTTATTAGAAAGTTTTTTGGCACCTCTACTTACCACAATTTACTATTTACATCAAATTGGTAAGAGAGATGTTACAAATGATATTATTGTTTTTTTCCGGTAATGTAATCTACGAGTACTATATCCTTTTTCCCACTGCTGAGGCAGATGGTGGTGGGAGAGGGGGGGGGGGGGTGAACCCCCTAAAATGCCTTATTTACCCTTGGAAAGGATCATTGTTTTAGTGTAAGTTTCAAACAGGCTGTGCTGTTTAATGTAACCAGGGCTGGGCAGTATTTGAAATACTTGTAATTGAAATACGTATTTGACATACAAATACGTATTTTGTATTTCAATTACTTCTTAAAAATGTATTTTGTATTTGGTATTTCAATTACCTGCTGCTGAGGTATTTTGTAATTTGTATTTCAAATACTTATGGCTTCAAAATACATTTTCAAATACATTTAGCGATCTTAATAATGATAATGAAAAATAAACACACTTAGATAATACATAGACTAAAAACGCTAGAATCCTGTACTATTGTCCTTTGCTATAGCACTCTTACTAATGATTATTTGTAGTTCTCTTACATCATAGCTTTATAATGTCACTGTTAATTGTCCTGTGTTATAATAGCACTGTTATTGTACATTTTGTGTCATATTATATTATACTTGTCATCGCTTTGTATTGTACATTTTTGTATCATAGTATTAGATCAAGCATTATAGGAATAATTTGACTGATTACTAGATTATTTTTAAGTTAATTACTGTAGAGCGCACTTGAAGTGAAATAATACAAAACTGCACTATATAAATGTCATCCATTTATATACAGGGTGTTAAGGGACGTACTTGACTTACTTTAACCAGTGATTCCTGACATTATTTGGAGTAAAAAATGTTAATGAAATTTTGGTGTCCGGTGACTTTTTTGGATGACTTTTTTTTTTTTTTTCAAAAATTTTTTCTTCAAAATCAAACAAAAAAAAAATTCTTCCACATGTCGTCACTGGTCATACAGCCAGGTGTCCGACGAATCCCTTAGCCCGCCTCCAACTGTTCAACAACTACCATTTTTTCATGTTTTTGTAGAAAAAAAAAAAAAAAAAAACATCAAAAATGTCACCGGAGACCAAAATTTCATTTACATTTTTTACTCCAAATAATGTCAGGAATCACTGGTTAAAGTAAGTCAAGTACGTCCCTTAACACCCTGTATAAAAAATGAATCCTTGTTTCCCTTGGTCACGCCTAGGGAATGCAATACCGGGATCCCGAAATACCGATATCCCGCAGACATTTTGCGGGACTAATCTCGGTCGAAAATTTTGCGGGATCCCGCTGGACTGGCGGGATTACAGAGAAGCGTAGTTCATACGGATTTCAGAGCGGCGAACTAACTTGACAGCGGTTTTATTATACTTACATGATCCATATAAGTACGAAGAAGACAGAAGTCAATTTATTAACGTTGATGATGCATTTAGTCTACCTTCAAAAAGTGTAACACGCAAGGCAATCAAAACTATAGTCGAAAGGCTAGAGTACACGGACACGGGTAACAACGCAGTAGCCACTGTTCCTGCTGACGCTAATGATCCTTACGATGACGACACTCCTCTCGCTAATCTGGAGACACACGCAGTAGCAGAAGCAGCACCGATGTCACTTCAAGACGAACTCGAACTTATTTTGATTAGTATGAAGAGTTCGAGATCAATAGCCCAACAACCTACGAGTAGATCTGGCAATATGAGCAACCTTGAGGTTTTGATAAAGAAGGAAATGAATTACTTCAAGTCCGGTGGATTAAAAGGCACATACCTTCAATTCACTTACTATATGCTAATGACTATTGTGCCAACCAGCGTGGAAGCTGAACGAGCTTTTTCAGCCCGCTGGCTACCTTGTGTCCAATTTCAGAAGCCAAAATCAATACTTTAACTTTTTTACGAAGCTATTTCCAAAATAATGTTAAAACTTATGATGCTTATTGTACAAGAATATTGTTTATCGTATGAACGTTATTATTTAAATTTAAGTTGTTATGTAAATTTACGTCTTATCTTATTCTTTGCCAATTTATGACTTAAACTTTACCTATGTCTAACTAAAGGTATATAAACCATTTAAAATGTCCCAAAGAACTTGTTTGATTAGGTATAAATTTAAAACTCTAAAAACAGTGTTGGTAGATCGAGGTATTAGGTCTTTATTATACGATTGATTAGATATCTAAGTACACCCTGCTGGATCCCGCAAATACCTGGATCCAGCGGGACTAAGATTGTTCAGTCCCGCAAATACCTGGATTGACATGGTCTTGCAGGATTGCGTTCCCTAGTCACGCCATAACTTCAGAATGACTACCTATTTCATTCATTTTTTAAAGTTTTCTAATACCTTATAGAAGGTTCTTACGGAAAGAAGGAAATTGGATAATTTCAGAAAACTTAACGACTATTTTAACTTCGCACGTTTGATGAAATTGAATTTAGCAGACAGCTGTTTTTTTTTGTAACAAAAGAATTGTCTATGGATTTTTTAAATTATAGATATTTTAAATAGGTACTTATGTTAGGTACCAGATTTGATTGATTGTTCTTATAATATAGAAAAATGAATGTTTGTAATATGTGAAAAATGAAAATTTGAATAAAAAAATTGTAATAGCTGGCACGCAAGTTGTTTGAAAACAGAATGTACTGGGACTAAATATTGAGGGGGGTTGGCGGGATAGGGGAGCGGGAAAGGGTAGACAGGGAAGGTGGAAGGGAATGCAAGAGGGGAAGGGGATGCGGTAGGGGAACGGGGACGCACGGGAAAGGACATGCAGGGAGAAACAATTTATTTATTTGAATATGGCATTGCAATGCATGCCGGGAACCTTTCTCAAATTGGCGGGCGGGAATGGGTACCGCCGCCCCGGGAACCTTTATCGGATAACTAACACATCTGCCATAGGTCACCCCAAGTGGTTCGCTACATTTGGTGATTTAGCAGGGGTGCCCGGGATGAGGTTTGTCCAGGTCTTGGAGGCGGATGACCAGGACACACTGAACCCCAGATTCCTACCCACCCCTTACTTCCCAGAACTCTCCTCTCCTTCCTTACCTTAAAAAAAATCTCCACGCAGCATCCTTAAAGATGACTTAGGCCCTGAGGGAAATTATTTTCCTCGGGGCCTCCTGTGTGGAGCTCATGTAAAAAAAAAACAGCTAGTGTTATCATAATAATAATTATTATAATCTAACACCTAAGCCCTATACCACAAAACTTTACAAGTGGCGCGGAGACGAGATGTGTCTCCTGAGCAATATGATTAGTCAATTTTAGCACGTCTCTATTTCACTCTGCTCAGCTTTGCTTTTATGGAAACGCACCCTTAGATATGTGCACTTACGACAATTTATTGCAACCAAAGGTTTTACCAAAACCAAATGTATTTTGTAATTTGTATTTTGTATTTGAAATTAAAAAATGGTTAAAATACTGTATTTTGTATTTCAAATACATGACTTAAAAGTATTTTGTATTTTAAATACATGCAAAAAAGTATTTTGTAATTTGTATTTTAATTACAGCAAAGCATGTATTTTGCCAAGCCCTGAATGTAACACAACACAATATTTATTTATAACTAACAGACACGGCCACACTTTGCTGTGGCTAACGAAACCTTTATAACCAGCGCCATGTGTTAAATCAAATCCACACCACGCTGCCCGTTGCACGCTGCCGCTTGGCCAGATATATTATGTATTTCAACCAATTTACAGAAAACCTTGACAAATTATATACCTAAAAACCTTCCTCATGAATCACTCTATCTATTGGTGAAAACCGCATGAAAATCCGTTGCGCAGTTTAAAAGATCGAAGCGCACATACAGCGGGAGCGACTTCATTTTATATTTAGTAAAATAAAATAAAATAAAGACTACAATATGAAATTGAAATAATAATATCTCTGTTAGTTTTCAATGATTTAGAAAGACCTTCAGGCATCCAACACAGCCGCTTTTCCAGTTTTTAACAGTTCTTAATGTCAGGCAATTAATTATACCTCAAGGAGAACCCATAAATAACAACGGCATTAAAACCATCAATGTAAATATAACTAGGGATCTAAAAAAATAATCGATTATGAAAAAGATCGATTTTTCTTCAACAAAAATCGATTCTATTAAGTACTAATTAATCGATTTTTTAGAAAATTAAAATCGCCTTATCGATTTTTTAAACTTTTTTTTATTCTTTATGCATTGCTAATAAAATAATACTGTCATTTCAGTGAAATATTTGTCACTTACCTCAGAAGAGGTTATACCTAGTGAAGTAGGTAATATAAAGCTTACAAATAAATTATTTAGGAAATGAATTATGGTATATTATGAATGAATTATTACCTACTAATATTATTTTGTATGAAAATGTAAAAAATTATATTTAAAAAAATGGTTAAATGGGTTACGGGCTATTTTTTTAAACTTTTTTTATTTATTTTAATATTTTTATTATTATTTTATTTTACGCTCATAGCGCAAGATGTGCTTACATCTTTTTTTTTAAATGTAATAAAATTAAAGAATTGACAAAATACAAGTGTAATATAAAATATAAGAAAACAAAATATACATATATAGGTTACATAAAATATAAGAGTTGACACAAAGAAGGTAGAGTATAAGTGAAGTAAAAATAGAGAATCTACCAAAATCCTCCATAACCAACAATAATATTAATAAAGATATTTAAAACTGGTGTTTGCAATAGTTTATGAAATATATAGAAATAATTCACAAACACGGCTTGAAGTTAGCCAAGTTCAAAATGTTAAACCTTCCTTTTTGTTGAAATGCCACTTTGTTGAGTTATCATGGAACCGTATTTTTAAGGAGGAAGTTAAGACCGAAGAAAAGAGCAAAAATTTTAAATAAATATTATCTCTATTTCAGGGTAAAATTCACCTGCCTGATATACCGTTCAGCACGGAGACGTGGGTCACGCTGATTGAGCAATTCCTGATGCTGACACTCATCGTGGGGAGGTGGCTGCTGCCCAAAGGAGACTTGACCAGAGATCAACTGAGCCAATTGCTTCTAGTATATATTGGTAATTTAAAATAATATATTATTGAACGTTTTAATCTCAAGAAGTGTGATCTGTAGGTACCGATTTGAAATAATACTGATGATGCCAATATATTTACAGAAGACCTTTTAACTCCTGCCGAGCGATTCCGTATTTTTTGTGCAATCGTTATTGGATAACGGAGGTTATCTCCTGTCAGATTTGTGTTTTTTTTTACATATTTACTGTCACATAATTTAGTTTAGATCGATTTAAACACGAATTCCTGCAAGTATGAATTATTATTTATTCATATATAATGTACGTTGTACATAGAAAAAGCAAATAACAGCCATACAAATCGGACAGGAGATCACGTCCGTTATGTAATAATGATTCCACAAAAATACGGAATCATTTGGTTGGAGCGAATAAAAACTTTAATTTTTATTTAATTCAAAAATCATGCAAGAATCTACCACATACCAAATATGTTGCAGAATTTTGATATAAAATGAGAATTAATCCAGTTTTATATTGTTAATAATAATAATGACGATGGTCTTTTTTCGGAATATGGGGAGGTTAGTGCAATCCCACACATCTGGTAAAGAGCATAAATACATATATGAAGATTCAACCAAGAACGTACATATTCATAAGTAAGAATAAAAATAAAACAAAAACAGAGTAAATACACAACGCAATGTTAAAATATTTACTGATCACTTAAATGCTTTATTAGTCTATATCGAAGATTGTAGGGGACAATATCTTTCTTCAACGTTCTTCCATACTTCCACATGTGTATGAACTTTATCGTGCTGACTTGTTCTACACGGTCTTCTGTGCAATGTTTAAGTATTTTTCAACTTACTTACTAGTTGGGAACGGCTCAGTACATTGTGCGGGCATCGTGTGGATGGAGTCATTAACCCTGATATTATGTGGAGATGGATGGTGGAAGAAAACTTTAAAAAATCGAAGTATAAGGCAAAAACTATCAAAATGATACAAAATTAATGAAAATTTTATATGCCAAAGACGCCCTCTCCATATCTATAAATAAATATGACAGCATCTTTCCTATGTAGTAATTTCCTCTAAGTACTAGGTTTTGAGAGGAAAGCAATTCTTTTTATTTTTAAAGAAAGACAAACATTCCCGGGTTACAAATGACCCAACAATGTTTGAAAATCTCCTACTACCATCACAGTAAGCGGAAAATGTTGCTTCATGGAGTCGTGATCGAGGACTTGGCCAGCCGAGGAATCGAACACGGAACGTTTGGTGGGACCCAAACGCGATGCGCACTCAACCACTGACCGGTCACCAATATTATTTACACATTTCTGTGTTTTACATATTATGTGCTAAAAAATAACACTGGGAGGTAAAATGGTCCGGTACTAAGTATATTTTATTTCCGGTATTAAGTATGATTGAGCCCATTTTAGGAGGTCCCAACAAGGTCAAAACATTTTGGCTTTGCAAAATCCAAATACTTGCAATACTTGCAAAATCCAAATCTAGGAACTAATTAGGCGACTTGAGGCATTCGAGATGTGGATCTACAGAATAATACTTAAAATAAACTGGATGGACAGGGTTACAAATGAAGATGTAGTGGTTCGGATGAATAAAGAAAAGGAAGTAATTAAAACTATAAAAATCCAAAAACTTCAATATCTTGGACATGTGATGAGACATCCAGAAAAGTATGAGATCCTGCGTCTAATAATGCAGGGAAAGATGCAGGGAAAGACGGGGCCCTGGAAGAAGGAGAACCTCATGGCTGAAAAACCTAAGACAGTGGTTTGGCCAGGCTACCTTGGAGCTGTTCTGAGCCGCAGTAAACAAAGTCCGCAAGAAGAAGAAGAAGCAGAAAATCCAAATAAATGCAGTATTTCTGAACGCATCCGAAAACTGAAAATTGTTTTTGAAGGGTGATGAAATACGCTATCAAATTTTGTAATTGGAAAAAACATATAATTGACGAAATATAAATTTTTTTAATGCAAACATGACAAAAATTTTAAAATGGTTCATATTACGTTTTTTCTAACAAAAATTACTGATAACAATTTTTTTTTTTAATTCACCCATATTTTATTAGGCAAACATATAATAAATGTATTTTTTGACGTTTCATGTAAAAATAATTAATAAAAAATTACTTAAGTTAAAGTTTATTAAGTAATTTTTTTTTTTCAAATGGCGGCGGGAAACTTTGGACAATAAATAAGGTGTACATTTTAAATATTTTGTGGTTAATTTTTATACAATATAAATCTTGGTGTTTTCTCTTTCTAACACTGTTTAGACCAAATTTTCATGAGTTGTTCCAAGAACCGAACAAATTAGCCTGAGGGGTTAAAATATCCTACTAGTGACCCATACAAGATGAATATTTTGTACAATTCGCTTAAAGTTTTTCTGCATTATTCTGCTGGTGTTTATGAGTAATCTGAGTATTGTACCAGATAGAGGGTACACTTTTACATATAACTGCGTACTCAACTCTAATTTTGATGTTTCGGAGATGTCTGACTAATCAACTGGATGATTGATATTCTTTTCAACTTTCCCCCACCAGTTTGGCATTGTGTGAACAACTTAATTTGTGTGAACTACGCTCTTATTGCTGGAAAACTCAGGATGAGCCAACGTTTTCCAAATGTGTATTTTTGTACACGTAGATTTAAAAACCCATTCCGTAGCTCAACTTTACTTATTTAGATATGTAAATAGGTATCTAAGTTTATTCTCTACTTTCAGGAACTGCTGCAGACATAATCGAATTTTTCGATTCCTTCAAGGACGATAAGATAGTCTCAGAGCCGCTACTGGTCCTGCTGACCCTCGCCATCTGGTCCTGGAGCTTACTGCAGTTCACCGTGGTCCTCACGGCCACCAAATCGAGAAAGTCCCGCGTTAGTACCAACGGCAGCTTAGGTAAAACGTATGTAATTTTACGCAATCTCAATCAATTGTAAGAACCTAGACATAATACGCACTTGCATAAATTCCCACCCAATGTAATCTTATTTTTTTATATCTGATGTAGTTAGTATTGCACACTTTAAAGATAATAGAAATAATGGGAGTTATGGTATGGAAGGGAGCAGACTATGAGCAACGAACAATATGCACCAACAACTGATCAAAGCGACGAAGCCAATGATAGTTATGCCTTTGGTGTGTAGGAAGAAACAAAGGCGGGGTGCCGCTGTGCATAGATGCGATTTGCATTATCATATATGAGCGACGTTGGCGAGACTTTCATCCTGATAAGGGGCCATCCATAAATTACGTCACACGAATTTCATGATTTTTTGACGCCCCCCCGTCCCTGTCACACATCGTCACATATGTGAGACCCCCTCCTCACTTGAGGGACATCACATATTTTGCAATTTTACATCTAAAAATAATCAAAACTGAAGTTCAAAAATTTTTCACATGGGGGGGAATGGGTATTTTTTTATGGGGGGGGTCATCACAGGACTTCTCAGGTCATCTCAGACTTCTCTACTCCCCATACCCCGCCTTAAGGTGTGACGTAATTTATGGATGGCCCCTAATGGTTCATGGCTTATCTTCTTGTTTCTATTATTACGGTTTGTTTATTGCTGGAATAAAAATGTAACATTATTTCTTCAAAAACATCACACTTATTTTGTGGCACTATTTTAATAAAAAACTAATCATCACTTAGTTTTATTACACTATATTTATAAAAGTGGTTAATGCTAAGTGCTGATTATTTTTTAATGTAATTTTATTTTTATTACTACCTATTTATTATTTATAGTAAATTGCTATTCATGAAGAGTATGCGTTTATTCCTTTTGTGGCGCTGCTTCCTGTTGCGAATATTGAAAATAAATTTAATGCAATATTATTTAAATGATCATATTATTATGGGGAAACATCTGCAAAAACACAATAGTTTTGCCCTTTTTCCACCCCTTTGCGCCACTTTATTATTACGATTATGTATGTATATCCCTGTGTGTTTTTTTATCTGTATAAATTGTGTTCTGACAATTATTGCTTCAGGCGGCGTTACCATATAGCCTTCCAATATGCCATAGTACCGCCAATTTGAAGTGAAAATGCAAAACAATTTTCAAAACTTATGCTAATTTAGCTGAAACATCTGAAATTTACAATTCATATGAATTTTTTGTATTAAAACCTTTATATCTTTTCCACTTATTTCCTAAATACATTGTTTCTCCCTGAATCACCTTTTCCGTGGGTCCCTTTTCTCCTCCAGCGTCTCCTTCCTAGCTAGCTTTATAAATTATAACCTATATGTCATTATGATGTATGAGATATATAATTGTAAAGTTTCATTAAAACCCATTCAGTAGTTTTTGCATGAAAGAGTAACAAACACACATACATCCATACAAACTTTCGCGTTTATAAGATAAGCAAGTGGAAAAAAGTTATAATATATAGACATATTCTTATACTCACAAAGTTCATACAGCCGACATACAGCGTAGCACATGCATTGATGTATTATTCACAATTCACTATTTTTATAATTTAGCTTAGCTTTTCAATTTCAATTTATTTGTGTAAGTGGTAAAACACTTTTAACTCTTGATCGCCCCCAAACTACTTATCGCCCACTGGTGGGAAGGTTGGGAAACACTGATTATGTTAGATAGACAGGCAAATAATAGTTGTTTTGTTGCAGAGGTACAACTGAAACGTGTTGCTGCTCAATCGACGTGTGCGCGATAATGATGAACATTGCTCTGCAAGATGCCCCTTTCCTCGCCTTCAGGCTTCTCATTATTATACACTACGGGATCGTCAGCTATATGAATGTATTTTTCACGTGCAAAAATACACTGGTAAGCCAATAATATTATGGTCCACGAAATAGATCTAGTAATTTTTTAAAGTAAAAATTTCCATGTATGTACAATAGCATGGTTCTCCGGGTGATAATTTCATAAAACGGTCACACAAGATTTTAGAAAGAAGGGAGATGAGCCATGAATCACTATTAGTATGAAACTGCAGGCAAATGTAACCAATGTCGTTAACCCGTACTATCGCAAAACATATATAAGCACAGTGGCTCCCTGCCTTTGTTTCTGTACCCACACACCAAACTTTCATTGGCAATTTGATTGGCCATAGGTCAGTGACAGTCCCCCTGCTTCCATGTCATATCTCCTTTCAATTATCTAAAGAAGCCATCTTATTTCAGAAAATATTAAGATATTGTACATTATGGACATAATAGGACAACACCTACTGTAACTATGTAAATATAATATATTTATCTTACAAATGAGGAGCTGTATAACTTTTGATAAAAATAATAGTTTTGAGTAAAACGCAATCAAATCTTTTTGAAATGTAACTTGTAACTTTTAACCATACAGAGGCTGAGTTGGCATTGCATTTGGTTCCTACCCATAAGTTCAAACTCGGCTGGCTAAGTCCTCCATCACGACAAAAGCAACATTTTCCGCTTACTCTCTTGGTAGGAGATTTTCAAATATTGTCAGGTTATTCGTAACCAGGGAATGTTTGTCTTTCTTTAAAAAACAAAATAAAAATAATGTTTAACTTTTTTTTAATGTTTAACATTAACTTTTGTGTGCAGCTTTCTGTTTAAACCTACAGAAATAATACATATTTATAGAGTATATTAAGAAGTGATTGGAGATACCAAAAAGGTCATGGGAGCAATAGCAGCTTGTACACGTTAAGTTGTTATTGCATCCAGCTACACAAAATAAATAAAAATTAAAAATCTATGGTCTCCGTGGTGCAATGGCTTTTTCAATTGACACTGATTCAAGTTATGTGTAAGTTCGTTACCTGACACATATCAAAAATCTTATCGATGGTTCTTTTCTTGCACCTATTTAGGAATAGCTGTTAGTCTGGTTATCGCGATGTTGATTGTTCAGTACATAGAAGCTTACAAACAAAAATAATGGAATCTTGGTCAATAATATTTTGTTACTATTAATTTGTAAGTCAATCCCATACTTACATTTTACACTAGTCGATTCGACCTGCAAATACTTACATTGTCAGTTGGTGATGAGTTACACGACACACTGAACCTTCTCATTTCATCTTCAGTGTTGTTTGGGCTTGTTATAGATACGACGAAACATTTTAAAATTTAGTCCAGTGGCGCTGCAAAATTTTCACCTTCAGCCATCTGATTCTATTTTCTATGATATGCTGGCGTTTAAGAGATTAAACACAAGCAAAATATTAACACAGTTACTCAGGTTGCTGGCAATGAAAATATTCCTTATTTTTATCAAATATGTACTAGAGAATTCCCGGCATGCGTTGCTATGCAATAAAGAAATTGTTTCTGAAATATATAATAAAGAAATTGTTTCTCCCTGCATGTCCTTTCCCATTCGTCCCATTCCCCTTCCTCTTCCTCTCCCGCATCCCCTTCCCACTCAGCTTTCTCCACCTTCCCTCTCCCCAATCTCCCTCTCCCGCTTCCCCTGTCCGGCGAACCCCACTCCCCCCTTCCGGAATCTATACATTCAGTCCCGGTACATTCAGTTTTCAAGCAGCTCACGTGCCACCTATTGCAATTTTTTTGTACAAATTTAATAATGCCAGAACTCACCAGTATGTATACAAATAATCGTGGGCATGCACACATCAAATCCCCAAAGTTTCATCTTAATCGAATGAATGCAATAGCAATGCATAATTTCATGTCAGAACTCACTATTATATATAGAAACCATCGCGGGCATGCGCACTTCAAATCCCCAAATTTTCATTGCATTTGGATAAATGGTTAGAAACGCATAATTTCATGATGCCAAAACTCACTATTACATATAGAAACCACATCAAATCCCCAAAGTTTCATCACAATCGGATGAATGGTTTAGCAACGCATAGACATCTCATATACACACTCTTTGCACATATTAACATATTTTGATTTTTATCTATTCGTAATAATAGAAGAGCATGTATGAGACAATGTATGAACGTGAACGAGGCAAGGTATATTTGTGATATTTTGCAGGTGATCCTTCTTCAAATATATCGCTTGTATGTGGTGCATTCGGAAACCAATAAAGCAAAAAACGGTAAAGCCGCTAAGAGAATAGAAAATAAACGCAATACAGAAGCAAAAAGTGGCAGCCATAGCCGGGCGAACAAGGCGAGGCAAAAAGTGAAGATGGCCGACAATGACAGTCGCGATATGGAAATTGGTAACATTGCTATCATTTCCAACCCGGCGGATATTCACAGGCTAAGTAAAAAAAAGAACATAAAACTGAGGTAAGTTTAGCACTATATACTAAAGTGCAATGATTATCGCCAAGGTGTTTGTTTAGTTTAAATATCAATTAAGTAGGAAAATAACTTATAGCAAACATTAAATAAGTTATAGAAAGCGCAAAATAAGTCATAGTAAGCAAGAAACTTCAATAAATAAAAATACATTTTTGTTAAAGCGAAATGCAGACAATACCCTACCTGATGAAGAGACATTTTAACTTTTGTTTTTAACAAACCCAGTAGAGATAATATTCAAAGGCAAAATAAATGTACAAGTTTGACACTGCCTTGTACCATGCATGGTCATTATTCTTCAACACTGCAAATGCAGGGATCCAACCACTAGGAGTTCAAATCGATGCTGATCACTGGTCAATGGTCATACTTGGCTTTGTAAAACTATTGCGACTAGTTTTGAGTTTTTTACACAAGTAAATATGTAAGAGGGTGTACATTAATTACGTGAGTTCAAAATGGGGTAAGGGGGGGGGGGGGGTCCAGTAAAATCTCATTTGAACTGAGGGGGTTCTATAAAAATCTCTCATCAACTTTAAAAGAATATGTATTATTAAATTGTTTCACTTCTTTTGAAGTGTCCCATTTTAGTCCTTTAACAACTGTAGTGTTAATCTCACTTGAGGGGGAGGGGGGGGGGGGGGGTCCCACCAAATTTCACCGTGGGAGGGGGGGGGGAAGGAGTCTAAATTGAAAAAAAAAAACAGCTCATGTAATTAATGTATGCCCCCTAATATAATGCAACCCTTATGAAATTTAAAATGATTGGTGTGGTTTCAAAGGTATTTTCCTTCTGTTTAAATTCAGGGCGTTCATAATGACAAACAAGGATGATATTCGTGACCTCAACCTTCTGAAAACTTGGAGAGAAAATGAAAAAAAATCAGGGAATGATGGCAGGTAAATGTAATTGTTTTAGTAAGTATGTAGTACTTTTTTCACGAAGGTATTATTTGTGATTAAAAAAACACTTTTAAAACTATTTTTCATTTTGAATACAGAAAAAAGGGTACAAGAAATAGCAGAAAAGATACCGGATATTCCACCGCTAGTTCACAGGCCTCAGTATCGAGGGCCAAAAATAAATCAAACAATCAATCGCAATCCGCAAAGAGTAAAAGCTTGGACAAAGAAAGGAATGATGGAAGTCCACAAAAGGGTTCCAAGAACCGCGCTGACAAATCATCCTCAAGTAAGAAAACAAGCAAAAATTTGAAGGTATCAAAGAATTCGAGGGATGAGATATACTCGGAAAACAGCGATATTGAGACTCTCAGTAACAACGGATCGGAGGAAAGCAAACACGAGCAGAGGAGGAGGAAGAATAATTCCATTAGTGAAAATGACTCATCTGACGTCAGTGAATGACATTTTTGGTGCAAGATTTTATTTTACTGGATTTTATTCCTGCTGGAATGTGTCTGCATCTTTTTCCTGTTTTCATCAAATTTATTTGATCCATTGAAAAACTAGACGCCATGTTACAACTGGAAAAGGAAAAAAACACATCGCCAAAACAAAATGTATGCATTGTCGCTTTAAGATGAGGAACTAGGAGGACTGGGAGGAAATCTTCAAACAACCATTGAATTGACAAATGAGTTATGGAGAATGTATCCCATGCAAGTGTTTTTGTGTATTGATATGCACAAATACTATTCAAGGGAATCAACCCTCGAAGTTCAGATTACACGGCATAGAAAAGTGATTGGAATCTTGATATAAAATACATACATATTATGTCATGAAATGGAGGAAAAATCTGCAGAGAGATAGCATTAGGCGCACGCAACCCAGCCTGGGTAGGCATCAGAGCAACAACTCTATTTATGCACAGCGCTGCGTTTTGTTTGTTGCCCGTAACAAATAAAGAAAGAAGTTAATGGCACTTGAAAATTTTAATGCTTTTCGGCAGTTACACTGCTCTGCCCAAGAAATGAGATTGAACATTGATTTCTGATGGAAGATATTATGCTAAGGGCCAATAGGGCTATAATTATAGTTACTTATTAATATATTTGTAGCAGATAATATGGTAAATATAAGTAAAAACATATGAATGTGGATTGGTACATATCAGTATGGCTAGGTTCCATTTTAGTTAAAAAATTGAATCCAATAATTGTATTTTTTAAACACTGAACTACTTTATACAGTTGAAAAAATTGAATCCAATAATTGTATTTTTTAAATACTGACCTACTTTATTTTTTAAATACTGAACTACTTTATATATAACCATCATACTTGGTGTCCAGAAACTAGGGGTACAAACGGGAAACTTGTAAATCCATAACTTATTTGGAGTCGATTTTGTAGAATATTTTGTTCATTTGAAACTTTAATTTTTGGATAATTCGAGACCGAAGTTGGATTTTCTTTGGTCAAATTCCTGCGTCATAGCGAAGACCTAGGTTCAATGAATTGTTAAGCCTTAAATTAGTGAAAAAATGGAAAAAAGTAAAAATAAATACCAGTTTCCCTGTGTCACTAGTTTCTGAGATAACCAAGCCGAAACAGAATGAAACCAGTAACAAAACATTGATAAAACAGAACACTTGAAAAGTGATACATATAAAAGATAATGAAAAGTGACGAAAAAAATAAATATAACCAGGCTAGGTTAGGTTAGATTAGTTTTGTTTTTCATCTCTTTTCTCGACTTTATATCACTTTTCAAGTGTTCTATTTTATCATGGAACTGATTCCGGATACTGTATAAATTTAGGTAAGAACAATTTAAAACAAAAAAATGAAAGAGAACAAGACACAGAAAAATAGAAAAAGATAATGATCGCAAGTGGGACAAATATCTTTCTTATCTTCTTCTTCAATGAAATAAGAATTTAAGTTAATTATACCACCATAAATTAAACCACGAAAGTGTGAAAATAATTTTTTTTTTTTAATTGAAATATGTAAAAAAAAATATTACGTAGGCAGGAGCTGAATAATATAAAATCAAATAATATGAATAATAATACTAATTGGATGAAGCTCTAAATAATCCTACAAAGTTTACAAATATTTTTGTATAAAGTTTAATATTATTTGATACTAGCTAATACCCGGCATGCGTTGCTATGCCATAAGAAATTGTTTCTCCCTGCGCATTCTTTCCCATTCGTCCCATTCCCCTTCCGCCTCCCCTTCTTCTCCAGCGTCCCCTTCCCCTCTGGCGTTCCCACTCCGCCTTCCCTCTCCCCACTCCCCCCTCCCGAGTTCCCTCCTCCCGAGTACCTCTCCCCCCTCCCGAGTTCCCCTCCCCCCTCCCGTGTTCCCCCCCCCACCCCTCCCGCGAACCCCCTTTCCCCGAGTTCTCCTCTCCTCCCTTATCCTTCACCCCTCTCCCATCCGCCTCCCCCTCTCGCTTTCCATACATTCAGTCCCGGTACATTCAGTTTTCAAACAGTTCGCGTGGCACCAATTGAAATTTTTTATACAAATTTCGTAATGCCAGAGCTCACCAGTATCCACCATCAATCACCTGCAACCCGGGTACTTCGTTCTAGACATAAGAAGTGACTTGCACTCACTTAAGTTTTAGCTTTTGGACCGAACAGACATGCGAAAGCTATCAGTTTGAGACAAAAACTCAAAACATAAGGCCTCTGAAGATGGACAGTGTTATCTGTCCGAAACGTCAGGAGTTAAAAAGTCCTTTTAAGGACTACGTTACGCGGGTAAACCGAGAAAATTGTTCTACATCTTACACCCGTGAAAACCTTAATCATAACATATATATATATATATATATATATAGAAACTTTTGCGGGCATGCTCACAACAACTCACCAAATTTTAATTGCAATCGGATGAACGGTTAGCAATTCGTGCTAAATTTATTTCGTCAAACTCGCGAACTTTTCTGAAATTATTCAATGTTCTGCGCAATTTTATTAATTTTTCTTTCCGTAAGAACTTCTACAAATTATTAGAAAACTTAAAAATATCTTATATTATTATTATTTTATTTGCTTCAATTCTAGTGGACCCGAGGAACGTCAAATGTTTGACAGGAAAGTTGGGTAGAACAGTTTATATGGGAAAATGAAAATGTTGTTTTTACTATCTTCCTCGCAACTTTTCCATATTTTCTCACCTTTTAAACCTTCCCTGGACTACGACAAACATTTCAAAACCAAAATCAGCTAAATCGGCCCAGCCGTTCTCGAGTTTTAGCGAGAACGGCTGAGACAAACGAAGAGCAATTGATTTTTATATATATAGATTAATGCAAAAAAAAGTGGGCGGGGTTTACTGCATATGTGGAATGCACGCACCTGTATGTAGATGTATGTATGTAAACAAAAAGATTGTTTGGTATGAATCTCTATTTAGGGTGGGTTTCTTCATTTACCGAGAATGCTAAATGCAATGCTAATTGTAAAAGTAAAAGATCAAAATTTAAAAATTTCTATGCATTTAACTGTTTACTTTTACAATTAGCATTGCATTTAGCATTCTCGGTAAATGAAGAAACCCACCATTTCTGTGCAATATGTGCAATAATATTACCACTATAAAATATTACCATTACAAAAAAATATATTTTAGTTTACTAAAAAAATCTTATATGTGTATGTTACCTACCACAATTCGACGATTATGTATATACCAAAAAACAACAAAATTAGTAAACCTTTCACCCAGTGTTGAGTAAGTTTGACAGAAACTGGCTATGGTCACTTGGATATTGAAGGAGAAAAAAAATTAAAATTTAATTAAAATTTATAACATAGCTTTCGAATCATAGACTTAGTTTCTTTCATATTAGTTATATATAATTATAAATTAACAATAAATATTTTTGTATACATGTAATACCATCTGTACATCCGTTTAATTACACACACGTTTTATATATATAATGTATACATATATGTAGAAATTTTTAATAAGATATATAAAATACATAAATCTGATATAATTTTCCGTAAAAAAGATAATTTTACATTGATGAAATTAATTATGGTATGTATATTATACTAAGCAAATAATACACCTAAATTTTATTAATCTGTAGAATGAAAATGAATTCAATTTTTAAATACCTAACTGTATTGTTATTTTCTATAATATAAATGTAAATAAAATAATAAAGAATAGTCCTTAAAATAAAATAAAATAAATTTTTCCAACCATTTTAATTTATTATGTTAAACATAAATATATACAATCGCAAACAGGTGAATATAAAAATGTCTACCACCTGAATAAGTAGCTAAAATTAAAAAAAAAAATAGCGCACAATAAAAGTCAATTATGCCACCAGCAATTGAAAACCTACAAATTTTAATGTCATCGAATTTCAGAGAAATGCGTACATGTCCGTAAGTGTGGGTGTGATTGCCACTAAAAGTTGACAAAACGTGTTGTCATTGACAATGAGTCTATCTGTCGAGTTTCAGTTTCGGGAAGTGGGTTAATTTCCACTTCCAAGATTCCGCTTCATTCAAACAAACAAAAATGAAATTCAAATATGTAGTTGTATTTAAAAAGGTATGGGACATTTCATTACTAGACGCAATAATTTTACAAAATAAAATGTATTTGCATAAATAAATCTCCACATTTTCAAGCTTTTCTCTATTTTTTGTTGTGCATTATTTGGCTGGATCTTAGAAAAATATGAAAATAAGCCGTAAATAATTACTTGCAAGTTTAAAGTACGTAAGTTTTAATAACACTCCATTAAAGAAGATATACATATTTCTATTGGTACGCAATATTAAATGTAAGGAATCAAATTAAATTATATCCGCAGGTGGTGTTGCCACAATAAAACTTGTTTTTACGTTCTCTTACATTCCCCTTCGGATGTGACAACGTCGGCTTCCTCAGATTTTAAGTTGGAGAGTTCATTTTCCAGTTTTAGAGCCTGAAAAAGAAAGATATGATAAATAACAAATTGACAATAGACATAAATATTACAGACACGGTTATTAGGTACACACAAAATGTTTGCTTCAAAAAATTAGAGGACCCTGTAGGGGAAAGGTGATCAATAGCATACAGAAAGGGGAACAACAACTGCTCAGTAGCAATGCCCGGTCCATTCAAGTTCATTCATTTGAAGCCTTGTAACATGTTACTTGAAAGCTAATTCAATGCAAAATTCTCTATTCAACTCAATCTACTATGCTTCGCATATCATTTTTTGAAAGGGTGTATACCAAGGTTCCTGTAATACGAAAAACATGTAATATAATGTATTGTGTTTGTGAAGAAATTAGAATGATGTTTATAATTTAAAAATAAACACCTTTCCCGTGGGTCCCCGTTCCCCTCCCGCATCCCCTTTCTACCAAGCTTTATAAATTGTAGCCTTTATTTTATTCCGATGTATGAGCTATATTATTGTAAAGTTTCATTAAAATCCATTCAGTAATTTTTGCGTGAAAGAGTAACAAACACACATACATCCGTAAAACTTTCGTGTTTATAATATTATTAAGATAAATATGGTTCAACAATCTGTACACAACTGCATGACTTTGACGGTGTCAGCGGTCGAGGGATAAAGATCTCGACTAGCATTACGAAGGCCGCGGGTTCAAATCCAAATTTTAATTGATTAATTCATTAAAAATAATATATAGCATATTTGTGGCACGTTCCAGAGTGGAAGAAACTCTCAGCCCTATAGTAAGATATAAACCACTATTCAGTATTGAATGTTGAAATTTCTTTAGCCTTTTGTGTTTTTTAGTGTTTGGTGACCAGATCTAATAGCCAGGCATAATTGGAGTTTGTTTGTTGTGAGGCTGAAGAGAGTGAGGAGGAGAATGAGATGAGAAAGGGTAAGTTTGGAAAGTACCCGGCAATTTAAATCACGGCAAAGAGATTTGAAGCAACATTTAGATACTGAATGGTGTTTTTTTACCAGGGCGATACTGAGAGTATCTAACACTCTGCCATTAGTTGGACTCTACAGAAAGATAGTGTTAGTGAAGAGTGCCATAAACACAAGTTTTGCATTGCACACACACAAGTGTGAGAATACAATGGATTAAATTAACCTTCATTATGTAAACTTAACAACATCATAAATTCATTAATATGTACACACATACTAGCTGGTTCCCGGCATGCGTTGCAATGGCATATATTCAAAGAAATACATTTTTCTCCCTAAATCACCTTTCCCGTGCATTCCCGTTCCCCTCCAGCGTCCCCTTCCTAGCTAGCTTTAAAAATTATAGCCTTTATGGTATTCTGATATATGAGCTATATTATTGTAAAGTTTCATTCAAATACAATCAGTAGTTTTTGCGTAAAAGAGTAACAAACACACATACATCTATACAAACTTTCGGGTTTTTAATGTTAGTAAGATTATAACAAAAGAAAAAAAAACTCTCCATTTCACAAATGAAAATTGTTAACTCAAACCAATACAGATAAATCGCGCACCAAATCCCAATTTTCGTTATATTTCAAGGTTGCAATTCTCATCGAACAACCCCTCTCCATTGCAATCACTCTCAAAAATAACTTTGAATACTAAATACATTGCATGTAAACGGAGTGCTGCAATGGTCGAATGGTCTCTTTGAATTTTGAATAACTCTAGGCTTCTGCAGAAAGCTCGAATTTTATTTTATAAAACATAATATTATGTAAATGTAGATGGTAAGTACAACGTATTGAATACAACATTATGTATAGATGTAGTATTTGGCACACATATTTAAGGACCGTTAAAATTTCACAAAGGGTATATGCGAGGCTCTTTCTCTATGGAAACAGGATAAATGAATAACATTACATATACAGATCAGTAAATATTCCCTTGGGCAGAGTTGTGATTCAAGGTTCACCCTCCTGTGTTGACCGAGGATTTGATTAATACGCATCAGCTCTCAATATCGTGCTTTCAAAAGAGGGGGTTTAAAAAAAAACAGACCAAGAGCAGGTACAGAGAGGCTCCCCTACATATATGTATATAGTATTTGCAGATGTAGGTACACAGGCATCATACGAGATAAAAACATTGAAAAAATACTAGTATTTTAATAAATTGAATACGGATGTAAACAAATCTTTACCTTCAAAATAGCTGAGTTTGACATGTGTTCAGCAGGGCCATTTTGGATGAAATGTGTCAGTAGATTTCCTCCTTTCCCAACTATCAATGCTCCCCCATTCTGTAGTCCATCACCTTTCAAGTCACCACCCAAACCTGTAAAAAAAAACCAATGATGATTCTCTTATGAAAATTATGAACGAAATCTTGAAATAAAAACGGATGGGGAGAATTGAAAAAAGTTTGTCATATGGTATGACAATCTGGTAGAAAACATCATAAAAATTGTAATTTTCCATGAAAAGAAATGGATTATATACATATTACATTGTTTGACATTCATTGCAATTTAGCTTCTTTAATGTATTTTATCATCTATAATTTACTCATGATCACGCTTCAACCGTGAGCTTGAAGGTAAACTAGGTAGTGCCATATAAAGAGTATTTATTCTAGATGTTTTTCTATGATTCTAATGCGCTGTGAAGGAATGATAAATTTTAATATATGTACGTGTATAGTAGATATAATATCTAGTACATAAATAAATGTTTAGGTACTTGACTTACTTTAACTAGTATTTAGTGACATTTGGAGTAAAAAATGCAAATGAAATTTTGGTCTCTGGTGATTTTTTTTGAGGTTTTTCATTTCTTACAATAACGCCTATCGCCAACTTTTCCGCCTACCGAGATACTGCAGTGCTACGGAAATGTTCCTGGAGGGACGAGTACATACTTTGCGTGCACTTCTCCGCCACCGCATGGGAAGTTTATGGCGCAGACTGCGCCATTCGAAGAATGCGATCATCACCGCCATGACTGCCTGGATGGAATCTCCCCTGATGACCCTCTGGAGACGGGAGACGATGAAATACCCTCCGTAAACGGCTATTTAAAAACCATTTTAGTGTTTGATATTTACATCATTTTTTCTTTTCAGTTTCATTTTTAATGCTTATTCGTTTATTTAATTAAATTTATGTGTTGTTATTTACTTTTTACCTTAACTTATCATTTATCTCTTTTTGTTATTTTAAAATATGGAATGTATTGCATTGCACTCCCCTGCATACATTCATTCATTCAACTTATATTATTATTATTATTATTATTTCAACTTAAATTATAAAAAATCAGTATGTATTACTCAGTTAGGGTCGGGGTGTTGGGCGGTTACTTGGCTGGATAAAGTAAGTCAAGTACGTCCCTTAACACCTTGTATAAATTTATATTTGTGGTCTATTTTTAGAAGTGCCCGTGACAAATTTCTCAATCGTCAATTGAATATCGATTTCTTGGTATAAAATATGGTGAATCAAAATTTCGACTTCTACATCAGATAGGCCACAATTTCATCAAACTAGAGCATCTGACACAGGTATTCAGAGCATTCAAATAAGAAAGGTTTTAGAGAACTTTCTGTTACCTATATCAAATTACCAAAACTGATACAGACATTAATCCCCAGATATCTACTACATACTTACTCATCTCTACATATTATAAATTAAAGTCCCCCGCATCGTCTGTCTGTTCGCGATAAACTCGAAAACTACTGAACGGATTTTCATGCGGTTTTCACCAATAGATAGTGTGTTTCGTGAGGAAGGTTTAAGTATATAATTTGTCAAGGATTTGTGTAAATTGGTTGAAACATAACGATAATTGTTAGAAGAGTCGGAAAAATCAAGCCGCCTGGTAGCTTTCATCGAAAACGCTGCCTAATCCTTTTGGGATATAACAAAACAATGCATGGTGGGATATTTCTCTTTTATAGATCTACAAAAAAGTCCGCGAAGGCATGTATCTATCTTTTACGGATAGGTTACTATACCCATTCTATCTTCTAAAAAAATGGTCACGTACATTGCAGTAATTGAAAAGTTATTTAGACGGATACAGTATTAATCCTTATTAACTTAAATACTTTGGTTACCCCAAGCATTTCATGCACATTATTATAATTTTTCACACCATCTCTACGTATTATAAATTAAAGTCCTCCGCGGCATCTTTCTGTCTCTTTGCGATAAACTCAAAGATAGTGGTGGATATAAAGGTTGGATAACCATCCAGTAGATTACGTTGTTTTATTAGCCACAGCAACGCGTGGCCGGGTCAGCTAGTAAATAACATAAATGATAATAATAATATTTACTTAGTTTTCTGGACTTGCTGACAGCTTCTCGTGATTCCTTCCAGAGCAAAGCTGCCATTATGGACATGTATGAGAACCGTTTGAAGCCCAAAGCGGAATAGGTTTTCTTCTCACCGGCAATGTAGAGATCTGAAAATATAAAAGGACATATTGTTTCATTTTAATATTCACGCAGACTTCCAGAAAATTTGATTTGGGTAGAAATACATTTATAAACATTATGATTCAAAGAGCATGTAGATGGGAACTTATGTACAAGATAAAACAAAACAATGAACAAGTACTTCACTTATTTAACATATAACTTCAACATATTGTGTTTTTTTTTTAAATTTAATAAAGACATATTAACTCATAGATCAGGAGCCTATTTATTTGATATTTTGTTCCCGTAACCATAGTGTAAATGGGATGTAATGTAAAGTGGGTTTTAAGAGGTATGTGAAAACTTATCAGGTTAAGTAGATCAGGATAATCAATAATGGAGTTTATGATTTTATGTAGGTAAAAAGATTACATAAAAAAATCTGGTTTCATTTAATATAAAATATATAATTTATGAACTACTATTGAGTACCCGGCTACAATGCCACATGAAGAAAGAAATTGTTTCTTCCTACGCGTGCTTTCCCATGCGTCCCCCTTCCCCTCCTGCGTCCCCTTTTCCTCCTGTGTTCCCCTTCTACCTATCCCATCTTCTACCCTCCCGCATTACCCCGTCCAGAAAACCCCTCTTTTTCCCTCCGGCATTCCTCTTCCACCTTCTCTGCCGCCCCCTTCCCTCGTCCCCCCTCCTTCAAATTCTCTTCTTCCCTCTTGGATCGCTCTTCCCCTAACTCCTTCCTTCCCTGCCACTAAACTATATTAAATACACATATTTTTTTCAAATAATTTGCACCCCTCTTATAGTAAAATTTTTATGCAAATTTCATAACACCAGATCTCACATTGTATACAGAAACTTTCATGGGCATGCATTCAACAAATCACCAGAGTTTCTTCACAATCGGTTGAATGGTTTAGGAATGCAAAAGGGACAAACAAAGAAACATTAATTTTTTACAAAATTCTTATATGCATAACTGCTCTATTGTAATTTATAAAACAGTGGTTACATAATATTTTTAATATAAAATGTATAATTTATGAAATATTGTTTAAAGATACCATATTATAATTTATAGCATACATAAGAATGGGGTGCACAGAAAGTACCAACAAACTATACAATCAAAATATTTTGCAAGATTTCTTTACATTCATTACCGAGGATTAACTCCTAAGCCTAAAATAAGATTTTTCTGCAAGATTTAATGATACTTACCGCCATCAAAAAATTTTCCATTGTTGAATTCCTCTTTACCGATGTCGTCCACACCAACTCCAATAAGCTTTATATTGTGTTTCTTCAGGATGGGAGCAATCTCTGATACCTAAAATTAAAAGTTTTTTCTTTAGATCTAGTAAATCTTTTTTTTTTGTTTTACATTAGTTCCACACAGGATATGAACATAATTTTCCTCAGAGCCTATGTCATCTTAGAGTATAATGTGTGGAGAGTCTTTTTAAGGAAAGGAAGGAGAGAAAGTTCTGGGAAAGAAAAAGGTTTGAGGGGTGGGTAGGAATCAGGGGATCAATGGGTCCAGGAGTGACGGACGTATGAATCCATCCCTCTAACTGCGGTGTAAGGTGCTGTTTCGAGAGAGTCCAGCTGGAGAGGTCAAAAGGCCTCCCTCAACTAGTCTCTCTCGACCCAATCTGCCATGCAGAAGGTGGGCAGACGCATCCACGGCCATGACCTAAATAAACCTTACTCCTGAACCCAGGCTAGGTCACCAAACACAGCGAACCACTTGAGGTGACCTATGGCAAAGGTGTTGGTTACCCAATAAGTTGTTGCCGGGGTAGCAGTACATATAATAAGATTATAAGACAATATTTTAGAAAAAATGACACTCCCCACTGGTAAACATAAGTACAGAATTGTGCAACTTGCTCTAGAACAGTGGTTTTCAACCTATGGTATACGAACCCCATGGGGTAGGCGAAGCAAAAATTGGGGGTACGCAATTTCGTGGCATGAATGTAGGTTTTAAAACTGGGCTCAACATTTTTAAATTTCAGCGGTTTACGCTGGTGGTTTGGCAGCCTGCCGCACTGCCATACATCAGTCAACTCAGTTTAGCCAGTCGTGCATGCGCAGTTGGTAAGTGTAAAAAATTACAAATGAAACATGTCTTTCATTACACGTTACACAATTACACAAGGTTCATATTACACAAGATAGATGAAGGGTATGGATTACAAAAAAAATTGTAGTAAGAGCCAAGGGGTACGCAGGCTCAAAAAGGTTGACAGCCACTGCTCTAGAACATTATAACAATCTCGATTGTGATATTCTGACACAAGCAAAATAATTTATTCTAGATTGACGGTGGGCAAGGGTGTACTGAAGATTCAACGAATTAAAATATTTATTTGAATACTACAGAAAACAGAACAAGGCAAGGAATTGCGCAGGATTTAAAAAAAAATTCACAAGATGCTTTATAGAAGCTACGAAAAAGAGTAAGAAAACAGTGATGAAAAATAATACATTACTTCCTTAGCCCAAAGACGGCAGAAGGTGCAGCCCCATCGACGGAAGAAAACAATGACACAATCTTCATTTTTCCACAGGTCTCCCAAAGTTGTTTCCTGCAAAAAATATTACACAAGTTAGAAGGAACTACATTCCACTTTTTTTTCTTTAAAAGAAAGACAAACATTCCGAGATTACGAATAATTTGATATTATTTTATAAATTCCCACTACCATAATCATAAACGGATATTGTTGCTTGAACAATGACAGAGATCTTAGCCAGCAGAGGAAATGAACCCATGACTCCTGGGTGCATACTCGTAAATATCCAACGCGTTATTCATTCGAGATATTTCGGCATCGCTCAGTAAATGCCCGACATCTCATGATGATACATCAGCTATTTACCTCTCTCTTAATCATTATTTTATTAAAGCTCTAAGTCTTATTTTCATTCATTGACCGCAAGTACTAAACTTACCAAACGAGCAATGTTTTTGTTTATATCTAATGCTAATTTTTGCCACGAAATGCTGCTTTGCTTGCTTAGAGCATTCGATATAAACAAACATTGCTCATTTAACAGGTAGTTATTATGGTCAACCAACTAAAATAAGCCTTTGAACTCTAAAACAAGGCTGAATTTCTCATCTGTCGTTCGCCCACCGGTGGGTACAAAAAAAATCTTTCCTTTTTTTTTAAAATGCGATTTTAACCATTATTGTAGAATTTGTATGAAGGATAAGGTTAGGATCATTTGCGCCAATATAAATCTGGAACCTTTGTTCTCATTGATTATTGTAGCAACTCTGAATGATTTTAAAGGAATTTTCTATGAAATTTGCGGGTGACTTTCGGCAGCTGTCAGTGGCGGAAATATCCATATTTTACATTTTCAAATGAGTATAAAGGTCATTATTTCTTTGAAAATACATTTGAATTGTGTTTTTTCATGTTGGGTACGTATTCAGGTTTGTGTAGAAAAAATAAAGTCAGTTTATATTTGCGTGAATATATATATTTTGTTAATTATTTCCAAAATGGGAGTTTTTTAAATCTTTTTTTTTAGTTAGTTAGCTATTCAGGAAAAACTTCTTACGATAATATCATATAATACATGAGATATATTTATCTGGTAAACAGAAAACAATGGCTTTATTTTTACATCGATATTTGACCAGAACACGTCAAGATAATTTTCGCGCAGTTTTTGATATATCATCGCATGTTGAACAGGTTAAGAGAGAGGTAAATAGCTGACGTATCATCATGAGACGTCGGGCAATTACCAAGCGCCCAAGAACTAGCGAAATATCCTGAATGGATTACCTAATTATCAGTGGCGTAGCGTGCCTTGCCCTGTATCAAAATTAGTTGGAGGGCCCAAATGAAGGGTAAAGATTTCTCACCTCTCGCCTCGGTAGCCCGGGGGCCCCGTATCATTGATACGGCGGTAGCTACGCCCCTGCTAATTATACAAACTTATCCAATTCTACAAACATTCTTCTTCTCAGGATTATCTGATTCTACAAATAATATTGACAGCGATCTTGCCTACCCTTTCCCAGACCTTAGTTAACAGTAAGTGCTCCACCATACATTTGGCACATAGTCTAGAGCAGGGGTGGGGATCCTTTTGGGGCTTCGGGGGCCATTTGGACGTTGGTGGTACCACCCGCGGGCTGTACATAGATTTTCGAGCGCATCGGGCATCGGGGGGGGGGGGGGGGGTAGAAATCTAACTCAGTGTTTACCGTTTTATACATATGTGATGAGTATTCTTCTAATAAAAAATCATGTGCAGAATTTTCCTGCATTTGGTGTGCAATTCAAATGTAAAACTTCACTCGGTACATGAGAATGGCGTCATTTGATTTATTTGCAATTTTTTAAAATTTAATTTATTGTTTTATTCTGAACTCAAAACTGCTTTAAATTGAATCTATATGCGGTGAATTAAAACTACACTCAGAACATGAAAATGGTGTTTCTTTGATTCTGACAGCACATACATAGTCTGCAACTAGAATTTAATAACTGCACTTCGAATAAGATAACGATTTCCTTAAAAATGTGTCATCAGATGAATCCACAACTAGAATTTGATCATTACATTCTGAACACAAAAAACTGGCTTTATTAAAAGTGAATCTGCAAGCAAGTCCCCAGTTTTAATTAGTATTACTGTCTTAATCTGCATACGCTTTTCCTATCAATTATGATTTTTGCAGCATATAGTTTGAAACGAAAATTTTAACTGCACTCGAAACGTGAGAATTTTTTTTTTTCGAAATTATAAGATAAATCCGCTACTGGAATTTTGATACATCATTCGGAACATGAAACTGGTTTTAACTTTAGAGTTAATCTGCAGGCGAGTACCCACCCTTAATTGATACTACACCCAAAAGACGAAAATGGTTTTACTCCGATTTATGCAATAGAAACACATGGATAGTTTCCTTCGAATTGCGTCAGCAGGGGAATCCGCAACAGGAATTTGCATTATGAACAAAGGGGTGGTTTTAACTTGGGAATGGATCTGCGCAGGGGTCCACCATTTCACCAGCTTAAATAATATTGTACTCAGAACATGTGAATGTTTTTTTTACATTTCACAGCAAATTATTATTGACCGCGATATTTTTTTTATAATCTTATATTTATTTATCTGTTTACAATAATTTATATGGACCTATTGGAATATTTTTTATATTAATTTTCCTATCGCATTATAATAAAGAAATAAAATAAAATTGAAAAAGAATGTTGGAAGTATTTGTGTCTTACCTGATTTTTAGAAACATAGGTGCATACGTAAGCATATACCTGTCAGCTACGATATAACTTTATCTAGGTTTAGTAATAATAACTTTAAAATGTAGCTGAGAAAGAAAAGCAGGCTTTTTTCAGCAGGCTGCACCAAAAGTGCTCGCAGGCCGCACCAAAAAGCTTCGCGGGCCGCAGGTTCCCCACCCCTGGTCTAGAGACTTTAATTTAATTATATAAAGTTTGATTCTATTAATTCTATTATTGTATTCTCGATGGTAAAGATAAAGAATTGCTCCTCTGGCTGGTGGCACAACAAAAATAAAGCATCATGTAATTACAAACAAAAACAATTAGTTATCCAATAGGCTATTATGAAAGAGAAGATACCATACTAAAAAATTATTCATAACACAGTGGAAATCTTTTATCTTTATTTATATCTTCATGCTCGCATGTGTATTAGATAGTGATGCTAAAGCGGATCAAAAGATTACTGGAACAAAATATGATGTTCATCAAAGTTATGTAAAATTTACCACTTAATAAATAAAATGTTACATCATTCTTTGAAATGTCACATTCAAATAAAGTAGTATGAATTAATCATCAAGTACAATGACTAATAATTATTACAATGATTAGAGTGAGTTAGACACTGTGATCATAACGGAGGTTGTGATAATAATTCAATACTTTATTTCTTTATCTTAGATGAAATTAATTATATAAATATGTAAAAATAAAAGTTTCTTTGTGTGTCGCTTATGCTTTCCTAAACCATTCATCCGATTGCGATGAAACTTTGGCAATTTGTCGCGATTTTTTTATATACTGGCATTATGAAATATGTACAATAAGCTACAGTAAGCTCTGGCGTTATGAAATATGCACAATAATTTTAATTTGTGTACAAAAGTTCGAAAAATGAGTGTATTTCATATAGTATAGCAGCAGGGAGGAAAGGAGGGAGGGGAGGAGGGAAACAAAGGAGGGGGGTGCGTAAGAGGGGGACGAGGGAGGGGGAAGGCAGGAAAGATGGAAGGGAAAGGAGGGAGGTGATGGGGAGGAAAGGTGGAAGGGGGGTGAATGAATGAAGGAAAAGGACACGCGGACAGAGAGGAACAATTTCTGTATTTAAGAGGCATTGCAACGCATGCTTGGAACTCGCTAGTATTTAATAAAAGTAGCAAGTCACATTGATGTTGTGACTGCTATGCACAATACATAACAGTTAAATAATATTTATACAAAATGAATAATTTATTTTAATTATAATTATGGGTTACGTAATTGAATTAGCAAAGATCTATTTATAAATGCTGTAATGTTATGTCTTTTATAAGAGTTGGTACCAGGTATTTTGGTGCCTAAGCGATTGATTCCAAAATGCGCTCACTTCACGCTACGGGGACAGTTAAAACTGATGCAATGTTTAACCGTCATAATAAAATGGGAGATTTTTTTGTTACCTAAAAACTCAGATATTACAAATATTGTCATTAACTTGATATGATTTAGAAGTAGTATAGTGATTAATTTTTGGGTTTTTATGCCATGTTGCGCTTCCTCTTTCTATGTATAGCCAATGTTTCAAGGGAAAGCTGTCTGAAACATTGGCTAAAGGAGGAAAATTAAACTACCAATAACCCAAAATTTGATCACAATAAAATTGTGATTCATGTTCCAGTACAAATATCGAAATTGATGATAGAAAATCTGTTTAATTTTTTTGAAAACTACACAGTTTTTCAAATATTGTAAAGTTATTCGTAATCCGGAAATGTTCGTCTCTTTTAAAAAAAAAATTTTTATCGTGGATGCGTTATTAGGGGGACACACAAGCAATTTTTTTTTCTTTTAAGACCAAATTTTTTTTAAAAGTATTTTATATAATTAACCCACATTTTGTGCCAGTTTTGAAAACTTCATAACATATTGCATCAGAGGCCGGTTTCAAGTCAGTTTCTTAAGCTGACTCTGCCTTTTATAATGACGAGATTAATTTATAAGCGTGAAAGATCAGGTGCACAGTAATTATTGTTAATTAAAATAAAATTGAGCCATTTTTTCAATGCAGGAAGTTATTAGCGTAGTTTATAATAATTGCAAAAAGAAATAAACATACTAATCGCACAAAGTAAACTAATGAGCCTGCATGACTTGTATCTTGACGATTGCCTCGTGCAGCTGGTAATTATGGAAGGAATACCTACATAACCAGTTATACGAAGGTAAAAAGTAGTAAATAGTTGCAATCTGATCAAAGACCAGAATGGACAAAACCTCGAGCACAGGTGAGAACCATAATCACTTCAATTTCATGAAGATGTCCAGTCTCTTCCGTCCACCAGTGCCGCTACACTGTGTAGCTCACTCTTATCCAAAAATGACCCCTTTCAACTGATCTCTGCCCTGTACGCGCACTACAAACCCCGAGGGTCGAGGATCAATACAATTTTCAAACATTATTTAAAGAAAAGATCTACTTGAATGCTCAAAGATTATAGGCAATTTCCAAAATGATTTACTGGAGAGATCATTCACCGCATACGAGAGAGAAAAAAAAACAAAAAGGAAAACAATCAAGCAGTTAATGTTCGGTGTACACTGACACTATCTTACACGTGAGGCAGAGAATAGTACAACAGACCCCATACGATTTGGTCCTACACAAATGATAAACACAGGCTGTAACAAACTTAATCCCATGTATTTTAATCACAATAAATAGGTACGATAGATATTTTAATATCCCAGCAAGTTTCACAGATTATATTCAGTCAGTATTTAGCGACAGTATTTCCAAACTTGATCTTTCCTTTACTGCTTCTTTGTCGTATAATTCTTTTCCAGTACAAATTGAAGAAATTAGTAATTAAGGCGTTGTTACCGCTTTTTCAACCTTGAACTTTGTAATAATATCATTCCTGAAATTTGAAACTAACAAGTCACGCCTACGCATCAAAGGGCAAAATATCAGCAATTCATAATAATAATTAACATAAATATAATATAATCATCAATGTTTATAATTGTTATAGATCTTTGACTGTTTTATCAGCCTGGTTTACAAATAACCGGACAATATTTCGATCATTGTAAGCGAACAATGTTGCAAGCAATACAATGATAGATGATTTAGCTAGCGGAGGATTGAATCCAAGATGCATGGTTAGGAAACCAATTGTTTGGACCACTCGGCTATTAGCCAGTGAATGCAATAATATGTTGTCTTAAAATCTCATTTAAGGCGGGTGGGTTTTTTCACAAACAGAGGATTATAAAAAATATGTAATTTTTAATTACTTAGGTACAAAAATAATTTACATAAAATAATGAAAGAGAAGGGCATTCGGAAGCTTGGATATTGAGGCATTAGTAGATACTACCCTTAAAAGAGTAATTGTGGTGAAAGAAAAACTAAGTTGGGTCTTAGTTTAATTTTGGTGCCTAACCAATGATTTTCTGTGTATTCTAACCCGGGTAATTGATATTAATTGGTTAACTTACAAATAAAGACTCGTAAAACTGTCTTTACCACATGTAAACTATTTTGTTCTTAACACTTATATTTGAACATTGTACACCCGAAATTTGTTGCCTTTACTTGTTTTCATTTCAGCACTCTATATAAAGTTTGAGTGCAAAACAATAATGCTGTTCCTCAAATTCAAAACATCGGCATATAATGATCGTTGTCAAGAATTATAGGTAATTATCGGTTCGGACTGGCCACGCTTATTACGAATAATTTTTAGAAAAAAAACTTTAGATTCGCTTTAATTACTATAAAAGGAAACTTTTTGGCTTTGGGGCGGCGGAAAATAATGCATTTTAATTTTCAATTGCATAAAACCAAAATTCACTTCGCGAACCGACGCAGCGAAAATCCGCGGCCGTAGCTGTCACTGTTATGGACTGTAGCCGACTTCATGGGATACCTACATGAAATACCACGAATCACAAACCATGTTACACAAACCTAGCGTAGCCGCTGAACTAATTGAAAACTGGGATGTTTTTCTTGCCTTGATGCGAGTAGGCGTTATAAAGGGGCACATTCTTTTGTATCACAAACCATGTTACACAAACAAGCCCGCTAGACAAATTTCATAATTACGCGCCTTATCCCACGAAGTCGGCTACAGTCGTATGAGCTCTTGCTAATTTATCAAGGATACCAACATAACAGTGACATTTACGGCCGCGGAATTTCGCTGGGTCGGCTCGCGAAGTGAATTTTGGTTTTATGCAATTGAAAATTAAAATGCATTATCTTCCGCCGCCCCAAAGCCAAAAAGTTTCCTTTAATAGTAATTAAGGCGAATCTAAAGTTTTTTTTCTAAAAATTATTCGTAATAAGCGTGGCCAGTCCGAACCGATATTTACCGTTAAAATTGATAGAATACTTACTTGGCCGGTTGCGATCGGCTTCAACTGATTAGCGGCAATAGTCTTCAGATCCATGTTGAGGTTAATTAGCGTGCACTGTAACCAAGTAAATTAGTATTTACTCAAAATCAACGTGGTTAATATAATACTGAAACTCTGTTCCCTAAGTTGAGTGGTCTGGTATAAAACTTACACAAAGCTTTTGTTTCAAAATGTACGACAACTAAGGATGCCACAAGACACAAGCAAATACCAAAAGGGACTTCAATGAAATGATTGGCGGGAATGACACAGCTCACAGCAACATTTATGTTATCGTTTCTAGCCTGTGTAATCTATATTATTAAAAGTGGCGTTATCTGACAATCTGACATCTGACAGTTGATGTAGAAGTACCTATTTATCTACTGTCTACGCTCTACGCCTTGTTCCCAGTGCTGCCACTCTGCGCAAAACTAAAAAATATATATTTATCTAGTAGGTAGAAACTTGTGTATTATTTTTTACAGTGTTGAATGTTATCAAAACCAGTTTCATCTAATAGTATTTTTCTAAAATTCGTACAATAATATTTATATTGTCAAATAAGTCTGTAAAATCTAAATATCATCTCCATGTTCTAGTCGTTGTAGGAACTTCTTCGTATGTTGGAGGATAGTCGGTAGAGGTCGAAGTGTCCCAATAATAAATCATTACCTACTTACTTGTTTTATCGCAAAAATGCAACTGAAAATTATTTCATAAGTATAAGAACCTAAATAAACCCTCACTCCTATCACAATAGCGTGAATTTAATTCATAATACAAGTTTCATAAGTAAAAAATAATGTTATATGTATAGATATAATAGGTACCTATAATAGATATTACAATATAATATACACAAATCATAAATTTATATATAGGTACATAGAGATAAAATAGGTACCTATATATAAATTTATGATTTGTATAATTTATAAATTTATATATAGGTACATATAGATAAAATAGGTACCTATATATAAATTTATGATTTGTGTATATTATATTGTAATATCTATTTCTACCTAAAACAGGTTAAAGTTATTCTTTTGAATGTACAAGATTAGTCTGTCAGTCTCGTGGAAGAAAGAATCAAGAATCAACGGAGTTCTTTCTTCTTTGGTTATCCCCTTCATTTAATTCTAAGCCACAGTAACATCATGCGCAGTTTCTTTTGTTGAATCACATATCACATGGTCTTTTACGATTATTCCATATTATTCATCAATGACCCTGCCAACTTACAGCTGCGCATAATATCATTATTATTATATAATATTTGTTATTATTACGTATTATTGTTGTGACATTGTTGTGGCAGTTGTTGTTTGCGATAATGCAATTTATAATTTATCCTCGATGACATAATTTGCTTTTGAGAGAAGCGCTCAAAACTATTTGAATTTGGCTTACGAATTTCGTTATTATAATAAATATTTATTAGTATACTAACCCAGTGAAAAATCACGGGATATTTTAATCAAAATTTTGAAAAAGATTACCGTAATTTTCTATTAAATATAAAAGTAAGTAGGTATAGATTGATATATACCTACTTTATGATTTTGATTTGTTTTCACACAAGCAGTTCCGACAATTTTGATTAGCAAATTTGAATACATTGAAAGTGAATAATTTCACGTAGGATTAACGCATATCACAGACAACCGAAATTAACGTGTTTGATAATCAGTTGAACATTTACTTAGGTATGGTACCTACCTACTATAATCGTTGTGATCCAAACATAATCAAACTGTGATTTATTTTAACTTCACAGTGAAGCAAAAATAATAGACATCAAGGGCGGATCCATGATTTTTTTTCTGGGAGGGGCACAAGGGGCGGACGGGCAAGAAAATCAACAATTACTGTTAGAAATAAACTTGAAGTATCATACTTCAAGTTTATTTCTACAAGTTCAAGTATGTATAGGAAGGTTTATGAAAGTGTCAAAACGATAGAAAAAATAAATGTTTAATAAAGAAAGTTTTCTGTACTGTGATGGAATCTCCAAAGTACACAAAAATACCTTGTGGAGGGTACGGGGGGGGGGGGGGGGGGGGGCTAAATCCGCCATTGATAGACATTGCAGTTAAATGCAGGGCTTGTGAGCTCTGACCAGTAGGTAAGATACTAGTGATCGTGTAGATACTGTAGATTCTACGAAATCGCAAACAGTACGCAATCAAACACTCATCACTCATCACCTACCTGTACCTCTAATGAGATGGTAGATGATACATGGTGAAGGGCGAGAGAGGGGGGAGGGGGAGTGATAAGGCATGGTGCTGGGGAGGGGGTGGTGAAGGGCGGTGAGGGGCAACTGCTCCCAACCGTCTGGAACCAGAGAGACTATGGCTTCCCCCATTGGGTAGTGTTAAGTACCTCATATAATCAGTCAAGGAAGGAGGTGTAGAGTGCGTGAGCAGGGACCTAAGCGATTCTTTCAGAAACTTGTTTAGGGTGCTTAGGGTGTGAACATACTAAAAGTCCTGACATCTAGGTGGTGAGCTAGGTGGGGAGGGGGGGGGGGAAGGTCTGAATTTTCGGGTTTCCGCTTGTATCTCAAAAACGGTGCGTCGCAGAGGAAATTTTTTTAGAATAAATAAAAGCTTATAAAATTTTCTACAACTTATATTCTATATGTAATTTTCTAAATTCCAGTCGTTTTTGAGTTACACGCTCCACAAATGTGGATATTTTCGAAAAAAATCATTTTACCTCACATTTTTCATCAAACATTCCTTCATATCGTCTAAAATATTCATCACACATAGAAATTTATTTGAAAGAAGTTGAAAAGAATTTAATTCCCTTTTAGAATATATATATACATATGTACATAAATCTTCAACCAGTAAATATTTACAGCAATTTTTTTTTTCGTAAAACGTCGCCATTTTGAGAAAAAACTCTTTTAATCTTATTACTGACACACAGCTTTTGTTCGTTCACCTAATAATATGTGTGACCACACTTTAAAGCCAGTTATTAAATAAAGTAGACGAAAATCATGTTACTTGAAAAATTTTAAATTGTGTTTTATAATGATAATGATAATTATGTCATGATAATTATATAATATTTCGTTACATTAAGCACATAAAATTATAAACCTCTTTGTTATCACTGTTCTCAATAACATCATGTTACACTTTCATCCTCTTTGGACGTGAGGGTCCTGGTAAGCGTTGTTCATCCATGGCATATTCATCCTCAGTAGTGGATGGTTCTTGTTGAATGGGCTTTACGTCTTTTTATTATTCTATTGAGGCATCTCCCTTGGCAGTGGAGGCACGCTGCAGAACAGGTCAGCATTGCTTTTCAGCATCCACATTTGCCAATTGCACAATCCTTGGTACAGCGGCAAAATATCATATTCAGAAGGACCTCCGGTGCTGGTGGAGCTTCTGCTGTAATTGGCACCAGTGTCTCTCCTTCATGTTTCCATCCCCATTCTTCAGGGGGCAGCTCAATCGGTGCATTGGGAATGCTGTTTAGCTGCGCTCTCTGTTGGAGGAAGGGAGCTGATGTTAGGCTTCAGCCTAACATAGCATCAGCCTAACATCAGCAGCGACTGAAAGCGGTACTGGTTAAGGGAGGTCTGCCTTTTTGGCGCCGCATACCATTTCAGGAAACACTTATTTCCAGCCTCTTCAACCTCATCGCGAGTAGAGGAGGGGTTGTTAAAGATAATTGCCGCTTGCTTGATGATTTCTGACTCCAAGTACAATTTTGAGAAGCCCACCTTGCTTCTCCTGAAAGTTGCAGATGTTGTATCGCAGCCGGTAAATGAGTGGACAGTGCCATTGTTTCGGTTTTCCCTCGTCCGGGTTTCAGCAGCAGGGAGGGAATGGGTGGGAGAAGTGGAAGCAATCAAAAGGACAGTGAGATTCACATCCTCACCAACGACAGCCACAGAATTGTGAGAGGATTATTCCACAGCAGTATTAACGACAAGGACACCGGCAGCATCGGTGGCGTGAAGAGTCTGTATCCCACTCTCCCGAAGCTTTGTCTGTAGTAAGGAGATGAAGTCAATTTTGTTATTAGGATTTGATAAAAAATCTTCCTGTTTAACAGGTATTGATGTGTCCCAAGTCGAATTGATGTCAGCTGACCTTCTCAGTCTGTATCATCATATCTGTTCTTGTGATTTCGTACTGTTGGCTGGGTCAACTGCAATCTTTTCATTGTGAATTTTTATCGACGAGCTGACAGAAGACATTAGGAATTGACATTATTTCACTGGTTTGTGGGAAGGTAGGATGTGCATCAAACCACTGACTGAATTTGGAAATGTCTGCTGTATCTCTACTTCGGTGGGCTTGTCCAAGGTCCTTGTGCTATTCACTTGACGTGAAGAAGACTCCACAAAACTCTTCAAGGGAAGTGTAGATCTCATGAGTTGCGCTCATACCAACTAACGTCTTGCTGACTACGACTACATTGTGCGAAACACCTCTGCCTCCTGTAATGCCTCCTCGGCTTTTGAATGACCGCGTCAAAGTAGTTTTAATGGTCGTATCTGACCATACGCCTGACTAAAAGCGATCAGAGCATCGCATAATCGTCGTCACGCGTCGGTGTGTAAGTAATAAGATAAAAACAGCTTTTTCTGAAAATGGGGACATTTTACGAAAAAACTTTAAATTTCTGTAAATATTTACTGGTTCAAGATTTATGTATATATGTATATATATATTCTAGAAGGGAATTAAATTCTTCACAACTTCTTTAAATAAATTTCTATGTGTGATGAATATTTTAGACGATATGAAGTAATGTTTGATGAAAAATGTGAGGTAAAATGATTTTTTTCGAAAATATCAACATTTGTAGAGCGTGTAACTCAAAAATGGCTGGGATTTAGAAAATTACATATAGAATAAAAGTTGTAGAAAATTTTATAAGCTTTTATTTAATCTAAAAAAATTTTCTTCTGCGACGCACCGTTTTTGAGATACAAGCGGAAACCCGAAAATTAAGACCTTCCCCCCCCCCCTCCCCCCCCCCTAGCTCACCACCTAGACGTCAGGACTTTTAGTATGTTCACACCCTAAGCACCCTAAACAAGTTTCTGAAGGAATCGCTTAGGTCCCTGCTCACGCACTCTACACCTCCTTTTGGAGCATTCGTTTACTGGACTAATACAAGATTCACGACAAATGTCCCATATAAAGCTACGGTCTGCATGGAGTCGGGGCCGCCCCCGGCTGACGCTAGCAAAAACCCAAGGGTGCGTATTTTCAGCGTCTTGGTTCCTTGGCGCCTTGACGAGCTGACTGCACAAGGCCGGCCTGCTTGGAGTTCTGTGATCCAGAGGGAGAGTATTCTTTAGAGCTTTTTAGCAGGACCGACACAAGATTGTTAGATTATACGGGAATGGGAAAATAATGGGAAAATAATCGATACGTTAGAACCCTTCGATAGGACTGCCAGGTGGCAGGTATACTCTGGTTTTCAAAACCAAAGGGTGGAGAAAACCTATATAGTTCCCTTTGGGAGATCTGAGGCCGGAGTGACCCGTTTCAAAGTGAACCTATGAGTCGTTGAAGTATTCTACTTGTCGTACTTACATATTGATTATACCCGACGTAAATACTAATAATTGTGCATTTAAAAAATTTAATAAGTGTGCTAAAATGACCTCCCAATCGAAATCGCACACTCTTTAACTTTACGTAGATTGCAATACGGGTTAGTTTCAACATAAAAAAATACATTGCATTACACAATAAGCATTGCATTCTCACCGATTAATATAATGAATTCTAATAGTCGGCAGAGCCGGAAAGAGATATTATTCTTCTAGTTCGAAAACGCAGAACAAAAACAAGGTGAAAAAAAGGGAGGTAACTCAATACGTTACCTTCATATACAAATAATATTGTTCGTCAATCAATAATTATTGTAAAAGTATTACATGTGTGATTAAGGCGATACACTAATAAGTACGCAAAATCATGTTGTTTTATTTTTACATTAAATCCACACAGGAGGCCCCGAGGAAAATATTTTCCCTCTGGGCCTATGTCATCATGACGCCACATAGCAGGTGGGCAGACACATCGGCTGCCAAGACCTTGACAAACCTCACCCCATTAATCTTGGCACCCCTGCTAAGTCACCAAACGTAGCAAACCACTCGGGGTGACCTATGGCAGAGGAATAAAATAAAACACGCTTTTTGGCGATGTTTTTTTTTAATAAATCAAAACAGTTGGTCGGTTTTAAACGGGAATTTAAAGCTTATCGCCATCTACATAAGGAGTGTTTCCACAAGATGCGCGAAGTGGTGCAAAAAGAAGAAGATGGAGAGATATGTAATTACGAATGTTAGAGGAGCGTGCTAAAATTTAAAGCGATAAAATCGACGCGAAAATTGTGAAAATGTTTAATAAAACACGACTCGTTCAAGTTCAAAATAGAGCAAAAATCTCGTTGAAGGCGTCTTAAGTATCATTTAAAGAAAAATTTAAAAAAAATTCACAACAATACATAACTTGTAAAATAACTGGAAAAAACGTGGTTATAATAATTTTCGGAGCATACTTTGCGATTTTTTTCTATCGAGGGAATTTCATATAATTTGTGTTTCGGCGTGGAACGCGTCTAGATACTATCTTCAAAAATAACATATATTTTTTTAAGACCTTAAAAACTTCTAATGTTTAAGGGAGATATGTAAGAAATCGGTAGAAATTCGGGTAGCGGCGGCTTAACAACGCTTGTAAAATGAACAAATTGACGAAGTTTTTTTTTACTATTATAGACAATTTTGTTTTGTTTTTGTTTCAGACTAATTTTCGGATATCTTTAAATGTATATGATTTATAAATAATTTATGCAAAATACGCTTTTCAAGCTAGAACGTTTATCGTAAAAATATATTATAATCATATTACATGAATATTCGCATTTCATCACTATGTTTTTGATAGTGAAAATGATGACAGCTAAATGTCATTGGATCAGTCACAAATATAACAGTTTATCAATAGGCAATGTTTATTATAGGCCTGATACTTTACTTTTGTGATACTTTATCTCTGATTAATTTATAGTACTTCCAATAAGTTATATTGCCAAAGTACTTACTTACTAAGAACTAATTATAAATATAATATCTACACTATTGTTAAAATAATTCATAATATACCGGTATTTTGTTGTCTTTTCAATTTATTTACTGCGTAATGTTAATTATTTTCTTCCTATTTTATTTTTTTAATTTGTGTACACTGAGAAAGAAAAAAGAAGGAAATAAATTAAACTATACAGCAAATAAAATGAAAAGAAAACAAAGTCTCGGTACAAATACGCATATTTTATTAACAAGAGTGCAATTATTATATTTATAATTAGTTAGCATTTGTAATTATTTTGGCATATAACTTATTTAAATAATTATAAATATACTAGCTGGTACCCGGCATGCGTTGCTATGCCATTTAATAACGAAATTGTTTCTCCCTTCGCCTCCTTTCCCATTCGTCCCGTTCACTTTCCTCCTCCCCTTCCTCTCCCGCGTCCCCTTCCCCTCTCGCGTTCCCACTCCGCCTTTTCCGCCTTCCCTCTCCTCACTCCCCTCGCCCGCTTCCCCTATTCCTTAAACCCCCCTCCCGTGTTCCTCTCCCCCCTCCCGGGTTCCCCTCCTCGCACCTTCCGCGGACCCCCTTTCCCGAGTTCCCCTTCCTTGTTCCCCTCCCCTCCCCTCCCTCATCATTCACCCCTCTCCCATCCGCCACCCCCTCCCGCATTCCATACATTAAGTCCCGGTACATTCAGTTTTCAAACAGTTCGCGTGGCACCAATTGCAATTTTATATACAAATTTCATAATGCCAGAGCTCACCAGTATATACAGAAACCTTTGTGGGCGTGATCATATCAACTCACCAAAGTTTCATCGCAATCGGATGAACGGTTAGCAATTCACAGGAAAGTAGGTAAAAAGTAGGAAAATGAAATTGTTGTTTTTACTATCTTCCTCGCAACTTTTCCATATTTTCTCACCGTTTAAACTTTCCCTGGACTACGACAAACGTTTCAAAAGCAAAATCAGCTAAATCGGCCCAGCCGTTCTCGAGTTTTAGCGGGACAAACGAACAGCAATTGATTTTTATATATATAGATTGTAAAAAAATCTTCAATGAAAAGTAAAGTTTTAATACAAGTAATCTATAAAGAGCCTAATAAATCATGCAATTTTCACACTGCGATGTTACGATAAAAAACACTCAATTGTTTAATATTTTTATAAATACGAGTATATTACACCAGTGTATAGTTTAGTAAATATTTAAAAAGTGATTAGTTAGCATTTTCGCATTTCCTGTAGAAAAAAAACAGAGTCTGTAATTCACAGAGAAGTGAAACCTTCAGAAAACTAAAGTAGACAAGAAGGCAAGAGGCGGAGGCTACGAAGCATTGCACAAAGAGGAGACCGATTATACTCTCTCTCGCCGACTAAATCCGATATATGTATGTGTTTGTCTGTAGCAGCGTTGTTATTTAAAACTCGATGAAACGGAAACGACACTAAAATGAGACAAACACATACATCTATAGGATTTAGCCTGCGAGAGAATGAGGTAGAATGAAACCTTACCCCATTGGCTGCTTTGATTAAGAGCTCACTTTTCAAGGCTCCTATTAATTGAGATTGCGTGGGTGAAAGTTTCATTTCTACCGCATGTGAAATGCAATCGATTTTTTTTTCAAGTATTTTGGGGTTCCAGACCATAGGTGGCGGCCAAATTTAACAGTGGGGCACTATTGCGATTTGTACAGGGTCAGCAGTTAGGTACCATTAAAGGTTATTATTATCTGCGGACCCTGTTAATTACGCCCAACTTCCGAGAAACTAAAGCTGGTCACTTAAAGTTACGCAAATCAACGGAAGGGTTGTTGGGAAGATTGCTCCCGCTGAAGGCGACTAGATTGTCATTTCGACCCTTGTAGATGAAATCAGACATGATTGGGTCTTTTAACCGTTAATTTCATTGAATCATTGTCTATCGCCTAGGAGTCGAAAGATCTTGCGTAAATTGACGTCAACACTATTCACTCAAATCGGCATAGATCACACTTCTGGGGGTGATCTATTTAATGATGATGGTGAAAGGTTATAATTGCACTTTTCGCAGTTTTTAAAGTTTATTCCATACATAGTACCTACATCATTACGCCTATTTTTCTTTGATGTGGCAAAATCATACAGCTGAAACGTTTAGGAAAATATGTTACGACTCACATGTCATGTAAAAGCACAATATTATATGAAACGGAAAAATATCTCGCTTGTGCAAATGTAGTTTTCGCCATCCAAAAACATTGTCGTAGGTTGATGAAATTCCCCGCAAAATATCCCTTCTGCCATACCCTGAAAACAATATGTTTGTGGGTTACAATTTTAATGAACAAAAATATCCAACACTATCTTCATAGAAGTTGTAAAAAAAACATGACAATAAAAGAGAAAAATTAAAATGTTTTCGGAATTGAATGCCATTTATGTTCCTTATAAATTAACTAGCAGACCTGGCCACACATTGCTGTGGCTAACGAAACACAACGCCATTACCCAACCTTTATAAAATCCACACCACCCGCTTGCCAGCTGCCCGCTGCCCGCTGCCTGAATTGAATATTTGAATTTCTTGGCTTTTCGCTACTATAATAAGCATATATTATACATATAAGCCTTCCCCTTGAATCACTCTATCTGTTGGTGAAAACCGCATGAAAATCTGTTTCGTAGTTTAAAAGATCTATGCGCACATACGTTTTGAGAGACTTCATTTTATACTATGAAATAATAGTAATGCAATTCGAGCGATCGCCACTAATTATACAATGCTTGCAATGCAACACTGGATATTTGAAAAGGAAAAATCAAATACCTACTTACTCTAGGACATCTATTTTCCAATTTCTTCCGTAGAACGAATTTCAAAAGTGACTATAGTACGGCCCTCCAGCCGTTTTAAATCGCACAAAAATATGTTTTCTTTGAATCTCTCGGCTTTTCTCTAATATAATTTACATGTATTATACATATAAATATTCCTCTTCAATCACTCTATCTATTGGTGAAAACCGCATGAAAATCCGTTGCGTAGTTTAAAAGATTAACGCGCACATACATTTTGAGCGACTTCATTTTATACTATGTAATGATGATGATGATGATGATTCAAATTATCTGTAAATATGTGCCGGCTTAAGAACATTTTTTTTGACTTTCTTAATATGACAATGACAGAACCCAAATAATAATTAATTACTTTTTGTTAAAATTTTAGAAATACTTGTGGAAATTGATTTAATTTATATATTTTTTAAACCAGATTACATACACGTAATTAGGGATACATTTTACTATTTTGTATTATCTTGTTCAATGCACATAAAACTGTGTTTCTAGTTTCTCGGCTCGTTGGGCGAAACAGTGTGTGTATTTTCGTGGAAATTTTCTCAAGGCATTCAATCGACCAGCAACGAGCGACTTATGTCTAATAATAAACCCACATCTGACGTCCAAGATATTTCACACATTGTTGAAGCCGAAGTAAAACAATTTTCTACGGTCGCGCTGTGTTTTAAATTTAAAAAAATCACATAACAAATGTTAATAAGTGATATTTAATAGTTGCTTGAACGTTTGCTTCTCTACAATTTTCGCGAATAAAGTGAATAATTTATTTACTGTCGTGTGTGCGTATTCTAAACACCATTTGACAGTGACTTTTTAATGCACAAACCGAACATTGCAAAAATAAAAGTGTTATTTATCGGTTATTTTTAATTTAAAATAATAATAAAACGCACAATAGTCTGTCAAATGAACGGTAGATTTTCAATTGCTTACAATTGTACATGATCAACAGAAATACCTAATGGATTGCATAAAATAAGACAAAAATGTACCTCACGTAATGTAACAGTTCTATGTAGGTGTAAACAAAGTTATTATACAAAATTAATAGAATACTTAGTTTTTACCACGCTTATAAATAAACGTGATAAAAACTAAGTATTCCATTAATTTTGAATTAAAATGGTGCCACGAAATAAGTTTTCTGTGTTTGAAGAAAGTTACTAAAATTTATTTCTTATTTAGTATCTACAAACATGCAGTTAAGTGATTAATTTAAAACCATATTTCATTTAGACCCAGTATAGGTCTATCTCTAGTACTCCATGATCCAAATATAACAATTCATAATAAAATTAAAATGGTTTAAACCACTTTTAAACGCATGTTTTGGAAATTGACAGATAATTATTGGAGAACCAAAAAATGAATTTATTCTAATTGAAGATCAAAATTAATAATATAGGTAGGTCCATCGAAAGATCTGTCTAAAATCACTTTATTCAAACTTATAAATAACATATGTAGTAGATATAGATTGAATAAAAATAATAACAATTACAAAATAATAAATCACAAATAACTGGAGCATTTGGTTCCTTTGGAACAGATAATTTGCCTAGGGAAGTAATGTCGACCTGACAAGACAAAATAGCACTTAAATATTTTTAGTTGTTTTAAATTTTCTCAATTGTTATTACATGTTTAAATAATATTATTTACTTACTTCCTATAATATTATTTGCTCTACCAATGCTAAGTGATTTTTGATTGTCCCTCTCTAAATAAATATCCTCTCTTCTATCAAGCGTTATCAAAAATTGCCTCTCCTCCATTCAACATTTCATCTCTTCTAAGTCTGAACTCTACTCCAATCTTCCATAAAATTCTGAAATTTGCTCATTTAAATAAAATTAATATATAAATTCACCTTTCCTTTCTCTGTAATTATAAATGATGGCCTAGAACACCCTTGAAGGGTGAAAGCCAGAAATAATTGAAAAAAAAATGCTAAGTGATGTAATTGATTAAAATAAATATATGAAATAAAATTTTAAAATAGACTAATCAGCTTCTTCAATACTATTATTTATTTAAGAAGTTTTAGGAAAGCAGAGGTAATTTTAGTTAAAAATTTAATTCAATAGTACCTAAGGTAATTATACCTATTTACTTACAAAACGTAGGCAGTAGCAGGTGTTCACTTACGATAATATTGTTCCGTAGGATACGCTTAGCTAAAATGTTAATTTGTTGTTTGTTTAGTGAAGTGGATGCAGAATACATAAGCGTAGATAAATTATTGATACCCTCAACGATCGTCAAAGGTAAAACTGGCTCATCAATTTTGGATATCTTATCCACCTCCCTCGGCAGGTAAGAAAAATATCATATATTGGTTTACTAACCCAATAGCATAAACCTTGTTTTTAATAATGTGCATCGATGTAATCTTATTACAATACATATGACATAATTTACATTGCTGAAAAAATAACATTAATATGTTTTAGAGTTCTCAAAACGACTATTGAAACTTTTAAGGCCAATGTTGAATATAATATGAAGAGACCTGGAGATATCATTTAGCAGCACCATACCTCTCGGCATGCTAAGCCAGACCAGGGGTCCTAGCATGGTCGATCGATATAGGTTTTATCAAAAATGTCGGTAACTTGCCATCGCTCCCGAGCACGACTGCAGACCGCTAACGAACAAACAATAGTTCACAATGACTAGGGGTTCCTAATAAATTTGACATAAACTGTTGTTTATTCGTTAGCGGCCTGCAGTCGTGTTCGGAAACGATCGCAAGTTACCGACATTTTCGATAAAACCTATAACGATCGACCATGCTAGGTACCCAGAACGCCCGTTCTGCCTTGTGGAATACAGAGCAAGTCGTGGTGTCAACCCTGACGGTAGTTGTTCGTTGCGAACAATTTATAGCATTTCAATATGGGCTGTCAATAAAATAGTTTATTAATTAAAATGCTTACTGTACGGCCTCCATTCTTCATAGATTGGAGACTTTCGTAGCGTTCCAAAAAGAAGCGTTTTCGGTGACTAGAATCTATGGTAGGGGGGGGGAGGGAGGGGCGGGGTTCGATCTTGGGAGGGGGCAAAAGCTTTTATGAGAACCTACTTAAATTTTTTTTCAAAAATAATACTTTAGTAAATAAGGGAAAAATAGAAAAAAAATATGTTATACGAAATTTTTTGTGGAATAGTGTAAGTTAGGAGGCTGATTTGAGCGAGTGTGCTGGCCTTGAGATCTAGTATGTAAAAAACAAATAAAATTGAATTAACGATTTTGTTACCTTTGAACCACAGAATTTCTTCTGGAGTGGAAAATAACTGGCAGAACTTTGAGAGGTTGGGAGTCAATCGTAAAAAATGCGTGATATAAAAATATGTGTGCAATGTTATTCGTTAAAAATATAAATAACATTTTTTAATTGAATAAAAAAGCTTCAAGTTTATGCGTCACCTGAATATACAAATAGAATTCATTCTTCGATGAACGGAACGAACCAGGAACGAACGATTTCCGTTCACACAAATACTAAGGAAACTTTAAGCCGCGGTAGAATTTAAAATAAAATTGAATTCTGAAATGTTTTACTCTAACAGGATGCAAACCGAGCTCGGCTGCGGAGGAGGATGACACTCCACTCACTGAGGAAAAACTGGAGCAACAAAAGACCGAACATGAGGCGCAGGTCAAAAAGGTGAGATTTAAGGGAAAAATGACTTTTTTGATAATTTTCTAAGCATTGCTATTTTCTCAAGATTTGATGGAGAATTCCTATACATTTGTAGATTATACAGGGTGTTAATGGTCGTACTTGACTTATTTAGGGTGTCGAAAGTGAAAAAAAAAATCGATGTATCGATATGTATTAAAATATCAATATCGACGTCGATATATTGAGGAAAAAATCGATGTATTTGTAAAATTTTCAAAAGATTTTGCGTTTTTTTAAATATTCAGCTCAATATTATCAATAGTAATTTTTATACACAATTTACATTATTTTAATGTACAAAAATCTTAATAAAAATGAAGGTATTTTTATAAGTATTCCTTTTTATTAGGTAATAATTACAAAAATTTCAAAAACTAAAAGCTATCTTCTAACTAATATGTATACTGAGACGCATACAAAGTTTGTATGCGTCTCAGTAACATTCTATTGGCGTATTAATCTGTCAAAAAGGACTTCGTGTTTGGAACAAAGATATAGTCAATAATCATAGACAATTGGGAAGCAACATGTAGGAGTGGCTTAGATAAAAATGGCGGAAAATAGCATACATTTCTATGTATGTACCTACACATATGAGATACTATTAGTGATAACAAATACTAATGCAAAGACAATAGATTCGTAAGCTATTAAATACATAAAATTTCAACCGCCAGATGTCATGACCCAATACAGATACTTTTTTTCCGTTTGTTCCTATACGGTGCTGGATTCTAGTGACTTTACATAAATAAATAAAAATATATCGTTTTTGATACAATTTTCGATATTGGATATTTATATTGGATTGGATTTCGATTGGAATTTACCTGTTTTAAAACGTAACGTGCAAAAAGAATTAAAAACCTAAAATAATTTGATTGGCGCCATCTGTGAATGCGTATACACAGATGGTGCCAATAAAATTATTTTAGGTTTTTAATTCTTTTTGCACGTTTTCCTTTAAAATATTGAGGTGAATAAATTATTTGCGCCCGTACATATTTAATATGAATATAAATAAATAGTTTATTTTTAATTTTTAACTTTATGAGTAAAACCTCAAATTGTAATATTTAAATAAATGAAGACAATATAAGCGAAACTCGATCGAAAATCTGGAAACAGAAAAATCAGAAAAACATATTGACACCTCTGGGACCGAAGAAAGAGGTCCTGGGTTCGAGTCCCAGAGGTGTCAATATGTTTTTCTGATTTTTCTGTTTCCAGATTTTCGATCGAGTTTCGCTTATATTGTCTTCATTTATTTAAATAATAAATAGTTTTGTCCATAAACAAATCCAAATCTTTCAACAAGGGCTGAAAAATTCAATTTTGTATCGGTGAATCAATCCAATATTGTATTTTTCAGCCTTTCTTCAATGATTTGGGTTTGTTTATGGACAAAACTATTTTATATTAAATGTGTACCTACCTACGGGCGCAAACAATAAATTTACCTTAATATTTTAAAGCATAAAGTGCAAAAAGTATTAAAAAAGTAAAATAATTTAATTAGAGCCATCTGTGAATGCGTAGATTATAACGTACGTGACGTTTAATCTTAACTAGTTCTCGCGACTCAACTTGTTGTGCGTTGTTTTGGTGGATGGAACTATTTAATATCCGGGGAAATCTGATAGTATTAACGGATTTGCTCAATGGGGGTACAATAATAGATAATATACATTTTTTTAATTTTTTTATTTATGTTTATTTAGGAAGCATACAGTTGTGTATAAAGTAGTTGTACATAAAATAGTGAACATAATTTAAACCAGTTAAGTTCCGTTTATAATATGTAGATGTTAGTGGTTAATGATTATGTGATTATGAATCAAGTGGTAATTACACAATTATAGTAGGTATATGGTGTGAGCAATTTGTAAAAAATTGTCAAAAAGGTAATAATAATCAAAACAGAAATAATAGTTTCCAGTGGTTGTTTAAAATAATAGTACATAGTGTTAAGTAGAAAGTTATTAAAAAAAATAAGAAATAATTTTTCATTTAAGTACATTGTACGGTTAGTTTGATTTTAAACGATTTAAGGGTACAATGGAAAATGTCAATATCTCTTAGGGCATTATAAGTTTGGCAGATACGCCCGAGCAAGGAGTTTTGTGGGTATATATATATATTTTTTTATATACCTATATTTTTAATAACATCATTACGAATGTACGGAAATTGTTGTTGTTTCAAGTTGTGTCACATTTTACAATCTCGTTGGGGGGCAAAAGAAATCAAAATTTATTTATAAAATAATCGTAAATATCGTTTGTTCGCATACCTACTGCGTGTTTGACGAAATGCAATGTTTGAAACTTTTTTTCCATTTGTTTGAAATTGTTTTTCTTTTTGTCCAAAGCAGTGCAGTGTTTGACCTCGTCCAATCTATTGCGCACGTCCGACGTATTGCGTTTTATTTCTTCCACGTCGGAATATCATTTCCGTATATTATTTCAAACTTTCTTCTTTATCTAATCGCATTTGAAAATCACCTAATTGAAAAAATTTCAGCAAGTTTTCGGAAACCTGCTCGATGACAGCATTGATTCCCAAGCAAACGCGTCAATGGTAAAATAAATACAACTCGTGGAAAATCAATTAAATTTAAACTGGTTTTGATATTTACACTAGATCCTCATATATATAATTATGGTATATACCACTCCACCATACATACATATATACCTACTTCGTCAAAAAATTATTTCTGTGGATTAGAAGTCTAATTTGATTCAGCGTCCTGCATGTGTGATTTTTGAGGGCATTTCAAATAAAATATTTGTCGTGGATATCAAAATGTTTTATATTAATTTTTAACAGATAAATCTACTACTAGATCTACTACTGAAAAGTACTTTGCATCTTATTATATCATGATAGTTTGGTCTGACCTCAGAAACGTTTGAATTAAAAACAAATTAACAGTTCTTCTGTACTTAGATATTTCTATGATATGTGGTAAAGACCAATTAAATTATTAAAAGAACCAGACACGCAAACCTATAACAAAGTAGATTGTTGTATAATATGTACTGCATTGGTGCAGCCAAATGAAGACATCTTGAAAACTAAGCCATCTAATCGAATAGGTACGTTCCTGCCTGGATCCTAGTTGTTTTTGTTTTAAAATCTAAATACGAAAAACGTATCAATTTTCTAGGTTTCTTCACGGCTCTAACTGTAAACTAAGAAACTGTTTTTTTTTTTTTTTTTTTTACAGTGAATACCGCACAAGAATCTCAACTGCTCCCGTCTGGAGCCAGTGAGACTATGGCATCCCCAATTGGGGTATGTTGTGAGACTGGAGGTAGTGGGGAGGGGAAGGAGGTGGGGAAGAGGAAGGTTGGGAAGTATCTGGCTATTCAGATCTGGTCACCAAACACGGCTAAAGCCATTTTTAAGCAACGTTTCAATTCTGAATGGTGGTCTTACACCAGGGCGATACTGATAGTATCTTCCACTCTGGAACATGCCGCAAATATACTATATATTATTTTAAATTAATTAATTGTGAAATAACACAAATTAATCAAATAAAATTTATTTGCGCATGCCGGGTTCGAACCCGCGACCTCAGGATTGTGAGTTTAATCTGTGGAATCACTTAATATTATAGAATAAATATGAAAAGTGTGTAAAACTTACGTACAATACATTTTCATTTCGCACTTATTAAAACAATTTTTCCATTCTGCATAGTCATTATTACAATTATTTATCCTTTTCGCAGTGCGTCAATTATTATACAGGTCGTTTTGAAAGCAATTTTATTAATTATTGTAGGGTGTAGAACCCCACCATCGAACTTGACAGATGCTGACGTTTTTCTGAGTGACGCAAATCGACCTTACCTTGTGACTTGAGAATGCATTTTGATTTCGCAAGAATACATAACTCTATTATTTTATTGACCTTGCACAGGAAGTAAATGTTTTGTAATATAATGCACGTTGGATCGTTGCACGTGGCTCTGTGGCATTTGTGGGCTCATATGCAATTTTGTTTTTCTTTTGCTGATGGCAATTTGTTTGGAAACTTGGGTAAACATAATAATTGATTATAATTAATTTATTGATTATATCCTTTATGGCCGGAGAAAATGGCCAAACTGATTTAAGGAGGTACGTCACACATCACGAATATACAACATGAATCCCTTTTTGGATGCATCGTTTAGTAAATTTATCTGCAGGGCATGTGATTTATACCCAATATATGTGAATTCTTGGTACCGACTTGAATGTGTTGAGTTGTTTTTTTTGATAAAAAGTTATTAGTGCTGTAGGACAAAGTGGAATTAGTTCAACTTAGATTCAAGTTAGATTCAAGTTCTTTCCGATAAAATGATCCTGAAATGAAACTAGTAATTCGACATATAACATCTGAACCAAAATATTTTTTTCTGTTACAAAGCTTTCAGTCACAAAATATTATCGTAAAATATAGAATATAAAAAAAACATGAAAAAATCTTAGTCAAATAAAATTGAAAATTATATTTTTTGTGAAATTCTGGCACAAATAATAAAATACTTTCCGATCATTTTCCAAATAACTTAAATGCCACATTATACAATAAAACTTTATCCGAAAAGGGGTTCATTAGTAGGAGATTTTGCGGTGGACTTGAAAGGATTTTTTATAGGCCTGATATTTTATTTTTAACCAGACTAACAAAAAGGCTTATTTAAAAAAATTCTCGATTATTTCTAAGGCCAAGATGTATTCTACTCGCAGTATTCAATTGAAGCATTTATATTTATTATTTCTGAGCCTATTTTGCATTATTTCGCATGGCTTCATCTTAAGTTTTTTCTGAACAATTGTTGAAGGAACATAATTGGTATAGACAATTGCTTGCATTTAGCAGGTTTCAAACTTTGAGAAAATTCCAATTAAATATCGTAAAAAATGCTTTTTCTACCTTTTCAAAAGAACCCGTTTGTAAAACTTTTCGAACAACCCGTAAAAACTTTTTAAATATAACATTTTTCTACTTCTACATTATTTGTATAGCGATTTTTTTCATGTTAGCACTTTAATTATGTAATTAAGTACGAAAACAGTGTGCAATATAGTTGTGAATTATGAAAACTTGGAGCAGGTGGATGAGTTTGTGTATCTGGGTAGCAAGTTTACGAGAATTGGGAAGGCTGATAGAGATTTTGAAAGAAGGGTAAATGCAGGTAACTCCATTGATGGAGGACTGAATGCCGTTGGCGCTAATAAAAAAAAACTTTCAAAAGAAGCGAAGCTAGCAGTCCACAATGGAGTGCTGATACCTACCCTGATGGATGGCAGTGAGGCATGGAATTGGCAGAGGAAAGATGAAAGCAGACGAAATGCTGTTAAAAATCAGATCTCTGAGGCATACGTATGGTAAACCCATGTATGATCGTTTGAGAAATGTGGAGATCCGCAAAGAATGCAATGCTGTTATAAGCATAATGAGTAAGATTAAGAAAGGGACCCTCAGATGGTTTGGGCATGTGGAGTGAATGAATGAAGAAAGATTTATCTTTAATTTTTTTTTATTTAGTAACTATATATTTATTATTTTTTTCATTTTTATATGAGACATGTTAGGTTAGGTATATATATAAAATAGAAAATATATTCGTAGACCTCCTCACTAAGAGATCCTGTGCTGAGGGGGACTATGCTTTGAATAAGTTTTCAGCTACTTCTATGGTTTAACTTCATTGTTTGGATAAGGCGTTCCAGATACTTCTATGACGATGTTTTAAGAACACTAGTAAGTTCATATTCCGATAGCTCCTTCAGCCAACATTTAATGTCCTTAATGTAGCTATTTTTAGTTTTAATTTGTTTGATACTAAGTGGGAGTTTGTTATATAACTTTAATGCTAAAAATTCAGAACTTCTTTGTCCAAATGAAGAGTTACACTTTGGTATATTAAGTATGTCTGTTTTTTTGGCTCTGGTATTGTAAGAAGAATATATGTTGCAAATGTGAATGGTAGAAGAAGTCGGGGACGCCCGAGGAAGACATGGCACGATCAAGTGAATCAGATACTTGAGACGGGACATGTCAAGAGTCGGAATAATAGAAGAGTATGTATGAGACGACGTATGAATGTGAATGAGGCAAAGAGTGTGTGCTAAGACCGAGTTGTTTGCCGGTTCGTCCTCCCTGCCTACCCCTGCGGGAAACGGCGTGATGGTTAGTCAGTTACATAGCTTCATCCCTGAAATTCTATTGAAAGCCAATCATACTTTAGTGATAGGTACCTAATTTTAAATTATTACAAGCAATAATTGTCAGCCTGAGACACTCATTTAGATTGAAAAATCTTCCGAGAAAAGATACTTGCCGCCAACGGGACTTGAACCCGTGTCCTTCCGATTGCCGGTCGAATGCTCTGACCACTGAGCTATGGCGGCTTATCAAATACCCGCCAAATAATTCAATATATACTAGTGTTTCATTCTACAATTACTGCTTGTTATATTTTTTCCACCTGAAAACAACCAACTTTATTTTTGCGAGGAAGACATTGTTAGTGTTAAATCCCTCGCTAGGTGGCGTCGAGACAAATTATGTCTGCATTTATTGGGGAAATACTTAAACTTGTTAAATATTAATTATTATTTTTTTAATTTATAAACTAACGTTTAGACAAGATTTTTATGCATAGCACAAAGGGTAACAATTATTACAAGCAATAATTGTCAGCCTGAGACACTCATTTAGATTGAAAAATCTTCCGAGAAAAGATACTTGCCGCCAACGGGACTTATAAAGTTGGTTGTTTTCAGGTGGAAAAAATATAACAAGCAGTAATTGTAGAATGAAACACTAGTATATATTGAATTATTTGGCGGGTATTTGATAAGCCGCCATAGCTCAGTGGTCAGAGCATCATGAAAAATCTTCCGAGAAAAGATACTTGCCGCCAACGGGACTTATAAAGTTGGTTGTTTTCAGGTGGAAAAAATATAACAAGCAGTAATTGTAGAATGAAACACTAGTATATATTGAATTATTTGGCGGGTATTTGATAAGCCGCCATAGCTCAGTGGTCAGAGCATTCGACCGGCAATCGGAAGGACACGGGTTCAAGTCCCGTTGGCGGCAAGTATCTTTTCTCGGAAGATTTTTCAATCTAAATGAGTGTCTCAGGCTGACAATTATTGCTTGTAATAATTGTTACCCTTTGTGCTATGCATAAAAATCTTGTCTAAACGTTAGTTTATAAATTAAAAAAATAATAATTAATTTTAAATACTTACATACCATCTATATACCCCACCTTTTAAAATTACCTAGTATAATGATCCAAAATAATAAATTGTAAGGTTATCAATATAAATAAATAAATATTTCTAGTTCGTTGCTTGTCTAGTACTGTCTCCTCCTGAAGACAGCGTCTGGCAATTTCCCAGTGGCGTGCAACGTGTTTCCTGAAAACGTATACGCTTATTATCTTTGTACAGGTCAGTAGAGAGGTACCTATACCTTAAATTATTTTTGCTATTATTGTTTTATATGAATTAAAAATAGTCCGCAAAGTGAAATAATCTTTGATTTTTAACTTTTAGAATTTAATAAATTAGGTATATTGTAAGCCCCTTTGATTTTGACGGACGTTTTCCTTCTTAAGGGCCCGCAACCCGAATTTGTACCGGTTTCTTACATATCTCCCTTAAACACGTTAAGTTTTAAAGCTCTTAAAAAAATATATGTTATTCTTGAAGATAATATCTAGACATTGCCGGCGCCGAAACGCAAATTATATAAAATTTCCTCGATAGAAAAAAATCGCAAAGTATGCTCCAAAAATTATCATAAATACGTTTGTTTCAGTTATTTTACAAGTTATATGAATGAAAGAATTCAAAGTGTTTGTTTAAATGCTGTTTAAGACAATGCCCGCAAGATTTTTGCTCTATTTTAAACGAGTCGTGTTTTATTAAACATTTTCGCATCGATTTTGTCACTGTAAATGTAAGCGCTCTCCTCTAACAATCGTAGTGTCGTATCTCTCCATCTTCTTCTTTTCGAGCCCGGTTACGGAGCCGTAACTTCCTTCAGTTTAATCTATGCTAATATTATAAAGAGGAAAGATTTGATTGTTTGTTTGTTTGCATTGAATAGGCTCCGAAACTAGTGAACCGATTTGAAAAATTATTTCACTGTTGGAAAGCTACACTATTCCCGGGTGACATAGGCTATACTTTATAAAGCTAAATAGAAAGGGTATGCGGGAGGGGAACGGGGACGCACGGGAAAGCTACAACAGATTCGGGAAGAAACAATGTATTTGGCAACGCATGCCGTGGACCAGCTAGTTTTAAATAAAAAATTGGTCAGAAATTGTAGTAGGTATTTGAATATCCCTTTATTTATTCGGTTTGTGCGGCCAAAGTGTTTTCTGCGTGTTTTGATGAAACGAAGCTGCAAGAGTCCGTTCTGCGACAGTTTTGGCTCGATAAGTAATAAGTTTGAGTTCTCAATAAGTTTGGCGCAATAAGTAATATCTGCCTACAATATTAAAGTAAATATATTTGCCCATTTCTATTTCATAGGGCTTTTGGGTATACTTGGAAAGGTTCATGTTTCCATGCTGTTGAATGTGACAACGAACATTTTATGCAACGGGTACAATTTGTACACAGTGTACCCATGTAAATTTCTATAGGCGTGCCAAGTTTATATTCTGAGTAGACAGGTACTGGCTTCAACTTCAAGTTATGTAAATCTTGTTTGGCAGATTATTATTATTGTTATTATCATGATTTAGGTGTCTCCCAATATTCAAATGACTCCCAAAATTCATAATATGGGGATACTATACTTGTATATAAGAAATTTGTGATATTTCTCTACCTTAGGGAGTATGGCTACTATCCGCAGCTCTATCCTCTTGGGCATGCTCGGGATGAACCATCTACTGTTCAGAAGGGATGTGCTCACTGTAACAAATTTCTTCAGACTGATGCGTGGATGGTTCGAAAACTCCTCTATCATGGAGAGCATTAGTTTCAATGTTGCCGATGGTTATCTCCGTCACCGACAGCACAGACTGTTTTATCTCCCGGCTTGCAGAATTAACTTGCCAATGGTCTTATTGTTATAAAGAATCACTTCGAATATCGATATATGTAACACCAATGAAGCATATCTTATCTTATCTAAAATATTTTTTCTTATAAAAACGATTTAAAATCGCAATTTTGTGATGTTTTTAAAATGAATAATTTGAATTGAATTGTGTAATTTTTGCTCTCATTGCAACGTATTGACAATAAGGAATTAGTTTCCTTTATAATTATTATATTAATATAAGTTTTGACTTGTTGAATACTGCAGACCAAAAGGTATAAGTGGTTTCGTGAATTTAAAATCCTCTCTTTTGGTATTAGTTATTATTTATTATGGAGCGACTACTGCATCACATGTTTAAACAGTCGATGCAATGACGCGATTCAAACAACCACGTTGCATTAAAACCGAGGGCAAACAAAACACAACAACAATAAAACTCCAACAAGTTTGTGAAGAAACAAATCCTGGTGTAAAAAGTTGTCCAACTCCGTCAATGCACGGAATCCGTACAAACGCTACCCGTGTATTTTATAATTTGTTTGTGACAATGACTAGCTACGGTGGCATACTTATATAACGCTCTTTGTTGCCTCGTCGCGTCGCCAAGGAAAAAGTTCGATTGGCCAAGGAAAACCTTCAAGACGAGGCGCTGGACCGGGAGCTGTTGTACCAGCGGCAGATTGAGAAGGATCAGCTGAACTTTGAGAGAGAAGTACACTTACCCTGTTTAATATTTCGCGTGTGCAACCATACCAACCTTTCGATCCAAACAGACTGATAAGATGCTTAACCATTTTATAACAATAAACTTCTCTGATTTTACTGCTAATCATTGCTAACCAAGCTGAAAATAGCATTTTTATAATTTTTTTATTGGGATTGATGATCTTTTATTCAGATTTGTTTGTCTTTGTGTTGAGTGACACTAAATTATGTAGATACAAATAATTGTGAAATATAAAACTCTGCTTTTAAATACTGACTTTTTTCTCAATAACAACAACTTATTATAACTAACTAACTAGGTAATCGCAGGGTGAATATTCAAAGAATCAAGGAATTTGGAAATAAATATTTTTTATCAATTGTAGTTGTTATGATTACCTATAGCTGTAAATGTATTTATTTATTTATTTATATATTTATTTATTTATATATAAATAATTATATATATATATATATATATATATATATATATATATATATATATATATATATATATATATATATATATATATATATTACAATACATTACAAAATGATACTTTGTCTGTCCAACTGGGAAGGATACCCGTTTCAGGACAGCCAAATTGTATATTTAGTTCATAATATTCTTAACAAAGGAATGGTTTCGTTCAAGATATCACAGGAATTTGCTTCTGTCAAGACAACTTTTGAGAAAATTAAAAATTGTATTCTGAACAAAGGGATGATTTCTTTATGTCTTTGAAAGAATCGCAAAGATGTGATTTTTTTTTTCAAGGTCATTTTGGAGAACATTAATAATTGCATTCAGAGTGAATGAGTGGTTTCTTTAGTGAGATCACAAGTAGGAGATTCTTTCCAGACCATTTTAGTTAACATTTACAATTGCATAATTAGAATTTACAAATTTATAAACCAATATTTGACATATGAATTCCCAATGTATTTATGACTATTTAATTTTAATAAAGTACTATAATTTTTAGAATTTCTTAAATAGTAGAAATTACACAATTATAAACCAAATATATGACAAATGTGTGCTAGCATTTTCACTAAACGTTGATACATAATTTAAATCCTTTGACTTAAAGTATGTAAATTTCAGTTCCCAGAACGCCGAAGAAAAAAATAATAATGCTGTTATTAAGGTTCTGCTAGTATTTTTGTATTGATATGAATGTGACATCTGTTTCGAAATCCAAAGCCATTATTAAGTAGATAAAATACTAGCTGGACTTAATAATATGTAATACAATTTACTCTAATTATTTAAAAAAAGTTAGAAAAGATTAATTCTTTTTCTTGCTTTGAAAAATTATAAAAAAAGAATAAATATAAAAAAAAAAATTCAAGTTTGTATTTTTTTACCGTAGGTAACAGCACTTAATATGATTTTTTTTAATATGTAGTAGACGTGTTTTCCAAAGCTTGTAACATTTTTTTAATTACTTAAACTATACACAGATCGACAACAAATTATTGATAAACCTGTTTAACTGATGAAGGGGAGTAAATAATGTTTTATGCAGAACAGGACAATAAATATATTATGATTTTGTTGATTTCCATGTACATTATATGTTGGTATTGGTATCAACGTGTTGCTTTTCATACTAATATAAAAAATATTGTATATAGATTTATAACGTTAATCTATTTAAGAGGCCGTACCGCCCGGAGTCATTGCACATATTTGTTAAAAGTTAGACGAAGAGGAAGTGACTACAGACCAGTCACTAAACATATCTGAAAATATTTCAAACAATATTTCGATTCTTATTATGATCTCGATCCCTCACCATTTACATTATTTTATTTTTCAGTCTGGAACGTGTTGCAAATTATATACGACTAGCTGAAGTCCCCGACGTTGCTCGGGCTTTATAAATTGAACCATAGACTACAATATAACTAAAACTTACAACATTTATCCAACTTTAAAAAAACAGTTTATTTTGTAAGTAAATTAGGTAAATAAAGATTTCCCGACTCCTAGGCTCCTGACAGTTCTGTGTAATTTTTTAAATGTTTTGATCATTAAATTCCAGCCTAAATTAGATAAAATTGATCTTTCTTCGTGAAATGGACTTAAATCATCAATTAATTCTTTTCCGTGAAATAAATTAAAATGGTTATAAATATAACTGAAATTCTATTAATGTTTTAATATTATACCTACGTAACATGTAATATTGTTGTATTTGTTTAGGCAGGCGGAACTCCTGGCATACCGCAGTCCTGGTCTGGACAGCAGCTTTACAGCCGGGCTTGGTCTTCCAGCGAATCCCTCAACCAGTGCCGGAGGGGTAGTCAGGGCGCCGCCTGCGATTCTCCCGCGGTAAGTTCTATCCACTGTTAATACTACCAACTTTTTAACCACATGACAAATCTCAGATTTTTTTGGTTATTCTTTATTTGTTCTGGTCATTATTTTTCTTCTACCTTGTGTACAAAGCCATTTTCGAAAATTTTAAAGAAAACTAGCTGACCTAGCAAACGTTGTTCTGCCATATAAATTATTTCTAGGGAATATTTTGGTTGTTAAATAAAAAATAACGAATTTATTGTAAGCGTGTGGGGATGGGATCTATGTTAGGAAGAGGAATGGGGCGCTGTAGACGATGACCGCCGATAAAAACAAAAAAACACCAACCATTCATTTTCGCAATTAAATTTATTTATTTAAAGTAACGGAAATATTCATTGTTGGATCTCTTAAAAGTTAAATACAAAGTGAAAAAAGTAATATATATCTGTCATTCAATAACATAAATAATTTCCTTATCTTTGAAATATGAACGACGGCGACGTGACAGTTAAATTTGTTGGTTCAAAAATACTAAAATCGCGATTAAAAAATAAGAGGGTCACGATAAAAAAATTGGTGGGTGAAATTTTAGGATTATAGGTATTTTTTGATGCCAAATAAAAAAAAATACAAAATAAAAATTTTATCAAAAAAATAGAAAAAAAATTCTGTTTAGGGACACATACCTACATACCTACCAAAAAATATACATAAAAAAATTCATAAAAATCGGTCGAGCCATTTAGGAGGAGTGCGACCACAAACACCGTGACACGAGATTTTTTATATATATTGATAGAAGATGGATTATTATTGGCACAAAATGTCAAAACTATGATATTTGAATAAATTGCCATGAAACTAGAACTAACAAATCTCCCGGGTCTCATTAAACGTATAAAATCCATTGTTAGTTGGATCTTATTTTCATAAAAGTTAACTACTTGGTAATAGATAGATTCCACAGTTATATTGTTGACGGATTTTTTGGGCTGTTTCGATTCTTCTTTCTTCTTGTGTTAAAGTTGCCTCCTTCTACAGGGTCACATATTTATACAAATATAACAGAAACAAAGAGAGATATTGTTTGCAGTTTTGTCGCCGAGATAGGGATGGTGAAAGGTGTTTAGTGTGGAGGTAGAAATAAAGGCCAGGCGCCGCTGTATTTGTAGTGTCGTATTTTTCTTGCTTCTCTTCTCTACGATGTAGAAATAATTTTACCACCCAGGTACCAAAGTCATATTAATTAATTGCATGAAGTTTATAATATAATTCCTTGGTTAGTTTGTTCAATCTGCAGGCCGGCATTTCCTGGCGACCGCAACGGAAGTGGGTGTTACCGCCCCGTGTGGTGTTGTGTGCATTTACTTGGAAATCAATATCCATGATGAAATCGCGCGTTCGTCGCTTTCCATACACATATAAATATATATTCCGAAGAACAAGGGGTGAACGCAGGCCACTAAAAATAGTTTTAACAAAAAATAAAATACGCAGAATATTGCAAAATATATGTAAAGTCCCAACTCTCCGGAGCCAATGAGACATGCCATGCCCAATGGAATATGTTGTGAAGTTGAATGGGGAAGGGATGGAGATGGAATCCAGGAAGGTTGAGAAAAACGTAGATATTTAAATTTGTTTAGCAAACACGGCTAAAGACGCTTAGAGCAAATTTTAGTTTCTGATTTATGGTCTTTCACCAATGCGATTCATAATGTACATTCTGGAGCACCCCGAATTTATATTAAAATGGGGAATGGCGTGTCTTAAGAAAATACATTTAATTCACACTAGAACGCCAGGATTCGTTTTTAATAGAGTATATGACTTTTTGGTTTTCAATAACATGTTAACCAATTTTTTTATTTAGGTATTTAAACATCTAGAAAATATTTATTTAATTAATTACACAAAAATGGTTCCAGTCTTTTTTTTTTAAATAGTTACCGTGGATATGATCCGCGTGAATTGGTTCCAGTCTTTCTTTAGGAAATGGTCACCGTGGATATGGTCCACGTGGAATGGTTCCAGTCTTTCTTTAGAAAACGGTCACCGTGGATATGGTCAACGTGAAATGGTTCCCGTCTTTCTTCAGAAAATGGTCACCGTGGATACGGTCCACTTGAAATGGTTCCTGTCTTTCTTTTGAAAATGGTCACCGTGGATATGGTCAAAGTGAAATGGTTCCCAACTTTCTTCAGAGAATGGTCACCGTGGATACGGTCCACTTGAAATGGTTCCTGTCTTTCTTTAGAAAATGGTCACCGTGGATATGGTCCACGTGGAATGGTTCCAGTCTTTCTTTAGAAACCGGTCACCGTGGATATGGTCCTCGTGAACGTGGAATGGTTCCCGTCTTTCTTCAGAAAATGGTCACCGTGGATACGGTCCACTTGAAATGGTTCCCGTCTTTTTTTAGAAAATGGTCACCGTGGATATGGTCCACGTGTAATGCTTCCAGTCTTTCTTTAGAAAACGGTCACCGTGGATATGGTCCAAGTGAAAAGGTTCCAGTCTTTCTTTAGAAAACGGTCACCGTGGATATGGTCCACATGTAATGCTTCCAGTCTTTCTTTGGTCACTGTGGACATGGTCCACTTGAACTAATCCCAGCCCTTCTTTAGAAAACGGTCACCGTGGATATGGTCCACGTGTAATGCTTCCAGTCTTTCTTTAGAAAACGGTCGCCGTGGATATGGTCCAAGTGAAATGGTTCCAGTATTTGTTTAAAGTTATTGTCCTAAAGATGATTTCACTTTGAAACGTTGATGCTCTTTTGGTTTATTTTTATGTAAAGTAACATTTATGTAATTCTATTAAAGATCAAAGTATTGAAGATTAAATTGAATTTCGAGATGAAGGAACGAGACCGTCAGCGGGAAGAAGCAAAAAGATGTTGCTGTAGAAATGAGATTTAGTGTAGGATTTATCATAAATTAATTAATCGAAAACGAAAGGACGAACGAAGAAACGATTTTCAAATCTGCTTTGCCCTGCTTTTCTTGCACTTAAAAACATTAGTAGGCATATTGAAAGGGCAAATAAATAAGTGTTCCTTATTTTGAGATTGTTTAAACATTTTCTTCCGTTTCTATTTTTCTAAAAGACTATGTCCTACTTATTATTTGTTTATTTCCTAATATATTTGTTTTTACTTTAATCGCGGCACTATAAACTCTCACTTTGCTAGATCAATTTTGATAAATGTCCAATAATTTATTTATTTTATTTTATGCCCAGAGAGAGAATTGTGAGAATTGCACACTCTGATTTTATTTTATTTCATGTGTGTATTTTTTAACTATCGTAATTTTTATTATTTCCTTATGATGTTCAAAATTATTTCTCGTGTTAAAGGACGCTACCTGCATTTATGTAAAACGTTTTACATAAATGCAGGTAGCGTCCCTTTAACACGAGAAATAATTTTAAAACGTTTTACATAAATGCAGGTAGCGTCCCTTTAACACGAGAAATAATTTTAAAACGTTTTACATAAATGCAGGTAGCGTCCCTTTAACACGAGAAATAATTTTAAAACGTTTTACATAAATGCAGGTAGCGTCCCTTTAACACGAGAAATAATTTTAAAACGTTTTACATAAATGCAGGTAGCGTCCCTTTAACACGAGAAATAATTTTAAAACGTTTTACATAAATGCAGGTAGCGTCCCTTTAACACGAGAAATAATTTTAAAACGTTTTACATAAATGCAGGTAGCGTCCCTTAAACACGAGAAATAATTTTAAAACGTTTTACATAAATGCAGGTAGCGTCCCTTTAACACGAGAAATAATTTTAAAACGTTTTACATAAATGCAGGTAGCGTCCCTTTAACACGAGAAATAATTTTAAAACGTTTTACATAAATGCAGGTAGCGTCCCTTTAACACGAGAAATAATTTTAAAACGTTTTACATAAATGCAGGTAGCGCCCCTTTAACACGAGAAATAATTTTGAACATCATAAGGAAATAATAAAAATTACGATAGTTAAAAAATACACACATGAAACAAAATAAAATCAGAGTGTGCAATTCTCACACGGGAGAAGTGTAACCATGGCAGAAAACTACAGTAGACAAGAGTGGGAAGGCATTATGCACCGCACAAAGCGGAGACCGATTATACTATTATTCTCCCGCAGACTAAATCCTATAGATGTAGGTGTGTGTTTATCTCTTTTTAGTGTCAACGTTTTTCCTTTCATTGAGTTTCAATTTTCTTTTTTCTTTCAGTTTTCGTTCTTTTATAATTTTTAAATTGTTTTTTATTTAAAAATACACCCATATTCAAATTTAAAGTAAAACATATGGTTCTTAAAACTAATTACAAAATATACATTTATTTTTAACGAAACTACCCAATTCAAAAGAGAATTTTTTTTTTTGAATTTTGGAGTAGTGCCATTGTAAAATGCGAGTAGTTACAGATAAGTCGTTATTACAAGTACTTATATTAAAAATATATATACATGAAGACAAATCGATCAGCAATGCGATCAATCTGAATCTTTCTTAAGGATGAAAGGTTCCACGCGTACAGCAACTTGCATGTACATTATGTATGATACGTAGGTCCTTTAAGAAAAAAAAATAGAATGTAGCTGAATCAAGTATTTCAACTTTAAATCATCAAGTAAAAATCATCATGCATTATGCTTATAATATAACATATTTATCTATTAGAACCGCAGTGGTGGTGCAACGTTTGGTGACCTACTGAGTAGTGATGGGCATGATAAATCGCCGTGAAATAAAGTGGATAAGTGCTTTGTCAATTTAGCAGTAAACTGGCAAGTATAACAGAAACATGACCCGTCACCATTGTCATTTGACATCTGATTGGTAGAAGCTTTTAACCGTTAAGAATCACAAAAAATCCTTCCAAATATGGATATATAGCTAACAGTGTTAAAAAAATTACATTTTCTAAAATGCAGAAAAAAATCTGAAAAAACATGTTTGCAGTTCATACGGGGTAGAAGTGAAACCTTCAGAATTAGCCACGTTGTTTTCTTAAGTAATTAAGATTAATGCTTGTGTGTGCTTTCTTTTAGATATGACTTTAAAATTTTCCTCTTGTAATATTTTAACATAGGTATTTACTTATATACGAAAACATGTACAATGTGACCTGAGAACGGGGTACCCCAGTAAGGACACATTTTTCTCTAAAAAAATTTAAAACAAAGAAAAAAATATACTTAAAAAACTACTTAAAGTTGTACTACTTATATTGTAATAATATACTTGTACTACTTAAGTACTTGTATTGTGATAATATACTTGTAATACTTAAGGGCAAAGCAGACTGATTAGTCGATTTCCGCTAGTACGCCCTCAAAGGGCAATAATGTTTGACAGTTGACGTCGACTAATTCGATCGTTCAACGATTTCTCAAAATTCCGCAAAATTTCATTTCCTAATTTAGTATTTTGTGAAAATCGAAGAAAAGGCAGCAAGAAAATTGCCAAAATCGCTTCAATGATTTATTATTATTTCTGCAATACATGCAATTTCGTGGCTTTTTTTACCATATCTTCTTACCCATCAATTAATGCAGGGAACTTAAAATTGTGGTTCCAGTGTCTAATAAAAATATTTTTTCTAATTGCACTCTTACTAACACATTTCCTTCGTACTCTAAATATTCATTTTGCATTTAGCTATCTGTAAACCCGTCTGTAATTCCCCTAATATGACCAGCTTCCAAAAAAAAACAAAAAAAAAATTAACCAATTTCCCTCGGGGCCTATATCATCTTATAGGATACTGTGTGGAGGATTTTTTAGGCAAAGTAAGGAGAGGAAGTTTTGGGAAAAAAATAGTATTGAGGGGTCGGTAGGAATCTAGTGTGTCCAGAAGTGACTGAATCCATTCTTCCTACTGCCGTGCAAGGCGAAGAATCGAGTGAGTCGGGGTGGAGAGGTCAAAAGATCTCCCTAAAGCAGTTTTTTTTAAGTGAAATTTCTATAGCATGATTTGGATTTACCTCACTTGATGTGACCTATGGCACGGGTGTTGGTTATCCAATAAATGGTTCCCGGGGTTTTAACTTTTTAACTTCCTTGACAAAAAACAAAACGTTTTTTTTATTAGAATTTTTGTGTTAGTATACGAGCGAGTCCTATATTTTTTCTGATTTCTAAACTAGTTCATTAGGTGTTATTAAAGTGTTCGGAGATATAATGGGTAGTGCCTATTTCAAAATAAGCAGGATATATGATCACCTTCCGCCGAACAAAGAACAGAAGAGTCAATTAATATGACCGCCAAAACTTATAATCAATCATCAGCCCATGCGTGGCATCTAAAATAGTAGCCTCAATCCAACTACATTATGCTTTGTTTGGCGGTCGCAAGACCCCAACTTGTAAAAATTAACCCATAAAGACGAAATTTTTTCAAGTGAAATTTATTTAGCACCGTTGCGCGTTGTGATTAGAAACTCGATGAAATGAAAAATACTGATACTAAAAAGAGACAAACGCGTACATCTGTAAGATTTATCCAGTGAGAGAATGAGATGGTATAATCGGTCTCCTCTTTGTGCGGTGCTTCGTAGTCTCGCCACTCTTGTCTACTTAAGTTTTCTGAAGGTTTCACTTTACTTCTATCGCGTGTGAATTGCACAATCTGATTTTTGAAGTAAAACTACTAATGCGTTACGAGTGAATGCGTTACGAGTGAATGCGTTACGAGTGAATGCGTTACGAGTGAATGCGTTACGAGAGCGTTACGAAAAGTGTGATCGGGTGAGGCGAACGGTCGGGCCATTACGCACGCTCGACTTGGGGAGTAAGCTGGTGAATGCGAGACGAGTGCGTTATGAAAAGTGTGATCTGGCGAGGTGAACGGAACGGAAGTTGAGAGGGAGATTTTACGTAAGATTTTTTAAGTTAGTGATGTTTTACTTCAGTCGTGTGGTCTAAGGCACACTCGTTTTTTAACTATAATTCATCTGTTTTTATTATGTATGTAGTGAAAGTGTTTCGACTTTCCCCTGCATCGAACGGCACGTCCTAGTTTCGCTATCATTTTATACAATTTCAGAGAAAAGTGTGTATATACGTGCGCTTTGCCACCAAAGAAGCAATGTCATCGGCATCGAGTCTTACTGCAGAGTTTCAGGTCGATCGGATGTCGGGAAATGGTTTAATTTTCAATTTCAACAAAACAAAATCGAAATTCAAATAGACGTATTTTAAAATAGCACCTCAATAACATTCAATGTACAGTGTTTCCAATATAATGCCCGCCGCGTGCAAAACTGTATACATAAAATTCTCTTATAAACATTGAAAGTAATAAACAGTAAAGTGGCCTGCAAGGTAAATATGATACTGTTTAATCTACCTAATAAATATAAACTAGAGTAGTTCTGTGAATAGCTTTACAAATGGCATTCAAAAAAGTATGTTTGTAATTTTCTCTTATTTAGTAAATCAAAACCAAAATTCGCCCTGAAATCATAAATCCATAAAAGTAGGTTTACTATCCTTTACTCTTTACTGTTGCATTCTTTATGTTTTCGTACTACTCGTATAAGAAGTAAATTATGTCATAGGCACATTTGTACATTAAAAATTAATAAATTAGTAAATAAACCATAATTATTTTACGAAACATCTGTTTTTATTTTTTTATTTCAAATAAGGAATAGGCCACTTGCATCACATTTTAAAAAAAATCTGGTTTAGGCAAATATTCGAAGACATTCTGTATTTTTTTAGAGTTTTTAAAACCTGGCGATTTTTTGAAAATTTCAATCCGAAAAATTAGACCAGTTTTTATAAACCGGAAAGAGGGGACATTATTTTACAGATGCGAAAAAACGATAATTACATAGCCGAAAATCATAAAAAGAACATTTTCCACAAGAAAGGGCACAGAAGACTAACGAGGCATACCAAAAATATTACATCTCATAAATATTTTTTCCTCGATCCATCTTATTGATCATAAATCATTATAATGTTCAACGTCTATATTACTAAATCCAATGCAATATACTTGTACTTGTAAATTTTAATAATAATAATAAGAATATTATATAATTCTATTTTGTTAAAATTAGCACCACTACCATTATACCTCTAAAATACGTACAGACCGCGTAAAATGTACGGGGTTCTCTTCGTAAAATCTGTCAAAAAGTCAAACCAAATGATAAGTTCGCAGAGAACAAACAATAAATCTAGTGAACGTTATGTCAAATTCAAAAATTCGCCTGAAATCAAAGTGATGCCATATAAAAAAATAAATCAGTATGGAATTTTACAAAATTAATAGGAACATTTTCGGAGACGGGACATTTTCATGCAGTGACGTCACGAGCCCGTCATTTATTTAAAAATAAAAAAAATGTAGATTTCTAAAAAAAATTCGTAATCTTAGTAAAAAAATCTATCCGCACGATTTTTTCTAAGTCATTATGAAATCCATGCAAGTGGCCTATTCAAAAAATCAAACAAATTCAAAAAATGTCCACCGATTAAAAAGCCTATCTTGTGCACACCTGCATATACCATTATGTAATGGATTTTTATGTCGGCAACTACCTCTAAAGTCTCTCTTCTGCATGTTCTCTGTTGTAACATATTTAGACGTGAAATTACTGTTTTAGATTAATGTTTACTACGACTTGCTTTATATTATGAATATTTAATAATGTGCTTTGGAAATATTGAAGCTTTTCATGTAGTTTCAATAAAATTATATGAGTAGAATAAAATTTAAAATGTTAAATATAAATGCATGAACGCATATAAAAAACATCTTTAAGAAAAATCTTATTGCTGAGATTATCTGTATCCCTCGATTAACTTATTTTTTGGTTTTTATAAAATTATTTAGAAAATAAAATAAAAACATCTTTGGCATTAGAAATCCAGCGTTCCTTATCAAGCGATTTTTATGCGTATTAGGGGGCGTTCAAGTACTACGCAACGCAATTTTGAAGATTTTTGACCCCCCTCCCCCCATGTAACACGCCGTAAAGTTTTTCGACACCCCCCCCCCCCCAACGCCCAAGGGACAACTTTTTACCTAAAAGCCATAATTAAGTTGCGCAAAGTACTGGAAAGTCGCTTAAATACCTATTTTCTTGTTTTAATCGCGTTTGCGGTAATAAATAAAACAAGACATTTCGAGAACGAAAAGGATTGCCAATTTGAAAGATTTTAATTTCCTAGTTTTTTTTTAAATCTAAATAAAGAAAAATATGTTACGTAACGCATTGTTTGAACCCCCCTCCCCCCTTGTAACACACAGAAACGTTTCACAAGACCCCCCCCCCCCCCCCCAAGTGCGTTACGTAATACTTGAACGGCCCCTTACTTGTATTCGTGGTGATATAAGGCACACTTAGAATGTACACATTTTTGGATTGGGGAAAAATTAAAATATTTTGTTGCTTTGCAGATGCCTCTCGTGCACAGCAGCACCGCCGACTCCCGGAGCTTCTCCAACTGGTCGATAGGGGCGGCAAACACTGTGGGCGACCTGACCCCCGAAGGAGGAGAGCCAACCCTCTGCTGCGACTCGCTGCCAGGTGTGTGCTACTGTTACCCACCTTTCGCCTCTTTACCTCATCCCTCCATCGCCCCTTTAGACTTGAATCACTATTTGTATCATATTATAGCTAACACACTTAATTTAATCGTAAGAGTGATGTATCTATAAGATTAATGTGAAATTTGGGGCTCAGTCCGTTGAGCATCGCATTTAAGACCAATAATCAACCAAAACCAGTTCCTGCAACAACAAAAAAAATCTGCAAGAATTTCAGATGCAAATATCCGTTTGTAGAGGGATGTAAAAAATATATACACTCGCTTGTATTGCCTAGCAACGCCCTTCGTCGAACTGGCGGATTGTTCTTTATGAAATAAAAAAAAGAAAATAATCTGTATAATACTACTACGCTTTATAAATGTTTGTACCCAGCGCCGTTAGCCAGGGGTGTCAACGTTTGAAAAAAAACACCATTGAACCTTTCTGAAAGTTTTGTCGAATTGTTCCTTACGGGAAGGATACTTAGGGTGCAACGTTAATAACGTGAGTTCAAAAGGGGGGAGGGGGGGGGTTAGATTGGAAGAAAAACTGCTCACGTAATTATTGTATACCCCCTTAGAAATATACATTAATTAAGAAGTGGCTTCATTTTGGTTTCATCTTTCTGAAATAGCTAAGACAGAGTCGTAAAATTCTGGCAACTTTAACAGATTAAACGACTACATAGAAAAGAGCTTAATATGTAGAAAAAAGACATAATACCTACATACGTCAGATAAATCTAACTCTGTGGAACCAGAATGTAAATGACTGGTGTCTGTTTTAGTTGGTTAGATTTCTAGTCATTCTAAATCCAAATCGAAGGCTATATAATAATTATTTGACTGACTGATACATTTGATACTGTCACAATCTGACGATCAGCGCCATTTTGATTAGTTATATTCTAATGGTTGGCCTACGGCCTATTTACAGCCCATTTTTGTTTTTATTAGAATCTCTTATTTCCAACCTCCTTGTACGGTGATATTGACGGATTTTCTACGAACGTAGATGGCGCTAGGAAATCTGGCAGGTGTAAGTTAAACCGAATTCCTGGACGAAGACCAGAGCGTCATTAATCACCGTATCTATGTAATATATAAAGATGTGTTTTAAACGATATTACTCCGATCCTCTGACATAACATCTCACGCAACATCTCAATAATGCAACGATGTGCTTTTAGCGTGCTTTGCAGGGCGGCTGGTGACTTTTATTGTGCTGGAAAGCCAAAAATAAGATGTAGATTATATTTTGTAGCATTCATTTTTTTCAATGATTTTCACATTTGAAAACATTAAAAATCGAAAAAATCAATATTTTAATAAAAGGTAGGTACTAAAACCCAGAGGCATAAAATGAAGAAGTTCAAAAGAAGGATATATTATTCAATAATTGAACAGTTTCATCGAGCCGGTCCTTATAACAATATCTAAGTAAATTATAAGAATATAAAGCAATGTAAATAAATAAAAAATAACAAAAGTAGAAATTCAAGAAAAAGTTTGTAATCCTTTCGCACTCCTCTATTTTTAAACGCTTGCTTTCTTCTTTTCAGTCTAAAATCTACCGGATGGCAGGACAGTAGCCCTAAATAATAAAATAAGAAACACGTAGTATATAAGTGAAGACTGAACATTTAGAGCGATTAACCAGCGGCCGACAATTCAAATTTCGTCGAAAGACACTCTTGCGATTGTACCCATGCAACTGTACAGGGCGGTCCCGACGAGAAAGATTAATTATTCTCCGTATCAGAATTTTTAAATAATAATAAAATAAGAATTTACTTTGATAATATAAGTACCTATATTCAAAAATGCCCAAACGTGTGATGATAAAACTTTTAAAATTATATACTTTTTGTAATTATTTTTTTGTCATAAGTATTTATAATTTTTAAATAACGTCTAAGCAAAATAAAAATGTTCAAAAAAACTGATATATGTAAATTTGTAAGATCGTAAATAAAAAGACGAACTGAAATGTTTTCAGAAAATTTGCTGGTTTATTTTACTGCATGATTTTATGATTTGGAATGTGTGTTGTACGCTACAATTTTTTTTGACAATTACGATGACCTACGCCCTACGGTATAACCTTATTAAACTAAAAATAACAGTTTTTTCTCAAAATTTAAAACATGTCTTTACTAGACAAAAGAACAATCTTTCGCATTAGATTTATACTCTCTTGTAGAAAAAAGTCAATGCATCTAGAATTTTATTGAAAAATGACATATTTTCGGTTGTGTCTGGTTATTCCCTCTTAATAAATTCCCTTCAAATTTTCATCTACGTATGTACATGAACCATGGTTCGGTCGCTATTTAGTTTCTTCTTTGGTCGCTTGCAAAGTTGACCATGTCGAGATATACTAATGTTGCAAACCCTGCCTAAACTTCATTTATCTACCTACGTGAACATTTTCAGAGTATTCATGTATTGCAACCTTTTGTGTTTATGTTGCATTATTCGGATCATCAGTAGCAACGAGCTCCATTTGCTTCTGCAGGTAACAATTTCATATTAAGCCCGGAGGGAATGTTGTTTGATGGTCAGACAGTTGGCAGGGTGGCGGAAATGGAATGGTGGGGGGTAGGGGAAATGGAGGGGATGGTTAAAAGCTCTCTGGTTTTTACTCTCTGAGGATCTTGAATGTAGTATCTACTACAAAGACTAGTCGCCACTTTGACTTATTTTTAAGAGAATATAATATTACACAACCATTTTATCAGCAGGAATTTATTTTATTTTATTTATTAGCGTTATAAACAGTCTGTACAAAATTCATAAATGACAGTGATAATAATTTTTATTTTTATTTTAGTTTATTTAGGAAACAAACAGTTATACATATTTTAATAAGAAAGTAACATATTACATGATTGCATTAACCAGCGAAGTTTCCGCTACAATTTATAATATATATATATAAACATGGATTAAAACATTAAAGAAAACATAAAGTGGTAGAAAAAAAAGAAAAAAATATATATATACAACCGAAATGAAAGAAAAAAACACACACACACACAAATTAAAGCATATGGGATATATAAATCATCCAAATATTATTATTATAATAAAAAGAAGAAAAACCAACATAATGAAAATGAAAAAAATAATATGCAGCAGGGGTGGAGAGTTCGTAATTAACAATTTGTTTTAATTTTTTCTATTATGGATTTAATAAATTGGCCTGAGGACAAATGGAAAATATCAGCGTCGTAAAAGATATCATTGTATTTTGTGCACGTCCTTCGGAGAAATGAATGTTGTGTGTAATTTATTTTTGAGTGTGGGATGTGGAATAGTTGGTTTGATCTTGTGTTTCTTATTGGACAGTGAAAATTAATGTGTTCTAGAAGATAGTTGTTGTCAACAACGTTGTTAATGATTTTGAATAAAAATTTTTGGTCGGACATATTTCTTCTATCTTCTAAAGTTGATAAATTATGGAATGTTAATGAGTCTTTTAGGTTTTCTGAAGTTCGAAAGGATTTAAAGTCTAGGTGTTTCAATATATTTTTTTGAATTCTTTCTAACCTTTCAATATTTACTTTGTATTGGGGATTCCATATGACTGATCCGAATTCTAATATTGAGCGAACAAAAGAGACGTACAGTATTTTGATTACGTGTGGTGACCTAAATGGTTTGGTCACTCTTATGATGAATCCTAGAATATGTTTGTCGTAGACCAATAAAATAACGACAAATTGAATTTGAATTGAACCATATTACAAAAATCCACAATACCTATACCTGATATAAACAATTCTGAATTAAGTGTATCTTCTTACTTAAATCTACAAAAAGTAATTAACTGAAATTTTTCAAGGGTTTACATTTAAATTTTGATGGATAACAATAATATATTTCAGGAAGTGATTTTATTTGAATTCGAACTGCTGTAGGAGAGAAAACGTGGTGATACTAAAAATAAAACAGAGAAATACAGAAATCAATGAAATATTTATTATTTGACTGGTCAGTGGTTGAGTGGGCATAGCGCTTGGGTCCCACCCGAGCGTCGCGTGTTCGATTCCTCGGCTGGCTAAATCCTCCATCACAACACAAGCAACATTTTCGGCTTTCTGTGGTGGTAGTAGGAGATTTTCAAACATTGTTGGGTTATTCGTAACCCGGGAATGTTTGTCTTTCTTTTTAATTTAAAAAAAAAAAAATTAAGTTATTAGTTAAACATGTGGCATGCAATAGTGTTATTTTTTTATGCATGCTGTGAATTTATCAAGGTTTGTATTAAACACATCGATATTTGGGCATAATCTGTTAAATGTGCTACAGCTTCTTCTTTCAAATACATTTTCAAGATAATTTGTCTTGCTCTTAGGGATGTAAAAGGTGTCTGGAGATCGAGTAACTCTTAATGGACATCTGAAATGAATATTTTGTAGTAAGTACGGGCTATCAATGAAGTTATGAATAATTTTATAGAGCATTAATAGGCCTCTGATATCTCGGCGTTGGTCAAGAGATTTAAGGTTTACGGGGACATAGTTTTCATCATTTCGCACGCGATAAGAGACATATTTCATAAACATTATTTCGTAAATGAAACAATCCCTCTTATAAAAAGGTACAGGTCGCACAAAGATAATAGAAATCTAGGTATCTAGGTAAAGTCGTATAATTTTTAACAAAATGCCCACAACAAACGATCGACCGACACTCGTATAAAATATTATGTTAAGATAAGTGACTAATATAATAATGGTAACGGAAGTGGGAGTTGTGGAAAGTCCGAGAAATATGGATGCGAATGAAGCAAAGAGCGTGTGTCGAGACAGAGTTGTGTGAATTTTAACTACTTTTAAGAAGTTAACCAACGCTAATAAAAATCTAATAAAAACCCTTCTCTCTATTACTCTGATCCTTATAATCGGCCTCAAGTATTTGATTCACCTCATTGGGCTTTCCCGACTTATTTTACTATTAATTTTTTCCTCATGCATTCTCCTTATGCGCCTTTCTTCGTTTAGCTGCTCTACATGCTTAAACCAACTAAGCATCCATTTTAACACAAACAAAGCTTTACCTCACGATATACGCCGCTAAGATCTAATCTATACAGTATAACAGATCTAATCTCCACAGTATAACAGATTTAAACACGTAACCGGCTGCATATATATATGTACATATTTTACATTATTTCCACACAGGAGACCTTGAGGAAAATAATTCCCTTCAGGGGCTAGGTCATTTTTGGGGATGCTGTGTGGAGAGTCTTCTTTGAAACGGGAGTTGTGGAAGTCCTGGGACAGAAAAGGGTATTATATTAGGGGTGGGTAGGAATCTAGGGGTCAGTGTGTGAAGGAGTGACATCGGACAAATCTGCATTGCAGTGCAAGGCGATGTTCCGGGAGAGTCCTGCTGGATAGATCAAAAGATCTCCACACCAAGATCCAAACAAACCTCACCCCCTTCACCCCGGGCACCTCTACTAAGTCACCAAACGTAGCGAACGGCTAAAGATGGCAGAGGTGTTGGTTATCCAATAAATGGGTCCCAAGCAAATACACATATATGTGTATGCGTACAAATATACATATATGTGTAATGTGTATATATGTATGTACATGAATGAATAACAGATTCTAATATGAACATATGAATGCAACCGATTCGAACACGTAGGTATATGATATGATTAATATGTGCCAATTATTTTACTTTTCGTGTTTCAAGGTGACACTCCAACGGAATGCAAAGAGCCAGTGTTTCCAGAGATGGTGCTTCGAGACCCTCCCGCGGGAATAAGACGAGTACCGACCTACCCAGGGTGAGATCACGTTTAATTTTTTTTTACATTTAATAAATTTTCTAAGGTAAGTACATATACAATTTTACGGTTCCAGGATAAAAAAGAACAGAATTTTTAAGAAATGTGAAGTAAAAGAACCAAAAAAACAAAGTACGAGCCCAACCCAAATTTTGCCTAAAAATTTCAAAAAGTTGTTTTGCCCTTTGTCGTCTAAATTATATGTCAATGATTTTGCCCAAAAAGCAGAAATAAATAAAAAAATCATGCCTGCAGTTCACACGCTTTAGAAATGAAACCTTCAGTAAACTACACTTCGAGAATGAGACGAATGCAGAGTATCAGGAGTAGGATAATTTTAGGGTTTATTTATTACAATATTTATTTATTCATTTAATTTAATTTATTTATATTTAATATACATATACCATAAGAACTGATTACATGTCACAAAATGAAAAATAATAATATAGAAATAATAAAATAAAATTTTTAACAGATGATTGTGGCATTTGAATGAGAAATGACACCAGAGATGCAATACGTACAAAAATCTATAGTACAAATAGAATTAATTTGGACTGTAAAGGTTTGATAGCATAGCACTCTTGTACCTACCTTCCGTGCAGTTAAATACATCTGCCACATCTGCATATCTATTAGTAACATCATGTAACCTAGGTAAAAGGGAGTGTTTCGTATACTCAGTCCTATTATTGTTACATTTAAACAGGGTTTTAGATCGAGTGGTTCTCGTGGGAACACGAAATTCAATGAGCTTAATTAAATCAGGACTGTCTATGCTACCATTTACAATTTTGAACATAAATATTAAGTCGGATATAATTCTTCGATTTGAGAGTCTTGATAAATTTAATTGTTTCATCAAGTAATTGTAGTTTATGTTTTCAATGGGAATACCGAGTTTAAAATTAATATGTCTTAGAAATTTATGTTGAATTTTTTCGATTGAATCTGAATGTATTTTAAAATGGGGGGACCAGATCGAGGAGTTATATTCGACTTGACTACGTACTAAGGATGTAAACAAAATTTTTAGAGTTGAAATATTCCTAAAACCTCTGGAATTTCGAAGAATGAGGCCAAGCATTTTCATATTAAAAATTTTCATATTTATTCTACGAAGCATCACCGCACAAAGAGGACACCAATTAATCTAACTTATTCTCTCGCAGGCTAAATCCTATAGATTTATGTGTTTGTCTTTTTTTAGTATGGCTCGTATCCGTTTTATCAAATCCAATTAAGAAGTTTTCACTTCAAAAATATCTTATATCATTCTTTAATTTGAGTTGCATTACATCAATTTCGGGAAAAATAATAATAATAAGAGGAGGGTGTCTAGAGAAAAAGGCTATTTTCGCCTATAAAAAGACACAAAATTCTCCCGTTTCGGGGCACTCCACAGCCATAGAGCTACGAAAATATAAATAACAGACCGTGTTCAATATTTTTGTGACAATATCCTTCGGGTGTCACCCTCCATCAGGTGGTACACGGGGCGCACCGCCCCCCCCCCCTCTCCCCTCCCCCACCGCCTCCCCCTCCCACCCTTTAGGATGATCAGATCAGATCGTCTTTCAGGGTGATATATTCTTCATGAGGGCAATAAAAAAATATATTTGATAAAAATTTAAAATCAATGGCTTAAATTTAAGAAAAACTTTTTATTTATTACTCTTTGCGGAAAAAGCTTGACGTTGTGTTTATGATATATAAATATAATATAGTAGTTTATTTTAATTTGTAAATTTTCAAGAATTTTTCATAAGAATAATTAGTTTAACTTTTACAGAGAATGATGAACCGTAAGAAAATAAAAACAAAGAATATCAAGAATTTTCCAAACCAATGAGAAATGGAAACCAATTTATTACACCTAATTTTAAAACAACTCAAATACAAAATCGTTATATGTTCCAAGCCGTAAAAAACTATAATAACCTCCCTTTTGAATTGCGCTGCATCATCAACCAATCAGAACAAATAAATAAAATTAAACAGTTTTTCAAAAAAAAACTTACAGAAAAAAGTTAATATTTTATACAAATATATAATAACTTACAACCTAAGTAAGAATCGTGGCTGCCTTATCAGGCACAAGAGCTCCTCATTTCTGATAAGGTATACATGATCAAAAACAACCCTTAATATAATATTTTGTAAAATATATATGTACATGTATGTACGAAACTCTTATTTTTTACATTAAAATAAAAAAATAAAATAAAATAAATAAAATGTGAGATCAATTGCCACAAAAACTGAATCTAGTAAACTAATTCAACTTTCTGTTTATGTTTGGATAAATAAATTAGAAATATATTTTTAAATATATTTAGGTGTAGGATACGGCAAAACACACAGAATACAAGTCATTGTTTATCTGTCGGTGAAAAGTAAAGAATTAAAAAATCAGAGTGGAAAATGTGAGCAACAAATTAAAAAAAGTAACCTATTTTTTCAAATCAATAAGAAACATTTTAGATAAAAAAACAACTAATTAAAATCTATTATGCCTTAGCCCAATCTCAACAACAATATATATGGTCTTATCGGATGGGGAAGCTCATGCGATTCCACTATATAACCAGTCCTCATAGCACAAAGGGCAATTCTGAAAATTATACTTAGAGTACCCATCAGAACCCCTACAGACTATGTTTTTAAAGCGCTGAATTTAATGTCACTGAAACAATTATATTCAAAAGATATTCTAATATACGCATTCAAAAATCAGGATAATTTTACACAGACAAACTCGGGCCGATTCACAAGATCTACATTACAACACACATTCTAACAACCTACAACTAAAACGACTTTTGGACAAAGAAATATGGAATACTTCTCTGTAAAATTATTTAATTTACTCCCTCTTGCAATGAAAACCATAAAAAAATAACCGCCTTCAAAAGAAGCTTAAAATATGGATTATGGACAGGAGCAGAAAGAAAATAGATTCAATTTTGCAACCTAACAAAGAAAATGCTTGTTTTGTACTTTCTTTTAGATCTAACTTCGTAATTTTTCTTGGTAATATTCTAACATAGGTATTTACTTATAATTCAAATAATAAAACTTGTACAATGTGTCCTTAGAACGGGGTACCCCAGTAAGAACACATTTTCTCTAAAAATCTGTAAAAAAATAAATAAATGCGCAAATATACATTAAAAAAAAAGAGTGTGCAATTCACACCTTCAGAAAACTAAAGTAGAGAAGGGTGGGGAGGCTACTAAGCAGTAAGCACCGCACACACCCACAAAGAGGAGACCGATTTTACTGTCTCATATTGTAGCAGGTTAAATCCTATAGATGTATGTGTTTGTCAAAAGTTTAATCGATTTGCGCCAACTTTATCGAAAATATAATAATTTCTTTTTTCCTGAATGTGGGAAGGTTATGCAATCCCGCTCAGCCATAATCTCATAAAGATTGAAAATACATAGTACATGTAAAAATTACATATAAATTTAAGAGTATTTAAAACAAATACCGAAAAATAATAAATTAACAATATAAATTAATGTAAATAAGTAATTATCATTGATATAGATTTTCTTTGTCGCTATTGATCCATCGAAATGAAGAATATTAAGGCCAATATCTTTCTCCAATTTGCTTCAAACCTAAACTCTGACTATGAAAAATCTAAATTTGAAACGCATCGAATATTATTGAAGAAACAAACCAGAAAACTGTTTTCCACCAATAAAATCGCTTCTTTACCGCCATCTGTAGTTCGCGTGGTAAATTACAACACTAATAATAATTTACTGCGAATAATGTCAGATTCAATCTCGGACTCCGCAAAACATACAGATTTATCTTAACATTTTTTTTTTAAATTAGCATTTCAATAAATGCAAAACCTCTAATAATCGTGATACAAATAGATTGCTTTTTTCGGAATTTTCCGGAAAACTTTAGCACTTTATGTGGACCCCTTTGCGTCAGTGCGACAATGCGCAGGCGCCCTTAACACTAGGACGGTGGTGGTTGTATTCGTTCAATTTGTTACATGTATTACCTTAACCCTACAACACCCGAATTCCAATTAATTCAAATCCGCATTTTTTAAATTAATTTACTATTTTAAAAATATATGTTTTCTTGTGAACAGTTGTTTCAACGGTACTCAGACAATGCGTTTTGGGCAGTGTAAGTTTTCCATGTTTAATGTTTTGTTTATGATTTAGTCCCTTTTCCATAAGCACAGTAAAATTATGCAGATTTATTGTACGTAACTGGACTTCCTCTGTAACAGCACTTTGTATTCGTTTAGTGACAAATTGAAGATTTCCACTGACTTGGAATAATTTTTCCCCACCACTATTGATAGAGGAATGCATATCGTCACTCACATTATTTTTATAAAATTTCTCTTAAAACTACGCATGCGCCTTGGTTTGAATCGACAAACACATGTTTTGACCAATAACATCTCTTTTTAAACAAATTTTTGTATCAAAATAATTAGTAGGTATGGTTAACGGGAAATGTTTACACAGGAGATTTATTTTGTAATAAGAATAACATTATTATAATTTGTTAATGCTCTTTCAATCATTCTTTTATTATTTGAAGAAAGTTGAATAAAATATGTCATATCTCATTATTGCTCAGTCTTTTTTGTGTATTACACTAGGAATGTAAGTATTAAACACATTTTTTTAATGAAAAAAATAATTTCTGCAAATAACTGATGCCTAAATGTTAGTTGACCCTATTTTTCAAAAATGTGCTATTTTTATTAGATAAACTAAAAGGTTTTTTGTTCCTCCCGAAAACCTTAGTAAAATGAGATACGCCGTTTTATGATGTGAGCGATGACGTGGTAGTTAGTTCAAGAATTTCTGCCCTGAAATAAATCGCGTTACGTAGTGGAATCCGAAAGTTTATCAATGCAAGCAATTCTGGACTATCAATTAAATCATTTAAAATTTTGTACAGAAATACCAAGTCTAAAAATCCTTCTGGGTGACAATTTAAGCACATATACTCTTATCATTTAAAATGAGAGTGTTGTAGTTCAACAAAATTGCTGGAATATCATTTTAAAACTTTGAGAATGTGTGTCTTATGATATTATTATATTGCGTTAAGCACAATTTTTTTGCATTCTTCGGATATACCCAAACTATATTAAAATTAAGGAACAAATAAAATATTGAGAGCAATGATAACCAATTTTGATTGAAGGTGCGATGAGCATTGGCTTGAAAGCTTTGCAAGATCTTTGACCATTGTATCCTGTATTCTCACCCTACATCCAACCTTGATACCAACCTGTCACCGTGTGATGGGAATACGGAGTTCTGCTACAGGACTAGTCACCTGACCAGTCACTGGGTGCGCAAGGCCCTGCGGAAAGCAGGCGGCATGCAGCGCGTGGCGGGTTGTGCGGTGCGCGCCCCATCCCCCGGCCGCCTGCGAGGGTCGTGTACGTACACGGCGCCGTGCTGGTATTGGCGTATCGCGCGAGCATAGAAAAGACGGTGGAAAGCGTCGTGCCAACCAACAGTCTCTGGTGTTCGTCGAACGAGGCAGCCGCAAGTTGGGAAGCTCTCCTTGGTGAAAGTATTCTACCAGTCCCAAATCCACATCCCTACCAAATTTATTTAAAATTATCATACTAACCAAACAACGTAAATCACAATCTAAATAAAAAAAATTCACCCAGATAAACTAATCAACATTCCATTCCTTTTACGCAATTGTTTTCCATCAATTTCTTCCATTTTCCCTTTATTTATCTTTTCCCTGAAAGTGAGTTCAATTGCTGCTCGAAGTGCAGGGAAACATCAGGAAAGGTAAGATTTTTTAATTATTTGGCATTATTTCAGTTTCACTACGCGAGAATAGGAATACAGGTTACTATTGTTCTATGGCCTATATCTCAGAGGCTGCATGTGCGAAACGAGGAAAGTTGTAATAATCGACAACAATGTCAACACGGATAGATTATTCTAAAACGATCCTACAAACATTTCTTGAAATGCAAAATATTAACTTACAAATTTTAAGTAACTGTTTTCAATAACGCGTTAAAATTAACATACACATTTTAAACAAACGACGTATGACCTAATTTCGGAATCTGGCAATTAATTTTATTTTATGCAGTTATTTCAGATATTCCTTAACTACGAATATATTCACTTTTAATAATAAAGTGCAGTTTGATAATTTACACATTTTTAAATAAAAATAAAATACGTTTATCGTTTACACAAAATATTTAATAAAACAATTAACATTTTTATTTTCCAACCAAATTACACTACATGTATAACAAACTAAACTTTAAAAATGATAAATTTAAAAACATCAATTAACGTCAATATCGATTTAATTAATGCCAATGTTTGAATAAAATAGTATCTATTACATGTAAAATGACAACATGTAACGACTTCATGGCTATCTTTCTATGGAAAAAAATAGCACATTGCTTTTATTTTCCTAAACAAGCCCCACTGTATTCGAGTATCCGCAGTGTGATATATTTATACATCGTGAGATTTATTACGTGGTTTAAATGCTTGACTGAAATTGAAAGGAAACTACCAAAATACTTTAATGAGTCTCCGAAAGAGGGCGCCACAAACCGAAATTTTAATGACGAGTGGGATTGAAAAACCCCGATTTTTTTTGTTCACCGCTTTTTCTTCTAAACTTGCTGTTTTTTCATATGTTTGTTTCATAAAATTCTAATCGTACCCACTATAAATTTTATGAGCTTTGATGTTTGGGTGAATAAAAACAGATGTAGGTATTTGCTAAATTCTCAGTAATGATTTGTTCCAGAATCCATTCAAATTATTTAGAATTACTTAAACAAAAAAAGTAGAATTGATTTGTCTGTTTTAAATTGAAGTTTTAAATGGTGGCCTCAGCACGGGTAATGCACCCAGTGAGGCTCACATATCAACGTATACATTTATTGTATCAAATGATAATGATATAAAATTTAGTCAATAATGATTTTAAAAATTTTCCGAAGAAAATTTCTTCGGAAAGTTTTTCACTTTGTGATGGAATTATTTATTTTAATGAAAAGACAAATAACTTTGTTTACATCACTTCTATTTATGTTTACAACACATCATCAGGATCAAATGTATACAACTATATACATTTAATTGATGTACATATACATCAAATGTATTCATTTGATCCTGATGAAGTGAACATCGTCCATGAAATGTGTTGATTATATAAATAAAAGTGATGTAAACAAAGTTATTTGTCTTTTCAGTAAAATAAAAAAATATTAAAAATTTGTATAATTAGTAATTCAGCGATGAAAACGTATTTTTAATTATTTCGGCTTTTATTGATTGTTTTAAACATTCATCTTGGGAAATGAAAATATTCAAATGTAATATTTAGGCGAAAAGTTAAAAAAAATCGTCATTCACAAAATATTCGTAGGTATGTAATAGCCTGATTCAGCTCTCTGGCACACACTAAAAACATTAAATTTTCCCGAAAATGTTGTAAAATGTTGATATAATTGTTGTGTTTTTTAACTCTAGCATATTTTAATAAAATATTTAAAAAAATGATATTTTAGAGCCGCTGTTCGTGAAAAAACTGCAACACGGATCATATGGTAAGGCTACCTACATAATGTTACGATCAAGTTAAATAAAATATTTGATATATTTCCTAAAATGATAAGTTTTAAGATTTTCACGGCCAAAAGCATTTTCGTTATTACATCTACCGGATCTGCCCTGATGATGGACACTGCAACGATGTCCGAAACGTTGGCTAAAGAAGGAGGTAGCGCAACACGGCATAACACCCCAAAAACAAATAACGAAAATATTTCCTAAAATGTTTTTAAAGTATTTCTTTAAAACTTGTTAAATATATATTTTTGTTAGATTCATTCGAATACTACACACGTGAGCTGCTTCCAACTAAAAATAAAGTTAATAAAAAGTTGAACATTCACGGAAAGGCTAGAATACATCTTTGTAGTCACAACAGATTTTATTTTGCCCTTTTGTTATTGGTCGGAGCATTGTGATGCTGAGTTTAAAATTAGACATATTCTGTAAAGTCGAAACCTAACATGCAAAAATTTTATATCATTTGTTTTCAAATGAATCATTGATTTCATTGCCGCTAGACGTCAAAATATTGGTGTTTTGATAAATATTTTTCAACTTGTTACGATAAACATGATGATAATCGAACTGTTACTTATCTAGAGAGGGCTCACCGATTACCCCAATAACCTCCAAGCCAAAGGTTTCATTTTTTTAGTACATCGCTTGAAAATATCGTCTCGTGGATAAGGATCTACGGTAAGGATCGAATTCAAAACCTTCGAATTCGTAGACGAAAACTTTATCCAGAACTCAATTCAAATGCAATTGTTTTTTGCAATTTGATTCAGATATAATATATAGACACCTTACTACGCTATTTTTTCATCGATGTACATACACGCCACTAGGAATGCAAAACTCATTACAATGTGAATCGAGAGGTAAAAGGGTTTTTAAAAGAGGTCACCCATTTACCATATTAAATACAGAAATACACCAACAGCGTTACCCGTGTAGAGTCCTGACAGCCTCAAGGAAATACGTCCATTATACTTTATAGTATTACATTTATTACCACAACCATTTAATTGAAATCGATTAAAAATTAAAGATTTGCAGGTCACAAAAATATAGTATTATTTGTTTATTATGAATTAACGCCGATTAATGGCTTTCACGTCAATGTAGAAATTACATCAATTAGTAATTAATGTAATTCCTACGCCGATTAACGTCAAAGTAGGAATCACAATAAATTGAAATCGATACAGAATGCACACAGATAAGAAAAAATATTCATAGGAAAAAAAAAATAAAAAATAAATATTGAAAGGAAAGCATGAAGTACAAATAGTAAGTTATTAAAAATACAAATATGAAGAAAAAAGAAAACCTCGTATACTAGATATTTTGAAAGCACTTTGAAACAATTTGGGAGGCGGGAATGGGTACCGCTGCCCCGGTAACCTTTGTTGGATAACCAACACCTCTGCCATAGGTCACCCCAAGTGGTTCACTACGTTTGGTGATTTAGCAGGGGTGAGGTTTGTCTAGGTCTTGGGGGCGGATGACCAGGACACACTGAACCCCAGATTCCTACCCATCTCCTAAACCCTTTTCCTTTCGAAAACTCTCCTCTCCTTCCTTTCCTTAAAAAAAACCTCCACACAGAATCACCAAAGATGACATAGGCCCTGAGGGAAATTATTTTCCCCAGGGCCTCCTGTGTGGAGCACATGTAAAAAAAAAAAAATAATAACTACGTAAAGTATCTACGTAAAAATAAATTTATAAATTCTAGAAGTAAACATTGATGAAGAATATAAACATTCAAAGTATGTTTGATTATAATCCAACTGAGAAGGGATTATGCGAAACAGTTAAATATTCCGTCCTTATAAATACGTCCTGGTGAAAGACCACTATCCAGAATTGAAACTTTGTTTGATATCGATATAGTTGTGTTTACTGATCAGACCTGAATAGTCAATTACTTCCTAACTTTATCCTGCCTCATCTCCTTCCCTCTCCACTTTCTTAAGCCCAACTACAAACTTCGTTGAGGATGCCACAACCCTTGCACTTTTGAACATCCTAACCGTCTGCAGTCAGTGAGACTATGCAATCCCAATAAATTAGGGAACGGTGTCAGGCTGAAATTGTACTAGAGGTCGCGATCCTCAGCAGCAATGAGAAGACTTACTTAAGAAGAATATAAACTGAAGGTAGTGGGAAAGGAAGGAAGTTGAAGTTTGGACTTTGAAGTTGAAGTTGGGGAAGCCAATTTAACCAACATTTCGATTCTGAATGGTGGTCTTCCACCAGGGATATACTGAGAGTATCTATCATTCTGGAATGTGCCGCAAATATATTATACATTATTTTATTTGAATACGCTGTAAACCAAATAGCTGACTAAATTAATCAAACCAAATTTTCTTATTTACGCCGGGATTTGAATCCGCGATCTCCGGATTCGTAGCCAAGGATCATAACGTTCATAACCACATCCAGTAGACAAAAAAGACAAAATATTATATATCTATAAAAACAGGGGGTGAACGTTGACGTTAAAGAAAGAACTTCCTTTTTTGCGCAAGCTATAATTATTTTTTATTGTTTGTTTTTAGAGGAAAATGATAGCCTCCTATGTGGAGTACTCAGGAGGCTATCATTTTACCCAGGACCTTTGTTGATGATAACATGGTTCTTATTGTAGGAGGGAGGAAAGACAGAGGCCGGCAAAACGTTGAAATAGTCGAACTGTAGAACTCAAGAAATTGTCGTAGAAACAAATATTTTCGTTCGACAAATGTCAACCGTGTGCAAATGTGGGTGAGCGTTTGGTGTGTTTCCCGAGTATGCACCGGTGCTGAAGAGATAAATTTCTCGGAGCAGCTTCCATCGAAATGCCGGTAGAACAAGGACAGTATTTCCACCTGACGCCTATGTATCAAAGATTGAATCAGTTAAAGCTAAAGGCATCTATAAAACGAACCGCCCGTTTCTGCATAGAATCAAGTCGGGTCAAATGTGGGTCGGAAAATTTTTTAAATACTATTGGCTTCGACCAAACAAATGTCGGTTTATTCGTACGTCTTTTTTTTAAAACAATGTTTTATGTAAACAGATTATGTAGGTCATTCGGTATAAAACCTAAGTTTTGCGTTATAGTTGGAAAACATACATGCAAAAATCGGCTCTTTGTGAAACTTGGCATGCGGCAATGTCTTGTAAATACTTAGTAGTGAGATAATATTAGAATGTAGTTATTATTTACGAATCTTGATGATCGGAGCCAAAAACATCGAAAGCGCCTTTATTCCGCAAATCACTCCACGCAAGACTCAATTATAAGCCATTTAATATAATATGCAGGTTTGAATTTCCTTATTGAATTGGATTGGTAATTATTGTACTGTAAACCTACAAATAAATATTGCAAAAGCGTGCAAAATTATTATTGCACCGATTTTTCCAAGTTCCTGGAATTAACTACCGATTAATTCTCCATTTGTCATTTACATACATACAGCAGGGGTTGGCAAAGATGATTTTTAAATGACCACCAAACAACTCAGTTTTGGCACACTCTACTTATTTCATTCTCATACAAACATCGTCTCCTACATATTCTTCTACACTAGCCACTTTTAATATGGTCGAAATACTAAGCTTTATCAAATATTGAGTATTTTATTACCTTGATAGTTTTCTGCCTTCCTTTGGTATCCCCAACTATTTTTTTTCACTAATCAGTGCGTTACCTATTGTTCGGACATATCTTTCTTTATTTTTATACTAGCAAAATTCCCCGTTCTTGCCCGAGCTTTACGCAGAGTTTTACGAAATCAGATGTGAATAGTAATTATTTTCATTTTGAATTTTGAATGTAATTATTTTGAATGTCAAAATTTCATGAAAAATTTCAAAATTCTCCTTCAAAAAGGGCGATGGGATGGTTTTTTTCATCTAGACAATGACTTTCTTTTTGTTTGGAAGATTTAAAAAATTTTAAATTTTGGAATAAAACATTAGGTTAAAAAAAAAACAAGCCTTGATGCCATAGAAACTCTTCATACACGTATGTTAGTTTATGTGCTTATACATACGTACGGCATGGATCTGTTCTTAACTGGCCATTATTTGAATGGAATTTCGTCACTTCATTTGAATACGGTTCTAGCTGACATTTTTTTCAAAAATGACCTTTGAACGCCAAAGGATTTCTTTTGCTCATTTCTACACCCAAAATAATTTTCAGATGCATCTGTATTGTATCTTCGTAGATATACGGATGGACAGAGTTCTAACATTAAGCATTTTAAATAATCTTACAGGGTTCTATCATCACTTACACTCTCTATTTTATTTGTATCTGACAGTTGATCGTTATTATGAGGCGCATTATAGTTCATCACTTTGGTTGTATAGGGTTCTAACTTCGCCCAACCATTTCTGAGGTTTCAAAGTTTGCAAAGACGGATTTTTGTAATCTAATTGCCTTTTTTTTTCTTTTTTTCGTTCAATCTTCTGTTAAGTATTTTACTAGCTTAGAATCGCATTTAGGAAATGTAATTAGAATCTTATACTAATGAATAAATAGGACTTGCTGGTTGCGTATGGTTCTATTTGCGTGTTTAGGTATGTTCTAAAATGATACGAATACCACCTTAGTTAAATACACCACTTTACCCGAGATTCAACCTCAAAATCAGAAATTGGTAAATAGATTATGGGAAATCTTTGCAAACTTTGACACCTCATGTCTCAGAACAAGGTAAAGTGTAGTTAGAACCATAAACAAATGAAGTGACGATTTGTAAATCAAAATGGCGCTGAATACCAATTATGATGCTGTCAAATGCAACAGAGGCTTTAACAACTTAATCTTGATGAATTACGGGCCTCCGTGAAATTTGAGTACGAATAGTTCCAATTCTACCAGATTGTTATCGCTTAAAATTTATATGTATCTACAAAGTAAATTAAACTGCTCTCTGCACAATCCGAACATATACGAGGTCGGAATTTCCACAAGGATAGACCGCGGCAGTGCCTTGGAGAACTGTTTTATACCTGTAGTTTCGCACGACACTTCTGGCATTAATCCTTACCGAGTGGTGAATCCTCCACACCCATCAGCTCTCTTCGATCTGCATCCACACATTGCTATAAAGACTCGCATGCTCAGGGCCGTATTCAAGATATGTAGGTCCCGTGGCTAAACCGGGGCTTGGGTAACAATCCATAACCCCCAGTAAAGTTCCGCGAGTGGAAATTTTCTGAAAATTGACCTCCAAAACGCATTCAGAGCAATTTTATAACTAAATACCTGAAAAGAAACACTTGAAGTTTATTATTATTACTTATATGTATTTATTTTTTTATTTAAAGAGAAAGAATTAAAAAGAAATTACAGAATAATTAATAATAAACGTTCGACAAAAATCATCTTTCATAATTATTTTTATTGAACTTATCATTCATGGAGCCTCAAAACCCGACGGGACAATACAACTCTTGGCCTCCGAGCACTACCACGACAGCCAGTTCCGAATGTAACATGGATACAGTTTTAATTATTATTATTTTTGGCTTTCACCCTTTAAGTGTAAATTCATGTACTTATGTGATTGTAACCCCCAATGATTTTTAAATAAGAATGACATTTTATGGATAAACTTTTCTAACAAATTGTTAATTTGAGGAATATGTGGAGATAATACCAGCAGGATATTTTTTCAGTTTTACCGTTTCACACATGAAGTGGTTAGTTGAAAAGATCGGTTTCGACGAAACCCATATTGCCTAACGCTTGATGTTGTTTATACGAGATATGTGATCAGTTTAGCAACCTAACCTAACTACCTTCTCCAATAAATTTGAAAGAATGGAAGTGGTGGCAATGGATCGGAAAGGTTCCACTTAGGGATTGGTTGGACAATTGCCTTCTACTTTCACAATGGTCTTCCAAAGATCTGGTACCTTTCCAGAACTGGGGTTAGTTCTGCAAAACACCTCTTGAGGATCAGGATCAGGTATAACGTCAGGCCCACCGACATTGTCGGCTTTCAGCTCATTCATGAGTCAAGACCCGGAGTACCTCCTTATTTCAGATTTTTTGTTACTTCATTTGCGAAGCGAGGTGCGGAATGGATAAGAGTGTTTCTCCGTTGTCTTGAAGAACTGAGTTTTCTGCGAAAATTTGGCTAACCAAATTTTATAGCCAACCGACCATCAGGATTATTTTTTGAATTTTTCCCCGATAGACCCATTGAACAACCAAAGAATGGCTACCATTGGGACAGCTTGTCAGCTACCATTGTTTGGTCGTGGGTCGTGGTCGCCTTTAAAATGATTTTCTTACAATACTTTGCCCGTTCTCGATATTCTGAAAGATTATCCGTTGAGCCAATTTTCTGGAGTGCATTGTAAACATATTCTTGAGTACGAGTACTGCATTGTTGTAATAGCTAACAGCAGTTTAGGTAAATCAACGTTTTCAATTTCTTTGGTAGGCATTGGTATCAATTTTATTATTTAATTTTTAAATAAACTCTTTGTATAAATTAAATAATAATATTATTAAATGTATAAAAGAAATAGAAATTTAAATGCAGTTCTACAAACTAAACTTAATAAAATTAGGAAAAAAAATTAGCTTAAAAAATAATGCAGAATGTTACAAAAAACTTTTATGCAGAAAAATATTTTTATTTATTTATTTACTCTTTCATACGCTCAAGGAGCTTTTACACTAGTAATATGGTTACAATTTTTTAACACAAGAATAGTAATAAATTAATAAAAAATGGTGGCATAAAATAATTGCTTTAATTACGATACTTTATATAACTGGAAAAATTAACTAAAATTAATGATAGTAATCTAAAATTTTCAAAAATAATATTTTGAAATGAAAAAATTATTTCTTTTAAGCATAGGATTTGATGTAATGTATTTGAGTTTGCTAAACTATATGTCAGGGAAAGTTTGACAACTATATTTAGTTTAGAACTAAAGCAACATAAATTTAGAAACAATCGTTTTCTACATAATTATATTTAGAAAAAACATATTTGGTACAATTAAGCAACAGCGATAATAATATTTGCGTTGTGCAATATAATACAATAAAATGAGGACGGGTCGGGTGCTTTGTTGTTAGCAGGGTCCTGTAATAAAGTCAGTACGCACAACGTGGCTTTGGTCGGCCAAAAGGTGAAAGATGGATTAAAGAACAGTAAGAACAGATAGGCTGAGACAAATGATTTGATTATGTTACATTTTTATAGTTTATTGTGCTCATAAAGATCATAATTATATTTGTATTTCGAATTGCCGATTGAGCTTTATTGCAAATATTTTTGTTAATAAAATTTATTTATATGATGTACAGGACACGACGAGAAGTCGAGGAGGTTGGAGTATTGTCTATTACTGGCACTACATAATACACTGGCGATTTTAACTATATTTATTGGAAATCTTTGATTTTAAAATATTAGGTTTTATAATAAATCATTGATTATATAATAATAGATTTAAAATTTGTATTAAATAAAAAAAATTACTTGAATTTAATTTTATTTTTACGACCGGCCCGGTCTTGCTAATTTGCAACCTGACGACGCTCGTGTTAAGCAAAGCCGGTCGGTCGTAATTTAAATATTTTTTTTTATGGAATTATTTATTTCCTTTGCATCAAAGCCTTGAAAATAAAGATTTAGGCCAGTTAAATCCACCATAAATTTTGTTTATACTACCTGTTTACGTTTTTATTGTAAAATATTATAAATTGATAAAGGCTAAATAATAACGTGGTTTTTATAAAAAAAATATATGAATCCAGAAATACTGAAATATAATACCCATATTAATATAACATGATAAATACGCGTGGTTACCTGTTATAATAATAATAATATAACCAGAATATATAAAGGTACTATCGGTTGTCGAATCCGGGAATGAGATGTTCTGATAAAAGCGCCTCCATCGTTAGATTGCAAGTTTAGAAGTACCCATCTTTTCATGCAGCCGTATTCCTGTAACACCCATATCATATTATTCTTAGTTAAGTATCATTTTAGTCTGTCTTTTCACATCCGGCTCCTAGTTTCTCTATTTGCGCACCAGTTCGTTCTAGAAATATAGTTGTTGTCACCATCACCTTTCACTTTTGTAGGAATTCCAATATCACATCTTTGTATAAGACATTATGATTATTACGCTTTCCTCGTTCGAAACTCCATCACAATAATGATTGAAGTTCATTCTTATGTTCAGAATATTATAAACTATGTAAATATTTTTTTCTTTTTATTTTGTTTCATTTCAGGCTGGAGGCTGTTCAACACATCTTTTTATTTCCTTTATTTCCCCCTTCTGAATTTTGTGTACATTAATTTGTCGAAACAAAATTCCCAAAATCCAAGCATAATGTCAGTAAGCGTAACTCGAGAAGTTGAGACTCCTTCGCAGTCTCGGAGCTCCGGGCTGTAAGGAAGGCGCTAGAAGCTAGTCGCGAGGAAAGAAGAAAAGGCGTGGTTATGATAAACATCTGTTTGAACACTTCCCCGACCACATCGAACCACCACCCGCACAGCCACAATCACAATCACCAAGGGAGCAATTACCCGGCGGGCTTGCACCGTAAGATGTCGCAGGTAGCGTTGTCGAACCATGTGAGCGCGGCCGCACACGGCGCACACGGCGCACACGGCGCGCACGGCGCGCACGGCGCACACGGCGCGCACGCCGCACACCCGCCGCCGCCCGCCGCCGCCGCCACGCTCCTGCCGCAGCCGCAACCGCAGCCGCTGGCTAGCGACAACGCTGACAACACGAGCGAAGACTCCAACCCCGTGCCGACCATCTATCGGTAACTGCCCAGCTCAATCAATCAATATTCACCACCACCACCACCACCACCACCACCCGCCAACCACCCGCCAACCACCAGCAACCAACCACCTTTCTCACTGTTGTCTTCGAAGTTCTGTTCTCTGTCCTCTGTTCTGTCCATTCATCATCAGCAATCAGCAGTCAGCACCATTCATAAACATCGGGTTGAGCTATTCAAATTCTATTCATATTTAACCACTCTTCTGTTTTCCACATCTCGCAGTTCGTCATAGATTATAATTGTGCAGTTTTCCGTTAATAATCATTCCAGCAGTAATTTCCATAATTTGCAAAGTAATTTGATTGGAATGTTCAGGTAATCAGATTTCTACGATACGCCCATCCCATCATTCATAGCTTCGTACCAAATTAAGCCAATCTAGAACTAAACGTATTTAAATAATTGTTTACTGAGGTTTATCCAAGGTAGGTTGGAATTCGCATGCTTTTAAAAACCGAATTTGCCTTAATTTATAAAAGTATATTTGGGTACAAGGTTGTACGTACTGTTCATTTTATGATCCTTATTATTTTAATCGAATATGCCTTTCTTAGCGTTCACCAGTAAATTTGAACATCGATTTTGATTGCACCAGCAGTATATTTTTGAACCACAACGTGTATTTTGTAGAATAAACATCTAGGCAGCTAGGAATTTATTACGTAGGTACATTTTAGAGAGAATAATTTAATGTTTATACTATGTAATGTTTTGAAAATATATGTAATAAAAAATAGGCCCCTTCAAAAACCTAAAGGATTTTACATGGAATTTTCCTGGTTACATCAGATCGCATTTGTAGACCTACTTCTAGTACCTCCCCACAGGAGAAACACAGATCACAATATATTTATAACTACAACGAATGTAGCAATTATGTAATATCCTTTTGGTAATTCGAGTAATGAGCATTTCACCTCACGTAGATCCTTAGTTAATAAACTAAAGCAAGGGCTATCATTACAAGATTACAAAATCATTTCTGATTGAAAATATCTAAATCGTCTAGCGATTGCGAAATCGTAATATCACGACCAAAACGAAACAAGAAAAATAACAACATTATTCATTTAACACAAAACAGAACAACATTTAATTCTGTTACACATAATAACTTCTAAAGATCTAAAGTTTTCACAATAACACCAACTTTTCGACTTCATTTTGGCATCGTGTCATAATGCTACTCCTAACCACCTTATTATATAATACCGACCAATGCATTATTTTTGAAAAAAAACATAAACAAAGCAGGAAGAAATAATTAACATTGCAAAACAACACTAAATATTGAATTAATAATAAACTTTTTTTCGAAAAATCTTAATCATAATACGGTCACTTCAAAAACCCAAACAAAATCTTCCTAATACTATAAAATATTATATACCTACCATTTTTACTTTTAAATATACAAAATATTATAATATATTATACTCTCTTCTACTTTACTATTAAAATAATCTATATTATTATCTACGTTATTTTTACTCCGATACCTTAATCGCCAAAACACTATATTATTGTATAAAATGATTGTGAATTGTGACACTAATGAATATAGCAGTTAAGACCCGCCGCTCGAGGGGGGAGGTGTTGTGATGGCTACGGCGTGACGCGGAACCGGCGTAGATCATTATCCATAACCAACCGATAAGCTGAACCGACGCCATCACCTGTGTTCTCCAGATATTGTATTGTTATTTAATTAAATTTATTATTACAATCTATTATGTTTACAAGCTACTTTTATTTTTAGACTTTTACGATTTCTCAATCCCCCTACACTTATATTCAAATCCTCCACTTTTTAAAGGCTTTATTAACACGCTGGACTGGCGGGTAACAAGTTTCTTACCAAAACGCTTGCTTTGCATAAAGATTTGTCCATCAACAGAAAACTACAAAGTTGAAGGGTTTTGACCATATTATTGATAGCTTGTCTCTTGAGACTTTCTCGGTGCTGCGGTCATTTTGTGCTACTGGTCGCAGCGTCAGCCAGATGCGATTGTTTTGGTTTATGCTATGCTCGCGGCTCAGGAGCAGCGAAAAGACTAATTTGAAAATGTCCGTTCCTTTATGCCTTTAGAACATAATAATATAGAGTATTCTTTCTTCACTAAGAGAATGAACAATCTGTTTCTCTGATTCCACCAAGTATCTATTAAAGTTAGCATTGAGCACAACTAGCACACCTGCATTGAGTACCGCATGCACTGCGAGTAACTGCCTGCTATGGCTACAGTGGCACCCCTAACACCCTTTTCCCTCCCCTATCTCATTTGCGTTGTTTTCAAGTTGCAGGGCACCCATCGCCTCGCTGGACTGCATGGATGATTTCAGCGCCACTTCACAGCAGATGCTAGATCGAGAAGGTGATCAATAAATCAAGAAATATTATAAATACAGACATATTGCATGCTGTCAAAACTTTAAGGGCATTTTTCCCCGTACGGCCTGCTTCAGGCCCAAATCGGTAGTACCACTAAAATTATGGTTTTGGTCAAATGTATGAATAAATAGCTTAATAAAAGATGATATTTTGGATGAATTTACATTCGAGTAAATCACAACTATATCTACCCTAAGATCAAGCAATCGAGTCGTTAAATTAAAGTCACCCGAGATTCAACCTCACATCCATAAACACCTTCAAAGCCAAAATAGTGTCACGCAATAGAATACCAATTCATATCAAGTGGAAAAGTCACCATGAGAGAAACAATAACAAACTAATGTTTAATTATCAACGAATTAACTTAATCGGTATTAACATAAGCCTTCTTCCACAGCCAATCGTCTCGGATCGTCGTACATCGGAAATCACCTAACCATGCACTCCGCGATCACCCCCGGCCTGCGCTACAAGAACCTTGGCAAGTCGGGCTTGCGGGTGTCCAACATCGGCCTGGGCACGTGGGCCGTGTTCGGGCCCAACGTGTCCGAGGAGACCTCGGAGGAGATCATCAACTTGGCTTTGGACAGCGGCATCAACCTCTTCGACCTGTCCGAAGCACACTCAGGTAGGAACCGACTCCATAAAAACCCTTACCACTTTATCTTAGAATATTGTACCATAAGACCTAACGTGTGTACCATAAGACTTAACAAAAAGTGAATCTTCCTGGTTCACTTTTTTTTCGAGATAAACGACAATAAAATTTTCAAATTTTTTTTTGGAAATTGTGTCGTATATTTCAAACAAAATAATATTGGTTCTTCTTTATAGTACCAAAAATTGCAACATAGAGATAAAAAACAAAGTGTGTAATTCACACGCGGTAGAAGTGAAACTAGAAAGTCGCTTTCTTTTCTTTTGCCTGTTTATTTAAAAGTGGTTTGAAGATTGGATATTGATTTCACAAAAACAAAAATGTTTTTTTTTTGGATTTCGTAGGATTCGAACCTCCGTCGAAGCGCGAATTTACCGCATTATCTTAGAACCGAATGTTTGTATAGAACTGAGTTGTGACGCATTTCCGTTTCATTCGAATTTCAAATCACTAACGGTGCTAAAGAAGTTTCACTTCAAAAAATTCTCTGTAATTTATGTCATATTTTTACACAAAAACTTTAGGCTCTTTGTGAAGAATAGTTCATATCTCATTTTCTTTATTTATATTTTACTTGTTTTTTACCAGGTAAGTACAACTATTTTAAATACAAACAATGAAGATACGGAAATAAGTTATAGGTGTGACATTGTATTTTATTATGTTAAGAGTATGTATGTATGTGCCTCTCTCGTTATAGGTCAACGATATATTTTTTACGTTTTAAATGGGTTCTAACATCATCATAAACGTGAATTTCAATTTAATTTAAAAAAAATAATACTACGAACCTATTTTCTTGTACTTGTACAACACTTTACTTGTGATTTACTCAATTAACGGAGGTTGACAGTATAAACTGCATAATAAAATTCGAAGTGAACTCTATTCTATATTAATTTATCGATCATTTTGATTGCTGGAAGTCATTTTTGTCAAAAACAAAATTAAACAAACAACATCGTTCGCCGGAAAGACAGTGGCGTAGATCATCGTGCTACAAGGCTCGTCTAGACTTACTCACAAGTAATAAGTCACTTGGGATTTCCAATTTATTTGATAAATGTAGGCAGGAAATTGAATGGTGGCTACCATCAACATATTTACTCCGTCCAAAGGTTTTTCAAAGTAAAATAACGTTTTTTCGTTTTCGTTCTCGGTTGCTTTTCCTGCATAATAAATACTATGCGGGAACTTCATGATGTTAATATTCTATTATTGTTTTGCTATTGCGATGTTTTGCGAGCGTGTATTGATGAGTGATTACCTTCCAAGGTTGCAGAGGGTTTAAAGACTTAAGATGGCAACTTTATACCTAATTGATAAATGCGAACACATTTGAATATTTGTTAATAGTCTGTCCACTTACATAACATGTACAAACCGATGTCTTACATTAATTTTTGCTGTATTATTTATTAGTTGAAACTTTATAATTATGTGTTGGCGTTGTATTGGCGTTATCTTAGAATGCGATACTTTTAAGAATATCATGCGATGTTTTAAAACTTTATCGATAGCTGTTGCAAACATTATGTATTTCTAAATCTCAATAGTGGTACAGTTGTATTGTAAACTGTAAAAGTTTCAGCTTAGTGATTGAACCAAAATGCAAAACTTTCAATGAACGACATTTTCCTAAAATATCACATACCTAATATATATGAATAATGCTAAGGACAGACTCAGCTATAAAAGTGCCGGCGTTATTTGACTTGACCAATTTAAATCGCTGTACAATCCTGTTGAGCGATATGCTGAAATAAGACAAGCCAAATGACGCTGGAGCTTCTATAGCCAAAACTGTCACTAGTGCAATCATTATATTATAATCTTTACCATTGGATTTGGCTCAATGTTTCTACGCCTAAAACTATCGCAATTGTTGGCCAAAAAGATATAAGAGAAGTATTGATAATTTTTGGACTGAATTTTATGATAACTTTCATGACGTCAGAGCTAAAAGTTCGAGAGCCGATTCAATACCCAGATAACCGCACCATAATTAATGCACGGTATAAAGTTCAAGCGTAAAACTAAAAGATAACACTTATGTTACGTATCTACCTATGAATTAGTGTGTTATGCATGAATTACATGTTTTTTTATGTAAATAGTAGCTTGATTTTTTTAAATATGATACTAGAGTATACCTATACAATATTTAACGCCGACACCGCAGAACTACAGAGATCTGTTTTAGGTTATCATAAATACCTGTCACATGAAGGTTCGCCGTATGCGCTTGAAAATCGATGTAAAACGAGCCGTCGGTCATCGCGATAAAGTCAAGTCTTCGGGATAACAAGAACTATTTTATTACGCTGTAACTAGCAATAACGATACATTGACCCAATGGAAATTGAAACAAAGTTAGCGACAGAGCCTCGTTTAGCAGGTACCTACCTAAAATAACATTAAACTCAGTTTTTACGACGCCATATGTGCCTTGTCATACGGCAACTCATAATAGCTTAATGCGTGCAAGTCGCGAAAATCGACCGTAAAATGCAGGGACATAAAATTAATATTCCTAACAAAACATTTACCTCGCTTACACGGGAAGTTTGTTTTATTGTCCATGGTTCATATAATTTGTACGCTAAATTTGTTTCCTGACGTGTCTGTCGTCAAATTGCAATTATGTTATAATATGATGTGTGTCTCTCGTACATCATTAATAAGTATCGCGCTACAGTATTATATGTAGGTACGATACGGTGAGAAGATAGATACCTAATATTACGATGTGAAGAGTTTTGCTGTCACTGCATCGCATCCACCTAGGATGGAAAACCGTTTAACCTTCGTGGCGATATTTACTTGACCGCATTGTGGTGAGAATCGAGTAAAATTATTCATTTTTAATATTTGACAGCACCGGCCCAGACTACTTTTGAGTGAATTAAAATGATGGTGTAGTCAACAGCGAGATTTTTGAAATGCAACCGTTGACACGTTGTGATTTGAAACTCAATGAAACGGAAATGATACTAAAGAGAGATAAACACCTACATCTATAGGATTTAGCCTACGAGAGAACGAGACAGAATGTTACTTACTTACAGTGCCGACGAAGCGTCAAGCTGCGCTTATTGGCCGTGTTGATTATGAGTTCACTTTTCAAGTTGGAAGTTTAACTTCTACCGCGTGTGACGATATTTTTTTTCACATTTCAGAATGAAAATTTTCAGAAATTTTCGGTTTTGTTCCTCAGATTGCTAAAGGTTTTCGATATAAAAAATACTTTTTAATAACTTAGACATCAACAAAACCATTTTTTTCGTATTTCACAGTCATTTCTCCGCGTAAACCAAATTACGAGCCGCCACTGGACTATGTTAACTATTCGTTTGTATACCTATACAAATTGTTGGCACAATGATTTGGCCAAATAATTCAAATAATTGCCACAATGTAAAGGGCCGAAGATGGAGTGAAGAAGATCTTTCTTTGTACGGTTTTAGGGCCGGATTTCAGGTGTATTTTAAGCTCGACTTGAGAAATATTTTCGTTGCTTATCTGATGGTAATCCAAACATCTGTACAGAAATACCGTCACTAATTGACAATTCGGAAAGTTCTAGACTACGTTGTAGTTCTAGTTCTAGTTCTAGGCTAAGTTGACAGAGCACGTTACCTGGCTTTTTCATTATCACTTTACCATTTGAACTGAAATATTTTCTGAAAGAAAAATGCTATAAAGGAAATGCCAAACTCATTAAAAAAATTATGTACTTGTCATGCCTCATTTTTTTATAATGGTCTGCACTTATGACAATACGAACATAAATTGTTGTTCACCTTTAAATATTATCAATTCAATTCCATCGCTGTAACTCGACAAATAAAATAAATCATAAATTATAGCATAACATGAAAGTTACTCGTCTTAGTAGACAATTCCTTTTCTGAGGGGGTAATTGTTTTATATTACCCACGATTATTTATAAAAAAAACAGGGCAGACGTAGGTAGGTACGCAGAATCGGTATTGCTATATATGCCATTACACTGTGCATACATCTTTACGCCCACACCCTGAGAGTTCTAGTACTATATAGTAGATACATTTACATATATTTACGGCCTAGTTATTTATTAGCAAATTACTCTGTTTGCTGGGGCATTATGGCTTCATTGTTTTGCAGTTGCCATGTTAATTGCTCTGCATTGTTGATTAGTATGGAAATGTACCTATAAATTTTCAACAAATTCATTTACCTTTGCAAATATAATGCTGAAACACAATATTATAAGTATTTTACTGTAAATTACAAAACCTTCTGAAAATCTAATGCATTTTATAATTATTATTTCTAAATTTAAAAAAAACTTACATTGTATTGTGAGATCTTTTGCAAATTTAATGAACTTGATGTATTTGTACGTAAGAAAGGTCGAGACCAAACAGGGCTATGAAAACGTTGATTTCAGAGCTTCATATAATTATAACTTTCTACTTCAATCTAAATTAACATTTCGCTTTCAGCATAACTTACCAGTTTACAATATGCTAACTTAAAACATTTAAGAGTTACTTTAGCCTTAATTTGTAGGTAGGTGATATCATAAGCGTAGCCAGATTTTTATTTAGGGTGGGGCAAAAAATAAAAATCTAGAGTAGGTACTGAAAAAGGACTTCTACAACAAATTCATGCTTTAGACTCTATGAATATAAAGAATTTTTTTTTTTGTTTTTTTTTTATTTTTATTTTTTTTTTTTTTTTATTGAAAAAATAGATAATACATAATATAATCAACAAACAAGTCCTGCTAAGCCAATTGAATCGGCTTGTCAACAGGTGCTTATATTTTAGTTACATATTTATACATTTTTAAAATTTAAAATTTTAAAAATGTATAATATTTAAAAATTTAAAAATTTTAAATTTTAAATATGAACGGAAGAAGGAAAAACCATCCTATGAGGTGATGTCAATAATCCAGGAGGTCGTGCATCGGCCAGCTATGGTAGGGAAAACGCCCCATCTTGCCCCACCGTGGCTACGCTCGTGGGTGTAGTAGTAATAAGTTAATGTTATTATCCGTTACATATTATTGTTGGTTGGTTGAGTTTTTGGTGAGCGTGAGAAGTTCTTTGGAAGAGCGGAGCAACTTCCGGAATTCACCAGTGAAGGTACCCAACGTTGTTAACCCTTCTAGGTACGCGTGCGGAGACTGAACTCGGGAAGATCCTCCACCGCAGGAATTACAAACGGGCCAGCATTATCATCACCACCAAGATCTACTGGAGCACCAAGTAATGTTTTCATATTATATCTTATAGGCTCTCACTGCTATCAGTATCACCCTTGTGAAATATAATAATTCCTTCATCTTTCAATTTGCTTTAGACATGTTTGTTATCTACATATTAATACCAATGGGTTTCTCAATCTTCGTTTTTTCTGCAGTTCTCCAATTTGACATCTGGCTTCAGTCAGTAATACCTAGTTATTATTGAAACCCCTGTAACATTTGGTATCATTAAATCAGCGAAATTATTCATTAATCAATTAACTTAAATAGTCTTCTTTAACCGCTGATTTTCTAACCGTCAGCGTTTGGGTAATTTTTTATGATCATTAAACATGACCGCTTAAGCTCAGTCACGAAAATAATTATTCCCTTCTAAAATAATTATTTTCTTTATCTTAAAACCTTTCATTATTTCCTTTCAAGTAATGAGCCGATTTTAATTGCTGTTTACATTGCCAGTAAACTATTAATTAATCGCCTTGCATTTTATTGTGTGGCAGCGCTTTGCACGGTTTCCGGGCGAGTTTTCTTATTTGACCACGGCTGTGCTGGGGACGAGGGTGATCCGATTATGTTACATAATTAAAGTTATTAATTCTTAAAATTGAGGAATCCTTTTGTGTTAAGGATGGTTGTGCCGCGCGCCGGTTGTATTAAATGTGAGAACCTAAATGTTATAATCCTGTTAAAGCTGATTAAAAATCCTTCTTGATTTTTTTAAAACTGTTGTCGGGTTATTAATCGTCGGTTAATGGGAACCGTTTGAATGTAAAAACAAATAAAATGGGGGTGAAGCTTTCATAAGTTACGATTTTAAATGTAACTGAGGTTTGAACATCTAGGTATTAGACTCTTACGTGATATTTTCATGAATAAATGAATACAACTTGTTAGATTTTGATATAAGAGTTTAACTACTAACTATTAGGTATAAGTAGCCAGCGGGATTCTGGTATAAGTGAAATGTTGGATGGGGGGTAAAAGGGGGAAAGTGATAGATTAAAGAATAGTAAAATAATGAAATTAAGTAAACAACCTTACCTTACTCTCAGTTTCCAACAAATTCTCATTTCTGAAAAGTGTTTTTCCCTTGTGCGTTACTGATAGTACCTACATATATGTATATATTATCCAATATTTCAGAATAAAAACTCATCGCACATCTCCTAGAAAAGTGTCGTAAGTCAAGCAAGTTAATTTCACAGTCCCGTTGAAAAGAGAGATGGAGTGATCTAACTTAACTATGGTTTTTGTAAGGCATAATCTCACATTCACTTTACTTTTCAGAGATAAAACGTAAAATATAATATTTTTACTTACGACACTTTACAGGGATGTGCGATATTTATCTATTTTTATCCAAAAATATATATTATTAACGTGACACGTTTTACCCTTTCTCCGAAGGTCTGACGAGAGGGGCCTCTCGCGCAAGCATATAATCGAGAGCGTGAAAGCCTCATTGGAGAGGTTGAACATTGGCTACATAGATATCGTCATCGTTCACAAAGTAGATCACATGTGTCCAATGGAAGGTAACACATTATAATACAAAAAAAGGACTGGCCTTATCTCAAAACTCAGATAGTGACGTGGTATAAAATCAATTACTAACAAAGTACATTCCAATTGCATGGACCTAATAAAGCGTGTTTCCCAATCTGTCTACTGCCCTCTGGGTGGAAAAAACATTCTCAAACCAAACAAATATACCACATCCTTTATGAACCTTACATAAGGTTAGATTTTTTTCTATTTTTAATAACATTTTCACGTAATGAAATGCACTTTTTGAAGTAAAACTTCTTTACGCACGCTTGACTTGGGGAGTAAGCTGGTGAACGCGTGACGAGAGCGTTACGAAAAGTGTGATCGGGTGAGGCGAACGGTCGCGCCTTTACGCACACTTGACTTGGGGAGTAAGCTGGTGAATGCGTGACGAGAGCGTTATGAAAAGTGTAATCTGGCGAGGCGAACGGTCGGGCTAGGCGAACGGAAGTTGAGAGGGAGATATAAATTAGTGAAGTTTTACTTCAGTCGTGTGGTCTAAAGCAAACTCGTTTTTTTAATTTCTGAAAACGGTAGAAAGTTTTTCTGCTGTAAAAAAGCCAGCCAATTTTTTTTCATTGTATATATATATTTTTACCTCAGCAAATTGATTTAATCGGTAATAAATCAATTTAGACACCTTCAAAAATTAAAAATTTATAATCGTACAAATAAGTCGTCTCAAAGTGGTTAAACCATGTTTTGAAAGTGGCCTTATAAGCCGAAAAGAAAACTGTCAAAAAAATAATAACTAAATTACTTGCAAATTAAAAATAACATGACTTTACGAATTAAACCAAAAACCATTCACAAAGAAAATAATCTTGTTACACTATAAATTATCAGTCCAGCTTATTGTTAAAAATTTTTGCTCTTAAAACGTACTACCAAGAGTTTTGAGTTTGGTCTATTCTTTAAAAACGTTATCGTGCGATTTGCAGTATTACTTGATATTGTGTGAAATTTCAGAAATAGTTCGTGCAATGACGTACATAATAAACAAAGGCTGGGCCATGTACTGGGGAACAGCGCGGTGGTCACCAGCGGAGGTAGGCCCAAATAACAGGGTTACTCGATTTTAGTTATTACAATTTATTGTACATATAATAGGTACTGTGTGTGATTATGTAATGTAATTATGGTCTATTTCAGGTGATGGAAGCCTATACAAATTGCCGGCAGTTCAATTGTATCACACCTATAATGGAACAGACCGAGTACCACATGTTCTGCAGAGAGAAAGCGGAACTATACATGCCCGAAATGTATAACAAAATTGGCGTCGGTAGGCACTTCATTATTTGTTATTTTTTGTAGTCACTATCCTTTGACTTATTGGGTTGTTAATTTAAATACCTTTTCCATGAGCTTCACGCAGGAGGCCCTGAAGAAAATAAATCTTTCCAGGGCCTATATCATATATGTATATTGTATATATAGACATTAGCTCCACACATGAGACCTTAAGGAAAATAATTCCCCTCAGGGTCTATGATATCGTTGGGGAAGCAGTACGGAAGGTCTATTTAGGAAATGAAGAATGGGAAGTTCTGGGAAGGAAAAGGGTATTAGTATTAGAGGGTAGGAATCTGGAGGTCAGTGTGTCCAGGAGTAACGGACGTATGAATCCATCCCTCCCACGGCTGAAGAAGTCAAAGGGCCTCCCTCAACCAATCTTTCCCGATGCGGCCTGCCACGCAATTGGTGGGCAGACGCATCCACCGCCAAGACTAATGACTCACCAAACATAGCGATCTACTTGAGGTGACTTGTGGCAGAGGTGTTGTTCCCGGGGCGGTGGTACCCCATACCCGCCTGCAAAATAGAAAATCTATTTGTTTAATAACTGAGTTTTTATAACAGGATTGTTCTCACACAGATGAGAACATCTGAAAGAACCCAGTACAAATTAATTAATAGCTTCAGAACAAGTCGTGTTAAAAAAAATTAAGGGTTGTTGCCTCTTATTCGGTGAGTTTTAAAACATTGTGACAAACGGAAGTTTGGAAATCAATGTAACTTTTCGATTTGTTAAAAAATCTGTTCAATTGTTTGACTAATGTAAATGTTATGTCTGGGTTAAACCTTGTGGATGAGGAATCGGAGGTCGCTAAAAATATTTGAGCAAAAGCGACCGTGTAAAGGCTTATTTGGGTGGTTATTCTAAAACCGCCCATAACGTAAATATCGGAAACTACTCACATTATTCTACGACCTTTTTATTTTTTCCGATCTTTCTAACGATCTCTAAGAAATCTGGATGACGTCGGAGCAAATTTATTTATTTATTTTGCAGTTTAATGGGGAAGCAGCAGTCCAAAATACTTGAATATAATAATATTTTAATAATAATATTTGGCTAATTAATATAGCGCCGTTTTTGTAAAAGATCACCTCAAGGGCGCCAAGTACATATTTATATACATAATAACAATTACATGTTTACTGAGTTACATTCTGCATTGAAGACTTTTGAATACTTATTCACCTCCAAGCCACCTGCTCGTATAATATTCAGGAATGGAAACGAAATTCGAATAGTGCATTCACTCCATGCTTACGTCTCTAAAGACAACTTGTGTAATGTACTAAACGATTGGCTAATAAAAAATATATTAACCATAAATATTAATAAAACCGGTTACATGATCTTAAGCTCACCTAAAAGAATAATACCATCGCATAAACCATTACAAATAGAAGAAAGAGACCTACATATCCTAGATAGCGAAAAATACCTGGGCTTATATATTGAAAAACATTTAACATTTAACATTTAAACAACACGTAGAAAAACTAAAAACAAAAATCATCCCATTAATTGATGTATTTGGTAGAATTGCTCATCTTCTACCAACAGAGGTAAAGAGGGGCTTATACTTTAGCTTAATCCAGTCCCACCTAAATTATTTAATAGAAATATGGGGAAACACATACATTACGTACTTAAACGACTTACAAATAATACAGAACAAAGTTATTAAAAACTCTTCAACTATAACCCAGACACTCCCACAAAAAAACTATTCCAGGAAATGAACCTTTTGAAAATAAGAACATTGTACGAATATAACATATGTCTTTTAATCTACAAAATACAAAATGGACTTATTCACACAAACACAACATTTATAAAAACATCACAAGTACACGAACATTATACTAGACAACACAATAAATTGTACACAAATACTGTCAAGACTGAAAGTGGCAAGAGAAGTATTGGTCACGAGGGAGTTCATATATATAATCTCCTTCCAGATAGCCTAAAAACGGAAAATAACATAAAAACCTTTTAAAAAAAACTATTTAAACTCAAAATGTTGGAACAAAATTAAAAATATTACTTCTCACTACTGTACTATATATGCTCTGTATTTAAGTTAAGAAAGCGAAATATTATGTTTCTTTTAACTTAATAATAATTAAAAAAAAAAATTTAAAAAACTTCATTGTAAGATAATTTTGAAAACCGCAAGTACGTGTATTAAAGTGTATGTTATTCCTTTTCTTCAGGGTTGATGGTATGGTCCGCCATAACAAGCGGCAAAGGCAACCGCGAAGACATCCCCAGTATATTTGCAAGGTCACGATTCAACAGAAAATACAGCTCATTTAGCTGGGCCGAAGACGAAACTGCAAATGCAAATGCAATTGCAAACACGAACGCAAATACGAACGCTAACGCAAACCCCAACGCTAACTCAGGAGAGGTATTTACAAGCCATTATAAGTATTAAATTACCCTATTTTCCCCAGTACCTCCTTAACCCCTCGCTTTTTACAGGCGTGCGCTACTGCAGCCAGAGAACGAGGTCAAACTGCCGCAGAGGATGTCCGGCGTCACACGGAAAAACTACGTGACATATCAGAAATGGCATCAGGGCTAAGTAAGTCACATGAAAATCATTTGATTTGGGTAAATTAGTTATTGAAATGTTTTTATTTTAACACCACTCATAAGTCATAAAATCAATTAACATTTATAAAAGTTACAGTGTGATTGATACTGAGGCTTTCTGCCAATTTTGAAAGACTGTCCCAAGAGCGGCAGACATTCGCAGTTTGTAAGAGATCAATAATCAGAATCAAATTGGTGCTTGAAATGGCTTTAGCTACGTCTTTTAATTACATCACTTTAAAAAGGACACCAAACATAAACAAGTAACTAACCATCACGTATATGCACGACAAACCGTTACACAACTCTATCTCGGCACACACTCCTTTCGTTGACATTCATATATTGTTTCGTACATACTATTCTGTTATTCTGACTCTTGACATGACCCGACTCAAGTATTTGATTCTCTTGAAGTACCATATCTTCCTCTAACGTCCCCGAGCTTCTACTATCCTTAACGTAATATGTTAATCTTAATATATTCCTTAAACACCTTTCTTTGTTCATCCGTTCTACACGACCAAACCATTCCTTTCTTTATCTTTTAATAGTTATTCTTCACCTTTCTTTGTTCATCCGTTATACATGACCAAAAAATTCCTTTCTTTATCTTAACCATTGTGCTTACACCAGCCTTGCATTCTCTCTGGATCTTCTCATTTTAATACAGCCATACAAAATATACGCCATGCATGCACCAAAAACGAATGTATACCTACCATTGTAATTATTTTTGAAGATTAAAATTTTTATGTTATTGTATTTTTTGCAGATTGTACAGTCTCACAACTCGCTGTCGCTTGGTGCCTGAAAAACGAATCAGTCCACTGCCTCCTGCTAGGAGCCGTCACAGTCGACCAACTATACGAAAACATTCACTCACTACAAGTAAGAATATTCTAATTGACTAATCGTGATTCTGCTTGAAGATCTAATATATAAAAGAAACTAATTTAGACATTGTTTTTGTAATATATCATATACATCTGTATTTGTAATATATAGCTACTATTCTATGGATTAATTTAATGTGATTTCGTTTTTAGATTCTGCCACAACTGTCCCCGGCGATCATGACCGAAATCGAGCGTATCCTGGATAACAAGCCACAGCGGCCGCCGATGGTGTCCACGCTTGCGCTACGCGGCCAAGCGGGCGGCAGCCCCGGACTGCCGCGCGTCGAGAGCGCTAAGGACGGCCTCAACGAGGGCAGCACGGCCGAGTCCGTCACCGCCGAGACCCCCAAGGAGCAGAAGACGAACGCCTTCTGTGAGATCCAGTGACTGTTGTGGCGCGGCAGTGGAGATACCGCATCGCAAAAATCCTCAGAAAAAAAATCCAAAGTATGTAAACCTCGAAATTTTGTAAAATCAAATTTATTTCATTCTTATTCATGTATATTTTTATATACATGAATAGTTACTAAAATTGATTTATTTTTAATTGAACTTCCCCAGTAGTAATCTTTTGTATTTTTAAGAGACGTATGGAGATGTCCAGTGGCTCGGCTTAATTATTACACTTCTTTAGTATTCTGGGCAAAGGGCAATTTCCGCACTGAAATAAACCCCAACTTCTATCAGGTATTACGTAACGGAATCCGAAAGCTTAGCCCATGCCAGCAATTCTGGATAATCAAATGCATAATTTAGAAAGTTGTATAGAAAATATCGAGTTCCTGAAAAACCGTTTGTTTGAAAACCCGGACGTCACAAAACAATGTCTGTTTTGCAATAATAGCAATAATATTTAGATGTCAACATTTTTTCGTTACCTAACTTTAGCCAAACAAGTCTAAATATGGGAACGACCACGGTAAATTTGACATCAGTGTTAATGATTAAATCCCCTGTAAAAAGTTATTTTATTGTGAAACAGTGATTTGGATTGCTTTACCTATGCACGAGGAGATATCTAACTTTAACTCACCGATGAAAAGTTATTGGTGAGACATACAAACATATATAATAAGTTTTCTGATCATATTTACCTACAATTTACAAAATTAAGCTCAACCTCGCTCGTTGCAAAAACTACAAATGATTTATGACCATGAATTGACAGTTTGACTGTAACGTAGTTTTCATCCATTTGACAATACCGGTTTTACCTAAATCATAGCTTATATCATAACGTTAAAAATTTCTTCGGAGTGCTGATTTTCTCTGTTTTTTTTACGGTGTAGGACTCATCCAAGGACAAGGAAAAGACCCAATACTTCCTCAACAATGCTGGAGTCGTCGTGTGCCGCAAGGCATCGTCGAACACAGACATCGAGAAAGGTAAAAATGTTTTTTATTCATCCGGACCTCATCCATCACCCACCATCACCTCCACACTCATCCCTCTCGGTACATCATTTATCAAGAACTGCCTCATTCAAATATGATTCTGAAGTTTTTATAAGCATCGAATTCATTCGCAAAATCATCGCTTGAATGACTCCGTTACCTTTTTTGAGTATTATAATATTGTAGGGTACCTACCAAATTTCAAGTGTCTTTGACATTGTTTGAGAAACCAATTTAGAAGAAATAGAATTATCAACCAATTTGTTTATTTTATGCATTGGGATAGACGACGTTATTGAAGAAAAGTGTATCACAGTTGATAAATAAGTTAATGAGCGCTGATACAATTTCAACTTTCAATATTATCATCCTTCAAACAAACATTGTTTTTAATAGCTTCCAGAGTTCTTCTATTCCTAAAATTACAGGTCTCATATCAATAAATTTTAAAGGGTTAAATCGTTATACTCATATGTTAAATACTTATATGTTAAACCTACGTAATTATATTCTGGTTTTTCAAGTGGTATGTAACCCCGTGCGTGTTTGCAATCCGAAATGACGAGTTAAATCTCATTTACCCGTAACTAGATGGATTTGTTCACCTTTAGATAGATCTTAAAGCAAAAGGCATGCATTCTGCTAGTGTTTCTAGTAATAGTAAATAGTATTAACATCAGATATAATATAAACTCCATGTTACTCATAAGCCAAGCGCTACAAGCGCGCTATTCCATCACGATTTATCTTTCGCTTCTAAATGCATTGGATTCGATTTCAAGCGTCACGTGCACATAAAATACATGATTCACGTAATGCGACTAATGTCATTTGATGCATTAGAAGTGACGGAACAAGCGTGAAGGAATAACCGTGACTGAAAAGACGTTCTTGTGGCGCTAGGTTAAGGCAATTCGTTTGGCAGGTAAAGTGTCCCCGGCCGAGACAGCACAGGCATCAGGAAAGGGCAAGACCCCGGTGGCGGGGGGCAGCAAAGTGAAGAAGTCCAAGTCGGAGACGGGAACTAACGTCCGCTCCGGCTCTCTTCAGCGCTCGCTGTCCGGCCAGATCCTCAAGGACCGACGCATCTCGCGGCCGGAGCTCGCCAGCCCTTGCGATGTCTAAACGCACGCGTCGCTACAATATGACCCTCGAACGACTCGCTTTCGGTGTGACTAATAATGTGTAGATTATATCACTCACAACTATCACACGTATTCTAATAACAAGTTCAACAAATGGACCAAGCCTATGAGATATAATCTACAAAGGACAATGCGAAAGCGAATCGTGAGAGAATGCTAATATTCACGCCGCGAATGCACATACGTTGCTATTGAGTTTTGATCACCTAAATAGTTTTTGGATTTACTGTGGAAGCCACTGCCGCGCTAGTTTTAGTGTTTGGACTCGCGTTATTTGAACTTTGACGCTTATTTTATAAAGTGCGCTCACAGACGCTTTAACAAAAGATTACCATACAAGTTAGTGCTTCGAGTACCGGTATTATTGCGTTTCCCAGCACCTTGTCCATTGCCTTCACCGCAGCCGCGCCGCTGTCGCACGGCCTGACAAAGGTTGGTGGAAACTTTCATATTATGTAAAACTGTTCTGATGTTATTTATGTACTTAGGGCAGTTGAAAGGTTTCAAAAATACATAATTATCTCATTTTTGTTTCTCATTTAAAATCGTATTTTAGTTTCTCCCAAAAAGGCGCTGATGCTTGTAAACCATCATTGTATATCTTTTATAGAAAAATTTAAAGTTATTCTATGATAATTTGCCCAATAAAATTAAATAATTTTCATAAATAAATCGAGACTTTTTTTTGGCCTTCATCAAAATGTTCAACTGTACATAAGGGTAATGATTTCTATTTTATTAATAAAAATTTATTATTGAGTTTTCACAATTAATGATCTACCGCTTTCTAAAAATCGAAATATACATTCGATTAAAAATAATTTGTAAAACGAGACGTTTACAGTAAACTTCAACTGCCCTCAAAATATGCTAAGATTGTAAATAAATTTTGAAATCAGCAATTCCCAGAAAATCGCAACTGCCCTCAAAATAGTTTAGATTGTAAGATCATTAAGTTATACACAATTATTGTAGATTTTTGGTTTAATTATCATGCGCTAAGATACCTTGAAACATGATGTTAAAATAAAATTATTTTGTAATAATGTTAGCAATAGGCATATTCCCAGTTACATTATAAGCTTTACACTTCTGGTACTATTAATTAAACCACTAAATTAGTCCTGGGTCGATCGATCGTTTTACACGACCCGGGTCGCTCACGACCCACTGGCGTCACGAGCGGGTCGCGAAGACCCGCTCTTTTCGCGACACAAAATACGAAACTCGATTACTCATCACCCAGTTACTTTCTACGGGTGCGCCGCGCGGTAGACGGTCGCCGCCCAGACCGGTCAAGTCATACACAAAACCCAGGTTATAATTGTGTGACGTTCTCTCACTTCTCACATCTGTAACTAGTAATGTCATGTCCCAGAAATTAATTTTAAAAAATACATGCTTCAGGGGTAAAAAAACAATGTTTTATCATGTTTTGGAGAATATAAAAACCTTGTAAAAAACGTGTTGTTCTGAAGCTTTTATTGAGAATTTAAATAAGTAAATTAGCTGTAAGCTAATGCTGTATTATAATTTATTTTTATCAAAGTCAGATATTTTACACTTTTACCAGTTTATAGTTTCTATTACAATGCACAATTACATTCACACTCACACGACAAATTAAAAGTTTTTATGAAAACAACACTAACAAAATGTGAAAAGAAATGCACTTCACCCGTTGATTAACAATACCAAGATACGCTCTAATTTAAAACGACGCTGTGTCTAGTCGAATATTCAAAAATCGAATCTACCTAACAATCCCGCTATGACGTGACACACGGGCAGGAAGCAGGATACTGTCACGCACGTGTGTGCGTTGATCGGCAATCGGGGATCTAATGCATATCGAATGTGTCGCAGTTTGCGGGTTCCGGGAGCTGACATGTCTCGCCCCACCCGCACCCGGCACCCGGCGATCGGTCCGTAAGTCACGGGGTGCAGGAATGTGTCGTAGATCGCGGGTCGCGGGAGTGCGCCCGTTGTTCTTGTCTTGTTTTCGGGAGTCGCGGATCGTGAGACTCGAGTGCTGACGAATAAATAACCAGCTCGCTCTTTGGTGGCTCGTGAGCGGGTTTCGACGATCAGGTCTTTCACGATCGACCCAGGACTACACTAAATACCTTAAGCAGCTCTTATATCAGCATCATTATTAAAATACCAGGATATAATCACTTTCGAGACACTTTAAGCGGCTAGCTGAACCAATAATTGTGATAGGCTTTTGTTACAATTTATCGATGATTTTTTATACTGTTTGATGACGGTGTTCATCGAGGATCACTAGGTGACCCCATATTAAAGTGAACGAATAGTAATAGCTTGTTTTTTCTAGTTTTGACGGCATTCACAATAATGCATTGAGGTAGCGATACCTTTGTAAATTAATATTATTAACTACCTATGTAAGAACTCAGTATTATTTCACTGCATTACTATTTATAATTTAATTTCCTCAATTACTTTCGTGCTACCCTACCGCTGCAAAACTGCCTAACTTTTCTAATAGAATGAAAACAAAGTATAAAATGTAAATGTTATTCTCTGAAAAATCAAAAATCGTAATGGAATATAATAATCATACAAAAGCAGATTTATAAGATTTTTAAAAATTAGATGAATAAGCCTGATTTTCGTCGGGAATGTATAAGAAAATCCAAATAATAGTTTTTTTTTTTCGATTTAATATTAAGAATTTGTCAAGGTCAATGTACTCCCTAAACATTCTCATTTAGTCTTATTTAATAAACTTACATATAGATTTTTTATTTTTGCAAAACTTTTAACTTGTAATACAAAACAAAAACATATGGACCTGTATATATACAGGGTGTAACAGGACGTACCCGAGGGATTTTAACCAACGATTCCTGAGCATATTTGGAGTAAAAAATGTACATGTAATTTTGCTGTCCCATGACATTTTTTTGTGTTAAAAACTAAAAATATATGTTTCAATCATATGTCGCTACTGTTCCCATTGCTATGAGATAATATATCCTGTCGCGATGGATATCACATTAACACAATGTTAGAACGAGACGCTAAGCTTATCGAATGATAAAACTAGGCTATAAACGCGGCACTATCCTAACTAGTCAGTGGCGACGTGTGATGGAAAAATATTTTTAATAAAAAAAATCTAAGTTTCAAATGAAAAAATAAATAAAAATTGCCGAATTTTGATTAAAATTTTAGTAAATCTTTGAACTGTATGTCACAATTAAAAAATAATCTTCTAATAAGCCTTAACTATAAAAAAAAGGTTTTTGTTAGTTGACTAGTTTCAGTACCAAATGATAACATCTATTGTACAATATTTAGTAAAAATTGTGGGTTAAAAACACATTATTTCAAAAAGATGTAAGTAATTCTTTGACTCTGACATATTATTTGAAAAATTCGTATTCGTGAATGAACAAGAATCGAACATTAAATCGATTTTTTAAGAAAAAAATATCTACGTATTTTCCCTTACAATTATTGCTATTAGATTAGTCAACTAAACTCTCAAAATATATTCAGATGATAAGTAGTTGATTAAGGTCTGGCTATATTCGAAACTTCGCGTTCATCCTTGAACTAGTAACAATCAAGAATCAAACCTAAAAGTCTCTCTATGAATATTACATTGATGATTTTTGCACTAATAACAATACTTCGTTCAATAATCAGATTATGAGAATATAGCTAAAAATAGCTTATTTGAAAATTTATGTAGTTTTTAATTAGTACCTAACTACAAATTAATAACACTTTCAGATCAGTAAGAAATAGATAGCAAATTCAAATAGATATTGTACTATGTACTTTGAATCATTTAATATTCCCTGTCAACGTCTTTCCTTAGAACTATAAATTCCAAAAGATACATAATAATACTTTAATTTTTTTATTTAGAGTGGAATAGTATTCAATAATCAAGTCTAAGACTTGTAGAATAAGATTTAGTTAACAATAATCTAAAATCCAGTTGTATTGGCAGTAAAAGAGATGGTGTTAAATTCTTTGGAAACGAACGAATGGCCATATGACGCGAGCTCGCACTATTTTTCTTAGTCAAATATGAGTCGTTATTGTGAGTACACATCTCTGTGCGTGGTTCCCATTGAGTGAAGAAGAGGTATTACAATATCACGTTGAATGATACAGAGTACGAAATTTGGAAGTAGCGATAATTCTCAACATTAACAGTCAAATACGTTTATTCTATTTCTCTAGTAGATCATTTCAGGGGAGTTACTAGCTTTTGATTACCTGTACTTAGTTTAAATGTGTCCGCATTGTCTGCGGGTCGACATTTTAACATTAGGAGTTAAAGTGATATTCACGAAGAGGGGAATATAATGATGTTAGAAATAATTGCAATGCTTCTTTAAATAATTCAAAACAAGCTGAATTGATTATTTCTAATTTGTAAGTAATTTGAATTTTACATTCTGTACAGAATACTAATATTATTAAAGTAATTTTACTATGTAGAAGAGGGGTGATATTGTTTTCACAATATTGTACAGAATAAAAATAGGTAGGTATCTAGTTTTCAACAATTTTATTTTATGCTTGGGTTCGTCGGTATCAAAATATAGACAATTTATAAATTATCTATATTTTGTGTGTGGTTCTGAAAACTATGCAGATTTCAATGATGCCCTTGTTTACGGGTGGATGATATTGTATGAGAAAAAGAAAATTGGAGTATTATAATCATTGGTTATTTTTATTTGTTCTCTAAGCGAATGATTGATACATGTCATGTATAAATAGAATAAATTTGCGGTTCCGATTATAATTGGTTGATTTCTACTAGATCTCTTTTCTGGGGTAGATAACATATGAATAAATGCAAGAAATTATCCAATTGTAATAATTAAAAAAATTGCCTGTTTTTAATAGTTCGCTTATCGGAAGTTATGTATGAGAAATAATATAATTCTACAAAACGAGTTCCGAATAATAATGAGAGATATTAAGAGTTCTATTTTTGATGGGTGGATTGAAAGTATAAATGCAAACAATTAAGGTTCCGATTACTGGTTTTTATAGTTGTAGCATATAAAGTCGGTTGATACAAGTATAAATCTACGATTTTATGATTCTGCAAAATATTGTTTAATCTAGTTTAATTTGGACGGGTGGGACCCACTTCACAGAAACGTAAATCTTACTAATTTTCTTTCCTATTTTTTTCCTAACAGTTAATTCATGGTAGAAATATATTTTAATACGATTTTTTCCCTTATTTAAAAATATATAATTTTTGGCTTTCCGAATAAAATTTATCCCGTTTTATCAAAATCTTCGGTCGATGATTTCAAAATGATGTACAGAATACAAATTATGTCGTGCTTTAAATTATTATTTCGTTAGTTTAATTTCTTAGACGAAGAACCCTGTAAATAAATTTCGTCAAAAATTTGTGAATGCGGTAAGTACAAAAAGAGTAGATTAGTTTTAAGAATGAGCGACGGTGGATATTCTTAGCCTTTGGATGAACCAGAAGCCTGTAAATATGATTATTAACTACCCGTATTATCTAAAACTAGTTTTTTTTTTTTTAAATTTAACTACACCATTGGTAATTAATAAATTAGTGTTTTTAAAAAATGGCATAGTGGTGATAATTTTAAGTTAATCCCAACCGAATTTTAAGAAGGCGATAATGATTTCAGTTTTTTAATTATCTTTTAAAATAAATAAAGAAATGTATGGGTGTAATAAATATCTACTTGTTAACACTGATACAGAGTAAAAAACTTTGAATTATCTACTACTGCTGACTACACATTTTTTCGTCTCCGCAATTAATATTTTTGTGAATATTTCGAAAACTCCGGTATTAATCATTTGTGGTCAAAACTTTTAAAAAATTTATAGAAAATCAGAAGAGGTACAATTTTTTAGAAAAAAATGCAATTCTTAAAGGTTTATTTTGAGCTTTAATATTTAAAATGTAATTCAGACCTGAGAATAGGTTCTCACTTATGTGCGGATGACGTTCCTTCATCATCCGGTCACCACTATGAAAAGCATACTCGACAAACTCCCAAACACAAATTCCAAATAATCTCGCTACTTAATAACAACTAAATTAATTCAATAAAAAAATGTACGTTTATTTGCACAAAAGCAAACATCTAAACAAGTGCAGAAAATAAGTTAACCACCTAAAGTTGTTGGTGTGATTCCGGGCATCTATTTCTTTGCATTCACCGCGACAGTCAAATCGCACTAGGTTATCACCTAATTACGGATTGTTTGTGGCATTTTATGAAAATATTAAATATGTAAAAATGTTTTGAGTTTTTTAATGTATTTTGTTAGCGCATTTTTCTCGGGCTACTTTGCGCGGATAGGCGTCGCGCTTGCGCGGAGCTCTGAGCGCGCAGAGTGGCTCGCAAAGCACCTGAGGCGATCAACCAAATTGAATAGAAACAAATACTAAGTGTTGTATGTCAGTGTTTAAACATAAGGATATATTATTATAGTCGAGGTTTTAAATGTTACTCAATGTTAGCGTGACAGTATAATTTAAATCCATAACCCTTCTCACAAATCAATAATAAATACGAACTAAAAAGCTGGTTGAACAAGATAATTGATTAAAAGGAACTTAATATTATGTTTGGTTTATATTTTCAAACGGATACTTGTTTGTTCTCAGGAGAAATAGCCCATTCAGTTGTGACATGTATGTTTGTTGCGCGCATTCCTTTGGCCTTAATAGCTAATAATGTTTTATTCTTACGTGCCATATTACTATGTTTTGCTGGTGCAAATCAAAAGTAGAATAACTTTTTAGGTAGGTTGTGACTTTAGTCTTAAACTCCTATTATAAAGGCTTCTATTCGTAATTAATAAGTAATGAGATTGACGTTTGAAACTTTGATAACATTCATACAACAACGTAATTTGCTTTTCCGATGTCCAAAATATTATTAAAACATACATAATATTCTCTTCGGGTTCTTACATCATTAGTCTTGCGTGCAGGCATAGAAACATTTTCATACGACATAAATATAGAAATTAATATTATGATTACATTTTAAATCCAGGGGCTCAATTCTCCAATCGAGGCCGCTCACTTTCGCCGCCGAAAGTACATGCATTGGTCGACTTAGTTATTCTCGAGTCTCGTCGAAGTTACACATTTAGACACCGAGCGTCAAAAGTCATTCCACTCGAACAACGAGTGGGTCTTTCCAGTCGTCACCGACAAAACTGTCAAAATCTAGTACATTTTATCCTAATCTAAGATCGCTTCCCGAGTGCTTCTGAGGACAGGCATCGTATAGTTTTACAAATATTATATTATAACGGCGGATTTACCGAGATTTTACGGCGGATTTTACATAATGAGAGCAAGCTGATGAAGATGCTTTGACACCAACAAGAACGTTTCGCCGGAGGGCAGATGGTTTTCACTTGAGAATTAATTTCCTAATTAATCGGATGCAACGTCGTTTTGCAGGTGTTGCTGTTGTTGTAGCTGTTGGTCGGGGTAATATACCCGCCAAAAAGAGCGATCCTAATTTCAATTCCACACCGTAGAAACGTGAAAAATATCAGAAACACCGATAATACACACAGGGCTGCCAATATGTATTAATGAAACATTCGACGTTTTAAGTTAAGTTAAAATTAATTTCGGAACAAATGAGCAACTACGACAATTTTTGTACTAATTCAATTAAAATGCTTATATTTTTTTTAAATGAACTTTTGTTAAATTATTAAACAGCATTAATTATTTTTTTATTCAAAAACAAAATAAATAAATTTTTATCGTGCTTCTCTGATTTACGCGTGCCTGTTTTATAGTGTCTTTTTTTAATGTTACACTTCCAAACACCGTAAAAGTTGATGGACGTTATTCATTATACCAATCTGAATAGTTCCTCGATAATATTATATAATCGCAATCTAGCCCAGAAATTTTAACAAATTGATCAATTTTATCAATTCCGTTTCCGAATACCTACATGAATCACGCATAAAAAATAGTTTCATTTATCCCAACCTAAATCACGCACTAGGAAAAAATGTTTTCAGGTTTGTCCCAATCTACAACACTCATTTAAAATACTCATCCGATTATCTCAATCTACTGTGAGTCTTAATTCAATCAATATAATTCGCTTCCCAATAAACCTGTTTTCAGATTGCTCACAATCTAAAACATGTCAAAGAAAAATAATATTAGGTCGCCACAATTGCAATGGTTTTTAGATTTACATTTATTTTTTACAATTAAAACATTATTTGAAAATGTGTAATTATTATAAAGCATGTCGTAATAAAATATCAAACTGCCACCTTACAATCTAAAGCATGCCCGTATTTAAAAAAAAACTTTATAACAATCACTTTTTAACAATCTAAATCATGTTTTAACAAAATGCTACTCAAATGTCATGCCTCATTACGTTTAAATTGTTTAATTCTTTTAAAATTTAACACTTTTAAGTGAAATTCCTGATATCATAGAAAAATAATTAATAAAATATAAAGTAAAAATAATTCAGATATTCAACGTTATACCTCCTCTTCTTTTATGCACTCTATATAAAATGTGGCTTTCTCATCCGATCGAAAGAATTCTGAAATATTTCTCCAAAAATATTTAATAAATTAATTTTCAAGTCAAATTTGATTCCAGCTGTTAATATGAATTTTCTGCCACGATAATTTATTTACATTTCCGATTTCTATGCCACTAAATACGAATATTTCTAAGACATTAAAAAAAAAACAAACAATTTAACATATTTTTATTAAGTGGACATCATTTTCTTGCCTCCGTTACTGGTCTTCGAATAGATTTCCTCAGACTCATTCTAGTTTAATTTTAAACACCTACTTTAGAAGATTAGTTTCTAGATAATAAAAACAAAAACATTAAATGCGTATTTTGTGGTCAGTAATTTCATCAAAATAAAAGTAAAATTGTTTACTAAATTATAAACATAAAAAATAATTTGACAAAAAAAACAAAACTTTGCCATTTTCTTACTTTCAGAATCCTAAATGGCTTTGGAAATCTAATTATTTTTATTGCATCTGAAATATTAATCACATATTTTTCAGGCAAACCTACAATCATACATACCTCCAATGAAAAAGCTTAATTAAATAAATGGAGATCTCTCAGGTATCCACACAGCATTTTTTTTTACGTTAGCTCCACACAGGAGGCCCTGAGTTACATTTAGTTAAGATAATTTTAATTACGTTTGTTGAATGGGCTTTATGTAAATTATTCAAATAAAGGTGCTTCGTTTTCGTACATTAACACGCACCAGATTTAAATGTCCGGGTTTAATTTTCCCCACAGGAAAAACTAAACCCTTTCACACACTTCCCAAATGATCATCTGGTCAATCCACGTTATGCAATTGCACTATATGTATTAAAATTACAAAACAATACAAGAACAACATGTCAACCTACCAGAGACCAGATGGGAAAATAATAATATTACTCAAAGCATTTTATGAATATTTACCATTTGATCTGGGCAAACGACTACAAACGAGATAGATATAAAATGTATATTATGTTAGTCCCCACACTACGCGTTTGGCCTTAAATGGTTGCTCCCTCATAGGTTTGCAGTATGTCCGTAGACGTCGATGTACTATATACTTTCGTACATGTCTTTTAAAAGTATTTAAAAGTACAAACACGCGTCACGTCCTTATACCACTATTTAAGAGAATGTCTGCTTTCATAAGAATAATATTTAATTCAAACCTTAAATCTTCGAAAATCTCACAATTATAACTTCAGACAACTATAAAATAAACACTTTTCATTTCATTTATCACAACTTTTCGCGTTTGCATACCAACGTAATTTATTAAATTATTACGTTCGAATGTCGGTGCAATGTCACATTTTTAATACGAGTAGTTCTCATTAAGACAACTGTTTTAACTAAAATGTACCTAGTTACTTACCCATAACGTCCTCAATTAGAAAAAATAAATCAAAAATCTCGTACGTATTTATTTGATCACACCGATGCGATGTAACAAATACATGTATTATAATTGTAGTATTTGGAAAGCTGAAATACATAAAAATATATACTATATACATAAAAAGTTCCTCAGGAGCATTTCTTTCTAAAATAAACATTGCCAATTTTAGAGACGAACAGAAATAAATATACCTTTCTTATGAACACGGTTAGTAAACCTGAAAAATTACGACATCTGTCAAAAATGTAAGCAAAAGAAAAATACGTGCAGAATTATTAATGAATTAAAACTAAAAAAAATTTCCGGCTTTATCGCGTGTCTGACATGTTCCAATTTTGATTTTGATATTTAAATTATTAGCAAATCCATGTTCTAGTGTTCGTTGGACCGGAGATAGAGATATAAAAACAAACGAAATAATATCTTCAATAGCTTAGAACAAATAAAGGATATGTCGATTAATTATCAATGGAACACTGTTTTCGAACACATTATAAAATTTAAAATCGGCTGTTCTGATGCATAAATATGGCCAATACTTACTACAAAGAGGGGACCAACGGGAACTTAGTTGCGGTAATTAAAAAGGAAGTATGAATGTTGAAACGATTATTTTCACGGGAGCATATTTACAAATGTACGTTATCTGACGGCTTATAATAAACGAATTTTACAAATGGCCACATCAAAGTTTCACTGCCAATAAGTACATTTATTTGATAAACCAACAAAACATTGTGATTTTTCAGAAGTACAAACATTACCTAAAATTATTTCTTCTTCTTTATTTTGTAATTAAAATTAATTATTTAAATTGATCGCCCTTTCAAGGTATGCATTAAGAGTATGAGCCAATCAAGTTCATGATTAATTTAAAAAAAAAGTTTTTCAAAGATTTGAAAGATTGTTTTCCATTACAGCAACAATAATGCAGTTTTCAGGTAAAACAGTAGGCAGTAGAATAAGTCCAATATTATTCAATTCGATTCACGTAAAGAGCACTTTACAAGTCTTTTATTGGATACATATATATACAATTTGCTTGCAGGCCATTAGAATCTATCATAACCTTACAATATTTTTATGGATTTCTAGATCTAATTATCGTTATGAACAATTGTTTACACCCAACCAGCATTAGCCTAAGTTTAAATAAATTACTCTACGATCTTTTAATCTTAAACTTATTTGATCTCGCAAAGGTAAATAGCTCCAATAGTGTAGAAATATTAAATATTATTTACTAAAGAATAATTTTAAAATCATATTTGACCCCATCAAAAATCATGCCAGTATTTTAAAAATTTTCGTCATTTGGTTCAAGATAAAAAAAGTTATCTCGATAAGAACAAGATTTCAATAATTTTTATTTTATTTTTATTTATTTATTTATTTAACGCCCAATGGGCTTTTACATTTTATTCAATAAACAAGCATTGTTTCCAACTACGATAAGATGAATTAGCATATTTAAAAAAAATTATGAAGCTTTAGATAGACTGTACAATGTATTAGTTTAGTCTCATTTTTTAGCTCAATTAAAAATCTTAGATAATTCTATATTAGTTTGTGCGCCGGAAACACTAAATCGATTTAGTTAGATTTTGAAGTTAGGTATTTCTTACTGTAATATCGAAGATGTTTTTTCAAGTTGTTTAAAAATTCTTTAAAATAAATTCATTGTAATAGCAGCATGCCCAAAAAACACTAAACAAGTAAGTTTAAACATAAAAAAAATATGTAGTTTTAAGCATTTCTTTATTGACATATCAGATTTTTGTTCGCTGAAACATTAAATAGGTAGCTTAGCATTATGCATTGGCAGTTAAGCCAATCTGAACGTAATAAATGTTTAGGTTATTTGAGAAATTCTGGAATCACTGTCCAACCTCATCAAGTTGAGTAGATTATTTTTTATCTTTATTGTGTACAGAAAAATAAGACATTTAATATATGTTACATTTATTCTGATTAAACAGCTTTTCTTTTGTACATAATATTAAAAAAAAAAATGTTTGGTAATATTTAATATTGTGCAGGTGTACCCATTTGTAATGTTAAAATTATCATGTTAAGTACTATGTAGCATGCAAGGCTATTATAGAACTATGTTTTTGCCGTACCGTAACAACAGATTTTTCTCATTCATCTCTTTTGTCTTATAAAACTTAGTTCAGATTTTCGTTAGGATTAATTTATATATTCCAGAAGCACTTACCGAATTTATAAAATTGAGAAGACTTTTTTTTCACAAGGGTACAAAAAAGATCATGTTTCAAAATGATATGCTACATTTATCTGACTGGGGTACAGACAGAGTAAATGTTAAATAAATTTTACATAATATTATAAAGCATGTTAGGTAATACGTTTGGTTTACTTTCTAATGTACATACTTCTCATGCAATGCTAAATTTATTTCTCTTTAGTTTAATCCTTTTGTGCATATATAGTATACGTATAAAACATGAATAGTTATTAGTATGCTAGGTTAAAAATTGAATTTAACATTTTAGAATAGTTTTACAATAATTTGAAATATATTGCGACCTGCAACATAGGGTTGGATAAAAGCCAACGCGGTGCGGTTTAAAAAATGATAATATTTATATCGCAACAGAGTACCCACAAAACTTTGAACTGTACACGCAGTTTTAATTTTTAAAGTAATAAATTGGTGTTTAGAGAATTAGTCTCATACCATTCTTCGAGTTGCAGCAATTACTGCGGTAGCACCCGCTTTTTGCTCGCTAAAACAACAATTAGGTAGCCTGAAAGTAGCTTGCTTATCCATAATAACTGACAAATGCAAAGCGAAACGCAAATTACCATCCTTTGGATTTGATAACTTGGAATTTTGTATCGAGGTACAATGCGAACAAGTAACGAAAGACAAACGTGTAGTTTAGTGATAGGTTTCTGTAGGAGGGGGGACATGTGCCAAATATTGTCCGGAAGCTGGCTACCAAGGAACTGGAGGCTAGTTGAAGTGCGACAATTTTCAGTTTGAAATTTGTCCGAGAGACGATCGGAAAAGTATTTTTTCTTTATAACGTTTAAAATATATATTTTTGCACAAATTAAAGCATACTTAATGCTATGTACTTAGGACACTAGGTGCCTCTTTTGAGAGGACCATTTTCGGAACTTAAAAAACACAGTTTCAAGTTGAAAGCTGATTTTGACCAATATCAAACCACTGAAATAAATTTGCTTTTACCACCAATAATTGCATTTTTAATATAGGTTTTAGGCATATAAAATAAAAGAGTTTTGAAAAAATTTATGTGCCTTTTGGACACAGTATCAAGCGTTCTAAATGCAAAAGCTCAGAAATCACCCGAAATGAAAGGTACCTGCTCTCTTGCACCATGCGAACGGTCGGTCCATAACGTAATGCGATGTGAGGATTTCATGCAAGATACATCCGCATGCGCATTTTGCGCGTACATATTATGGCACCGGCATGGCATGCCACATTATTTTTACACTATTTACGTCTACGTATCTAAGTTCTCAATTAATATTGTTTCGTTGTAAAAGCGTAATTATATCGTCTCTGACATACTCTCACATATCCCACGTTCGATTTTTTATCGTTATCCAATAAGTAATTGGCTTTATGTGGACTTGAGATAAATGAAAATGAAGCAATTGGCGAGGCAATAAGCCCCGCCACGTTGATTGCTCCGTACGTAAAGAGTTGATTTCTAAATGCAAAGAAATCCCAAAGATAATAACGTGACAGGGATGAAAACCATTGACGATAATGATATTGTGTAAAAATTGAAAAAAAAAATAGGTTAGTTTTTGAAACATTGACGAAATTATGAGTGTGTTTTAAATGATTATGGCGTCCTTCTAAAATGAATTAAAACAGTAAAGCGTGCTTAAAATTACCAGAAAACTCTTTTGGGAATAATAAATTATGATACATTATGTAGGTGCTTAGGAAACGAATGAAGATGTAGATTAACTAGATGGATAAGGAATGAATAGAGGGAAGCTGTTAAAGTATAAGCGGCGGCGTCGGCTTAGAAAACGATCATGGAGCACAATTACTATAATGATAAAGAAATAAACAATAAAATACCAGACTGGGCATTTAGTTGCTATTGTGTCACAAAAGAAAATATTTTTCGGACCTCCAATAATCGCCAAAGCAAACCATTGATTTTGTGAATAGTTGCACTCTTTCTCACTAAGTTATAATCTATAGAAAATAAGAAATATGTTTTTTATTCTTCTCATGTGTTTATTTGATTTCTGTCCCACTATACCTGAAAGGGTTAACAAGAAATAGTGGTCCTCATCAAGGCTGTATGTCATATTAATATAGGCACTTAAAAATAATAAGCGTGTGAAACTAACAAGTAAGGTTTTAATAGATTTAGTTTCTGGTTCTGCCCGCAGTGGCGAGGTGGCTAATATTAAATAGTGGGTGGAGCTGTTCAATGAAAGTTTACAGCACGTTTTAAAATCCCCCCCTGTCCCGTCACCTTTATGTTACCACCCAGCAAATGAATCTAGGTTTGCTGTATTAACCAATTAATCATGGTGGACGATCTTATGGCATAACCGAATTCCTCGGAGCGTTGTTTTGCAGAATAACGTTACGCCTCAATAACTCAAATCGTATTAAAAGTTTTTATTTACAAATCTTGTGAAATGTAATGTTCTTCCTAAAATAGACAAAATACTGACATATATTACAAAAATGAAGACAGATCTACAGATGTTCATTTTTTACAAACAAACCATTTAATTTTTCCTGAATGCGAGTTCCGTTTCTCTTGATGTACATTTTTTTACATTAGCTCCAATAAGGTAAGGAGTCTCCGAGGAAAATAATTCTCCTCAGGGACTACTTACGTTATCTTTGGTGATGGTGGAGGTCTTTTTACACGAAGTTCTAGGAAGGAAAAGGTAGAAGGGGTGGGTTGGAATCGGGGGGTTAGTAGTGACGGACGTATGAATCTATCCCTCGCGATGTTCCGAGAGAGTCCTGCTGGAGAGGTCAAACGGTCTTCCTCAACCAGTCTCTTCCGATGCCACGCAGTTGGCGGGCAGACTCGTCCGCCGCTAAGACCCGGACAAAACTCACCTCATGAACCCGGGCCTCCCTGCTAAGATACCAAACGTAGCTAATAATACCCATGCCGTATTTCACCCACTTGGGTGGCAGGAGTGTTACTTATCCAGTGAATGGTTCTTAACAAGCCTTAGTTTGAATTCTTCCAATAAAATATTCTTGCACTTGGAACACTTAATTAATTATTTAATAGAAAATTCTACCTTAAATTGTTGAATTCAATTGAACAAAATTAATGCTCTAAGTCAGTTAGCATTAGCAATAACGAAAAACTGCTAAATTCAAATATATCGTTTCATCATTTTATAACGTGACTTTTTAGATTTTTAAATCAGACGTTGTTTTATAACAATTTTGTACATGGACCCCTTCATATATATTAAAAAAAATTGCCCTGAAACGGAACGGAACAACGCCTAATTTTTCATATTTTCACCAGAAAGTACGAAAAATGGTAAAACATTAAAAAAGCTTTTTTATGTCTATTTAGTGGAACTAATTTTAGCACTTTTGAATATTTTATTGTATTTTATATTTTAAGAAATTTGTGTCAATTAATGTGTGTTTAAATATTTTACTCGCTTGTATGTAGATTCCATTTGACAGCATACCTGTAATACAAATTATATGTGCCGAACCTATCTCAATATATGTATAAACACAATTATGTGTACTTTCTGTAAAATGATTTTACTAATGTAATCCATTAGGGACCATTCATTTATTACGTAAGACGATTTAGGGGGGAGGGGGGTCGACCATGTCTTATTTGTTCATACAAAGGGGTGGGAGGGAGTCTCGATAGTTCTTACGTAAGATCACAAAAATGTGCAAAGTTAAAATAATACTTTGAAAAAGCGCGGGCAACCGCACGAGTGCCGAGGTTCGCTCGGATGCGTATAGGTAAACGATTTCCAATTCCATGGCAACGGACCCGCGCAAACAAACCTTAAAACGAACCAAACGTGTAGGTACTCATTTTTTCCATTATATTCTTACGTAATAAATATTAAATAGGGGGGGGGGGTCGAAAACTAGCAAAATTCGTCTTACGTAATAAATGAATGCCCCCTACTTCATAATCATTTTAACAAAAAACTTTATTATGTGAAATGTTAACTAATCATGGTAAGTGCTGAATTCATTGTCAATTTTCTTGCGAACCTTGTGTACTTCAATCAAAGCAGTGCAGTGCATATTTGAAAAACATTATAATATATATATATATATATATATATATATACATCCCGCTATCATTTCTGCGTCCTTTCATCAGATCGACATTGCTGCGTCTATCGGAAGGACTTGATTTTAGATAACTTTAGATAAAGTATATACAACCTTCTAATTGTCTGATTATAGCTAGGTATTAATTTTTTTGGAAAACGTTAATTTAAAAATATACAAAACCGAAAAAACGTCTTTTAACGACTCATCAACCCAAACTCCTTTCATAAGTAATGTAGTAAGGCGTCCGGCTTATTTTCTCTTTCATTTGGTCAACAATTTTGCTTCCAAATATATATTTCGTTTTATTTTGCCGACAAACCGACGTCTTGCAACGTTGCCGCTTATTTATTCACGTTTTGTTTGGATGATTTAATAGGTATGTATCGAATATGAAGGAAAAGGTGAATGGTCCATACGTCGCGGGCTCAAATGAACCGGGCGCGTGGCGATGCGCACAAAAAGTTTTTTAAATTAGTAAGGAATGTTTTGGGGACGTATTCAGAATTCAAACGTTGGCGTTGCTTAAAATGGGATTAGCTTTGTTTAGCGAATAGGTCTATATTGCTGAGAACTCACATCATTATTTTCCTTCCGCCTTACAATATTCCCCAAATGGATGAGCCATATTTTCACATTTTAAAATTTTATTAATCATCAACGCCGTGGGCTTTTACATCTTTTTACAATTTCTATGATTTACTGCATACAGGATCAAAAACAGTTTTAAAGGTTTAGATAAAAAAAATATTAAAAATGATAGATGGTAAAAATGTGTTTTTTTATATATGAATACCGCACAAGAGTCCCAACTGCTCCCGTCTGGAGCCATTGAGACTATGGCACCCCCTTTTGGGGTATGTTGTGAGGCTGAAGGTAGTGGGAAGGGGAAGGAGATAGGGAAGAGGAAGGTGGGGAAGTACCTAGCTATTCAGATCTGGTCACCAAACACGGCTAAAGTCATTTCAAGCGACATATCAATTCTGGATGGTGGTCTTACACAAGGGCGATACTGAAAATATCTCCCACGCATGAGTTTCTTGTGTGGGTGTAATAGTATTTTAAAATTTTTAACAATGTACAATACAAGTGAAAGAAAAAAATCGTTTTTGATCTGCAGATAGCATAAAATTTTACATAAAAAATTCCTTCTTAAAAAGGTTCTTAATACATAATTTACAAGTGCAAAATATATAATCACGATAATTTAAAAAACATGGACGCATACAGCCGCTTTACATAGCACTAAAATTAATAATAAATACAATTATACTTACTAATTCTAAATTCTTTAATCAGAATTTCTGATGATAATAAAGATTAAAGAATTTTTCTGATTTTAAATTCTTTAATCTTCATTATCATCAGAAATTCTGATTAAAGAATTTAAAATCCGAAAATTAAATTCTGTTACAATGCAACATTACAGATTTATAAAAATAACTCTTTTTTTTAAGTGATACCGCACAAGGGTCCCAACTGCTCCCGTCTGGAGCCAGTGGGACTATGGCATCCCCAATTGGGGTATGTTGTGAGGCTGAAGGTAGTGGGGAGGGGAAAGAGATATGAAAGAGGAAGGTGGGGAAGTACCTGGCTCTTCAGATCTGGTCACCAAACACGGCTAAAGCCATTTCAAGCAACGTTTCAATTCTGAATGGTGGTCTTACACCAGGGCGATACTGAGAGTATCTTCCACTCTGGAACGTGCCGCAAATATACTATATATTATTTTAAATGAATAAATTGTTAAATACACAAATTAATCAAACAAAATTTATTTGCCACGCCGGGGTTCGATCCCGCGACCTTCGGAATGCGAATCAAGCGCCTTACCGCTGTACTACGCCGGCCTTGGTGGTACCCGGCATTCGTTGCAATGCCATTGTAAGAAATAAATTGATTCTCCCTGCATGTCCTTTCCCGTGCGTCCCCGTTGCCTTCCACCTTTCCCCCCTTCTCCCACCCCCATCTCTTACTCCTCCGCGAACCCCACCTCCGTCGTTTCCCTTCCCTCTGCCTATCCTCCCTTCCGGTAAAATATATGAAATACACACATTTTCATTTATACAAATTTCATAACGCCAGAGCTTACAATTATAGATAGCATATATGTTACTCTGATGTATGAGCTGTATTATTATAAAGTTTCATTAAAATCCATTCAGTAGTTTTTGCGTGAAAGAGTTACAAGCACACATGCATCCAAACTTTCACGTTTATAATATTAGTAAGATTTAGCGTAGTTAAACTATCATGGAAATTAAAAATGAGATTGGTTTTATAATATTATAATAATGAGGGTACCAAAAAACATGTAGGAAATATGAGTCGTTAAAGTACATAAGTAAGTTTCTTATTATTTTTATAAAGTGTCGTTATTATTATAATCCTACAATCTCCATAGTTAGGACTACGGCAGTCAAAGTTATTGAAATATAAGAGATGTGCTATCCGCAGTTTTTACTAGGTGGGACTGTGCTTGCTGGTGTCGACGATATTGTTAACCAATTAACGAATAAACTAAATGAATGAATAATTTACGAATAAACTAAACAAACATTGAACTTATTTCATGTTTATTACGCTTTGCACAAAATAAAAAAAAATGATTATAGCACGTAAACGATCCCACTATCATATCTGCGTCTTTCATCATATCGATTTTACTGCATCCATCTTTTTACATAGTTTTCACTAAATTACGTACACAAACTTTCGAGTGTCTGATTATAGCCAGGTATTTAAATTTTTGAAAAACGTTTAGTCTATTTATGCCAGTTTTGAAGAATGAACTATAAACACAAGAGGATTGCAAAACATTTAGTCCATTGATATCAGATGATAATTTAAAGGGTTAATTATTACTTCAACATTGTATCTGATGTACATCAAGACTTTATACGGTGTACAATAATTAGTGTACTGGTTCACAAACTTGACCCACTAAACGAAAAAATTGTTTGTAATATTAGTATTATAAACAAACACATCACATGAAAACACTTGAAATGTGGTTCATAGACTTTGATAATGGATTAGGTGGCCCGTTACTTAACAAGAGATTCATTCATTATTTTTTTCTTCTGGAATATTGCATTACTTTAATGATCGGTTTATGTCGTTAAAAAGATAACAATTTTAATCGTCATTTTTGACAACAGTGCAGCAGTATCTCTCGACGACAGCGTATACCTACATATCGAGAACATCAACCACAACTGCCGTGAAAATCATCGGGTTCTACCTCGTGGTATCCGTGGTCGAGGTGTAAGGCTCTCATATTGCTATCAGGAAGTCATGGGTTCATTTTTTTTTTTTTACATGAGCTCCACACAGGAGGCCCTGAGGAAAATTATTTCCCTCAGGGCCTATGTCATCTTTGGGGATGCTGTGTGGAGGGTTTTTTAAAGGAAAGGAAGGAGAGGAGAGACCTGGGAAGGAAGAGGGTTTAAGGGGTGGGTAGGAATCTGGGGTTCAGTGGGTCCTAGTCATCCGCCTCCAAGACCTAGACAAACCTCACCTCATGAACCCGGGCACCCCTGCTAAATCACCAAACGTAGCGAACCACTTTGGGTGACCTATGGCAGAGGTGTTGGTTATCCAATAAAGTTTCCCGGGGCGGCGGTACCCATTCCCGCCTCCCAAATCATATCGCCAAGTGAGCTAATATTTTTTTTTACATTAGCTCCACGCAGTTTATTTTATTTGATTAATCTGCATTATTTTACAATTTAATCACTTAAAATAAAATAAGAGCCGCACGTTTAAGTGTGTAAAATTCTTTCAGTATCGCCCTGGCGTAAGATCACCATTCAGAATTAATCGCTCAGTGGCTGAGTGGGCATCGCATTCCCACCCGGGCGACGCATGTTCGATTCCTCGGCTGGCTAAGTCCTCCATCACGACTCCATTTCTGCTTAGTGTGGTGGTGGTAGGTTGTTTTCAAACATTGATGGGTTATTTGTAGCCCGGGAATGTTTGTCTTTCTTTAAAAAAAAAAGATTAAAGAAAATAGAATTGTCATGTACTTGTCCATTGGTTCTCATCGCTATTTAGCACCGTTATGATTTGAAACACTATAAAACGAAACTCTGTGAGCGACACTAAAAAGAGACGAACGCATACCTATATCTAGAGGATTTAGCCTGCGAGAGAATGAGATTGACTAATGGGTGTTTTCTTTGTGCGGTGCTTCGTAGAATAAAATGTAAAATAATTTTCATACTTGGTAACAGTATTGTTATAATTAAATCCTACAACTATCCTACTCCACATACTCCGCATTCGTCTCATTCTCTCGAAGTTTAGTTTTCTGAAGGTTTCACTTCTACCGCGTGTGAACTGCATACAAAGATTTTTTAATATGCATTTAATAAAAAAATATTTTTAATCCGCTATATTGTATTTTTTTTAAGAAATAAAAATTAAATAAGAATAATTTTACTGTCAAATTACTAATATATTAAGCACATAGATATTTTCTTGTTTAATAGTAATAGAGTGGCGTGGCACACAATTACGCATTGTAGGAATTTATAATCATGGATAAGAAAATAACTAACGTTTGTTTAAAAATAGTCATATAAAAAAATAAAGTCGCCGATATATTTGCTGTACAATAATAACATAATGACAGGCTGGATTTAAATGAAATCTTGTTTTTTCTTATCTTAATAGCAATGTGTAATATTTTTACCATGATTGATCTGTATCAGAAGAAACGCTATTGAAAAGCGACGTTGCCAAATGTAGGAGCTGCGATACGCGAGTCAATGTAACGTATATTTTGCCAAAAATATACGCCCGTCTACTGCAGCGCCGCGGCTCGCCGCTCGGTGACAAAGCACTGAACTAAAATAGCATATTTCAGTTGATTTAGGTACCAATACCGCGTCTGGCTTATTTTCGTTTTTGAACTGTATGAGGGTACAGGAGTGGGGAAAACTTGAAATTACATGTGTTCAATCCTGCGTCCGTATACCGGACGCAGAATAACGGTCGGACGCAGGATTGAATGAAAGTGGACCATTAGAAGACGCAGCAATGATAGCGGGATGTATATATATATATATATATATATATATATATATATATATATATATATATATATATATATATACATCCCGCTATCATTTCTGCGTCCTTTCATCAGATCGACATTACTGCGTCTACCTGAAGGACTTGATTTTACATAGTTCTAACTAAAGTATATACTATCTTTTCAGTGTTTGATTGTAGTTAGGTATTTAAATTTTTGAAAAACATTAATTTAAAAATATACAAAACGATAAAAACGCCCTTTAGCGTTCCACCAATCTGAACTCCTTTCATATTCAATGCAGAGAGGCATCCTGCGTATATTTACTTTAATTTGGTCCACAATGAAGCGTCCAATTATATATTCATTTTCATGTTGACGACAAACCGACGTCTTGCGACGTTGCCGCTTATTTGTTCAAGTTTTTGGTTGAACGACTGTATAGGTATTTATAGAATATGAAGGCGACAATATGTCTGGCCCATACGTCGCGGACTCTAATCAACCCGGCGCGGCGGCAATGCCCACGTAAAATTTATAAAATTGGTATGAGATTTTTTGAGACTTATCATTCAGAATTAAAACGTTGCTTGAAGTGTGATTTGTTATTTTTAGTGACTAGATCTATATTGCTGGGATCTTCCTTTGCTTCCTCTTTTCTCCATTTTGATTTCGCATCAGACAGTGATTACCATATTTTGGCTATATCAGTGGACTCCTGTATGGTTTTCTCATCAAAAACAGTTTTTTCATGTTAATTTTAAAGAATGAACTCTAGATATAAGTGCTTAATTATTACTACAACACGATTATCAGTAGAAATATTATGTGACCTATTAATTATAAAGAAGCCGCAGACTTCGCAAAGAGTCAAATTGGGAGGCGGTATGGGTACCGCTGCCCCGGGAACCATTTATTGGATAACCAACACCTCTGCCATAGGTCACCCCAAGTGGTTCGCTACGTTTGGTGAATTAGCGAGGGTGCCCTATAATGTGTAATGCTCATGTGGTGAGGTTTGTCTGGGTCTTGGCAACGGATGCGTCTGCCCACCAGCTACATAGAAGGCCGGTTCGGGAGAGAATGGTTGAGGGAGTCCCTTTGATTTTCCAGCCGTATTCTCTCGAAACATCGCTTTGCACCGCAGTGGGAGGGATGGATTCATACCCGTCACTCCTATTATGTCCGTCACTCCTGGACATACTGATCCCCAGATTCCTACCCACCGCTAGTATCCTTTTCCTTCCCAGAACTTCCTCTCCTTCTTCACCTAAAAAGTCCCTCCCAACAGCATCCCCAAAAATGACATAGGCCCTGAGAGGAATTATGTTAATAATTAATGTAAAATTAAATTAGAATTATAATTAGTTAAATATATATAGCGTCCCACCGAAACAGACCTTTCCACCGAAACCGAATCTTCGGTGTCTGTCTCAGTTTCGGCCGAAACCGAAACTTTTTTAGAATTGTTAAAAATCGATTGAATACTGTTATTTGGCTTATTTTTTTATAAATTTGGTTTGTTTTATAGAAGTAATTCTTTTTTCACATACTTAAATTATTGTTTTTATTTATTTATTTAATTTAACACGTGTTAACTGTCGGAATAAGTGTACAAAATAAGCCAAATAACAGTAAACAACCGATTTTTAACATGTCTAAAAAAGTTTCGGTTTCTAAAACCGAAACTGATGCCAAAACTAGATTTTTTTGCCAAAACTTGCCGAAACCGAAACCGAACCTTCGGTCGGTCACTAATTATTTATATTTTTTTTATTATTTTGAATAATATTATAGACCGGTCAGTGGTTGAGTGGGCATCGCGTTTGGGTCCCACCCAGGCGTTTCGTGTTTGATTCCTCGGTTGACTAAGTCCTCCGTCGTGACTCAAGCAACATTTTCGGCTTACTGTGGTGGTAGTGGGAGATTTTCAAATATTGTCGGGTTATTCGTTAACCCGGAAATGTTTATCTTTCTTTACAAAAAAAATTAATGCTTATCATGATTGACGATGCATTTTCGTTCACGGGAGAAACAATTTTAGGGGTTTTAGTGGCTTAGGTTTTTAACAACTAAATTATATGATAAATCCTTTAAAGGAAAGGGGAAAATAGAAAAGCGAAAGCATAAAACTGTCTAAACAAATAATATAATATGACTTCGGATAATAAGTAAATATTATGTAATAATAAATGACACTGTCCTTTGCAGAGAGGACCGCCAAAGAACTCGATCTTGGCACACACTCCTTGCCTCAATCACGTTAACTTTTAAAGCTCTCTAAAAATATATATATTATTCTTGAATATAATATCTAGACATTCCCCGTGCTGAAAAAAAAAAAAAAAATTCCCTCCATGGAAAAAAATCAGAAAATATGCTCCAAAAATTATTATAAACACATTGTTTTCAGTTATTTTACAAATTATATGTATGAAAAAATTCACAGTGTTTTTTTTAAATGCTGTTTAAGACAACCCCCATGACATTTTTGCTCTATTTTAAACGAGTCGTGTTTTATTAAACATTTTCACAATTTTTGCATCGACTTCGTCGCTTTAAATAAAAGCGCGCTCCTCTAGCACTCGTAATTTCATATCTCTCCATCTTCTTCTTTTTGAGCCCGGTTGCGGCTCCTTACGTGCTAACTTTTGAGTGTCTGATTGTAGCCAGTCTATTTATGCCAGTTCTGAAGAATGAATTCTAAACATAAGAGGATTGAAAAAAAAATTGTCCAATGATATCAGATAATAATTAAAAGGGTTAATATTACTTCAACATTTTATCGGATGTACCATCAAGAGTTGTACGGTGTACACTTAGTGTACTGGTTCATGAACTTGACCTAATAATGAAAATTTTGTTTGTATTATATATATTATAAATAAATACATCACATCCAAACACTTGAAATGTGGTTCCTAGAACTCTATAATGGATTAGGAGGCCCGTTACGTAACAAGGGATTCATTCATTAATTTTGTTTTCTGGAATATTGCCGATTACTCTAATGAACGGTTCATGCCATTAAAAAGATAACGTTTTTAATCTACATTTTTGACAGCAGTGCAATATCTCTCAACGACAGCGGATACCTACTTATCGAGGACATCAATCGCACCTACTGTGAAATTCATCGTGTTCTACATTGCCGGTATCCGTGGTCGAGGTGTAAGGCTCTCGAATTGCAATCAGGAGGACACGGGTTCAAATCTCAAAGTCTTTCAAATCTACCTTCAATCCCGCAGCATGAATAGGTACCCCAATTGGAGATGCCATAGACTCACTGGCTCCATTGGATGAATGGTGGTCTTACACCAGAACGAACTGAAATTATCATCTTCTCTAGAAGAAGTCACAAATATAGCTACTAATACAATAACATATTTTAATTAATAAATTTTTGTAATAATATACGTATTAAATCAAATAAAATTTTATGAGCTCACGCCGGGATTTGAACCCGAAACCTCCGGATTGCTAATAGAGAGCTTTGCCCTCGACCGCGGAGGTCGTTATTTCCTGTCTTTAGGTTTTCTTGCACGTCTAAATTAAATGGAACCGGGTCTTTTCCCTATCATTACACACTTCACGTTAAAAAAATGTACCAATATTTTTAGTTGATTAAAATCGCCAATAGCCAATTCTAGTAGTTTTTCTCGATTAGTCTCTGAAGTTCACCTGAACGTTTTCGGTTAAGTAGGAGAACTTTGAAAAATACAATTTCTATCATTAGAAATATGCCAGAATACAGCATCACCATAAACAAAAAAAAAAGAAAAGTAACAGTTTTCAAATTACTTGCAGCTTTGGCAGATTGGGTAATTATTACTACAACACCATTATCGGTAGAAATATTACGTCTTTTGCGAATCTTATAACAAAATTATAATTAATTCAATTTGGGAGGCGGGTGTGGGAACAGCCGCCGCAGGAACCTTTTATAGGATAACAAACACCTCTGCCACAGGTCATCCCAAGTGGTTAACTACGTTTGGTGACTTAGCAGGGGTGCCCGGGTTAATGGGGTGAGGTTTGTCCGGATCTTGTTAGCGGATGCGTCTGCCCACCAGCTGCATGGCAGGCCAAGTCGGGAGAGATCGGTTGAGAGAGCGTCTTTGACTGTCACTCCTAGACACATTGACCCCTAGATTCCTACCCAACCCCAATACCATTTTCCTTCCCAGAACTTCCTCTCCTTCTTTTTCTAAGAAGGCCTCTGTGTTTCCTCCTTCCTACAACATGGGTCTCTTCAAGACCAATGTTCATTCCTTCCTCTCCTCAAAAAGACCCTCCACACAGCATTCCAGATGACATAGACCCTGAGGGAAATTATTTTCCTCAGGGCCTCCTGTATGGAGTTAATGTAAAAAAAGACCCTCCACACAGCATCCCCAAAGATGACATAGGTCCTGAGGGGAATTATTTTCCTCCCAGGGCCTCCTGTGTTGTGCTAATGTAAAATTATATGTTAAATCTCTCAAAAGGAAAATCGAAAGCATAAAACTGTGTAAACAAATAAAATAACATGCCTTTAATAATAAATAAATATTATCTCACAAAAACTAACCAACCCGCTAATTCCTCGCAGGGGTTCGCAGAGACGACCGCCAAACAACTCGGTCTGTGCATATGTCATAGTCAAAGGTCTGTATGCAGTCTCTTCGCGGAATGACTGGTATATCGGGCTAACCCCGAAATAAATTCCAATGTCGGCCTTTGATTAAAGTATTTTTAGCCAAACCTAGAAGTTCCTAACTTTTTCACTTTTTCGTCAAACATCGAAATTTCATTAAATTGAGTTTTGACGTTTGCCTGACCAAATTAGTTTCTCCTAGGTTTGACGAAAATTCCTTAGTCAGTGGCCGAAAAACTTCATTTGTTTGGGCTTTGACTAAGACTTCAAGTCAGACCTGAGGATTGACTAGTCAAATCTAGGAGCGCCGGAGCTTCGAGAATTGACTATATCATACACACTCCTTGCCTCATTCACATCCATACATCGCTCTTTCATTCTGTCTTTCGACATTACTCGAGAATTCGGTTTACTCAATCATGCCATGTCTTTCTCGGGCATCCCCGAATTTTTCTACCATTCAAGTTCACGTCATATGTACATATAATCTCCTTACAACCTATCTTTAGATCATTGGCTCTACATGCCCAAACCATCTAAGATTCCTATTATTATCTCATTACACTCATCAGTCTTGCATTCTCTGTGAATCTCCAAATATTTCACATATATTTTTTTCTGTCAAATCAGTCATAAATTGAAGAAAAAATTGTTTTATTTATTCTAGTTATTTGTAGTAAGTTTTCAAATTACTAATATATTAAGAACATTGATTTTATCTTGTTTAATAATAATAGAGTGGCTTGGCACACGATTAAGCATTGTAGGAATTTATAATCATGGATAAGAAAATATCTAATATTTGTTTAAAAATAGTAATATAAAAAAATTAAGTTGCTGATATATTTGCCGTACAATAATAATATAATCAAAAGCTAAATTTGAATGAAATCATTTCTTTTGTTATCCTGATTGCAATGTGCGATGTTTTTACTGTGAATGATCTGTATCAGAAGAAACGCTATTAAAAAGCGATGTTGCCAAATGTAGGAGTTGCGATACGCGAGTCAATAAAAGCCAATAAAAACGTATATTATGCTAAAAATATACGCTGGTCTACTACAGCGCCACGGCTCGCCGCTCGGTGACAAAACACTGAACTAAAATAGCATATTTCAGTTGATTTAGGTACCAAAACTGCGTCTGGCTTATTTTCGTTTTTGGACTGTATGAGGGTAGAGGAGTGGGGAAAACTTGAAATTACATGTGTTCGATCCTGCGTCCGTATACCGGACGCAGAATGACGGTCGGACGCAGGATTGAATGAAAGTGGACCATTAGAAGACGCAGCAATGATAGCGGGATGTATATATATATATATATATATATATATATATATATATATATATATATATATATATTTCATGTAATCATACAATGTAATGAACAACTTAACCAGTGCAACATTGCGAGCATTCAATACACTGATCAGTGATCACATAAAGATAGTCGATTGAATGAAAATGGCGGACACAACTTTGCGTATATCCTTCTTAGGATTACAGTTTCATGGTAGGTAATAGATACAGCAACGCAAAACGATTAAGTTCAGTAAAAATATGTTAAAGAGCTTTCTCTTTGTTACATTAATTTAATCACACCCTTGTGATCATATTTTTTTATTCAATGGTGCACTCCTTTCAAAATGAAGGTTTACCACATAAAGATATTTGTATTCAAAATCCGTACATTTTATTGCACCAAAAGGAATGAAAAAAATATGTACGTCAAGTAAATATACTGGAAATACATTAATTTGTGTAATTTATCTGCTTTTTATTTTTTATTTAAAAATATATAAATATTGTGTTTTTCTTGTACAAAGTACGGACACATTACATTGAACAATAATATATTAACTTACAAAAAAAACATCATTTCTAAATAACATTGATTTATACATTTCTTAAATCAGCGCAGTAACGAAAGATTAGTTTCAAACTTTCGAATGTTTAGTTTTTGACGAAAGTTTAGGTCAAGTTTGCGATTTATTACAATGACAAAGAATCAAAACCATAAAATAGGTCTCAGAAAAAATATTTCTAACATATATTATAATTTATTATCATTAACTTTTTTTCTGATCCACGATTTTATTTTTAAATTAATTTTTAAATAAATATTTTAAATTACATGTTTAAGTCTCCTTCGAATGAAATGTGATCCGTACATTATTTTTATTTTTACTCTACAATTTAATACATATTACTGAACCAACATTATATTTAGATTTAACATACTCTTTAGATTTAAACATTTTCTTGCTGTTTAACCTAAATTTTGTGTGAAATAATTTTAGATTTTCACGGCCAAAAGTATTATCGTGATTTATTTTTGGGGTAATTTTGCCGTGTAATATTATGTGTTTTTATCTGATCAACCTTAATGTCCTAATTTGTAGTATTTGGTGTATGATTTCGTAATACTTACATCTTCAATCTTAAAGTTTCCGTGATAAAGATATGAAATTTGAAAATGGCGTACAACGGTAACTGCAAAAAATTACACTGTAAAAGTAATGCAGATGTTTACAAAAAATAATTCACAATAGTTTCTGGAACATTTTTCCTTTTGTCGCAACGGGATCGATATTAATCTGAAATTTGTATGATCTCAGATGTTCCATTTTTGAAAAGACACTTTTAAATCAAAGTTGAAGCGACATACATACAAATAAATTGTTACAAAGATACCGTCTACACCAAAGGTATTAAAAATATAAGGAGATATGCTACGATGTCCGCCTAAATGTCGGCGGAACTACGGTCTAATGGTCTAATTTAGTTGATTTTTCGAAGGTGTGCAGTAGTATTTGTTAACAATATAGTTTGAATACGGAAAGAATAAGTTCATTTAGTTGATTTTTTTTAAGGATTGCAGTAGTATTGGTTAAAAATATCGGCGACACCAGGAAGCACAGTCCCACCTAGAAAAAATTGCCGATAGCCCATTTCCTTATATTTTGATATCTTTGGTATCAACACCCTCTGATTGATTTTGTTTCTATCAATCAATGGTTTACAATTTTGCTAAAATATACAAAAAAGATGTAGGTATATATCTACCCTGCCAAAGTTGTAACACTTTAACTATCTATTTATTAACAGATTTACCTAATACTGATAATGTTAATGTATTCCCCACATCTTTAAAATTTAGCTATATTATAAAATCATTCTTGGTGTTATTTTTGACAAGTAACGCAACGCCGACTTGAAATTTCGGACATCGTTATAGCAAAAATAACACTCAGATAAACTTGACCAATAAATTCTTCAAGCTTTTAAAAAGCGTTTTTGGTTACACGCAAAATTTACGCAAATGAACAAGTTTAAAGTTTATAAAGGTGAATCAATCTCACACCATCTAAAGTTTGGCTATATTTTGAAAAATTACTATTCATAATTTGTACAAGTATGCATAAAAAATTATTATAATAAAGTACAGGTACCTATGTGTATAAATGTCTTTTATTTATTATAATGTATCTTCCACTGTCCATTAATGCAGATGTTTTTCAAAACCAGTTGCCGAGCCTAGCTGATATAAGATAAGTAAGTATGCGGGTAATAAAATAACTAAATGCTGATTAATAAGGACCGTTCAAATTTAAAAAATTGGGTGGCAGTCACTGAAACAACCGTAACCTAAACAAGGGTAATTTTACCCAACCCAAACTAAACATTTATCAAAGTGCAAGAAATAAAATAGCAATCATGATTTGATACGTCGAGTGTAACGTAAGCTTGATCACTATCAAAAAATTTCCCATGCATTCACATTGCGCTTTCCTTGAACCCAAAATAAGCAGTTTGCTGATTAACGTAAACGATAATATATGTGCGATCAAATATCACAGTTTTTCAAGTGAAAACTTCTTTTGCACCGTTGTGATTTGAAACTCGATGAAACGGAAACGAGCGACACTAAAAAGAGACAAATACACACATTTATCTATGGGATTTAGCTTTCGAGAGAATGAGATAGCAATAAAAATATTTGTTTAATTCACGGGTACTCTGTTCTAATATAATACGATAAATCCATAGTCCCAACTAAGCCTCCTTTTATGAAGTGGTAAAAAGCGCCCTTAGAACCTCAGCGGCCAGACATTAATTTAGCGAACCAAGGATCGAATCGTACGAAATCCAAATCAATATCCAATCTTTAAACCACTCCAAAATGAACAGGCAAACGATAACACAAAAGAAAGCGACACATAATACACAGTTTGGAGGCCCCTCCGAAGCATCGGAAGCTCGATCGACTCCGAAGTACAAAAAACCAATACTAATAAGATGACCAAATGAATAGGAAAAGGTGCATTGACGACAAATTCGACGACAAAAATATGGAAAAAATCATCCATCACATTAATAAAAAAAATTCCAATGCAGTTCACACGCGGTAGAAGCAAAACTTTACCAAAACAATCTCGACCAATGACCTTGAAAAGTGATTGGTCATAATCAAAGCGACCAATGAGCGCAGCGTAATTTCCGTTTCATATCTCAACAAATTGGAGCCTTTAAATGTAACATCATAATCAAAAGCACGCAGTTGATGCGTCGCAGGTGTAGTAATCGTCATATTCGTTTCATTCGAAATCCAAATCAATAGCGGGGCTATAGAAATTTCACTTGTAAAAAAGTGTTTTGTAGTCTCCCCACTCTTGTCTTGAATATGCGTACGGATGACGCTACGTAGCTACTTCAGGGTGTGAAGGCACATACTTCACTTACGTTAACCAATGGTTCCTAAAATTATTTTAAATAAAATAAAATAAAATAAAATAAATTTTTGGTCTCCGATGACTTTAATGCTTTTTATTTCTTTAAAATCAAAACAAAATCTTTAAATTCGTTTTTAGTTTAAAAAAACAAGTACACCTCTTAATTTTTTGAAGTGAAACTTCTTCCCTAGCGCCGTTAGTGATTTGAAATTCGGATGAAACGGAAATTCGTCACAACTCAGTTCTACACAAATACTCAGTTCTAACATAATGCGGTAAGTTCACGCTTTGGCGCGGGCCTGCCATAGTGCAGTTGGCAAGGCGCCTGACTACTCTCAGCGGCCAGAGAGACAAATATCAAGTGAACGTAGATTCAAATTCTACGAAATCCAAAAAAAAAATATTTTGGTGAAATCAATAAACAATCTTCAAAACACTTTAAAACGGGCAAAATAAAAGAAAGCGACATCTAGCGTTCTAGTTTCACTCTGATTTTTGTATGCTTATAAATAATGACCGGATCATAATCGCACTTAAAAAGCATTAGATGCAACGGAAACCGAAACGGAGATGGTCATCACAGAATTTTTTCCTTCACACAGGAGTACCAACTATCTGAAGCATTTCCATGAATGAAAGTTGATTCTCCTGGCCATCTGGCCCCCTGGTATACTGCTATATACGGTATGCTTTCGGTTCAGGGAAAAGGGTGACAGGACAACTCATAATCGTACAACTTCAACACCTCCTTTGAAAATTAATTAAAAATGATGACAAAAAATGATTACGTTAGGTTAGATAATGGGCTATTTTTGAAGCGAAAACTTTGACTTGAAACTCGACGAAACGAAAAAGAACACCAAAAAGTGACAAACACAAACATCTAGGTGTAGGATTTAGCCTACTAGAGAATGAGGCAGAATAATCGTGCGGTGCTTCGTAGCCTCCCCACTCTTGTCTACTTAAGTTTTCTGAAGATTTCACTTCTACCGCGTATGAACTGCACACTTGTATTTTTTCATAACGTTAAAGACTTTATAAAGGGTGTTGAAAAGCCACTTTGTTGAGTTGTCGTGGGACCGGTGTACATATTTACAAAAAATATAACCAAGTTTCCTGAAGGGGTATAAAAATAATAAGATTGTAAAATATAATTTAATTTAAATGCTGTAACAGACGTATCAGCGTCTTCACAAGAACTATAAAAAAGGGACCGGTCTCGTGCACGCCTTCCAGAGGTACACGCTGATGATGGTGGTATGCGCTGGCTGGCCTCCCTACATCCAGTGGTAATGGTCCTGGATGCGCCTAGTTTCTGCCTGAGCGGTGCCTTGGCAGTGCCCAGAGTTAGGGCTGACTGCAGCGGTAGGCACCAGGTACTCGTTCAGGCAGAACTTCAGCAGGAGGCAGCAGGTGGTAGACTTCCAAAGGTAGGTGGTAGGAAAACTTCCGAAGAATAAAGACAAGTTTGTTGAGTAGAGATGTGAACTCATTTATTATGAGAAATGTGGGTCCTTTTATACCCAAATTTGGGGTAAAAGGTGCCCACGTGGTACATTTTTGTGGTGGGAGGTTAAACCTTGCCCGTATGTATAAATAGGGCGGCATTTCCGTCACACCTTATTTTGGCGGTGCCGCTCGTAAAAGTGGTCGCTTAAAATTGCGTTTTATACATAATTATGTAGGTTACATTTATAATATATGGGTACATGTTTTAGTGTTTACATATTTGGGGGGGTAATCTTTATCCCTAGATTTTTAGTTTGGTGAGTTTAGGGTAATTTTATAGTTTATTCTAGGTTTTTTTTGTTTTGGTTAATTGTGAGAAGTTTGTATAAGGAATCTACTATTTTTCCCAGGTCCCTCGCAAGACTAGCTACTGAAACCTGTTTGTTTCATCGTCTTGCGAGGTCCCTGGATTTTTAAAATGGGAAAAAACGGATTCTTTAAGGAATTTTTCTAAGTCCTTTGTTTGACTTAAAAAATGCCCTAGTGTTGAGAGTTTAAGGGTTAGAGGCTTAAAATCTCTTTCCCTGAATGCCCGGCAGGACTCTGTAATGAAATGTGTTGATTTCATCGTCCTGCGGGTTGTGAGAGTATAATTAAATGAGAGTATATAAAACATAGTCGGCTTCGCTCGCTTTCCTGTAGGGCCATAACCACAAGGAAGGCAAGGAAGGACAAGGAAGCCTGTTTTGCTCGTCGGCCTCCTGCAGGGCCATAACCACCGAACAAAGGAAGAACATTAAGTGAAGAAGCATATTTAAAATAATATGAGTTTAGAATGTCTCCCGGTGGCAACCTTAGCATGTAAGCATTTATTTGTCGCACCGGGGCATTGTACATAATAAAAGGGAAATAAATGATAATATTTTACATAAATATTTCCGGCGAAAAGATCGTCGCTGGCGGCATGGTACTAACGAGCTTAGTGGCCAGAAATTTCGGAGGAAATTCCCAAGAAATGACCACTAAATGTAGAGGATGCCGCCAGCGATGATTTTTGCCGAAAAAACAAATGAGGGTATGTAACACGTCGGTTACACTCCCCCCGTGCGGCTGTGCTGCACTAGTCATCACGACGTGTTGAAGGTCGGTCAGTAGAGGCTGCATCGGTAGGCGGGGCCGGCAGGATCACAGCGAGCTTCACGGCAGGTCGGACGTAGACTCCGGTGCTCGTCTGGATGCGGGCGGTCCTCACCTCGCCGTCTGCAGCAGGGGTAGCGTCAAGGACTCGGCCGCGAGGCCAGCTGTTGCGGGGCATCGCGGGGTCCATAATGACCACCAGGTCGTCTTTCTTGATTGGATTGACGGGGTGGTGCCATTTCTGTCGGGTAGCCAAGGTGGGTAGGTATTCGCGGAGCCAACGCCTCCAGAACATGTCAGCTAGCTGCTGACTGATGCGCCACTGGCGGCGGAGGCATACCTCCTCATCCTGCTTGTCGTACAGCGAAAGCTGGGGCCGGTTGCCTGCTGCTCCCAGCAGAAAGTGGTTTGGAATAAGGGGCTCCTCGTCTCTTGGGGCCCTCTCCTTCAGGATGGCTTGTAGTGCGTGCTTGACGGAACGTACCAGGCGTTCCCATGCTCCCCCCATATGAGGAGACATTGGCGGAATGAATTGCCATTCAATTCCGTGAGACGTCAGATGATCCCTCATCCGGGTGTCATCTTTGAGCGAGTTCAGGGCGTCCCTCAACTCGTTGTCCGCTCCAAGGAAGTTGGTCCCTTGGTGGCTCTCAGCGTGTAGAGTCAGAGTGGTGACGGGGTCTTCACTGGCAGAAGTCCGTCCTCCATGGGTGATCCATCCCAGGGCAGTCCGTGACAATATTCGCGTAGAGTCACTGGCTTCGTGCACTTCCCTCGAAACAATGAGGTGTGCGTTGTCCTGCCCAATGAGGAGGGTGGGGGTGATGTATCCGCCGGGGGCCCTCTGCTCAGGGAGGCTGAGGCCTTTCACCGTGCTTGCCTTGATGTGGTAGTCGGTGCTTATGCCGGCGCCACGCAGTGTGACCTGCACGCGGCGCGACAGATAATCTGAAGAGCACATGCCCTTGGCCCCGTGGAGTCGTAGTCCTTGGACGGGTCCAGTAGCGCCAATCTGCTCTGCTGCGGTGGTGTCAATCAGCGTGACGGTCGATCCCTCGTCCAGCAGCGCGTATGCGGAGATCTGCTGCGCGGGGCCTATCAGCACCACTGGCACCACCTTGAGCACGGCGCCGTCGGCCTGGCGTCATATGTGGTAGACGTCGGCTGTTGTGGTGTGTTTCCCGAATGATGGGTCGTGGAGCAGCTTATGGTGGGGGTAGTGGCACTCATCGATGCCGCACCAGTCCCGGCTTTTGCACGATTTTGTAGGGTGTTTGCCTTCTAAACATAGACGGCACAATCCAGCACTTTTAATTGTCTCATAGCGGAGTTTCACATCTTTGGTGATAAACTCGCGGCAGTCATGGAGCCAATGACCCCTTTCACCGCATTGAAGGCACCCGTCGCGATTGTCACTGTCGCTAGGGTTTGTGTTTCGAGCGTTGTTCGAGTCATATTGTGGTGACTTTCGCGCACTTTCATGTTGTACTTTTCGCGAACTGTCATATTGTGGTGACTTTCGAAAACTTTCACTGCTTCGTGGCCCGAACTGTTCGACAGTAGTGAACGACTGCTCGCGACGCGGTCTAGACCTCGCGGGGTCGACCATACCCGATTTGGTGATGGCGTTCGCGATGGTCTTCAGGAAGGCGGCGTACTGGCAGATCGTAGCAGGTGCGTTGTAGTGCCGCGCCTCCCACAGCCACGCCAACCGCATCGTGCATGGCATCTTCCCCGCGATGTCGCTGAGGAGCGCCGGGTTGGTTAAGTACCCATCATTGTTGAGGGAGCGAAGTGATGCCACCAGGTTCTGCACCGTTCCCGAAAAGTCAGCCATGTCCTCCAGTGATGCCTCTGCTGTCATCTGTGGGAGCCGCTTGGCCTTGTCCAGCATCAGGGCAGCCAGCGAGGTCGTCCCTCCGTAGCGCTGCTCCAGTACGTCCAGTATTTCTGGCACTTGAGTGGGGTCCATCAAGAGGGGACCCACGGCTTCTCGGGCCTTCCCTTTGAGGGCCCGCTGCAGTCGGATGAGGTTCTCGCTGCTGGTCATCCGGCAGGTTGCGGTTGATTGGTTGAACTGCGCCCTCCAGGTGGGCCACTCCAGCGGGTCACCAGAGAAGGGAGGCAAATCCTTTGCCATTGACTGCCTGGCGATGAGAGCAGCCATCCGGGGGTCATCCTCAATTGTGGGATGAGGGCTGTCCTGCGCCCTTGAAGCTCTGATGGCCTCCGTGAGCGCGCTGGTGAACTGTGCCATGGGGTTGTCCGTCTGCTGGACCCAGGCTCTGGTTTGGCGGGCCGTCTCCTCCGCACTTGGTTGCGGTGGGAATATCGGCAGGCCGGAGCTTGGACTGGCAGCAGATGGAAGCTGGTCATCTTGCTGCGCTGGTCGTCGGTACTCCTTTTCGTGCTGTGGTACTGGCTGCATTGGCTCAGGATGTGTCCACTGGGCGTATGAAGCTGGTCCCCCAACGTGGTAGTAAGGGGGCGGCGGCAGAGGGCCTCCAGGTCCTGGCTGCGCCAGCGATGCGTACCTCTGGTCCACCAGAGGTACAGGTCCAACGGGCGTCTCTCGTACGGCGACACGATGCCTCTGGTCCACCAGAGGTACGGGCGGTACGGGGCCGGAAGGTCCAGGCTGCATCCATCCTTGACCCTCATTGTGCTGAGGGGGCGGCGGTGGAGGGCCTTCAGGCCCTGGCTGCGCCGGCGAGGCGTACCTCTGGTCCACCAGAGGTACAGGTCCAACGGGCATCTCTCGTACGGCGACACGATGCCTCTGGTCCACCAGAGGTACGGGCGGTACGGGGCCGGAAGGTCCAGGCTGCATCCATCCTTGACCCTCATTGTGCTGAGGGGGCGGCGGTGGAGGGCCTCCAGGCCCTGGCAGCGCCAGTGATGCGTACCTCTGGTCCACCAGAGGTACAGGTCCAACGCGCATCTCTCGTACGGCGACACGATGCCTCTGGTCCACCAGAGGTACGGGCGGTACGGGGCCGGAAGGTCCGGGCAGCATCCATCCTTGACCCTCATTGTGCTGAGGGGGCGGTGGTGGAGGGCCTCCAGGCCCTGGCTGCGCCGGCGAGGCGTACCTCTGGTCCACCAGAGGTACAGGTCCAACGGGCATCTCTCGTACGGCGACACGATGCCTCTGGTCCACCAGAGGTACGGGCGGTACGGGGCCGGAAGGTCCAGGCAGCGTCCCTGTTGGACATCCTTGGCTGCTTGGCTGCGGGGCTCGGCTCTCGTGGGCCGGCCCTGAAGCATCCTGTTGTGCCAGCCCTGAAAAACAAGATTGTGCAGGCCCTGTGGGCCCGGGTGCTTGCAGGGCCGCCATTAGTTGCTGTATCTGCTTCCCTTGGTGGCGCAGCTGTCGTCGCAGCCGGCGCACCGTGTCCTCTGTGGCTGTGGAGGGCGGAGGCTCGTCATCGCTGTCCTCTGCGGAGCTCGTCACCGGGGTAGTGCTGGGCGAGGGCTGGGGCGTGGCGTCGGGTGAGACGTCAGGCACGTTCAGAAGCTCGGCTCCGGCGTCCGGAGCAGCAGTCGGTGGCTCAGCAGGGGGCGGTGGAGGCGACCCATCGTCCTGGGCCGTCCTCTTCGATCGCAGGGATGGTGGAGACATCCTGGCGTGCAGCAGATCCGGCTCGAAGGACCACTTGTAACAGACGTATCAGCGTCTTCACAAGAACTATAAAAAAGGGACCGGTCTCGTGCACGCCTTCCAGAGGTACACGCTGATGATGGTGGTATGCGCTGGCTGGCCTCCCTACATCCAGTGGTAATGGTCCTGGATGCGCCTAGTTTCTGCCTGAGCGGTGCCTTGGCAGTGCCCAGAGTTAGGGCTGACTGCAGCGGTAGGCACCAGGTACTCGTTCAGGCAGAACTTCAGCAGGAGGCAGCAGGTGGTAGACTTCCAAAGGTAGGTGGTAGGAAAACTTCCGAAGAATAAAGACAAGTTTGTTGAGTAGAGATGTGAACTCATTTATTATGAGAAATGTGGGTCCTTTTATACCCAAATTTGGGGTAAAAGGTGCCCACGTGGTACATTTTTGTGGTGGGAGGTTAAACCTTGCCCGTATGTATAAATAGGGCGGCATTTCCGTCACACCTTATTTTGGCGGTGCCGCTCGTAAAAGTGGTCGCTTAAAATTGCGTTTTATACATAATTATGTAGGTTACATTTATAATATATGGGTACATGTTTTAGTGTTTACATATTTGGGGGGGTAATCTTTATCCCTAGATTTTTAGTTTGGTGAGTTTAGGGTAATTTTATAGTTTATTCTAGGTTTTTTTTGTTTTGGTTAATTGTGAGAAGTTTGTATAAGGAATCTACTATTTTTCCCAGGTCCCTCGCAAGACTAGCTACTGAAACCTGTTTGTTTCATCGTCTTGCGAGGTCCCTGGATTTTTAAAATGGGAAAAAACGGATTCTTTAAGGAATTTTTCTAAGTCCTTTGTTTGACTTAAAAAATGCCCTAGTGTTGAGAGTTTAAGGGTTAGAGGCTTAAAATCTCTTTCCCTGAATGCCCGGCAGGACTCTGTAATGAAATGTGTTGATTTCATCGTCCTGCGGGTTGTGAGAGTATAATTAAATGAGAGTATATAAAACATAGTCGGCTTCGCTCGCTTTCCTGTAGGGCCATAACCACAAGGAAGGCAAGGAAGGACAAGGAAGCCTGTTTTGCTCGTCGGCCTCCTGCAGGGCCATAACCACCGAACAAAGGAAGAACATTAAGTGAAGAAGCATATTTAAAATAATATGAGTTTAGAATGTCTCCCGGTGGCAACCTTAGCATGTAAGCATTTATTTGTCGCACCGGGGCATTGTACATAATAAAAGGGAAATAAATGATAATATTTTACATAAATATTTCCGGCGAAAAGATCGTCGCTGGCGGCATGGTACTAACGAGCTTAGTGGCCAGAAATTTCGGAGGAAATTCCCAAGAAATGACCACTAAATGTAGAGGATGCCGCCAGCGATGATTTTTGCCGAAAAAACAAATGAGGGTATGTAACACGTCGGTTACAAATGCAATAAGGAAAACTGCTTCCCTATATACTGTACATAGGTACTGAAGTATAATTACAAAAATCTACGCTATCAAAAATTCGTTTGAAATTCATATCACTTATTATTAAAGGTATATAAAGTCGGTTTTAGGTTTGAAATTGGTAATAATTAAAAAAATATATAATATTATAATAATTATAATTTCGGGATGCCAACTGTCAGGGGATCAATTTTCGGGTCATTATCTGAAACCACTGGAGCGTGGTAGGTTTTTTCACAGGTTTATGTAGGTTTTTTTGGCAGGAGAAAGCGATGGGAACGAGTATGATCGAAAAATGATTTAATGGATTTTTTTATGGCGATTGCTTATTTCACGTTGCAGATGTAAGGAGTTATTAATATCGTCGAATACAAGGTTTTCTTTCCAACATCGACATAACATTTCATAAAATGGCAAGATGATGATGGCTTAGTTCGCGTTGCAGAGGTAAGGAGTTATTAGTATCGTCGAATACAAGGTTTTCTTTCCAACATCGACATAACATTTCATAAAATGGCAAGATGATGATGGCTTAGTTCGCGTTGCAGAGGTAAGGAGTTATTAGTATCGTCGAATACAAGGTTTTCTTTCCAACATCGACATAACATTTCATAAAATGGCAAGATGATGATGGCTTAGTTCGCGTTGCAGAGGTAAGGAGTTATTAGTATCGTCGAATACAATCGTTTTCTTTCCAACATCGACATACCATTTCATTTTTTATATATATTTTTTTAATACTTTTTTTTATTTGTTAACATTTAAACCTGCTAAACTACTTATGTGGTTTGTCAGCAGGTACATAATGACAACTTTGTTGCAATAACATGGTACAATAGTAAACAGTATCTAGGTATGCATATGCTTATGATACGTTAAACAATAAAGATAAGTTGGTTAAATTACAGAAAATGGCAAGATGATGATGGCTTGTTCGCGCCGCAGAGGCAAGGAGTTATTAGTACCGTCAAATACAAGGTTTTATTTCCAACATCGACATACCATTTCATAAAATGGCAAGATGATGATGGCTTAGTTAAGGAGTTATTAGTTTCGTCGAATACAAGGTTTTCTTTCCAACATCGAAAAACCATTTCATTTTTTATATATATATTTTTAAATTTTTTTTTATTTGTTAACATTTAAACCTGCTAAACTACTTATGTAGTTTTTCAGCAGGTACATAATGACAACTTTGTTGCAATAACATGGTACAGTAGTAAACAGTATCTAGGTATGTATATGTTGATGATAAGTTAAACAATAAAGATAAGTTGGTTAAATTACAGAAAATGGCAAGATGATGATGGCTTGTTCGCGCCGCAGAGGCAAGGAGTGATTAGTGCCATCGAATACAAGGTTTTATTTCCAACATCGACATACCATTTCATAAAATGGCAAGATGATGATGGCTTAGTTAAGGAGTTATTAGTTTCGTCGAATACAAAGTTTTCTTTCCAACATCGACATACCATTTCATGGAATGGCAAGATGATGCCAAGGCTAAATATAAGCGTGATACATTTTTCTCTGGGCTCAATAAAAACCGTCAGCCCATTTTTGAAACTCGCTATTCAGTTTCAATATAAAAGCTGATGATACATTGATTGGACTACAAAGGATGTTCATATTGTTCATAGTATGTTAGCTTACATCAAAGAGCTAAGATGCATCGGAAGACACCTGTGTTAAGTACAATGTTTTCTTTGCTATTAAAAAGTCACAACTCAGGTATTACAATGAACTATTTTTTGTTTCTCTACCTGAAGGAGTGTTGTTAGTTCTTACTACCTGTGACTCTATCCTACCGAATATCTCTTGGGTATGCTCGGAATGAATCATCTGCGGATCAGAAAGACTGTGCACATTGCTTTGATGAAATCTTGCTTTGAACAGAATATTTGGCATCAGTGAGGCTGATGCTTGATGCTTTTTTTTTTTTTACATTAACTCCACACAGGAGGCCCTGAGGAAAATAATTTCCCTCAGGGTCTATGTCATCTGGGATGCTGTGTGGAGGGTCTTTTTGAGGAGAGGAAGGAATGAACATTGGTCTTGAAGAGACCCATGTTGTAGGAAGGAGGAAACACAGAGGCCGGCAAATCATTCCACAGCCGAGCTGTTGAACATAAGAACGAGTCGAAGAAACGACCCGTTCTCATGTGACTAATGTCAACTGTGTACAAATGTTGGGCACGCGTTTGGCGTGTTTCCCGACTATGCACCGGTGCCGAAGGGATCAATGATGCTAGTTCCTCGGAGCATCTTCCATTGTAATACCGGTAGAACAAGGATAGCATTCCCACCCGACGCCTGTGCTCTAAAGATTGCAATCCGTCTGTTAAGATGGGAGAATCTATCAAACGGACCGCCCGTTTCTGCACAGAGTCGAGGGTATTTTTCAGGTATTTTGGAGTTCCAGACCAGAGGTGGCTGCCAAATTCAACCGTGGGGCGCACTTGCGATTTGTACAGGGTTAGCAGTTGTGTACTTTTAAAGTATCTGCGGGCCCTGTACAGTACGCCCAGTTTTTGGGAGGCTAACTTTACTCTGGCTTCGATGGAGCCCCCATACCTGAGTTGGTCACTTAGGGTTACACCAAGCAAATCAATGGAGGGCCTGTTCGGAAGATTGCTTCCGTTGAAAGAGACTAGATTTTCATTGCGATCCCTTTTAGACGTAATCAGACAAGATTGGGTCTTTGAAACATTAAATTCAACGAGATTATTTTTACCCCAAGAGAAAACACTCTCGAGGTAACCGTCCATTCTTTGCTTCAAAGCCTTACGAGCTGTTGGAGTTTGTGAGCCCTTTGGGGGCTTGTCAAACAAAAAGCTATCATGAACTGTACTGTCATCCGCGTAGCAGTGAATTGGTGCACATGACAAAAGGTCGTTGATGTGCAACAAAAACAGAGTTGGAGACAGAACCGATCCCTGCGGGACGCCAGCATTTATCGAGTGAGAGGAAGAGGTGAAACCATCGACTACCGTCTGAATCGACCTCTCCCTCAAGAAGTCGGCAATCCACGTACACAAGGATGCGGGAAGTCCGTAAGAATGCAGTTTGTTGACAAGTCCTCGGTGCCAAACCCGGTCAAAGGCCTTGGATATGTCCAGTGCAACCGTTTGGGTCTCACCGAAACGTTCCAGGCATCGCCCCCAAACATGCGTCACATACGCGAGAAGATCACCGCTCGGGACAGCACCTTGGTCATCGAGGGTTGAGTTATCCGCAAACATTTTACCTAGTAAGTTAGCCTTTTCGGTGGCGGTGTTTGCTAGTGAGCCGTCAGGTCTGGTAAGAGGTGGCAGACTGGATTTGCAGAAATTGCGACCTATTGAGCCCGCAAGCGACCAGAATTGCCTGCTGCCATGCGGGCATGCAGTCAGCTTTCTGCTGATCTGCTGGTCGTGCTCGAATTTTGACCTATTTATGATTCTCTTGGTTTCCTTTGCCTTTTTGTTGTAAGCTGTTCTGTCTTCGGATGTTCTAGATGTGTTGTAGGCTCGGTAAGCCGCGTTTTTTCGTCGCACTGCTTCAGCACATTGTCGACTGAACCACGGCTTTGAGCCTACACCAGTTTCCTTAACAGTAGATTGGATGAAGCCATCCATCGCGGATGTGATGACCTCACCAATTTCCTGGGCACATCTTGAGGGATCCGAAGTCCGAAAACAGACAGCTGATCATGGGAAAGCATTAAAATGTGCCCGCAGACCGAACCAATCTGCTGACCTATAGTGCCACACTTTTCTCTTCAGCCTCTCGTTTGGTGGTCTGAAGTTTACAGGGATTGATGTCGTCACCAGGCAGTGGTCGGACGATCCTAAAGGCGCTGTGACTTCAATACTGTAACCGTGTGGCATAGTAGTTAAAAAAAGGTCTAACAGATTGGAACGGTGAGTCTGGACATCAGGAACCCTTGTAGGCTCCTGAACCATTTGCTCCAATCCGTAGCAAAGGGCAAAGGATTCCGCTTGGCGTCCAGCCGAGTCTGTTGATCCTGAGAACTTCAACCAAGGTTCGTTATGAACATTGAAGTCCCCCAGGACCACAAACTCTGCCATAGGGTAGCGGGGCAAGAGGTCATCAATAGTGTCGCTTAAATGTTTGAAGAGCTCGGACGTGTCTGATTCGCTAAGGTTCGGTGAGCGGTATAAACACGCGTAGAATCTTACCGTACTGGCAAGATTGACGCGTACCCACATTACGTCGAATCTGGAGTTTTCCAGATTCAACAGTCGCACACAGTTGACGTCAGCTCGACTATAGAGACAGACACCTCCTTTAGGTCTGAACTTGCTTGCGAGGGTGAAGCCCGGGCAGTCCAGATAGGAGGCGTCTACAGGCTCGGCTATCTGCGTTTCAGACAGGAATAGTAGGTTGGGGCGTTGAGAAAAAAGGTGGTGGTGGACGGAGTTTAAATTGGTATGCAGGCCGCGAATGTTGGTGTAATTCACCAACATTTTTGGCCTGCGCCGGGGTCGCCTACTACTCGCCGCTGTAATGATGTTAATTTTTGTTGTTTGTGTTGTCATGATTTTAATTAAATATTTTTATGATGGGGTGTGGGTGGAGGGAGGTCTGGGAAGGAAAAGGTATGAGGGGTGGGTAGGAAGCTGGGGATCAGAGTGTCCAAGAGTGACGAACGAATGAATCCAATCCACCCACTGCGGTGCAAGGCGATGGATAGGGAGAGTCCGGCTGGAGAGGTCACCCGATGCGCCCCAAACGCTACTGCTGGGTCCCCTCCGGTCACGAACCGGCACAACAGCAGCGGCGGGGTTTTTACACTCGTTGATGGGGCAGCCCACCCTCAGTCGTGAGCCTGAGGGTCGGGCCCCTGTACTACCGAGCGGCCCGGACAGCGGTAACCGGTTGTAAAGGGTCTCCCTCAACCAGCATCTCCCAATCCGGCCCGCCACGCAGAAGGTGGGCCGACGCACCCGCCATCAAGACTTGAACAAACATTACCCCAAGAACCCGGGCACCCCTGCTAAGTCACCAAACGTAGCGAACCACTTGGGGTGACCTGTGGCAGAGGTGTTGGTCATCCAATAAATGGTTCCCAGGGCGGCGGTACCCATACCCGCCTACCAAATTGTAATGCTGGTAGTTATATGCTAAAAGCTTTTTTATACTTATACTTCTGCATTACATAATTTATACTCGTAACTATGTTTTATAATACGTTATTAAAATAGCATTAAAATGGAAATTTTGTAACGATTTAAAAATAATAATAAAAAGTGAATTGAATTGAAAATTACTTTTGCTACGTCTGCCCTTCCTCTTTTTGACATGATTACTGCACAAGAGTCCCAACAGAGTCCCAACAGTTCCCTGAAGCCAGAGGAAATATGCTAACCGCATGTATGCCAGGAATGTTGTGAAGGAATGTAGAAAATTATGGGGATTTTACTCGTAGATATTTTAGAAAATAAACACTTGCAACCATGACATTGACTTTGCTTACCGCCTCGGTTTCTTGATTTTTTATTATTTAATGATGTTTGATGGAAGTGGAAAGGGTAAGAAAAAGGGAAAGAAACTGTCTTTCAAACCTGGCCACCAAACAAAGAGGACGACTATTATTAAGCAATTAAAAAACGTTGGTATGCATTGATAATAATAATAAATAAAGGTAGTAAATATGTTTGTAGTATTTAAGTATGAAAAGGCCACTTGCATGGATTTCATAACGACTTGGAAAAAATCGTGTGGATAGATCTTTTTACTAAGTTTACGAAAATGTTAAATAATTTTTTTAGAAATGTATAGTTTTTATTTATTTTTTAAATAAATTTATTTTATTTATTTTTAAATAATGTCTTATTTAAATTATTTCTTATTTGGGCTCGTGACGTCACTACATGACAATGTTCCATCTCCAAAAATGTTCCTATTAATTTTGTAAAATTCCACACTGATTTATTTTTTTTATATGGCATCACTTTGATTTCAGGCGAATTTTTGAATTTTGTTTTGTTGAACGTTCACTAGATTTATTGTTTGTTCTCTGCGAACTTATCATTTGGTTTGACTATTTGACAGATGTTATGAAGAGATCCCCGTTCATTTTAGATGTCGATACGTGTTTTAGAGGTATAATGCTTATGGTGCTGATTTTAGTAAAGTCAATTTTTATAATAATATTATTATTATTACAATTTACAAGTACAAGTATATTACTTTGGATTTAGTAATATAGACTTTGTACATTATAATGATTTATGATCAAGAAGATGGATCAAGGAAAAAAATATTTATGAGATGTAATATTTTTGGTATGCCTCGTTATTCTCCTGTGCCATTCGTGTGGAAAACGTTCCTTTTTTAAATGATTTTCGTTTCGCACCTATATAATTATGTCCCGTCTTTCCGGTTTATAAAAAATCGGATTGAAATTTGCGAAAAATCACCAAAATACGATTAAAAAAAAATAGAGAATATCTTAGAATATTTGTCTAAACCGGAAATTTAAAAAAAAAGTGATGCAAGTGGCCTATTACGCATTGGACGCCTATTTAAAAATTATCATCTAACACTTATTGTTAGCAAACTGAAAAACTTAGCCTGTTTTTTACGTAGTTGAAAACGATGTAGTTTTTTAATATAATTTTATGGTTTGTTTTCCTGAAGGTAGATACGGCATTTCATTTACCAGCGTAACATGAAGTGCGACAAGAAACAGACAGAGAAGGAAGAAAATAAAATATTTATGAAGTTTCCAGTTTTATTATATAATAAAACTAGAAACTACATAAACGAAATCCGTAAGGCTTATTTATACGTGGTTAAACGGGTTTCATGCCAACTCAGAACCAAGTCAACTCAACACCTCTTTGAAAAGGCTGTGAAAAAAATAATTTAAAAATAACCGTTGACCCTAACCTAACGTACTATATTTAATCTTTTTTTTTTATCATGACCTTTCTGAGGTGGTTCTGAGTTGGTTTCATTCGGAGTTGGCTGGTTACTGGATAAACGATATATGTGACCGTTAAACCATTTGTTTGAAATTTCAGAAAAAAAAGTAATAAATAAGATTACGAAAGGTCGCTCAGAAGGTTTGTATATTTATATAGAGCACATGAACATTGAAAAAAGTGCCAGGATAATGTTTGAAATCAATGGAATCTCTGATGGAGTAATTTTAAGAACACAAACACAGAACGAGGTTATAAAATCATAATTTAAAAAAAAATTATAATAGAAAGCATCTACAGTAAAATAATACAAAACTGAACTATTCATCGCCGCCCCGAGAACCGTTTATTGGATAACCAACATCTCTGCCATAGGTCACCCCAAATAGTTCACTACGCTTGGTGACTTACCAGGGGTTCCCGGGTTCATGGGGTGAGGTTTGTTCTGGTCTTGGCGGCGGATGCATCTGCCCACCAGCTGCATGGCAGGCCGGATCGGAAGAGAATGGTTGAGGGAGTCTCTTTGACTTCTCCAGCCGTAATCTCTCGGAACGTCGCCTTGCACCGCAGTGGGAGGGATGGATTTTTATTGGATTGGATATTACCGTAACTCCTGAACACACTGACCCCCAGATTCCTACCCACCCCAATACCCTATTCCTTCTCAGAACTTTCTCTCCTTCCTTTCCTAAAAAGTCCCTTCACACGGCATCCCCAAAGATGACATAGGTCTTTAGGGAAATTATTTTCCTTATTTATCTCTGTGTGGACTCACATATTTCTGTGTGGACTTTAGTAAAAAAAATATCTAATGTTATGTTATTGTTAGAAAGTAAGGTAATCCATTGTATTTTTACATCCATTGAATCCTGGATACATCAGTTAAGACCATCGTTTATGATTAAATTCGTAGACATCATGTCATATTCCAGCCAATATTATAACTGTCGAATCTGCAGTCATCACCATCGTGTTAATTCAGTCAAATCGATTACGCGCCTTTTCATAGATAGAAATAAGACCAATGAAAACCAAACGTGATTAATGTAAACTCTTCGAATTTTGTAATTGAAGATTGTGAAACTGATTTTAGTTCGATTATGAACATTATCGAAATGAGGACAAATACAACAAAGTTAAAATAGCAACTCTTTTCCTTATTCAATCAATACAAAATGGCATTTTTGGATATTGAAAAAGATAAATCTTCATAGAGACTAAATCAATGCGTTGCAAAGATTTTGATTTAACTGCTTTCGCGCTTTGTAAATTTTATTTCGCATCATAAAATTTAAATTCTAAATTAAAGGAGGGTGGTCCTGTTTGCAAAATGATAATATAATATCTATAAATAATTAAATAAAATATTTATAAAATAAAAATAATCGGAGTGTGCAATTCACACGCGGTAGAAGTGAAACCTTCAGTAAACTAATGTAGACAAGAGTGGGGACTGGGGAGGCTACGAAGCATCGCTCAAAGAGGAGACCGATTTTTCTGTCTCAACCTCTCGCAGCCTAATCCCATAGATGTATGTCTTTGTCTCTTTTTAGTGTCGCTTTTTCGTTTCATCGAGTTTCAAATCACAACGGTGCTAAAGAAGTTTTCACTTCAAAAACACACTTGATACTGTAACCATTTTCAGCCATCACCGCCATCAAAGTATTTTTTCTCGTGACAATCCTCAGTAGTAATTGGCGATATCTTTGCGATGTCTTACATTAGCTCTCAATCCAGGAAATTCTTCTGAAAACATATCTTTTCACTTTCTAACTTATTCAGTTTTATTTTGCTTTCAAATAGTATCTAGGTTCATCTAAAATAAACAATGAATTGTTGCCTAAAACGAAATCATTTAGAACATAATTTGTTAGCATATTAGGTACTATGCAACGATAATGACAATAAAGTTCTCCTTAAAAATACCACAGTATCACTTAGTCCACTTGTTCACTTGACAGTCCTACAACCAGAGGTTGGTTATTTCTACAAGTAGTTAAAATACTTTAAAACCTTTAATCATGCACAGCACATCGAAGGACGACAGTAAGTATCACGTGCGATCCATAAAATTCCTCAATCTGATGTTTCGTCATGTTATTATAATTAAAGCGAAGGTACCTACATACATATTTTTTGGCCCTTCAAAGACCCCCATAACCTTCAATGCAACACGTGACATCCGTGATCAAATTATCGTAATACTTGGAATTCATAAACGTGCCTACATAATATCCTTTTTGTTCAATGATTGTTTGTAGATGACTAGGGTCCTTCTTTAATGTAAATTCCCAACAATATACGTTAATCAACATAATATTGATATTATCTTGTTTGGAGTTTTCCTGCTAACGTTATTTAAAAAATTTAACTACCTGTTAATTGATAAAATCGTTTTATAAAATAACATTTACATTCTTGGGGCGTATATCTGGTAGGTTCAACCGAAATCCGATTAAGGATTTCCGAAAACAATGCAAGGTCAATGTTGGTGTAATGGACAAAATTACGAAAGAGACGAATATGGTTTGGACATGTGGAGCAATGTATTGAGATTTGAGTGTCAGGAGAATATTCTTGCGCATTTGGATAGAAGGTAAAGTCGGGGAAGCTCGAAAAAGATATTCAGGTGAATCAAATAATCGTGTCGGATCATGGCAAGAGTTGAAATATCGGAAAAAAATTTATGATACGAACCTCCGTTTGCTTGATTTCTGTCTCTCTGGCCACTGAGACTTGTCAGGCGCCTTGCTAACTGCGCTATCGAAGTTCTGCCGCTTAGAACCGAGTAATTATGTAGAACTGAGTTGTGACGTATTTCCGTTTCATCCGTATTTCAAATGACTAACGGCGCTCAAGAACTTTCACTTCAATAATAAGATCTAAATAGTAGTGGATATTCTAAAATTGATAAATACCCACAACATTTTTATGTCTGTAACAAATAAAATATCCAAGATAACTTCCAAAAATGTTAATATTTTTTATGATTTTAACGTCATGAAAGGAGGAGAGCAAATCGGCCACCAAACAATAACTATTAAATCTGATTGTACAAAGCAGCAACAACTCTAAAACGGTCATGAAATTTGTAACTTTTATTTGTGGAATTTCTTTATCAAATTACGTGTTTTCAGCTAACAACATCATTCCATCAAGATACCTAGACCTTCTATATTATTTGTTCTATGTTTTTCAGTTCCTCTTTAAGAAAAAAAGACGAAGAAAGAAGAATGCTGTTACTGTCACGGAGCAATAAATAGGTATTTGTACAAAAAGCGGCCAAGAAGAAATGCAAGGAGGGTTGTAAGTTTCATAAGTTTTTGTAGTCGAGGAATTTTCGTTAGTGAATGGGAACTTAATTAAGCTCTCCTCCAATTGAATAATTTCTGAAGTTATTTCAACTCGTTTTTCAGGAATATAATAGTAGGTATGTAGATGAACCGAGATATTAAAAAAAGCCAATAACCTCATTACTAATCTAAAAATTAAAAAAAACTTAGCATAGTAGCATGTTTAAGTAATACATAATACAGATTTCACATTGCGCAGAGTTCGCGGGGGTAATAATTAATAATAATAAACAATAATAATGTTTTATTCAATTTTTTATAAGGAAAACTCTCTTTTATAACTTTTGAAGGTTATTCCCATCAACGTAATATATCATTAAAAAAGAAGATAACAATAATAATCTAAACTAAAATATGAAAGAGAATAAGACACAGAAAACAGAAAAAAGACAATGGTCGCAACTGGAACTCGAACCCAGACCTCTCATCTAACCGGAACAGGCGCGTTAACCAATTATGACGGCTTGACAGAAGGTAGTAATAGCGAAATTGGTTAACGCGCACGTCCCGGTTAGACGAGAGGTCTGGGTTCGAGTCCCAGTTGCTACAATTGTCTTTTTTCTGTTTTCTGCGTCTTGTTCTCTTTCATATTTTCATTTAGATTATTATTGTTATCTCCTCCTTCAATGATAATGTTTTATTCTATGAGGAATTGGGGAGGATGGTGAAGTTCGTTTACTTTCCCATTTAGTTATACATACTTACAGTAAATTAAGAAAAGATACAAGTAGAATAGAAAAAAAACAACAATTGAACAAAAAAACGCTTGGTGCTGGAGGGCTGCGTTCACCACCGTGTTGTCGGTGGATATCAGCTCCAGTGAAACAATAATCCTTTAAAATCGACTGGCCCCATCAGCCAGCTATGAGTTACGAGTGTACGCACCCAGCCTGAGTTAGGTACTCCAAAATATTCCTTTTAATCTTATTGCCCTTCAAATTAATAAATCGTTTTTGAAACCCGAATAGTGGGTACCATGAAAAGTTCAATGGGAACTGGAATTCTCCCTACAAAGAACGAAACTATTTGCTTGAGTGCCGCGGCGGACACACAATGGAGAATGGAGCCGGCCGGGCCACTGAGGACTCTGCGATAAATGGATGCTCAGATTAAATCGTGGCCGTGTACGTGTACGTAATTGACAATTATCTACGTTTGTCGGGATCGTCGGGAACCATATTCTTATTGAGTACTCAGCCTCAGTGGCCAGTACTGACCAGTGCTATTTTGCCCATGGGCTCGAAAACTCGTGTGATATCTTAGACTCACAAGCATATTTTCATTGACTCCGACTTATCTAACCCCATTCATTGTTACCCCACAACGACGTGTTTGGCTCAACTGTTTGAATTGTATAAATATGAAACAAAAGATTACCAATTTCTATCGGTATATTAAAAAGATTATCGTCACCAGAAAGGAGTCGGATAAACCAAAGAAAACAAAATGGAATTTGCTCAAATAAACTAATCGAAACTCGACAAAAAAATTCAAAAGTTTTGAACGTCTATAAATAAAATAATCAGTTAAATTCGTACATAAAAAATGGATACAACCTTCGAAATGGATAAAATCGATGAAGCAGTTGTCGAGGTCAGGTATTTCGATGCACTGGATTATGTGGTGTTCGGTGCAATGTTGTTTGTGTCTGCGATGATCGGTGTTTACTTCGCCTTTTTTGCTAAGCAGAAACAGAACACCACGCAGGAGTACCTGATGGGGGGAAAAACAATGGGCATTTTCCCAATATCGATGTCGCTAATCGCGAGGTAAGTTGATTTTAAAAGTTCAGTGATGTGTCTTTCCATTTGGCGGGTAAGGACCACATGTTATATCGGCTTAACATGGGCCCTTGTGGTCATAATCCCATAATTATCGATATATTATATGTATATGTTCAAACATGTCATTCATGTGTTATTCATTGACAAACTATTTAAAAGTTTATTGGGACTTTTCTCTTTTACTGTATTATTGAATTTTAAGAAAATCCAAGGAGTAACGGTTTTATTTCGCTTATAACTTTGTTTTATATTATTTTTCCATGAAAATGAATTATTTGATAATATCTACTCAACATTTTAGGTTTATTTTTCAAATCCTAAATGTGATAGGTTAATATTATAATACTTAAGCTTAGGCTTTACTTTTGAGGGATTTTTTGTTTAAGCTTTTTCGTGTAACCTTTATTTTCATTTTATAAAATTTATTTTCATTTTATAAAACCCTGTATTTTACAATAATAGTTTCAATGTGCCCTAAACTTTTATTAAAAAAATTAAAACTACTTACATGAAAAAAGCAGACAAACGAAGGATTACCTTTTCTACGTGTGATAAACAGCTTGTCCGCTAAAGATATCATAGAGATTTTGGAGGATTGAAAAATTATTGTAATTTTTTTGACGGAAAGCCTATTGTAATATTTTTAGTAATTGTTTTTGAAAATTTCGCTTCACTTCAGGTAAATGTTCAAATTAAACGTCCCTAATAATACAAGTCCGCTGTGTCAAGGTGGTTTTGCGATTTTGGTTGTAACTGCTAAGTGTGTGTAATAAAGCATTATTGAAAAATTACTATATGCTTTTAGATAAGTACATAATAGGATAATATTTCCGGTACCTAAGAGCGAATTAGTAAATTGTTGTTAGTTGATTGTACGTATACGTCTGAAATGAATTGACTAATGTCTTCGTTTGGGATTTCAATTTGACAAGAATAAATAATGTAGCAATGCGTACAATACAGTCATTGCAAATGGAATATAGGTTCACGGAAATTGGGAGAAAAACCTTCAATTAATTAAAAACTTCCACCGTTTTCAATTCTATGGGTTAACCCCTCAAGCTAATTTATTCGTTTTTCGGAACGACAAGCGTTGTTTCTCCCTTACTACCATGGTTATAAATGTAATCAAAACGGTTTTAGAAATAGAAAACTCCATGTTTTATAATCAAATCTAAAAGATTGACCACAAAATAATTAAAATGTTCACCTTTATGAACCCATTTCAGACCGCAGTTTGAAAAATATTTATGAAACTTTGAGTATTGTTTATTAATTATTTTTACATTTAACGACAAAAAAGGAAGTTGACGATAACGTTTAAAATACATTTGCCTAATACAATATGTTTTTTTACCATTTTAGTTAGAAAAAACGTAAGATGAGCCATTTAAAAAAAAATTATGTTTGCATTCAAAATTTTCAAATATCAAAAATAATTTATTAATTTCGAAATATAAAATTTGAAAGCGTTTTTATCACATTTTAAAAACGTTCAACTATAAAGCAAAAATATTTTGACACCCCGATAAAACAGGCCTCAGGCCTGAATATTAAGATTAATGAATGAAGAGGGCAAAAATTGTAATTTTGTGATAAGTTCCATCATTTCGTCAGATGATTTGACTTCTTCAATTTTTTAATATTCTTTTACCTTTTTTTGATTGTTTTTAAAACTAAACGAACAAATAAAAGTATTATTAGAAATGTGATTTAGAATTTCCCATCTTCTTAGCATAGAACTATGAGTTTAAAAGTTGACTGTTCCGTTGGTATGCGATTTTTTGTGTTATTTTTTTATGATATATGCCTATTATGCTTGCCTTTCAAATGGTTCACGGCGAGTTCATCGAAAATCAATTCATCGAAAGCAAATTCATCGAAAACGAGTTCATCGAAAACGAGTTTATCGAAAATGAGTTCATCGAAAACCAATTCATCGAAAACCAATTCATCGAATGATCAATTTAGAGAATCGCCAATTCATCGAAAAAAATATATTGTAGATATTTGAGAGAAATGCCGAGCGGACCGGGAAGTTAAAAAAGCATTGGACAATAAAAGTTGATAATAAATTTATATAAAAAATTGCTAATAAAACTTTGGACAAGGAGACTAACCTAACCTTACTTTTTTTTCGACGAATTGGCGAATCGATGAATTGATCGTTCGATGAATTGGTTTTCGGTGAATTCGATGAATTGGTTTTCGATGAACTCGTTTTCGATGAACTCGGTTTCGTTGAACTCATTTTCGATGAATTTGCTTTCGATGAATTGATTTTCGATGAACTCGTCGGTTACTCTTTCAAATGTTCCTAAAATGTGAACCCCTTGTTCGATGGAATCGTCTGAATTTGTGATTTTGCCTTTGTTCTTCGCTTGATAATCTTTGCTTTCATGAGTTTTTTTTATTATTAATCGTCACGCTTCCATCGACGCACCTCTTGAGTTTCTATGATCCTATGTCACTACTTATTTGAGGAGAACAAGCTCTGTTAATTATGAATTCATTGGTAAAACACCCAATTAGAAGGTAAAATCTTTCCTTTCGGATAATTAGATGGTAAAAGAATACAGAGTGCAAAAAAAAATTTAATTGAAAAACACAATTAAACTGTATGACATAACATTGCAATATTTTATGTTTGGTGGTACCTACAGAACCTAATGAATGTGATTTGCATTAATATATGTTTTTGATATTGTGCGAATTGCTGCTTAATGTGTGGAAAAATATATAAATTTGTTTTTTGAATGCAAATGATAAAAACCATTGTTAATTAATTTTTAATAGTCGAACCAGCATTAAAATTAAATAAGATGAAATTTTGTACATAATTCTCAATGCGACATACTATTTCGACTATATTATCTTGATTTTTGTTATATTATCGTGTTTACTGTTTGCCATTTTGTTTTCTCCTGCGTAATTTTTACTGAATATAATATAAAGTTCTGCAAAATAGGGTATTTTCACTGTTTATTTATCCTGGAAAAAAAATTAAGAAAAACATAACGATTTTAATGGGGGTATTTTTATTTTATTTTAATATTGACAAACAAATTTTCTATAACGATAAAAAATTTTCCATTTTCAATTTGCCGCCAAGTTCGTTGTTATTCGTTTATTCTGCGCCGATGACGTCACGCCGGGCAACGTGACAGTCGAAGGTTTTCACAAAATGCAAACTTTCTCCATAATAGGGATGCGTAAACGCATTTTCTACAAACCGTGTTACAGCCGTATTACCAGCTTGTTGTTCTCTATGTCATTATGACGTTGTCAATTCAGAATGTGCGGTTTTTCAAATCGAAAAAAAACCCTTTTTTCTTTTTATATCTTTCATGCATTTTAACGGTGTTCATAGTTTTTGAAAATACCCCATTCAGAAACCAGATGTTTAAATCGATATTAATAATATCGAGGTGCATAAATATATCTATTATTAATATCGATTTACGATAGTAATACCTTGCGGAACGTCACTGAGAAGCAGCCTAACTTATGTCAGGCCTCCAGCCACCAAATGTTTTGAAAATATCGGACAAAACAAAAACATTGGGTCGGGGCCATAACGTTTTTTGTTTTCCATCGGCCAGGGAAAACAAAAACACTAAAGGCCTGCCCCAATGTTTCACGTTTGCACGAACATTTTGTTCAATATCTGTGGTAATATTGTTACAGAAGAACCGGCTTCAAGCCTGCTTTTTATTTTTAGTGATGAACTTGCGAGCATTCTAATATTATCTTTGATAGAATTATTTGCGATGCGATATTGACCTATATTCTTTGAAAAATGTGTGAAGAAGAAAATCTGAATAGCTTGCGCTAAAAAAACTTTTTATGAATGAGCCTCTCTGATGGCTTAAAAATAATGTTCTGTTTTCTGCTCTTACTTTCACCAGGCTTAGCTAAATCTATAATTAATATGTATATATATATATATATGTAGAACAATTTTCTCGGTTTACCCGCGTAACGTAGTCCTTAAAAGGACTTTTTAACTCCTGACATTTCGGACAGATCACACTGTCCATCTTCAGAGGCCTTATGTCTTGAGTTTTTGTCTCAAACTGATAGCTTTCGCATGTCTGTTCGGTCCAAAAGCTAAAACTTAAGTGAGTGCAAGTCACTTCTTATGTCTAGAACGAAGTTCCCGGGTTGCAGGTGATTGATGGTGGAGGGGGTGGGGGGTGGGGCTGGCAGTAGATACCTGATTGGTTAAGCTAATTGGAGACACTACTGGTAATTTTGGAAATGCCGTTTTTGGGGGGTTTTCATCGATTAAGACTTTCCAGGTGTTGGGAATTCTGATTGCGTCATTTCTAGTATTCATATTATTTTTATGTTTATAAATTTCTATTGCTTCGCAGTAAATTCTTTTTGGTTCATTGTATATGCTAGCTATTGTTTTTGCATTATTAAAGTCTATTTTATGACCTTCATCAAGGACGTGTTGTACTATGGATGAAGTTAAGCATTTATTAGTGACATCTACTTTATGTTCTGCAATTCTACATGATATTTTTCTATTGCAACGTCCAATATACACCTTTTCACATTAAGTATCTATTCGCCAACTCAAATCATAACCCATCTCAGTTGTCATCAGTTATAAATACCCTAGTTACCCGGTCAAAACGACTAGCGGACAAAGATCATATTCATGAAGAACTAGGTATTCTTAGTAGTGCTCTTCAAGCAAACGGCTTCTCCAAATATTTAATAGACAAATTCATAAATAAACGCAAAAAAAACTATTCCTGAAACGGAAGAAGAACCCCTTTCTATAGCAATTCTCCCATTCATCAAAGGCTCGACAGATAAAATCAGTCGAATCCTCAAAAGCAATAAAATCAAAACTATTTATAAATCAGAAAATAAAATCTCGTCTCTATTAAGAAGTCCGAAGGACCACATTCCACTTGAGTCACATGGTATTTATAAAATACCTTGTGGGGCATGTGAAAAGGTGTATATTGGACGTTGCAATAGAAAAATATCATGTAGAATTGCAGAACATAAAGTAGATATCACTAATAAACGCTTAACTTCATCCATAGTACAGCACGTCCTTAATGAATGTCATAAAATAGACTTTAATAATGCAAAAACAATAGCTAGCGTATACAATGAACCAAAAAGAATTTACTGCGAAGCAATAGAAATTTATAAACATAAAAATAATATGAATACTAGAAATGACGCAATCAGAATTCCCAACACCTGGAAAGTCTTAATCGATGAAAATCCCCCAAAAACGGCATTTCCAAAATTACCAGTAGTGTCTACAATTAGCTTAACCAATCAGGTATCTACTGCCAGCCCCGCCCCCCACTCCCTCCACCATCAATCACCTGCAACCCGGGAACTTCGTTCTAGACATAAGAAGTGACTTGCACTCACTTAAGTTTTAGCTTTTGGACCGAACAGACATGCGAAAGCTATCAGTTTGAGACAAAAACTCAAGACATAAGGCCTCTGAAGATGGACAGTGTGATCTGTCCGAAACGTCAGGAGTTAAAAAGTCCTTTTAAGGACTACGTTACGCGGGTAAACCGAGAAAATTGTTCTACATCTTACACCCGTGAAAACCTTAATATATATATATGTAAATTTGAACAGTTTTAAAGTTAATAGAATTTTTTTGCGGTGTGTTATCATTTTTTGAAATACAATCTACCTATTCGAATTTCCATTTTATTTTCTTGAATAAATTAATACAAATCTTGAAAGTGGAAATTAACCCATTTACCGACATCTGATTAAGCTGAATCTTGGTAGATAGACTCGTTGTCGCAACTAAAGTCTCGCGAGCGACTTGATGTGTATGTATATATACGAATTAAATACTACCTTCATTGCACCTAACAACGTTAACTACGTGCCTATGACAGAATTTCTCTGCCCACCTCTGCGGTGTAACTATTTGATATTATTACTGTTACTCACAATGAGTTTCTTAACTATTGACAATTTTGCAAGCTATGAATGTTCACGTTTTTATTTATACAGGGTGTCCGGGGGTAAAGTGCATTAACTTCGGGAGGTGATTCTACATGATGGTAGGAGTAAAAGAGATTAATAACTTTTTCGGGAATTCAAACCTTTTTTCCCATACAAAAAGACGTACCTACTAAAAATCCGTAGTTTTTTTTTAATATGCTTATTCAGTTTTTTTTTACTTTTACAATATTTATGTTACAACTCTTACAAAACTGATCAATCAGTTTGATTGTAAGAAATCTCAGTGTGAGGTACGATCTTACTTGCTGGGAGCCCGCCGGGCGCCCGACTCGATTGTGATTGGCACGTATCGTAACAGCGGAAAATAATAAATCTGGCCGCACACGCCGGACTAATTTTATCTTTTTACCTCAAAACTACCCCTAAAAGTTAGAATTTCGAAAAAAGTTATTTATCTTTTTTACTTGTACTATCATGTTGAATCACCTCCCGAAGTTAATGCACTTTACTCCCGGACACCCTGTATTAAGAATAAAAATAAATGTTATAATTATATAAATAAATATACAAACAGAGGCAATTATTTAACTACCGTCATCATCTCGTCACTGAAACTGAATAATAGGCTTCGTAGATGATTTAGCGCTACCAAGCGTGTTGGCTACTGAAATAGTGTCGGGTTTGTAGATGAATTTGCGCAACAAAACCTCCCCTTTTTGGTCGCCGCGATTGAATCTGTATATGTAGGTTTTACGATAACGTAACTTCACCACTCCTTTGAAAAGTCATTTTTTATTTGTTTCATGCCAAAAAAAAATCTACTTTGATACATCTTTTTTGTACAGTTTCACCCGCATGCTGGTGATGTCGCTGTGTTATGGCGGATGAAGTTTACAAATTTTACAGGCATTCATTTACATTATCTCAACACAGGAGGCCGCGAGGAAAATAATTTCCCTCAATTATCCCGTCATTTTTTTTTATTTATTTATTTTTTTTTTTACTAAGGAGAAAATACAGATACAGACGTCAACTGACAAGAATATACAAAACAATTAATAGAGAATTCGCCTGCATCCAAACTATTTCTCACGAATTAACATTGACAGCAGATAAAAACATATACAAATATTTTTACCGTTAAATACGGAAAACATATATGTATATACATAAGTAAATATTATTTTACAGAGAGATGAAAAAAAAATGCGCAATATCCTTATAAAAGTTTACAAATTGTTTTTGGAAAAATTTTGATGGTAAGACCAAATATATATATAGATAAAAAATAATGTCATACAGAAATTAAAAAAAAGGAAGGTAGTTAAAATTATAAACCAAGCAATGTCTAAGGTATTGTACTTTGTAGGAAAACGGCCTTCAATTTTCTACTAAAAGTACTGCTTGTATCAAAAATTAAGTCGGAATCCTTGATGTTTTGATTTTGATTAAACGATTTGCACATTCTTCTGATTGGATCCCTGACACCAGCATTTGTACGCGTCCGGCTAATGTGGAATAAGTCGGTAAGCCTTGTTACTCTGGGTGGTATTTTGAAGTTTATTAGTTTCAGTAGGTCAGGACAGTCGATCTCTGGAGATACTGTGTGGGAGTCATCTTTGGAGATACTGTGTGGAGGGTTTGTTTGAAGAAAATAAAATAGGTATGAGGGGTGGGTAAGAATCTAGGGGTCAGTGTGTCCAAGAGTGACGAACATATCAATCCACCCCTTCAATTGCGGTGCGACGCAATGAGTCGAGGAATTCTGGCTGGAGAGGTTAAAAGATCTTCTCAACCGTTTCTCTCGATTCGGCGGGCAGACACATCACCCCCAAGACCTTGAAAAACCTCACCCCATGAATCCGAGCACCCCTGCTAAGTCACCAAACGTAGCGAACCACTTGGGGTGACCTACGTCAGAGGTGTTGGATACATATCATGTTTGATGATAATAGTAATTAGATTAAACGTCTTAATTAAACGTTATGAAAAAAAAGGTTAAATTGTTGACGTAAAGTAAGGTTATTGGCTATTTTTTTTATCACTTTTAATGATGTTTCTAGTAAGGGGTGTAGAAATGCCACTTTGTTGAGTTGTCATGGAACCGAATACAATAAATATCTTACTTATATCTAACTAATATTATAAATGCGAAAGTTCGTATGGATGTGTGTATGCTTGTTGGTCTTTCACGCAAAAACTACCGAATGGATTTTAATAAAACTTTACAATAATATAGCTCATACATCAGAATAACATATAGGCTATAATTTATAAAGCTAGCTGGGAAGGGGTCGCGGGAGGGGAACGGAACGCGGAAAGGTGATTCGGAGAGAAACATTGTTTTTCTTTGAATATGGCATTGCAGCGCATGCCGGGAACCAGCTATCGTAATTTGAAAATCGTTGTCATAACTATATTAAACACACAAATAAAACGCTGCTCATTTTATTACTTATTAACACTTTGTTCAATGCTGACTTGCTCCTAAGATTATCGCTGTCTTTTGCACATTATGACTATCACTATTTCAAAACTAGGTTAATGTCCATGGACCAACGGCGGATGGACGGATGGCAATCTGAGCAGATTGATCTAATGATCAATTGACGCCTTTTATGCACCGGCTAAGGATGTTGCCTAATGGCTCCCGTATCTAGCCTGCAACAGCCACTGTCGACAAGGAACCGTTAGGATGCTTAGACGATTCATTAAAGTTTAAAGTAATTCCTATCGCTTTGAGACCTCGACTAACTTTAAAATACAGATGAAATGAAGTTATGCCAAAAACATGGGTCTCGTAGTAAACCAATAGAAGACCAAATACATGGCTGTAGGATGCAACCAACAAACCCCAACTCTTTGGTGTGGAAGCCAAAATTTTGAAACGGTACCGAAATTCAAATACGAAGACCTGAACACAATTCACTCAATGAATCCGAGCACCCCTACTAAGTCACAAAATGTAGAGAACCACTCGAGGTGACGTATGGAAGAGGTATTAGTGATCCAATAAATGATTCCCGGGGCGGTGGTACCCACACCCCTTCTACCAAATTGTTTTAAAAATTTTCAAAGTTCTTTATGCATTATTAAGTAGTAGTTGCATTTCACAATGCATGTCAAAAACCACTCGACGCTTAAAGACAAGCGAATTCCCCGACTTCTTGTAGCGACTATTTTCATTTTATTTTATTTTATTAACACGAAAAAGAGACAAACACTTGCATCCGTACGATTTAGCCTGCGAGAGAATGAGAGAGATTATACTCTCCTCTTTGTGCGGTACTTCATAGCCTTAGGCTTTAGTTTTCTGAAGGTTTCACTTTAGCAACGTTTGAATTGCACACTCTGATTTTTGAAGTGAAACTTCTTTAGCACCGTGTTGATTTGAAACTCGATGAAACGAAAATGTCCCAAAAAAGATAGGTCTATAGGATTTAGCCTGCGAGAGATTGAGACAGAATGAAACCTTATTCCATTGGCCGCTTTGATTATGAGCTCATTTTTAAAGGCTCCTATTGGTTGAGATTGTGTAGGTGAAGGTTTTACTTCTACCGCGTGTGAACTGCACTCGTTTTTAAAGTAAAACTTCTTTACGCACGCTTGACTTAGGGAGTAAGCTGGTGAATGCGTGACGAGAGCGTTATGAAAAGTGTGATCGGGCGAGGCGAACGGAATTTGAGAGGGAGATATAAGTTAGTGAAGTTTTACTTCAGTCGTGTGGTCTAAAGCACACTGGTTTTTTTTAAATACAAGGTTACATAAGTTTTAATTTAAATACTGATTTAATATTCAATTAGGTAATATGAATTTTAAAATATTGAAACCATCCATCCTATGCTCCGCCTAAATATTATTTCGCGAGTATTAACGCATATTAAATTCATTAGCGGAATTCAATTACCTTGATATTCCGGGTGCAATTTTTGCACACCCAAATATCATGGATATTTGCCTGTTGTTATGGTGTTTTCCGATCATCCAAATCCTACTAATATTATAAAGGCGGTTTGTATGGATGTATGTTTGTTACTCTTTCACGCGAAAACTACTTAATGGATTTTAATGAAACTTATCAATAATATAGCTCATACATCAGAATAGGCTATAGGCTATAGCTTAGAGCTCTGGCATTATGACATTTATATACAAAAATTTGCAATAGGTGGCTCGCGAGCTGTTTGAAAAATTAATGTAACGGGAATGGAGAGGGGGGGTAGGATGTGGGGGCAGGGCGGTGGTGGGGAGGGGGATGGTGGAGGGCGGAGGGTGGTGGGGGAGGGAGAGGGGTGAGGTTAGATTTGTGGGGGAGTGTGGGGAGAGGGGGGGGGGGGGGGAGGAGGAGGGGGGATTGGAGTAAGGATAGGGAAGGTGGAGGAGGCGCTGTGGGTACCCCCCTAATACTATACGAGCGAAGCCGGGGGCAAAAGCTAGTTATTAATTAATCGTGAATCGTTTTTTAACATTTGTCTTCCATTTCTGGTACAAAAAGCAAAAATTCATTTTTTCATAACAACACTGTTTATTTTCATTTAAAATTGAAAAACAGTGTTTTCACATATGAAAGTATCAAACATTACCGCGTTTTGAAGAGTTGGAGTTGTGAGGTATTGTTTTGGTGTTTGTTTATTAGTTATATAGTTAGAGATGTACCGAGTATGGCATACGTTCCTAATATGAGATGGTGGTGTTTCTCAAAATTTAAGTAAGAACAGCCTCTGTAACCCAGCCTTCCCGATTACCCACCGACCGACCTTGAATATTCAGGACTCGTCCTGACGCCGACCACACCACACTCACCTGAGAGAGTGACCTGAGAGAGTGATTAAGTTTTTGTGACTCACCGACTATAAATTTACGTAAGTTTCACTTAATTTTTTCTCAAAAATTTTTCTCCACAAAATTTCACTTATAGACAATATTATTATTTAATTTTTACGTTTTCATAATAATTTAAAGTTAAATTCAAGTAGACTTTATTAAACGAATATATTTGTTTGTATGGATCTTGTTCCTAATATGTGATTTCTTGATGACGCTAATATGGAATACTTTCTCATATTAGGAAGAGTGTTTCCAAAATGGAATTCTATAAGAACTAAATTTCTTTTTGCTATTCAGGGGTCCTAGCATGGTCGATCGATACAGGTTTTATCGAAAATGTCGGTAACTTGCCATCGCTCCCGAGCACGACTGCACGCCGCTAAAGAACAAACAATAGTTCACAATGACTAGGAGTTCCTATATATTTGACGTAAACTAATTTTTATTCGTTAGAGGCCTGCAGTCGTGCGAGGGAGCGATGGCAAATTACCGACATTTTAGATAAAACCTATATCGATCGACCATGCTAGGGGGCCAGGTTGTATTTTGGATTGTCGTAGTCGAAAAAGTGTGAAACAATGTCGTAGAAGAAACAGCGGAAGACGTGGAACAAAAAAAATGATAAAAGTTATCATTTTTGTGGGATATAAGAAGCGAAGAGTGGATCTAATGTTTAGCCTGCTGCCATTGATGCCATTTTGAGTGTTCGGGAACTGATAATATTGTTTTTTTGTGATTATTGCATTTAAAAAAATTTTTAAATCAGTGTATCCCATAATAGAAGCACTTTTTTGACATCAGTTTTTTCTATTGTTTTACCTTTCGTTTAAAACGAAGACGTTTGTGTGTTTCTTTTCATATTTCGATGACATTTTAAGTTCCGTAACTATATTTCCAAAGATTTCAATGTATAATACTTAATAAACGATTCAATTATAATTAATTAGATTTTTTTTCCTAAGCTATTCCAAATTCGGTATATCTCCTCTATTAGTCGATTCTTCTTTTTGTGACTATTAGTGAAAAAAATCATTGCCACGTAAAAAAAAGACGACTCCAAAAGCAAATAGTGGTCTCGCCATAAAAAAATTGGAGTGTGTAATTAGAAGTTAAACTAGAAAGTCGCTAGATGTCGCTTTTTTGCCTGTTTATTTTAAAGTGGTTTGAAGATTGGATATAGATTTACAAAAATAAAAATGTTTATTTTTTTTGGATTTCGTAGGATTCAAACCTCCGCCCGCTGGATTGCTCTGGCCGCTGAGATTTGAGCTCGAATTTACTCATTATATTCCGAGCGATATAAAAAAACAAAGCGGCCAATGAGCGCAGACCTATCGTCGTGTATCTCAACCAATAGGAGCCTTGAGCGCAGTTTGATGCGTCACTTCCGTTTTATCCGATAACTCTAACGGGGCTAAGGAAGTTTCACTTCAAAAACAAGCCTAAACTTGATATTTTTCAAAATAATATTCTTAAGGTGCTCAGACCTTCATCAGACATAAAAAAACATACATAATAATAATAATAATATTTGGATGATTTATATAGCGCCGTTTTTGTGAAAAATCACCTCAAGGGCGCTGTACAAACTTATAATACATTTCTAAAATCTAAAAAACTACAATCTAGGCAAACAATTATAAACAACTTATGTCTAAAAATTGCATACATCGGTTCATTGATCACCGATACGAAAATATGTGTACAATATTTTGACCAATGAACGCGATGCTGCCTAAAATTTAATGAAAACAGGACCATACTTACCTGGGAGGTCGCTTGAAATTAACACTGTATATTGTCCATTTAAAGAAATTAGGTAGGTTCAATTCAATTTGGGAGGCGGGTATGGACACCACCGCTGCGGTAGTCATTTTTTGATTAACTAACATCTTTTCTACAAGTCACCCCAAGTGGCGGGGGTATCCAGGTTCATAGGGTGAGGTTTGTCTGGGATTGGTTGAGATTTTGAACCCACCTGCATGATTCTCTCGGAAAATCTATTTGCACCACAGTGACAGGTTAACAGGTTTGGATACATAACTCCTTACACCTGGACACCCTTCATACCTGTTTCTTTCCCAGATCTTCATCTCCTTCATTTTCAAAAAAAAAACCTCCAGACAGAATCCCCGAAGACGACAGGAATCCTGAGGGGAATTATTTACCTCATGGCCACCTGTGTGGAGCGATATACAAAAAAACTGTAGGAGGTACCCATTATTATTGCAGAAAAATATTCAGAATTTTCAAAGGCATTAAACTAAAATTTGCGGTAAACCACTTTAGCGCTATTGCCCTCTAGCATAAAGAGATGTAAGTCGTACACAATTTAGAGTATTGGTTGTCCACATGAATGTAATTTGATAGTATTTATATTGTTACCTTTAGTGCTATCATAATATGAAAGTAATGCTTTTCAGCTACATATCTGGTATCTCGCTCCTGGGGCTGCCCGCAGAGATGTATACTTTCGGAACCCAATACTGGATGATTATCTTCTCGGAGAGCCTCGTGTCTGTCACCATGGCACTGGTGTACCTGCCCGTCTTCTACAAACTGCAAATAACGTCCAGTTATGAAGTAAGTCACATACCAACTGTCTTTATTACACGTATTTATGGTTCCATGCCAACTCAGAATGAAACCAACTCAGAAACATCTCAGAAAGGTCATTACCCTAACCTAACTTAACCTATTCAACCAATTTTTGTATCGTCACTCTTAATAATCTTTCTGAGGTGCTTCTGAGTTGGTTTCGTTCTGAGATGTCCGGTCACCGTGTTTACTTTACATGACAAAAACCAAAATTTTCATGTGTCGATAAAAACTGAGCTAATCTAACCTCTTACTTTATTATGTTATGTTTTACCAGTTACCTAAAATTATACAGTCAATTTAGCACAGTTCTTGATATTTCATTAATAGAGAAAAACAAATTTAAATCCCGAAATTATTTGATTAATGAATAAAAAATCATTGAATACTATTGAAACGATAACTCAATGGAATGTATTTTGTTATCTTTAAACTAGTGAAAAATATTTTTGGCTTTGACAAATTGATAATACAGCGTAATCCTGTAATCAATTTTCATTTAATTCCGAAGTTTATACCCACAAAATTGGGAAAAGGTGTTTTTCAATGAGCCACTTGAACTAGGCAAGTGCGAAAACGTATGAAGCAATAGTGGACCAAGGATGGAACTGCCCGAATGTGTTATTTAAGTGAAACTTCTTTAGCACCGTTGTGATTAGAAACTCGATGAAACGGAAACGAGTGAGACCTAAAAGGGACAAACACATATCTACATCTACAGGATTTAGCCTGCGAGAGAATGAGATAGAATGAAACCTTACCTACGTACTGTACCTTCGAAGCGTCGTCGCATTGCACGCGTTGGCCGCTTTGATTATGACCTTACTTTTCAAGGCTTCTGTGGATTGTGATTGTGTGGGTGATGGTTTCACTTCTACCGCGTGTAAACTGCACGCTTATAATTTTGTTTGGTGCCCTTAATTTGTCTCTTTTGAACACTAAATTATTAATTTCTTAGTTTGATTTCCTTAGAAATGTGTGTTGTATCGGTTTTCGGTTTATATAAGGTTTCAAAACCCATAAAAATTCAAGAATCTCTTTCGGTTTTTTTTAATTTGCTGAATTACTCCACTGAAAAGAAGATATATTTTTAATTACGGGTTTAACAAAGTATTGAAAGATGAACATGAAAATAAATCAAATTACCTACTGAAGGTTAACTTACAATTTCCATTTTAAAAAGGCCGAAATTAAATTCGTCAATTTTAAAGGTGGCACATAAATATGTAAAGGTATTCCTCTGGATGGTTAATATTCGTCGTTTTATTTTTAAAATATATTTGACAAGCCAGGTTATTTTACATAGTTAAACTAGAGGGGCTAAAAAAAAATTGATTGATAATTTTTTTTTAAATAAATGTAGCACATCCACTTTCCCGGCGGAAAAGTATATTCACACGATTAAAATAAGTTAATTAAAAGTGCTTGAAAGAGAGAAATAAGTCAATTAAAATTTGGAAGATTTTCTGATGTTTAAAAATCATGATATGATTATATATAAACCATATCGATAAAATAGAAATTTCGATCGATTTGACAAAGGAGTGATTAGGGTAACGAAAAGCCAACTGACATACAGTTTTTTTTATCTAATGTGACGGGAGGTGTGAATTTGATTTGTACACAAATCAACAATTAATAAAAATAAATATAATAAAGAAATAATCGTGGTTGATGAAATTTTGCACATTTAACCTTCAAAACAATGAAAAGGAAACTGTTCACATGAGATTTATAAAAATCATCCCAACCTCCTTTTCCCACCCTTTGAAACAGTATTTTTATATTTTTTTATGAAATTTTGCACGAGACGTTCAAAATTAGAGGAAAATTAGTGTCTACGTCTGATTTCGAAAATCTCTAGTAAAGGTCAAAGGGATCTGGCAAGATCTCCTATTTTACATTTGGTCATTGTATAAAATATAAATTAGATTAACTTTTTATTAAGAACTTTAGACACGTTATTTTCGATTTACATTCAGTCACTGTATCACTTTGATTACTCACGCTTCACCGTTTGTTTTTATTCACTCACTGCACTTCACTGACAAGAAACTGACGTTCGCCGCATATTTTTGTTTATTATAATAAATAATGGATTATTATAATAATGTTTTAAGATTTTCACGGCCAAAAGCATTTTCGTTATTTGTTTTTTGTTTATGCCGTGTTGCGCTACCTCCTTCTTTAGCCAACGTTTCGGACATCGGACATCGGTAGATGTGACACATCTACCGGATTTGCCCTGATGATGGACACTGCAACGATGTCCGAAACGTTGACTAAAGAAGGAGGTAGCGCAACACGGCATAACACCCCAAAAACAAATAACGAAAATATTATAATAATATTTTTAACAAAGACTTCAACATGGCTTGCGCAATAAGGCCTAATAGGATATAAGGAACAACTTTTCCTCGCGAGGTTTTATTAGTTATGTAAAAACAATAACCTTTGTTTAAACTTATATTTAATAAAATTTATCAACATGTTTCAAAACAACAGGTTTCTTGATTAAGACATAAACTATGCTTTAGAAAGAAACTTTTGATTTTGAAATAATTTGTGTTGATTTTTATAAAAAAAGTTGTTAAACAAAGTTTATTTTTTCTTTTAAATAAAATGATGCTACTTAGTGATTTTGCAATTATTGAAGAAGTTTTATTAATTATTCGAATCGTACAACCGCCACAAGTAGATTGATATTGTTTAGTAGATTTATAAGCGTATAACACATTATTATAAAAATACAATAAAGTTAAACAATTATGCTGAATTAATAAAAAAAAATACAGACGACAATAACATGTTGACTATGAAAAGTGGGCAACAAAACAGTTTTGTAATGAAAACTCGTTGACATTCGTTTTAAAGGCGCATATTTGTACTAAACCTTATGCTTTTGAGTGTGCTTAGCCGTTTTTTTTAGAATTTGATCATTTTGATAATTGGATTTAAAGCAATCGTACATTTTTGAATAAAATATAGGTAAGCACTAAGTCTGCTTTTGAAATTAAAATAAGATCAAACTTTTTGGATTACTGTTTTGATTTTTAAACATTTATGTTTTTTACATTTTACGATTCCATGTTATCTAATTAATTAATCAATGATTGGGCTCTTTGGTTTTTAGCGAGAATCAAATGAAAAAAGTGAAAATGCATTGATTAGTTGAAAAATAATACTTTTAAAAACACATTTATGAATATTTCATTGTTAGTATAGCTAATCCTAAGAATTAAGATTTTTGACCCCCCCCCCCCATTCTTCAAAAATTGCGTTACGTAATATTTGAACGCCCCCTTGCGGAGTGTGTCGGTAGGTTTAAAAGGTTCCGAAAAGTTCTAAAAGATAAAGCTCTAGAAATGAAGGAGTAGTTGAGTGCGTTGGAGAGTCTAGAAGGTTCTAGAACGTTCTGGAAGGTTGGAACGTCAGTTCAACCTCACATCAACTACCTGAGCAAAGCCGGGCACTCCAGCACGAGTATTGGAGAGCATTCCACAACATTCCAAACATCCCGGAAGATTCTGGAAAATTGTGGAATGTTCGGGAATAACATCAATGTGGAACATTCCAGAACACTCTCGAATGTTGTCCTGAGCGAAGCCGGGTAACCCAACTATTAATAATAAAAATATTAAAAAATATATTTATATTATTTAAGTATTTGTTACCAATACGATACAAACTTTGAATTTAGGAATGTTATAAAGTTTTATTTTTATAAAGTTCTCTCATATTTGTGAATAAATTCTGTATAAAAGGAATAAATACTTGAATACTTTTTAGAAAAAAGTCCTGGTTTTATGCCCCTAACTCCATCATAATGTAGGTTGTAGGTAGTAAATGTATATTAAAAATAATCTTATAAAATAATAGTGCTAGATACTGTGTAAATAATTATTCGAAGTGTGCGGCATCTACAAACATTAACGCTGAGTAACAATGTATAACAAAAGCAATAAAATGCCAATCTACAGAAAGTTACACTGACGACTGATTTACTATCAATAAACATACGAAGGGAACATAATATTACCACGGAGTAATAGCGGAATGCATTACGAACGCATTCAGACTTCGAAACTCTCATGGGCTTCTATTGGCCTCTTCACATAATACACGCCATTCTATGAACGGTCGTAACTCGTAATCGTCACTTCCACCGGATAAGTCATAACCGCAGGACCACAGGAACATTATGCTACCAGATAGGGAAGCAGATTGAGATCACGTCGTGATCTGGGCTCGGTACCAGAGGTAATGCGATGCAAACAAAGTATGAGGTAACGTAACCTCGTTGTTGAGCCTCGGTTTACACGTGCTCTGACCTCTGCACTGCAGTAATCCGCTGATTACCGCTAATGACGTGCATATTGTAAAGGTAAACTAAACAACATTTAATCATTATTTTTAAGTGAAAACCGTTTTAGCACCGTTCTAATTTGAAACTCGATTACATGAAAAATAGCGTCACTAAAAACAGACAAATACACACATCTATAGGATTCACCCTGCGAGAAAATGAGATAGTATAATCGGTCTCCTCTTTGTGCGGTGCTTCGTAGCCACCCCACTCTTGTCTACTTCAGTTTTCTGATGGTCTCACTTATACTGCGTGTGAATTGCACTCTGTTTTTGAAGTAAAACTTCTTTACGTAAGCTGGGTAATGCGTCACGAGAACGTTACAAAAAGCGAGGCGAACGGTAGTTGAGAGAGAGATATAAGTTATTGAAGATAGAAAGAGAGAGAGTTACGTTTCGTATATTACTGTAGGGGCAAGAGAGAGAGGTGTGAGCACAAATTTTCTTTCTCTCATAGCCAGTTACGTTTCGTATATCTGAGACAGAGTGCAGGCCTATTGTCTGTATCACACTGTAGGAGCAAGAGAGAGAGTGCACACAGCGCGCGCACATTTTCTTTCTCTCTTCCTTTCTTATAGACGGAGCTAAAGAAGTTTTACTTCAGTCGTGTGGTCTAAAGCACACTCGTTTTTTTTTTAAATGTCGATAGATACAATCACACCTGTGATGTGGCACTACACGTCCTCCTAGTTGAGGTACTCACAAGAAATAGAAAAGAGTAGGTATGTCATATCCATTTAATTCGGAAGAGTGTAAATATACGTTTAATAGATCACAATTATGATATATTACATCTGTATTTGGATCTAACGACAACCACCCTAGGCACATGGCCGTTAATATTACTTCTGCACGTGTCAATCAATAAATATCAATTTATTACAACACTAAAATTACCCAAAATTTACTTGTTCGATCAGTAATACCTATATGGTTATATCATTGCACTCATGATGGCATCATGCTAGAAGTGTAACACGGGTAACATCAGCTGACGTTGTTGTTTTATAGTTGAGAAAGATCAAATACGGTTTTATGAATCGTAACAATCTTTTTTTTCACTGGCTCTACTTTATTATTGTATCCTAAGCTCGAAGGAAGCATTCAGATAATCTGTTTTGTTGGAAATTATTATTAATATTTTCTTCATTTCTCATTCAAGCTCTTTATAAAATTTTCACAGATTAATGTTTAAATTTGTTAATAATATTAAAAACAGGAAAAAGTTACGTTAAAAGTTACGCAGCGATAGAAGAACATGGGGAAGGAATGTCGAGGAGGCAGCCAGTTGAATACTCGTATTTTGCTTCGAACAAATTAAAGGAACGCAGGAACGCGTTTTTGGCTATTTATGCTGGCTGATTTGGACCGTACTAGTTATTTTAGTCGAGTGGTGAGTGGTTTAATTACCAAACGTGTCCGAACAACAAACATTTAGTCGAGTAGTTTAATTAGTCGCTTAGTCGAGTCGACCCAATTTGTTCTATTTTTTCGAACGAGTTGCGTCCCCTACCACGTTTCACTGCTCACTAGCTCAATCACTAAACATGAATGAACTGATTGTTTTAGTAGAGTTCATTATCTGTGATACAACCTTAAATTTGTAACGCTGTATTTACAACATAATTAATTGCCTATGAAGCGCTGAATGCATAAGTAAATTAATCATTCGACATGTGCTGATTTGAAAAACGAAATTAAAATATCTGGATTAAAGGATAAAAAAAATAATTAAAAAATCATGTGTGCAGTTCACAAGGGGCAGAAGTGAAAGCTTCATAAAACTAAACTTCGAGGGAATTTAATGAATGCGGAGTATCAGGAGTAGGTTAAATGTAGGGTTTATTTATTATAATATTGTTACCAAGTTTAAAAAAAAAAACATTTTAGTCTACGAAGCACCGCATAAAGAGGAGGCCGATATAAACTAAATCCTACAGATGTATGTGTTTGTCTTATCGTGGAGTTTCAACGGTGCTAAAGAAAGTTTCACTTAAATAAAAGATCTGAAGCCCGTTTCCGAAGATCCGAAGCATCTTTCAGTACGCCACTCACCAATGTACTATACTCGATCGTAATTTGAACACTTTTTGGTCAAGTTACGGATGGGCTAGTTACTCGCCACTCGACTAAGTTACTGACCTAGTCCGAACCAGCATTTTTAGTGACGAAGATGGGTGTAAGAAACAGATTAGGTGGATGATTGAGAAGGCAAACATTATCATGTCTAATAAAAAGGGTTCGATCAAGAAAGCCACATACAACAGTCTCGTGAAATCCCTGCCGTTTATCTACCTGTGCTTCTATTGGATTCAATTAATTAAGTATTTAATATCGCCTTTTAGGGGTTCTAAAAGGGATTAGAAATTTTTAGCTTTGAGGAATGCGTATAGGTATACGGATTCTAATTGGAAGGTAAATAAAGTAATACTGATGATTTTCAAATAAATTACAACTACGGTGTCCATATTACATTCCATCATCCGCGCAACACGCTTTGCCCTTCCTAACATAAAGATTGCGGCTCTCGCACACCGTTACAATTTATTTGATATTGGTTATGAATAGAATTAATTAATTTGATTAGTGCATTGAGTGACACTTTGAAGTGCACTAACTTTATTAAGTGCGTATAAATTTCATTATTAATTCACTCCACACGAGCTTTGAGCTCATGATTCTATCAAGGCAATACATAGCACCCGCACAACCTATGAGCGTGTCAAATCTCAGATTATAGAAGACGAAGGTCAAATGAGTTAAATATTTGTAATTACTTAAACGAGACCGCAACTATCACAAAAATACGGTTTAAAACTTTATTGTATTCGATGTGCTTTTTTTCCTACAAAAAATGTTTGAAAATACTATTCTGCCCAACTTCAGACAAACTCAGCCAGTAGAGAACCCCTCCACATCTTTGACACTTGTCTTAGGAATGTTCTTCAGTTGTAAAATTGTTTACATTCTATACTACTTCGGTCTTTCACTCCTCCTGTGTTATGACTACTTTTGGTAAGACGAACTTGTTGCTCCTAGCCAAATACGAAGTACCTATGTTTATTCTTTCTTTGTTGTTTTCGAGGATTCGACTTGAGTTTGCAAGGCGAACTATTAGATCAGTTAGAAAATTGTTATTTTTTTAAATCTAACTTTTATAAAACAGAAATTTGGTTTGCGTGTCCCAATAATAATCTTATCAGTTCTCGACGTGCGTCGCGTTGTTTCCATCGTAAACTTGGAAATTTTCTGTCAACTCTTTCGAAAATACACTAAATCTATGGACATATTCTTACATCTACTACTAAATCGTTTGCTTTAATATTTTCACTATTTAACAAGAAAAACTAGTGTCGTTGCTTCGATGGATCTAAGTAGAGTTTTACTTACCTTTTAGAAGATAGACCCTCTATAAGAAAGTAGTTGTTAAAATAAAACCACCTAAAATTTTTCACATCTTTGATTATTATTTTGAATTTCAATTAACAATATAGGTACCTAAATGCTTTTCTATAATATAATGTAAGTTATCCTCATTCTAAAAGTTCATCTGTGTTGTTGAAGACATTTTTAAAAGGATTAAGGTGCAATAAAAACTACCGTGTCTAAATCAAGTTTGTGTATTGTTATGCTTAGGAATATAGTGAATATTTTAGGTTTATTTTTTATTTTTCACCTATGCATTAATAAAGTAGAAACAGTAAAAATTTTGCTTCCGTTAAAAAAATCAATAGTTTTTCAATCGCAAAACATACAATTCTGTGAATAATCAAATATTTTGTTGTATTGCTTGCTGCATTTGCTTTTGTGAAAATAATACGAATAAATAAAACAAAGTAGTAAGTACTAAAGCAAGCACATACATACGTACCTAATGCCAGATGTCGCTTTCTTTTCTATTGCTTTTTTTTAAGTGGTTTGAAGATTTGATATTGATTTCACAAAATAAAAATGTTTTCTTTTTGGATTTCGTAGGATTCGAACCCCCGTTCGCTTGATGTCTGTCTCTCTGGCCGCTAAGACTAGTCAGTCACCTTGCCCACTACGCTATGGAAGGCACACGCCAAGGTGCGAATTTACCGCATTATAGTAGATCTGATTTCTGACGCATTTCCGTTTCACCTAAATTTTAAGTCACTAACGGCTCTAAAGAAGTTTCACTTCAAAAAATAGAATATACTCATAATTACAGTTAGTACTCAGCTGATACTAAGGTAGGTATAGAATATTATAAAAGACAAGACTTAAAAAAGATGAAAAATAATAAAGTTAATTACTTATTATATGAAATTTTTATTTTATCCTGACGAAGAAACCATCTGTTTCGAAACGTGTTGATAATGTTAATTAAATGAGTGGTGTACTCGTACGAGTATATACGAATAAAGGCTTTACCTAAAATAGCGTTGCGCCTGACAGTACGTGTTAAACAGTAAATAATACTTACATACTTATCAATCACAGGAATCACGTGAACCACAAACTACAAAAACTGTGGTCGGTAGAGCTTATTATTACCGTCAAATATTTCTAAGTTCCAGAAGTTTATCTGGGGCTAACACTCCAGTGGCGTCGGAACCAGGATTAGTTAAACACAAAGTACATATATGTTTAGCCTTTGAAGGAAACTATACCTCCATGTAGGATTAGTTTGTATCCTAACAAATACTATTTTCATCGCGGAGAGTTTGAAAGCAAACCACAAAACTATGTCGTAGTTTCCAGATGTCCTTTGGCATGCATTTAAATTCAAATTAATGCTTCAGGTCAGTGGTCAAAAGATCAACTAGCTATTCCAATGTACTTTTTTATTATATTTATAATGTAGGTATTTCCTATACAGCAATACTTTATTTTAATTTACATGATTGCTTGCTTATACACAGTACAAAAAAGCAAGGTTTATTACTACAATAACTTTCAACGACAAGGCGTTTGGGTGAGGGCACCAGTAAAGGTTCGATAATTAGAACATATCCAAATTTTAACAATTTTTTTAAACTCTATCTGTGTTTGACTCAGTTTGATATTTTCTGGAAGCACGTTAAATATTTTTGTGGCAAAGTAACCAAAACTACTTTGACCAAAGGTGGAAGAGAGTGCTCAAACTTGAAATATGTCTTTTATAGAATTACGTGTAAATCTTAAGTTATTTTTTTTGTAAAGCACGCGTTTGTTTTTAAAGAGATGCACGAGGATAGTTTTACATAGATCTGTCGAACATCAAACACTCTCATTGTGTTTAATATCAAGTCACATAGTTTGCAGTTCGAGGAAGTTTAAGAATAATTTTCATAATTGTTTTCTGCGCCTTTTCAACAGGATCTAGAGTTATAAATTTTGAAGTTATGCAATTAATGGTGCCTGTACCTGCCTTCAAATTGAAAGTGAAAGTGAAAAGATTAGTTAAATTGAAAAACTTTTTTTATTGTACGACATGTATATGCTACATTATCCGGAAAACCAAAGAAAATTTCTATAAAGAAAAAAATCAATATCGCCGGCACCAATAATAAAAAGATATGGCAAACTGTTAATGAAATTATCAAAGAAAAACGAAAAAATCTAATATAAATAAAATCACAGATATTGATAACTAAATTTAAAATGTAAACACGGATCCAAAGAAATGTGCAAAAATCTTTAACAATTATTTTGGGTCAGTTGTTAAAAAAATAGCACTTAAAATAAAAAATACCGAAAATAATGATCTATGTGCATCACCTTCCAATCCTTGTAACACCTTAACACAATTCCAACAAACTAACATCGATGAAATTAAACAGGCTATTAATGAATTAAAAGGTAATTCTTCCCCTGGTTATGACAATATTTCTGCAGAAATACTTTAAAAAAGTTCTGATTTACTTTGCAAACCATTGGCGAACATTATAAATACAAGCTTCGAAAATGGCATGATTACTGGTCTGTGAATCACTCAGAAAACCATTTAACTTGACAAATTGCTCTCTATGAAGTAGTTAATTTTTATAAAAAAAAAAAAATGAAACAATGTAACTTTGTATAAACCACTTATAAAATGTGCAAATCCGACCGGTTTCGGAACAAACGTTCCTTCGTCAGGGAAAGCTTATACTAATTTGACAGTTTAGAACAATGTTTTATTAGGGTAGGGGTGGAGCCGTTGTTAGTTAATAATGTAGATTGGGTGGGTAGGTATTAGTGTAGAGTGGGTGGGTAGGGGAACAAATCCATGATTGGGCTATATGACAATATTTTTTGTTTGTTGATAATAGATTCATTATTTTTAAGGGATTTTTTAATTTCCAAAGCTTCTAAGTTATCTAAACGTTTTCCTTTATGATTAATATGAAGAATATTTATCCCTGTGTTTTTTTCAAAACTATGGTTATTTTCAATGATATGGTTAGCGAACTCAGAAAAATTATTATTATTAAGACACCTTAAATGTTCTTTGATTCTGATTTCAAAATTACGAGTTGTTTTTCCAATATAAAATGAGGGACAATCATTGCATTTGAGTTTATATATTCCGGAATTAGTCAATTTATGGTCTTTATCTCATTTTTCTTAACGCGAACCCAGGACCATAGAAAAATGAAGATAGTGTGGGTGGTTCTTAGTCGAAGTATGATACAGTTAAAAGTGACCGAATTGGATATCGACACGGTGGCGCAGTGGTTAGCGCGTTCGCCCGGTAAGCGAGAGGTCCTGGGTTCGTGTCCCAGATGTGTCAATATCTTTTTCTGATTTTTCTGTTTTCAGATTTTCGATTGAGTTTCGCTTATATTGTCTTCATTTAATTAAATATTACAATTTGAGGTTTTACTCATAAAGTTAAAATAAAAATAAAAATATTCATCCTAGACTTGCAGAAAAGTCAATAGATGTCGCATATTAAATAAAATGGATAAAGATTTATCCAGACACTATCTAGAGAGCATTTAGTTCGGGTTTGAATCTTGCAATCATACATAAAGATAGCAGCCAATAGTATATGCGTTAAGAAAAATGAAGATAGTGCGGGTGGTTCTTAGTCGAAGTATGATACAGTTAAAAGTGACCGAATTGGATATCGACACGGTGGCGCAGTGGTTAGCGCGTTCGCCCGGTAAGCGAGAGGTCCTGGGTTCGTGTCCCAGATGTGTCAATATCTTTTTCTGATTTTTCTGTTTTCAGATTTTCGATTGAGTTTCGCTTATATTGTCTTCATTTAATTAAATATTACTTTTTTGATATTTTATCCAATAGCATATTTAGCCATTGTTGTTGGTACGAGGCGGTTGCAGAGTTACATATCTTGCTTATTAAGATGGAATAACCAGACACCACCGAAAATATGTCAATATCTAGACGTATTGACTTTTTTCTACAAAAAAATATAAATTAATTACGAAAGATTGTTATTTTATCTATTAAAATATGTTTATTTTATTATGATAAGGGTACACCGTTGGTAGTTGGCAGATTTGTTAATTTTTCAAACAAAATGTTGTATTTTACTGCACACAGTTCAAATAATGTAATCTTACAGTAAAATAAATCAATAATGGTATCCAAAAAAGCTACTTTTCAGAATTTAAATTTTAGTTTAAATAAAATCATTAAAAAAATCCGAGTACTTAAGTGATTCGTGACATAAATGATTCAGCTTGTTTTTTTTTTGTTCAAAGAAAGACAAACATTCCCAAGTTACGAATAACCTGACAATATTAGAAAATCGTAAACGGAAAACGTTGCTTGTCGTAATGGAGGACTTAGGGGGCGTTCAAGTATTACATAACGCAATTTTTGACCCTCCCTCCCCCCATGTAACGCGCCGTAACGTTTTTCTGTACCCCCCCCCCCCCCTACACCAAAACGTTACGTAACACCCAAGTGACTATTATGACCTAAAAGTCACAATTAAGTTGCGCAAAGTACTGGAAAGTCGCTTTAAATAAGATTGCAGTTGAGGGATTCCCCGTACAACGTAAACGAAAAGGATTGGAAGATTTTAATTCCCTAGATTTTTATTTAAATAAAAAAAAACATGTTACGTAACGCGTTGTTCGAACCCACCCTCCCGCCCCGGTAATTCACAGTAACGTTTTACAAGACCCCCCCCCCCCCAAAGTTCGTTACATAATACTTGAACGGCCCCTTAGCCACCCGGGGAATAGAACACTCGACGGTTGGGTGGGACCAAACGCGATGCCAACTCAGCCACTGACTGGTCTATTTATTTACGGTCTTACAAATCAATATATCAATATACTCCAGGTGTTTTTGCACACTTATTTTGCTTAAACATTATTGATGAATTATAAATACTTACAATAGAGCCTCGCTAATCCGGACCCCCGTTACTTCGGTGCACGCTGTAATCCGGACGGGTACGTGCGGGTCAAAACGTGTCAATATTCAATCATTTGCCGTCACTCTTTAATTAACTTTTAGTTTTTTTTTCATGTTAAGTGCCCAAATTTCTTACATGTTTGAATTTTGTATAGGTACATTTTTACGTACATACACATTCTTGTCTAAATTGACTTTATATTTTTACTTTAATAAATGAAACCCAAGTTAAAAATGTGTTTTATTCCTATTAAAAAATTGCATACTTTAAAGTTAAAGGGTTCTTGTTTTTCCCTATCCGGATTAGCGAGGCCCTATTGTATAACCAAAAAATAATTACAAAATACACGTAATTTCAAATTTATAGCTTTCACACTTTTGAGCATTTTTATTGCCAACTTGAATGAGGTTATATTAAACGAAATTTTAAGTGAAATAAAATTCACATTGACCTATTACTTAAAAATGCTGGTATGGAGAATAAACCATCTTTCTCATCGGAACCGCCCTGTACAGTTGCAAAGGTATATCGCAAGACCATCTTTCGATGAAATTTGAAATCTCAGCCAACTAAAAAGTGCCTTTTTTGAATAAAATAGACAAGTTGATTTGAAATCTTCTACCGCGATTTAATCAATTTTCCCTCTTTAGATAGCATGGCTTTATCATAGTACGACAGCAGTGGCTCCTTGACCACTTCCAACTTCCCTGAATCAATTTTCCGGCCTGCCGTTAGTAGCTTATTTAAACTATTGGCAGGTTATCGAATATCCGCCGTTAGATTTCATCACTACGGAACGCTGACGAACCACGTTTTAATAAAAAAAAACTTGTACTTTTTCGCGCGCGTTGTAGTTTGGACGGTCGGAACTAATTAAACGGACCAGGCAAATATTCCCTTGAATCAGCAGTCGGGGAGCCCCAGCAGTGGTAGTTTATCCCAAATAATGGTAAAAAATGAAATTTACTGGGTATCTAATATATATCACCTACAATAAATGTACTTTCACTTTGAGGCATCATTCTCATTAACTTTAAATGTTATACGCACCAGATTTAAATGTCCGGGTTTAATTTTCCCCACAGGAAAAACTAAACCCTTTCACACACTTCCCAAATGATCATCTGGTCAATCCACGTTATGCAATTGCACTATATGTATTATAATTACAAACCAATACAAGAACAACATGTCAACCTACCAGAGACCAGATGGGAAAATAATTCACCGACTCCAGATATTTTCATATCAGAGGGTTCGGCTCTGTGGAATTCCTAATTGAACCTATAAATCCTACTGATCCCTCAATATAAATATTTAAAAAATCTACTGATTTTTATACATATATTTACAAAGTTTATCATTTTCATTTATTGTATCATTATTTGAACTTCGTTTTAAAATGAAACCTGCTACTTGTAAAAACAGACATTTGCTAAATTTAAGACCTCGATTATTTATTTATTACAAAGGCTTAAAAATTGTACAATTGGAAGTAATGAAAATGCTTCTGCATTTTGCAACATCTTATTTTTGAGAACGGGCATTTTCCAGACTTGGAAACAAAAAAAGGAGTGTGCAATTCACACGCGGTAGAAGTGAAACTAGAAAGTCGTCAGAAGTCTCTTTCTTTTCTTTTGCCTGTTTATTTTAAAGTGGTTTGAAGATTTGATATTGATTTCACCAAAATGAAAATGTTTTTTTTATCGAAATTATTTACGAATTCTAAAATAAAAATGTTTATTTTTTGGATTTCGTAGAATTTGAACCTCCGTTCACTGGATGTCTGTCTCTTTGGCCACTGAGACTTGTCAAGCGACTTACCCATTTCGCTATGGGAGGCTCGCGGGGAGGCGCGAATTTACCGCACTATATTAGAACCGACGACCCGTCAAATAATACATTTTAGTGACGCACTTCCGTTTCATTCAAATATTAAATCAATAACGGGGCCAAAGAAGTTTCACTTAAAAAAAAATGAATCATTCGTCCCCGAAAACTAGCAGTAAAAAGGGTGACCGGACAACTCAGAATGAAACCAACTCAGAAGCACCTCAGAAAGGTCATTAAGAGTGGTGATAAATAAATATTAAAAAAATTGATTAACCCATTAGCCACAGAATAAATGAGCTAAAAAATTGGCCTTCACCACTGAATTAATTTTGTACCAAAAATTGAAAACCTGCATTTGTGTACTAAATCTATTGTAACTTTTTTAACCATATATTCAAATTAATTATTTTTTTTAATTTGTTTACATATTGAATTAAGGTAAAGAAAAATATAATTATAATTTTTTTTTAAATATGATAATATGTGTTAATAAGGATTTAAATATAACCTTCTCGTTTTTCGTAAGTTTTTTTTAACATTTTTATTCAAAAAGTTAAAAAAAACACAATATTTATAAATCGAATAATAATAATTTTTATTTTTACATACATGTTTACTAATAACTAATAAAATAATTTGGAATGACAGTCCTCAAAGCAATCACGACGTTCAGGGTCACTACCAAAAGCCTAGAACCACTCGCAATTTTGAATAAATTAAATGGCGGCTAGCTACATACAAAACTTGGAACACAAAAATATCAGGGAAAAAACATAAGAAACATATTATTTCCAATTCCACGAAATGAATGTTGAATTACCTACAGAGCTTTCGGCATTTAAATTTTTATTTAAAAATGTCACTGTCGTGCTCGTTTTCCGTTTTTTGGCGGATTTACTCTTGTCCGTCAGCGCGCCGGGGTTTGTGGTTAAGTACGTTGCAACTATCCGTGTTTTGTTTTTGTAGTATCAGAGATGGCGTTGGATCCGGATTTATGTTTTTTGTGATTTTCTTACTTTTTCACTTACTTACGGGAATTTCGTTTCATTTTCTTAATACGTGTGAGGGAGATTTATTTATAATTATTGTATTTTCCTTTGGAGGGGTGCATATATACGTTCATCGTTTGTCTCATTTTAGACTATTGACATTTACAGCCTTACTAAAAAACCCAGTGAAAGTTTTATTCAATTGACTATCGGCCGCGGATGTGAAAACATTACTAATTAAAAAATTGTTAAAATGGGAAAAAATACACATGGTTTACACAGCCTGAGAGGGTAGTATATCTTTGTTTCATTAATGATGTCTGAATGAAATTTGGAAATTTTCCAAAGTATTTTGAATGTTCTATATATTTCTTATTTTTGAAGGTGTCGTAAAAACAAATGCCATTTATGAAAACTAGATTTTTATTTTTTTTTATTAGTTTTTATATACATATACATTTAATATAATCATGAGTAATTACATTTTCAGGTTACAATCGGATTAAACTCAAATCATTAAATACTAACATGCAACATTGATTAGAAACAGTATAAACATAATATAATATATAACCTTTACGAGAGTGTAACTACTAACTACTCGTGTGTAAAGGGAAGAGAAAATATATATATATATATATATGTTATGATTAAGGTTTTCACGGGTGTAAGATGTAGAACAATTTTCTCGGTTTACCCGCGTAACGTAGTCCTTAAAAGGACTTTTTAACTCCTGACGTTTCGGACAGATCACACTGTCCATCTTCAGAGGCCTTATGTCTTGAGTTTTTGTCTCAAACTGATAGCTTTCGCATGTCTGTTCGGTCCAAAAGCTAAAACTTAAGTGAGTGCAAGTCACTTCTTATGTCTAGAACGAAGTACCCGGGTTGCAGGTGATTGATGGTGGAGGGGGTGGGGGGCGGGGCTGACAGTAGATACCTGATTGGTAAAGCTAATTGGAGACACTACTGGTGCTAATTGGAGACACTACTACTACCCCAAAAAACGGCATTTCCAAAATTACCAGTAGTGTCTCCAATTAGCTTACCAATCAGGTATCTACTGTCAGCCCCGCCCCCCACCCCCTCCACCATCAATCACCTGCAACCCGGGTACTTCGTTCTAGACATAAGAAGTGACTTGCACTCACTTAAGTTTTAGCTTTTGGACCGAACAGACATGCGAAAGCTATCAGTTTGAGACAAAAACTCAAGACATAAGGCCTCTGAAGATGGACAGTGTGATCTGTCCGAAACGTCAGGAGTTAAAAAGTCCTTTAAGGACTACGTTACGCGGGTAAACCGAGAAAATTGTTCTACATATATATATATATATATATATATATATATATATATATATATATATATATATATAAATATATAATATATATATATATGTATTTTTTTAAATTAAAAAAATTAATATTAAAAATTATAACACATACATTATATTTACGTACATAAATCAAATGTGTAAAAAAAAAATAATATAAAAAAAAATATATAAAAATATATTTTTAATAAGTATTGTTAATTAAAGGTTAATGCAGTTCTAAGTGGCTAAATTATTCAAGATATTATTGTTTAATTTATTTTTGAATTTATTGTAGTCAGGTTCTAATCTCAGCTCTATTGCTAGTTGATTAAACCACACCACTCCATTGTACGTGTAGTAGTGTTGTGCAAAACTGGTATGCATTAATGGCGTACACAAGCGACCCACTGTGTTTTGCCTATTGCTCTCAACGCGGACCATGGTGTGGTGCGACTTCTTAGAATAGTCTTTGTGTATTTGAAGCAGTGTATTTTTTATATACGTATTTTTCAGAGATAAAATTACCTTTTAGATTTGTGTATTTGAAATACACTTTAGTTTTCAAAAACTGTCATATTTGCATCTCTAAAGACGTTAATTTCTTTGATACGTTTACGAACACATGTGTTAGAAATTAATATTAAAGATCTTAAAATGTTAATTTTATCTTAAGTAACCTATAAAACAATATTCTGACAGTTCAACTTTAAAAGTACGGCGTTTGTACAATAACTTGATTAAACTTATGTAAACCACACAAATAACATGGTAAATATATAAATTATGCGAATAGAAGAGTAAATTCGTCACTACAATAGAAATTATTAAGTAAAATCATTTAGGTACTAACAAAATTTTCGACATCCCGCCATAAATACACCAAGCTGTTTTTTCATCGCGGGTCGTTGAGGACTAATGCACAGGCGCGCCAATAATGCCCCTTGCGGAGAAGAATTAAAACAACATTTTTTCCTAGTAAATTAAAACCATATACAACGTTGTCAGATCTTCAATCCATTTTAACAGCGTGACCACGTAAGAAAGGTTATTGGTAATAACGTATGTTTTAGTGTACACGGGGTGTATTTATGTTATTGCAATAACACAGTAGTTTTTAGTAAGGCTGTTAGTGTTTAAGAAAGAGGGGCATCAGCATTATGTGTTTAAGAACAAAAGCAACAGCGCATTGACATTTGACGTTTTTGAATTTATGGAATTTACTCACTATTCAATATTGCTGCTGCTTTTTCAAAAGATGAGAATACGTTCCATACAAAATGTATGAGGAAAAGAATTTTCATCTTCATTTTTTTTCGTTAATTTTTACATTTTAATAGCTATCTTGCTATTAAGGGCGGAAAGAAATCCAACAAATCAAAGATTATTAAAATCGGTCCAGCCGTTATAGAGTTATGAATGGTGTAACTAACCCGATTTTGTTTTATATATTAAGATAAGGGAACGTACCCATACTACGTGACCCACCTTTTGCAATTTAAAACCCCTCCCCCCCCCTCCCCCTCTAAACGTGTCACTTAGTGTGGGTACGTTCCTTAAGCTTATAGCAATCTATTATTTCATGTTTGACCTCATCAAAATACTCCGTTTTTCCGCGAAAATTTCAGCTTCATCCGCTGCCCTTAATATGCAGTGAGCACATACGAGCTGACTTACACAAAAACGAATCGAAGAAATGACCCATTTTCATGAAGCCATCATCAAGTAAAAGAGTTACCCTATTCTTATCATCCCTTTATATAAAATACTATATTTATACACTAGACCGTGCTATTGTGAAGCATAAATGCTGTGCGGTCAATACACTTCACTTGTATAATTAACTAAGCCTTTGTCAGGATTATTTCATCTAGAAGTAGCGCTTGTTAACCAATATTTGATAGGCGCTTTACACAAAATTTACAAAATGTAAGCTGCTCATTAGCAAAATGTAATTAATCACCGAAATAATAAATTCCAATACAAAACTTTGTAAGGTAGCATTGTCGCCACTTTATAGGAGCGTGGCATCCTATTTGCGCGTTTAACTGCTTGTGAACACCACCGATATAGAATGCCACCAAACCAATAGCAAAGTGTTTCAAAATGGTTCTTATAGCTGCTTATATTTTAGAGGGGGCTGATTTCGGTTCTCACTTCGTGTGCTCTAAAATAGTTAAGGTTTCTCTCAGGCACTGGTAGTTTGTATGTTACGGATGCTTGTGGTGGTTGGTTCGTACAAACGTGATTGTTCACTCTAACTTTTAATTCACAGAATATTAGTTATTCTCGGCTAGTTGGAGTTCGCTGGTCCGAAATCGAAGTCAAATTTATAGTCTACTACTACTCCACTGAATTAGAGTTATGATAAAATTTTGGTATAACAATAAAGCAATAAAAAACTCCTCCTCGCTGCCACAAATTCCTTTCATCCGAGTAGAACAATGCTCTGGAAATGCCATTCAATTGAGAGTTCACTGTGGAAGTTCCAGAGGGGGGAGAGGGGTGGAGGTCGTTTAATCGCAGAATGAAAATATCGCTGTAAACGCAATACGTATAACTTGGAGATATTACTTGTAGAATCTTGAATTGCTTTAATGAGGTTGTCTCCTAAAATGAAATATCGTATTATTTACATATGTTTAGTTTTAATTAGAGCACGCCGAGAAAAGCAAGTATTTGTTTTAAACTTTTGGAAAATAACCGAAGATATAAGCCGTCAAAAAGTTGATTTGGCAGCCGTATGAAAAGCATGCATGCGCGGCAGTACATGCACGGCAGTTGGTACTGCAAAATTATCATTCGAATTGCCAATAAATTGTGCTGCGTGTATCGGGGATGCCCGAAAAGTACATGGCACGATCAAGCCTATGTCAAGTTAACCCAACCTCACCAAACCCTTTAAACGAACTTGTTTTTTATTCCATCAGAGAGTTCGGTTTTGTCTGGTTACCATTTTTAAGTACTTTTGCTATAATGGTTGCCGATTTTTAAATCATCTAAGTTTTTCGAAACACCAGGCCCGCTAGCACAGTCAATCGATAAGGATTAACAAAATAGCTTTCGGTAACTTCTCATCGTTCCCTAGCATGATTTCAGATAGTTAACGAATAAGTAACAGTTCACAATGATTCAGTGTTCTTAATATATTCGACGTCAACTGTTGTTTGTACGTTAGCGATCTTCAGTTGTCCTAGAGAATGATGAGAAGTTACCGAAAGTTATCTTACCAATTCTTGTCGATCGAATGTGCTAGGGGGCCAGGCAGCCTTTCTTAAATTTATTTATTATAATTTTTTTATTTTAAAAAACATACAGCAGCGTACATATTTCGACATATTGATTGTTTACTTGAATGCATCAACCAGGAATGTTTTCTCTGTTTACGGAGATTATACCATTAAGCACGCATGATAGAAAAGGTCTACTCTGCAAAGATATTTAATAAATACAGTCATTTAATACCAGTCGGCAAACAAGTAAATAATATTTTCCAGGGATTTTGTTTTTTTATAAAGAATGTCGGATTAATATCTGTTTTAACCTACCATTTGAGATGAGTATAAATGTCAGGGTGTTTATAAAGATAATCGCGCCGCCAGTGTAACTTGTTCAAATAGTGCGTCGTAGATTCCAGTGGCAAAATTCTGGCTCTGCACTACGTAGCGGCGTGAGCCGGTTCAAATCGTATAAATATCGTTAAAATATTCGTGTGTTTGGTACACGCCAAACTTTAATGCAAGCCTGACGTCGTTACAGAAATCGTCGCAATAGACGAGTTTAAGGTCAGAACAAGGGCATGTCTACCTACAAATTTATGTACAAATGATGTTCAATTTATGTACCTACATGAAAACCTTGAAATTTTATTAATAATGTAATTGTAGAATAACTCAAGTAAATTCTCATTTTTTTCGAAAAATTGTGGAAATTGGAACTAATCCCTGTGCACCACCCACAAATAATTTGTTATTGCATTCCATCAAATCATAAAAAAGTTTTATTACAGGTTTTCATTACATTTTCAGTGTTTCTAGCGAACAGCATAATATGAAATATTATGGTTGGATCGAATTTCCGTGAACCGGGAAATATTTATCCCTCTGTGATAGGTAATATAACAGTTTCTGCATTCCAGTTCACTAATTTATTCACTGGTATTTGGGTGCAGAAGGTACTCGTACATCGCACAGGTTATCTGATTTTGACTATCAGAGGCAGTAAACATTTTGGTCAGCACTTTATCAAGTTAGATATATATTTTTTTTTAATAAACAATCTCTCATCTCAACATTTGTAAAATTTTAAAGGCGGGTATAGGTGCCCCCGCCTTTTGAACCATTTATTGCATAACCAACACCTCTGCCGTAGGTCACCCCAAATGATTCGCTACGTTTGGTGACTTAGCAGCGGTGCCCGGGTTCATGGGGTTCTACCTAGCTTGGTCCAGGTTTCTAGCCCGCCTTGCACCGCGGTTGGAGGGATGGATTCACACTTCTGTCACTCCTAAACACACTGACCCACAGATTTCTACCCTCTACATTTTTCCTTCCCAGAACTTCCTCTCCTTTCTTTCTATAAAAAGACCCTCCACTCAGCATCCCCTAAGATGACATAGGAGAAATTATTTTTCGCAGGGTATAATGAAAAAAAAAATATAGGCGATAGCATTGTAATTTACGAATTTAAAAGTAATTTTATAAATAATTGTTTTTCAAGAAAAAATAATTATTAATATGTTATACCACCATTAACTCAACATTGGTAGTTTTATTGGATACAATATTATTCCAGGTAAGGGCTCAATTAAGGGGGCATACATTAATTACGTGACCAGTTTTTCTTCCAATCTAGACCCCCCCCCCCCTTAGTGAGATACATTTGGGCCACTTCGTATATTATTTTCAAGTAACGTGAGATTTTGCTGGACTTCCCCCCCCCCCCTCCCTTTTGAGCTCACGTAATGAACGTATGCTCCCTAATACTTTTTGTATTTAAAGGGTGTTAAGGGACGTTCTTGACTTACTTTAACTAGTGATTTCTGGCATTATTCGGAGTAAAATATGTAAATGAAATTTGGTCTAAGGAGACTTTGTCGTTGTTTTTTTAATTTTTTTTTTCAAAACCAAACTATTTTTTTCTTCCACTTTTCGTCACTGGTTACTTAGCCGAGTAACTCCTCACCACGACTCTACCTGCCCAATATCTCCTGATTTTTTTAATGTTATAAGTTGAGAAAAAAAAAACACACTCGTAAACCCCCGGAGACCAAATTTTCATTTAAATTTTTCACTAATGACAGGAATCACTAGTAAAAGTAAGTCCAGTCCCTTAACACCTTCAGTCCCTTAACACCTTGTACCTACTAGCTTATATTATATAAGAATATTTTCAAAGTTAAAATAAAAACAAAAGCAGGGTAATCATATTATAGAGTCGCAAAAAAATATAAAAATCGGAAAATATTTCGTGTTTCGACTGGTCGTGGTCAGTGGCTTTGTTGTCAAATGCGTCAGGTTCCCACCCAGGTATCGTGAGTTCAATTTCTCAACTGGCTTCCTTAAACAAGATTTTTAGACGAGTTTCGTGCAAATGTATAAATACATTAACCGGCTAGTAGCCAAGTGGTCCAAAGCATTCAACACAATTTCTTTTCATTTTTTCATTTAACACAACTCAGTTTCTCAACCACACGTCGCGGGTTCAACCCTCTACTATCATAACAAAAGCAATATTTTCCGGTTATAATGGCAGAAGTAGATTTTCAAATATTGTCAGATTAATCGTAACCGGTAAATGATTGTCTTTCTTTTAGAAATAAACATACCTATAATAATTTAATTTAGGAGAAAGAAGACAAAACTCCGCTAGTACAGCTTTTTTACAGTGTGCCGCTTTTAATATTTCAACTGTACTTTGATTTGTTTTACTTTAGATTGCAACTTTTTTCAGCATATTAATTATACGGTACGAAATGTATGACAGACCATCATTCATTAACGTAATTTCTCTTCCCCCGCAACTATATAACATTTCATAATTATAATAAGAGTCTTTATTCCAGGATGTGGGGAGGTAAGTTCAATCCCACACACGCCGTAGAGAGATAAGTACATATAGTAAAAACATTGGTATTTATAAATAAGAATAATGATAGAACAAAGTCAAAAACTAAAGATAAAAATAAAAACAAAAACAAAGAAACAGAGAAAATAAAGAAAAATAAAATAGGCAAAAAGTAAGAAAAAAGAGTATTGAGCGTTGGTCCATCGGATCTGAGATTGTGGGAGCCAATATCTTACTCCAATGGTCTTCTGTGCTCAATCAGGTTAGAAGACCGGGAGAGTCGGACGGGATTCTATGATAAGAACATTTTTATTTTTATTTTTTTAAATTTTTATTAATAATTTTTTTTTGTTACATACATAAAAATATTACAAAAAACATTTCTTTTGATAAGAAGTAAAAAAAAAAGGAACTATAAAATTAAATATGTAGCTTAAAGATAAACAATAATACAATTTAACAAAAAAAAATATATTAAAATAGTATACATATATGTATGATAACAAAAAAAAAATCCCACATAGGCATCGCCAGTTCGTGGGTATATTTAAGTTTATTTTAATGCAATTAAGATACAACATGGCAAATTAAACTTTAAATTAGTAAATCAAAACATAATAAGGGTTTAACATATTTATAGAACAAATAATTCCGTATTTACAAAACTAAAGTTAAGAAAAGAAGAAAAAAAAATATGAAAAACAAAAAAGGTTAAATAAAAATTAGGATTTGTAAAGTTATAACAGGTATGATGTTATAGCAGGTATGTATTTGTGTCATTTGTAGTTACCCAAGTCTTTATTAATTTTTTGTATATGCTGTAAGAGGATATGTTTTTAGATTTAATTTCTATAGTCTGATACAGTGCATTATAGATTTTTGGTGCAATGAAAAAAGCATGTCTCTGCGCAAGCCTAGTTTTTCATAGGGGAACCTCAAATGCATTATTTACTCTACGGCTGGAGCGATTTTCGTTTTTTGTAAAATGTACATTTCGTGAAAATATATATTTCAGACATTGCATACAGTAGATTTTTCTTATATCTAAGAGTTCAGCTTCTTGGAATTTCTGGAGTTGTTTATCCTTCCTCTCAGTCCAGCAATCCTGGTTCTCAATAGAGCTGCAAATCCTGGAACTCACCCGGATTGCTATGAAGCAAGATATTATAAAAAACACTACATTTATATACTAAGTACTTACTATATTTTTGTTTGGTTTTCCAGTATCTTAACTTGAGGTTCAACCAGTCCGTCCGAGTCCTCGGCTCCGTCATATTCGTGATAAAAATGCTGCTGTACATCCCCATCGTGATATACGTCCCCGCCCTCGCCTTCAGTCAAGGTAGGACCAACTCACTACTGGTTAATAAACTAAGCAATCGGCCGCGTTGGTGAGACATTCAATATGCATGAACTACTGCAGGTGAGATATAAAAAATATAGCGATTTTACCGACCACTTGTGGAGTTGTTGAATTAGTGATAGAATTTGTCATTTTGCAAGAAAATAAATTGAATATTGTTTGTGATCAGCGCGGCGCCCATCTCAAATAACGGAAAATTAGCATATTTTAGGCTTTATGTGATTTCTATTTGGCTCATCTTACAATCCAGACCCTTTTTCAGTGTTCTGTAGTCCCGATTTGGTCAGAAATGTGTGTTTTTTTTTAAAAAAACGACAATAGTGATTATCTCCGTATTCTTTGTATATTGTAAACTTTATATCCTGATTAAGAACCATTGATGAAACATGTTGATAATTATTATAAGCAATAATTATCAGCTTGAAACACTCATCTACATTGAAAAAATCTTCCGAGAAAATATACTCGCCGCCAACGGGACTTGAACCAGTGTCCTTCTGATTGCCGGTCAGCTGCTCTCGACCACTGAGCTATGGCGGCTTATCTAATACCAGCCAAATAATTCAATATATACTAGTGTTTCATTGAACAATTACAGTTAATTACATTTTTTCCACCTGAAAACAACCAACTTTATTTTTGTGAGAAAGACATGGTTAGTGTTAAATCTCTCGCTAGGTGGCGTCGAGACAAATTATGTCTTTATTTTTTGGGGGAATACTTTAACTTGCCAAATATTAATTATTATTTTTATTTGATAAACTAACGTTTTAGACAAGATTTTTATGCATAGCACAGAGGGTAATAATTATTATAAGCAATAATTAATAGCTTGAAACACTCGAAAAAATCTTCGGAGAAAAGATACTTGCCGCCAACGGGACTTGAACCCGTGTCCTTCTGATTGCCAGTCAGCTGCTCTTGACCACTGAACTATGGCGGCTTATCTAATACCCGCCAAATAATTCAATATATACTAGTGTTTCATTGAACTATTACTGTTTATTACATTTTTTCCACCTGAAAACAACCAACTTTATTTTTGTGAGAAAGACATTGTTAGTCTTTCTCACAAAAAATGTAATAAACAGTAATTTTTCGATGAAACCCTAGTATATATCGAATTATTATTTGGCGGGTATTAGATAAGCCGCCATAGCTCAGTGGTCAAGAGCAGCTGACCGGCAATCAGAGGGACACGGGTTCAAGTCCTGTTGGCGGCAAGTATCTTTTCTCGGTAGATTTTTTCAATGTAGATGAGTGTTTCAAACTGATAATTATTGCTTATAATAATTGTTACCCTTTGTGCTATGCATAAAAATCTTGTCTTAAACGTTAGTTTGTCAAATAAAAATAATAATGTTGATAACTGATAATTATTTAATAGCGGTGGAAACTAAGTTTTTTTTTATTTTATTAAAATGATTCTGCTATTAATAAAGACAAATATCTTTGTTACCACTATTTTAATAAAAAATAATTACCTAATTAAAATAACATAACACAAAATGATACCTACAAGTGATTTTACAATCTTTGAAGGTGCTTTTTTTCTCCTTAAATGTCTCCTTATATGACAGTTATTAACAACGCTCACTAATCTGAAGCTGGTAGTAGTAGTAGTCTTTAAGTCATCAGTCCATCTATCATCTACATTATAAGCACGCTTGAAGTAGACTTTGCTAGTAAGATCTGCATATACTCTGTACTAAATTACTCGTCGTGTTGCTGTCTCAAAAGGATACCTAGAATGTCTCTTTCCAACTTTTCATATAACAAAACAATTTAGGCATAACCAATTATGCAATGCAAACGATATAAAAATCTAAAAATCTCTAGTAAAACTGAGCACGTGGTAATCGTTTTGTCAGTAAGACAATAACTATACTTTTTTTTATAACTGTAATTTTTTTTTACTTTTCGTCAACTAGTTCCATCGTGGCAGAGATAAGGGTAGGTTAGGTTCGCTAAAAAAAGTTTGGTTAGGTTACTGATCGTATTTTTGACTAGCAAAAACTGCAGTCGTTAACACGTTTTTTTTTTAATTTCCCTCATTTATACTTCTTCGGGGTTCCCTACAACTGAAGTAATATAGGTAATCATCCGGTAAAAAATATCAGCGCAAACCCGTGAATAATCGCGGATAGTCTGAATTCTCGACAAATCAGATTATTTGATAGCGGCCATTAAAATCATTTTCTGTTTAAAATATATTTTAGGTAATTTCTTACCGCATTTCTGAATTCTCCGAACGAATGAAAATGACGACACAATGCAAAGTAAATCTAAGTTTTAGAGTTCATTTAAACTGAGTAGAGACAAACAATAGAAATTATTATTGATGTTTTTGAAATGAAACTTCTGTAGCCTCTTTGTGGTTTGGAATTCGGATGAAACGGAAATGACGCATTCAGTACCTGCGAAGCATCAAACTCCTATCAAGGCTCCTATTGTTTGAGATATAAAACGGAAGTGACGCTAGGTCTGCGCTCATTGGCCGCTTTGATTATGACCTCACTTTTCAAGGCTCCTTGGTTCTTCATTGGTTGAGATTTTTTTGGTAAAGTTTCGCTTCTACCACGTGTTAACTGCACTCGAATTTTTTAAGTGAAATTTCTTTAGCGCCGTTAGTTAATTGAAATTCGGATGTTCTACACAAAATATTCGATTCTAATATAATGCAGTAAATTCACACCTCGGCGCGTGCCTTCCATAGCGCAGAGAGACAGGCATCAAGCGAACGGAGGTACGAAATCCTACGAAATCCAAAAAAAAAACATTTTTATTTTGTGGAATCAATATCCAATCTTTAAAGCACTTTAAAAAAACAAGCAAAAGAAAAGAAAGCGACATCTAGCGACTTTCTAGTTTCACTTCTACCGCGTGTGGATTACACACTCTGATTTTTAAAATATTTATTATTTAATATTTACTTTGTAAAAAGAAGGACTACCACTAAAATAAATCACAATTCTGAAAAAAAACTTTACTTTTTTAAGTGATGTACCATCGTTCAGCTTTGTGATAGACCCTCAACATACCATTACAATAAAGTTCCGGTAATAGTAGTAATAAAATAGTACAATAATATTTACGATTTTTTTTCTCCGTTGGGTAAAAATGCAGTTAGTCCACCTCACGCATAATACGGAACGTTCGTGTTGTCGAAGTTTGATGCACGGATAATACGGAATGTTCCTTTTTTAACTAATAGACAATCGAATATGACATTTGTCGGAAGTACCTACTAATCTCATAAAATAAATTCTCTAAAATAAACTCGCATTTCATCATACTTTTAAAAAACATCCCAGGTTTTGAATGGTTTGTTGGCAAAGCAGGGTTTGTCTAGCGGGTTTGTGTAATTATTTTAATACATTTCTTTCCATGTTCTACTGTTATAAATACAGGTACAAACTTGTCAATGATGCATTCACTTAGTTTTACGCAAAAATGTTTTTTCTATGATTGCGATGAATAAACATGGCGTTACCGCGCGAGTGAATTAATTTTAACAAAATTAAAATGTTAAATGCATATTTTTTGCATCTTTTTTGTTCTCCCCCGACATAAATACTCACTTTTCGTAATAATAAAGCTAAATCTAACTGTTTGGATAAAAAGTATTTCGTATTAACGAGTAAGCGGTTTAATGCATAAATAATAAAAAAAAAACTATCACAATTCTGCTTTAAGGAGAGGAAAAAGGGGATGGGGATGGTTTTTCGATATCCCATACAGAGAGTCACCATTCTCTTGCTTTGAAGTAGTGAGTAAAATTTCACAAATATTGGAATAAAACTGTAGATTTGTAAACATACGCTACTAACGCTACGTCACCAGCTACAAACATCGTTTCACAGATAGATAAATTTCACCAAATAGATTCAGATTGTCATATGATTTACTTTATGATACAAACAATTTAAGATGAAGCCATAGTAAATAATGCAAAATCACACAAAATCATATGTTTTTGTTTTGAAAATTGGATCGCTTAGGCTACGTCCGCATAGGCAGGCGGCTGACTTAGCGCCTAGAGCCTAGTGGCTTGCACTCTGGCTACTTGCTAAGATACATGGTAGCCGCACTGGTTTGTGTGGTGGGTCGCTAGGTGCCTTGGTCATTTGCTTGTCGGCACGTTGACGAGATGTCACTTTCAAAAATAGTTCTAAAACTGCTACTCATGTTGGGTTCATGACATAAATAAGTCACGGCCAAGTCATGGGAAGTTAAATGTTATGTATAAACGATATAGATTTTTAAACAGTGCAAACCAGAAAAATTTTGTTGAATTATTTCAACGGAATTGGATTGATTACCTGGCAGAACAACTCATTGCCTGAAAACATAATCCAACGCCATAACCATAATATACATTCATAACCATGTACGTTTTTAGATTTTCACAGCCAAAAGTATTTTCATTTTTTGTTTTTGGGGTGTTATGCCGTGTTACGCTATCTCCTTCTTTAGCCAAAGTTTCGGACAGCGTCACAGTGTCCATCATCACTATCATCAGGTCAGATGAGCTGCAACATGGCATAACACCCCAAAAAACAAATCACGAAAATTCATAACCACAATTAACTTCTCAATGTAAAAAAAATCTCATCATAAATATATCACTTTTTAGTACTAACCATCTTTTTCTACATAGATTGCTACATCTTCCCATAGTTTCTGACAACTGTCTAATAATATTTCATCCAATTTTTTTCTTCTAAAATGCCTCGCGCCCATTGGCAAAAAACCAACACGTTGGTTTACCTCGATACGCGCCTGGCAAGTAGCTAGGCGACAAGCGCGCGGTGCGGTCGGTCGTGAAAACTCTAGAACGTTTGTTTTACCTTAGTAAACTATTCGCTAGGTGACTCGCTAGCCTCTAGGCGCTAAGCAAGCCGCCTGTCTATGCGGACGTAGCCTGAGTATTATAGTACTGGGTATAGAACATACCTTGTCTTACATCTTCTTATATATAAAAAGAATCGCTAAATGTGTTGCTAAGCGCAAATCTTGAGATCTTTTTTTAGATATTTTAAATAGGTACCTACGTTAGGTGCCAAATTTAAATATACATGAAAAATGAAAATCTGAATAAAAATTGTAAAAGGTGGCACGCGGGCTGTTTAAAAACTGAATGTAATACGGATTGAATATATGAAAACCGGGAGGGAGGGAGAAATTGGGGAGGGGGGGAAGGGGGCGTGAGGGAGGGGGGGGAAGGTTGGAGGGGGGGAGGGGGGGCGAGAGGGGGTGGTGAAAGGGGGGTTGGGGAGGAAGGGGGGGAAGGGGGGGGAGGGAGGGCGGTGAGAGGGTGGGGGGGAATGGGGGAGGGAGGGCGGTGAGAGAGGGGGGGGAGGTGGAGGAGGCGGAGTGGGAACCCCCCTTACACCAAGGTGGGTGGGCGAAGCCGCGGGAAAAAGCTAGTTTTTAATACATTTATTTGAATTTCGCATTTGTTTCTTGATTGAATGAATGCCGTGGAATCTTGGAAGAGAAAATTAATCTATTTTCCGATCGAGCTGAAACTCAGCAGATAGACTCGTTGTCTATCTGAAGAAGAAAGACATGAGGGGTGATCCTACTCACCCTCATATCTTTCTACCATCTGGGGGTCAATTTGTCTAGTCTATGAATGACTGGTGTATGAATCCATCCCTCCCAGTGCGGTGCAAACCGATAAGTTGACATGCATGAATTTTTCTGAAGTACGAAAAAATCAAAGCACTTAATATATGACATACATGTCGGTCTTACCAACTCGGGTTTAGCCCGGTTGTTTGAGCAGTTGATTCAATCACTGGATAGGGCGGTTCAAACCTCATGGAAACCAAAAAAAAAAACAATTAATTTTTTAAAAGACATTTAAAAATAGACTTGGCAGCTCGATTTATTCCGATCACTGGGTAGGAAGGTTCAAAACTCAGTTAAACAAAAAAAAGGACAGCCTTAAATCTATTTGCAGTTTCTACGTTGCCATTTCGCGGCGCATCGTTCTGTCTCGCTTAATACAGTAAGCGCCAAACATTAATGCCGACCGGACGTTAAGCTTAATAAATTATATTCAGACAGCCTTACTTTAAAAAAAACACATCACGATCTTTAAATGGTTTTTTGATAAACGTTACTAACATAAAAAATCATTATTATGTTGTCATTATTATGTTGTACTTCGGTAGATCTGCGCACCCGCATCCGCCATGTTTTTTTTCACGCCCGTCAAAAGTACGGTTTTACGCCCGATTCATTTAATTTTTTGTACATAATTTTCATTCGAATGTCCAATTCTATTATGTTAGTATAATTCAACATAATTACTTTTTAATTGAAGTTATAAAAAGATAATTTTTCTTATAAAAATTGTATATTCATTTAGACTTTTATAAAAAGTCAACAGTTCCATATAAATAAAATCGGATATATTTATCCGTGACGTTAACCAGGTTACAAAACAAATCTATGAATGATTGTTTCCAATAAAAAGGGTAGTTGCCTATGATATGGAAAATAAATTAGTTGAAGATAATAGTGTTCATTCTAAAAAAAAAAGAAATATGAGATTGGCTATTATGACGGTTTGACAGTAGGGCGCAATGGCGGAATTGATAATTGCACGACCCGGTTAGACGGGAGGTTCTGGGTTCGTGTCCCAGTTGCGACCATTATCTTTTTATGTGTCTTGTTCTCTTTCATATTTTCGTTTAGATTATTATTATTATCGTCTTCTTCAATGATATTATTACTTTTATTTGTGTTGTTTTTCTTCAGTTTTAATCCTTTCAAAAATGTCTTGTCGTTAAGTTAGTTTTATAACAGTTAAAGATAAGTTATTTCTGAACTGACTTTCCGCGAAATATACAAACATTTAAAATATCTTGGAAAAATTAGAACAAGTACATACAACACATAAACAACCAACTTTGGGCCTTTGGCTACATAAGCAATGTATGTATCCATGAACTATTTTTGTGAGTGTTATTTACAGACTTTAGTGTAGTTTAGACGTGTGAGGTGAGATCTTGCAGATCTTAATAATACGCGCGTGGACGAGATTAACATTTATGTGTACAATATATAAGTTATAAGCTATGTGCTAGCTAACGGAGCTGTCTGTAGGTAAGGAGAGCGAGCAGGTGCATTCATCACCTTTTATACTCAGTTCTGCCGTCTCGCTCTTGCATATTTGAAAAGGCAGGCGTGCCACTAAAACCATTCTCACAGTGAGTTTCTAATTAATAATGTTTTCAAATACACGGTTCTTTATATTCACGACGTTTTTTAGTAGGGTTAATAGTGTCTACAAGTCGTCACCTCAGCAAAATATTTAAACTGGACTGTGGAGTAATTGTTTTTAGATGGCGAGCGGTAGACCTTCAAGGAAGACAAAGGCTACTGTATCATCAATTGATGTTAATAATGAAATTGCAAATTCAGCTGGGGTTGGAGGAAACTTTTTAAATGGGAAATCCACGAAGAGAGTGAAATTTCGGTGCAAAGAAGAAGGCGAAAGTATGAATGAAGGAGACAAACGATCCAGTGCAAATGCGAGTAGCTTCAACCAGTCGCGATATAAGAATGTTGATTGTAGAATTTGGTCGAAAACAGGCATTACAAGGACATCGTCAAAACTTGCACACAACTTTGTTTCTTCCTAGACACTGTGTTGAACAAATTCGATTTCCTGGGTATGAAAAGCTTTGGAAAAAAACATTCGACAAAAAAAAGTCACTCCACGCAGGAGGCCCTGAGGAAAATAATTTCCCTCAGGGCCTATGTCATCTGGGATGCTGTGTGGAGGGTCTTTTTGAGGAAAGGAAGGAATGAACATTGGTCTTGAAGAGACCCATGTTGTAGGAATGAGGAAACACAGAGGCACAAGAACGAGTCGAAGAAACGACCCGTTCTCATGTGGCAAATGTCAACCGTGTACAAATGTTGGGCACGCGTTTGGCGTGTTTCCCGACTATGCACCGGTGCCGAAGGGATCAATGATGCTAGTTCCTCGGAGCATCTTCCATTGTAATACCGGTAGAACAAGGATAGCATTCCCACCCGACGCCTGTGCTCTAAAGATTGCAATCCGTCTGTTAAGACGGGAGAATCTATCAAACGGACCGCCCGTTTCTGCACAGAGTCGAGAGTATTTTTCAGGTATTTTGGAGCCCCAGACCAGAGGTGGCTGCCAAATTCAACCGTGGGGCGCACTTGTGATTTGTACAGGGTTAGCAGTTGACTAGTTAACTGCTGACTAGATTCATATAGTCAGTAGTTAACTAACTAAACAAACAGAAGCTGATGTTCGATATCGATATGAAAAAACAACCTTAAATATATGTATATATATATATATATATATATAATATGTTGATAGGTTTAATTCCTTTTTATTAATTTCTAAATAAAACACTTGTGTTGCAAAGTTTTTTTTAACTAAGAAACGACATTTATGTTTATTAATATCACTTTGAATGGTTTTTTCTAACAATCAAATAATAGAATAACAAAACAAATGACAATCGATGATTGCATTCTAATTGACATTATAAGATTCAAATTTAAAGGGAATATATTTCCTTTACATCTCCCCCCCCCCGCGGGAAAGAAAATTATTGCAAAAATTTTCATTCATCTTCGATATCCTCTTCATGGTTCATCAATGCAGGTGCTGGAATTAATTTCGAGATGTGGAAAAAATTTGATTCTAATTTTTTTCGACCAGTATTTATCTTGTAAATTGAGTTTGATAATTTTTCTATTATTTTGTAGGGTCCGATTCTCAATTCGTCGAGCTTCTTCCTGTTAAGTTTGTTTCCATTCTCCACAAAAACAGTATCACCAACTTTGAAGTTAATATGTCTCCTGGTTTTATCGTAAATCATCTTGTTGTAATTATGTGACTTTATAGTATTTTCCAGAGCTTTTTTTCTGTCTTGAATCAAATCGATGTCAGTCTTCTTAAGTTTTAACTCATTTGGCAAAATCGTAACATCTGTGCCGTTAAGTAGGTACTGAGGCGCATAACCAGTGACAGTGTGCTCCGTTTCATTATAGTTTTTTACACAATTACGGGCTATAGTTGTCCAAGCCACTTTTAAGTCATTTTCGTTGATTTTGCATCTAATTTTATTGACTAGCGTTTGATTTAATCTTTCATTTAATCCATTTGAGAAAGGCGAGTTTACTGCAGTAAAAATGATTGGTTTTTTTTTTTTTTTTTTTTTTTTTTTTTTTTTTTTTTTTTTTTTTTTTTTTTTTTTTACTTTCTTGTAATAAACATTATTCTTCGATATCAATTTATCTTTTCTGCACTGTATCTTCTCATTTTTGACCTGATATTTTAAGATATCTTCTAATTTTATTAAGTTGACAACTTTTAATTGCTCATCTTGGTTCTCATCTGGTTCTAAGACTGGGTTTCTGCTTAGACAATCAGCTTCAATATTGTACTTTCCTGGAGAATATTTAATTTGAAAATCATATTGGGATAAGTAATATGTTAAGTCACCAAGCTCTTCATCGGTTCTAGATTTGATATTCATATTTTCCAGCGGTTTGTGATCTGAATAAACTGTAAATGGTTTTCCTATCAACCAGTATTGCCAGTATCTCACTGCCTCTTTTATAGCTAAGCATTCTAAGTAAATTGCTTTTTTCTTTTTCTGTGCGCTGTTTAATTTTTTTCGAAAAGTAAGCAACAGGTTTTTCTTTTCCATCAGATTGTGTCTGTTTTAAAATAGCTCCAACACCCTCTAGAGAAGCATCTGTATATATATTAATTGGTAAATCTTGATCAAAAATTTCCAAGATCGGTTGTGAGCATATTAGGTTTTTCATCGTTTCAAAAGCATTTTGGCATTTATCAGTCCAAATAAACTTTTGATTTTTCCTTAATAAATTATGCAAAGGATCTAGTATTATTGCACTCTTCGGAATGTACTCATGATAAAAGTTGATTTTTCCTAGAAATTGTCGCACATTCTTTTGTGTTTTTGGAATAGGAAAATTCTTTATTGAAATCAAATTATCCTTTACTGGCTTGACTGAATTATTCTGAATTATATGACCCAGATATTTTACCATATCTGATGCAAATGTGCATTTTGTAAATTTTAATCTAAAACCTTCTGTTTTGATTGCATTCAGCAGCTTTGTCAGATGATCAATGTGTTCAGCAAAAGTTTTTGAAAAAATAAGAATGTCATCTATGTAATTGACAGCAAATTCGTTTAGTTTATATTTTCTCAATATATTGCTTAATATCCTCTGAAAAATTGCCGGAGAAGTCTTCAATCCAAAAGGCAGGCAGGTCCATTGATAATGTCCCTCCTGTGTTACAAATCCTGTTTTTTTTTTGTCTTCAATCCGCAATGGAATAGACCAAAAGGCTGAGTTTATATCCAGCGTTGAAAAAAATTTGCAATTTCTGGTCTTTGTCATTAGGTCTTCAATCAATGGAAATGGTTGAGCTTGAGGTATTACTATTTTATTTAAGTCTCTGAAGTCTATGCATAATCTGGATCTTTTGTTTTCTTCTTTTTTAAATGCTAGAGTGACCGGTGCAGCAAATGGACTGTACGACTCTTCTATCAGTTTATTGTCTAATAATTTTGCTATTTGCTCTTCTATTTCCTTTTTATCTTCTACACTGCATCTGTAAGGCCTCTTACTACAATATTTATCCACTAATAAGTCTATCTTCGCTTCATATCCATTAACAGTGCCAACATCATATTTACTCTTCGCGAACACTGATGTGTATTTGTCTATTAGTTCATTTATTTCTGTTTTTTGATCATTATTTAAATGATTCATTGTTATTTTAAAATCTTCTTCTTTAACATGTTCGTTAAAATTAATTCTGTGTTTTTCTATATGATTAAATTTAGTATTCGTTTTCATATCTGTAGAATATTTTTCTTTTTTATTTGTATTATTTAGGCAGAGTTTCTGTGATATTTGTAAGTCTTCACTTTGGATAAGTTGTTTGATAAATGTCGTTTTATAATATGTTGATAGGTTTAATTCCTTTTTATTAATTTCTAAATAAAACACTTGTGTTGCAAAGTTTTTTTTAACTAAGAAACGACATTTATGTTTATTAATATCACTTTGAATGGTTTTTTCTAACAATCAAATAATAGAATAACAAAACAAATGACAATCGATGATTGCATTCTAATTGACATTATAAGATTCAAATTTAAAGGGAATATATTTCCTTTACATATATATATATATATATATATATATATATATATATATATATATATATATATATATATATATACATATATATATATATACATCCCGCTATCATTTCTGCGTCCTTTCATCAGATCGACATTACTGCGTCTATCAGAAGGACTTAATTTTACATAGTTTTAACTTAAGTATATACTAGCTTTTAAGTGTTTGATTGTAGCTAGGTATTTATATTTTTGAAAATAATGATTTTAAAAATATACAAAACGAAAAAAACGCCCTTCATAGTTCCACCAATCCGAACTCCTTTCATATTCAATGCAGTGAGGTATCCTGCGTATACTTTCTTTAATTTGGTCCACAATGTAGCGTCCAATTATATATTCATTTTCATGTTGACAACAAACCGACGTCTTGCGACGTTGCCGCTTATTCGTTCAAGTTTTTGGTTGGACGACTGTAAAGTTATTAAAAGAATATGAAGGTGCCAATACGACTGGCCCATACGTTGCGGACTCTTATCAACCCGGCGGTGATGCGCGCGATAAAATTTATTAAATTGGTATGGGATTTTTTTGAGACTTATCATTCCGAATTAAAACGTTGCTTGAAGTGTGATTAGTTATTTTTAGTGACTAGATCTGTATTGCTAAGACCTTCCTATGCATCCTCTTCTCCCTATTGTGATTCCGCATCACGACAGTGATTACCATATAAGGACTTTATTACTACAACACGATTATCAGTAGATATATTTTACGACCTATTCATTAAAAAGAAACCGTAGTCTTCGTAACGCTGCCCCGGGAACCCATTTGGATAAACTTACGATTAACACCTCTGCCATATAGGTTACCCCAAGTGGTTCGCTACGTTTAGTAACTTAGCAGGGGTGCCCTATAGTATTCTATGCTCATGTAGTGTGGTTTATCTGGTTCTTCACCAGCTGCATAACAGGCCGTATCGGGAGAGAATGGTTGAGAGATTGGTTGGCTGATTCTCCAGCCGTACTCTCTCGGAACATCGCCTTGCACCGCAGTGGGAGGTATGTATTCATACGTCCATCACTTCTGGACACACTCCCCCAGATTCCTACCCACCCCTGGTATCCTTTTCCTTCCCAGAACTTTCTCTCCTTCTTCACCTAAAAAGAGTCTCCAAAGAGCATCGCGAAAGATGGCATAGGCCCTGAGGGGAATTATTTTAATAATGAATGAAGAAATAAATTATAATTATATAAATGCTTATCATATAAATGCTGTCACCCCAAGTGGTCCGCTACGTTTGTTGACTTAGCAGGGGTAACCGGGTTCATGGGGTGAGGTTTGTCCAGGTTTTGGTGACCGATGCGTCTGCCCACCTGCTGCGTGGTGGATATAATCGAGAGAGACTGGTTGAGGGAGGTCTTTTATCCTCTCCAGCCAGAATCTCTCGACACATCGCCTTGCAACGCAGTGGGAGGATTGGATTCATACGTCCGTCACTCCTGGACACCTTCCTCAGGGCCTCCTGTGGAAATGCCTCCTGCCCCCTGGCTAATGTAAAAAAAATATTTATTTAAAAATGAATGTTTCTGTACCTAAAGCATTCATACGATTACGATGATACTTTGGTGATTTGTCGTGCGCATGCCCGCGATGGTTTCTGTACGTAGTGGTGAGCTCTAGCTCTATGAAATTATTTACTTTTGCATTCATCCGATAGCGATGAAACTTTGGTGAGTTGTTATGCGCACATCCGTGAATTTTTCTATATATAATAGTGAGCTCTGGCGTTACGAAATTTGTATAAAAAATTACAATTGATGGCGGGCGAGTTGTTTGAAATGTATGTTTTTCATTTAGTTTCGCTTTAAGGAGGGATGGAGGGAGGGGAAGGGGAAATTTGGGATTGGGAATTTCAACGAGGGATGAGTTCACGGAAGGGGAGAAAGCAGGGAAAATGGGAAGGTGGAAAGGAACGCAAGAGGGGTGAGGGTCGCGAGAGTGGAACGAGGGCGCATGGGAAAGGACACACAGGAGAGGATGAGCGTAAGGGATGGAGGACAAGGGATGGCAGAGGGAGGGATTGCAAAGGAGACATAGTAACGGTAGGGGATAGAAAGGAGTAAATTTGGAAATGGGAAACTTTCCGAAATTCCAAAAATGTTTTAAAGATTGGATAAAGGCTAAAACAGTATTTAAAATATACAGTAAATGTATTTTTATTGAACAACGAACGAATCACCCATCAGGGCCTATGTCATCTTTGGAGATGTTGTATGGAGGGTCTTTTAAGGGAAAGGAAGGAGTGGAAGTTTTGGGAATGAAAATTGTATTAGGGATGGATAGGAATCGGGGTTTAGTGTGTCCAGGAATGACGGACGTATTAATCCATGCCTCCCACTGCGGTATAACTGCGGTGATATTCCCAGAGAGTACGGCTGGAGAAGTTAAAGGGACTCCCTCAACCATTCACTCGCGATCCGGCCTGCCATGCAGCTGGTGGGCAGACGCATCCGCTACCAAGACTTAGATAAACCTCACCCTTTGAACCCGGGCATCCCTACCAAGTCACCAAACGTAGTGAACCACTTATGGCAGAGGTATTGGTTGTCCAATAAATGATTCCCTGGGCGGCGGTACTCATACCCGCCTCCCAAATTACCACCACAGTAAGCAGAAAATGTTGCTTGTGTCGAGATGGAGGATTTAACCACAGATGAACTGAACATACAACGCCTGAGTGGGATCCAAACGCGATACAAATTCGGCCATTGGCCGGTCGAATATACTGCTCTGCTGGTCATACATGTGAAGAAAACACCATATCATTTTTATCGGCGTTGACTCATCGTAACTTGAAACAAAAAAGTCCAAGCCACAATAAATAAATGTTAGACTATTATGTGATAAGCGTCCTTGGGACAGCTGATTCATTAATGTTTTCATAACTCAAGTGTTCAGACGTATCCTTTATTATTTAATTATAAACAAACTGCCTCGTAAATCGTTCGAATTCTTTCCGAACCATAATTGATGCCCATAATGTGATAATTATTTATCTTAATCAAGTCATTTCATTTTTATTGTTTATCTTTCAACAGTCAACCATTACATTCACGGAATGCACAATACACAGTGTCACAATAAGATGGGCATTATTTTGCTTTTGCTTAAATATGAACAAAATTGAATTACTTAAATAAAATAAAATTAGAATTGTATAAAAACTCAAAAAAAATTTTCGATGTAGGAACAGAAGTGATTTTTTTTAATCACAAAAAAGACATAAAAGCTTATAAAAATGTTAAAAGGGTATAAAACCTCTCAAAAACTGGGCGTTACTTTACAGGGCCCGCAGATACTTTAATAGTATACAAAAACTGCTAACCCTGTACAAATCACGGTTGAATTTGGCAGCCACCTCTGGTCTAAAGGTCTAAAATACCTGAAAAATACCCTCGACTCTGTGCAAAAATGGGGGGGTCCGTTTGATAGATTCTACCATCTTAACAGACGGGTTGCAATCTTTAGAGCACAGGCGTCGGGTGGGAATGCTACCCTTGTTCTACCGGTATTACAATGGAAGATGCTTCAATGAATTATCGTAATTGATCCCTTCGGCACCGGTGCATAGTCGGGAAACACGCCAAATGCGTGCCCTACATTTGTACACGATTGACATTTGTCACACGAGAACGGGTCGCATCTTCGACTCGTTCTTGTGTTCAACAGCTCGGCTATGGAATGATTTATCAGCCTCTGTGTTTCCTCCTTCCTACAACATGGGTCTCTTCAAGACAAATTTTCATTCCTTCCTCTCCTCAAAAAGACCCTCCACACAGCATCCCAGATGACATAGGCCCTGAAGGAAATAATTTTCCTGAGAGCCTCCTGTGTGGAGTTAATGAAAAAAAAAGATGAGCAAAAATACATTTTAATAGTTTGCCCTGAGGAAGAAACGGTCGTTCCGAAACCGGTCAGCGTTAATAAAATATATAAGTAGTTCTAACAAAGATATATTGTTTATTTTATAAATAAAATGTTACTTGCGCACTCCGGGATTTGAACCCGCGACCCCTAGACCACGGAGGCCGCAATTCATGATTTTAAAGTAATTTCTGTTTAAACTAACTAGAACCACGACATCTCTTCTTTCTGTTCCATCTGATTACTTACTACACTACAAAAAATTGTCATCTTTATTTTTTTTTTGGTTAATATCGCCAAATTCTTGGTACTTTTTTTTTTAATTTTCCTCCGGCTTTTTCATAAATGTGCAATTGTTGTCTCTGAAGATCTGGACATTTTCAGTTTAGTAATATGCATTTTACATTAGCGCTGACTTTTTTGGGGATGCGTGTGGAGGGTCTTTTTAGGAAAGGAACGAAAGGAAGTTCTGGGCAAGAAAAGCGAATGAAGGTTGAGTAGGTTAATCTGAGGGTTAGTGTGTTCAGGAGTGACGGATGTATGAGTCCATTCCTCCTACTTCGGTGCAAGGCGAGGTTCCGAGAAAAAACGGCTGAAGAAGTTAGAAGTCAGAGAGAATGGTTCTCTCAACCATTCTCTCCCGTTCCGGCCTGCCATGCACCTGGTGGGCAGACGCATCCAACGCCAAGACCCGGGCAAACCTTACCCCATAAACTCGGGCACCCCTGCTAAGACACCAAATGTAGCGAATTACTTGGGGTGACCTACGGCAAAGGTGTTGGTTATCCAATAAATGGTTCCCGAGGCGGCGGTACCCATGTCTGCCTCTCAAATTGAAATTGAAAAATCAGAAGTACTAAACGAAACTACAAGAAAAATACCACTTCTAGTAAATTAGTTTAGGCAATTTCGTCTTTATTTTTAGATATAAGCATGGATGCCGTGATTGAATATTAGTTTAAAAATGAATTTCAATTCACTATGCGAGTAAGAAGTAAAATCATTGCTTTAAAAAAAATGCAGCTTTGGCAAATTCAATATCAGCAAAAAAACTTTTATTTAATGCGTAAACAACGACGATATTATTGCAACATTGTCTTGGTGAAATTGAAATATTAATTACATACGTTTGACAAAAATCCATCCTTATTGGAATCATATTTGGCGCCAATTTTTGATAGGTAATGTAGCTGAATTTCAGTGTAATCTTACGTAGCAATGTGCGATATTTTAGTATGATTGCTTTGTTTTCGCAGAGAACAGAAGACACGCTATTGAAAAGCGATGTTGTCAAATGTAGGAGTTGCGATACGCTAGTCAATGAAACGTATATTTTGCTAAAAATATACGTTCGTCTACTGCAGCGCCGCGGCTCGCCTGCTTGGTGACAAAGCACTGAACTAAAATAGCATATTTCAGTTGATTTAGGTACCAATACCGCGTCTGGCTTATTTTCGTTTTTGGACTGTATGAGGGTACAGGAGTGGGGAAAACTTGAAATTACATGTGTTCAATCCTGCGTCCGTATACCGGACGCAGAATGACGGTCGGACGCAGGATTGAATGAAAGTGGACCATTAGAAGACGCAGCAATGATAGCGGGATGTTTATATATATATATATATATATATATTATATATATATATATATATATATATATATATATATTATATATATATATATATATATATTATATATATATACATTTCTGCGTCCTTTCATCGGATCGACATTAGTGCGTCTATCTGAAGGACTCGATTTTACAAAGTTTTAACTAATGTATATACTATCTTTTAAGTGTTTGGTTGTTGCTAGGTATTTAAATTTTTGAAAAACATTAATTTAAAAATATACAAAACGCAAAAAACGCCCTTTAACGTCTCACCAATCTGAACTCCTTTCATATTTAATGTAGTGAGGCGTCCTGCATATTATTTCTTTCATTTTGTAAACAATGTAGGGTCCAATTATATATTTATTTTCATGTTAACGACAAACGGACGTCTTGCAACGTTGCCATTTATTCATTCAAGTTTTTGGTTAGACGACTTTAAAGGTATTAATAGAATATGAAGGCACCAATACGACTGGCCCATACGTTGCGGAATCTAACCAACTCGGCGGCAATGCGCACGTAAAATCTATTGATGAATAAGCAAGAACAAAAATAAATTAAATATATTATCAATACGTACAAAATGAAGTCGCTCAAAATGTATGTGCGCATAGATCTTTTAAACTACGCAACTGATTTTTATGCGGTTTTCACCAATAAATAGAGTGATTCAAGAGGAAGATTAACATGTATAAAACATGCTTATTATTATAGAGAAAAGCCGAGAAATTCAAATATTCAATTTAGACAGCTGGCAGTTGGCAAGCGGGTAGTGTGGATTTTATAAAGGTTGGGTAGTGGCGTTGTGTTTCGTTAGCCACAGCGACGTGTGTCCGGGTCTGCTAGTATAAACATAAAATAAAATCTGTTAATGTTATGTAGTTTTAAAGAATTAACTCTGAATATTAGTGGGTAATTATTAAAACAACACGATTGTCAGTAGAAATATTATGTAACCTATTAATTATAAAGAAACCTCGGAACAATAAGTCACTCATTTCTAGTATTTTTTGCCATTTAATATCTAATGGTTTGTAGAAAACACAAAAATAATTGAAGCGTTAACGTCAATTTAGCGTACATAGTCTTTTTTCCTGTTTGTTTTACTGATACCTACCAACAAAATAAAAAATATTATCTAAAAATTAAAAACAAAGTCAGAGTATGCAATTCACATGCGGTAGAAGTGAAACCTTCAGAAGACAAGATTGAGGAGGCTACGGCGCATGCACACATAGGAGACCGATAGGCTACGAAGCAATACACAAAGAAGAAACCGATTACACCATCTCATTCTCTTACAGGACAAATCCTATAGATGGTCTCTTTTTAATGTCGTTACTTTTCGTTTCATCGAGTTTCAAATTACAACAATGCTATAGAAGTTTCCACTTCAAAAATACTTTTAACACATTATTTTATATATTAGGTACCTAGCACCTACAAGTATGATAGCATACATGTGTGTAACAACGCGAAACGAACCACGAATTTGGGGAAAGGAATGGAGTATCTGCAAGTGGCGTTTCGCGCCGTTTGCTGTTGTTTCATTCCTTTCCCACAATTCGTGGTTCGTGTCATTCGTGTTACACGCATGAAAATGCAGCCTAGTACAGACATTTTGGGAGGCGGGTATGCGTACTGCCGCCCCGGGAATCATTTATTGGATAATCAACAACTCTGCCATAGATCACTCCAAGTGGTTCGCACACAGCATCCGCTAAAATGACATAGGCCCTGAGGGAAATTATTTTCCTCGGGGCCCCTTGTGTGGAGCTAATGTTAAAAAAAAATCTGGAGCGTAAAGAATGTCCCATGAAACTCGACCCATGACATGCGAAACAGGCATGTTTTTGTGGCAAGAAGACTGGACACAGTGATTTTATTTAATTTTTTCTGGCCAATACTTTCATATAATTTTTTGTGTCGTAATTTTATTGATCATCGAAATAAAAATTCTTAACACTGTCAAATATGAATGTATAACGATTGTTTAAGGCGCCATATACCCGCTCAAAAAGAAGCAGATGGAGAGATATGTAGTTGAAAATGTTGGAGAGAGCGCGTTAATATTTAAAACGAAAAAATTGAAGTGAAAAGGGTGAAAACGTTTAATAAAACACAACTCGTTTAAAATTGAGCAAAAATCTCAAGGAGAACATCTAAGTAGCATTTAAAGGTGAATTTTTTCATACATATAACTTCTAAAATAAGTGAAATGAACGTGTTTATATAAATTTGCGGAGCATAATTTTCGATTTTTTTCTATCGAGGGAATTTCATATGATATGCACTTCGTTATAGGGAACGTCTAGATATTATCTTAAAAAATAACATATTTTTTTAAGAACTTTAAATGTTTAATGTAGATTATGTAACAAATCGGTAGAAATTCGGGTAGCGGCGGCTTAACAAAGTAAAATAAAATAAATTCTTTGTTTGAAGAAGTAAAATAAAAATGATTGAAGTAAAATAACACGGAGAAGAAAAATTAAAATGATAATGAAAAAACAGGAGACTCATTTTAAAAACACAAAAACATTGTATTAAATTAGCTCCCCGCGGGAGGCCTTGAGGAAAATAATTCACCTCAGGGCTTGTCATCTTTGGGGATGCTGGAGTGGATGTGGATGTTGGAGGGTCTTACAATTATTGTAATTGTTTATTATCGTATCTTACGGGACGTATGAATATATCCCTCCCACTGCGGTGCAAGCCTATGTTCCGATAGAGTCCTGCTAGAGAGGTCAAAAGGTCTTCCTAAACCAGTCTCTCCCAGCAGTTGGTGGAAGAACGCATCCGCCGCTAAGATCCAGACAAACCTCTCCCATTGAACCCGGGCACCCCTGCTAAGTCACAAAACGTATCAAACCACTTGGGGTGGCCTTTGGCAGAGGTTTTGATTATCCAGTAAATGCTTCCCTGGGCGGCGGTACCCATACCCGCCTTCCAAATTAATGAGAAAAAAGTTATTGTAAAAAAATCCGGTTATTTAAGAGTTTGTCCATTGCATGTACCGAAAAAAGTTTTTTTTAAAATATGAAATGCATCGTGAAAAAAAATTGTGAAGTTTGAAAAACTGGTTTAAAAAAATACTATTTAGACATTTGGTACTCTAAATTATGAAAAAATAAAACATTTAAATTAGGTGTACACGTATAAAACGACCGCGTATTCGTTTCTTGTTAGTGTATCTTTATATTATATTAACTGCACAGGGGAGCATAATTTTCCTCAGGGCCTTTGTTATCTTCAAATTTGTCGTATAGGGGGTCTTTTTGAGGAGAGGAAATGAATATGTTAACGTCGAAGTGTTACCAATGTGACATCGGCAGTCATAAATTAGAGCATTTTTTTCATTTCGATTCAAGAATGATGACTTATTTCTGAAATACAAATATTTATCTATTTATGGCCAGGAACTTTCGGAAGGAAACTAAAGAGAAGGAAAAACGCTCATAATATCGGAGCGTAGGTTAAAAATAATTTAAAATACCTAATGGGATACAAAAAAAAAATCAAATGCTAACACACGTAAAGAAGCCCGACCGGCGTTGACAGTCAATAAATGTTTTATCTGCCCAGAAATATTTAATTATGCTTTCATAAACATCGCCTCAAAACAATTATTTTGAGTTATATATGATTACTTAAGATAAGGATGCGTAATTTGAGAACGGTTTACATAAATAATGAACATGTAGCATAGGTTTAACTACAGTTCAAATAAATATTATTAGTCGGCGAGATGAGATGAAAAAGTGTGCTGCGTGGAGGTAAAATAACCCATACATTTTAACGCTCTTTGTCGTCGATCACATTCATGCTTCATCTCGTAGGTATATTTCGCATTTTAATAATTTTCCATTTAGGAGGCGGGTTTGGGTACCGCCGCCCCGGGAGCAATTTACTACACATAACCAACACCTCTGCCACAGGTCAACCCAAGTGGCTTGCTACGCCTTTTGACTTAGCAGGGGTTCCCGGGTTCTTGGAGTGAGGTTTATCTTTTGTCTTGGGAAAGACTGGTGGAGGGAGACCTATGAACTCTACAGTTGGTCTCTCTCGGAACATCATTTTGTACCACAGTAGGAGGGATATATCCATACGTCCGTCATTCCTGGACACACTGACCCCCAGATTTCTACCCACCCCTCACACCTAACTTCCTCTCCTTCCTTTCCTAAAAAGACCCTCCTCACAGCATCCTCAAAGATGACATTGGCCCTGAGGGGAAATATTTTCTTTAGCGCCTCCTGTGTGGAGCTAATGTATAAAATAATTTTACTTATTATATGTAAAAATTATTTGAAAATAGTAATTTCACGAAGCAACGCCTTAAATAATCCCTATGTAAAAAATGCATAGTAGGTACATATTTTTAGAAAATTATAAAAAGCTCGCACAGTTCGGTCATTTAACATGCTATTAATATGAAATCAAATGCCTAGAAGTGAGTCGTGTTTTATTAAATGTTTCAGAACAATCGCTTACGTGTATTAACTGTAATTGTTTCATGATATCTCCCTTTTAAAGCATCGTCAGTAATCCTCTCTCTTGTCACTAAAGACGGCTAAAGCCATTTTAATCCACGTTTCAATTCTGAATGGTGGTCTTACACCGGGGCCAAACTCGGAATATTTTCTACTTTGGTACGAACCGAAAAAGTTACTACAAATTATTAATACTGAATATTTATATTCTGAAATAACACAAATTAATCAAGTAAAATTTTACTTGCGCACTCCGAGATTTGAATCCGCCACCTCTCAACCACGGAGGCAGTCAGTTCCTGATTGTTAAAGTAATTTTCGATTTTCTTGTACGTCTAAACTAACTAAAACTCACAGAACTCGGCATTCCTTTCCTACTTACTAACTATACAATAAAAATTTAGGTTTAATATTATAATAATAAACTACCAAGTTCTGATAGTTTTATTTTCATATTTCAACTCAGAATTTTTCATAAATGTGCAACGGCAGTCTCTGAATACCTTTGGAAGAACTTGAAAAAATACCATTTCTAGTAAATTACATAAGGCAACTTTATCCTCATTTTTCGAAATAAGCCGTAATTGAATATTACTCGCAGTTAAACCATAAATTTTAATTCACTTTTCAAATAAAACGCTCGGCAAATTCAATATTACCAACAAACTCTTGGTTAACAACGGCATGTTTTAGCGATGTTAACATATTTATTATATATTCATATTCATATATTTTTATCACTTATTATTTTCTCTGTTTATCATTTCATTTTTAAATTTTATTATTTTGCTTTTACTTAACTGTTTTGTATGACCGATATTTGCGTGTGTTATTTGTATTAAATTGTGAAATTATTAACCCCGATACAGGCGAACCCTAGTGGGGTTAATAATTACATGCTAAAAATATATGTACATAAATTGTGAAGAAGCAAGAAATAAATAAAATAAATAAATATATATGTTTGACAAGACGCATATTTATTGGAGTCATATTTGGCGCCAATTTTGATTAAAATCAACGAATAAATCAAAAATGGTTGGGTTTAATGCTTGAAACATCATTTGTACATTGGAATTCATTTATTTGTCTCAATAATTTCGACGATTTGCACGTTTTCTAGACAAAACTATGATTAAGAGTTTTTCTCTGTGAATTTTAATGAAATCTTATTTTGCAATGTGCTCTCGTCGATCTGTTCTCGTCGTTCTAGGAAACAGAAGAAACGCTATTGAAAAGCGACGTTGCAAAATGTAGGAGCTGCGATACGCGAGTCAATGTAACGTATATTTTGCCAAAAATATACGCTCGTCTACTGCAACGCCGCGGCTCGCCGCTCGGTGACAAAGCACTGAACTAAAATAGCATATTTCAGTTGATTTAGGTACCAATACCGCGTCTGGCTTATTTTCGTTTTTGAACTGTATGAGGGTACAGGAGTGGGGAAAACTTGATATTACATGTGTTCAATCCTGCGTCCGTATACCGGACGCAGAATGACGGTCGGACGCAGGATTGAATGAAAGTGGACCATTAGAAGACGCAGCAATGATAGCGGGATGTATATATATATATATATATATATATATATATATATATATATATATATATATATATATATATATATATATATATTTTTTTTTTTTTTTTTTTTTAAGTACGTTCTTTTAAGCCAGGAATGCAAAGTTATGTTTATTTTGTTACATTTTTGTCAAATATTTTTTTATCATTTTTTAAAGATGGTTGTGCCAAAAGATCAATGATTTCATTATTAAATACTAAATATTTTAAAAGTCAGAATAATAGAAGAGAATGTATGAGACGATGTATGAGTGAGTGAGGCAAAGAGTGTGTGCCAAGACCGAGTTGTTTGGCGGTCCGTCCTCTCTGCCTACCCCTGCGGTGAAACGGCGTGATGGTTAGTTAGTTAGTTAGTTAAATATTTTCTTATGTATGAGTTTTATTAGACCATTTCCTGAAAAACCTATTTTCACACTTAATTATTTATTAAAAAATTAAACAACAAACAAAATTCAACTGCTAACTTCTTAAATAATAATAGTATTTAAAATGCTTGACTGTCAATCTATTCCTCAGCAGAATGAAAACAAAAATACCAGCTTAATTTCAGGGGTTAAAAGACGTATGAAAAGAGGTAAAAACAAAAACTTGTTTACGGGTATTTTTTGTATTGTTTAAAGAGCTGTCTTTTTCAGTTCGCGGTAATTCTGATTTATTTTATTAATTCTTATTATTTTTGTCTTTTCAGTTACCGGAATCAACCTACATTTGATATCCCCTATTGTGTGCATGGTTTGCATATTCTACACAACTCTGGTAATTATAATTTGGTAAATTAAAACCTTGGTTATTACAAAAAAAAAATGATGTGCTTCTCACAATATAACATATTTTAGTACTATTTAATTTACGTATGATGAAGTAATTGAAAATAAGCTTTTTAACTGTTATAATGTTATAACATAACAAAACTACCCACTTTTCCCAGCTACAGCTGACATTTCCAAACGCTTCTTTGATTCATTTCAAAATTAAAAAATTGAGAAAAATGGATCAAAATAAGTGGCACATTGTTTTATTTTTATTTTCAGTTTAATAGACACATCGGGGAGTGACCGGAAAACTCGACAATGTTCAATCACTTCTTTGAAATTGTTACTTGTTTAAATAGGTTACGTTAGGTTAGGTGTGGGCTAATATATTTATAAAATTTTATCTTCATTAATGACTTTTCAGAGGGGTGTTGAACTGCACAGTGGTCATTGAACCATTTAAAAGCTCGTGCTGAAAATTTTGATCCAAAATTTTGTAAGCTAATAAAAAATGTGGTTGCGTTGATTAAGATAAATGATTAATTAAAAATTTCAAAATATGAGAACTTTCTCATTAAAAAATCAATCAAATTTAACAATAAGATAATCTTCCATTATGGTAGGTTACTTTCCTGAACTTCAATGAACAAGATTTCTGTTATATTTTCGAAGCCATCACAGAAGCTGCACACATCAAATAAAAAGTGATTCTAAACTCATATTTATCGCAAACGATTCTGACTTTGTCCTTTGTACAATTTCTTTACATGTTTGATTAAAATCAATTAAAAATTCACTGATTTTTAGTACGTAGACACCGGTTTCCCAAGCGGGGTGAAGTGCTTTAAAATTATTAAATGTAATGTTTTTTTTTTTTACAAACACAGGAGGCCCTGGGGAAAATAATTTCCCTCAGGGCCTATGTCATCTGGGATGCTGTGTGGAGGGTCTTTTTGAGGAGAGGAAGGAATGAACATTGGTCTTGAAGAGACCCATGTTGTAGGAAGGAGGAAACACAGAGGCCGGCAAATCATTCCACAGCCGAGCTGTTGAACACAAGAACGAGTCGAAGAAACGACCCGTTCTCATGTGACAAATGTCAACCGTGTACAAATATTGGACACGCGTTTGGCGTGTTTCCCGACTATGCACCGGTGCCGAAGGGATCAATGATGCTAGTTCCTCGGAGCATCTTCCATTGTAATACCGGTAGAACAAGGATAGCATTCCCACCCGACGCCTGTGCTCTAAAGATTGCAATCCGTCTGTTAAGATGGGAGAATCTATCAAACGGACCGCCCGTTTCTGCACAGAGTCGAGGGTATTTTTCAGGTATTTTGGAGCTCCAGACCAGAGATGGCTGCCAAATTCAACCGTGGGGCGTACTTGTGGTTTGTACAAGGTTAGCAGTTGTGTACTATTAAAGTATCTGCGGGCCCTGTACAGTACGCCCAGCTTTTGGGAGGCTAACTTTACTCTGGCTTCGATGGAGCCCCCATACCTGAGCTGGTCACTTAGGGTTACACCAAGCATATCAATGGAGGGCCTGTTCGGAAGATTGCTTCCGTTGAAAGAGACTAGATTTTCATTTCGATCCCTTTTAGACGTAATCAGACAAGATTGGGTCTTTGAAACGTTAAATTCAACGAGATTATTTTTACCCCAAGAGAAAACACTCTCGAGGTAACCGTCCATTCTTTGCTTCAAAGCCCTACGAGCTGTTGGAGTTTGTGAGCCCTTTGGGGGCTTGTCAAACAAAAAGCTATCATGAACTGTACTGTCATCCGCATAACAGTGAATTGGTGCACATGACAAAAGGTCGTTGATGTACAACAACAAAAAAAGTCGGAGACAGAACCGATCCCTGTGGGACGCCAGCATTTATCGAGTGTGAGGAAGAGGTGAAACCATCGACTACCGTCTGAATCGACCTCTCCCTCAAGAAGTGTGTTATGTCCCTCATTATGGAAATCGAAACAAATCAAATTAATCAAACTCAAACAAATATATTTTTTATAGAATAATCATTTCATTTTCTTTTTCAAATTGAAATCCTGTTGACGTATTGTTCATTTTTCTTAGTAACGTGTGAAAACAATATCCCTATGGTGTCTTCGTCCTCCTACGTCTCCTTCGTCGTCTGTATTTTATTTCGAAAAACTCCTCCTCTTTGTCTGTGAATGCAAAAATCGGTGCGTAGGATCATATAAAATTTATGTAGTTGTTCTATACAGCAAACATTCAAAAATTATTCCTTTGTCGTTGAAGACATTCAATTGAATTTTCGTTTTCATGAAAATCCTTTCACCTCCTTATTTATTGATATTATATATTTTCCATTTCCAGACTGATTTAAAATATCTTCTCTACATTCTGAAGAGACCTAATATCGTCTCTTTGATGATTTTAAAGTACATGTCGATGGCTCAAAGCCAAGACTGTTTAATTTGTTTGCGAAAATGAGTTGAACTAGAGAATCCAAATTTTGTTAAAATTTGGCATCCTTACTTCCGCTTTTCAGCAGATTTATGTGATATATTTAACGCCCATAGGGCTTTTACAAAAATAATAATAAAAATAATAAAGTAAAATTTTTACATAAAGCAGAAACATAATATTTGTTTATTTATTGAAAAAAAAAATGGAATACATAAAAACATGAGCTGCACGTCTCACTAGGGCAGGGATGGCGAACCAATGGCACATTCGATTGGTTGGAAATTGATGAATTTGAAATGTAGCTGATTGATTTTCAGTTTAATTCAATATGGATTCAAAAATTTGTTGAAATAAGGAGAGAGTTAGAATTAATTGAAACAAAAAGATTGACAGGTAATATAAGTGAAAATGCTAATAACGAAATTTTGGAAACATGGAATGTGTTACCAGATACATTTAATTGTTTGAAGCGGCGCTGGCTCATGTTATTTCAACAATATGTTCATCAACCTATGCCTGCGAGTCATTATTTTCAGAGATGAATAACATTAAAGAGTTGGTAATTTACCGTTTGACAGATGACTACAGCTCAGCATGCATTCCGCTAAAAATAACATCTTACAACCCTAACATGTATTATTTGTCATCTAACCTGCATCAACCTAATTTTACTTTAATTTAAATTTGGCGTATAATGCTAAATGTTCCTATTTAGTAGTAAATAAAGAGGTTTTAATTGGTACTAAGTATTTATTATTATTATTTTCCGAATAATCACAAAGTCAAAATTATTATTTTCCGAATAATCACAAAGTCAAAATTATTTAATGGCACGTCTATGACCTCATTAAACATTTCTTTAGAAAAATGGCACGTTGTTACGTAAAGGTTTGCCATCCCTGCACTGGGGCATTCCTGTATCGTCATATATGTTATTTAAATATCATATTAACACATATACGTTAAAGTATATTATATATATAATATATATTTGTATCAATAAATTAATATCAGTAGGTACAATAAATACTTTTCATGTTATTTCGTAGTTTCATTATAGATTTGTTACATATATAGTATATTTGCGGCACGTTGCAGGCTGCAAGTATCGCCCGGGTGAAAGACCACTCTTCAGAATTGAAAAGTTGCTTGTAATATTACGATTTAACAGCCATAATAAATGGTGACCACATCTGAATATCCAGGAACTTCCCCAACTTGCTCTTCTCATTTCCTTCCCCTCCCAGTGTGATAAAGGAAGCTTATATTCTTGTTTATTTGACGTGACTGTAGCCCTGGTAATTTGTTTTTTTTTTTATTTTTATTTAATTACAGAATACATTTTGTACAATAATATGTATTATCCTTATTATCAGAAATATGTATTATCCTTCACACTACTGATACGGTTCTTGGTTCGCTCTTTCGCTCCCTTTTCGAATTTTGATCGGTATTTGGATGTTGATCAATCAATCGAATTAAACGGATCATATTTTTGCCGTCCTTTGGTTTATATGCCTTCCCTACGAAAATTTTTGTTTTTGAACAATAAAAGTGGTTAAAACTAAGAATTCTATTAATTTGAAATATATTTTTGTTTAATTTTAATTAATCGGTAACCAAAATGACAGCTACACTTTTTACTCCAAATAAGCTCAGGAATTAATAATAAAATTCTATCGGGTATAGCTTGTTACCACGGTATGATTGCATAATAAACTCATATATGCGACGTCTCTCAAAATCCATCACATCATATTTCAGCCTACGGGATCGGATGAGCAGCATTGTCGATTTTAATTATTGTCTTTTTATATTAGGGCGCATTGGGGAGATCGGTGTATTGAAAGTACTACTATTTTACATACAAATCTGTACCCTTAAGGATAAACCACGTAAGTCCAGAGATAGGTCTATAGCTATGTGTAATTTATTCTTTAAGATACAGAAATATAAACCTATTCGATTTTTCGTAGTCACGCCTCCCGTCTTCCCACCAGCCAATTTTAAAGTTGCTTGCCTAGCTCAGAAGCTCTCCAACCGTCCCGAGGCATCGGGGATATGTTCAGAGTTACCTCCTTCTAGATTGGTTGCATACCAGAGACATCTTTCTCCCCATTAAATTTATTTAGCTCGTCTCATCTTGCTTGTCGGAAGAGATTGCTTCCAGAAATTGGCGAGATGAGCAACAAGTGGTTATGCTAACACAAACCATGACTTTTATTAATATTTTTTTAAACCATTTTTCCTGTTTTTAATGTTGTTCAGAAGAATCAGAGATCGAAGAGAGCGGCTTGCTTAATTTTGCGATCTTATTCACATGCAGTGCAATCTCTAACGATCAATTGTTTAAATAGGATTTCATTTGCGCGAATAAAATCCCATTACGTGACTTCCCACCCCAGCCGTAGGGCCGTAGCCAAAGTGCTTTCTATCGAGTGAATGCATTCGCTGTTGTAATTGCATGGAGTAGAATATAAATAGTGAGACCACCGTGATGCGATTTTTAATTGATTCTTTTTTACTTATTACATACAATACATTACATTTCTGTTGGAAATTCTTAGGTTAACCCCTCGTAAACAGTAAAGAACATTTCGTTAAATTAATGTCCAAAATTTTAATCTGTGAAATAATGAAATATTTCGAGTTCTTTGAAAATTTTAATCCTTTTCTATAAATAATATGATGTCTTTTATTCAAGGCAGTTTACTTAGATTTATTAATTTTCATGTTTATTTTTTATTATTTAATATAAACTTGACAATATAATTGCTAGACAAAAAATTAATACCTAATTTGATAAAAATATATTTTCTTTTAACACCGCTTTATTTGAATAAATACAAAGGCAGTTATCAGGTTGTTTAAGTTAATGCTAAATAGTAATACACTGTACATATAATAGAAATACATTCAAGCTGTGATTTTAATTTTAAATGTATTTATGTCTAACCATAAAGTTATTGCTTCCGTGAAAGACAAAATATTGTTAATGTCGTTGTTTTGTATTTTCAGGGGGGTTTGAAGGCAGTTGTATGGACCGACACGTTGCAAACCATACTGATGTTTGGCGGAGTAATATTCGTCATGGTTTATGGGACTATCAAAATTGGTGGAGTTCAAACTGTTTTCGATAGAGCTGCGAAAGGAGACCGACTCGAATTTTTCAAGTAAGAAAAAACGTTGAATTCTTTTAGCTGCTATCGGTAGTAATTGCAATTAATGGTGAAGGTGCTTTGCTGAGAGCTACAAAACGACCACAGCATTGATCGGTTCGAACTCAGTAATAGTAACAAGTAACGAATAATTCAGCTTTATTGGTGCGATTAGGGAACATTTTTCGTCAGGTTATTCGTATCACGGGAATGATCTGTCTTTCAAAAAAAATCAATGAGATTATATATATTTTGATGAACACTTAAAAAAAATGAAGCGATAAAATAATTAAACTGTCGCAACGAAACATTCTCGATAATTTTTTACAAAACCTGCAAGCAAAGAGGAAATAGTCAGAATTATCGTAAAATTGAAAAATAAAAGCAATGTTGGCACTGACAAAATTCCTATAAAAATTATAAAAAACATGTGCAGAAGCTTTAAGTTACCCATTAGAGACATTAATAAATAAATCATTTGAATCTGAAACTTTCCCAGCATACTTAAAACAATCTGTTATTGTGCCGTTGCATTAAAAGGGTCTATAACAGGAAATCTCAAACTATGGGCCAATATCCTTATTACCAAATTAAAATAATATTTGGAGGTGCCATAAAAACTTCGAGATAATATGTCCACAACAATTTGGACTTCGAAAAGGCCGTTCAATAACACAGGCAGTCTTAAACTTCTTGAAAAATTCTGGAAAGTATTAATGTTAGCAAAAAAAACCGTAAGCATTTTTCTCGACCTCTCAGAAGCATTCGATAATGTTGATCACAAACTTCTTCTGATTAAACTTGAACACATTGGTATCAGAGGTTCAGACTTAAAATAGTTTGAATCGTACCTAAGCAATCGTAAGCAGAAAGTTCAATTTTAAAATATTGATGAAAAAATGATGCAATACATGGTAGAATTCCAAAGGAGGACTATTAACAAGGGTGTGCCACAAGGAAGCATTCTTGGGCCTCTCCTCTTCCTTATGAACATACACACAAACGAACTTCCGATTATTGCTGGCACAGAATGTTCAATGTTTGTTGATGATACCGCTTTTATATTTGGAGACGTTTTTTTTTTTTTTTTTTTACATGAACTCCACACAGGAGGCCCTGAGGAAAATAATTTCCCTCAGGGCCTATGTCATCTGGGATGCTGTGTGGAGGGTCTTTTTGAGGAGAGGAAGGAATGAACATTGGTCTTGAAGAGACCCATGTTGTAGGAAGGAGGAAACACAGAGGCCGGCAAATCATTCCACAGCCGAGCTGTTGAACACAAGAACGAGTCGAAGAAACGACCCGTTCTCATGTGACAAATGTCAACTGTGTACAAATGTTGGGCACGCGTTTGGCGTGTTTCCCGACTATGCACCGGTGCCGAAGGGATCAATGATGCTAGTTCCTCGGAGCATCTTCCATTGTAATACCGGTAGAACAAGGATAGCATTCCCACCCGACGCCTGTGCTCTAAAGATTGCAATCCGTCTGTTAAGATGGGAGAATCTATCAAACGGACCGCCCGTTTCTGCACAGAGTCGAGGGTATTTTTCAGGTATTTTGGAGCTCCAGACCAGAGGTGGCTGCCAAATTCAACCGTGGGGCGCACTTGCGATTTGTACAGGGTTAGCAGTTGTGTACTATTAAAGAATCTGCGGGCCCTGTACAGTACGCCCAGTTTTTGGGAGGCTAACTTTACTCTGGCTTCGATGGAGCCCCCATACCTGAGCTGGTCACTTAGGGTTACACCAAGCATATCAATGGAGTGCCTGTTCGGAAGATTGCTTCCGTTGAATTTCTAGATTTTTATTGCGATCTCTTTTAGACGTAATCAGACAAGATTGGGTCTTTGAAACATTAAATTCAACGAGATTATTTTTACCCCAAGAGAAAACACTCTCGAGGTAACGTTGACGAGTTTCATAAACACGTTAACGAGACTTGTCAATCAATTGCAAACTGTCTGTTATTCCAAATTCTGTCACTTAACACAAAAAGAACTGAAGTTCTAAAATTTTGTCCAGTACAAGCTACACCTATAATCATAAATATTAACTTTAATAACAATCACATCGAACCTTCCCAAACTTGTTCACTGCTGGGAAAACAATTAGATGTAAATGTAAACTGGAAGGACGTGTACCAAAAGTAGTAGCAAAAATTAGTAGCCTTTCTTTTATTTTAGGCACACTTAGAAAAACCTTAAATATCGAGTCAGTAATCACCGCATACTATGGATAAGTATATTCAATGATAAAATATGGAATAGTTTTTAGGGGGAAACTCAGAAAACCCCAAAGATGTTTTTATCATGCAAAGAAATGCCTACGAAAAATTACAAACACTGATCACCTGGACTCATGTAGATCGATATTTAAAAACCTTAAACTTCTGACAGTGACAGACATATATATATATAATGGAGTTATGCCTGTTAGTTCGATCATCTACAGAAAAGGTCCCACGAAAAAATTCAACACATAAACACGCTACAAGGTACACAGAAAACTTATTAATACCAAAAGCAAACAAAACTATGTTTCAAAAAGGATCTTACTACATGGCCATTAAATGACATATATAACAACCTTCCCCGTAACATTAAACAAATAAACGATATACTCAAATTTAAATCATCAATAAAAACATTTCTTTAAACAAATGTCATTATACTGAATACCTTATGTAAATTAAATACCTGCCTCTGTTTTTTCTTATTTTCTAATATGATGTAAAATGTAATTCTTTGGTTTTATAATATATGTATGTTATTATGTTTGTATTTATTGGTTTGCTGGAAGAAATATAATGTTTGCTATAATCCACACCGGTTGTACTAGTATTTTTGTGCAATAAATAGTTTTTGATTTTTTTTAAAATTTTTAATAAAATGTTATACGTCTTTCTTTTTAGTTTCAAATTGGACCCCTTTATCAGACACACATTTTGGACAACGACCGTCGGCAATTACTTCATTTGGCTCGCCTCCTGCTCCGTGAACCAGGCCATGGTGCAGAGGTGCTTGGCCATGCCATCCCTCAAAACTGCCCGAATGTAAGCATACAACCTCTATACAAAGCGAGAACACCAACTTACTTCTTTATTATTTCAGTACCCGAACCCGGCACTGCCCAGGCTTTACGCAAAATTTTTCAAAATCAGATAAAGACAACGACCTTCCTCTTACTTTTGAAGGTCAAGTGTGCAAATTTTCATCAATCTCGGAATAAAACTTTATATTTGTATAAAGACCAAATCCATCTTGCCCGCCCACCACAGACCATCTTATTTATAAAAATAGATGGACTAGCTGAAGTCATTGCCCTGGTTTTACGCAGAAATTTAAAAAAATAAATGTACCTATACAGTAACCTTTTTCTTATTCCCATCCCCACTATCTTCAGCCTCACAATATACCCCAATCGAGGATACCATAGACCAACTGGCTTCAATGGTTGAGAGCAGTTGGAATACAAGTGCAGTATTCATTTCAAACAGGAACTTCTCAACCTTCTACTTTCCGCTCTCTAGTCCTTCCCCAATTCCTTCAGCCTCACAGAAGTTTTACTGATACCGAGCTGCTAAAGCCTTATGCGGTGTCACTTAAAAATGGTGTAATCTACATACCTATATAACAATGCCGTTTAGAAGAAAATAAAACCTTTCTCAATCTTCGGGTTTTTATTGAACTTGAAACGACCAAAACGCGAACGTACAAAATATAAAGTAAGACTATTCCATGACAATAACCCATTGAGGTTAATAGTTCGGTTCAGGTCGTCGGTTTCCTGGTGTGTAGGATCGTAGGATGCACATTTTGTAGTTGGATAAACCGAGTTAAAATGAAATAGCTGACACCGCCATATCACTTTTCGATGCTAGTTATATTTATTTGACTTTTTAAAGAGCCTTATAATGAAACATTGTAACGTTGGAATGAAAAATATATTATTGAAATGAAAACCTCTTCAGCACCTCGATGAAACGGAAGCGAGCGATACTAAAAAGTGACAAACACATACATCTATACATTAACCTACGAGAGAATGAGATAGCAATAAAGTATTTCTTTGTTTTTAATTTTAACTTTACCAATTGTAATATTTAATTAAATGAAGACAATATTAGCGTAATTCAATAAAAAATTTGGAAACTGAAAAATCAGAAAAAGATATTTTCACCTCTGGGACTCGAACGCAGGACCTTTCGCTTTCCATGCGCTACGACTTGTCCTGGGTCCTGAATTGAACACTATGATTTTGTTCCAAGGTCACTTTTTAAGCGATGGTATTTTTCGTTTGGTTGTAGTGCCGTAATGCTGAAGATGGCAAAATAGTTAACTTTAGTTGGATACAAAATATTTTTGAAGTGAAAACATCTTTATCACCATTGTGATTCGAAACTTGATGAAAAGTAAAGTAGCGATACTAAAAAGAGACAAACACATACATCTACAGGATTTAGCCTGCGAGAGAATGAGATAAGTATTATCGGTTTCATGTTTGTGCACCGCTTCCGCACAGATTAGTTTTTTGAAGGTTTCACTTCTACCGTGTGTGAATTGCACACCCTGATTTTTTTTTAAATAAAAATAAAATACATAATATCATTTTAAAACGTTTCTACAGGGAATTATGTAAACATCTTCGACTTTTCGATCGTGGTAACGTGAAGATTAAAAATGAGCCAGCAAAAACCACTTGGAATTAATATTTGACTGGCGTTCATTGCAAGAGCGGTAAGATTTAAAAACCTTATTTGCCCGGAGAAAAGATAGAGCTTGAGAAAACACAGTTTTACTTAATTAAATCGTCCGCGTTACCATAAGAAACTCTATACGTGCAAATAATTAAAAACCTGTACCTAAACATTTTTATTAGAATCTCGAGGTCTTATACCCCACTCTCCCTCGGTGTTTCTCCTCATTTCTATGGCCTGCTGTTTCAATTAAATCTTTTTTTACAACGAAAATTAGATTTCAATGATGGAAATGCTTCAAAAATATCGTAGCTATTGGGCAACTTAGCATTATTTGCCTATGTTTGAGTTTGAAGACAAATAACTAAACGATCTCTAAATTTGTTTTGATTTCAAAAAATCATTTTTTTAGGTTAGTTTTTATGATTTTTTTCTCCCGTCCTCGTAGGTAGATATATATCCCGGCGATATGGTGGACGAAATATTATGGTACATATAACTATAATACTAGCGCAAATCCGTGAAAAATTCTGTCGCTCTTTAAACAAATGAAGATATGTCATATTCACCCTAATTTTTGCAAGGTCTTGACGTGACTTGACACTTATTTTTTCTTCTATTTTCACTGTTTGTCTTTGCTTTCATGTACCATCCGAATCCTTACATTGTTCATTTCTATACTTCGTGATACTTTGTTTTAAATTGGACGTAAGTCCGTAAATAAATAAATAAATTACGGAGTATGATAATTGTAGAACTTATCATATTCCGTGATTGATGATGCCGTTCGAAGTCCCGAAAACACTTCTGGGTGGAAGAGAGACTCCTCCGAACACCTCTTACCCCGGATGACTGGTGGGAACTAGAATGACAATCGGCCAAATGTCCGTCTCGAACAAGACCCCACTGAGAGACAGTCTGAGTTCCCATTGCCTCGCAAACTCTGTTCCGCAATCAATAAGGTAAGATGTTCCCATAGCCATTGTGCCCACACGGTGCATAGGTGAGGCCATAAATATATGAATGCGGTGCGATGCAGACTACCGTACTAAAGTAATGAAAAAAAATATATGGAAAATAGCCAATAACCTAACCCAACGTAACCTATTTAACCATTTTTTCATCACTTTTAATGACTTTTCAAAGGAAGTATTGAGGTTGTATGTTTCCAGGTTTCCCAAAAAAATTTCACTTTTTTTTTTCACTAATATTTATTGCGATTTGAATTTATCTTTAACTCGCCACTCTCGCCAGGTCTGAACTACGAAGTCTTAAATTAAAAACACCCGATTAACCAAAGCTCGAAACTCAAATTCCAAAGCTCGAAGCTCAAATTCCAAAGCTCGAAGCTCAAAGTTCAAAGCTCGAAGCTCAAAGCTCGAACTCGAACCTCAAAATTCAAATTTCAAAGCTAGAAGCCCAAAGTTGAAAGGACAACTGTCAAAACTCAAAGCACAAAGCAAAATCTAAAATCTCAAAGCTCAAAAGTATATTTAATTATTAAATATTTTTCAAATAACTTTTATTTTATATTTCTTTTTGAAATGCAATTGAACTTAGATCAATTTTTTCGTGCAATATGACAGATTGGGTTTTAACCGTCCGTTTACCTTATGTTATGAGGATTTTGAATTATGAAATGGAAGTAGCTAGTAGAAAAAGATGGGGATGCCCGAGGAAGAAGCAAGGCACGACCAAGTGAATAAAAAATGTATGTTTGGTAAAATGAGATTGTCTGAAGTGGAAGTGAACGGTAAGAAGTCGGGGTTGCTTGAGAACACCAAGACATGATTCAAGTATTATGTATCTGTGGTAAAGCGAGGCGTAAATAAAAGACTGATGTAACTGATGCAAATGGATAAGATTAAAAAAGGGATTGGATTAGCATAGAGGGTTGATGAACGAAGAAGCAGTGATATGAGAATATAATGTATGACGTGGAATTGAATTGAATTGAATTGAAGAAGTTTTGAACGCCAGAGGAAGATATGGTATGATGATGGGAATCAATAACTACATAAATTAACTTTTTCAATAATTTCCACGTTAAAACTACACCCAGTTTACTAGAAATCACAATCCCAATACTTTGACCGTTTACAACACCAAAGGTTTTTTTTTTTTTTTTTTTTTATTTATCTATAATAAAATATGTTTACAATGGTTTTATTTGTATGCCTGTCTCACTAGGGTATACCTGTGTCGAGACAGGCGTTCACTTCAGCTATTTATTTGATAGAAATCTACAGTTTTATTGCGGGGTTGGTGAAATTTAATGTAACGTACAAAATTGACAATAACGTACTACACGTATGAGGTACGTTATTATCTAAGTCTGATTTTGTAAACGCCGCGCCGCGCCGGGGAGTTTTGATAGTAATATAATATAATCGGTGCATCAAAATCAAAATGTCGAATGAATAGTGATGACGAGGCTCTTGTTGAATAATGACGAGGCTATTCATACCTAGGCAGCGCCAATAGAAATATATGGATCGGCGCGGTCTCGGTATCACGCAATTGGATTGTGTCGATTCTTAACCGACCCCTTTAGGGCCAGCATTAGAGGGTTAATATCACTGATTAACTTGTTAAAACATAATGTTAATATGCATAATGCAAATAACGTGTAACCTATTCAGAAAAAAAAACTTCACTTACTTTAACCAGTCATTCCCGGTTAATTTGAAATAAAAAATGTACCTACATGAAATTTTGGTCTCCGGTGACGGACAGATAGTTAGGGGCGGAGTGAGGGGTTTCGCGGTTATTCTGCTAAGTGATCTTTGACGACATGTGGAAGAATTTTTTTGGTTTGATTCCGAAGAAAAAAAAACATCAAAATAGTCACCGGAGATCAAAAATTCATTTACAAATATTACTCCAAACAATGTCAAGAATCACAGTCATGTACGTCCATTAACATCCTGTATTTAAATAAATTTAATATTATAAAAGTAATCAGTTTATCTTGCTGCGAGTACATTGCATGAGCTAAAGCTATAATAGGTATACACTAAAGTACTAAAGCACAACATAAAGGCAACTGCGGCGAAAGTTACTAATTTCACAACGATCACTGACTTATTTTATTAAATTTCAAGTAATCAAGATGAAGTCCCATATTAAGTTAATTAAAAAAATTATTATATTCATTACATGGATAAGTGTGAAATTTTTAAAATGAGGATTAACAGAAACTCTCTTTTTTAAATTAATATATACGTCAACTGTTTTCAGCTCACAAAGTAATTTTGCAGCTTTGATTTGTACACTTTTCTGTAATTACCTGTATAACTATGGTGAGTTGTTGTGCTGCGTATTCCTTATACTTCAATGTATTATTATTTCAGAAAATGTGTTAGTAATTAGCAGTAATCTCTACGAATTATAAATTAAAGTCCTCTGTCGCGTATGTCTGTCTGTTTGTTCGCGATTAACTCAAAAAATACTTAGCGGATTTTCATGCGGTTTTCACCAATAGATAGAGTGATTCATGTGAAAGATTAAAGTATATAATTTGTCAAAGTTTTGTGTAAATTGGTTTAAGTATACATTGGACAAAACTTTATAGTTTCGCCTCTCGAACGAGATCACTAGCGCTCCACTACGACATCAACCGACTGAATGGCGGGCATTTTAAAACAGAAAGTTATGCTGCCGCATCCTGTACAAAAGAGAATATCTCTATGTGGTGGAGGAGCGGGCTGGCAAGCGGGCGGTGTGGATTTGATTTTTATGTAAACCTAAATTTCATCAACCTCGCATTTTTACGCCGAGGTTAATGAAATTTTGTCTACATTTGATTTCGTAAACTCTGTGTAAAGCCCGGGCATCGCCGGGGACTTCAGCTGGTGTTTAAGTAATATAAAAATTATTCTGAGTCAAGGAAAATAAAAGAAAGCAGAGTGAAGGAATGTACCCACTTACTACTTTCGTTGCATTCATTCTCTTTTATTTCTTCTGATAAAATTATTTGGCAGATCAAAAACAAAATTTTGTTTGAATGTGCAATAAAATAAAAACATGCATATAATATTTAGTCAAATGTCTTTTTGAAAGGAGGAATCCTTGAAATCTGTCTGTTTTTATTTGAGACGAGACCCTTAAAATATTCATGACGCCTTTGATAAATCACGATAGTAAAAAGATAAGACACTCGTCATGGACATATTGAACTTCGATATAATATTGTACATCCATAAATATACGAGCCGCAGCACGAGAATCATGCAGGATTTTTTTTTCATTTCGTTATATTCGACGTCTGTAAGCGTGGCAAAGCAGTATCCTTTACTCGAAACCGGGAGATCGCGAATTTGAAACCCTGCGCGGAGTAATTATTACAAATAAAAACAAAGTGTCAAGTCACATACTGTAAACAATGTACGCCACTCCTTGTTAATGATGAAATGCACATTGAAATTGTCGCAGTACACGGTTTAATCAAAGAGCTGCAAATCGTCAAATAATCTAAAATACGTCTCTGCTACTCTAATACAATTAATATGTTGATTTCTACTTCTAATTTTATCGAACGTATGATAAAAGAAATAAACATAAAAAAAATAGAAATTCGTTTACTTAAAAATACATATAGTACATGAAATAAAAAAAAAACGAGTGCAGTTAACACGCGGTAGAAGCGAAACTTTTCCAAAACAATCTCACCCGATGAAGAACCAAGGAGCCTTGAAAAGTGAGATCATAATCAAAGCAGCCAATGAGCACAGACCTGGCGCCGTTTCCGTTTTATATCTCAATCAATATGAGCCTTGATAGGAGTTTTATGCTTTTAGCGCTGTATTTTTAGCGCTGTATGCGTCATTTCCGTTTCATCCGAATTCCTAATCACAACGGGGCTATAGAAGTTTCACTTCAAAAATATAATAAGGAATAGAATTGCATTGCTATTATGGTGGCGGAGTTGTATTTCAATGTTTTCTGCGATTTCGAGCTAAAACAATAATCCTCGATCAAATTTTAATTTTGAAGTTTAATCCTGACGGAATTTCACACGTTTTTGTTCAAACAAAAATCAGTCTATTTGAATGAATGTAACAGATTTATTGATGAAACTTCTCATCTATACCGTTTATCTTTTTAATGTTCTGCAAAACACCCAATAGGGCGTTATGTTACATATTATCACTTCTATATATTTATTAAAGTGAAAACTTCTTTAGAACCGTTGAAAATCGATGAAACGAAATTTGTAATTTGAAACTCGATGAAACGAAAAATAGCGACTAAAAAGAGACAAACACATGTTTAGCCTGCGAGAGAAGGAGATAGTATAATCGATCTCCTCTTTTGCGTAGCCGATCGGTCTCGTCTTTGTGCGGTGCTACGTAGTCTTCCCACTCCTGTCTATTTTAGTTTTTTGAAGGTTTCACTTTTATCGTGTGAGAATTGCACACTCTGTATTTTTTTTTCTTTATCCCATGATTACATTTTATGGTTACAGAACGATCGGCATCCTGGCCGTGGGCATAGCCTCCATCGTTTCCATGTGCTGCTATACGGGGTTGGTGATCTACGCGACCTTCCACAATTGCGACCCGCTGAAGAACGGCGCCATCAGCAAGAGCGACCAGCTGTTGCCCTACTTCGTCATGGAGATAGCCGGCCAGATCCCTGGCCTCCCGGGCATATTCGTCAGCGGCGTCTTCAGCGCTGCACTCAGGTACGAATCATAGTAATTATGATGATGTGACAAAGGCAGTTCCGTGAAAAAACAGAGCATTGAAGATAAGTGAATAAAAGGAACAAATCAATTCCACACCTAACCTAAATTGACCGAACTGAACTTAGAATAGAGATTTATGACAAATATCCCTGATTGGTTGAATGTTCTTCAGCTACACCCCTACCACGTTCAACATCTTTCACTACTACGGTAACGAGCAATTTCGGTATATAGAACTTACTGCTTGCTCCTTGGCGTTTGCACTTCGTCCAGACAGCACGTTGATGGCGTATGAGGAATTCCCAGCTAGCAAATAACTATTTTGACAGTCAAAGGGTTCATGAAATCATTTGTTATTTTTTAATTGATAAAGTACTGTTTAAGATAAGATTTTTTTATGCATAGCACAAAGGGTGACAATTATTATAAATAATAATTATTAGCCTGAAACACTCAACTGAACAAATCTCCCGAGAAAGTAAAACTAAAGTATTTCACCAAAAAATGTACATAAAATGACATACTTTGTCTCGACGCCACCTATTGGGAGATTTAGCACTTACAATGCCTTTCCCATATACAAAATAAAGTTGGTTGTTTGTAGGTAGAAAAATATAATAAGCAGTAATTGTTGAATGAAACACTAAATATTAAATTTTACACTGAATATTGAATTATTTGGCGGGCAGGAGATAAGCCGACGTAGCTCAGTGGACAGAGCATTTGACCGGAAATTAGAAGGCCCGGGTTCAAGTCCCGTCGGCGGCATGTATCTTTTCTCGGGAGATTTTTTCAATTGTAGATGAGTGTTTCAGGCTAATAATTATTACTGATAATAATTGAAATAATTTGTGACTAATTATAATAATGTAAATACCTTTTTTGACAACCTCGTACGGCTGCCTCTTGCTTTGGGATATCCAAAATATCCACACGTCACGAGGTGTGAGTTAAGGCCGTTGTTCCATACTTTTCCTTTGTTTTCCCGATCGTTGTTCCTGTTAAAAATTGAGATACTACCAGCACCTATGGGTTGCTTGAGCAAGCTCCCAGACATTGATATTTCGAATGGTGCGAGGCTTGGCTGGACGCTGAGTGTTCGCAGCCTGTTTTAACTACCAAGTACATACTATGGAGGAAGCCATTTTTTTGTAGATGCTTTCGAATTGACATTAGTATAATCGTAGATTCTTTAAATGTGTGCAGGTTTTTACATTATAAAAGTGCTAGCATCCCATTATTATCGCTTCTTCCCAACGCAAGTTTTAACAGTAAACAACTGCCAGTGTTTGGCCCGGTGTATTGACACCGTATTATAATACATTTATAACATGTCCAAGTGAAATAAACAGTGAAGTTTTTTGCAAGGATAATTATTTTATTTAAAAGGACCCCTATCAATTTTGAACATGGTCCTTCGAGCCGGATGAACCAGCGGCCTATGGATTTACAGTCCACTCAGAGGACTGCAATAATATAAAAAAAACAAGAACCAGCTGCCAATTAATACAGATGACCAATATTACAATTACCGGAATCACAAAGATGAACAAAGGAAGACTGGATTCACATCGGAAATGAGATAAGTTTTTAGTGCCTTCCCACCCATACCCATTCCTTAATATCCATTCAGAAATCATTCGTAGTTTTTTAACAAGATTAATCCCATAAATATTGTATTGTAAAAAATAAAATCACTACCCACGTAAAGATTTTATGCAACTCATGATTTTCAATTGATTGAACATTAGGTTCTCAATTAACAATTGCCAGGAATATTGTCGTTGTTGTCTTTCAGGCGGGTAGCTTCTCAAATAAATAAATACGCATTGTCGGAACACATTTTATCAGGGATTAAGCTACGAAAAGGTATTTGTACACAAAATGGATAAGATCAAATCTTTAATAGCCAAGAGAGGCGTGATTAAGGGGAAATTGACGCGTTTCGCGGATTCTATAAACTCCTTGTCCGCGATTGAAATTAAACTGAGGTACGACCGAATAAAGCCATTGTTAGATCAATTCGAATCTATACAGGACGAAATTGAAATTTTATCGGATGAGGAACTGGAAAATTCTATTCAGCGCGAGACGTTTGAAAATCAATATTTTTCAGTCCTTGCTACTGCTAAAGGGGCGATGGACTCAATTAACGAGGGTAGAGTCGACATCAAACTCCCAACTCTCCAATTGAGAGAATTCGATGGGAATCAAAAAGATTGGGTAAATTTCGTTGAAACCTTTAAAACTTTGGTTCATAATAACAGTTCCTTGAGCAACGTCCAAAAATTCTTTTACTTACAATCTGCGCTGAAAGGGAACGCATTGAAAATAATTAGTAATCTAGAAGTTTCGGAATTAAACTACCTATCGGCTTGGGAATTGTTGCACGACAGATTTGCGAATCTCAGGGCTACCGTACATAAACATATCCAAACTCTATTTCAATTAAAGGATATGAAACATGAAGAGCCTGTAGCATTAAGGTATTTAATTGATGAAACTAATGTCAATTTGAAAGCGTTACAAAACATCGGAGTTAAAGTAGATCATTGGGATCCTTTGATTATTTACATAATTTCAAATAAATTGGATATAGCTACCCGGAGAAATTGGGAACAATATACATTGCAAGGTGAATTACCTACATTAAAGGAATTCATAAAATGTTTATCTGCTAGGGCACAAGTATTGGAGCTTATGAATGCTTCAGAGAAAAAATCTTCTAACCTACATAAAATGCAAATAGGCAACAATAATAACAAAAAAGATTCATCGGTATTCTTGGCAATAAAGGCAAACAACTGCATTTATTGTAATGATAAAGGTCATCAAATTTATTTTTGCAAAAAATTTCTAAAATTAAAATTACAGGATAGGATTGATGCTACGAAATCAATCCGGGCGTGTTTTAAATGTTTGAGGTTGGGTCATCAGGCACAGAGTTGCAAGACAAACCTAACCTGCAAAATTTGTGGCAAGTATAGCCACAATACTCTATTACACAAGGAGGTACCTCCGCCGGAGACCTCAAATATGGATGCTAATAACGAGGTTATAGTGTCGAATTTTTCTGCATCGGAAAAGGCAGAAAAAATAATATTATTGTCAACCGCCTACATAGGAATTGTGGGGGCCAACAATAAAATGTTTAAAGCTCGCGCCCTGATTGACTCTGGTGCGCAGAGTAATTTTATGAGAGCTGATTTTGCTAATAAATTAAATTTACCATGTGAATGGATAAACAAACCCGTGTCTGGGATCCATAATAATATCACACACATAAAAAAGAGAATTTCAGTGGAGATGACTTCGCTTAATACGGATTATAAACGCGAAATATCATGTCTGATTTTACAGGAAATTACAACCAATTTACCACAAGTGACAATGGCGAAAAAAGAGTTCAAAATACCACCAGGACTGGAGCTGGCAGACCCGAACTTCAATATAGCTGCACCCATCGACATCCTGTTGGGCGCGGAGAGCTTCTGGGAGATGCTAAACAACGATAGATTGAAACTCGAGTCAGGACCAACGCTTCAACGTACGCAACTGGGATGGATTGTGTCCGGTCCTATCAACGTGTACCCCAAACAAAGGCCTGTATCAGATTTTTGCAGTTTATCTATAAATAAGTTGAGTCATCAAATAGAAAAATTTTGGAAATTGGAAGAGATTAATTCCACTAAAATTCAAACTCAAGAAGAAAAGGCTTGCGAAGCCAGTTTTGTAAGTACTCATACTAGAGAAGATGACGGTAGATATGTAGTAAGTTTACCGCGTCGGGCATGCATTGATCAGTTGGGAAACTCATTGCTCACTGCCGAAAAAAGATTTAAAAACATAGAAAGAAAATTTGTGTCACATCCCGAGTTAAAGACACAATATGTAAAATTCATGCGTGAATATGAAGAACTGGGACACATGGAGATGTGTGACCAGTCAAAAGGGGATCGTGACTCCTATTTTTTACCGCATCACGCTGTAGTGAAAGAATCCAGCACTACTACTAAAGTGAGAGTCGTTTTTGACGGCTCCGCCAAAACCTCAAATGGAATTTCCCTCAATGAAGCCTTGATGACAGGACCTGTTATACAAAAGGATCTATATAACCAACTATTGCATTTCAGGAAACATCAAATAGTCATGACTGCCGACATCGAGAAGATGTACCGCCAGATTAACATGTGTGAAGATGACCTGGACCTACAAAAGATAGTATGGCGCGAGTCGCCACAGGATGTGCTCAAGCATTATCGTCTGAAGACTGTGACTTATGGACTGGCACCTTCCTCCTTCTTAGCCACAAGATGCTTAAAGCAAATTGGTATGGATAATAATTTAATTTTTCCTAGAACTAGTCAGGTCATAGAAAATGACTTCTATATGGATGACTTGTTAACGGGAGCAGATGAGCTGGAATCCTGTAAAAAGTTAAAAGAAGAATTAATCAGCATCTTGTCATCTGCGGGGATGACGTTGAGGAAGTGGAGGTCCAATGCGTTGGAATTGTCAGCCGAGTCGGGCCAAGCTAAGTGTGCCGATTCAGGCGATTCCGACAAAATTATTACTGACAATCCAAAGACTGAGAAAATATTAGGATTAACATGGAACAATGAATCTGATTACTTTTCTTATGTAATAATGAAGCCATCAGGTCCAACCGAGAGCAAACGAGAGATATTGTCTTGCATCGCATCAACCTTCGATCCATTGGGACTCCTAGGGCCGATAATAGTCATAGCCAAATTGATAATGCAAAGGCTGTGGCAGTCCAAAGCAGCATGGGATGATCAGTTACCTAATGAAATATTAGCACCCTGGAGGACCTACCTGCAAATAATTTTTCTTGGTATTTTCAACACATTTAGCTGAATTAAATCTTGCCGATTCAGGCGATTCCGACAAAATTATTACTGACAATCCAAAGACTGAGAAAATATTAGGATTAACATGGAACAATGAATCTGATTACTTTTCTTATGTAATAATGAAGCCATCAGGTCCAACCGAGAGCAAACGAGAGATATTGTCTTGCATCGCATCAACCTTCGATCCATTGGGACTCCTAGGGCCGATAATAGTCATAGCCAAATTGATAATGCAAAGGCTGTGGCAGTCCAAAGCAGCATGGGATGATCAGTTACCTAATGAAATATTAGCACCCTGGAGGACCTACCTGCAAGATTTAATTCAGCTAAATGTGTTGAAAATACCAAGAAAAATTATTTGCAAGCAAGCAAAAGAGCTACAGCTACACGGTTTTTGCGATTCGTCTGAGAAGGCTTTCGGAGCCTGTATCTATATGGTGTCAATGGACCACAGCGGTAAGTGGCATTCACACCTAATAACATCCAAATCAAGGGTAGCACCATTGAAGTCTATTTCACTGCCTAAGTTGGAGCTATGTAGTGCTGTACTACTGGCAAAATTAATGAAAACTATAAAACAAGCATTAAATATAATGAAGATCAACACATATTATTGGTGTGACTCTACGATAGCGCTGTGTTGGCTGAAAGGTCAACCTACTCGTTGGAGCACTTTCGTGGCCAATCGAGTAGCCGAAATACAAGAACTGAGTGATCCAGATCAATGGAGACACGTATCATCATCCGACAATGCAGCGGATATACTTTCCAGAGGAGCTACTGCGGATAAACTGATAAATTCTACAATATGGTGGAATGGACCAAATTGGTTGACCGACGGAGTCAACGATTGGCCTATATCGAACATTTCCTGTTCAAACCCTCCGGAGCTCAAGAGTAAAAATATTCTTTTATCTACTGATATTCAAGAATGGGAAATATTTGGAAAATTTTCCTCATTTATCAAATTGAAAAGGGTTACAGCATATGTACTGCGGTTTGTGAATAACTGCAGAAATATTAAAAGTAAAATTTCAGGTAATTTAAGTGTAGCTGAACTAGAAGCAAGTTTGAATTGTCTACTGAAATCAGCTCAGGCACATGCCTTTCAAAAGGAGTTGAAGACATTAAAAAACCAGGGAAATGTCAACAAAAATAGTAACTTAAAATCTCTTCATCCCTTTTTATGTGATGGTCTTATATATGTGGGCGGTAGATTAAATTTAGCTACACACCTATCGTACCAACAAAGACATCCAATTATATTGCCAGCTAAACATAAGCTAACCGAATTGATTATACGTCACTATCATTATGTAAACTTACACGCAGGACCTCAAGCGCTATTAGCTGAAATAAGATTAAGGTTTTGGCCTATTTTTGGGAAAAATACTGTTAAAAAGATATTACATAAGTGTATTGTGTGTTTTAGGTGTAATCCTCGTATTGGTAACCAGATCATGGGAAGCTTACCGAGCGAAAGAATCACACCGAGCCGACCTTTTGCTATCACGGGGGTCGATTTTGCTGGACCGATTCCAACCAAAAGTGGGCCACTGAGGAGAGCTCCACTCGTGAAATCGTATTTATGTATTTTTGTTTGTTTTTCCACAAAGGCGGTTCATTTGGAATTAGTTTCGGATTTATCTAGCAATGCTTTTTTGAACAGTTTAAAGAGATTTATATCCCGTAGGGGAGAACCTGATAAGATCTTTTCCGATAACGCTAGCAACTTTCGGGGGGCCAGTAATAGGCTCAAGGAGCTGTATACCAGTTTGAGAGAGAACAACGACAAGATTCAAAATTATTTAGCTAACAGAGGTATTGAGTGGAGGTTCATAACCCCTCGAGCCCCTAGTCAGGGAGGGCTGTGGGAAGCTGCGGTCAAGTCAGCAAAGTTTCATTTGTATAGAGTCACTAGTAATTCTGCTTTAACATTTGAACTTTTGTATACCTTAATTTGTCAGATTGAGGCCTGTCTAAATTCCCGTCCATTGACTTCCTTGTCTGATGACATCCACGATTACCAACCCCTCACCCCAAACCATTTCCTCATAGGCACTAAATCCTCTATCATTCCGGAGAGAGATGTCCGAGCCATACCAGACAACAGGCTGACCCAATATCAGAGAATCCATGCGCTAATGTTATCCTTTTGGTATAGATGGAAGCGAGAGTACTTGATGGAGCTACAAAAAAGGACGAAATGGCAAACCAGTAATCAACGGGCACTGCAAAAGGATGATCTGGTTATTCTGAAGGAAGATAATTTACCTCCACCATTATGGAAAATGGCGCGAGTTATATCTACACATCCCGGCGCGGATGGTGTAGTGCGAGTGGTTACCCTGAAAACCCCTCAAGGAATCTTTGTCAGGCCTATCACAAAGATATGTCTAATGCCTCTGGACCCGGAAGCTGAACCTGTGACGGACGCCCCGGACCCTTCCGTCAGTCCGGACACCCCGGACGACCATGATGAAACTTTTTAGGGTGAAAATATTTAAAAAAAAGACCCTTTAAAGATACCAATCCCAGGAACAACATGACAACCTATAAATTGATGATTGATTGCACCCCGCGCTGTGGTGCTTATATCGTGGACTGCACCTGGAGAAGATCCTAACCAATGGACTTGAAAAAAAAAAGACAATTGTGTTGTGTTGGGTTGGGTTTTATTATAATATTATTTTGTGTTGGGTTGTGTTCTATTATAATAGTATTTTGTGTTAAGTTATTATTTAAATATGTAAAAAAATTTTTTGGTTAATTGAAGTTTATATAATTAGTTTAGGTTAATCACCTTAAAATTCAACTTGTGAATGTACATTTTTAAATAATAGTATAATAAGCAGTGCAGGATCATTTAGTTTTGGCTGCTAATTTATAATAGGTAAAATTATTTGTTAGTATTTGTACGGTATTTAGAGTTAGGATTTGTGTTTTTTTTTGCTTTTGCTTTGATTGTCTTCCCCTGTTTTTTGTTATGTTTTCTTGAAGGGTTCCTAAATCGGTATGGGCGATTTAGTAACCCCGAGGCGGAAGCTATGTTAAAAATTGAGATACTACCAGCACCTATGGGTTGCTTGAGCAAGCTCCCAGACATTGATATTTCGAATGGTGCGAGGCTTGGCTGGACGCTGAGTGTTCGCAGCCTGTTTTAACTACCAAGTACATACTATGGAGGAAGCCATTTTTTTGTAGATGCTTTCGAATTGACATTAGTATAATCGTAGATTCTTTAAATGTGTGCAGGTTTTTACATTATAAAAGTGCTAGCATCCCATTATTATCGCTTCTTCCCAACGCAAGTTTTAACAGTAAACAACTGCCAGTGTTTGGCCCGGTGTATTGACACCGTATTATAATACATTTATAACATGTCCAAGTGAAATAAACAGTGAAGTTTTTTGCAAGGATAATTATTTTATTTAAAAGGACCCCTATCAATTTTGAACAGTTCCCGATCGAGTCTCCGATCGGCATAGCGATTTGTTTATTAAGTCTCGACTCCCTGTTAGTCAGAGAGCTGCGTTTGGAAGAGCATTTGAAGATCGATGAGCCAAAATTTCGACTCAACAAATGATCAGTAGGATTGGAAACAACGGCCGTTAGTGCCTAGGCGATTGAGTTGCCGCTACAGTTCCGCGGCGAGTGGTAGTCACTTATTCCAGCCCCTAATTCCTAATACAGAGTTACTGGAACTGTGATTAGGTAGTAAATTAGTAGTAGATACTCATGTATAATATATCGTACAAATTTATCGTAAAATATATCGTTCTGTATTTTTAGTAATAAATATTTTTAATTTTTAAACTTTCACTTGCTTATTTTAATTTGGTTAATAAGTAAATAAAATACATTAATTAAAAACCAAATCAAATAAGCCAATTCAAAACATCTTCAACCAAAACTAACCTAATACATTCAACTTTAAAAGGGGAACAGCTAATAGCGATGTCCGATGAGGCGACAAAAAAGCTGCGTAGCGGCGACCAAGCCCCATAGCACGGTCGATAGAGATTGATAGGTTAGCTTTAGTTATATAGGATTGATAGTAACTTCTCATTGTTCCCTAGATCAACTGCAGATCGCTAGCGTACAAACAATAGTTGACGTCGAATATATTAAGAACACAACAATGGCACAATTCAAAAAAACCTCATTATTCAGGAGAGCAGTTTGAATATTTCGTTTGAGTGTATTAACCATTGACGTAGGGTTTAATACTTGGTTGAAGGTATTAACCAATAAAAAAAAAATTATTACAAAATTTGAAAAGCAGTGTATTAATATTTATTAGGTTTAATATTATAATAGTGGTACAATGATCATTGTGGCACTATTTTTACTTGAATTCTTGTAAAACATTATAATATTAAACGGCGTACTCAATTTTAAGGCCACAATAACATTTTTAAGAAATGTGCCGTTTTTATCAAAAAATAGAATAGACATCCAGAAACATTTCTGCGTACTTAGCTCATAATGCATTTTTTTACTTGTGCCACTGTTATCCCTCTTGTGCAACTTAGTCATTGTGAACTGTTACTTATTCGTTGGCCACCTGCGGTCATGATAGGGAAGATGAGAAGTTACCGAAAGTTATCCTATCAATCCTTATCGATCGACTATTAGACGGGCTGGTCATGTAACCGCGAACAGAATTAAACATATTCAAATACTTTTGTTTTTTAACTAGGTACTGATAATTTCTAGTTGAGTCACTCGTAGGGAAAAACAATGTATATCACACGTAGAGATTTAAAAAAAAATACATTTGTCATGTCGTATTAAGTCAGACGTCATTTCTTTATATCCACAGTCCTCCTCACTAGGGATTCCTGTTCTGAGGTGGACTGTAGTATTGGCGACAAAATCGCCCCGTAAATGCATGACACAGGGTAAAGCTGCCATGTACGATTGACTTGGATAACTTCCACCTCGTAGAGACACATTCACTCATTGACGTATATACTTGGTCAAAGCATCCACACGTCATGAGACTCGTACGCTCGCCTTCCAACAGGTGAATAAAGCTACTTTATTTTCTTCTCCCTCTCCTTGAAGAGTTTCCTTGGCACCTGCTTATTTGTGACCCGCGTTGTTTATAGTCCATTCCATTGTACAGCCGCTTTTCAAAAGCTTCAATCTTGTTCGTGAAGCTTGCTTTCAATGTCCACGCCTCGCATCGTGACCCTATAGCGAGTATCGTGATCCTACGTGAGTATATATACTTTCAATAACTCAAAAGATTAATTTTATTCGAAGTTGACAGTTTTAAAACTAATATAAAACTTATTTTTGCGATATCTCGAGCACCTATAATTCTCGACAGTGATTCTAGATACTTTATTATTTTGTTTACATTAGCTGCACACGGGAGGCCCTGAGGGGGATTATTTTCCTCGGGGTCTCATGTGTGGAGCTAATGTAAAAAAATAATAATATTGACCGGGTTCATGGGGTGAGGTCTGGTCTTGGAGGCGGATGACCAGGACACACTCCATATTCCTACCCACCCCTTAAACCCTTTTCCTCCCCAGAACTCTCCTATCCTTCCTTCCCTTAAAAAAAACCCTCCGCACAGCATCCCCAAAGATGATATAGGCCCTGATGGAAATTATTTTCCTGAGGGCCTCCTGTGTGGAGCACATGAAAAAAAATGAATTCAGAGGTCTTTGGCCTGTGCCATTTTTGGGGATGCTGTGTGGAAGGTCTTTTTAGGAAAGGAAGGAGAGGAAGTTCTGGAAAGAAAAATGGTATTAGGGGTGGGAAGAAATCTGGGGGTCAGGGTGTCCAGGAGTGACGGATGTATGAATCCATCCCTCCCACTACGGTGCAATGATGTTCCGAGAGAGTACTGCTGGAGAAGTCAAAGAAACTCCCTCAACAATTCTCTCTCGATTCGGTCTACCATGTATCAGGTAAGCAGACGTATCGGCTGTCAAGGCCCGGACAAATCTCACCCCATGATTTCGGGCACCCCTGCTAAGTCACCAAACGTAGCGAACCACTTGGGGTGACCTGTGGCAGAGGTGTTGGTTATCCAATAAATGGTTTCCGGGGTGACGGTGCCCATACCTGCCTCACAAAGTGAAATTTGCTTTTTATGTTTTTTTTTTGTAAAATTTGTAAATCAACGCAATTATTTTCAGATCGCAACGTAATTTCCATACAGAGCTTCGGAGATCATAAGTAAGAAAAACTCAAGTAGTTTTATTACTTATATGATATCATATACATTTTTTTTTACATTAACTCCACACAGGAGGCCCTGAGGAAAACAGTTTCCCTCAGGGCTTATGTCATCTGAGATGCTGTGTGGAAGATCTTTTTGAGGAGATTAAAGAATGAACATTGGTATTGAAGATACCCATGTTGTAGGAAGGAGGAAACACAAAGGCCAGCAAATCACTCCACAGCCGAGCTGTTAAACACAAGAACGAGACGAAGAAGCGACCTGTTCTCATGTGACAAATGATGGGCACGCGTTTGGCGTATTTCCCGACTATGCACCGGTTCCGAAGGGATCAATGACTCCAGTTCCTCGGAGCATCTTCTATTGTAATACCGGTAGAAGAAGGATAGCATTCCCATCCGATGCCTGTGCTCTAAAGACTGCAATCCGTCTGTTAAGATGGGAGAATCCATCAAACAGAGTCGAGGGTATTTTTCAGGTATTTTGAAGCTCCAGACCAGAGGTGGCTGTCAAATTCAACCGTGGGGCGCACTTTTGATTCGTTTAGAAAAGTGTTGAGACTAAAAGTGCGTTTACATTATAAAGTGCGTATACACGAATAAAGCTTCAGGAAGATGATTAACATGCCGTTATATAAAAATTCAATGAGTTTTTTAAAGTGTATAAGTATGCAAGTGCATGTTGGTAGATACCAGTTTGCACTTAGACATCAATATATCGCGAAGTTTCATCATCGTAGCACTTGGATAACGAGGCTTCCGCGCGAGCGGGTAATCTGAGTGGGAAACAATATTTCTCTCTCGAGATGCTGCTGAAGCAACGACAAGTATCTTCATTATGAAAGGAACTTCGAATCTTGGGAGGAAATCGGGCTGCGTTTCGTTGATGTTGACACTACTGCAAACATTTGATGTTGACACTACTGCAAACATTGGATGATATAATACACGAGTAGATATCGACCACTAGCGTGTTGTTAGGTTTTGATTTTTGAAGTGGCATGGCACCGTTGTGATTTGAAACTCGATGAAACGAAAAAACGACTCACAAAACACATATATCTATAGTATTTACCCTGCGAGAGAATGATCGAATAGTATAATCGGTATCCTCTTGTGCATTCATGTCTACTTCAGTTTTCTGAAAGTTTCACCTCTACCGCAGGTGAACTGCACACCTTTTTTTATCGGAGTTAGGTTATTTCTTATCGGAGTTAGGACCTTCCAAAAATCGTTAAAATTGCCTAATTTGAACGCCATCATCAGACGTTCAGTATACAAACTAGACAATGTATTTTAAAAAAACTTACAGTCATAGAGTATTTTCTTCTAATTCAGTTGGTAAAAAGAACTAAAGTATCGGTCCAGTCTTGGAGGAGAAAAAAAGAAAAAACAAAACCTTTTGATAATTTTATTTGGGTATTATTAGCCTGAGGTGTAGTTGTCCCTTTCGTAGTTCTGTGAACGACTTTGCGAAATGTTGATCATTCTGATTTGACATGCGCAACAGCGCTCTGGCGGAATAAAAATGTACCATTAAAAACGGCTACCATCTTGAAAGGATTGACCGGACCCGAAACAACAAAATGGTCGAATTGAAACAGATCGTCACAACCTAATCAGAAAAAATAAATAAAATACCTTTATTTTACGATTCCATGAGAAAACAAAACATTGAAGAAGGGAAAAGAAAAAGAAATTGATAACTAAACTAACTGATTATCTTTTTCTTTTAAAATTTTACCCATTACTGCATTATACTTCAGAGTGGAAGAACCTTCAGTATTAAAGATTGGAATCGAAATTATTAAATTCTAGACTCGAATTCATTCATAATCGAATCCTGCTTGTGACCAAAGCTTGTGGCCTGGTACTTTTCAACTAACCTCGTCCCATCTTCTTCGCTTTCCTCTCTCCTTCCCCTACCTCACTCCATTTAGCCTGTCCAATTGTCCATCCTCATCAACATACCCCAAACAGAAATGCCATCCTCCCATTGACTCCGGATAGTTAGGACTTTTGTGCGGTATAAGAAAAAAGTCAATTGGACAACGATGGAAGGCTAGCTAGCAGAGGACTGTAAGTCCAGATAGGGACCTGCCTCTTTACCGCTCGTCCAACTAACCGATCATGTACATCTTCAAGACTAATGGTTTTTTAAATAATCATCAATATTTTAGTATTTTAAAACGCAGTCGTAAACAGCTCAATTGAAAAATTTATTTATTTATATTAACTTCGGTCAACGATCAATATTTATATGAATGAAGCTACTGAACAGACAAACCCTAGAAATGTGAACTGTGATATGAAAGAAATCTGGTTTCCAAAATTAGTATAAGACTCCGAGGGCCTAGACACGTTCTCGATCTTCAAAAATGTTATCCTGTTAAACTGCGATTAACTGTAGCTAGAAAAAACTTGCTAAATTATATTGCTAAAATCGTGTACTCCATCAAAACCAAGTTCAGAAATCACATTACTGATGTATTTCAGGTGTAGTTTGTTTATCAGTACATATCATTCTCTGTGTGGTCCTATAGAAGACTACTAGGAATTTCCTGGAGAGACCACATCACAAATGAGGAGGTTCTCCAAAAAATCGAAGGAGGAAGGCACCTGCTCAGGGACCTTGTCCGAAAGGCGCGCAAGATGGATCGGCCATGCAATAAGACAAGAAGGCCTCTTGCATGCCATAATGGAGGGTATGACCGAGGGGACAAACGCTAGGGGACGCCCACGCCGAGAGTACCTGAAGGACCTGCTGGTGGACGTGCGCTGCTTATCATATGCAGAATTCAAAAGAGCCGCACAAGACAGGGAAGAGTGGAAGAAACGAATAGATGAAATTGCTGCAAACCAATCCCAGGATTGAAACCAGAGAGAGAGAGATCATTCTCTTATTTCATTTCCCCTAATTCTCAGTTAGTTTTATTTTTATCTGGTTTCCTGTGTCATCATCAAAGTGAAAACTTGATTATGATGTCACTTTTAAAGGCTCCTATTGGTTGATATATGAAAAGGAAATTATGCAAGGTCTGCGCTCATTGGTCGCTTTGATTATGACCTCACTTTTCAAATATTGGTTTAGATTGTTTTGGTAAAGTTTCACTTCTACCGCGTGTAAACTGCACTCGATTTTTTCTTTATTTGTTTTCTATTGTTGTTTGTTTCTACGTAACCTGTCTTTTATTTTTCTTCTATATCAAAATACCCATGTAAAATGTAACTATTTCCTCCCACCTATAAATTGTAGTTTCCTCCCGTCCTAAAATGAGTTCTGTAACTCATCGGGATTGCCCTAGCAAGAAATACAAACAATGAAAAAATAAATATAAACATCCAATCTTTAAACCACTCCAAAACGAACATACAAAGAAAACATAAAAGAAAGCGACATCTTGCGACTCCGAAGAAGAAAACACAAATACTAATCAGATGACCAAATGTATAGGAAAAGGTACACTGGAATTCGACGACAAAAATATGGAAAAAATCAGACTTCACATGTATAAAAAAAAAAAGTGCTTCGTATTCTCCCCACTCTTGTCTACTTACTTTTCTGAAGGTTTCACTTCTACCGCTTGTGAGCACACACTATAAGTTTTTTGTGCAATCTTTCATTGCCTTATTCAGGTGTAGTTTGTTTGTGAGTTCATACCATTCTCTTTCATTTCCACAGTTTTTCAGTTAGTTTTACATTTATCGTGTTTACTGTGTTATTATTTATTACCGAGTCTGTAAACAAATTTTATTGATAAATTAAATTAAATAATAGTTGGTCACTCCGTTGTACTCACCAAAAAGAGACTTTTGTACAAGGTGTGGCAACGCTCAAGAAAAGATTTTATCAATTAAAAATATTGGAATATAGGAAAAATGCTCCTTTTACTTCAGGCACTCGGACACATTAACTTCTATGAGTTTATCTCTTCAGTACATGAAGCATATTTTATATTATAATATGTTTTCAATGAAATTCACGTAAAAAATTCCAAGAAGCAATATTTTGTCGGTGTACCATTTTTATTTAGAAAAAAACTTGCAGCTGTAAAATGTGTAGATGTTAATATTTTAAAAACGTGTATTGGAAGACTGAGTACACATGTATAGATGTATAGAGAGTTTGTTGAGACATACCTGACTTACTGTAACTCCGTACTTACTTACTGTGACTCTGTGGCTCATATAAGATATATTTAAGACATGTTCCAGAGCACAGAATATCTTAGTATCGCCCTAGTGTAGGACCACTATTTCGAATTTAAAAGTTGTTGAAATGACTTTAGCCGTGTTTGGTGAATAGATCTGAATAGCCAGGTACTTCCCAACCCTCTCTTCTCTATCTCCTTTCTTTCCCCGGTGGCGCCTCTTGACTTTTGGGTGTGCTAGAGTGCTGATATTAAAAAAAATGGCATTATTGATGTTGTTGTAGCCGAAAAAAATTTTTTTATTTTTTTGAAAATCAGTTTTTTGTATGAAAAATTTCAGAAAGTTTCAGTTTGGTGGTGTGCCGCACCGATTTCAAAAAACACCAATTTTTGAAAAAAAAAATATATATATATATATATTTCTTGAAACCATTTTGTAACCAAAATGTGATCTACAATTTTGGCACCCAATAACCTCAGTAATCAGCTCATAATAACCTCAGTAGTTAAAGAAAGTCAGGTACGTCTCTTAACATCATGTTTAGAACAAAATAAGTCAAATAAAGGCAGGTTTCTTGCATTAAAAACATTTTCTGTATTATTTTTTACAGCTCTATGTCTACGGGCCTGAATTCAATGACTGGGGTGATATTTGAAGATCTAATAAGGCCGTTATACAAGAAGCCTATTTCGGAAGGAACAGCTTCTTTCATCATGAAGATTATCGTCATCATCATAGGTTTGTTATATTTTCTATTTGAATAAGGTGTACTTATAATTAAATAGTCTATTTAGTAAAATACCTACGATAGCCAAAAATCTTTTGTAAAAATACGTACCGGCACTTTAGTTTGACAAAGTTCAAAGGGGGCTTACATTAATTACGTAAGCAGCTTTTCTTCCAATCTAGACCCCCCGCCCTCCTTGGTGAGATAAATTTGGGCCACTTGGTATATTCTTTTCAAGTAACGTGAGATTTTGATGCCCCCTTTTGAGCTCACGTAATTAATGTACGAACCTAACGGTGACCCGACAATTGATCAGACGAAAGTTGGCCCGCCGACAGTTGATCCCTCTGCCAATTGTTCTCTCGGACGGTTGATCCCCTAAAAGATTATTTCTTCAAGTAAGTACGCAAAGTTGATATACGGCCGTACAACCAAATTCGATAAAATTATCTCTGCAGGCGTCTTGAGTGGAATTCCGCTATGCAATGCTCTTATATACGTAAGTCGTATTTTGTTATTTGGAACGAAATGCATCCCTTAATTTTTTGTGTTTTGCTTTCAACCAAAGATATTGAAATGCCACGTACGACATACTTACGTTTCGTTTTGTATTTTTAAAGCTAGGTATCTATTAGTGAAAAAATATTAGTGAATACTTCTTTAACACCGTTGTGATTTGAAACTCGATGAAACGGAAACGAGTGACACTAAAAAGAGACAAGCACGTACTTCTGTAGAATTTAGTCTACGAGAGAATTTATTAATTTAGCCTACGACTAATTGGTGTCCTTTTTGTGCGGCGCTTCGTAGCCTATCGGCTTCATTTTTGTGCGGGCTTTGAAGAATAAAATGTAAAATAGTTTTTAAACTTTGTAACAGTATTATCTTTAAAATAAAAAAAAACAAAGTCGGGTTAGTTACACCATTTATAACTCGAGAACGGCTGGACCGATTTATGATCTTTGATTTGTTGGATTTGTCTCCGCCCGGAATAGCAGAATAGCTATTAATTTCTTATATTCTTTTCCTCATACATTTTGCATGGAACGAATTCTCATATATTGAAAGAGGTGCAGGAATATTGTGATTAGTATAACATTGAGTAGTGCGTGAACTCTAAAAATTCAAAAACGTGAAATTTCAATGCGATCATTGTTTTGCTTTTGTTCTTAAACAAATAATGCTACCCCTCTTTCTTACACGCTAAATGTCAATAGTCGAAAATGGGACAAACGGTGCGTATGTCTGCACCCCTCCAATGGAAAAATACAATAAATATAATAAATCTCCCTCACGCATATAAAGAAAATGAAACGCAATTCCCGTAAGTAAGTGGAAACGTAAGAAAATCACAAAAATGTACACAACGTACACAACGCCATCTCTGATAAGGACAAAAACAAAACACCGACAGTTGCGCATCGGTAATAGCTTCATTGCGTAATTTTTAACTTAATAAAAAAGCTGAAGTTAATTCAGCTAATAACAACAGTTATTGATTCTGAGGCGGTACAAAGTTCGCCAGGTCAGCTAGTTATAAATTATCTATAATTATCCTACTCCTAATACTCTGCATTCGTCTCATTGTCTCGAAGTTTAGTTTTCTGAAGATTTCATTTCTACCTCGTGCGAATTGCGCACATGATATATTTCTTTTATTTCAAAAGGTTACAAAGTATTTCAGTCACATCACGATTCTCTTCGCCTTCCGTGGCGCAATTTCCGCTAGTATACCAATCGGCAACATGGCAGTTTCCTGAATAGCGTTTCACGTAATTTATTTTCATACTTTGCAATGGCTAATGGCAGATCAATAAACTGCACCAAGACCCAATCCCGTTTAATAATTAATTGTTCAAATGCCGGCTAACGTTGTTCGTACGGGAAATGACATTTTTTTAAGTAACACATTACAAGAGGTACCACGTCTGTACACGTACACTGTACAACCGTGTGAAATGTATCACCAATGCTGGTTAAGGAATGAGCTGTCAGAAAGGATTTATTAGTGCAGCTTTGAAGCGGTCTCCTGTCCGCCAAAATGCTGCTACTTCCTCCGAGCAAATCTCCGTTTGAATATTTGTAAAACAGACTTAGTTATGATTTTCGTATGTTGGACATATTAGGTTTCGTATATCGGAGGCATTGCAAACGATTTGTTAACACTGGTTAATCAAATGGGTTGGGGCTTCAACCAAAACTCCCTAGATCACAAGGTCGGTACACTCATTCGGTGACCGGCCAACTCAGAATGAAACCAACTCAGAACCACCTCAGAAAGGTCATTAAGAGTGATGATAAAAAAATTGGTTAAGTGGGTTAAGTTAGGTTTTAGGGTTGGCGGCTATTTTAAAATTATTTTTTCATACCTTTTTATGACATTTCTGAGGTGGTTCTGAGTTTGTTTTTTTTTTAAATAAATAAACATAAATTTTATGGAGGTTCTCTTACAAGTTAGAAGGCCAATTGCATTCAGTGATCTAGTTTGCTCCAACCCAGTAACTGGCAGATGTGCCTGAGGTGTAACCATTATTTCAATTGCTAACCATTTTACATTCACAGCCCATCCAGTTGTTATTATTTTGAAAAGTGCCACATGAACACATTATAAGTAGGTATTAGAATAAAAAAATCGTCTCGTACAATATGAAAGTACCTGTCTTATGTAAAAGTATATTGCACAATAGGCCAATTGCATCACAGTTTTTAATTTTTTTTCCGGTTTAGGCAAATATTCAAAGACATTCTGTATTTTTTTATCATATTTTTGAAACTCTGGCGATTTTTTGAAAATTTCAATCCGAAAAATCAGACCATCTTTTATATACCGGAAAGACGTGACATAATTTTACAGGTGCGAAAAAACGACAATTACATAGCCAAAATCATTTAAAAAAAAATAACGTTTTCTACAAGAAAGGGCACAGGAGAATAACGAGGCATACCAAAAATATTACATCTCATAAATAATTTTTCCTTGATCTCTCTTATTGATCATAAATCATTATAATGTTCAACGTCTATATTACTAAATCCAATGTAATATACTTCTACTTGTAAATTATAATAATAATAAAAATATTATAAAATTATACCTCCAAAACACGTACCGACATCTAAAATGAACGGGGTTCTCTTCATAACATCTGTCAAAAAGTCAAACCAATTGATAAGTTCGCAGAGACCAAACAATAAATCTAGTGAATGTTAAATGTCAAATTCAAAAATTCGCCTAAAATCAAAGTGATGCCATATAAAAAAAATAAATCAGTGTGGAATTTTACAAAATTAATAGGTACATTTTCATGTAGTGACGTCACGGGCCCAAATAATGGATTAATTTATTTAAAATTTAAAAAAAACTGTACATTTCAGAAAAAATTTACTAATATTTTCGTAATCTTAGTAAAAAAATCTATCCACACGATTTTTTCCAAGTCGTTATGAAATCCATGCAAGTGGCCTATTATATGTACTTTTGCCTCTGGTCTGAATTTAAAAATAAAATAAATCGCAATTGCGACACATGAATATCTAAAGGTAACTTCGACCCAATATGTACTCTACTGTCAGACATTGTAGAATGACGTGCTCAGTCAGCAATGTAGGGACCATAGGAATCTTGAATGTCTAAGGTAGCATAAATAGTAACCTATGGTTACTATTTACTATCTCTTGCTAGTCTATAGTCATGTGTGTCTAAGGTAGCATAAGGTAGCATAAATAGTAACCTATGGTTACTATTTACTATCTCTTGCTAGTCTATAGTCAAGTGTACTGTACATTTATTCAACTTTCATTGAATGAAGTGTTTGTAATAACAATTCGATATTTTTTTGTTCAGTTTCAATAACGGGAATAGAGAACCCTCTTTAGTAGAAATTCATTAAAATCAAAGATGACAAAACAATGTATTTTGGAAAAGAATCCACTAGCTGGGTTACCCGGCTTCTCTCAGGACAACATTCGAGAGTTTCTGGAAGGTTTCACATTGATGTTCCCGATTCCCCATTCCCGAACATTCCAGAATGTTCCTGGATGTTCTGGAACGTTATAGAATGCTCTCAAATACTCTAACTGGGGTGTCCAGCATCGCTCAGGGAGTTGACGTGAGATTGAATTGACGTTCGAATCCACGACGGATCTTGCTTTATATACCCTATATGGGTAGCCCTATACAAAAAAGACTTCAAATGTTCCAGATCATTCCACAACATTCAGGAGTGTTCTGGAATGTTCCACAATGATTGGGGATGTTCCGGTATGTTCCCGAACGTTCCATCCTATTCCTGAACATTCCACAACATTCCAGAATATTCCGGGATGTTCTGGAATGTGGTGGAATGCTCAAGAATACTCTGGAATGTTTTGAACTGTTCTAGAAATTTTAAGGGGGTGAAACTTCCAGCCCTTATATTTTTAAAAGCACGCCCTCCAGGTAAAAACTGGAACTTTCTTCATAAATGGGGAGGGCTACAACACAATATAACTCCCGTTATCGTATCGTCTTTAGTTTTATCGACATGCACATTGTACACTTTTTTAATAATGTATATTGAAGATTAAGATTATCCAAACATCTAGAACTTTCCAGAACCTTCCAGACTCACCGAAACTCTCCGCCACTCATTTCTGAAAGCTACTAGAACTTTCTCCTTCCGTAACATCCTAGAGCAAATAGGAAACCTTCCAGATCTATCTAGAACCTTCTAGACTCACCGACACACTCCATCGCTTCATCCATAACTTTCTACAGCTTTATCGAATCTTATAGAACTTTCCGGAACCTTCTTTCTAGAGCTACTTACTTTCATTCTAGAGCTTAATCAAGCCTTCTAGAACTTTTCGGAATCTTCTAGACTCACCGAAATACATCCGGCACTCCTTCCTGAACTTTTTACAGCTTTATCGAACCTTATAGAACTTTCCGGAACCTTCACCTCACGTACGTACTCCGCCATTCCTTCCAGAATTTTCTACAACTTTATCAAACCTTCTTAAACTTTTCGGAACTTTCTGGACTCACCGACATACTCCGCCACTCCTTCCAGAACTTTCTGCAGCTTCATCGAACCTTATAAAACTTTCCGGAACCTTCTAGACTCATCGATACACTCCTCCACTCCTTCCAGAACTTTCTACAGCTTTATCGAACCTTCTAGAACTTTTCGGAAGCTTCTAGACTCACCGACACACTCCTCCACTCCTTTGAGAACTTTCTACAGCTTCATAGAATCTTCTTGAACTTTTCAGAACCTTCTAGACTCCTGCACTTCTTCCAGAACATTCCAGAGTTCAATCAATTTTTCTAGAAGTTTCCGGAATCTTCTAGACTCTTCTTGAAGTTTCTAGAGTCTTCTTAGAACTTTCAGCATTTATATCTTCAAAAGCAAGCCCTTTAGGTAAAAACGAATACCCTTATTCCCTAGGGGGGATTAAGATCTACCATACCATATAACTCTCTTGATCGTACCGGTACTCGTTTCTGAGTTTTTGCGTTCCACACGTTTTTTGGACTTTCTTTTATAATATATATTGACATTCATATGGATCAGATTATAATTTAGGTGTGCATTTAGATATGAATATCATAATATCATGCTATAATGAGCATTTCGTAATTTCTCTGGAACTGACTCTGAGCAAAGCGAACTCGTGTGCGTTGTCACGTAAAAAGACAAAGATTTTCATTCACGGAATAAATATAATTATTCCAGTGGAAAATCTGCAAGGAATAACTGAAAATTACACCGATCAAATAGAATAACTGGAATGTAGTTTAGGGGCTTATTTATTTATTTATTTTTTAAAGCCCTCTTTCGTGGCTTTTACATATGAATAATAAGAAATATACAGTATTATAACTGATCGGTCAGTGGTTGAGTGGGCATCGCGCTTAGGTCGTCGGGCGTCGCGTGTTCGAATCCTCAGTTGGCTAAGTCCTCCATCACAACACAAGCAACATTTTCGACTTTCTGTGGTGGTTGTAGGAGATTTTCAAACATTTTTGGGTTATTTGTAACCCGGGAATGTTTGTCTTTCTTTTTATAAAAAAAAAATTGCCTCAGTAATATTTTATATTTTTTAAAAGTTAAATTGAAGATGTCCACTGACTTTGTATAATTGTTTCCCTCCAATAGTATTCTGGGCAAAGAGGAATACATATGCTAGTTAGTTCCAGAATTTCTGCACTGACGTAGATCCTGACTTCTAGTATTAGGGTACGAACAAAAACAAAGCGGGTTTCGGTTTTCAGATTAACGGCGCTCAATGCCCGGTTCCACCGGCGGTAGTTAACGCCGATATGTGGACAAACAGAACGCGGATAAAACCTGCGCTACCTGCGCGGTTTTATCCGCGTTCAGCTGTCAGTTTTTACGAAATGTCGAGTTCGTCAGACGATGATTTTTAACTCTTGGAGAATCCTTTCGTGAAATTAAGGAATAAAACAATTGGTATTTGGTAATTGGTATCTTTAAATATGAAAAAAAAAAACCTCAGGAGAACATGATAATATGTTATGTACATGCCTGAAAGGAATTCTCTTGTGAAATTTGAGGTTATTTCAAAATTTTATCCTGTTGATTGCTTTCTAGCTCAACAACATTTATGTTGCTTTGTAATGTATTTCTTTTAACCCAGATTAGCGATTTTTTGAGCGGCAATTAATAGATCGCTCATTTTAATATTAGATTCCTTCAAAACAAGCTTCACCAGTATTGCCATGTCCCAAAAATGAAAATGTTTCAAGGATAAAAAAAATTCTAAACTGAAGTCTGATTTCAGGATTTCCTCGTATGACCCATGCTAAAAATCATATCCCACTCAAAAGTATTTATTTTGTTAATTAATGACATATTCGCATGTTTTTTTTAAATAACCATAGAGGACACCAAATCATGATATAATCCAAAATCCACGTAAACATGGCAAAAACCAAGCACATGGCAACATTGAGTTTCACTGACCGGTGTCACCGGCGAGCAGGAATTAAGAATTCATTCCGGTAAAGCTTATCGGCGCCGCCTCGCGCGGACACAAATCTGAACCTGCTTTCACTGTGTTCGGTCTGATACATTTACATACAAACATTCTTGTCGGCACGCCTGCGCCAGTCGGTTACAAAGTATTTCAGTCACATCACGATTCTCTTCGCCTTCCGTGGCGCAATTTCCGCTAGTATACCAATCGGCAACATGGCAGCTTCCTGAATAGCGTTTCACGTAATTTATTTTCATACTTTGCAATGGCTAATGGCAGATCAATAAACTGCACCAAGACCCAATCCCGTTTAATAATTAATTGTTCAAATGCCGGCTAACGTTGTTCGTACGGGAAATGACATTTTTTTAAGTAACACATTACAAGAGGTACCACGTCTGTACACGTACACTGTACAACCGTGTGAAATGAATCACCAATGCTGGTAAAGGAATGAGCTGTCAGAAAGGATTTATTAGTGCAGCTTTGAAGCGGTCTCCTGTCCGCCAAAATGCTGCTACTTCCTCCGAGCAAATCTCCGTTTGAATATTTGTAAAACAGACTTAGTTATGATTTTCGTATGTTGGACATATTAGGTTTCGTATATCGGAGGCATTGCAAACGATTTGTTAACACTGGTTAATCAAATGGGTTGGGGCTTCAACCAAAACTCCCTAGATCACAAGGTCGGTACACTCATTCGGTGACCGGCCAACTCAGAATGAAACCAACTCAGAACCACCTCAGAAAGGTCATTAAGAGTGATGATAAAAAAATTGGTTAAGTGGGTTAAGTTAGGTTTTAGGGTTGGCGGCTATTTTAAAATTATTTTTTCATACCTTTTTATGACATTTCTGAGGTGGTTCTGAGTTTGTTTTTTTTTTAAATAAATAAACATAAATTTTATGGAGGTTCTCTTACAAGTTAGAAGGCCAATTGCATTCAGTGATCTAGTTTGCTCCAACCCAGTAACTGGCAGATGTGCCTGAGGTGTAACCATTATTTCAATTGCTAACCATTTTACATTCACAGCCCATCCAGTTGTTATTATTTTGAAAAGTGCCACATGAACACATTATAAGTAGGTATTAGAATAAAAAAATCGTCTCGTACAATATGAAAGTACCTGTCTTATGTAAAAGTATATTGCACAATAGGCCAATTGCATCACAGTTTTTAATTTTTTTCCGGTTTAGGCAAATATTCAAAGACATTCTGTATTTTTTTATCATATTTTTGAAACTCTGGCGATTTTTTGAAAATTTCAATCCGAAAAATCAGACCATCTTTTATATACCGGAAAGACGTGACATAATTTTACAGGTGCGAAAAAACGACAATTACATAGCCAAAATCATTTAAAAAAAAATAACGTTTTCTACAAGAAAGGGCACAGGAGAATAACGAGGCATACCAAAAATATTACATCTCATAAATAATTTTTCCTTGATCTCTCTTATTGATCATAAATCATTATAATGTTCAACGTCTATATTACTAAATCCAATGTAATATACTTCTACTTGTAAATTATAATAATAATAAAAATATTATAAAATTATACCTCCAAAACACGTACCGACATCTAAAATGAACGGGGTTCTCTTCATAACATCTGTCAAAAAGTCAAACCAATTGATAAGTTCGCAGAGACCAAACAATAAATCTAGTGAATGTTAAATGTCAAATTCAAAAATTCGCCTAAAATCAAAGTGATGCCATATAAAAAAAATAAATCAGTGTGGAATTTTACAAAATTAATAGGTACATTTTCATGTAGTGACGTCACGGGCCCAAATAATGGATTAATTTATTTAAAATTTAAAAAAAACTGTACATTTCAGAAAAAATTTACTAATATTTTCGTAATCTTAGTAAAAAAATCTATCCACACGATTTTTTCCAAGTCGTTATGAAATCCATGCAAGTGGCCTATTATATGTACTTTTGCCTCTGGTCTGAATTTAAAAATAAAATAAATCGCAATTGCGACACATGAATATCTAAAGGTAACTTCGACCCAATATGTACTCTACTGTCAGACATTGTAGAATGACGTGCTCAGTCAGCAATGTAGGGACCATAGGAATCTTGAATGTCTAAGGTAGCATAAATAGTAACCTATGGTTACTATTTACTATCTCTTGCTAGTCTATAGTCATGTGTGTCTAAGGTAGCATAAGGTAGCATAAATAGTAACCTATGGTTACTATTTACTATCTCTTGCTAGTCTATAGTCAAGTGTACTGTACATTTATTCAACTTTCATTGAATGAAGTGTTTGTAATAACAATTCGATATTTTTTTGTTCAGTTTCAATAACGGGAATAGAGAACCCTCTTTAGTAGAAATTCATTAAAATCAAAGATGACAAAACAATGTATTTTGGAAAAGAATCCACTAGCTGGGTTACCCGGCTTCTCTCAGGACAACATTCGAGAGTTTCTGGAAGGTTTCACATTGATGTTCCCGATTCCCCATTCCCGAACATTCCAGAATGTTCCTGGATGTTCTGGAACGTTATAGAATGCTCTCAAATACTCTAACTGGGGTGTCCAGCATCGCTCAGGGAGTTGACGTGAGATTGAATTGACGTTCGAATCCACGACGGATCTTGCTTTATATACCCTATATGGGTAGCCCTATACAAAAAAGACTTCAAATGTTCCAGATCATTCCACAACATTCAGGAGTGTTCTGGAATGTTCCACAATGATTGGGGATGTTCCGGTATGTTCCCGAACGTTCCATCCTATTCCTGAACATTCCACAACATTCCAGAATATTCCGGGATGTTCTGGAATGTGGTGGAATGCTCAAGAATACTCTGGAATGTTTTGAACTGTTCTAGAAATTTTAAGGGGGTGAAACTTCCAGCCCTTATATTTTTAAAAGCACGCCCTCCAGGTAAAAACTGGAACTTTCTTCATAAATGGGGAGGGCTACAACACAATATAACTCCCGTTATCGTATCGTCTTTAGTTTTATCGACATGCACATTGTACACTTTTTTAATAATGTATATTGAAGATTAAGATTATCCAAACATCTAGAACTTTCCAGAACCTTCCAGACTCACCGAAACTCTCCGCCACTCATTTCTGAAAGCTACTAGAACTTTCTCCTTCCGTAACATCCTAGAGCAAATAGGAAACCTTCCAGATCTATCTAGAACCTTCTAGACTCACCGACACACTCCATCGCTTCATCCATAACTTTCTACAGCTTTATCGAATCTTATAGAACTTTCCGGAACCTTCTTTCTAGAGCTACTTACTTTCATTCTAGAGCTTAATCAAGCCTTCTAGAACTTTTCGGAATCTTCTAGACTCACCGAAATACATCCGGCACTCCTTCCTGAACTTTTTACAGCTTTATCGAACCTTATAGAACTTTCCGGAACCTTCACCTCACGTACGTACTCCGCCATTCCTTCCAGAATTTTCTACAACTTTATCAAACCTTCTTAAACTTTTCGGAACTTTCTGGACTCACCGACATACTCCGCCACTCCTTCCAGAACTTTCTGCAGCTTCATCGAACCTTATAAAACTTTCCGGAACCTTCTAGACTCATCGATACACTCCTCCACTCCTTCCAGAACTTTCTACAGCTTTATCGAACCTTCTAGAACTTTTCGGAAGCTTCTAGACTCACCGACACACTCCTCCACTCCTTTGAGAACTTTCTACAGCTTCATAGAATCTTCTTGAACTTTTCAGAACCTTCTAGACTCCTGCACTTCTTCCAGAACATTCCAGAGTTCAATCAATTTTTCTAGAAGTTTCCGGAATCTTCTAGACTCTTCTTGAAGTTTCTAGAGTCTTCTTAGAACTTTCAGCATTTATATCTTCAAAAGCAAGCCCTTTAGGTAAAAACGAATACCCTTATTCCCTAGGGGGATTAAGATCTACCATACCATATAACTCTCTTGATCGTACCGGTACTCGTTTCTGAGTTTTTGCGTTCCACACGTTTTTTGGACTTTCTTTTATAATATATATTGACATTCATATGGATCAGATTATAATTTAGGTGTGCATTTAGATATGAATATCATAATATCATGCTATAATGAGCATTTCGTAATTTCTCTGGAACTGACTCTGAGCAAAGCGAACTCGTGTGCGTTGTCACGTAAAAAGACAAAGATTTTCATTCACGGAATAAATATAATTATTCCAGTGGAAAATCTGCAAGGAATAACTGAAAATTACACCGATCAAATAGAATAACTGGAATGTAGTTTAGGGGCTTATTTATTTATTTATTTTTTAAAGCCCTCTTTCGTGGCTTTTACATATGAATAATAAGAAATATACAGTATTATAACTGATCGGTCAGTGGTTGAGTGGGCATCGCGCTTAGGTCGTCGGGCGTCGCGTGTTCGAATCCTCAGTTGGCTAAGTCCTCCATCACAACACAAGCAACATTTTCGACTTTCTGTGGTGGTTGTAGGAGATTTTCAAACATTTTTGGGTTATTTGTAACCCGGGAATGTTTGTCTTTCTTTTTATAAAAAAAAAATTGCCTCAGTAATATTTTATATTTTTTAAAAGTTAAATTGAAGATGTCCACTGACTTTGTATAATTGTTTCCCTCCAATAGTATTCTGGGCAAAGAGGAATACATATGCTAGTTAGTTCCAGAATTTCTGCACTGACGTAGATCCTGACTTCTAGTATTAGGGTACGAACAAAAACAAAGCGGGTTTCGGTTTTCAGATTAACGGCGCTCAATGCCCGGTTCCACCGGCGGTAGTTAACGCCGATATGTGGACAAACAGAACGCGGATAAAACCTGCGCTACCTGCGCGGTTTTATCCGCGTTCAGCTGTCAGTTTTTACGAAATGTCGAGTTCGTCAGACGATGATTTTTAACTCTTGGAGAATCCTTTCGTGAAATTAAGGAATAAAACAATTGGTATTTGGTAATTGGTATCTTTAAATATGAAAAAAAAAAACCTCAGGAGAACATGATAATATGTTATGTACATGCCTGAAAGGAATTCTCTTGTGAAATTTGAGGTTATTTCAAAATTTTATCCTGTTGATTGCTTTCTAGCTCAACAACATTTATGTTGCTTTGTAATGTATTTCTTTTAACCCAGATTAGCGATTTTTTGAGCGGCAATTAATAGATCGCTCATTTTAATATTAGATTCCTTCAAAACAAGCTTCACCAGTATTGCCATGTCCCAAAAATGAAAATGTTTCAAGGATAAAAAAAATTCTAAACTGAAGTCTGATTTCAGGATTTCCCCGTATGACCCATGCTAAAAATCATATCCCACTCAAAAGTATTTATTTTGTTAATTAATGACATATTCGCATGGTTTTTTTAAATAACCATAGAGGACACCAAATCATGATATAATCCAAAATCCACGTAAACATGGCAAAAACCAAGCACATGGCAACATTGAGTTTCACTGACCGGTGTCACCGGCGAGCAGGAATTAAGAATTCATTCCGGTAAAGCTTATCGGCGCCGCCTCGCGCGGACACAAATCTGAACCTGCTTTCACTGTGTTCGGTCTGATACATTTACATACAAACATTCTTGTCGGCACGCCTGCGCCAGTCGGTTACAAAGTATTTCAGTCACATCACGATTCTCTTCGCCTTCCGTGGCGCAATTTCCGCTAGTATACCAATCGGCAACATGGCAGCTTCCTGAATAGCGTTTCACGTAATTTATTTTCATACTTTGCAATGGCTAATGGCAGATCAATAAACTGCACCAAGACCCAATCCCGTTTAATAATTAATTGTTCAAATGCCGGCTAACGTTGTTCGTACGGGAAATGACATTTTTTTAAGTAACACATTACAAGAGGTACCACGTCTGTACACGTACACTGTACAACCGTGTGAAATGAATCACCAATGCTGGTAAAGGAATGAGCTGTCAGAAAGGATTTATTAGTGCAGCTTTGAAGCGGTCTCCTGTCCGCCAAAATGCTGCTACTTCCTCCGAGCAAATCTCCGTTTGAATATTTGTAAAACAGACTTAGTTATGATTTTCGTATGTTGGACATATTAGGTTTCGTATATCGGAGGCATTGCAAACGATTTGTTAACACTGGTTAATCAAATGGGTTGGGGCTTCAACCAAAACTCCCTAGATCACAAGGTCGGTACACTCATTCGGTGACCGGCCAACTCAGAATGAAACCAACTCAGAACCACCTCAGAAAGGTCATTAAGAGTGATGATAAAAAAATTGGTTAAGTGGGTTAAGTTAGGTTTTAGGGTTGGCGGCTATTTTAAAATTATTTTTTCATACCTTTTTATGACATTTCTGAGGTGGTTCTGAGTTTGTTTTTTTTTTAAATAAATAAACATAAATTTTATGGAGGTTCTCTTACAAGTTAGAAGGCCAATTGCATTCAGTGATCTAGTTTGCTCCAACCCAGTAACTGGCAGATGTGCCTGAGGTGTAACCATTATTTCAATTGCTAACCATTTTACATTCACAGCCCATCCAGTTGTTATTATTTTGAAAAGTGCCACATGAACACATTATAAGTAGGTATTAGAATAAAAAAATCGTCTCGTACAATATGAAAGTACCTGTCTTATGTAAAAGTATATTGCACAATAGGCCAATTGCATCACAGTTTTTAAATTTTTTTCCGGTTTAGGCAAATATTCAAAGACATTCTGTATTTTTTTATCATATTTTTGAAACTCTGGCGATTTTTTGAAAATTTCAATCCGAAAAATCAGACCATCTTTTATATACCGGAAAGACGTGACATAATTTTACAGGTGCGAAAAAACGACAATTACATAGCCAAAATCATTTAAAAAAAAATAACGTTTTCTACAAGAAAGGGCACAGGAGAATAACGAGGCATACCAAAAATATTACATCTCATAAATAATTTTTCCTTGATCTCTCTTATTGATCATAAATCATTATAATGTTCAACGTCTATATTACTAAATCCAATGTAATATACTTCTACTTGTAAATTATAATAATAATAAAAATATTATAAAATTATACCTCCAAAACACGTACCGACATCTAAAATGAACGGGGTTCTCTTCATAACATCTGTCAAAAAGTCAAACCAATTGATAAGTTCGCAGAGACCAAACAATAAATCTAGTGAATGTTAAATGTCAAATTCAAAAATTCGCCTAAAATCAAAGTGATGCCATATAAAAAAAATAAATCAGTGTGGAATTTTACAAAATTAATAGGTACATTTTCATGTAGTGACGTCACGGGCCCAAATAATGGATTAATTTATTTAAAATTTAAAAAAAACTGTACATTTCAGAAAAAATTTACTAATATTTTCGTAATCTTAGTAAAAAAATCTATCCACACGATTTTTTCCAAGTCGTTATGAAATCCATGCAAGTGGCCTATTATATGTACTTTTGCCTCTGGTCTGAATTTAAAAATAAAATAAATCGCAATTGCGACACATGAATATCTAAAGGTAACTTCGACCCAATATGTACTCTACTGTCAGACATTGTAGAATGACGTGCTCAGTCAGCAATGTAGGGACCATAGGAATCTTGAATGTCTAAGGTAGCATAAATAGTAACCTATGGTTACTATTTACTATCTCTTGCTAGTCTATAGTCAAGTGTAGTGTACATTTATTCAACTTTCATTGAATGAAGTGTTTGTAATAACAATTCGATATTTTTTTGTTCAGTTTCAATAACGGGAATAGAGAACCCTCTTTAGTAGAAATTCATTAAAATCAAAGATGACAAAACAATGTATTTTGGAAAAGAATCCACTAGCTGGGTTACCCGGCTTCTCTCAGGACAACATTCGAGAGTTTCTGGAAGGTTTCACATTGATGTTCCCGATTCCCCATTCCCGAACATTCCAGAATGTTCCTGGATGTTCTGGAACGTTATAGAATGCTCTCAAATACTCTAACTGGGGTGTCCAGCATCGCTCAGGGAGTTGACGTGAGATTGAATTGACGTTCGAATCCACGACGGATCTTGCTTTATATACCCTATATGGGTAGCCCTATACAAAAAAGACTTCAAATGTTCCAGATCATTCCACAACATTCAGGAGTGTTCTGGAATGTTCCACAATGATTGGGGATGTTCCGGTATGTTCCCGAACGTTCCATCCTATTCCTGAACATTCCACAACATTCCAGAATATTCCGGGATGTTCTGGAATGTGGTGGAATGCTCAAGAATACTCTGGAATGTTTTGAACTGTTCTAGAAATTTTAAGGGGGTGAAACTTCCAGCCCTTATATTTTTAAAAGCACGCCCTCCAGGTAAAAACTGGAACTTTCTTCATAAATGGGGAGGGCTACAACACAATATAACTCCCGTTATCGTATCGTCTTTAGTTTTATCGACATGCACATTGTACACTTTTTTAATAATGTATATTGAAGATTAAGATTATCCAAACATCTAGAACTTTCCAGAACCTTCCAGACTCACCGAAACTCTCCGCCACTCATTTCTGAAAGCTACTAGAACTTTCTCCTTCCGTAACATCCTAGAGCAAATAGGAAACCTTCCAGATCTATCTAGAACCTTCTAGACTCACCGACACACTCCATCGCTTCATCCATAACTTTCTACAGCTTTATCGAATCTTATAGAACTTTCCGGAACCTTCTTTCTAGAGCTACTTACTTTCATTCTAGAGCTTAATCAAGCCTTCTAGAACTTTTCGGAATCTTCTAGACTCACCGAAATACATCCGGCACTCCTTCCTGAACTTTTTACAGCTTTATCGAACCTTATAGAACTTTCCGGAACCTTCACCTCACGTACGTACTCCGCCATTCCTTCCAGAATTTTCTACAACTTTATCAAACCTTCTTAAACTTTTCGGAACTTTCTGGACTCACCGACATACTCCGCCACTCCTTCCAGAACTTTCTGCAGCTTCATCGAACCTTATAAAACTTTCCGGAACCTTCTAGACTCATCGATACACTCCTCCACTCCTTCCAGAACTTTCTACAGCTTTATCGAACCTTCTAGAACTTTTCGGAAGCTTCTAGACTCACCGACACACTCCTCCACTCCTTTGAGAACTTTCTACAGCTTCATAGAATCTTCTTGAACTTTTCAGAACCTTCTAGACTCCTGCACTTCTTCCAGAACATTCCAGAGTTCAATCAATTTTTCTAGAAGTTTCCGGAATCTTCTAGACTCTTCTTGAAGTTTCTAGAGTCTTCTTAGAACTTTCAGCATTTATATCTTCAAAAGCAAGCCCTTTAGGTAAAAACGAATACCCTTATTCCCTAGGGGGGATTAAGATCTACCATACCATATAACTCTCTTGATCGTACCGGTACTCGTTTCTGAGTTTTTGCGTTCCACACGTTTTTTGGACTTTCTTTTATAATATATATTGACATTCATATGGATCAGATTATAATTTAGGTGTGCATTTAGATATGAATATCATAATATCATGCTATAATGAGCATTTCGTAATTTCTCTGGAACTGACTCTGAGCAAAGCGAACTCGTGTGCGTTGTCACGTAAAAAGACAAAGATTTTCATTCACGGAATAAATATAATTATTCCAGTGGAAAATCTGCAAGGAATAACTGAAAATTACACCGATCAAATAGAATAACTGGAATGTAGTTTAGGGGCTTATTTATTTATTTATTTTTTAAAGCCCTCTTTCGTGGCTTTTACATATGAATAATAAGAAATATACAGTATTATAACTGATCGGTCAGTGGTTGAGTGGGCATCGCGCTTAGGTCGTCGGGCGTCGCGTGTTCGAATCCTCAGTTGGCTAAGTCCTCCATCACAACACAAGCAACATTTTCGACTTTCTGTGGTGGTTGTAGGAGATTTTCAAACATTTTTGGGTTATTTGTAACCCGGGAATGTTTGTCTTTCTTTTTATAAAAAAAAAATTGCCTCAGTAATATTTTATATTTTTTAAAAGTTAAATTGAAGATGTCCACTGACTTTGTATAATTGTTTCCCTCCAATAGTATTCTGGGCAAAGAGGAATACATATGCTAGTTAGTTCCAGAATTTCTGCACTGACGTAGATCCTGACTTCTAGTATTAGGGTACGAACAAAAACAAAGCGGGTTTCGGTTTTCAGATTAACGGCGCTCAATGCCCGGTTCCACCGGCGGTAGTTAACGCCGATATGTGGACAAACAGAACGCGGATAAAACCTGCGCTACCTGCGCGGTTTTATCCGCGTTCAGCTGTCAGTTTTTACGAAATGTCGAGTTCGTCAGACGATGATTTTTAACTCTTGGAGAATCCTTTCGTGAAATTAAGGAATAAAACAATTGGTATTTGGTAATTGGTATCTTTAAATATGAAAAAAAAAAACCTCAGGAGAACATGATAATATGTTATGTACATGCCTGAAAGGAATTCTCTTGTGAAATTTGAGGTTATTTCAAAATTTTATCCTGTTGATTGCTTTCTAGCTCAACAACATTTATGTTGCTTTGTAATGTATTTCTTTTAACCCAGATTAGCGATTTTTTGAGCGGCAATTAATAGATCGCTCATTTTAATATTAGATTCCTTCAAAACAAGCTTCACCAGTATTGCCATGTCCCAAAAATGAAAATGTTTCAAGGATAAAAAAAATTCTAAACTGAAGTCTGATTTCAGGATTTCCCCGTATGACCCATGCTAAAAATCATATCCCACTCAAAAGTATTTATTTTGTTAATTAATGACATATTCGCATGGTTTTTTTAAATAACCATAGAGGACACCAAATCATGATATAATCCAAAATCCACGTAAACATGGCAAAAACCAAGCACATGGCAACATTGAGTTTCACTGACCGGTGTCACCGGCGAGCAGGAATTAAGAATTCATTCCGGTAAAGCTTATCGGCGCCGCCTCGCGCGGACACAAATCTGAACCTGCTTTCACTGTGTTCGGTCTGATACATTTACATACAAACATTCTTGTCGGCACGCCTGCGCCAGTCGGTTACAAAGTATTTCAGTCACATCACGATTCTCTTCGCCTTCCGTGGCGCAATTTCCGCTAGTATACCAATCGGCAACATGGCAGCTTCCTGAATAGCGTTTCACGTAATTTATTTTCATACTTTGCAATGGCTAATGGCAGATCAATAAACTGCACCAAGACCCAATCCCGTTTAATAATTAATTGTTCAAATGCTGGCTAACGTTGTTCGTACGGGAAATGACATTTTTTTAAGTAACACATTACAAGAGGTACCACGTCTGTACACGTACACTGTACAACCGTGTGAAATGAATCACCAATGCTGGTAAAGGAATGAGCTGTCAGAAAGGATTTATTAGTGCAGCTTTGAAGCGGTCTCCTGTCCGCCAAAATGCTGCTACTTCCTCCGAGCAAATCTCCGTTTGAATATTTGTAAAACAGACTTAGTTATGATTTTCGTATGTTGGACATATTAGGTTTCGTATATCGGAGGCATTGCAAACGATTTGTTAACACTGGTTAATCAAATGGGTTGGGGCTTCAACCAAAACTCCCTAGATCACAAGGTCGGTACACTCATTCGGTGACCGGCCAACTCAGAATGAAACCAACTCAGAACCACCTCAGAAAGGTCATTAAGAGTGATGATAAAAAAATTGGTTAAGTGGGTTAAGTTAGGTTTTAGGGTTGGCGGCTATTTTAAAATTATTTTTTCATACCTTTTTATGACATTTCTGAGGTGGTTCTGAGTTTGTTTTTTTTTTAAATAAATAAACATAAATTTTATGGAGGTTCTCTTACAAGTTAGAAGGCCAATTGCATTCAGTGATCTAGTTTGCTCCAACCCAGTAACTGGCAGATGTGCCTGAGGTGTAACCATTATTTCAATTGCTAACCATTTTACATTCACAGCCCATCCAGTTGTTATTATTTTGAAAAGTGCCACATGAACACATTATAAGTAGGTATTAGAATAAAAAAATCGTCTCGTACAATATGAAAGTACCTGTCTTATGTAAAAGTATATTGCACAATAGGCCAATTGCATCACAGTTTTTAATTTTTTTTCCGGTTTAGGCAAATATTCAAAGACATTCTGTATTTTTTTATCATATTTTTGAAACTCTGGCGATTTTTTGAAAATTTCAATCCGAAAAATCAGACCATCTTTTATATACCGGAAAGACGTGACATAATTTTACAGGTGCGAAAAAACGACAATTACATAGCCAAAATCATTTAAAAAAAAATAACGTTTTCTACAAGAAAGGGCACAGGAGAATAACGAGGCATACCAAAAATATTACATCTCATAAATAATTTTTCCTTGATCTCTCTTATTGATCATAAATCATTATAATGTTCAACGTCTATATTACTAAATCCAATGTAATATACTTCTACTTGTAAATTATAATAATAATAAAAATATTATAAAATTATACCTCCAAAACACGTACCGACATCTAAAATGAACGGGGTTCTCTTCATAACATCTGTCAAAAAGTCAAACCAATTGATAAGTTCGCAGAGACCAAACAATAAATCTAGTGAATGTTAAATGTCAAATTCAAAAATTCGCCTAAAATCAAAGTGATGCCATATAAAAAAAATAAATCAGTGTGGAATTTTACAAAATTAATAGGTACATTTTCATGTAGTGACGTCACGGGCCCAAATAATGGATTAATTTATTTAAAATTTAAAAAAAACTGTACATTTCAGAAAAAATTTACTAATATTTTCGTAATCTTAGTAAAAAAATCTATCCACACGATTTTTTCCAAGTCGTTATGAAATCCATGCAAGTGGCCTATTATATGTACTTTTGCCTCTGGTCTGAATTTAAAAATAAAATAAATCGCAATTGCGACACATGAATATCTAAAGGTAACTTCGACCCAATATGTACTCTACTGTCAGACATTGTAGAATGACGTGCTCAGTCAGCAATGTAGGGACCATAGGAATCTTGAATGTCTAAGGTAGCATAAATAGTAACCTATGGTTACTATTTACTATCTCTTGCTAGTCTATAGTCATGTGTGTCTAAGGTAGCATAAGGTAGCATAAATAGTAACCTATGGTTACTATTTACTATCTCTTGCTAGTCTATAGTCAAGTGTACTGTACATTTATTCAACTTTCATTGAATGAAGTGTTTGTAATAACAATTCGATATTTTTTTGTTCAGTTTCAATAACGGGAATAGAGAACCCTCTTTAGTAGAAATTCATTAAAATCAAAGATGACAAAACAATGTATTTTGGAAAAGAATCCACTAGCTGGGTTACCCGGCTTCTCTCAGGACAACATTCGAGAGTTTCTGGAAGGTTTCACATTGATGTTCCCGATTCCCCATTCCCGAACATTCCAGAATGTTCCTGGATGTTCTGGAACGTTATAGAATGCTCTCAAATACTCTAACTGGGGTGTCCAGCATCGCTCAGGGAGTTGACGTGAGATTGAATTGACGTTCGAATCCACGACGGATCTTGCTTTATATACCCTATATGGGTAGCCCTATACAAAAAAGACTTCAAATGTTCCAGATCATTCCACAACATTCAGGAGTGTTCTGGAATGTTCCACAATGATTGGGGATGTTCCGGTATGTTCCCGAACGTTCCATCCTATTCCTGAACATTCCACAACATTCCAGAATATTCCGGGATGTTCTGGAATGTGGTGGAATGCTCAAGAATACTCTGGAATGTTTTGAACTGTTCTAGAAATTTTAAGGGGGTGAAACTTCCAGCCCTTATATTTTTAAAAGCACGCCCTCCAGGTAAAAACTGGAACTTTCTTCATAAATGGGGAGGGCTACAACACAATATAACTCCCGTTATCGTATCGTCTTTAGTTTTATCGACATGCACATTGTACACTTTTTTAATAATGTATATTGAAGATTAAGATTATCCAAACATCTAGAACTTTCCAGAACCTTCCAGACTCACCGAAACTCTCCGCCACTCATTTCTGAAAGCTACTAGAACTTTCTCCTTCCGTAACATCCTAGAGCAAATAGGAAACCTTCCAGATCTATCTAGAACCTTCTAGACTCACCGACACACTCCATCGCTTCATCCATAACTTTCTACAGCTTTATCGAATCTTATAGAACTTTCCGGAACCTTCTTTCTAGAGCTACTTACTTTCATTCTAGAGCTTAATCAAGCCTTCTAGAACTTTTCGGAATCTTCTAGACTCACCGAAATACATCCGGCACTCCTTCCTGAACTTTTTACAGCTTTATCGAACCTTATAGAACTTTCCGGAACCTTCACCTCACGTACGTACTCCGCCATTCCTTCCAGAATTTTCTACAACTTTATCAAACCTTCTTAAACTTTTCGGAACTTTCTGGACTCACCGACATACTCCGCCACTCCTTCCAGAACTTTCTGCAGCTTCATCGAACCTTATAAAACTTTCCGGAACCTTCTAGACTCATCGATACACTCCTCCACTCCTTCCAGAACTTTCTACAGCTTTATCGAACCTTCTAGAACTTTTCGGAAGCTTCTAGACTCACCGACACACTCCTCCACTCCTTTGAGAACTTTCTACAGCTTCATAGAATCTTCTTGAACTTTTCAGAACCTTCTAGACTCCTGCACTTCTTCCAGAACATTCCAGAGTTCAATCAATTTTTCTAGAAGTTTCCGGAATCTTCTAGACTCTTCTTGAAGTTTCTAGAGTCTTCTTAGAACTTTCAGCATTTATATCTTCAAAAGCAAGCCCTTTAGGTAAAAACGAATACCCTTATTCCCTAGGGGGGATTAAGATCTACCATACCATATAACTCTCTTGATCGTACCGGTACTCGTTTCTGAGTTTTTGCGTTCCACACGTTTTTTGGACTTTCTTTTATAATATATATTGACATTCATATGGATCAGATTATAATTTAGGTGTGCATTTAGATATGAATATCATAATATCATGCTATAATGAGCATTTCGTAATTTCTCTGGAACTGACTCTGAGCAAAGCGAACTCGTGTGCGTTGTCACGTAAAAAGACAAAGATTTTCATTCACGGAATAAATATAATTATTCCAGTGGAAAATCTGCAAGGAATAACTGAAAATTACACCGATCAAATAGAATAACTGGAATGTAGTTTAGGGGCTTATTTATTTATTTATTTTTTAAAGCCCTCTTTCGTGGCTTTTACATATGAATAATAAGAAATATACAGTATTATAACTGATCGGTCAGTGGTTGAGTGGGCATCGCGCTTAGGTCGTCGGGCGTCGCGTGTTCGAATCCTCAGTTGGCTAAGTCCTCCATCACAACACAAGCAACATTTTCGACTTTCTGTGGTGGTTGTAGGAGATTTTCAAACATTTTTGGGTTATTTGTAACCCGGGAATGTTTGTCTTTCTTTTTATAAAAAAAAAATTGCCTCAGTAATATTTTATATTTTTTAAAAGTTAAATTGAAGATGTCCACTGACTTTGTATAATTGTTTCCCTCCAATAGTATTCTGGGCAAAGAGGAATACATATGCTAGTTAGTTCCAGAATTTCTGCACTGACGTAGATCCTGACTTCTAGTATTAGGGTACGAACAAAAACAAAGCGGGTTTCGGTTTTCAGATTAACGGCGCTCAATGCCCGGTTCCACCGGCGGTAGTTAACGCCGATATGTGGACAAACAGAACGCGGATAAAACCTGCGCTACCTGCGCGGTTTTATCCGCGTTCAGCTGTCAGTTTTTACGAAATGTCGAGTTCGTCAGACGATGATTTTTAACTCTTGGAGAATCCTTTCGTGAAATTAAGGAATAAAACAATTGGTATTTGGTAATTGGTATCTTTAAATATGAAAAAAAAAAACCTCAGGAGAACATGATAATATGTTATGTACATGCCTGAAAGGAATTCTCTTGTGAAATTTGAGGTTATTTCAAAATTTTATCCTGTTGATTGCTTTCTAGCTCAACAACATTTATGTTGCTTTGTAATGTATTTCTTTTAACCCAGATTAGCGATTTTTTGAGCGGCAATTAATAGATCGCTCATTTTAATATTAGATTCCTTCAAAACAAGCTTCACCAGTATTGCCATGTCCCAAAAATGAAAATGTTTCAAGGATAAAAAAAATTCTAAACTGAAGTCTGATTTCAGGATTTCCCCGTATGACCCATGCTAAAAATCATATCCCACTCAAAAGTATTTATTTTGTTAATTAATGACATATTCGCATGGTTTTTTTAAATAACCATAGAGGACACCAAATCATGATATAATCCAAAATCCACGTAAACATGGCAAAAACCAAGCACATGGCAACATTGAGTTTCACTGACCGGTGTCACCGGCGAGCAGGAATTAAGAATTCATTCCGGTAAAGCTTATCGGCGCCGCCTCGCGCGGACACAAATCTGAACCTGCTTTCACTGTGTTCGGTCTGATACATTTACATACAAACATTCTTGTCGGCACGCCTGCGCCAGTCGGTTACAAAGTATTTCAGTCACATCACGATTCTCTTCGCCTTCCGTGGCGCAATTTCCGCTAGTATACCAATCGGCAACATGGCAGCTTCCTGAATAGCGTTTCACGTAATTTATTTTCATACTTTGCAATGGCTAATGGCAGATCAATAAACTGCACCAAGACCCAATCCCGTTTAATAATTAATTGTTCAAATGCCGGCTAACGTTGTTCGTACGGGAAATGACATTTTTTTAAGTAACACATTACAAGAGGTACCACGTCTGTACACGTACACTGTACAACCGTGTGAAATGAATCACCAATGCTGGTAAAGGAATGAGCTGTCAGAAAGGATTTATTAGTGCAGCTTTGAAGCGGTCTCCTGTCCGCCAAAATGCTGCTACTTCCTCCGAGCAAATCTCCGTTTGAATATTTGTAAAACAGACTTAGTTATGATTTTCGTATGTTGGACATATTAGGTTTCGTATATCGGAGGCATTGCAAACGATTTGTTAACACTGGTTAATCAAATGGGTTGGGGCTTCAACCAAAACTCCCTAGATCACAAGGTCGGTACACTCATTCGGTGACCGGCCAACTCAGAATGAAACCAACTCAGAACCACCTCAGAAAGGTCATTAAGAGTGATGATAAAAAAATTGGTTAAGTGGGTTAAGTTAGGTTTTAGGGTTGGCGGCTATTTTAAAATTATTTTTTCATACCTTTTTATGACATTTCTGAGGTGGTTCTGAGTTTGTTTTTTTTTTAAATAAATAAACATAAATTTTATGGAGGTTCTCTTACAAGTTAGAAGGCCAATTGCATTCAGTGATCTAGTTTGCTCCAACCCAGTAACTGGCAGATGTGCCTGAGGTGTAACCATTATTTCAATTGCTAACCATTTTACATTCACAGCCCATCCAGTTGTTATTATTTTGAAAAGTGCCACATGAACACATTATAAGTAGGTATTAGAATAAAAAAATCGTCTCGTACAATATGAAAGTACCTGTCTTATGTAAAAGTATATTGCACAATAGGCCAATTGCATCACAGTTTTTAATTTTTTTCCGGTTTAGGCAAATATTCAAAGACATTCTGTATTTTTTTATCATATTTTTGAAACTCTGGCGATTTTTTGAAAATTTCAATCCGAAAAATCAGACCATCTTTTATATACCGGAAAGACGTGACATAATTTTACAGGTGCGAAAAAACGACAATTACATAGCCAAAATCATTTAAAAAAAAATAACGTTTTCTACAAGAAAGGGCACAGGAGAATAACGAGGCATACCAAAAATATTACATCTCATAAATAATTTTTCCTTGATCTCTCTTATTGATCATAAATCATTATAATGTTCAACGTCTATATTACTAAATCCAATGTAATATACTTCTACTTGTAAATTATAATAATAATAAAAATATTATAAAATTATACCTCCAAAACACGTACCGACATCTAAAATGAACGGGGTTCTCTTCATAACATCTGTCAAAAAGTCAAACCAATTGATAAGTTCGCAGAGACCAAACAATAAATCTAGTGAATGTTAAATGTCAAATTCAAAAATTCGCCTAAAATCAAAGTGATGCCATATAAAAAAAATAAATCAGTGTGGAATTTTACAAAATTAATAGGTACATTTTCATGTAGTGACGTCACGGGCCCAAATAATGGATTAATTTATTTAAAATTTAAAAAAAACTGTACATTTCAGAAAAAATTTACTAATATTTTCGTAATCTTAGTAAAAAAATCTATCCACACGATTTTTTCCAAGTCGTTATGAAATCCATGCAAGTGGCCTATTATATGTACTTTTGCCTCTGGTCTGAATTTAAAAATAAAATAAATCGCAATTGCGACACATGAATATCTAAAGGTAACTTCGACCCAATATGTACTCTACTGTCAGACATTGTAGAATGACGTGCTCAGTCAGCAATGTAGGGACCATAGGAATCTTGAATGTCTAAGGTAGCATAAATAGTAACCTATGGTTACTATTTACTATCTCTTGCTAGTCTATAGTCATGTGTGTCTAAGGTAGCATAAGGTAGCATAAATAGTAACCTATGGTTACTATTTACTATCTCTTGCTAGTCTATAGTCAAGTGTAGTGTACATTTATTCAACTTTCATTGAATGAAGTGTTTGTAATAACAATTCGATATTTTTTTGTTCAGTTTCAATAACGGGAATAGAGAACCCTCTTTAGTAGAAATTCATTAAAATCAAAGATGACAAAACAATGTATTTTGGAAAAGAATCCACTAGCTGGGTTACCCGGCTTCTCTCAGGACAACATTCGAGAGTTTCTGGAAGGTTTCACATTGATGTTCCCGATTCCCCATTCCCGAACATTCCAGAATGTTCCTGGATGTTCTGGAACGTTATAGAATGCTCTCAAATACTCTAACTGGGGTGTCCAGCATCGCTCAGGGAGTTGACGTGAGATTGAATTGACGTTCGAATCCACGACGGATCTTGCTTTATATACCCTATATGGGTAGCCCTATACAAAAAAGACTTCAAATGTTCCAGATCATTCCACAACATTCAGGAGTGTTCTGGAATGTTCCACAATGATTGGGGATGTTCCGGTATGTTCCCGAACGTTCCATCCTATTCCTGAACATTCCACAACATTCCAGAATATTCCGGGATGTTCTGGAATGTGGTGGAATGCTCAAGAATACTCTGGAATGTTTTGAACTGTTCTAGAAATTTTAAGGGGGTGAAACTTCCAGCCCTTATATTTTTAAAAGCACGCCCTCCAGGTAAAAACTGGAACTTTCTTCATAAATGGGGAGGGCTACAACACAATATAACTCCCGTTATCGTATCGTCTTTAGTTTTATCGACATGCACATTGTACACTTTTTTAATAATGTATATTGAAGATTAAGATTATCCAAACATCTAGAACTTTCCAGAACCTTCCAGACTCACCGAAACTCTCCGCCACTCATTTCTGAAAGCTACTAGAACTTTCTCCTTCCGTAACATCCTAGAGCAAATAGGAAACCTTCCAGATCTATCTAGAACCTTCTAGACTCACCGACACACTCCATCGCTTCATCCATAACTTTCTACAGCTTTATCGAATCTTATAGAACTTTCCGGAACCTTCTTTCTAGAGCTACTTACTTTCATTCTAGAGCTTAATCAAGCCTTCTAGAACTTTTCGGAATCTTCTAGACTCACCGAAATACATCCGGCACTCCTTCCTGAACTTTTTACAGCTTTATCGAACCTTATAGAACTTTCCGGAACCTTCACCTCACGTACGTACTCCGCCATTCCTTCCAGAATTTTCTACAACTTTATCAAACCTTCTTAAACTTTTCGGAACTTTCTGGACTCACCGACATACTCCGCCACTCCTTCCAGAACTTTCTGCAGCTTCATCGAACCTTATAAAACTTTCCGGAACCTTCTAGACTCATCGATACACTCCTCCACTCCTTCCAGAACTTTCTACAGCTTTATCGAACCTTCTAGAACTTTTCGGAAGCTTCTAGACTCACCGACACACTCCTCCACTCCTTTGAGAACTTTCTACAGCTTCATAGAATCTTCTTGAACTTTTCAGAACCTTCTAGACTCCTGCACTTCTTCCAGAACATTCCAGAGTTCAATCAATTTTTCTAGAAGTTTCCGGAATCTTCTAGACTCTTCTTGAAGTTTCTAGAGTCTTCTTAGAACTTTCAGCATTTATATCTTCAAAAGCAAGCCCTTTAGGTAAAAACGAATACCCTTATTCCCTAGGGGGGATTAAGATCTACCATACCATATAACTCTCTTGATCGTACCGGTACTCGTTTCTGAGTTTTTGCGTTCCACACGTTTTTTGGACTTTCTTTTATAATATATATTGACATTCATATGGATCAGATTATAATTTAGGTGTGCATTTAGATATGAATATCATAATATCATGCTATAATGAGCATTTCGTAATTTCTCTGGAACTGACTCTGAGCAAAGCGAACTCGTGTGCGTTGTCACGTAAAAAGACAAAGATTTTCATTCACGGAATAAATATAATTATTCCAGTGGAAAATCTGCAAGGAATAACTGAAAATTACACCGATCAAATAGAATAACTGGAATGTAGTTTAGGGGCTTATTTATTTATTTATTTTTTAAAGCCCTCTTTCGTGGCTTTTACATATGAATAATAAGAAATATACAGTATTATAACTGATCGGTCAGTGGTTGAGTGGGCATCGCGCTTAGGTCGTCGGGCGTCGCGTGTTCGAATCCTCAGTTGGCTAAGTCCTCCATCACAACACAAGCAACATTTTCGACTTTCTGTGGTGGTTGTAGGAGATTTTCAAACATTTTTGGGTTATTTGTAACCCGGGAATGTTTGTCTTTCTTTTTATAAAAAAAAAATTGCCTCAGTAATATTTTATATTTTTTAAAAGTTAAATTGAAGATGTCCACTGACTTTGTATAATTGTTTCCCTCCAATAGTATTCTGGGCAAAGAGGAATACATATGCTAGTTAGTTCCAGAATTTCTGCACTGACGTAGATCCTGACTTCTAGTATTAGGGTACGAACAAAAACAAAGCGGGTTTCGGTTTTCAGATTAACGGCGCTCAATGCCCGGTTCCACCGGCGGTAGTTAACGCCGATATGTGGACAAACAGAACGCGGATAAAACCTGCGCTACCTGCGCGGTTTTATCCGCGTTCAGCTGTCAGTTTTTACGAAATGTCGAGTTCGTCAGACGATGATTTTTAACTCTTGGAGAATCCTTTCGTGAAATTAAGGAATAAAACAATTGGTATTTGGTAATTGGTATCTTTAAATATGAAAAAAAAAAACCTCAGGAGAACATGATAATATGTTATGTACATGCCTGAAAGGAATTCTCTTGTGAAATTTGAGGTTATTTCAAAATTTTATCCTGTTGATTGCTTTCTAGCTCAACAACATTTATGTTGCTTTGTAATGTATTTCTTTTAACCCAGATTAGCGATTTTTTGAGCGGCAATTAATAGATCGCTCATTTTAATATTAGATTCCTTCAAAACAAGCTTCACCAGTATTGCCATGTCCCAAAAATGAAAATGTTTCAAGGATAAAAAAAATTCTAAACTGAAGTCTGATTTCAGGATTTCCCCGTATGACCCATGCTAAAAATCATATCCCACTCAAAAGTATTTATTTTGTTAATTAATGACATATTCGCATGGTTTTTTTAAATAACCATAGAGGACACCAAATCATGATATAATCCAAAATCCACGTAAACATGGCAAAAACCAAGCACATGGCAACATTGAGTTTCACTGACCGGTGTCACCGGCGAGCAGGAATTAAGAATTCATTCCGGTAAAGCTTATCGGCGCCGCCTCGCGCGGACACAAATCTGAACCTGCTTTCACTGTGTTCGGTCTGATACATTTACATACAAACATTCTTGTCGGCACGCCTGCGCCAGTCGGCCGCCCATGCGCCGACTAATCAGAAAACCGAAACCTGCTTTGTCTTTGTTCGTACACTTACGTTGTAGAATCCGGAAGCTTATAAATTCAAGCAACACCGGACTATAAACTAAATCAGCGGTTTTCAACCTGTGGTACGCGTACCCCAAGAGGTACGCAATTTCATGGCCCGATTTTTTTTGGGTTAAAAAGATTCATTCTCTCAATGCACTTTGTGTGTTTGGAGTAGTGTTTGGAGAACATAATTTTTTTTCGTCGAAATAAAAGAACGTGGAAAAAATATGTTCAATTTTGCATATTACTTAGGGTTGGTGTTTCAGAAATACGTACAGTGAAGGAGTTTACCCTAAACATCATACAAGATTCACGCAAAATGGAGGATTGGTGTATCAGAAATGTGTACAGGGAAAAAGTTTACCATAAACATCATACAAGATTCACGCAAAATGGTGGATTGGTGTATCAGAAATGTGTACAGGGAAATAGTTTACCATAAACATCATACAAGATTCAAGCAAAATGAATGATTGGTGGTTCCGAAATATGTACAACTACGAGTGTGTATCCGTTATAGTCAAAAATGTAGATGACATTTCGGTATCCGCTGAAAAATCTTTCAACTTAAAGGAAAGAATTTAACAGCAAATATAGAGTTTTAATAAGTTTCAATTTTGCCAAGCTAAAAAAGACACATTTTAGTAACATCAAAACAAAATCGACACAAAAATTCCTTAACAAAGCTTCAATGAGCGCTTTCATTATTACCGTGACCGATCCACGTTTACGGTGCCGTGACGCCAAGAAAAGGCAATAGACAAACGTTCCTTATCGCTGTAATCATGCAGTTCTTTCTTATGCATTTAATAATAGTGAGACAAAAGATGAGACACAAAAAATATGTAACTGTTTTCTTCAAATATTACTTTTTTTCCTTTGGAGGAAACAGATATATCTTGTTACGGCTCAGCCACGGCGACGGGAAATGCGTTTTATTTTCCTCATACTTTTGAGGGAGATGTATGACAATCATTGTATGTTTCCTTTGGGTGGAGATATAGAGATATATATGTTATTTAGTGTGTAAGAAAGCTGCAGCATTATATCTTTAAGAACAAAAGCAAAACCATCAGCGCATTGACATTTAACTTTTATTTTTGGGCTCACTCACACTTCAATATTATTCTTGTAACTATATTCCATACTTTCAAAATTATCGTCACGGTTGTATCGTAGGGGTTTACGGAGACGTTACGGTGCGGCGTGTGAGAGAGGTGCAAGAAAATTATTACTTTCACCTTTGGACGAAACAGACCTACGTTCATTGTGAATCTCATCTTTTGAAAGAGCTGCAGCATTATTGTGATAAGGAACGTAAGTTTATTAGCCTTTTTGAAGTGAAAACTTCTTTACCAGCGTCGTGATTTAAAACTCGATGAAACTAAAAATAGCGACACTAAAAAGTGACAAACACATATATAGGATCGTGCCTGCAAGAGAATGAGATAGTATATCGGTCTTCTCTTTGTGCGGTGCTTCGTAGCCTATCGGTATCACCTTTGTGTGGTGCTTCGTATCCTCCCCACTCTTGCCTACTTTAATTTTCTGAAGGTTTCACTTCTACCGCGTGTGAATTGGACGCTCTTTTAAAACCGCTCAAGCAAAAACGCTGTACGACGTCAATACGTCAGACGCCGCCAATGCAGTGATGCCAAACAAAAAGGGCGTTTTGATGTGTACATAATAAAAAAAACGAGTGTGCTTTAAGACCACACGACTGAAGTAAATCTTCCGCTCCATCTATATATCTATATGATAGGAAGAGAGAAAGAAAATGTACTCTCTCTTGCTCCTACAGTGTGATACAGACAATAGACTTGTACTGTGTCTTAGATACACGAAATGTAACTGGCCATGAGAGAAAGAAAATGTGTGCTCTCTCTTGCCCCTACAGTAATATACGGAACGTAAATCTCTCTCTTTCGATCTTCACTAACTTATATCTCTCTCTCAACTCTCTTAGTCAAGCGTTCGTAAAAAGTTTTACTTCAAAAATTACGTATTCATTATTGGTGTTTGTTCATCTATACCTATGAATATTGTTACGGTACGCATTTCAAGTATTATGACGTCACAGTCTCGCAAGCGGCTGCGGCGCGGCCGGTGTACTCCGCTTCCCCCCTCGCAAGAAAGAACACACCGCACCCCTCCGCGGCATTCCGGCAGAAACCCGCCGACCGTCGCTTGAGAAGCTGCATCCGTCGCCGTACGTAAATTCCCGCGCGGCGCCGATTGCAACGGCGATCCGTTAAAACCCGATATGTACAGTAAAAATACGAGGTCGCGAACATGACCCTCTCCGCGTGGAGATTATCGCTGACTGGTAGAGTATTGGAGCTACCTGCGCTGACCCTGGCCTGCCGCCCCAGCTTCCTGCACCAGACCACCAGCTGTGAGTTGAACCTCGATTTCCCTCTTAATTAATGTGTCCCATAGCAATTCTCGGTTGAAACGACCACATTCCCGGAGAGATTTGAGAGACCCCCTTCGTTAGGAAATACCTAGCTAGGCATTGTGTTGTTGATTTGTGACTAATAATTATGTTTTGCTAGATGTTGCAATTGTGTATACCAGACAATATAGTTATGTTTCTCCCAACTTCCTCTTTCATTTGATGGGACCACGTGGGCGGGTTTGGCGAATACCTATGTACCATAAATCCAGTTACCTACGACCTTGACGAGGAGAGGGTTCCTGTCTGCTGACGACGTGAGCTAGCCGAGAGCAAAAGGTAGGTGGCCCCCTCACCCTTGGGACCGCTACAATATAAATATATTTTTAAGCCATAATATTTTTATACTTTGTGGTTATCCATTATAAATAAATGAAACAATGTTGCTTTGTTAAATATAACAATTTTTCTGAGTTCGCTAACCATATCATTGAAAATAACCATAGTTTTGAAAAAAATACAGTGTTAAAAATTATTTATATTAATCATAAAGGAAAACGCTTAGATAACTTAGAAGCCTTGGAATTAAAAAAAAATCCCTTTAAAATAATGAATCTATTATCAACAAACAAAAAATATTGTCTTACAGCCCAATCATGGATATGTTCCCCTACCACCCACTCTTTATTAATACCTAGCAACGGCTTCACCCCTACCATAATAATACATTGTTACCATCCACTAATTTGTAACTGTCAAATCAATATACGTTTGCCCTGAAGATGGAATGGTCGTTCTGAAATCGGTCGGCTTTACTCAAATATATAAGTGGTTCAAACAAAGTAACATTGTTTCATTTATTCATAATATTTTTCATCGGAGTTTGTATTGGAGTAAGCTTTTTAAGGGTGAGATGGATTAGGGTAGGGAAGTAAATGTGAATGATGAATGATGGTCAACAACAAGGCGAATTTTATTTCAACAATATTTTGGTTCTGAATGATGGTCTCTCAGCAGGACGATACTGAGATTACCTTCTACTCTGACCATGTCCTAAAGCCTTAGGTATTATGTAAGTGTACCTTTCCACCATTACATTTTTGCGTCATCAATGGCAATGAACGACGCAGACGAAGTCTTACAAACTGTTGTTTTTATTATTTAACTCAATTTAATATATTCGCTCTTTGTGGCGCGACCTTTAAAGTTGTGTTTTTTTGTTCGGAGTTTTAATTTTTCTGAAAAAATGTTTGCTACTTTGAAAGAAATCTTTAAATAAACAAGTGTGCTTTAGACCACACGACTGAAGTAAAACTTCACTAACTTATATCTCCCTCTCAACTTCCGTTCGCCTCGCCCGATCACGCTTTTCATAACGCTCTCGTCACGCATTCATCAGCTTACTCCTCAAGTCAAGCGTCCTTAAAAGCCCGACCATTCGCCTCGCCCGATCACACTTTTCGTAACGCTCTCGTCACGCATTCACCAGCTTACTCCCCAAGTCAAGCGTGCGTAAGGAAGTTTTATTTCAATAATGTTTGATTTATGATGAGATGACCCTTTTAATATTGCTTTCCTGATTATCTCAAAACGCGGTATTTGGAGATGTCTGACTAAACAAGTGGACGATTGATATTTAAAACTGGATATAGTTTTGATGTCTCTTGAGGTGTTAAAGACATTTTAATGTTTTTATTCTGGAGATTTTTTCGTGCTCGCATAAAAATGAGTTGTTTTTAAATTAGGGAAACTAATATTTTATTCAAATCATTTTCGCTGTTTTCCTACACGACTTTGCATCACTATTGTGTTATTTTTCTACAGGAGCACCACGCAAGGAAGGAGTTTTTCGAAGAAGGAGAGGTTGTGATTTGAAATACGGATGAAATGGAAATGACACTAAAAAGAAACAAACATATACATCTGCAGGATTTAGCTTGCGAGAGAATGAGATAGATTGAAATCTTACCGCATTGGCCGCTTTGATTATGAGCTCACTTTTCAAGACTTCTATTGGTTGAGATTGTGTGGGCAAAGGTTGCACTTCAGCTCACCGTTCGAGAGTTTTTGCTGCTCTATATAGTCAAATTTCTAATTTAAATAAAATATATCTTAAGCTAGGATAATAAGAGTTGTGAAGTAAATTGGTCATCTGTAACTGGCCATTAACATTTTTTAATTTGGTAGGCGGGTATGGGTACCGTAACAGTTTGCAATATCTGCGCCAGGAACCATTTATTTAATAAGAGCTCTGCCGTAGGTCGCTCCAAGTGATTCGCTACGTTTGGTCACTTAGCAGAGGTATCCGAGTTCATTGAGTTAAATTTGTGTAGGAGTAGGGTGACCCACGGATTCCTACCCATCAGTTCATTGCTTTTACCCAGAACTTCCTTTTCCCAAAAATGCTATCTATACAGTAACCCCAAAGATGACATGGGCCTTGGGGGAAATTATTTTCTTTATGACCTCCAGTGTGGAGTTTCCTTAATGTTTTTTTGAAATAAATCGATTATGTATAAATATTATATACAATGTTAACCGTGACCTCCCAGAGGAATGCAATGTATTACATTAAGGCTCTGTAATAAGCGTACAAAAAGAAAAATAAGTTTAAATACGAATGTTAGAGGGAGCGCGCAAATATTTAAAAAAAAACTATTACAATTAAGCGAAAATTGTGGAAATATTAAATAAGACGTCTCGTTTAAAATAGAGAAAAAAACTTTCGCAAATGTCGAAAGTAGCGTTTAAAGATATACTGTGAATTTTTTCATGATAAATAACAGAACAAAATATGTTTTTAGCCATTTTCGGAGCATACTTTGCGATTTTTTCCTTCGAGGGAATTTCGTATGATTGTCGTTTCGGCTCGGCAAATGATATTATCTTCAAACATAACATTTAATTTTTTTTAAACTAAAGAACATAAACTGTTCAAGGAAATTATGTTATAAGTCGGAAGCAAGGGCGGATCCAGCTTTGGCGCCGGGGGGGGGTCACATAGCGTCAGGGGGGGGTCACATAGCGTCAGGGGGGGTTACATAGCGTCAGGGGGGGTTACATAGTCGTGGTCAAGTCACAAGAAGTTATAATTTTATTTTGATAATAATAGATACAAGTAAAAAGTAGTTCCACCTAGGTCCTGGACCCAGGCCAGGGGGGGGTCATGACCCCCCCATGACCCCCCCCCCCTGGATCCACCCTTGGTCGGAAGAAATTCGGAATGCCAGGCCTTAAGGCGCCGTATCCCCGTTCAAAAAAAATAAGATGGAGAGATGTAATTACGAATGTTGGAGAGATCGCGCTAATATTTAAAACGATAAAATTCAAGCGAAAATTGTGAAAATGTTTAATAAAACATGACTCGTTTAAAATAGAACGAAAATCTCATGGGGAACATCTAAAAGAAACACTGTGAATTTTTTCATACATATAACTTCAAAAATAAGTGAAATGAATGTGTTTATAATAATTTTCGGAGCATAACTTGCGATTTTTTGTATCGAGGGAATTACTTAGAAAGAAGAGCTTAAAAACTTTAAGGGAGATATGTAAAAAATCGATATAAAATCGGGTACCGGCGGCGGCTTAAATAGGTAAATCATTAACATTAAATTACACCTTTTGCATAAATTACAACACCAAAGAATGACGGGTTGTAAAATAAACATTCAAAATCTAAGTGTGATTAAATTTCAATTTGTATGCAAATTGCATTAAGTTTCTTTTGCGAAATTTATTAGTTTTTTTAAGCTAGTTCTTTCGCGATGAACAGAACAGAGACTATAGCTATTAAACATCAGAGGAACGCAAAGCTCAAAGCTAATTCGAATTGAATTTTCTCGCTGATTAAAGCCGAAGTCAATGCTTCGTGATGACAGAAGAGAACTAGAGTGGATAAAAAGGTGCTTGAACAATTAATTTAATTTAAGCTTTAAATTGAATTTGTAATTATTTAATATTGATTGATTCATCTTGGGGATTTGTCACTTAGTATTTGGATTCATTATAAAAATATAAAATGTGTCCGGTCGGCTTTAAACAAATTTACAAGTGGTTCAAACAAAGTAACATTGTTTCATTTATCTATAAAATGTGTATTTACTGTTCGATAGATTTGACTGGCAGATGGAAGATTCGGTTCAAATTCACGCCATACTTTAATACCGGCCTGACCTTGATACAGAAATCGTCATAGTTGGTCAAAAAGTCGTATGCCTCCCCACCCACGCATTTCTCTGTCGCAAATATGTTTTTAATCATATTTCGCTTACGTTCATTTAAAATCAGTAACCGCGCGAGAAAGGAATCAAGTTCAGGCCGGTATAAAAGATTGGCGGGAAGTAAAAGGTATAAGGCTTTTTTTAATATGAGATAAGATTTCCAAGGTGATAGTGGAATTTTTTTCTCTGCCTTATTTTAATCCTACATATATCGTATTCCCTTAATTTCATTAAAAAAATTACCAACCCTCCAATAATTTTCTAAACATCTACTAATAACCTGCAGCGGCGATAATTCAGGCTAGCAGTTAAAAACCCGCTTCGCAGGATTTTGCTGCTAGGCCCCGCGGGCAGCTTTTACATCGGCTTAAAATAATTAAAAAGTGCTGTAGATCACAGAAATAAAGAGAGATGGGGAATGGAAATGTACCGAGTGTTGCCGAGCTACGACCAGACTGCACTATGGTAACGGCTACGCAATGAAAATTATACATCCGGTTTGTAGGTAGAAGCAAAGGTAGATGAGCTGGAGATACACATTTCTTGCGCGGTTTCATATCTACTAATAATTTTTTATAATCCATCACTGTCACTACGTTTCTATTTTCTTTATAACTGATAAATTTAATAGTGAGTCGATATTATTGAAATATTTGTTTTCCCAGGTGTGATTTGCGTCGGCATGGTTTTCCTGGTGGAGAAGATGGGCGCGCTGATCCAGGCCGGCAAGAGCCTGGCAGGCATCACGGCGGGCAGCCTGCTGGGTCTCTTCTCGCTTGGAATGTTCTTCCCCTGGGCCAACTCTACGGTAACATTCTATCTACTCTGTACCGGGAAACATTATCGCCCTGGTGAAAAAACACCATTCAGAATCGAAAAGTTTGGTGAAATGGCTTTCGCCGTTTTGGTGATCAGATCTGAATAGCCAGGTATCAACGTCCCCACCTTCCTCTTCTACGTCAATTCCCTTTACCACTGGGTTCAGCATCACAACATTGCCCCAATTCGGGATGCCATAGTCTCACTAACTCCGGTTGGGAGTTGGAAGTAGTCGGCATTCTTTGCGTTACTCACATAAAAAAAATACATAATAAGTTGAGAGGTTTAATTCCTTTCTATTAATTTATAAATAAAACACTTGTGTTGCAAAGTTTTTTTAACAAAGAAACGACATTTATGTTTACTTATATCACTTTCCTTTGAATGGTTTCTTATAACAAAAACTCGTATTTTACAATCAAATAATGGAAAAACAAAAAAGTGACTATGGATTGCATTCTAACTGACTCTACAGGATTCAAATTTAAAGGGAATATATTTCCTTTATATATATATATACATATATATAAATATATATATATATATATATATATATATATATATATATATATATATATATATATATAGTGGCGTAGCGCGGGTTTCGGCCGCCTGGGGCGGAGGAAAATTTTGCCGCCCCCCCTCCCCCCCCCCCCCCCTAACTTCTACAGGTACTTTTTCTGAAGATTTTCAAGCGGTGACCGGGGAGGGGGGGTAGATATCCTATTTTTTATGCCTATTTTTATAATCCTACGTGCCGAGTACTCTTCCAATAAAATCATGCTTATAAATTCTACTACAAATTTATATATAACTGCTCTCAGAAATCTAGAATTGTACGCTTGTAATAGAATTTCGCATCTTCATCACGTGTACGTATGGAATGCAACTCAAATGCAAAGCTTCACTCGGTACACGATGAATCGGCAACTTATTGATATATTGATAAGACAAAACTGGTATAAATAAAAATAAATATGCGGTTTATCAAAACTACACTCAGAACATAAAAATGGTTTTTATTTGATTCTAGCGGCACATATATTCTGAACACAAAACTGGTTTTAATTACATCTGTAAAACATAAACATAAAAATTTTCATATTGGCAATGTGAATTGGCCCAAAAATACACGCCTGCGAATATTCGAATTAAAGTACCTAAATTAGAATAAACTTAAAATTTTAAATACAGATTCCTTTTCTTAAAAAATGTTATAAAACTGTATCTTAACTTTTTATTGCAATCACAAATTTATTTTAAATTAAATGTGTGGGACATAATTTCACAATTTTATTTTAAAATTAAATGTGTGGGATAATTTGAGTCTCCTGTGATTAGACGGGTCAAATTAAATCTGTTATGATTTTAGATTTTCACGGCCAAAAGTATTTGTTGTTTATTTTTGGGGTGTTATGCCGTGTTACGCTACCTCCTCCTTTATCCAACGTTTCGGACAGCGTTATAGTGTCCATCATCAGGGCAGATGTGTAAATGTTAGTGGTAAAATGTGTGCTTAAGTACTTCCAAGCAATACCGTGTTGCCAGCTCCACTCCACTGCGAGCTGGAATTACAGTAAACTTGAAGATGGTTTTCTGCATTTAGCTTTCGTGTAACCGTCAATTACCGGATACCAAGAAAAGCTTAGCTCCGTCGTCTCTATTAATGTTGATAGGATTTTTATGGATTTCAATTGCCCCTGTAATTAGGCGTGCTCTATAAGTTTTGGGTCTTCCCAGGAATTCAGGAACAAATCCAAAGTAATGGTCGGTTTCAATTAGATGTTCGGCGATTGCCGATTTGTCAGGGTGGCCAAGTTTACACGCTCGAAAGTGTTCCGATATTCTTTTAGAGATCGTCCGCTCTGTTTGGTCCACATAGACCTTATCACATCCGGAACAGCATTAACTTCGGGAGATGATTCTACACGATAGTCCAAGTAAAAAAAGATAAATAACTTTTTTTTTTAAATTCCAACTTTTAGGGGTAGTTTTGAGGTAAAAAGATAAAATTAGTCCGGCGTGTGCGGCCAGATTTATTATTTTCCGCTGTTACGATACGGGCCAATCACAATCGAGTCGGGCGCCCGGCAGGCTCTCAGCAAGTAAGATCGTACCTCACACTAAGGATTTTTTAGTAGGTACGTCTTTTTTGTATTTTTTACTCCTACCATCATGTAGAATCACCTCCCGAAGTTTGCACTTTACCCCCGGACTAAGTGACTTTTACTTTGATTTGAAAATTCCGTATTTTTTGTCCCTTGCTCACATATTATGTCCTTTTTCAAATTATTTATTGAAGTGAAACTGCTATGATTTGGATTTCGGATGAAACGGAAATGGCGATTACTGCACATGCGATGCATCAACTGCGCTCATCGACCGCTTTGATAATGATGTCACTTTTAAAGGCTCCTATTGGTTGGGATATGAAACGGAAATTACGCTGGTCTGTGCTCATTGGTCGCTTTGATTACGACCTCACTTTTCAAGTATTGGTTAAGATTATTTTGGTAAAGTTTCGCTTCTAACGCATGTAAACTGCACTCGAATTTTTTATCCAAATAAAGTATGTTTACATTTGGTTTTTCGATGCCTGTCTCACTGTGTCGAGACCGACGTTATAAAAATGACAATAAAATAACTTTGCTTTGATTCCACTTTTTTATATTTCTTTAACCAACTGGTTTTAATAAAACCAATTTAACAAATAAACAGTTATATTTGTCAAACAGCCCCATTTTTAACATTTTTGCCTTCCTTACGCCTGCTTTTACTACCTCCCTTTGAGGTACCTCCCACTCGCCCCCACCAAAGTTGATGTTCTCTCTCCCTCTTTCACTTTTCATTTAAATACTCTGTATTTTATTTACCCCTGATGAAGGTTCAACCGAAACCGGTTGGTTGAAGATATATAATAAAGTGGAATTCAAACAAAGTTATTTTATTGTCATTGTTCTAATTATGTCTACCCACAAAGTGTTAGCTACATGTGAAAATTTATTTTATGTTCCCCTGCTGGTTACGTAATTTCGAATAAATTTTGAACATTATTATTTTTCAAATTAATCAACTGAAAAAAATACGTATCGTCATTGTTACGCTTAATATGATATATCAACGTGGAAAATGTTGACTTGAATCCAGAAATTCCAGTCAGAATACTGTGCAAATGGTCAACCCCTGAGTTTAGATTTTCTACTTTATTTGTAACATTAGGTGTTACTGAGATTAGCATTTAATCAATTTCCCATTACAAACCTTCACTTTGATTTTATTCAGCTTTAGCTTCGATTTGATTCAGTTAGGGACCTACCTATGAAGTATTTGTATTATTAAAACAGAGAATCATAGCAAATATACATTCATTGTACCTAAACTGTAACGGGCTAATTGTTTGAACTAACGTCACAGTTGACGCTGTCAATCGGCAAATGTCGCCATTTTGATTTCTTCACAATTTATATATATTTTTTTTATTTATTTACAATTTTTTTCCAGTGTTGTGTAGGTACCTACTACACAACAATGGAAAATATATTGTATACTTCTTTGCAGGGGGCGCTGGTGGGTGGCTTTGCATCCACCCTGCTCGTGGGCTGGATCTCCGTGGGCACGCAGGCAGCCTTGGCCCGCGGGGTGATTGTTAACCCCACCAAGCCCGTCAGCATTGAGGGGTGCGACGGCCGCTGGGGGAAGCCGAACAATATTAGCACAGTTTTGTTGGACGTGGTTCACGCAAATATTGATGGGTAAGTTTTTTTTATAATGTACTTTTTTAAAAGCTTATGAGATTTTTGACAAATTGAAAAACAAAATTGCTGCGAAATCTAAACATAATATAAAGATTACAAAAAAAACAACACCGATGTACTAATTCTTAATCATATAATGAGGAGTGAGAATTACATATTTATGTTTATGGGGAATACAAGAGGAAGATGCTGCAAGATTCAGCTCCAATTTATTACTTTTAGTAAATACCTACATATGTTTTAACTACTTAGTGTAATATTATAAAGAACGACGGAACACGTGGCAATGGAAGGGAATGAAATTTGCACGATTTTTTATCTAAAATTTCTTGAGTATGTAGTACGTAGGTACCTACTGCTGTACGTTCTGCAGTACGTTTTGACGCCCGGCGTAGTACAGAAGGCTCTCGATCAGCATTTCGAAGGCCGCGGGATCGAATCCCGGCGGTGTATTTCCAAAACTTGTACCGTTTCAGTCGCTTTACATTTTCAGTATCAAAATTTAAATATTTAGAAATAAAATTATTAATTTGTAATGTAGGTACATATTGGAAAGATTATTTTATCTAGATTTTAGAACAATTTTTATTTTTGCTAAGTGATTTAAAATTATCAATATAGAGGTGTATTTACAATATATGGGAATAATATTAAAATTTAAATATTTAGAAATAAAATGTAGGTACACATCAGAAAGATTATTTTATCTAGATTTTAGAATAATTTTTGTCTTTGCAATGTGATAAAAAAATAATCAATATAGAGGTATATTTAAAATGTAAATTGACGCTACCGCGACTGAATCGGTATAGGTTTTGGAAATACGCATCCCGGCGTGGCAAATAAATTTTATTTGATTATTTTGTGTTATTTCAAAATTTATTCATTTAAAATAATATATAGTATTTTTGCGGCACGTTCCAGAGTGAAAGATACTCTCAGTATCGCCCTGGTGTAAGACCACCATTCAGAATTGAAACGTTGCTTGAAATGGCTTTAGCCGTGTTTGGTGACCAGATCTGAATAGCCAGGTACTTCCCCACCTTCCTCTTCCCTATCTCCTTCCTCTCCTCACGACCTTCAGCCTCACAACATACCCCAATTGTGGATGCCATAATCTCACTGGCTCCAGATGGGAGCGGGACTCTTGGTGCGATATTAAAAAAAAAAAAATCATATAAACGTATCTCTCTCTATTTTGCTAATTCATTTTCATCCGCATTAATGAAGGATATAGAAGATATGGAACGACAAAGAAGAGCAATTAACATACGGGCCGGAATGCTCTCAATGCTGCAGAAAATTACTCTTCAAGACATACTGCACTGTCCTGTATACATCAGGGTATCTAGCATGGTCGATCGATATTGGTTTTTTTGAAAATGTCGGTAACTTGTCATCATTTCCGAGCACGACTGCAGGCCGCTAACGAAATAAAAACAGTTCACAATGACTAAGGGTTCCTAATTTATTTGACGTGAACTTTTATTTTTTCGTTAGCGGCCTGCAGTCGTGCTCGGGAGCGATGACAAGTTACCGACATTTTCGATAAAACTTATATCGATCGACCATGCTAGGTACCCTGAACTGTGGACACAATACCCAGCAGCGCAATGGGACAAACTGAGGGTGTGCTACAATAATGCATACAGGCAACTTATACAACTACCGAGGATCTGCAGTGCCTCCACGATGTTCACCGAGGGGAGGGTGCACTCATTCCCAGCCTTACTTCGCCACCGACTAGCCAGCTTCTGGAGCAGGACACGGACCTTGGCTCAGTTCCCCAATAAATGAGCGATGGATGCAGATGATGAGGCGACCACCCTGATGGACAATATTAAAATAGCTTTTTATTTTTAATTCTGTTTAATTATTATTTATTTTAATTATATGCTAATTTTTTGTTATTTGTGTTATTAATTTTGTTTTCATTTTGCTTTAGTTAGGTACCTACCTAATACGTAAACAATTTTTTTCTTTTCTTTTATAGTTTATAGTTGTTTATGTAATATGGCAGACTGGGATTGCACTACCCTCCCAGTCCTGCTGGAATAAAAACTTAAATAAATAATAAAATAATGAGTGTTTTGAAATGGCAATCAAAATGGATATCAAAATACAGTCATTAGCCGGGTAGTAAACACTCCGATAAATGTGGAAATTGCCCTTACGGACGTGATATTTATGCATAAGCAATATATGAATACAACTTCATTATGAACCGAAGTGACTTCTGATTTCGTGTTCTAATTCTAGTCAAATCAGTGATAATTTAGAAGTTTTGTAGTTTTTTACATGTGAACGTAATCTCTATCTTCTCTACATCTTCTCTACATATTATAAATTAAAGTCCCCCGCGTCGTCTGTCTATCTGTATGTCTGTTCGCGATAAACTCGAAAACTACTGAACGGATTTTCATGCGGTTTTCATGCGGTTTAGGTATGTAATTTGTCAAGGATTTGTGTAAATTGGTTGAAACATAACGACAATTGTTAGAAGTGTCGGAAAAAGTCAAGCCGCCTGGTAGCTTTCATCGAAAACGCTGCCTAATCTTTTTGGGATATAACAAAACAATGCATTGTGGGAAATTCCTCTTTTATAGATCTACAAAAAAGTCCGCAAAGGCATATATCTATCTTTTACGGATAGCTTACTATACCCAATCTATCTTCTAAAAAAATGGAAAGTTATTTAAACGGATAGAGTATTAATCCTTATTAACTTAAATACATTAGTTACCCTAAGAATTTAATGCACATTATTATGATCTTTCACAACATCTCTACGTATTATAAATTAAAGTCCTCCGCGGCATCTGTCTGTCTCTTCGCGAAAACCTCAAAGACGGCGGTGGTTATAAAGGTTGGATAACCATCCAATAGATGACGTTGTGTTTTTAGCAACGCGTGGCCGGGTCAGCTAGTATGATAATAAAAAGTGCCTTCTCGGGTATTTTAAATATAAAATAGATATTACAAATGTACCTACACGGTTGAAATTTATTATATGAGAACGGGTCGCCTCTGTGTTTCCTCCCTCCTACAACATGGGAGCTATGCGCATTATCGTCTCCTGATAATTTTTTTTTTTTTTTACATTAGTTACACACGGGAGGCCTTGAGGAAAATAATTCCCCTCAGGGCCTATGTCATCTTTGGGAAGGCTGATAGAAGGGTATTTTTAGGAAAGGTAGGAGAGGAAGTTCTGGGAAAGAAAAGGTTATGAGAGGTGGGTAGGAAACTGGGGGTCAGTGTGTCCAGGAGTGACGGACGTATGAATCCATCCCTCCCACTGAGAAGAAAGGGGTTGGGTCGAGAGGGTCCGGTTGGAGAAGTCAAAAGGATTCCTTCAACCAGTCTCTCCCGATCCGGCCTGACCTCCAGTAAGTGGGCAAAAGCATCCGTTACCAAGACTGGCCAAACTTCAACCCCGTGCACCCCTGCTAAGTCACCAAACGTAGCGAAACACTTAGGGTGACCTATGGCAGAGGTGTTGGTTGTCCAATAAATGGTTCCCGGGGCGGCCTCCTCTCCCCGCCTCTATATACATAAATTGACTAAGGTGTGTAATGTGTAAGTACTAATTAGACCAGGATGGCTTAACCTGCGGCCCAATTAAAGATTTTTTGCGGACCAAAATGAAGTTATCAGATTTCTATATTTTAGATTTTGGTATTCACACAAAAAAAAATCTCGTAAGTTTAACACATTAATATTATATTTTGTTAAAACCGAATTCTCTTGTTATTAGACGTCGGTCTCTCGATGTGAATTTTGATTTATTGCTTGAATAGTGACAGGCACAAGGCGGCACCAGGAATTTATTTTAGCTATCAATTCCAACTAGCATATTTTTTTCCGTTCGTTTCTCGGAAGATCGTTTGCAACTGGCCTGATTCTAATAAGCGGGAGGTGTGTGCAAAGGGCACACATAGTCTCGTGTGTATTCAGTTTATTCCTTCCAGCATTGAAGGTCGCGGTTTCACAATAATAGCCATTTTGACACTGAAAACCCTAGTGGCCCACCTAAGCTCAAACGATTTGGGTTTCGGAACTTTCTAGTAAAATCTTCAGCTTTATTGCTGTTATTACAAGTTACAATGAAGTCATGGGAAACTTTTGTGTACAAAAATAGTTCACAAAAATACTGTATTTTCTAAAAGTTGCCGTGTCTAAAAATAAACAATTCGACCGACTTTATAATTTTTAATAACTCAATAAAATAAAATCTTCAGAAAACTAAAGTAGACAAAAGTGAGGATGCCATATCATATCGTGGTTATTTTTTTTAAGTGAAACTCCCTTAGACCCGTTAGCGATTCGGAATTCAAATGAAACGGAAATGACGCGTACACCACCTGCGAAGCATTATCCTCCTAACAAGGCTCCTATTGGTTGAGATATAAAAAGGAAACGACGCAAAGTCTGCGCTCATTGGCCTGCTCACAGCGCTTTGATTATGACCTCACTTTTCAAGACTCCTTGGTTCTTCATTGGTTGAGATTATTTTGGTAAAGTTTCGCTTCTACCGCGTGTTAACTGAACTCGAATTTTTAGTTTCAAAGTACGTACTTTCAAAATATCTTGAATACATGTATACGAAGTTTTCTTTTTTCTTCATATTTGTATTTTTAATAGCTTACTATTTGTACTTTATACTATTACTACAATATTTACTTTTTTAATTTTTTGAAAGAATGAATATTTTTTTTATCTATGTATATATTTTGTATCCATATTTCAAGTTATTGTAGGTAATTCCTATGTAAAAGCCGGCAAACGGCGTTAATTCATAATAAATAAATAAATACTTTCTCATTCTTTCGCAGGCTAAATCCTATAGATGTATGTCTCTTTTTATGTATGTCTCATTAATATGTATGTGATTAATAAATAAGTTTGAGAAGCACTGCACACCAACCAACTAATTGAATGTATCTCGACGTCCTGCAATCCTAAAGGTGTTTTTTTTATCATTGTTTTGGTTTCAATTACACGCTGAATGAAATAGAGAAAAGAGGTTTTGTTCGTTAATTTGCTTTATGTGTGAACAAAGTGCTATTTGAACATTCGGTAGATCTCTGACTTTGCTGTTTAATCGAAAGCGAAATCAGGTTTGCCGGTGATAATGAATTGCCGTTGCAGGCTTCGGCGGTATTTGATTTAAAAAAATTAACGTATCGAATTGCGAGTTGCACTCCCTTTGCTCCCGTGTTTATCTTTTAGATTGGATTTACCACATCACTTATGCCGCTGATTTTAACACTGAAATATTCTTACGTCGAAATCTTGGCGTTGTACGTACTGTAACCTATAATAATTAATTAAGTGTATTAATTATTTTATTATCAAGAATTGGTACTAAATTTACAATTTTTTTTTTGAAGTGAAACTTCTTTAGAACGTTGTGATTTGAAACTCGATGACACGGAAACGACACTAAAAAGAGACAAACACATACATCTATAGGATTTAGCCTGCGAGAGATTGAGAACGAAATCTTACCGCAATGGCCGCTTTGATTATGAGCTCACTTTTAAAGGCTCCTATTGGTTGAGATTGTGATTAATTGAGATTTCACTTCTACCGGGTGTGAACTGCACTCTATTTTTTTTCGCTGATTATTCCAGAGGTTGGTAGCACGAGAGAAAAGAAAGTGGTGACACGAAAATGGAGGCCAACATAAATGCACGGGGTATGCACGGGGACTTTCACAGAGCTTGAACATTAACTTTGAAATTTGAAGAATTATTGTTCAAATTCTGTGTAACAACCCGTACTTTGCCATCGTTTATACAATCATGATCAATAAATAGTAGTGAAAATGCAAAATTTCAAACGACGACATCAAACATTTCATATTTAAAATTTGATAAAATGATTTTAACTAGCGATAATAGGCACAGGCAGAAAAGCGGCTTTACTTTTATTGCTTTTCATTTTACTTAACTACAGAAATAAATATTTACAGATCGCCGTTGCGGCGACAGAAAACTTTATTGGATAAAGAAATCGGTGTTAGCTGGGTAAGTAACTTTAGCGGGTTTTAAATTAGATCGCGGAGGCGCAGGCGGCGGCAAAGAAATATCGTGGCTTACTAGAAATGGTTTATGAAAGTAGGTAGAAGACGATTTACTCTACAGCAGTGGTTCCCAACCTTTTTCTGACCCGGGACCACAAGTCGAAATTTGTTTTTATTTTAACTTTAATGGGAGGGGGGGGTGACACCACGCTATCCGCCCTAACCGTCCCAGGTGCCGCCCATGCTAGAGTAAGCCACTGCTTGTGGTCAGTCAACGGAAGGGGCGTAATGGGATAGGGTAGGACGGGTTCTAGCAGAATATTTACCACAACGGAGGGGGTAGAACAGGGTAGGATGGGTCGGGGCGAAACGGAATACCAAAATGGCCACTGACCACAAGGTACAATAATGATAAACTGAATATTATCCCGATTTTTTTTATTCAGACTTTTCGACCAGGGACCGCCCGCGCTGGCTCGCTTATTGACCGGCGGACCATCTTCTAGCCTCTTGCGGACCACTAGTGGTCCGCGGACCAATGGTTTGGAAACCCTTCTCTACAGGAACATTGGAGTGCCAGACTTCAGTGACCTTAACTTATTCGACAATTATTTAACTTAATTGTTTCATGGGATGATAAGTACTGAAAAATACTATACATCGAAAAAATGAACCGCGAGCCTCCAGCCACAGGACCCAACAGAGTAGATGCAGAAAGTCCTCAGCTGAGCCAAGCCTCCAGATAAGGCCTTTTAAAATTACTACATTTCTTTATACAAATTTCATTTTAATTATTCTTATATTTTCATCTCACTTAGAATGTACCCTTCCCTCCCTTATCCCCCACGCCCACCCTATGGATCTATTCACTCTAATACATTTCTTAGTTTCATTCATTCTAACACACTTTTTAGCTTTTGTACAATTTTCTAGAATTTTTTGTAAAATTCTTTGGGAATTTCATAAAAATAAACATAAATCCGTCAATAACAAAATACGAATATCGACACAAATCCACTTCAATTCCGCACTTAATCATAGATTCGCACGGTTTAACCAATGTCTTTAAATATCTATTACCAAAATGTGAGAGGGTTACGCACTAAAACTGACAAGTTATTGGTGGCTGTTCGGTCCAACGAATATGATGTTATCGCTTTGTCTGAATCATGGCTCGTTGATGGCATCCGCAACGAAGAGCTATTTGATGATCGCTACGATGTACACCGCCGAGATCGGGACTACACTCGCACGAGCCAACGCTTGGGCGGGGGTGTCTTAGTCGCTGTTCGTCGTGAGCTGGTATCTCGCGAGCGCCCAGGGTGGCACTCACAAGCTGAGGACGTCTGAATAATAGAATCCAGGGGATCCAAACACACAAATCTCCACATATGTTGTGTTTACCTCCCTAAAGGACCAACATATCGTGAAAATATGGAAAGCTTCCTCACACAAATTTCAGCACTTACGTTGCAATTTCCCACAGACAAATTCATTATGACTTTAACCTCACTGACATTTCATGGAATAAGTCTCTTAATAATACGTCATTTATACCCAGTGATCGCTTATCGCCTGTTAGTACATCATTTATTGACTGCATGCATTTTTCGGGATTGTATCAATGTAATGGAATTTCAAATACCAACGGTCACTTTCTTGACCTCGTTCTATGTAATGACCTGGTACCGGTCTCTGCTTGTGATGAACCATTAATTTTAGAAGACCCTCATCATACCTCCTTAATAATGGAAGTTTTATTCTCTGTACCCGCTCTACTAGTGGAAGAGCCTAGAAGGGCTTACGTCTATAAGCGCGGTGATTACGACCAAATTAACACATCTCTCGACCAGGTAAACTGGCATGAGCTACTTTTGTTTGGTGACGTGAACACAGCAAAAAATAAATTCTACTCACAATTAAATCATTTTATAGACGCCCATATTCCTATGAAATTATGTAGGAATTCGAAATACCCGCCATGGTATAACTCTGCCCTCATCAAATTAACAACAGAAAAATATGAATACTTTAAAAAGTTCAAGACATATAAAAACCCTTTCACTTTCACTTTCTTTCTACTAAGATCACGTCACAAAAAACTTAACTGGGAATGCCATAATAAATATTTACTTAAAATAGAACATGATATATCCTCCGATCCAAAAAAAGTATGGAATTACATTAAGTCAAACTCCAAATCCCATGGCGTTCCGAATACCATGAGGTTCAAAGACGAAAAAGCTGAAAATGGATTTGACATCTGCAACTTATTCTCTAAATATTTCACTTCAGTCTACAATAATAATGCTCGGATTAACCAGATCCTGCCAGACTACACCAGTGAGCCCTGTATTGCTAGCATTCATGATATTGAAATCAACCAGCATCACATACAGAAACAACTTGAAAATTTAGATCCCAATAAAGGCGCAGGCCCAGATAAAATTCCCCCTTTCTTCATAAGCAAATGTGCTCGCAGCCTTTCTAAACCATTATTCATAATTTTTAGTCGCTCCCTTAATGAGGGAATTGTGCCAAACACTTGGAAAATTGCATTTGTAACTCCCATTTTCAAGAACGGCCAAAAATCTGACGTTGAAAATTATAGGCCCATATCAAAGCTCTGCATTTTCAGTAAGGTTTTCGAAAAAATTGTGTACGACGAGATGTTTACAGCCTTGAGATCGTCACTTAACAACAATCAACAAGGATTTATGAGAGGAAAATCTACAACCACTAACCTAACGGAATTTGTCGAAATCTTACAAGACAATATGGACCAGCGCGTACAGGTAGATGCAATATATACAGACTATAGCAAAGCCTTTGATTTAGTAATCCATGATGTCTTGTCGACTAAACTTTCACTAATCGGCGTACACGGAGATCTCCTCAGATGGCTCTCGTCGTATTTGAAAAATCGCAGCCAAGCAGTAGTCGTCGGTGGCTATAAATCGAATTGGGTAACCGTACCGTCAGGAGTACCCCAAGGGTCATTATTGGGACCATTGCTCTTCAACATATACATTAATAACATTGGAAAATGTTTTCTCCACTCCAGAACGTTATTATTCGCAGACGACATGAAAATATTCTCTCCTGTTACAAGTATCAATGACTGTACTCACGTACAAGAAGATTTAAATCGCCTAAATAGCTACTGTACACAACACAACCTTCAAATAAATGTTAAAAAATGCGGCGTCATCAGCTTTACCCGAATCAAAAATCCCATTTCTTTTGATTATTCCCTTAATGGCACAATACTTAAAAAATGCTGGAGGCCAAAGATCTGGGAGTAGTGCTAGACCCGAAATTACTTTTTGACCGACATATCGAATCCATAGTGGCAAAAGCTTCCAAGGTACTTGGCTTCATACTCAGAACCGGCAAACACTTTAAAGAGGTAAACACTATGAAAATGCTGTACTTTGCGTATGTACGCAGTTCTCTGGAGTACGCCTCTCAAGTCTGGAATCCCAGGTATACAACATACATAGAAAGGATTGAGAAAATACAAAATCGTTTTCTACGATACCTTGATTTTCGGGGATATCGTCCTCATCTAAGTTATGTGGAGTCAGCCACGTTTTTCAAAATCTCGTCACTAGAAAATCATAGAAATTCTGCAGACGTAATATTCTTGCAAAAGATAGCCACCTCTGCGATAGTTTGCCCGGAATTACTTGAAAGAATTCAATTAAGAGTGCCCACCAGACAAACTAGACTAAATCACACACTTAACACTCCTCGATGCAACACCAACTCTAAACAAAACATATTCATTAAGGGGTAATTTACCAAAACCGAAATAATATTTCGGGGTGGGGAAGTATGAAGTATGCTCGAACGGGGAACCGCTGCGCGCTACCGACGAAGTCAGAGCAGCGAAGAATCTAGACTAGATGGTACACTTGAGTAAGATTTGAACATGAAACGTTAAATATTTGGCATCTTTCAAATTATGTTTATTAAATTGAATGCGCATGTTTTAGGTAAATTTAGATAGAAACATTACCTATTGGAGGAGGAGCTCATGATTTTATGACTCTTTATCAGATTTTGATCAAACTTGTTTGATAAATTATTCGATACAACCAACTACACTGCTGGACGGTAGGCATTAGTTCTTCATTGACAGATGTCAAAACAATACGGTATTCAATTTCGCATTATTTTCGTAATATGTGATCATAATTATATCTGAATATATTGGAAAGATAAATAAAATATCGGTCATTTTCAATATTTATTATTATTGTTTACAAAAAGTTATATATATAAAAATTATATATTTATATAAAAGTTATATTTTGATAGTGTCCCGCACTCGTGGCTAATCAAAATATATAAAGTTAAACCAATTATAATTAGATTTTTGAAAAATATTATGTCCTTTTGGAATACAGATTTACTAGTAAATTTAAAAGGTAAGAAAATAGTAGTACCGGGTATTTCAATAAAAAGAGGGATTTTTCAAGGAGACTCGTTGAGTCCTCTTTGAATTTGCTTAGCATTGAATCCTCTGTCTAAAATGTTAATTAAAAGCAAGTTTGGAATAAAAATTAACGGTAATACAAGAGAGATTAGTATAGTTTCACATCTATTATATATGGATGATATAAAATTATTTTCAAATTCTGAATCAAATTTAGAGAAAATGATTAAGGTAGTTAAAATTTTTCAGATGATATTAAAATGACTTTTGGTTTAGATAAATGTAAAACGATCCATATAGAGAAAGGCAAAATTGTAGATGGAGACGAGGGTATATTTAGAAATTTCAAAATTAAAAGTATGAAAGGGGGTGATGTTTATAAATATTTAGGATACCCGCAATCGAATAGATTAGATCACACTAGTATTAAAAATGATATTAGGATTAAATTTCAAACTAGGATCAGAAAATTTTTAAAATGCAATCTATCTGCTAAAAATTTTGTAAAAGCAATAAATAATTGGGCAATACCTCTACTAACGTACTCATTTAGCATAATTAAATGGTCCAATAAGATTAAGATAGTTTAGAACGATTAATTAGAACAACGTTAACAAATTTTAATTGCCATCATCCAAATTCAGCTATAGAACGAATTAATTTACCTAGAAATTTAGGAGGTAGAGGTGTAATCAAAATAACATCTTTGAAACACAATCAGGTAGAAATGCTTAGAATTTTTTTCCATAGGAAAGCCAATAGCTCAGAAATGCACAAAATAATTTGCAAGGCAGAAACGTTACACATTACACCTTTAAACATAATACACCTAAACATTACACCTTTATATTACACCTTTAAATTTATATGACGAGAATGCCAAAATTCTTATAAATACTAACCAGGAATTATTAGATTCCTGGTCAAATAAAATTATTCATGCAAAACACTTCAATTATCTCAACCAAACGTATGTTGACAAACTTTCGTCAAACAAATGGTTGAGTATTGGAGAGTTGAGCGCAGAAATAGAAGGATTTATGCTTGCCATTCAAGATAGAGTCATTAATACAAAAATTATAGGAAGCATATAATCAAAGATATAAATCAAATTGATGATTTATGTAGAAAATGTTTGGCTTTTCCAGAAACTATAGAACATATTATATCGGGATGTTCTATATCAGCATCGTCCGAGTATACATTTAGGCACAATCAGGTTTTAAAAATAATCCACCAAAGTTTGGTAATTAAACATAACTTGATTGACTTCCGTAATACTTGACCGTACGATTGACTACCATTTTATGAATATGAACCAAATTCATTTTAGAAAATGAATTTTATAAAATATATTATGATAAAACTATACTAACAGACAGAACAATTAGTCATAATAGACCTGATATAGTTTTACATGACAAAATTTAAAAAAAATAACTTATATCATTGATGTAGCTATTCCAAATTCCTGTAATATTAAAAAAAAACAGTTTCTGAAAAATTAGAAAATACATAGGTTTAGGAAATGAGATTAAAAGAATTTGGCACTCTCAGACTATAAAAATATTACCATTTGTTATTTCGGTTAATGGCATTATACCTAGGTCTCTGAAAATATTCATATTATATTCCATAGTTCTCATTAAAAACTTGCGGCAGGAATGTGAACTAACATTTTTCAATATGAAATAGCACAATTTGTTGGTTATTCACATTTGGTAGTTTTAATTGTTCTTAAAACGATTACAGAGAAAGAAGTTTCTTTAGTAATAAACTCGCTCAAAAACTCTTCATCAACCGGCATTGATGAAATATCTAACAATGTTCTTAAAAAAATTGCCCCTGGTATACTTCAACCATTAACGCATCTACTTAATATTAGCATCCGCCAAGGGCTATTTCCCACCATTCTAAAACAAGGTCTCATTATCTATTTTTAAAACTGGCTCCAAACTTGATATTAGTAATTATCGTCCTATTACGTTGCTAAATTCCCTCTCAAAAGTATTCGAAAAGATCGTCAATAATAGTCTCATGGAATATCTGGAAACCAATAACTTAATATCGCCGCGGCAATTAGGATTCAGAAAACATAAAAGCACCAATGATGCTATAGCCACGGTCACTGACCATATTTCTGGCCACCTGGATAAGGGCTTGAAATGTCTATCGGTATTTCTTGACCTATGTAAAGCATTTGATACAATCTCACACAGCAAACTAAAACGCAAAATGTTTAATATAGGTATTAGGAACAAAGAATTAGGCCTCCTCTCCAGCTTTTTATCTGACAGATCCCAATGCGTTAAACTCAATACCACAAAGAGCCAGAATTTGCCCATTAGTTACGGGGTCCCTCAAGGCAGTGTTATAGGTCCAACGCTCTTCCTAATATATATTAACGAGTTATGCAACCTAGATATCGATGCCACTATTAGTTTTGCTGATGACACAGTAATTTTATTTAACGAAAAAGATTGGATAAATACTTACAAAGAAGCGGAACACGGGCTTAGTCTCCTGCAAACCTGGCTTAAAAGAAATTCCCTCACGCTTAATGTTAATAAAACAAAATATCTTACATTTTCTATAACAGCCAGAGGGCAGCCGTCGGAGGACTTAAATCTCAAATTACACACATGCCAAGAAATTTATCAACAAAATCTAGGCTTATCATGCCTCTGTCCCACTATAGCACACTCCAAAAGCATCAAATATCTTGGAATTGAGATTGATGATAATCTCCGATGGAACTCACAAATTGACGTAATTACAAAAAAACTAACCAGGTACATATACTTCTTTAGAAACATTCGTAATATCCTCAACATAAACGATATTAAAAAAGTATACTATGCTTTGTGTCAATCACAAATAGAGTACGGTATAACTGGATGGGGGTCTGCCTTGAGCACTCACACAGAGCGACTCAATATAGCCCAAAAAGGAGTACTAAAGACAATACTGAAAGTTCCGCTTAGAACTCCGACGGAAGAAATATTTAATAACTTTCAAGTCTTCAATGTACAGAAACTTTATTCAAAAAATATTTTATTTAAACTGAAAAAAAACATATATGTATACTCCACTGCCCAACATAAATACTCAACCAGGGCAGTAAGCAATAACATCCTGGTTACTCCCAGTTTGAACACATCTTTTGGACAGAGAAATAATAAATTCCATGCTATGAAATTATACAATGCTCTACCAGATCAAATCAAAAATATAAAGGAAATGAATATATTTAAAACAAAAGTAAAAACATGGCTGAGAGATCAAAGTGATAATAAAATTACAAACATCGTGAAGACGATATAAAGACAATCCATAACCAAATACAAATATTTAAAAAAAACTACAGGCCACCTCAGAACAGGAAATCCTAGTGAGGAGGTCTGTGAAAAAAAAAAGAATCTATACTTATACTATACATTATACATACATGTACAAACCTTGCTATTGAAACTAATAATAAATAAATAAATATTGTCAGTTTCGCCGATGACACTGTCCTACTCTTCCAAGCAAAAGATTGGCTTACCGCATATTCCAAAGCGGAGGAAGGAATTCAACAGGTAAAATATTGGCTTGACTCGAACATATTAACTCTAAATGTACAGAAAACAAAATATATACTGTCTAGTCTCACCAATATCCCAAAGTCAAACCCAACCCCGCCATTAAAAATACACAAATGTAAAAATTCATCTCTAAACCGAAACTGTGACTGCCCATGCCTAGAGCAAGTAAACATTATCAAATATTTAGGAGTAACCTTCGATACACACCTGAATTGGAAGCAACATATACATAATACTACAAACAAAATCCGAAAATCTATATACTTTTTCAAACAAACACGCAATTTCCTTAACCTAAAACTTTTAAAAACAGTATATTACTCATTGTGCCAATCTCACATCGAATACGGAATTCTAGCCTGGGGTAATGCATATTCCAATGCCCTTGATCCCATCATGAAAGCACAAAAACTAATCATAAAAATATTTCTTAAAATGCCGCTTACTACCAGCACTGATACTATCTTCAATTCCTTCAATGTTATGGACATAAAACAGCTCTACTCAAGATCCATATTACTTAATTTACACAAAAACAACAAAACACCATACAAAGCTACACAAACAATACACAATACCCGAGCCAAAAACAACGAACTTCTCCAAACTCCTTTTTTCAAAACCACCTTCGGGCAAAGACACTCTAAATACATAGCTTGCAAACTATACAATACACTACCAACTACGATCAGACAAAGTGACTCCTTTACAAAATTCAAACAAGATATTAAAAAATGGATTATAAGTATTGGACGCCACACTATCACACATATCTGTAAAATAAATCACACATAGACAGAAATAACTATTCACATACAACCTAACCCATATAAAACAAACGAAAATAATGGAATCCTGTCAAATTTAACCTATAAATAGACTAGGCAGAATTTATTTCATTACTCCATCTCCAACATTTATAAAATAACTCTCTTTAAAAGATTTACCACCCTTCCAATCACCCTTCTGTTCTAATTCTATTCATAATATGTATTTTACCTGAAATATCCTTGTAACTACTACATTCATTTATGTACGCCTGTCTCGACACAGGTGTACCCTAGTGAGACAGGCATACAAATAAAACCATTGTAAATATATTTTATTATAGATAAATAAATAAAAAAATAAAAAAAATTATTGCTAAAAGGTTTGTTAGATTCGTACTGGGAGATATATATGGTGAGGATCGTTTCGTGTTATTATGAAACTTTTTCCCTACTATTCTCAATTATTATCTTTTGTTCACTAAAAAATACTAATAATATGTCTGCAAAGTGAACAATACTATATATATCTTTATCTTTACCTAATTTATGTAAAAGCACAGTAGGACGTAAATAAATAAAACTAGGAATACGAAAATACGGGTAAAGGGGCACTCTAAACCATTCTATGCCGCTGGTTGCAAACAGGCGGCCGCGAAATGAAAGTTCTAGTAAAAAAGTCAACTTGGTTCTGAAATAAAACACAATAACATAACGACTAACCTTTAGTGTGACCCCTTTTCTTATGTGCCTACACATTTACGTATTTATTTTTTGTAAAATTTGACGTGCTTTCACTCTGGAATCATCTCGCATAATGACTGGAAATAACTCGTGTCTTGGTTTATATAATGGCGTGAGACAAAATAACAATATCGTGATATTGAAAAACTGTTTTTATTTATTTAAGCATTGTTTTAATGCTTTTTAAAATAATTTTATTATTCAGTCGTTTAGACAACATTGATGTGGTGATAATGTATATTTTTTATAATTCTCCTGTATTTAGAATTAAAAGATATAATCGAACTTTAAGCTATTTTTAGACGTTTTGTAAATATTTTTTCACGCAATTGTTTTAAACATTTTAACACGTTTTTTTAACGCACCATTTAGAAGAATAGTTTATTTTTTCAAAACATAATATTTTTTCTAATAAACAATATAGAAATGTTCTTAAAACTGCATCAAAAATCCCTAAATATGCTGCGCTTGCGGTAATATACCCACTTTTTAACAATTCATACAATGAATTCGACTTATTCAACACAGCACCCCAAATTCTAAAAAAAATAAACAATAAATAACTTCTAAACATATACAAACTATTATACTCCTATACAAATAACTTATTCACTCCCAGATTAGATCCGTCGCCTTCCCCTCCCGCCCACCATCCCATCCCAATAAGCTATTATAACTATTATAACTTTTAAATCTCTCTAATTAATACACACCAGTGAAAACCTATTATTGGTTCAATAACATATACATATGTAAATAATGTAACTGTTTTTCAAATAAAATAAAATAAAAAAAAATCTTTAAAAAATTCCATTTGCCCTCCAACGCTGTGAGCTGTGGCGCATTTCTGTCTTGATTTACTTTCTGTCAACGCAGTTTTCGCAATCTTTATTTTTTTTTCAAATTGTGAGTTATAAAACTACATATAAAAATTTCTCGCATTAAAAAAATATATTTCACATTAGCTTCACACAGGAGGACCTGCGAAAAATAATTCTCCTCATGGTACATGTTATCTTTGTGGATGGTGTGTGGAGGGTCTTTTTAGGAAAGGAAGGAGAGGAAGGTCTGGGAAGGAAAAAGGTATGAGGGAATCTGGGGGTTAGTGTGACAAGGAGTGACTGAAGAAGTATGAATCCGTCCCTCCCACTGCCTCAACCAGTCAATGCCGCCAAGCCCGGACAAACCTCACCCCAAGAACCCAGGCACCCCCGGAACGTAGCGAATCACTTGGGGTAACCTTTGGCAGAAATGTTGGTTAACTATTAGATGGTTCCCAGGGCGGCGGTAACCACACCCACCAAACGTTTTACTGTTAACACATTAACATTATCATTTTTTGTATAGATACAAGAATTCAAATCGCGGGCGAAGTCATGTAGTCAAATTACCACATTTAGATTAAATATTATGTCCAAGTTTAAATCTCACGGGGACATAAGCAAATATTTGGCAAAAACCGAATTTAAAAAATTAAAAGTGTGCACTTCAAATGCGGTATAGAATGAAACGTTCAGAAAACTAAAGTAGACAAGAGTGGGGAGGCTACGAAGCACCGCACAAAAGAGGAGACCGATTATTATTATATCTCCTTCTCTCGCATGCTAAATCTTATAGTTTCGCTTTTTCGTTTAATCAAATCATAATGGTGCAATAGAAGTTTTCTCTTCAAAAAAAATCGAGTGCACTTCACACGCGGTAGAAGTGAAACCTTCACCCACACAATCTTAAGCAATAGGAGCCATGAAAAGTGAGCTTATAATCGAAGCAGTTTGACAGAGCGCTACGCTTCGTAGGTACTGTCCGTAGGTAAGGTCTCATTCTCTCGCAGCCTAAATCCTATAGTTGTATGTGTTTGTCTCTTTTTAGTGTCGTTTCCGTTTCATCTAGTTTCAAATATCAACGGTGCTAAAAAAGTTTCACTTCATAAAACAGAGTGTGCAATGTCATTTGTATTTTTTTAACCAGATTGTAGAAATTTGTATTTTTTTAACGCAATAGATGTGAAACCTTCAGAAAACTAAAGTAGACAAGTGTGGGGAGGCTGCGACGCACCGCACGAAGAGGAGACCGATTATACTATCTCATTCTCTCGCGAGCTAAATCCTATGGATGATATGTTTGTCTTCAAATCATAACGGTACTAAAGATGTTTCCACTTTAAAAAAAAACTTTAGTTAGGTACCAGCGAGGGTGGTACTGAAATACCTTCTTAAATTGTGCAACGTTTCATAATGTAGATATTGTAATTTGCATTGGGTGCAGTGGGTGGGGGCAAACAGTACCGGATTATCCCTAAGGCAGAGTAGGCAACTGCCTAGGGGCCCCTAGCCCGCGTCCCAAGAAAAAATGACTTGGTTCAATTAGTGAGCAATGAAGTTTCGGAAAATGTCAGCTTTCAAGATGTTTTATTTTTTATTTGGAACATTTACAGGTTAATAACATTAGGTACACACGCATTAAAGAAAACAACAAATTATAATGATTAGATTATATCCCAATAAATAAGTAATGTTCACATCATGCACAAAAAATAAATAAAAAGTCTATAATTTAAACAAATATATAAACATAGTTGTATTTTACTTTTCTTTCCTTCTATTTGTTGCAACATTACTTATACCGTGCCGTGTGTGGTTTATATTGGCATTTGTTTTGTTTTATTTCTAATTATATGTTTAAAATATAAATGTTGTACAAGCTTCAGTATGCACTACCTATCTGCTTGCTAAAATTCTTTGGAAAAGGTTGTCTGGTAGAGATCACTTTAGTGACAAGACGGCTCATTGTAAAGTTTTTTTTAATAATATATGAGTGGGACATAAGCCATTTGGATTATTTTTCAGTAGAGTGAGTTTTTTGTTTCGAATATGATGGTATGGAATATCTGAATTTTTTTCTACCTGCATAATCCTTGCGCATAAACAATCACAAGCCATACATAACATTATATAATTTAATACTCTAACTATTTTATTTTTAAATTTAAAAATGCATATGTCGGATTTTGATACTAAAACGAGCAGATTGTCCGTTTTTGAAACACATGAGCCTGCGAGTGTCCGTTTTTGAAACAAAGTCTTACAAAGGTCCAAGGTCCATACTATGAAATAAAAGGCCAGTCAAGTTATATATGAAGTTTATTTTTTTATTAATAATGTAATGATAAATTGTTACAAATAAAATTACTCACTTTGTGATAATAATAAGCCAACTCCTTGTTTCTATGTGTGTGTCCTTTTATGTGTAATGTAGTTTTTGTTAGTAATGTAGTAAAATAACAGATAAAATTGTGGTAGAAAAATTCTTTTTTTGGAAGTTAGAAAAGGGTAAAGTGCAATGGCGGACTAAGTCCGTCAGAAGCCGGGGCGGCAAATTTGAATGAACCCCCACCCCCTTCCTGAAGTTGGTGTAATTTTACAAGTTTTTTATTCAGTTCACACGGGCCTCTGACTCTGGGGGGCCTCCAAACGCATCCATGTTCCCTTGATCAAATCCAAAACAAGGCTTTAAGGACACTGCAAAAAAATTGTTATTTTTAATTAATTTTCTGAAAGACGCATTATTTGTTAATAATGCTCTCCCTATTTGTGCTCTCACCATTTGAGGAAATTGGTAAAATTGATGGAGATACAGCATTTTATATGAAACCGTTTTAAACAGTTTGTATGTGTTGAATTATCCTCAGCAAAACTTAATATGATAATTCAACGTATAAACTGTTTCAAATGGTTTCACATAAAATGCTGTATCGCCGTCAATTTTTCAAATTTCTTTAAAACATTTGGTGAGAGCGTTTTTAACAAATGCATCTATCAGAAAATGAAATTAATAAAAAAATATTACAAAAGAAAAGCATTTTTTACAGTGTCCCTGGTGCCTTAAGGGGGGGTAAGGTTTTAAAGGCGAAATAAAGGCATATTATCATGATTTTTTTGAGATATGAATAACGTTGGTTTTATTTATTTCATACACACTTTATAGTATAACATCTGAAGTATCTTTGAAAAAAATTTCAATTAAAAATATCAATAAATTAGTCCGTGAGAGCGAATTTCCGGAGGCGCCTCGACAAAAAGTTGTTATGCGGTGATCTCCATAACTCGTCACCGGATCATTTGAAACAAAAAAATCGAATAGTCAGAGGTAGTCAGAGGGATATTTTTGTCGATATATTTTTTTTGCAGCATTTTGAAGTGAAAAACGCGATTTTTGCTGAAAAATTTCGGTGCATTTGTTATTATAAAATGGTAAAAAAAACTCCCTCTGACTACCTGTTGATTTATGTGTAGAAATAGTGTACAAAATTTCAAAAGCATCGGTCAAGTCAAGTCAAATTTTGAGTTATGATGTTCACAAACTTCAGAAATGTTGTTTGCCAGAAAACCGATTTAAATTTTTTTTTACTCGAAATATACTTGAATCGAGCATGAGGGCCGGTCGCTTGAACGAGACGTGTTTTGCCTACGGGCCCCGACATGGTTAATCCGGCCCTGGGGGCAAAGGAAACAAAACAATCTACTTCAACTATACTTTACTCTGCACTCTATTTAATTACGTTTATGTAAATTACAGCGCGACCCTTTTCCATTAAACTAATTTGATGATGAAATACATACAGAACTTTAAACAATATATAAGTGCTTATTTCATATTATGATAAGGTAAAAATTATGTTAAGGTCTGTGTGCTTAAATCCATGGATATCCAAGTACACCGAACAGATGATCTGATAGAAGTGTATAGACTGTAGGTAACAGGCCACTTGCATAACATTTTTTAAAAGTTGTTTTTTCCGGTTTAGGCAAATATTCTAAGACATTCTGTATTATTTTTTTTTAATCGTATTTTTGAAACCCTGGCGATTTTTTTGAAAATTTCAATCCGAAAAATCACACCATTTTTTATAAACCGGAAAGACGGGACATTTTTTAACATTTTTATTTTATTTTTATTATTATTAAGTTAAAAGAAATATAATATTTCGCTTTCTTAACTTAAGAACATATATAGTATAGTAGTACAAGTATAGTAGTAATATTTTTAGTTTTGTTCCAACATCTTAAGTTTAAATAGTCTTTTTATGGGTGTTTTATAGTTTTTTTTTGACATAATTTTATAGATGCGAAAAAACGATAATTACATAGCCGAAAATCATCATGTCTTTACTACTAAATCAAATGTAATATACTTGTACCTTTAAATTCTAATAATAATAAGAATAAACTGTACATTTCTAAAAAAATTTACTAACATTTTCGTAATATCAGTAAAAAAATCTATCCACACAATTTTTTCCAAGTCGTTATGAAATCCATGCAAGTGGCCTATTGTGATGACCGTGGCCGGTTATCTCATGATATTCTGGACTCTGTTAGATGATGGATCCAGATTCCTCTGATCATGATCTCAATAAAGGATGTTCAAGTCGTGGGTAGACGGTAGACTAGTTACGTTTATTCTGAGATTGTACAGTGGTTCTTCTTAGGAAGTCTATAGATAAAGAGGACGAATGGACAACAATCATAACCTTTTATTCGTTACTCATGCTGTCTTACTCATACACGCATGCCTCTTTCATACCACAAGACATACGTTCACCACAATAATAGTAGGCTAGTCCGCTTATCTCAATTTTTCGTTACTTCAAACATTTCCAAACATCAAAATTCATCTCTCTTCAGTGGAAAAAAATATCATTGGTCGCCACACTGTCATCACACTTAGGATTATAACATGCTTACTGTGGACTGTTTGACTTGAGAGAAAACTTAAAATAATTGACAATCTGCTCGTTTATCAAAGAAACCCCTTCTTGTAAGTTATGCTTTAAAATATTAATAAGTATAAATTGTTTGATTGCGTCCGTAAATACGCAATACGATTATGAATTAACAGTTTTGTCCATATAAAAACTCAAATCTTTGACTCAAAAAGAAAGTCATGCAAATACAACTTTGGATTGAATCACCGGTACACTATTGTATTTGTACGTCTAAATTTAAAGAATTGGATTTTTAAGGACAACTCTTTCATTTTATTTGTTACATTTTTACGTTACAACTATTTTATTGTTGCATATTTACATTTAAACAATTCATCTTAATATTTTACGGCACAACAAGCAAAAAATAAATTCCAAAAATGATAAAATTACCGCCATCCATGAAGGAGCAGATTATGAATTATTTTTAAACGACTTCAAAAAGGAGGAGGTTCTCAATTCGACTGTATTTTTTTTAATGTTTGTTACCTCAGAACTTTCAACTGAGTGAACCGATATTAATGATTCTTTTTTATTTGAAAGCTGGTGCTTCCCGTGTGGTACCATTTTAATTTGGTCCAGTTCATATAAGTCTTAAATTTGCATCAAGTAATGGACGAATAACTCAATATCACGCCAACCGATTTCGATGATTTTTAATGGAAAGGATGTACTTCAAGGGTAGTTTGATGAGAGTTTGGTTAAGTTCTGATTATGGGATCCATGACAAAGTAATGGAACTCTCCAATTCATAAGAGCAAATTAACGATACTCGGCCGAATCTTAATCGAATTTGTTAGTGTACTTCAGATTCACTCAAATCAAAAAATAAACAAAAATTTTAACAAAACAAAAAAAACGACTTCAAAAAGTGCACTAAAAAGTAAAAAAATAATTTCGTATTCTTCGACAACTTAATAATCAACTTACTTTTTCTACTCATTAATATGTAGGTACGATTGTTATTTTTGGAGTCAATGTCAGCCAAGGTACCCGGCCCGGCGTGTTCAGTTGACAGCTCCCCTCCCGCCGCGGCCCGCTCTCGCCTCTCACCTCGTCAAGTCACGCGTGTGAAACAAGCACATCTCACCTATAACTATGTACCTATGTAGTTACAAACCTACCTTGGCTGACACTGACTCCAAAAATAATAATCGTACCTACATATTAATGAGTAGAAAAAGTAAGTTGATTATTGTTGTAGAAGAATACGAAATTATTTTTTTGCTTTTTAGTGCATTTTTTTAAGTCGTTTTTTTGTTTTGTTAAAATTTTGTTTACCCTTGTCTGCCAATGGAAGCATTCGTTAGTTTCTCTTTTGACCACATGCACAGATCAGTTTGAGATTCTGTAATAGACTGATGAAAAGATTCGTGGTCTTTAGGAATGCATGCATTTCAATGCATTTTGGACATTTTATTTCTCACCATCTCTTTTACTACTTGATATAATATTTTTCTTATTGTAAGGAAAGTGGTATAAAAATCCCAAAATGAGATAACATGAACTTACGAGACTTATCTACTGCATAACTTGCGCAGACCCGTGGTAAATCAAGAGATATTATAAATGTAGGATTTGTGAAGCGAAAGTATTTTTTACAAAAAGTGTTTTCTTCAGAATCATTGCCTTTCAAAAGAAGAAAATACTCACACAGAAGGCCCTGAGGAAAAAAATCCTTCAGGGCCAATTTCATCTTTGGGGATGCTGTGTGGTGGAAGGAAAGGCAGGAGAGTAAGTTCTGGGAAGGAAAAAAGGTGAGAGATGGGAAGGAATCTATTCCTCCCACTACGGTGCAAAGCGACGTTCCGAAAGAGTTCTGCTGGAGAAGTCTAGGTTAGGTCTCCCTCAACCAGTCTCTTCCGGTCCTACCCGCCACGCAGTAGAGGGGCAAACGTATTTTCCAACAAGATCTAGACAAACTTCACCCCATGAACCCGTGGACAAAACGTAGCAAACCACTTGGGGTGACTAAGGCAGGGGTGTTGGTTATCCAAAAATGGTTCCAGGGGCGGCGGTACCCATCCCACCTTTAAATAAGTTTTAAGAAGCCATTGCATTTTTTACTAACGTGAGAATGCTTTGAAGTCCTTTTCGTTCCCATTTATTTCCTACCTATCGATTCCAGAACGATCTAAGTAGAGGAAAATATATATGAATTGGATTGTTCTGAAATGCAATGATCAGAGTCGTGTTCTGCATTGGCCCGATATCGATTACGCTCATAATAATTAGTAACAAATATATATATAAATATATTATATAAATAATTTTATTTGGGACCCGCTATGTATTAAGTTCAGCGTTTTTTTGTAAATTGCTTGAGACATTTTCTTTTGCCTTGATCGAAGGACACAGAATTCATGGTAGTCCAAAGGATTCGATCCACTTTTTAAAAATTAATAATTTTCTTTAGTTAGGTTTTTCACAGCTTGACTAAACCAATAAGGTTTTGTTAATATAAGTATACTTTGATGGGACGTTTAAGAGAATACAACAATTTGGCAGTGCAAACGTCAAAAATTCGTCTCCAGTCTAAATAATAAACATAAACTTAATTACAGTAAATCTGAACCAAAAAGGTAACATTGTGTAGTGTAAACTTTAGTGAAATAAAGTGTTAAAACCTCTATGTTTAGTATCCCTTTACCAGCAAAGCAAAAACACAATAATTAAACACAAGACTCTGACAGTTAAAATACCTATACGAATTACTTACCTGAAACTTGTGACAGTGAAGTTCAACCAGTGGTTCTAAAATATAACTTAGTAATTTATTTAACAAAAAAATTATATAATCTGAAAAACATATTTTTAATACCACAATGGATATCCAGTCAAACGCAGAAAAGGAAGTCAATGCTATCAACAAAGTGCTTCTTGACCCTGGCAATAAATTTAATAAGGACCAAATAGCAAAAATTACTCCGATAGCATGCGAAATATTAACGGCAATTGGCAGCATGTCAGCATGTCAGCAGCGGTAGCTACCAAAACTGGCACCTTGGAAGGTGAACTGACGGCATCCAAAGAAATTCAAAAAAACATACCACCCAAAAACAATTTCAATGTTTGAGAGGCTATCCATGAAATTAACGACATTACTGAGAGGTCAAAAAACATAATTTTATGCAACGTGCCCGAAAGCACGAAGGTAGCAGTTATAGACAAAATTATGGAAGATAAACATCATTGTAAAAATTGTTGCGTGCCTCGGTGGAAGCACCCACGTTCTGCCTCAAAGCTAGCTCAGATAGGTCGGCAGAACTGGCGGGGCTCTCAGCATCAAGGGTCGTAGGTAGCTAAAAGGGGGGGGGGTACATAGTATATGCCAACACTCGTCACGCCTCGTCAAATAAAAGATCGTCTAAGGTAAACATTTCTTGTATTGTCGGGAACACACACAAATATAGCAGGGCAGTACATTTACAATCAATTACTAGGCACAGGTACACTAATCGACTACCTACACATGGGGAAGCCTACCAAATCTCTCTCAAATCGCGTCCCCCCTGGGGGTCGGTTATTGTTCGCGGGGCATGAAAGGACACAACAAAAATGAGGGAAAGTGGCGTTACTCACTGGTACCAGGTGGCGGCAGGGCAAGCATTCCAGGGGGACGCTTGCCTGTAAGTAGGGCAGGCTACGCCCAACAGGGAATCCATTGCAATCAGGTAGCGTGGCAGTGGGGCCGGTCAACTCGGGCCTCACGGAACATGGCGGACGGGTGCGTCTCACGTTCGGCTCTGTGAATTCTGTGAAATGTTCCGGAACCGTGGCGCTGTCGCAGCGGCGGGCACGGGTTACGGCTAGGAGAGCTCCGTGGAGAGTGAGGCGCGTTGCCGGGTCGCGAGAACGTGGGTCGTTTGGGCGAGGTGAGAAGGGGTACGAGTGCCCGGGGGGACGGGCGGTGTGCAACTCACTGGCGTAGGGTGGTGCCTGAGCGCTACGTAACAAAATGTATCGATTTGGTAAATATAATAAAAATCCATTTTGATAATTCCCAGACAGCAAGAACACTAGAAGGAAAAAAACATCTCTTAAAGGACAACCTACGCATTTACTCTGACTCAACCCCAGCACAGCAAAAGCATCTAACAGACTTACGAGTAGAACTAGAAAAAAGAAAAGCTAACGGTGAGACAGATATAACAATTAAATACGTAAATTCGTCTCCCAAAATCTGAGTACTGTGAAAATATACTATCAAAACGTCCGTGGACTACGAACTAAATTAAATTAACTACGTTCTACCATATCTACTACTCGGAAATAAAATCAACAGAACTCGGACTTAACAACTACAAAATATTGCGCTGCGATAGAAACTCTAAATCCAGTTCCAAAACAAGGGGCGGTGGAGTGCTAATTGAAATTAAAAAAAAATTGTTATCAAGAAAACGCAAAACAAAAAATAATACACTCGAACAACTATTTATACAAATTGATACCACTGTAGAAAAGATAATAATTGCAGCTGTGTACACACCGCCACTATACATATGATGCTCTAATCTACCGAAGCCACAGCGAAGACGTTGAAGATCTACTCTACAAATACCCTAACTCTAAAATTATTATTCTTGGGGATTACAACCTCCCTAACCTAAAATGGAAATAAGCGATAGTGTTTAATTGTAAATGAAAGCGAAAATGATCGTGCACGTAAGATTTCAGATATGACAATTTTTTTAAATCTTTTCCAACATAACTTTATATATAACGCAAATAATCGCTTACTAGATCTAGCAATATCAAATTATCCTAAATTGGTCATTGACAAATGTAATGATCCTCTCTTACCTGTTGATAACTACCATCCCCCTCTTTATATTAAGTTAAATGTGTGTAGCGTCAAACCAAAACCCGTTGAAGAAACTCTCTTTAAACTGTATTTCCCGTGTGGACTGGTCTTTTTTATCTGACGTGAATACTGACAAATCCTAAGATAACTTATACGTATTATTGTCTAGCACCATAAAATCATATGTATCACTATATACTCCTAAAAAACACACATGTTCAACTTATTTCTCATCAGAACTAAAAGCCTCACTTCAACAAAAAAAAAACTTCATAAAAAATTTAAAGAAACTCGATCGATAATAATCGACTATGCAATTTTCAGTGAAACTAGAAAAAAATGCAAAGATCTCTCTAAAATCTGTTACAAGACATATATAAACTCTATCGAGGACACAGCTTTGCACTAGAGTAATATCTGGAAAGTTATCAAAACACTAAACAACGACAGCACAGACTATCCATCACAAATGCATATGGACGACAAATGTGCTAACAGCACACAAGATATCGTAAATCTTTTCTCAGATTTCTTTATAAATGTTTACGGTGACGAAACACCAGAAGAAAAAATTCCTTCATACACATTTAAAAAAAACACACATTTAACAGACTGCTACATAACAGAAAAATCTTACAAAAATAAATTATGTTCCTTAGACATTAACAAATCTGCAGGCCCAGACTCCATTCCGCCAATTTTCCTAAAATATTGCTCCTCTGTATTGTCTAAACCACTAACCATTCTTTTTAACAACTACTATCTTCTGGACATTTTCCTGTCTACTGTAAATCCAGCTATATTATCCCAATATTTTAAAAAAGGCGATGAGACTGACATTTCAAACTATCGACCTATATGCGTATAATCTTACTACCCAAAATCTTTGAATCTCTAGTTCTTGATGAAGTATATCCCACGGTAACAGAGATAATAAATGACAAATAACATATTTGTTCATATGAAGCGGATACTTTGTGATGTGATATTATTAATTTAAAATAAAACAATAACTTTGTAAACACCACTTTTATTTTTATACTTTATGCCGACCGGGTTTCGCTACAACCGTAGCTTCATCAGGGCAGTATAATACTCTACCAGTAGAAACCTAGCGAAACCCGGTCGGCATAAAGTATAAAAATAAAAGTGGTGTTTACAAAGTTATTGTTTTATTTTAAACAAATAACATAGCTTCATTAGAGGTAGATCAACTTCAACAAATGTATTACTCTTTCAAAATTATATATTCGAGTCTTTTTCTAAAAACAAACAAGTTGACTGTATATATACTGATTTCTCGAAGGCTTCTTTTGATAAAAATGAATTCTTTTGATAAAGATAAAGAATTCTTTTGGTAAAATATTATAAAGATATTCTGATTTCTCAAAGGCTTCTTTTGATAAAAATGAATTCTTCTGATAAAGATAAAGAATTATTTTGAAAAATGTCCCACAAAACACTGATCCGAAAACTTCATGCTCTGGGAATCAGAGCAAATATGTTAAGCTGGTAAGTAGTTACATATCAGGTAGATCTTTATTTGTTAAAATAAAATCTGTAGCGGCTAACCCGCTCTGCGAAATCTACCGCTGCGCCACTGACCTCCAAAGAACCGGCTGGAAGACGGCCGATCCACCTACCTACATTCGGCGTAGTACCAACGGCCGGCTAGAAATAATAATTCCGCCACCTACGCGAAAGAGCTAGAACACCTGGCTGTACCGAACAAATGCACACAGAAGGTTCGAGCGGTTTCTCAGCTTTGCGTGAATTCACCCAGCATTGCTTACCGTTCTCGAAAGTACTTGCCCGGCCGGCAGAGTATATAAGTCAGCGCGAGCCGCATACAGAGCAGTCTCAAGTCTAGTCAGTCAGTACCTTCCCATTCATCGGTCAAGCAACACAGTTCGAGAGTGCCGCGACTAAGTACGTGCGTGCGCCGGGCACCGGCCCCGCGCAGACAGCAGTGAACAACACATATCCAGTGTGACACCAGGAACATTTCCAGCACCTTCGAGGAACTTCTCCAACTACCATCTCGACATGAGATGTCAAGCAACAACAATCGGCAACGCGCCAGCATCCTGCAACGAGCAGCAACCAAGGTTCCTTCCTGCGTCACGTGTGTGCTCCGACCCACTGGACACACAGCCGCCATACCTCGTCAACGCGACGATGGTCGACCGCTTGGATCAAGGTCACTTCTACACCGCCATGGTGTAGAGCAACACGCCGGCTCCCTGAAGACCTGTGATCTTCACCGCCGTAGTCTCCTGACCTTCACCTTCACATCATCACGTAGCAGCAACACTCACGGCACCACCGTCACTCCGCTCCGCTCCGACTCCGCTACGTAGCGCAACAATAAAGACTGACTCACATCGACTGACGCCTTTCATTTCTCTCTCGCCCCGTCTCTACCGATACGGACCGCTCCCTCAAATCTTTTATATCCAAACCATTTTCCGCCACTAGTGGCGTACCGCAAGGTAGTCACCTTGGCCCAATTTTATTTCTTGTTTTTATAAACGACATAGTCAACTGCTTTAAAGACGTCAAAGTATTGCTTTTCGCTGATGAAATTAAATTATATAAAGAAATAACTGTCCTTAATCACTGTGAAATTCTTCAATCCAATATAGACATGCTAAAAAATTGGTGCTCACAAAACGTTTAAATGTAGAAAATGCAAAACTTTGACCTTTTCCAGGAAAAAAAAATGATTTTCGATTATTGGATAAATAAAATAAATTTAGAAAGAGTATCGGAAATGCGGGATCTTGGCATAATAATGGATGAAAAACTAGACTTCACGGTCCACATTCAACAAACTGCAAATAAGGGTATGAAAACATTAGGATTTGTATTAAGAACAATTAAAAACTTTGAATCGTCACAAATCATTAAACTTTTGTACACGTCCCTTGTTAGAAGCCTAATGAATATAACTATAAACACAGCTGTCACATTATCGTGATATTATATACCTACATCGAGTGACAGCTGTGTTTTGCTCTGCTCCCGAAATCAATTGTTATTATTTTATTACAGTGAACTAACATTCAGTGCACTTGTCATAACTGATAAGAATTATTCCTTTTTACTTGGAAAGTGTTGCTTTCCCACTAGTGGATAATTAATTGACAGTTTTAGAAACTAAAACATTATCAAAATATCACAAGGGAACTAACTGTCAAATAAAGAGTGAAATAGGCAGTGTTTGACCTTACAACCAAATAACAATTTCAAAATGGCAACTTCAGAAAAAAATCTGAGAAGCAAAGGGCAAACGACCGGAACTAGTCTCACATCGGAGTCCCAGGGTATAAATATTGATCTCCTACTGGAAAAGATGGAGATGAAGATGGAAAAAAAACTTGAAGTGTTTAAGCAAGCAATAATAAAAAAAAATTGATGATGAAAATCAAGAAAGCAGAAGCACGAGAGACTTTATCAGCCGGCAATATGATGACATCCATCTAAAGATGGAGACCATTATTAAACTGGTTTCGGAAGTAGAATCAATGCGAAAGGAATTAACAGAAAAAGATGGGATAATAAAAAGCCTTGAAGTTAGACTAGCAGAAGTGGAGCAGAGAACGCGTGAAGACACTCTTGAATTTGCTGGAATTTCAGAAAAAGAGGGAGAACAGCCAGCAGAAATAATTAAACGAGTGGTCACAGTGACAGGTGTCGACTTAAAAGGCGATGATATTCTCGATATCAAGAAAATTCCAGACCGACGACCAGGAGTCCCCCCTAAATTCCACGTTAAATTCACTAATCCCCAAAAAAGGCGACAGATTCTACTGAACAGGAAGCTACTCAACCCTACCACAACCCAAGGAAACGGATACCAGAAGATTTTTATTAGCGAAATCCTTGGTGCCTATTTCAAAGATCTTCTGTGGAGGTCGAAGACTAAGGCGAAAGAAATGGGATATAAATATGTCTGGTACAAAGAATGTAAAGTGATGGTTAAAAAAAAATGAAAATGACAGAGTAATATATATCAAACACTCTGATGACCTTAAAAAAATTGATTAATTTTCCTATTTGAGAGTCTCACTTTTACCGGTCATTCACTGGGTCGATTCCCCTCAGTTCGGTGAGTCATGTTGTATACTATTATTTTCAAATTGCAACAATAATTCACCTCTACCACTTTCAATGAAAGGTTGTAATCCCCAGTGATGGCTATGGATTAGTGTTTCTCTTATTTAAGGGAATTAAACAATTTATTTTTTTTGTAATATAAATTTTAATATGGCTATTACCATTAATAATACATATGAAGAACTAGGTGATCAAGACAATTTTTTTATAACATCAGATGCAAAAATATGCAAATACGTAACAACCGATTCAAAAAACACTATTATTATGCACCAAAATATTAGGTCAATTAATAAAAACTTTGATGAACTCCAGATACAGCTTAACCACCTTAATATAAAATTTGATGTTATTATTCTTACAGAATGTTGGTTGACAAATATTTACACACCAAAATTTATAACTCACTACTCTTCATTCAACTCGTCAAAACATGATAGTCAGAACGATGGAGTAGTGGTATACACAAAAAACGACCTAAACTGTGTTGTAACGGAAGTAAACATTATTGACGCGAGCTGTATGCAAATAATGTATAATAATGATACGTGCATTCTAGCAATATATCGCTCTCCATCGATTCATAATATAACACCACTTCTTAACAGTCTAAATAGCATACTCTCAAATCTTTCCTACACTAAAAACATAATAATTATGGGAGATTTAAATATCAACATACTTCCAAATAACCCACACCATCAATGCCACGACTATCTGAACATGTTAGAGTTCCATGGATTAATTAGTACCATCAATACACCAACAAGAATAGCTAATGAATCAACATCATGCATTGATCACGTTATGGTCAAAACTAATAAACAAAACAAAAGCATTGTTTACAAATCAACAATTACAGATCATTACACAACAATATTTACATTGCAATCCGACACCACAAAAAATAAAAGTAATCAGACAATTATGTACAACAATATTAATTTTGAGAATTTAAAAGATATAATTAAAAGTAAATCTTGGCAAGAGCTCTTCCAAATAAAAAACTCAGATGATGCATGGATATATTTCGTTGACTATTTGAAAAATGAATTAATTAATAATACTACAATTCTGACAAAACACACTCCAAACAAAATTAAACCTTTAAAATCATGGATAAATTATTCAATCATCAACTGCATTCGTAGAAGAAACGCATTACACAAAAAAGTGAAAGAAAATCCTTACGACATAATATCACTAAACATCTATAAAAGATATAGAAATACATGCGGCGAAGTCATTAGAAAGGCGAAAGAAATCTACTACAGAGACAAAATCCAAGAAAGTAACAATGATCCCAAAAAAATATGGCAAACTCTAAGAGAAGCCACAAATACACAAAACACTAAAGACAAACAGGACATAAGTAAACTTTGTATTGACGGAAAAATTATTGACACCTCGAAAAACCCCAAGCTCGTTGCGGATTATATCAATAATTTTTTTACAAATATTGGTTCAAATCTTGCTTCTCGTCTACCAAATTGTGGGAATGCTCTACCTGCTGAAGCGGAACTCCAATTTCCCAAAGGAAGATTCAATTTTCAAACTGTGTCAAGGGAAGAGATTCTAAAAATAATTAATTCCCTAAAAAACACGTCTTCTGCCGGGGTTGATGGAATATCAACCAAGATTTTGAAAACGCTGGCTACGGAAATTACATTACCTTTAGAATACCTAATTAACCTTAGTATCAGTCAAGGACACTTCCCCTCAAACTTGAAACAAGGTATTGTTATTCCCATACATAAAACAGGTAACAAGACAGACATAAACAATTACAGACCAATAACTATACTGACCACACTATCCAAAGTATTTGAAAAAATTATCAATGCTCAGTTGGTAAAATTTCTGGTGAGCCATAAAGTACTCTCAGAAAATCAATACGGGTTTCAAGAAAACAAGAGTACTTCTGACGCTATTGCCGCCGTAACTGACTTCATTGTGAAAAACCTCGATAAAAGCAAAAAATGTATTTCAATATTTTTAGACCTCTCTAAAGCCTTTGATACAATATCACACAGTAAATTATTAAACAAACTTCAAATAATCGGTATTACAGGCAACGAACTTAACTTTTTTAAGAGCTACCTTGATGACCGCAAGCAACAAGTGAAAATAATGAACACACTTAGCAATCAGTGCTCAACTCACTATGGGATACCTCAAGGTAGCATATTAGGACCATCTTTGTTCCTTTTATATATCAACGACTTATGTAACTTTAACATTCAGGGAAAAATAGTTAGTTTTGCCGATTACACTGTTTTACTATTTGAAGCTGACACTTGGCAAGCTGTTTACAAAAAAGCTGAAACGGATATAAACATTATAAAAAAGTGGTTAGATACAAATACGCTCACATTGAACACTGAGAAAACTAAATATGTCACATCAAGCATAAATATAACAGGTCAACCTCATGATGACGCCTCTATTAGAATACACACATGTTTAAATTCCGATGAATCTTGTCAGTGTCCCTACATTGAGCGCACTACACAGATGAAGTATCTCGGCCTCACAATTGATCCATATCTCAAATGGAATATTCACACTCAAATAATTGCTAACAAAATAAGAAAAACCATGCACTTTTTCAGAAAGATACGAAACTTTCTCGACTTAAAACACTTGAAAATGATTTATTTTGCAGTCTGTCAATCCATTATTGAGTATGGTATCATAGCATGGGGAGGCGGTACTGCATCAGCACTGGACCCAATCATAAAGGCACAGAAAACTATTGTAAAATTAATTCTTAGACTACCTCTAATTACAGACTCCAACTTAATCTTCAATATTATGAATGTGTTTGACGTTCGGCAGATATATGCAAAAACAATCCTCACTCATCTATACACAAATATACACAAATACTATGAAAAAAGATTAAACACTCGCTGTACTCGAAACAATAACAAATATTTACTACAAATTCCCATAACTCATACTACTTTTGGTCAACGAAGCTTCAGATACCTTGCAACAAGACTTTACAACATTCTTCCAATTAGTATAAAAAAATGTGATTCACAAAAAAATTTCAAAAAAAACATAAAAATTTGGATAAAAAATAATGATAGAGCATTTACCGGTGCACTCACCCAAATTCGAAATTAATATTGAACCAATGCTGTTATTATTGTACCAATGTTATTGTTATTATTAATGCAACCATTCTATTGTGTGATTTTATTCTAATGTAAGTGTAGGTATGTTCACAGTATAATAAATTGACATAAAATTACTGCCTCAACACAGGCTAGCCTAGTGAGGCAGGTTATGAGAAACCTAAATTTATAATTATAAATCTCTGTTCTTTAATTACCTACTGTATATACAGGGTGTTAAGGGACGTACTTGACTTACTTTAACCAGTGAATCCTGACATTATTTGGAGTAAAAAATGTAAATGAAATTTTGGTCTACGGTGACTTTTTTTGACGACTTTTTTTTTTTTTTTCAAAATTTTTTTCTTCAAAATCAAACAAAAAAAAAATTCTTCCGCACGTCGTCACTGGTCACTCAGCCGGGTGTCCGACGAACCCCTTACCCCGCCTCCAACTGTTCAACAACTACCATTTTTTTATGTTTTTGTAGAAAAAAAAAAAAAAAAAAAACATCAAAAATGTCACCGGAGACCAAAATTTCATTTACATTTTTTACTCCAAATAACGTCAGGAATCACTGGTTAAAGTAAGTCAAGTACGTCCCTTAACACCCTGTATGTATTTTGTTTTTTGATATTAACTTTCGTACGTATGCAACTTTTAAACTGTACTTTTACTGTACTTATGATGTACTTTTTGTTTTTGTAGTTATAAATCTTCATTTTTTTTTGTTCAATAAAGATATATTATTATTATTATTATTAAAAAACTCCATAGTCTGGTCGCCCTTCTACAAAATTCATATTCATAATATTGAAAGCATTCAAAGAAAATTTCTACGTTTCGTAAATTTTAAACTTGGAGTCGGTGTCAGCCAAGGTAGGTTTGTAACTACATACATAGTTGTAGGTGAGATGAGCTTGTGTCGCACGCGCGACTTGACGAGGCGAGAGGCGAGAGCGGGGCCGCGGCGAAAGGGGGGCTGTCAAGTGAACACGCCGGGCCGGGTACCTTGGCTGACACCGACTCCAAAAATAAGTTGATTATTAAGTTGTAGAAGAATACGAAATTATTTTTTTACTTTTTTATTTTTGAAGTCGTTTTTTTGTTTTGTTAAATTTTTTTTTTCTAAAGTTGGAATATTGAAAATATTCATTAATGACGGTTAATTTATGTGCTCCAAAGGGATGTTAAGTTTAATACGTCGGCCTATAAAACCTGTAAATCTTTCGGTAAAACTAGTTATTTTTACATATTTTGATTTTATGAAGTAATCGATAAAAATGATTTCACAACACCAAAAAAATTAAATAATAAAAATTGAACATTTTTTAATAAAATAAACGTCAACTCATAACGTCAACGTAAGCGTCGAAAATATTAATGAAGACTAAAGCTGGAAACATACTAAGCCCACGCGAGGCTCCTGTCCATGTTCACACTGGCCGACGTAGGTACGCGTCGCTGTGAACACGTGACAAGGGGTCTCTGGTTGTGCGCAGGCGCGTTTGATTCGACACATTTGACATTTATTTTTTAGGTTATGTTTATGTGATTCTCTTCTCAGCAGACGACAGCTTTGCCATGTCAAGCGAATTTGAAGATGATTTGCTACGATTATTATTATTAAATCAATATTCTCGTAAAAAGAAAAAAGTGAGAAGTATTTGGGTCCACAACATTAACAACTAATAATTATTATAAGCAATAATTGTCAGCCTGAAACACTCATTTACATTGAAAAATCTTCCGAGAAAAGATACTTGCCCAACGGGACTTGAACCCGTGTCCTTCTGATTGCCGGTCGGATGCTCTGACCACTGAGCTATGGCGGCTTATCAAATACCCGCCAAATAATTCAATATATACTAGTGTTTCATTCAACAATTACTGCTTATTATATTTTTTCCACCTGAAAACAACCAACTTTATTAACAACTAAGACAAATGTTTGGAGAGTTCCATACTTTAGTAAAGGAAATCTGATGACGGACGATTCTTCGTGTACTTCCGTATGAGTAAAGTGTTATTTGAAGAGCTTCACAGCATAATTGAATTTGACATAAAAAAAAGAAAATACACGTCTTCGAAAGTCAATTGGAATCAGAGAAAGACTGTTAGTGTGTCTAAGGTTTGATTGTCATTCATTATAGGGGTATAATATTGAAAGTCATGCCATGAATGGCTGAAATTTCCTCCCAAACTGCACTGCTTATGCAGAATCTCTATAATCCTGTAATTTGATTTTATAAATAACTTCGTGCCGTCTAACAGTTTCAATGAACTGTTCGTCATCCATTTTTTTAATAACATCTGTCAAAAAACAACCACAGATATAGCGAAACATAACGTTAGATGCTTAGATAACACCACAAAGATGTAAAATCATCTCGTAGTAGGCGTGACCATACCCCCTCCACCTTCCACATGGTTCACGCCGATCTGGCTGCGGCAGATCCACGTCGCGTAGGGGGCGTCGGTTTGCGTTGCGTGGGGCCAGTGTGATTCTAAAGCACCCGTTTCCATAGAAAATGTATGGATGGTAAGTAGTCCAGATATGGAAATGATGACGTCTACCTACGTCGCGTGGGCTGAGTGTATTTCTCCCTTAATAGACTAAGGAAACACTGTAGGGGGCGTTCAAGTATTACGTAACGCAATTTTTGAAGATTTTTGACCCCCGAAAACAGATTTTAATACCGTTGTAATAATCGGAAAATATTGATTATGCAAAATAAATAAAAATTATGAGATCTTCTTTTATAATTCGATGTCAACGAAACCCTAGAGCACTAGACCGACACCCAATTACAAGACTTATGTTTTAAACTGGGCTAAAGAAAAAATCGAGTGAAGTTAACACGCGGTAGAAGTGAAACTTTACCAAAACAATCTCAACCAATGAAGAACCAAGGTGCCTTGAAAAGTGAGGTCATAATCAAAGCGGCCAATGAGCGCAGACCCAGCGTCATTTCCGTTTTATATCTCAACCAATAGAAGCCTTGATAAGAGTTTGACGTTTAGCCGCTGCTGTATGCGTCATTTCCGTTTCATCCGAATCACAACGCGGCTATAGAAGTTTCACTTCAAGTGCAGTTGACACGCGGTAGAAGCGAAGCGCGGTTCTCAACCAAAGAAGAACCAAGGAACTTTGTAAAGTGAGGTCATAATCAAAGCGGCCAATGAGCGCAGACCTAGCGTCATTCCCGTTTTATATCCCAACTCCCAACCAATAGGAGCCTTGATTTTTGATGCCTCGCAGGTGCTGTTATGCGTCATTTCGGTTTCATCCGAATTCCAAATCCTATAGAAGTTTCACATCAATAAAGTTAAAAAATTTAAAAATAGTATGCGTGTAATATAAAATTAATGTTTTTTTTTTCAGTGAAACACCGTTCGCCATGTACAGATTGTCGTACCTTTATTACACGCTGATTGGGACATTCACTGCAATCACCGTCGGACTAATCGTGTCCTTCCTCACCGGCCCTAACGATCCGGCAATGGTAAGTGGGAACAGTGGTGGATGGTACTTATGTCTACTGAAATTTCCCGACAATTGGAGGAGAAAAAACTTTTTCGGAGACAAGGGAAAAAATACAAATTTGGGGAAATTTGGAAAAATCATTCAATTATTATACTTCCCCTGAATTGGCGTATTTTGTACTTTTAGAAGTGATTTTATGTCACACAACTTGTTAGCTATGTAATAATAATTGTAACCCGTTTCCGCGGTTTTTTTTCTGTTAGGCCCTGCAGGCGGCTTTTTGATGAGCCTCGCCAGATTTAGTAAAGTTCCCTGATAGTAGAATTTGTATGTACAACAGCAATTATTATAACGTACCCCAAATTTAACTTGTTACAGAGTTACCTGTTCATGTTTCTATCCAAATAAAAACCACTTGTGAATGCCTACGTAATGTATGTATGTATGTCGTATAACAGCTACTTCTATGGTTAACTATAGTACTAAGATCGAAAATTTCCGCGTCTCATATAAACTAGTCTAAAAATAAATAGCAGTTGTTTGGAGGCAAAAAAATCGATTAAATTAAAGTTTAAACGCCCTACCTTTGTGGGATCAAAAAGTTTTAGTTTAAAGATATAGTGTGAGTGATGTTTACGCAAATCCCAAGTCATAAAAACATCAACTGTCAATTTTAGTGACTTTGTCTATGCCACAGTCTATGCAATAAAATAAATAAATAGTGATTGCCACAAACAATTTTCTTTCAAACATACTTTGTGAGGGGCATTTGTGAACTAACTAAAATAGTGATGACTACACGTAGCAAAACCCCAATAATTTCCGAAGATAAAATAAACATGGATAAAATTATTGAGTACATCGATAAAAAATTTGAAACCCTTAAAAAAGATATATTTACAAAAATTGATTTACAAACTTCCGAAACTACTAAAAGCATTGATTTTATCAGTGCTCAATACGATGAGATATTAAAAAAAATTGAGGTCTCAAATAATCTAAATCGGGTAATTCAAACAGATTTTGAGAATATTAAAAAAGACCAAACGGAAAAAAATATTATAATAAAAAAGCTTGAAATCAGACTGTCTGATATGGAGACCCTAACAAAATCAAATAGTTTGGAAATAGCAGGAATTCCACAACAAAACCGCGAACAACCTTTGGAAATTGTAAAAAAAGTTGCTGCCGCAGCAGGAATCCACCTTCTACACACAGATATAACTGACGTCACGAGAGTCTCAGACAAACGAAATGGAGCCCCTCCAAAACTTCTTGCGATCTTTTCAGATAAAAGAAAAAGAGATTCCCTCCTTGAAAAGAAAAAAGAAATAAATTATGATGAAATAAAGGATTTGACGACATCTCCTATCTACATCGGCGAAGAATTGAGCCCGTACCATAAAGAAATATTATGGAAAACGAAACAAGTAGCCAGGGAAAAAGATTATCAATACGTTTGGTACAAACAAGGCAAAATTATGATCCGTAAAAAACAAGATGATAAAATTATCTACATAAAGCACCTAGATGATATGGTAAAAATAATTTAGCAAATTATATTAAAAAAAACATTACTAAATCCACTTAATAATTTATATTGTGAAAATGAATACCACAATAATTACTTCTGAACCAAAGGCTTTAACAACTTTAAATGATAATGAAACAATAACTACAAACAAACCAGATGAACTGTCAACTCTTAAAAACAATTTTAATATATTAAATAAAAATATACGAAGTATCAACAAAAATTTCGATGAACTTCAAATACTAATTAAGAATCTAAAAATAAATCTAGATATAATTATCCTCACTGAATGCTGGATAAAGGATAAATATTCACCCTTGCAAATTAATAATTACACGTCATATGCAACCAATTTGAATTACACAAAAAATGATGGTGTGATAGCGTACATTAAAAATGACATTAAAACTGAAGTCAATGAAATAAAATTCCCAAATGCAAACTGTTTAAAGATCAAAGTGGGTGATGAAACCACGATATTAGCTCTGTACCGATCACCAGCTACAACTAATATTAATCAGTTTCTTGAAACGCTTTCTAATGAACTCAATCTTCTAAAAAACACAAAAAATGTCTTCCTTATCGGAGATATAAATATTGACATATTAGAAAATGGTCATCCCAATAGAACTGATTATCTACAAACACTGGCCTCCCATGGACTCCAAAGTATGATAAATAAACCTACGCGTGTAACTAATGACAACAAATCTTGCATCGATCACATGTTCAGTAAGACTATTAAATCAACCAAATCTATCATATTCACCTCTACTATAACCGACCACTATACAACAATTTTATCTATTACAAAAAAGAAAATACAAAGATCGCAGCCCTACCCAATTATCGTGCAAAAGACAGAAACCAAATGGAATGATGTAAAACAACAGTTACTCAATACAAACTGGATAAGCCTACTGGAAAACCTTGATGCAAATAATGCCTGGAGTAAATTCACTGAATATATAACATACACCATCGTATCAAATACCAAATCAATAGAAAAAAAGATTTCACATAAAAACCAACATCTTAAGCCATGGATAACTCAAAGCGTTATAAATTGCATTAGAAAAAGAGATGAATTACATAGGAAATCTAAATTAAATCCTTGTGATATTTTTATACAACGATACTACAAAAGGTACAGAAATATTTGCAAAAATGTTATACGAACTGTCAAAGAAAATTATTATAAGAAGAAAATAGACGAATGTAACAATGACCCGCGCAAATTATGGAAGATCATTAATGAAATTACAAATGCAAAATCATCCCATTACAAGAACATGGAGGAATTAACAATTGAAAATACCCAAATCTCTTTCGCAAAGCATCCGGACAAAATTCTCGAATACGTAAACGAATTTTTTACTAATATAGGGTCACAATTAGCAAAGAAAATCAGACAACCAATAACTAGCATTTTACCAGAAGAAAAGGAAAATATGAACCAGATAGACAAATTAAAGTTAACTGATGTAACCAATACTGAAATCAGAAATGCAATTGTATCCCTTAATATTAATAAATCATCGGGAAATGACATAATCTCAAATAAAACAATAAAACAACTACAAAATGAACTGACCTTCCCATTGACATACTTGGTCAATCTGTCTATATCTACAAATGTATTCCCTTCATGCCTTAAAAAAGCTACAGTTATACCCATACATAAAAGTGGTAACAAAAAGGATATATATAACTACCGACCCATAAGTCTCTTAAGCTCTTTTTCAAAAATCTTGGAAACTGTAATGAAGAAGCAAATTGTTCAATTTCTTGAACAAAACAAATTACTATCACCATCCCAATATGGTTTTAGAGAAAATCTGAGCACCAATGATGCCATAGAAAATCTAACAAGCATGGCCATAAAAAACATAGATGATGGGAAAAAATGTTTAGCTTTATTCATAGATCTTCAAAAAGCTTTTGACACAATAGACCATAAAATATTACTAACTAAACTAAAAAAAAATAGGAATGGCCGAATCAACAATTAACTTATTGGAGTCATATATAACAGGGCGAGAACAACAAGTACAAATTGGCAAACAAAAGAGCAAACTTCTATCTTTAAACTATGGCGTTCCTCAAGGAAGTGTACTGGGACCGATTCTGTTCATTATCTACATCAACGATTTAACTAACCTTACCATTAAAGGAAACGTAATCAGTTTTGCTGATGATACTGTTTTATTATTTCAAGAAGAAAATTGGACTGATACATTTAATGAGGCTGAAAAAGGGCTTAGTGCACTTCAAAATTGGCTTAAAATCAACTCGCTTACCCTTAATATAAGCAAAACAAAATATATAACATTTTCAATGAACTCAAGGGGCCAACCAATAAAATCACTAGAACTAAAATTACATGAATGCCATGGAAATAATATACAATGTTACTGCCCCGTCATCGAAAAAACACAAAACATAAAATATCTCGGAGTAATAATTGACGAAAATCTTAGATGGGACCTACACATCAAAGGTATTACGGAAAAACTCACAAGCCTTATATATTTCTTCAAAAATCTAAGAAACGTGCTAAATAAAAAGGATATGAAAAAGGTCTACTATGCGTTATGTCATTCTCGAATTGAATATGGAATCATAGGATGGGGATCTGCTGCAAATACGTACCTACACAGCCTGAATACGATTCAAAAAGGAATCATAAAGACCATATTGAAAGTACCAATTAGAACGCCTTCAACTGAAATTTTCAATAACTTTGACGTACCAAATGTACAACAAATATATTCCAAAAATATATTATTGAAGTTCTTCAAAAATAATGAATCCTCTACTAGACCGTGTATGCATAACACTAGATCGAATAAAAATGATATAAAAAATATTCCAAGTTATAAAACCACATTTGGACAAAGAAACTATACATACTTTGCAACAAAACTCCATAACATCCTCCCCCAAGACATAAAACTAATAAAAAATCCAATTGAATACAAATCAAGAATAAAAATATGGCTTAAAGAGGTCAATGAGAAAACCCTAGCGAAGACGCTAAAAACGACATAGAAGACAAATGAACTATATTTGAATAACTTTAGTCCTCCTCGGCACAGGACCCCCTAGTGAGGAGGACTAAGAAATACAATATTTTGTACTTAATTTCACATTTCATTTTGTATGTAAAATTTTTGTATATAGTCGCTATAATAAAAAAAAAAAAAAAAAAAAACTTTGGTCAAATAATTTCTAGTAAAAGTACCAAACCAAGATATGTACTACCAATCAGAACTGAATAAATTAAAGAACACAGGCCACTTGCATGATCTTCATAACGACTTAGAAAAAATCGTGTGGATAGATTTTTTTACTAAGATTACGAAAATGTTAGTAAATTTTTTTAGAAATGTACAGTTTTTTTATTTTTAAATAAATAAATCCATTATTTGGGCTCGTGACGTCACTACATAAAAATGTCCCGTCTCCGAAAATGTTCCTATTAATTTTATAAAATTCCACAGTGATTTTTTTTTATATGGCATCACTTTGATTTCAGGCGAATTTTTGAATTTGACATTTAACGTTCACTAGATTTATAGTTTGTTCTCTGCGAACGTATCATTTGGTTTGATTTTTTGACAGATGTAATGAAGAGAACGAGAACCCCGTACATTTGACGTTGTCCTTACGCGTATTAGAGGTATAATGATAATGGTGCGGATTTTAACAAAATCAAATTTTATAATATTCTTATTATTATTATAATTTACAAGTACAAGTATATTACATTGGATTTAGTAATATAGACGTTGAACATTATAATGATTTATGATCAAAAAGATGGATCAAGGAAAAAAATATTTACGAGATTTAATATTTTTGGTATGCCTCGTTATTCCCTTGTGACATTCGTGTGGAAAACGTTTTTTTTTTTTTTAAATGATTTTCAGCTATGTAATTATCGTTTTTTCGCACCTATAAAATTATATCCCGTCTTTCCGGTTTATAAAAAATGGTCTGATTTTTCGAAATACGATTAAAAAAAAAATACGGCCCGTCTTAGAATATTTGCCTAAACCGGATTTTTTTTTAAATGTGATGCAAGTGGCCTATTGTGTATTTTGACATAAAATGTGAATTTGTTCACCCAAACCTCCCCTGTAGCAATTTTTAACCATTTCGGTTTGAGAGCTATAAAATTTTAAGATTACCATTTATATACATATACACTAGCTTTTTCCCACGGATTCGCTCGCATGGTATTAGGGGATTCCCACTCAGCCTCCTCCACCATCCCTCTCCCCACTCTACTTCCACCATCAACCCCCCTCCTCCTCCACCCACCCCCCTCCCCTTCCACCCACCCCTCCCCCTCCACCCATCCCTCCCACACTTCACTCCACCCATCAACCACCCTCCCCCCTCCCCAACTACCCACCCCTTCCCCCAATCATCCCCCCTCCACCTTCCTTCTCCCCACTCCACTCATACATCAACCCCACTCTCCCTCCCCCTCCTTTTCCACCCACCCCTCCCCCACCTTCCTCCACCCCTCCCCCTTCCTTCTCTCCCCCCTCTCCCACCCCACTCTGCCTCCTCCACCTTGCCTCTCTCCACTCCACTCCCCCCATCAACCCCCACCCCCTCTCCCTCCACCCACCCCTCCCCTCACACCCTTCCATATCCCCTCTCCCCACTCCACTCCCCCCCATCAACCCCTTCCCCCACCCCCTACATCCTTCCCCTTTTCCCTTCCTTCCCTCCCCTAACCCCCTCCACCCACCCTCCTCCGCTTCCCCTATCCCCCTCCACCAACATCCTCCAACACCCCCTAACCCTCTCACCACTCCCCCCTCTCACATTCCACACATTCATTCCCGATACATTCAGTTTTCAAACTGCTTGCGTGCCACCTATTATAATTTTTATACAAATTTCATAATGCCAGAACTCAACGGTAGTTTTATACAAAAAAACGAAAAAAAAAAAGAATTATCCAATTTGGGCAGTCGTTTGGGTTTATATACATACATTTCGGTGATTCATTTTAAGAGAGAGTTATTAAGTATTTTTAGGGTGAATTGAATAATTAAAAAAAAAAAAAAACATTGTTTCCAAGGTGACAATTGGTTGACGTTTGCTATAAATCGATTTTGTTATTGACAAAAAAACGTATGATAAATAATTTCATAATGCCAGAGATTATTCATAACGCCAGAGCTTACCAATATATGTAGCCTTAATGCAGCTTTCTATTAGTGAAAGAATTTTTAAAATCCATTCAGAAGTTTTTGTGTGAAAGAGTAACAAACGTACATCCATACAAACTTTCGCCTTTATAATATTAGTAGGATATGATATATTGATTATAATAGGATTAAAATAGGATTTTAGAAACGTTTTGTTGTTCATAGGGACAGTTCAAATTATCGAATTTTGTAAAAGACAAAATCTGAAAATATCTGATTTTGGAAAAGGTTAGGTATGCTTGCTTGCACATTCATCTTTTTCATTTTGTTATTTGAAGTTTGGAAACTTTTCATGTTGGAAAATTTTTGATCGTAGACAATTTTCGGAAAAAAATTCGGTAATTATCGGTTCGGACTGGCCACGCTTATTACGAATAATTTTTAGAAAAAAACTTTAGATTCGCCTTAATTACTATAAAAGGAAACTTTTTGGCTTTGGGGCGGCGGAAAATAATGCATTTTAATTTTCAATTGCATAAAACCAAAATTCTCTTCGCGATCCGACACAGCGAAAATCCGCGGCCGTACGCCTGCGTACGCCGTACCTGTCACTGTGATGTTGGTATCCTTTATAAATTAACAAGAGCTAATACGACTGTAGCCGACTTCGCGGGATACCTACATGAAATACCGCGAATCACAAACCATGTTACATAAACCTAGCGTAGCCGCTAAACCACTTGAAAACTGGGATGTTTTTCTTGCCTTGACGCGAGTAGGCGTTATAAAGGGGCACTTTCTTTTGTATCACAAACCATGTTACACAAACAAGCCCGCTAGACAAATTTCATAATTACGCGCCTTATCCCACGAAGTCGGCTACAGTCGTATTAGCTCTTGTTAATTTTTCAAGGATACCAACATCACAGTGACAGGTACAGCCGCGGATTTTCGCTGTGTCGGTCGCGAAGCGACTTTTGGTTTTATGCAATTGAAAATTAAAATGCATTATTTTCCGCCGCCCCAAAGCCAAAAAGTTTCCTTTAATAGTAATTAAGGCGAATCTAAAGTTTTTTTCTAAAAATTATTCGTAATAAGCGTGGCCAGTCCGAACCGATATTTACCAAAAATTCTTCTGGAAAAATCGAAAAATTTGTCAGAAAATATTTTAAAAGTCATTTCTCATTTTGAAATTACGGATCTTGGAAATTTTCCAAGTTTGGATATTTTCATAAAAACATTTTTATTTTTTTGATTTTATTATGCAATGTTTGAAAATTTTTCAAGCACGTTTCAAAAATTCCTTCCGGGAAATTAGGAAAAAATTGCTTGGGATATTGTTTTAAAGATTTTGAAACCGAGAAATTCAAAGTTTTGCTAATTTTGCTTACTGAGATGCTGTTTGAAACTTCAACTTTGTTTTTTAACGGACGACCATAATGTACAGTCCTCTAGATCAGCCGTTTTCAACAGTTTTCAACCTTTTTGAGCCTGCGTGCCCTTGACCCTTACTACAAATTTGTTGTACCCCGTAACTAGTGGCGTAACTAGCATGGGTGTCCCCCCCCCCCCCCCTTGATAACAATATGATGAATATGGCACACAAAAATAATAAGTTCGGTCTGATTTGAAATGTCTATACTTTCGTCTACTTGCAGGGAAAATATTTACTCTTTTTTACTCTACCTACAACTGACATCTCGACATCTTGAGACATTTCCCGAACCCTGTATAACAGCAGTGTGTTTGTTATTTTCTTTGATATTTCGTGGCCGAGCATGCGGTAATCATTTTACCGCTAGTTTCAATATCGGACTACAAAAAACGATGACAGGACAACTCAAAACCAAATAATTTCAACACCTGCATTGAAAAGTCAATAACAAGGCCGTCACACGCAAAGATAAAAGATCGTTTGGCTAGCTAATTCCGCCATATCGTATATTTCCAATGGGAATATATAGCGAACGTTAGGGTGAAATAGGCTAAGCCAAATTATCTTTTATAGCTAAGTGTGACACAAGTGTAAGAGTGATGAAAAAAAACTGGGTAAATATTTACTAAATAGGTTGCGTTAGGTTAGGTTATGGGCTATTTTTCAATATTTTTTTAATAGCTTTTAATGACTTTTCAAAGGTGTTGAGTTGAGTTGGTTCTGAGATGTCGTGAAACCACAGAAAACATATTGTAATATGTATATTGTAGAAAAAAAGCAATAATGAATTTAGTCAAACCAAAACATTAAAAAAAAAAAAAAAAAATTCCAAAGTTAGTTCCTACCAGCGGCCGAGGCAATATTAATTAAATTAAAGTACCTTTGTATTATATTTTATCCTGTGTGCATCGTAAACTAGAAGTTATACAAAACAAAGCTATGAGTTGTATACTGGGGAAAGGCAAATACGCAAGGATTAATCAAATGAGAGAGGAGCTAAATTGGATTCCAATAAAAAAAGAGACGACTATTTAATGTGTTAATTTTTGTGCATAAAATTATGAAAAACTAAATGCCAAAATACTTTAAGGATGAAATTATTTTTAATAGAGACATTCATAATTACGAAACAAGAAATATAAACAGAGTTCGATTGCCACAAATGAAGAAATCAAAATCACAGAACTGCCTAATGTACAGAGGACTAAAGATGTATGATGAAAGCCTGAAAGTATGAAGAATGAAGAAATAATAAATATATTTAAAAAGAAATGTTATACTTACTGAAAAATATTAAAATTTATCAAATGAAATGTTACATTGTACTTATTAGTTTATATTCATGTATTATAAACTAACTCAATAAATAAATAAACAGACAATGCTAAGGCCTGCACTGTGTCTTAGATATACGAAACGTAACTGGCTATGAGAGAAAGAGAGAAAGAAAATGCATGCTCGCACCTCTCTCTCTTGCCCCTACAGTAATATACGAAACGTAACTCTCTCTCTTTCTATCTTCACTAACTTATATCTCTCTCTCAACTACCGTTCGCCTCGCTTTTCGTAACGCTCTCGTCACGCATTCATCAGCTTACTCCCCAAGTCAAGCGTGCGTAAAGAAGTTTTACTTCAAAATTACAAATGAAACATGTCTTTCAGTACAAGTGTACACAAGATAGATAGGGATACTCAGGCTCAAAAATCAAGGGGTACTCAGGCTCAAAAAGGTTGAAAAACGCTGATACACACTATCAACAAGGTTCGTAGAAAATGCTTTTAATAAGGTTAGCTCATTGAGGGAGTAGAACAGTGATTGGCTAAAAATTCGTGACGTAGCTTGCAGTCCATGTTCCACTGAGAGAATTGATTTAACCACAATACAAGTAGCATTCTTTTACTTCAGCTACGTCACGCGCTCGAAATTACGAAAACGGCCTGAATAGTTTTTCTTCCAAAAAGAACTTATTAAAAGCATTTTCTACGAACCTGCATGCTCATGCTTGTCATGCTCTATTATCAAATACACTACAGCATTCTGTGATCAATAGGGACGATGCGCGTAATAGCATCATCATTGCATTTCAACCATACAATAATATTGCGCATTATTATTGTATGGTTGAAATGCAAACACCACGTTTGTTTTAAAAACGACATTTTTTGAAACCCAAAAAGCTTTGATCCTTTTTTTCATGATTTTGTAGAAGTAGATTAAAACTAAATTATTAGTAAAACAAAAAAAATCATTACAATGGAACCTCCGCAATACCACGCATGATAGATCAGTGACATCTACGAAAATATTTTAGTGAAAATAATAAAATTTTCATTTATAAGATCTATAATCATAATTATTAATTTATGGAAAATATTTATTCTATTTTCAACCATAATGATAAACAGACAATTTTTTCGTTCATTTTTTCATACAGGTGCACAAAGATCTCTTCACTCCAATTATTCAAAGATTTCTTCCGAAACAAGACATCCATTGCAAAAAGCCAAGGCTGACGAAGGATAATATTTTAATGTGTTATCAGGAAGCTATGCATAGAGGAAGTGTCAATAATTCATATGACAAGGTACGTGAATCTTAACATATTTTTATTCCATTACACAGGCAAAAATAACAAAAGAGGTTATTTACCAGCAAGTTGCTCAAGGAATCTGTTTTTTGAAGAGTTATTTCTTTAGTCTCGTTGTGATTTGAAATTCGGATGAAAGGAAAATGACGCATTACACCACCTGCAAAGCATCAAACTGCGCTCACTGGCCGCTTTGATTATGATGTCACTTTTCAAGGCTCCTATTGCGTGAGATCCCTCATGGCCGCTTTGATTATGATGTCACTTTTCAAGGCTCCTATTGCGTGAGATCCCTCATGGCCGCTTTGATTATGATGTCACTTTTCAAGGCTCCTATTGCGTGAGATCCCTCATGGCCGCTTTGATTATGATGTCACTTTTCAAGGCTCCTATTGCGTGAGATCCCTCAGGGCCGCTTTGATTATGATGTCACTTTTCAAGGCTCCTATTGCGTGAGATCCCTCATGACCGCTTTGATTATGATGTCACTTTTCAAGGCTCCTATTGCGTGAGATCCCTCATGACCGCTTTGATTATGATGTCACTTTTCAAGGCTCCTATTGCGTGAGATCCCTCATTGGCCGCTTTGATTATGACCTCACTTTTATTTGAAATTGTTTTGGTAAATTTTTGCTTCTACCGCGTGTGAACTACACTCGATTTTTTAAATCATTAATGAAACTAAACCCTGATGACATAATTTTACTATTTGGTTTCAGCCTTGCTTATGATTCTTATTTATTATACAAAATAACAACTCATATGTCTTCCATATTCCCTATTTCACTGAATTTAATATGCAATTAATATATACTTATATTTCATTTCCGCTGATTGTGTAAATTAGGACACAATTTATGTAATGCAAATCTTTTTGAATTTAAAAAAAGTGGAATAAACAACATGCATCTCTTTGACGGTGTGTCTTATTTGAGTAGTTGAATATCAAAACGTACTTACCTCCACAAAAAAATTTTTTGGCAAAAGCAAGAAAACTGTTTCATAGCATTTTTTTTTTTTTTACATTAACTCCACACAGGAGGCCCTGAGGAAAATAACTTCCCTCAGGGCCTATGTCATCTTTGAAGATGCTGTGTGGAGGGTCTTTTTGAGGAAAGGAAGGAGTGAACACGGGTCTTGAAGAGACCCATGTTGTAGGAGGGAGGAAACACAGAGGCCGGCAAATCGTTCTACAGCCGAGCCGTTGAACTCAAGAACGAGTCATAGAAACGACCCGTTCTCAATGTCAACCGTGTACAAATGTTGGGTGCGTGTTTGGCGTGTTTCCCGACTATGCACCGGTGCCGAGGGGATCAATGACGCTAGTTCCTCGGAGCATCTTCCATTGTAATACCGGTAGAACAAGGACAGCATTCCCACCTGACGCCTGTGCTCTAAAGATTGCAGTCCGTCTGTTAAGATGTAAGCATTAAAGTATAATAAAGTAAAACTAAATGTTTTGTAAAAATAGTGGTAAAATAAAACATTTTAAATGCATATTTGAAATATAAATCTGATAGATCATTAATTGGACTTGGATACATTTTGATATTGAACCACGGATTTAGATACATTTTGAAAGTGAAATCTTTGGATATGGTCACATTTTGAAACTCATAAACTGTGTTTGATAATACATACTTCTCTGCCAGGGGTGTAGTGAAGAAATTACATCATTTATATATATCTTTTAATTTGCAAAATTACCCTTTATCCCACAAAAGTCACATCAACTTCAAAAGTATATATACTTATGTAAGTGAGTTATTGGAAACATTTCTGCCAATTTTCTAATTTTTTTCTAATTTTTCATATGTTTACATTTACTAGACTTCATTTCAAAATAACTATCCTCCGTTGGTCACCATGAAACAGGCAGCTGTATGGTGATCTGATGTGTATCTTCTCAAGTAAAAGAATTAATTATGTAACATGTACTTATAAATAAATAAAACCAACTTCAACTTCAAAAACACTCACAAGATCACATCAACTTCAAAACCACTCACAAAACATATGTTCCTTGTAATGGTGTCCATTGCACAGAAAATAGCTCATTGATTGGTTAAAAACGCAATATGGCTGCCAATTCCATGGCCCTTATTGGTTGTTGGAGTTGAGTATGTTTTGAAAACAAATGATTTTGGATAAGTACGTTTTGAAATTGAAGACGATTTTTAACAAGCTATAACTAAGGATTTAACCATTTTTTTGCACTGAAATAATATTTCAAACATAGCTATGATCCAAGAGAACGTGTTGGCATTCAAATCTCAAAAAAAAGTCAAAATGGTGGTTAAGTATCTTTTGATTTTCAACTACTCATTTATCAGGTAAATGCAGTTTTGTCAATTAATTAAAAATAATAAAGACCATGTTTGTTTTCAGAATACAATTGAGTTGGAAGAAAGTGGAGTAACAAATGAACCAATCAACGAAAAGGATAAATAAATACAAATTTAAAAAAAATTGTTTTTTATTAGAAAATTATTTGATACGTCGTCACCGAGCGGGTAACACCTACAATGTGAAAAATATATATTTTACAGTAAAAGTGAAAAAAAAAAACATTTGGAAGCAGGAAAATTAAGTTGAACTTCCAAAAAAATTCATTTTCACTAATAGTGATTATTTGTTTATACAATTAATAAAGTGAAATGAAAGTCTCCTTTCATTTTCCTGCATAAAAGGGAATTTTATCACTCTCTTGAAAAATTTTAATTCTTCATAATGGAGGTATTAGGCGCCCAGCAACAATTTGTAGGTACTTGTGTGATTGTTTTTTTTGTTAAATTTATTTATAATTCATTGCTCCACATGCTTTTTTATGGATTTTTACTAGTTTAGGCGCTTATTTCTGTCAAGATTAAGGAAGAAAAATAAATATTAAAAACATAAATAAAACGAGTTTCACTTTATATTGAATAAATACTTTATTGATACAATAAATCTATACATAACCAATGTTACAAGATTTCTAGTAAATGTCAACAATAGTCTTGGAAACAAATACATACATAATATCGCTCGGTAAAGATGTTGTTTGAGCAGAATTACATATTGTAAAATGTACATTTCAAATTTTACATGATGCACCTCCAAGGGCTGGCCATCTAAGCGTATAAATTTGATAATATACAAAAGTTAAAACCACTTGGGAGAGTGCATTTTACGAGAAAATTCATTTAAGCCGCATACTCATCAGCGACGTTACATGGATTGGAAGGGTGGTCAGTGTGACACACAGCGAGCCATTTGCATATTTTCCATCTTTGATTCAAAACCAATGTACATATATCATGTCAAGAATCAGAATGACAGAAGAATATGTAAGAGACAGTGCCTATGTACATATAATGAATATAAATCAAAGAGGTTTTATAATGACCACTGATTTGATGATTTCTTAATAAGAAGTAAATCATTTTTCCCCCGATACATTCGACGACTCTACTATCGTCATGGCTGTTTTTCATTTTCGAGCAAAGCGTCTATGAAACTTTACACTGCACAAGCCAAAGATACATCATCCGACATGCTGAAGCTCAAAACTGCGGATACGCCGGCTCGCTGTTATGGTTACAGTGGTGTGGACATCGCGTACACTAGGGTCTGGTTACTGTGTCTGCAACAGCTACGGTTGCAGCTCGCTGATGAGTACTTGGCATGTCTTTCAATAGACAGAAAATTTATAGGGTACGATCATCATAATGGGTTGAAAGGTTTCTTTAACAGTCATTTAGGACCTGACAATATTGGAGTTAATAACTTCCAGATGAGTATCGATAAGTTTCCAAGTTTTTAGCAAGTGATAGATAAACACCTCTTTCAGGCCCCCTAGCATGGTCGATCGATATAGGTTTTATCGAAAATGTCGGTAATTTGCCATCGCTCCCTAGCAGGACTGCAGGCCGCTAACGAATAAACAACAGTTTACGTCAAATATATTAGGAATCCTTAGACATTGTGAACTATTGTTTGTTAGTTAGCGGCGTGCAGTTGTGCTCGGGAGTGATGGCAAGTTATCGACATTTTCGATAAAACCTATATCGATTGACCGTGCTAGGACCCCAGAATAGGAATCTTTTAACATTGTGCAATCTTTGCCATCTTGATTTCGGAATCTTATGAAAATGTGCAAATATGAGTTATAACAATTTTGCCTAGGCGGTTAGTAAAGCTAGTGATTGAAATTAGTTATGGACCGAGTATGCTTCATGACTGTTAATATTAAACTGCATCTGAATGGTTGAAACATACTTAATATTTGTGTTTTAAAGGAAATTGATATGGAATTTCTCCTGCTTGGAACTGACCTTCATCTGCCGGAAAACAGTCAAAAATAAATATCAAACTGACAGTGCACTAGTAGCAAAATGCGTCATGCACTTGTATAAATGGCTGGGTGCCAACTCGCAGGTCATAAAAGTTTCGGCACCAAATATTGGAATTTTGCATTTTATAAATAACGGCGGGGTTTTAGTTCTTGCACGCAACATTGTAGCAAAAAGGAAGGTGTTTTCAAAAAGGAACCTGGTTATTCGTAAGCTATTGGTGAACAGTTTGCCAAGAAAACAAGTGTGACAAAAATTCCATCTCGCATTTTGGGTCAGTTTTGTGAATCAATAAAGATGCAATCATAGCAATTTTGGCTTAACATATGGAAAGTAATATATTAAGCGATACGGATATGATGATGTACAATTTTGACTGTTGCAAATTGACCAGGATTTTCTATGAAATATTTGAAATACAACAACTTAATACCGGTTATCTACCATGTTTTAATAACGTAAACTATTGTACAAAGGACTTTGTCTGAATTAAAATCAAATAATTTACTTCTTGGAATTGATTGAAGGATGAATAAGTTAGGTGAAGCATGGAGAAAATTTTCGGATATATAATACATAAAAAAATTACTGTAAATATTTTAAGGAAGAACTACATAAATGCAGGGTGGAATTATGTCATTTAAAAATACAAGCAAAAAATAATTATTGTACGAGACATACTTTCTAATACATTTACCGAATCTTGTTATTTTACACTGAGTAAATTGTTATGTGGGGTTAAGGTAATACATGGGGTTTTTTATAAATGAGTACATTTTTAAGGTTTTATAGGAGCACATGATTAATTAACTAGAGATCTATAATAAAGCTGCTATATTTTTGTCTATGATATGGCACAGCGAAAGCACATAATGTAAGCACATTATTACACAATTGTTTTAAGAAAGAAGGGTTACAATATTCATTTATTATTTCCTAAAATATTCCAGTAAAATGTGGGTATCGTGTTATAATATCCTAATAACTTTTGGGGACAGTTGAAATCCCAGACATAAAAATTAACTAAATTAACTTAAAGTTATTTTTCAAATTAAACATCAACAAGTTAGATAATACTTTCATGACTACCAATACTAAAAAGCCATTATGAAATATAAACTTTCATCTTAAAGTACCTTAAATCCAAATTATTCATATATCACATCACGCCTCTTTTGAATTTTAAAATTTTCAAAGAAACAAATTTTTATTTAATCAGATTGAAATTGGTTGTAAAAAAAACAATTTTGATATAGAAAGCCAAAGCTTCTCAATCGAGGATGGTTCAAACCTCAGTATTTTGCGGCTAAATGGACAGTTTGTTTGTATTGTCATAGAGAGTAAGAATCATCAAGGGGCAAATTCCCAGACGTTCATAATAAATTGTTTTATTTAATCATCAAGTCTACAACAGTAATAGATATGCAAAACGGATTTTTTAAAACCGTTTGCATTACTTTGGTATTATCAAGTTTTAAAAGAAAACATTTTTCTTAATCTGTTTATTGCAATTTTTTTTAAGCAAATTTGAAAACAGATTTTACATAATAAATAAAAACATCAAAAAGATTTAGATGTTACACAATCTTAACACCGCAAAGCGAAACATAGCCATCTAGTCATCCGTGACATTCCAAAGAAGCACTGTTTATGTATAATTATTATTATCATTCATCTACATTCTAAAAGTATTTGGTATTTTCTGCACAATTCTTATTATGTATGTAAAAGTGATATCAAACCAATTTTTTCGCATGTATCTTTATTATTTGGTATTTATAGACAACAATCCAGGGGAGGTCGTGGAGGAATGGGGCAATTTGCACATTTTGATTTTTAGATTTATTTCCGTTGGGTTAAATACGGATATAATTTTTTTTCGAAAATCATATAAAACGGTGTGTCATTATATTTGTTAGGTCAGAATGGGAATGCCTCAATAAATGCCTTACACAAATAAATGATCACAAGCTGCTATTCAACAATGTGAGGTTAAAAACCTTAATCATTAATCATCTGATGAACATTATACTAACGTAAAAAACACAAAATTATTCAATATCATGTGTATTCTCATTGCTTCAAAAAATACTTCAACGGAAGCAATTTTCCCAACAGGCCCTCGGTACGGGGTCTCTATCGAAGCCAGAGTTAAATTAGCATCTCAAAAACTGTGCGTACTGTAGGACCCGCAGATACTGCAGATAGTATACAACTGCTAACCCTGTACAAATAGCAAGTACGCCCCAGGGTTGAATTTGGTAGCCACCTCTGGTCTGGAGCCCCAAAATGATCTTCAAAAAATCTTTAAAAAAAACGCGACTCTGTGCAGAAACGGGCGGTCCGTTTGATAGATTCTCCTAAGTTAACAAACGGATTGCAATCTTTAGGTGTCAGGCTGTCTTTGTGAGAAATTATTTTCCTCGGGGCCTCCTGTGTGGAGTTAACGTAAAAAAAAAATTATGATAATATTAGTTTATTCCAGAATATACGCAATATACCGTATTTCGAAATAACAAAATAAATTAGACAAATAATAAGAAAAAGTAAATAACAACACATACATAAAAAGAAAATGAATAAGCACGAAATCATGAAAATAGAATATTTGGAAAAACATACCTTGCGAGTTCTCAGCAGAAAACAAACTAGATACAGAGGAGTGCTACTACTAACGCCAAAGAAAATACAAGAGACATGCTATGGTGTCCGCTCACTGTCGTTGAATTACTTCCTGATGGGAATAGTTTGAATACGGAAAGTAGTTCATTTTTTAAAGGTGTGCAGTTGCAATAATAATATAGTTTGAATACGGAAAGAATTCATTAATTTAGTTGATTTTTTGAAGGTGTACTAATATATGTATTGGTTAACAATATTCGTGACACCAGGAAACTCAGTCCCACCCAGTAAAAATGTGACAGTACATCTCATATATTTCAATATCTTTGACTAACGCCATCTTTTGTCAACTGTAAAACTTATACAGTGCAAATGTGCAAATTTTAACATTCAAAGCCCAGTTCCTCCTGCATTCCATTCCTCCACCGCTACCCTTACTGTTTATGAAACCTTCCAAATATGTTTTTGTTGTTGTTTATGTTGTTTGGCAAGTTTCAATTAACCCTTTCGCTGCCGATCCAGCACTTGGCATTATGATCTTGCCAAGTACCACCATCACCCACAGGTCGGGTAAATTAAATTTGAAAATATTCAAAATCAATCTTTGGCCGTCAGCCATCAACGACCGTACTTTTCTAATTTATTATTTTATTTCTAAAATATGTACACTAAAAAAGTTAAATTAAAAACAAAAAATTGTGGCATTCGACAATCAAATGTGTTAATAAATCTAAAATATTCAGGATCCAAATATCAATTTGGAAACTTGAAGACATACCTCGCACAAATAAAACCTTGCATATTCCGTGGATTCTACGGCATTATAAAGTTACACAATCTATCACTTAATAAGTAGATAATTTATTAATAGAAAGATTTCACTACAACTTGAAGGTTTGTTATTATATTTATACTGATTTAAGATGCATTTACTAGAATTGTGCTGGATACGATCTGTGTAGTTTTATGTTATGTAGTAATCACACATGTGTAGAAAAAAGCTGCTTCTAGCACAAATATATGGAAATTGTCATCTCACTCATGACAAGATAATTTTGATACATATAACCTGCTCTTTTCAGTTACAATATAGTATTCACATTATTATAATACACACTTCCTAAGTAAAAAAATGGCAGCTTTTAAAATTCCCAACTTCCCAATTCTGGCATACGACATCACATTTGTTTAACATGATTGAGGGAGATGCGTAATAACTAATGCATTTCGGTGTTGCAGACACACATACACAAGTATTTCTCTCATTCTTATTTCCTGTGTAATAAAAAATTTGCAGCATGATTATGATAAAGAATGTACTTTTATTTATTTTTTTCGTACCCTTGCCGTGCCGTCGCAGTAAGAATTATAAAAGTGCTCACTGAGTAAAAACAAAAATAATATTTTTTTAAGAGTGACCTTACACTCACAAATCCTCACAAAAAATTAAACAATATTTAGACTGCAAAATGAATGCAAAGCAGGGGGGGCTTTATTTTCACTTAACATTTTATGATATTAAATTATTTGTTGTGAAAACATTTTTCTTTCAATGGAAATAAAATAATTTTGTAAAATTGAAAACTAACAATTCAAACGGGAATAGGAATTTTTAGCACATAATCTCAGATTAAACAGAGAGAAAGTTCTTAATGATTAGTCTTCCTACCCATTTCAAAACACATATTTGCAGATTGTATCAAAATTACCTTAATCCTTACATTATTATAAGCTTAATATTTGTAAACAATTTGAGTAATGAGTGTTCAAAAAAAAATAAAGCTAATAAAACACTTAATGGATTTATTCCAGGTTTAGAAAAGTAAATATCCCCACTCTAAAATTTAAAATGAGATCTACTAATTAAATCAATAGATAAATTAATCACATAAAGCGTACAAAAAAGTGACCAATTAAAAAATTAAATATAATTTAAAAATTCAGCTCACTGGACTAGAGTTGTAGGTAAAATCATAAATGCAAAAATTAAATTATTAAACAATATTCGATTCAAACTTTACGTAATATTAAAAAAGGTCACTGAAATAAATTATAACACAATATCGCAATATTAATCGCTGTTATAAAGTAGGTGCCTAACTATTGATGTATAAAAATAATATCACAAAAAATTACGAAAATATAACATTAGTTGCAATATATTATTTCTAAAAACTATCAATAAAAAAAATTACAAAAACTTCTGATAAAAAAAAACTAATATCTTAACAAGCGTATATTATTATTATCATTTCAACAAGCCAACTTTTACTTCTCTTTACTCACCCCAATTATGCATAACTTATAAAAAATTCAACCGTTTAAAAAATATCACAAAAAATCAATAGATAAATTAATGGAATGCTCTTGCACCCCAACCAAAATTGATTAGATAACTTATAGAATTCAGTACAGTACGGGTGCATACAATACGTATAACACATCAAATCATTTATATCAGTGGTTTAAAAATTGCCAATAAAGATTATCTTTCATTCTTAAAATACTTCTCAAAGACATTAAACGAGGTGGGAATGGTAAAATATCAAGATACATTTCAAATTAATTTTCTAATACATAATATACGAGAATTTATTTAATCAATCATTGAAATATTTGCATTTATGGATTAAATTATAAGTGGGACATTCAAATAACTGTATGTATCAACAAGTAAAAATGTACACAAAGCACAGCATAATATATCACAACTAAATAACCGCTCTATCGTAATGACTTTTAACCTAAAAAATATAAATTACATTTCATTTGAAACTTTAATTTTAATAAAATCATTTGAGTCGTTTCACAGTAGAATTTCAGAACATGAATTAACTTCCTGAGATTATAATTAAATAGGCTGTGTGCTTCAGCATCTTCTTGGAAATTAAATACAAGGTATACATATTTTCAATGAAGCATAGTCGTACAGCAAACAATTTTGATACGCTTGACACACATAATGGTTTTGTAAAAAATTATTCAAAAGATCATTCTACAGAATATGGATATGGTTTAAACCAAAGATATTCAAATACAAGGAGATATGCTATGGTGCCCGCCCGACTGTCGGCGCGATTACTTCCGAATGGAAATAGTTTGAATACGGAAAGTAGTTGATTTTTTTAAGGTGTGCGGTAGTATTGGTCAACAATATAGTTTGAATATGGAAAGAATTCGTTCATTTAGTTGATTTTTTTAAGGTTTACAGTAGTATTGGTTAACAATATCGGCGAAACCAGGAAACATAGTCGCACCCAGTAAAATCTGCGAATAGCACATCTCTTATATTTCAATATCTTTGGTTTAAACAATGATAGAGTAAAGTCCTGTTCATACACGGCTATAAACCGCAAGCAGATATCTGGTGAACCGCGAGCGCTTATGTTTCGTACCATTCACACAACGCTATCAAATATTTCTTCCTATGGTAGGAGAGGGGGTCAGATGAATTAGCGAGCGGCAACGAAATGCACATTTTTTTGTACTGAATCTGTCAACTTGACATCTGCCATCCACTGGTCTAGGCATCTCCGTAATTAAAATGACCCCCTCTCCTGTTTTCGTCGGAGTGGGGGGCGCTTAACTGTTGAAATATCGCCTCAGCAGCGGTTACGACATAAGATGTGAGTTGTCTAGGGTTTATCTGCGCTTAAACTGCTCAGGTGTGAACGGTCTGAAGGGATTATATGGAGAGCTATATTTGGCGTGCTATGATCTTTTATAGTTTATAGCTGTGTTTGAACAGGGCTTAATGATAATAAAAAGTTGAATAAAATAAAGGAGACTGAAAGAAATTTGATATCTGCGCAATTATTAGAAGCAAATATCTGTGAAATTTCTTATTCATAAGTTTCAGGGTATAATGCAAAACAATGCACGACATATAATATTTATATATTGAAAAACAGTTAGTGTAATCTACAGAAGATACAATAAACCACTTGCAAAAAAAAATTAAGGCTCTAAAATTTCATAAATAGACTTAAAGGCAGTATTATTATTGTTACATGTGTTGTAATGAAAGGAATCACAAATTTTGCTTTTAAAAAAAATAAGTAAAATATTATATTTTGTGTTCACACCTCTATCGCTGCGGTGCCGGCAACATACGGTCCCAGGAGGTGTTGAGGCAGTGATGCCACTCGCTGCATCGCCCGCTGACCGCCTCAGTGTTGGGGAGCACACTGATTGGGAAGACGCCGTTCTGCAAGAAAAGAATAAACATTGGTCAATGAAGGAAGCAAAAGCAAATATGTATTATAACAAATAATATAACAAATATTATAACATAGGCAAGTTTTCGCAATGCAAAAATAATTTATCGCACAGTAATATATCCGTAAACCAACTTAGAGAGCAATGTGCATGTGACATTTTATATTACAATAATATAAAAAATATATATTATATTTCTGGATGAGTTTTTGGCTTATAAACATTTCAGCAAAAATATGAATAGCTACAAATACATAGTAAACCATGTCGCATTATTAATCAGTCGCAAGTAAATATCATTTGTATAGCATAAATAAAATTACAAATATTCAAATATACCCATTCAACGATGTTCGTCTCATAATACTCACGTTTGTTTTATGCCAAAGAGCTTCAACGGACCCGATAAACCTTTCCAGTTCAGCACTGCTGCCGAACAACAGTCCCATCTCAGTACCCTCACGCACTTCGCAGAAAACAAACTCCTGCAATAATCAAACACGTAAAAATCATCATAATATTCTTTAAGACCATTTTATGAAGCTTACTGAAATGTGGTTATTACCAGAATACACCAGTTGTCATCATTGTCGGGAATCTTGAAAGCTGTGAGGTCTTTGATGAGGGCGCATGATAAAATTTCAACACAATTTTTGTTTGATATTTGTTGCTCTTTGATGAGGACATCTATTAAAAAGAAGAAGAAAAGCATTTTAACTTCATAAAACAATGAGAACCTTAGAAATAAATCGGGTCGGGTTGTATCAAATTCTCGTTTCGTTATTAGACGACCATCAATTAACAGTTAGCATAATTGTGAATTTTTCGACATTTGAATGGTTCCATTATGTACTCGTAGTTGCCTATTTTTGGTCCGTTTCAGCTTTCAACCAAATTGTTATCAGCATTATACTTTATAGCTGATCCACAATTGATCAAAATCTGAAATGGGCCAGTAATCGGTGTGTAATGGGGACCATTGAAATGTCAATAACAGTTACTTTTCACCAAAAGCAACGAGAGTTCGAAACACCTCAAGAGTTTAGAGAAATAATGTTATTATTATAGATGGTATAAAAAATTGCACTTTCCGTGACAATAATTATATTATTACAGATTTAAAGGTATCCAAAGTGTTGAATTCCAGTTTCCCGCATGCAACCCATCCAGCATTCTACATAAGATGAAGAATATTAGCATACCTGTTTGTTGGGAATCATAGTCATCATTATTGTGATTGGTGATGGTGATCTCGCTGTCGGTGAGGGATTTGGGCGCCTGCAGTTGCTCCCTCAGAGTGACAATGTGCTCGGAGGTAGCCAGGAGGGTGCAGCAAGCTGGCAAGGTGTTCTTGCTCTTGTCCACCTTGGGACCCTCTAGTGCCTGAAATATGTCACTAGTTGAAATCAGAGCTTTATTACGAGTCCTAGCCGTCTTGAACCAATAAGACTATGGCATCCCAAATTGGGGTATGTTGTGAGGCTAATTGTGGATTCTCGATCACGGAGACCATCAAATTGTATAAACAAAGAGTAATTGAAAAGCATAAATTAAGAATTGAATACATCAACTGTTTCAGAAATTTCATTCAATAGCACCATTTGTCTTGAAAAGCTATGCTGTGCTAGAACATCTTAAAACATGTTAAAAGAATAAATATAAAATCAATATTATTACTATTATTCATTTATCATTACAACAAAAGGAATAAAACGGTTTTGTTACACTTAGACCATAAAGGTTTATTTGGACTCGGCTAGTAGTTTACTCACCACTCAACCGGCCAAAAAGCTTTCACATTACGGTCAAATAGAGTACCTACATTAGTGAGTGTGCATTGGAAGATGAAGGGCTGCAAGGCAAAATAAACAGGCTAATTAAGCTGTACATTTTAAGGATATTTTAACCTTTAACTGGTGACAAGCGGTCTCAAAGGCCGCACAGCATCAGTGAAACGTCATTTCACCCCCTTCCCCGCGCTTGCTTTGTTCCAACGCCTGAGTAGCTTCGATTTTAGAGAAGGATAGTCGCATCGCGCAGTCCCAAATCGGTAAGTTACATCAATGTAAAGTTCGGTAGCGGTCTCTCAGACCTTACATTACCAGTTACGTAACTTTTTATGCATGCGTATTTTGGGTTCTGATTTGCCACCTGATCCACAAAACTCCAATGACGGGTCAAAAATACGAAAAACCTGTGCTAGTTGTCCTCCGAAGTTAAATCGCAAATCGAATTACCAATGTAATTTGTGTAAAAAACATGTGTGCTTGCAATGTGCCAAACAATAGAGAACTCCAGTCCAATTTTTTTATTTTTTTTAATGAATAAAATGACCTTCTGACTTAAATAACTACATTTTTTTTTTTTTTAGTTTGTTTTAATAGTTAAAATAATTTTCAAGGTTTTAATTTTTCAAGATCCCCGAAAAACATCACACGTGTAATGAATCATGTGACGTCATCACTCCTGAAAAGTTTTTCAACAGGTGTTCATTTTGTATCAGTTATACGGAAGAAAGTATGGTACTTTTCGATAAGTTAAAACATTATTTAGGTGGAATTATTTATTTATTATATTATATTTATTATGTTATTATATTTTTCAATATTATTACGGGAGAGTGGTATAGAAATGGTTTGAAATGATTATTTTTTTACCTTTAAAAATCAATACTATCTCAAACGAAACATCACCTGCACACTGCAAAAATTGAAGGCAAATAAGATAAAGCGCCGACCAGCTGATCGGTGACGGCCATTTTGAATACAAAGCTCGTAGAGAAGTGAGTTCGCGAACGAGTCGGCTCAGTGACCCGGATCTTCATACGGATCCGTAAGATCCGGTTCCGTAAGACCGATCTTCAAAGCTACGGACACACTTGCTCGCGGATCTTTGCGAACGAGTGAGCGGGTCGCAATTGCTACTAGGTAGCATGCTCTTTGGCTTCTAGTGAGCAAGTGTGTCCGTAGCTTAATTCAGTCGTTCAATTGAGCCGATTCACTGAACCTTTTTCACTGATTCACTGATCTTTTTATTCTCGTTCAACTGAGCCGCTTTGACCGTCTCTAGGCATTATGATGTAGCATATTATACAATTTTTTCGTACAGTTTAAAGTTTTTCAATATTTTAAATAATTTAGATAAACTAATAGAAATACCTCTATTTTTGATACTGAATTATTTAGGCTTAAATATTGTTTCAATAAATACAACAACTAAATCTCTATAAACAGTATGAAATAACGAATAACATGAAATGTTGTTAATACTAATGGCTTGTGTCATACCTACATAATCAAAGATTTCAATACAATGACTGGTGGGGCGTGACGTCAGCACTAACCATTCAATAATACCAACTTGACGCTGTGTTTTGACGAGAGGTTTAAAAATGTACTTTTTAATCATTTTTTAAGAACTCTGCGTTTAATATTATGAAATAAAACTTACATATTCAGAATCAGGGTTCATTGGTCTATTGCCAAAAAAAAATAACCAAAGTTTGACCATTGCCAGTTTTGTAAAATGATACACGGTTAGAGCATTATTTTATTTTGTTTATTGATTAGTATCTTAAGAGGACATGACCATAGAATACCAGAAACATGTCATTTTTAAATCAAATTTTAGATGTATTGACTCATTTCCACAAAAAATTATAAATTGATTTCGAAAGATTGTTCTTTTATCTAGCATTCGCATGTTTTAAATTTTGAGAAAAAATGTTTACTTTTAGTATAATAAGGTTATACTACAGGTCGTTGGCAGATTTGTTAAATTTTCAAAAAAGATTTTGTATTATACCACACCCATTTTAAATCATATAATCATGCAATAAAATAAATCAATACTTTATCTAGGTATTGCATGTTTCGGAATTTTAATTTTAGTTTAAATTAAATCATTAAAAAATAAATACGTACACGTGTTTCTTGACGAAAATTGGTCCATTTGTGTATTTATTTGCGCAATTACAAACTAATATATCTCAGATTTTTTTACATACCTATTTTGCTAAGACATTATTTACAAATCATAAATAATATTGATCGAAAAATAATAGTATTTAATATTAATTAATTTACAGCTTCGCATTTCAACATTTTTTCTGATAGCAAGAAACACAAAATTCAGAGCTCATTCGGCCTGCAACCGTGGCCTGGACAAGTCGTTTCCGCGACGCTCTGGATCATCACATTTTGAAATGACAAATTGAAAATGAAACTTTAAAATAAATACGATTTTCTTGTTTCACGTTTGTAAAAATCTACAGGGTTGCCCGAACGCAAAATTTCATGTTCATTGAATATTTTTGTGCTAAAATTTTTATAATTTGAATATTTATTTATTATAAATTATTGTTATGTGAATACCGCACAAGAGTCCCAACTGCTGTAAAAAAATTTTTTTGAAGTAAAACTTCTTTACGCACGTTCAACATAGGGGGTAAGCTGGTGAATGCGTTACAAAAAATGGTGATTGTTACAAAAAGTGGTGATTTTTAGGAAAAGTGTGATGCGAACGGTAATTGATGCGAACGGTGATCGATGGCGAGGCGAACGGTTGGGCCTTTACGCACGCTTGTTATTCGTGTTATTGTTATATTGTTAATGGACTATTTGTCCGTAAATAAATAAATAAATTATATACAGCGGGTACCCGGCATAAGTTAGTGAAGTTTTACTTCAGTTGTGTGGTCTCAAGCACACTCGCTTTTAAAAAAAAAAATTATTGTAGATTATTGCTATGTTAATACCGCACAAGAGTCACAACTGCTCAAAAAAAATAATTTTAAATTTGTTTTGAATTATTGTTCTGTGAATACCGCACAGGAGTCCAACAGCTCCCAAGGGAGGGAGGTTGAAGAAGAGTTGGGATGGGGTGAAGGGGGTGGCTGAGGGGGGGGGGTGAGATGGGTTGGGAGGGTAGGCCTTTTTTATATCCATTTTTCTTATTATAAAAATAACAAACATGAGAATCGGGTATGGGTACCACCGCCCCGGGAACCATTTATTAGATAATCAACACGTCTGCCATAGGTCATCCCAAGTGGTTCGCAACGTTTGGTGACTAGCAGGGGTGCCAGGGTTCATGGGGTGAGGTTTGTTCAGGTCTTGGCGGCGGATGCATCTGCCCACCAGCTGCATGGCAGGTCGGATCTGGAGAAAGTGGTTGAGGGAGTCCCTTTGACTTCTCCAGCCTTACTCTCTCGGAACATCGCCTTGCACCGCAGTGGGAGGGATAGATTCATACATCCGCTCTCCTGGACACGCTGACCTCCAGATTTCTACCACCCCTATTACCCCTTTCCTTCTCAGAAATTCCTCTCCACCCTTTCCCTAAAATGACCCTCCACACAGCATCCCCAAAGAAGAGATAGGCAGTATGTTGAGAGATTGTAAAAAAAAGGTCACTCCCGATCCGGCCTTAACGTAGTTGGTGGGCAGACGCAACTGCCGCCGAGATCCTGACAAACCTCGCCCCATGAACCCGGGTTCCTCTGCTAAGTCACTCGGGGTGACCTGTGGCAGAGGTGTTGATAATCCAATACATGGTTCCCGGGGTGGCGGTACCCATATACGCCTTCCAAATTACTGATACTACCTATTGACGGCCGGCGTGGTCAAGGGGTAAGGCTCTTGACTCGCAATCCGAAGGCCGTGGGATCAAATCCCGGCGTGGGCAAATAAATTTTATTTGACTAATTTGGGTTATTTCACAATTATTTCATTTAAAAATTATATTTTTGCGTCACGTTCCAGAGTGAAAGATACTTTCAGTATCGCCCTGTTGTAAGACCACCATTCAGAATTGAAACGTTGCTAGAAATGGCTTTGATCGTGTTTGGTGACCAGATCTGAAGAGCCAGGTAATTCCTCGCCTTCCTTTTCCCCATCTCCTTCCCCTCCCCACCACCTTCAGCGTCACAATATACCCCATAGTCATGTCATAGTCTCACTGGCTCCAGACGGGAGCATTTGGGTCACTTGTGCGGTATGCACATGAATATAACATAAAAAAATTTGCCCATGAATAAATATTTCAAAATGAGACATTTTTTACAATCCATCTGAATATTACTCGTTTTTTTCATGAATACCGCGAATAACTGCTCCCGTCTGGAGCCAGTGGGACTATGGCATCCCCAATTGGGGTATGTTGTGAGGCTGAAGTTAGTGGAGAAGGGAAGGAGATAGGGAAGAGGAAGGTGGGGAGGTACCTGGCTATTCAGATCTGATCACTAAACACGGCTAAAGATATTTCAAGCAACGTTTCAATTCTGAATGGTGGTCTTACACCAGGGCAATACTGAGAGTATCTTCCACTCTAATGGCCGTAAATTACAATTAAAAAACAAAAAAGCAAAATATTTAAAAAATATATAACAAATTGTTTATTCATGTATGTAGGTATATTCTTTATACCTACTGTGTTTACGGCATTTCACTTGGATCTATTTATGTTTATGCACTTCGATATACAAATTACAAATAACACCAGGGCAATACTGAGAGTATCTTCCACTCTAATGGCCTTAACCTCTAATGGGCCGGAGACGCGCGGGGCGCGTGCGTATTATGCACATGCGCGAGAAAATAATTCGAAAATTTGAAAAAAAAATTTCGACCAAAAACTGTTTGTCTGCGATTTTGGCCCTTCTATGTACAGAATTTGTATGAAGAACAGGGTCAGAATCGCTTGCGCCAACATTACTCTGTGAGATGCATATAAATTTCATTCACCTTGCAACCCCAGAATATTTTTAAACGATTTTATCTATGATATAGAAATGTCACTTTTGTCGCGATTTTTAACCGTCAAAATTTATGCGTGTTCCTCGACTAAAACATCGTAAAACCTATTAATTTATGTAATTAACGCAAGTAATGTTGTTTTGGTACATAGTTTATTGTTCTAGGAACGTGTTTCAGTCAATAAAATATACAATAGCTCAAAATTAATCGACAAAACATTCAATTCAAAATTCAAAGTGGTGCTTTTTTAGTGAAATTTTGTGAATTTTCGTGAAATGGCGTGGCCACCCAGAGGTTAAAATTCAATTAAAAAACAAAAAATCAAAATATTAAAAAAAAATATAACAAATTGTTTATTCATATATGTAGGTATCTACTTTATACCTACTGTGTTTACGCATTTCACTTGTATCTATTATGTTTATGCACTTCGATATACAAATTATAAATAACTACTACTAATTAAAATTCTGGAAGCGAGAATTCAACATTGATGAAGATGAGGTCTGAACCATACTGCAGCCCTAGCTCCGCAGTAAGCTAGTAGGTACACGAAACCCGGCTTGCAGCGGAATGAAATCTAGTTCCAAAAACGTCCGCTCGCGAGCGCTGATGTGTGAGTGCTAGAGTCGGAATCGGAATTTGTATTTGCTGGTAACGCACTTAACTGTAAGGAAAATAAGTTTTTTTGTTATAATATGTTGATATAATTTTTTTTGTTTGTGATTACTGATCTCATCTCTAGTTTTTTGATTTTAGTTACTACATACTTTGTGATGACAATTTCTTCATTAAAAATTACATTTAGAGTTTATTGGTTAGTTTTATTTTATCGTTTTATATGGGTACTTTCCCTAAACTACTCTACTAAATTACTGAACGGGCCTCAACAGAGAGTACATCAGTGTAATTAATGAATGGGCTCCCAAGGTTATTCGTTATATGTGACAATATGCTCCCACTTCTAAGTATATTAGCCATCTTTCCACAGGTAGGATATTGGCATTATTTCTTAATGCGAATCGCAATGATGGACCAGGAACCAAATGCCACCAACCGATAAAGGATCCCAAAAGTTTTACAAAAAGAATAATTCATTGTTTGTTTGAAATGGGATGAAGTTCAAGCATGATGGTAAAGCAAACCTGTGCAGCGTGCATGAGGAGACCTTGCAGCCACTGGGAGGCAGTGTCATCATCGGGAGCGGCCATCTGCAGGGTGGATCCAACGCCAGAGTTCAGGGCTATCTCGAAACAGTGCGGCCTGCCTTGTACATCAGTACATCTGGTGAAATATTACCAAATAAAGCCAAATTTCTTCTATATATTACAAGGAACTTCAGTGAAAAATATTATGTCATAAAATATATATTGATTGCCTTTACACACATAAGTTTTTTCCTGTAAGTCACTTACCTAAGGGACTATTGCCTTTATTGACAAAATTGCGTAAATTTGGCAGTAGCCAATCATTGTTGATAGGAAGCCATCGTACCGCAAATAAACTTACAGATGTGATGGTTGCTATGAACACTTACATAAGTTGACGGAAGTTTATGGTAATTATACCATAAGTTGGAGGCATATCGCTCCTGTGAGTAATTTATCAAAAACTTACGTAAGTCGTAAATTTTATGTATGAGTGTAAAACTAGCCTAACAAACGCCGATTCAGAATATATATTTAAGTTAAAAGGTCACTACTGATATTTTAAAAATAATTATGGACTGGAGTTCCATTTTGCTAAAAGAGAAACAGTTATTTATGTGCAACAATATAATTTCCTGCAACTAAGTATGTATATAATCCTTATCAAGTCAATTCAGATAACTTTACTTAATAATAATTTTAATCTTGTTTTTTGGAATATTTCCTATCAATAATAAATTATTATTATCTTCAAGTGCATAATAAAATAATGTGTAGTCAATAAGATAAGTATTCCCAATGATTATGTTGAACTCTTGGGTTAGAGTGCAACTAGCAATATTGATAGTGGTTCAAAGTACTCAGCCATTATTATTTATTTATTTATATTTAAAATTTACGGCACAAAGTGCCATTTACAAACAAGTGTTATTTAATTTTTTTTTTTTTTTTTACATTGACTCCACACAGGGGGCCCTGAGGAAAATAATTTCCCTCAGGGCCTATGTCATCTGGGATGCTGTGTGGAGGGTCTTTTTGAGGAAAGGAAGGAATGAACATTGGTCTTGAAGAGACCCATGTTGTAGGAAGGAGGAAACACAGAGGCCGGCAAATCATTCCACAGCCGAGCTGTTGAACACAAGAACGAGTCGAAGAAACGACCCGTTCTCATGTGACAAATGTCAACTGTGTACAAATGTTGGGCACGCGTTTGGCGTGTTTCCCGACTATGCACCGGTGCCGAAGGGATCAATGATGCTAGTTCCTCGGAGCATCTTCCATTGTAATACCGGTAGAACAAGGATAGCATTCCCACCCGACGCCTGTGCTCTAAAGATTGCAATCCGTCTGTTAAGATGGGAGAATCTATCAAACGGACCGCCTAATATATTATTGCTCTAATATCAGTTTGTTTGAACTACCGGAGGAACAAAAATAAATGCATTTTTAAAAGGAAGAATAATCACCTTCTTACGCCCAAGACACCTTCAAGTTTAATGGAATGTGGAAGGCAGTATTCGGAGTGTGGGTCTGTTGGTGGAGTGCTGGAACCATATGACAGGGCTCCAGATCTAGACAGAAACAATTCAACCGTTATAATTTAGGCTGGCATGATCCTAAATGTTTGTCAAGTCTGAAAATACAGTGAAACCCTCTTAAGAAGTTCTCTCTTAAGAAATTATGCGGCTTAAGAAGTTTGGTTTTTTCGATCCCTCGGCCCAAAATTGGCCCAATTTTTCGCGCATTTAAGGTTTTCCTGCTTAAGAAGTTTGTTTTTTCTGGTCCCTTGGAAAACTTCTTAAGAGGGTTTCACTGTACTCACAAAATGTAAAAATATTCTTTACAAAATGTAATATACGATTGAAGAAGAAGATAATACAATTAAATCTAAATGAAACAGAACAAGGCACAGAAAAATGGGTCCCAATGACCGAGTTGAGATAATGTCCTGGTAAGTCAAGAGATCCTGGGTTAGATTCCCGATTGCAACTGTTTCTGTATCTTGTTTCATGTTTCGTTTAGATTTATTAGTATTATCTTCTTCTTCAATCATATATTGCATTGATAGGTATAACCAAAGATATTGAAATACAAAAGAGATATGCTATGATGTCCGCGCGACTGTCGGCGGACTACTACCTAATCGGAGTAGTTTGTATACGAAAAGAATTTGTTCATTTCGTTGATTTTTTTAAGGTGTGCATTACATAGTATTGGTTAATAATATAGTTTAAGTACGGAAAGAATTCGTTAATTTAGTTTAACGTTCGTTTAGTTTATTCGTTCATTTAGTTCATTGGTAAACAATATCGGCGACATCCGGAAGCGCAGTCCCACCCAGTAAAAACTGCTGATAGCACATCTCTTACATTTCAATATCTTTGGGTATAACCATCAAATTTTTTCCAACAAAATTGAATATGTTTAGACACAATATATCGTCGCTTAAGTTCTAACACCGCGGAGGTCAAAAACAACAACTTTTCAGGAGAGCAAAAAAACCGTGCCATTTTATATATCGCGATCATAGTACATATATTTTTTAATGAAAATTTATAAAAGAAAGGTTTTTTTAAGATTTTTGTAACAGTTGTTATAAAAAATCATTATTTGGATTATTTTTCTGACATACGCGGTGTTACCACATTATAATAAATAAAATGGGGAGACTTACGCTGAGTTATTATAAATACTCTGTAACTGTCTTTAAATATTTATTTCAAATAAAATTAAAATAATGGGTAGACTTATAACTCATAAAAAATTACAAAACATAAAACATACTTCTACAACTTTCTTAACAGATCTTCTTAACTTTTCGTTATAAATACTTAACAAATTAACTTTATTACACTGTTTTTTAAACTTGATAATTATTTGGTATAAAATCACATCAAAAAGGAACATCAGTATTACTTAAATGCGAAATCAGTACTACCTTATGAACATAATCAAAAATAACAAAAATACAATATAAATTAGTCATTATAAAATCTTAATGAAGTAAAGTATCGTAAAAATTGTGACAATTGTCAGGAGGTATAACTGTCTTTAGTTCTTGAAGATGTTTTCATTTGGATTCTTTTTTTTTAATGATTATTGTAAAGCTTTGACCTTGGGCCTGGTCTTGTCCTTTTATTTTTGGCTCTTCTGGGCAAATTCTTTTAGTCGTCCTGAAAGCTTAACTTATAGTTAATAAGGCCATAGGGTTATACTCCAAAGCCCTCAAATCTGTTACTGTAGGATCGTTTGCGGCTCGGCCAGTTGTATTCGATGATAGGCTCTAAATATTCTCCACAGGAGGTAGCTCTGCAGTAGTGAGAAGGTATTTTTGGCAAACTATTTAGAAAGTCTTTCAGAAAAGTTATCTCATCTTTCTTTGAGTGTCCTTCTAAAACCTTATGAGTAAGTTCGGGTTTCTTTGCCATTCCGAGCTCAGACGTCGATAGCCAATAGCGTACTGTCTATTCTTTGATACCAAACGTATTAAAAAAATTATGCTTGCAGACTTGAACACGTCCACTTGCAGTTTCTAAAAAATACTCTTTGGTCTCACTACGCCTAAATGATGATGTTTTAGATTTGACCTGCTTTTTTGGGCATAACTAAACATTTGATACGACGCGACGTATTGTTTACGCTGTTCCCAAGTCATATTATTCCAGTAATTGGAGAATAAGGAATTCCGTTCTTCGTCTGGTATTGTTACACAAGCACGAAGCTTTGATTTCTTACAAAGCTCGGAAATACATCGAGGGAATTCGGGCTGGCATAATAATATCATATATTCCCTTGAACTTTGGGCCATTATTGCTATCTCGCCGATATCCTAAATATTATTTTCCTTCCATTCCAGTAATAAGTTTCTTGCTATTATTTTTAGTCCAGTTTTTATTCTCAGAACATCCCTCAGAACGTCATTTTCGACCAGAATTAAGATCACCATGTTCGACCTCGTCATTCACTAGTAAGGGACTTGCAATCGGTAATGGAAGGTCTGCTGTTTCTTCCATTAATATAGGCTCTATCACACTTGTTTGTCCAAAGTTAATATCAACAGGTTCCACATTCAATGGTAACAGAGGCGAGTGAACTGTAGTTTCTTCCATCATTACAATGACATGGCATTCGGAAAGTTCATGTACACTCACCTCGCCGCTTATATTGGCACTATCTGGAATCATAACAACAGGCAAGTTTTAATGTCGAGGTTTTCCAAGTTTTCCTTGGTGGTGATATTTTCATTTTTCTTTTTCGGCGGTATTTTTATTCCTAGTTGTTTACATAGGTCATCGATCTCTTCATCATCACTGCTTTTGTAATCCATGGTGCATTGATATCTGTAAATTTAAAACCTTGTATTACAAACCGTTATATAAAACACGGCGTAAGTCACTTCTGCATTAAGCAGAACACCGCGTAAGTAAAATAGGATTTTCATCTTATTTTTTTTTTTTTTTTTTTTTTTTTTTTATTTGATTCACTTGATTTATACATGTGTGTTACATATTTGACTAATGTGGGCCTCACTGGGTGCTTTACCCGTGCTGAGGACCTCATTTTACAGTTTGATATGATTTATTTTTTTTAATTTAAGATACATATAAAATAAAAACTAAAGAAAAAAGAGACTCAACAATAACATATGAGAATTGAAAGAAAGAAAATAGAGCAAAACAAAATAGAGTAAAATAACACTAAAATAAAACAATAGAATAATAGAATAAAACTATATAAATAGGATAGATACATATAAACCGATAGTGAAATTAAAAGGTTTTATATATTAGTGAGTATTGCAATGGTGTTTATGTCTATGTGTTTTTTTTTTTTTTTTTTTTTATGTTGTGATTTTTTTGTAAAGTTGTCTTTTTTGGTCTTTAATCCATCTTTTAATTTTGAGTGTGAAAAGTTTTTTGTTTTCTTCTTTTTTTAAATCGAGTGAAAGATGGTTGAATGCTTTTATTGCCTGGTATTTGTGGTGTCTTTGTCCAAAGCTTGTGTTTATCGTCGGTGTTTTTAAGTTTTGTATGTATGCTTGTCTAACTGGTCTATTAATGATTTGTGTTTGTTGGAGTTTGTGTTTTTGGTCAAAGATATAGTTAAGAAGTGTTTTTATGTATAATTGTCGTATATCAAGTCCGTCGAACATGTTGAATATTTGGTCTGTGTCAGTCATTCTGTGTTTTTTTAGTATAATCTTTAAGATGGTTCTCTGTGTGGTTTCCATATGAGCAATAGCTGAGTTTGTTGCTCCTCCCCAAACAATGATTCCATATTCTATTATAGATTGGCAGAGTGCAAAATATATTGTTTTCATTTGTTTTAGTTTGTATATGTTTTCTTATGGTTAGGAAAAGATGAATTGTTTTGAGGAGTTTATTGGTGATATGATTTATATGATGTGCCCATTTGAGATTATGATCAATTATGATTCCTAGATATTTTATTTGGTCTGTTTTTACTATAGCAGGGCAGTCGCAGTTTTTGGTGTTTAAACAATCGTGTATTTTTATGGTGTTTGTTTTATTTGTTGGCTGTCCCGTGCTATTTATACTGTACGTTGTGAATTTTGTTTTCGATATATTTAATGTAAGTATGTTTGTGTCTAACCATGTTTTCACTCGCGTGATTCCTAATTCTGCTGTATTATACACATTGTTCCAGTCTTTAGATTTGAAGAGTAATACTGTGTCGTCCGCATAACTAATTATTTCTCCGTCTATTTTCAAATTACAGAGTTCATTTATGTAGATAGTGAATAGCACGGGCCCTAGTATGCTTCCTTGTGGAACTCCATATGTAATTGGCAGTGGTTTACTAGTATGGTGATTAATTTTAACTTGTTGGGTTCTGTTGCTCATATAACTTTTCATTAGTTGGAGTTCCTTGCCTAAGATACCAATGTTTTCTAATTTTTTAAATAGGGTTTTGTGGCAAATTGAATCGAAGGCTTTAGCTAAGTCTAGGTATATCGCTATGCATTTTTGCCCTTGATCTAGGTTGCTATGTATATAATCTATTACATATTCTAAAGCTTCTTTGGTACCTCTTTTTTCTCTAAATCCGTATTGTTTATCCGAGATTAATTTGTTTTCTTCAAGGTATTTTATAATTTGGTTTTTTAATGCTCTTTCGAAGATCTTTGATAGTGAGTTTAATAATGTGATTGGTCTATAGTTATTTATTTCCTTTTTGTCTCCTGCTTTGTAAATAGGGATCACCAGTCCTTGTTTCAAAGTACTAGGGAAGCAGCTTTGTTTTATACTAAGGTTGATTAAGTGTGTTATTGGTTTTATTATTTCATTTTTTAATTTCTGAATGCAATCTGTTGTTATCTCATCTAATCCCGGTGCAATATTGTTTTTTAATTTATCGATTATTTTTTCAATTTCCTCCTCCGTAATTGTTTTTATTGTAAGTCTTAGTTTTGTCTTTTGTGTATTGATGTTTGATCGGTTGGTTTGTGTTTGTGTTTTACGGTTTGCTAAAACTTTTCCTATATTTGCAAAGAAGTTATTCACATGGTTCGCTATTATCTCTGCATTTGTATTGATATCTATTTTTTTTTAATTAATATTTAATTGTTCGATACTATTTTTCTGTTTGTGTTTTTGTGTGTATGTTACTTCTTTCAATATTTTCCATATAGCTTTTGGGTTTTTGTTTTCTTTTTGTAGTTTTTGTCTATAGTATATCTCCTTAGCTACTCTTATAATTTTTGTGCAGATATTTCTATATCTTTTATAGAAATTAAATTGTTCCATGTCATATGGCGTGTTTTTAATTTGTCTGTGTAATTTGTCTCGTTTACGGATGCAGTTTAATATTCCTTGTGTTATCCATAGTTTTATTTTTTTTGTCTTGTGTGTAAGTGTTATAAATTTTATATTAGTGTAGTTATTTATTTCTTGTGTTAACGTAGTTGTGAATTTATCCCAGGCTTCTTCAGCATTCTGTATTTGGTATATTGGATTCCAGTCCATTTTTTTGAGTTTTTCCTTTAAGTTTGGATATTCAGTTATTTTTTTTGTAAATGTTTTATGTTGTTCAGATTTTGTGTTTTCGGTGACTATTGCTATCATAGTCATGTAATGATCTGTAATTGCGCTTTCGAGTACTATTGTTTCGGATTTTAGTTTTGACTTGATCATTATATGGTCTATACAGCTACTTGTGTTTTGTGTGACTCGTGTTGGGATATTTATCGTGGGTTCCAGTCCATGTTGCGCTAGTATTGATAGGTATTCTATGCTTTGCGGGTGTCCATATTGTAAAGTGTTTATGTTTAGGTCTCCTACTAAGATGATATTTTTGATTTTGTTGAGATCAGTTAATGTGCTGTTTAGTGCAGTTAGGAAATTTGTTATGTTATTTTTGGATGGAGATCTATATATAGCTAGGATACAAGTTTCTTTATCATATGTAATTTTTATGCAGTTAGAGTCTATGATGTTTATTTCTTGTATAGTCGTGTTGATTTTATTACTTGTGTATATGACTACGCCATCATTTTGGTTTTTGTGCTTAGTTGAGTGGTACGTATTATAGTTTTCAAGTGTTTTAGGTGTATATTTGTCATTCAGCCAGCATTCTGTAAGTACGATGACATCAAAATTATTTTCAAGTTGTTGGAGGTATAATATAAATTCATCAAAGTTTTTATTAATTGATCTAATGTTTTGATGTAATATTTTGATCCTATTTTTTTTTTTTTTATTGATGTTAGTCCATTGTTTAAAGTCATTAGTACTTGTGCAGTGATGCTGTTTGTCCGAGTCTATGTGTTCAATGTAGTCAGCCATGTTGAAGAGTATTTATATATCCTATCATTTTCGTTATATCCTAAACTTGTAGGTATATTAACTGCACTGCTTAGTCCATGATGCAGAAGAAGTAGTTGGTAGTCATCACATTGCGGGTGTATCTGTCCAGTGTTTAGCATATTGATTTTGATGTCTCCAATTTGGTACACGTTCCTTACATCTCGTGGTGGGGTTATCTCATCATCCAGGGGAAGGGGAAAGGGTGATCTGTCTATAGTTGTTGAAGTAGTGCTGGTATCGGGTGAAGGGTTATCAAATTCTATCTCAATTCTTTTTACAATAACATAATTGATATTTACACTTAACTATACTTAAAAACCAAATATCAAGATTTTATCCCTTACATGAACATATAATATTATTAATACGAATGAAACTTACCTTGATTTACAATGTATTTCTTCGGAGCACTAGTTGTGACCTGTTACAATAGGAAAGTAAACTGACTTACGCGCTGTTTGCATGACGATCCCCGCGGCACAGAGATACGCTGTGTATTTGTTTTCAAAATAAAACGCTTTCATTGGTTGAAATCATTGTTTCTGATTAGTCTGGAGGTGCGTCTTTCGATTCTCTATAGAATGACATGTAAAAGTTAAAATGGCATTTTTTGGACTTCCGCGGTGTTAGAACTTAAGCGACGATATGTATTTAGATACAATAAAATTTTTTAATTAAATGCAATAAAAAGTAAATATGTGTTATCAAGACTAAAAGAAAAGCATGATTACTTCAATAAAAAGAAGCTCGGACGCCAGTACTTTTGCTTCTCAGTTTTGTACATCAGGAAACCTTCTAGGGGAGGAAAGGGGCTTGGAGCTCCCCCCCGATTGCAAGAACCCGGGGAGCTGCTGCCTACCATTCCATAGTAGGCACATTCCTCAAACTGCAAAAGAAAATATAAATATTACCATAAAATAAAGGGAGTCAGGTGTTTATGTACAATCTGCATAAAACTATCGTATTTAAATTATGTTCAAGTGAGTCAACTTGCGTTGAATGTAATAACATTATACCATAATCAGTGTTAAAAGCTTCACCTTGCTGCTGCATTCAAATATACAGTATTCAATAGAGTCGAATTATATATGTATATATATATTATTTTTTTCTTTTTTTTTCTTTTTTATCTTTTTTTTAGAAAAGAATGTGTCCTTACTGGGGTACCCCATTGTCACATTGGGTCACATTGTCCATGTTTTCGTATTTGAATTATAAGTAAGTACCTATGATAAATATTACAAGAGGAAAATTACACAAGCAAATCTTTGTTAGGTTGCAAAATTGAATCTATATTCTTCCTTCCCATGTCAATAATCCCCATCCAGTGGCGTAGCGTGAGTTTTCAGTGAGCTAGAATGCTAAGATTGAAAAATACGACATTACTGATGTAGTTGTAGCTGAAAATGAATTTTTTTTTTTTTTAATTTCAACTTTTTGTATCCTGAATTCTTCATACAAAAAGATGAAATTTAAAAAAAAAAAAATCATTTTCAGCTACAACTACATCAGTAATGTCGTATTTTTCAATCTTAGCATTCTAGCTCACTGAAAACTCACGCTACGCCACTGTTCCCGTCTTAATGCTTCTTTGAAAATGGTTATTTTTTTTAAGGTTTTTATTGAAAGATGGGATATATTAAATAATTTTATAGAGAAGTATTGCATATTTCTTTGTTCAAAAGTCGTTTTAGTTGTATGTTGAAGATGTATACAGTTGTAGGTATTGTTGAAGTCAAGTGTAATTAATTTTTAAAAAAAGGTAAGAGTATTATTTTTTTTAACGATAACTGAGTTTACTTTATAGTTAGAAATAAAATTACCACACAAACAAAACAATTGGATTAATCAGGTAATTGCTAAATCAAAAATGTTATTAACCTTTTGTACTGAAGTGGTATTAATCAGGACCCGTTTCAAAGATTCCCTCTCCTTCCAAAGGATGGATGGAATGCTGCCCATGACAGTGGTGGAGCCATAGACAACTCGGCTGTTGCGTGAACTCCATTCCAAAGAAGAAACCAAGCGGTGGCACAAGTAGCGGTCTCCAGTGATCAGGATGCAGCGACATTCACCGCTTTTGTCGAAGATCTTTACATACTGACTGTCGGGGCCAATCTAAAAATTTGATTGAAATATTAATTTTCTATTATCAATGCTTCGTATGATAACATCTGCAAGTCGGAAGTTTCATCAAATTAGTCATCATCACAACATATAGACTAGCAGCGCCTATATTATACACAGACAGCCTTACTAAAAAAAAACCACAGCGCGACCGATTAACTGTGTTATTGCAATAACATAAATAGAGCTCGTATACACTAAAAGACGTTTTATTACCAAAAACGTTTCTTTCGTGGTCACGCTGTTAAAACGCATTGAAGATGTGACAACGTTGTATATGGTTTTAATTTTCTAGGAAACAATGTTGTTTTAATTTTTCTCCGCAAGGGGCATTATTGGCGCGCCTATGCATTAGTTCGTCGGCCCGTGACAGCCCGCGATGGTTTATTTATGGCCCGCGATGTCAAAACAGCTCGGTGTGTTTTATGGCGGGATATCGAAAAATTTGTGATTTTACTTAATAATTTCTATTGTAGTGACGAATTTACTCTTCTGTTCACATAATTGATATATTTACCATGTTATTTGTGTGATTTACATCAGTTTAATCAAGTTATTGTACAAACGCCGTACTTTCAAAGTTGAACTGTCAGAATATTGTTTTTTATAGGTTACAAAAGATAAAATTTTCATTTAAGATCTTTATTTTAAGAGAATTTCTTAAAAGTGATAATTTTTTATAATATTAAAACCTAATACATGTGTTCGTAAACGTATCAAAAAAATTAACGTCTTTAGAGATGCAAGAAATCTGTTTTAAATTTCGGTATTATTTCTAAGTTTTTTTTTTGGCAATAAAAAAAACTTTGAAATTTTTTATTATTTTTTTATTGTATACACGATGAAAAAGTGAGGTGATAGTTTCCTTCCTAATTTATTATACAAAAGGACTGTGTTTTTTAAATTTTGATTTTATTTAAATTTCTCTACATTTTGGTCAAAAATGTTGTGGGAGGAAATTTTTTTCCATTTATTTCCGAGTTTGAATCTTAAAATACGGCAGTTTTTGAAAGCTAAAGTGTATTTCAAATACTCAAATCTAAAAGGTAATTTTATCTAGTTTTCATAAATGGTATTTGTTTTTACGACACCTTCAAAAATAAGAAATATATTGAACATTCAAAATACTATGGGAAAATTACAAATATCGTTCGGACATCAATGTTTAAAACAGAGATAAACTACCCTCTCAGGCCGTGGAAACCATGTGTATTTCTTTCAAAGAACAAATTTTTAATTAGTAATGTTTTCACATCCGCGGCCGTTTGTCAATTGAATAAAATTTTCACTGGGTTTTTTAGTAAGGCTGAGAATGTTTAATATAAACTAATTAACCATCATGCTGTTTCTCTGTAAGGACAAGCAGAGACGATGGACCGCCAAACAGCTCATCTTGGCTCATTAGGCACACACTCCTTGCCTCATTCACATTCATGCATCGACTCATACATACTCTTTTATTATTTTGACTCTTGACATAGCCCTACTCAGGTATCTGATTCATTTGATTGTGCCATGTCTTCCTCGGGCTTCCCTGACTTCTTCTACCATTCACACTTACACATGATATCAAAATAACCAAATTAATCAGATATTAATAACAACAAAAATATTAACCTTTCCTGGTCTGTAATGCGTAAATACTACACATTGCTTCTAATAACTTTTATATCTCTATAAATATAATGAATTCTGGATTCAGATTTTAGGTATTCCTCCGTTATACATTTACACACTGAATTAAAAAATAGTATTTTAAATAATTAGCAAATTTAATTCAAAATCAGAGATATTTTGTTAAATATCGGGAATAAACCACAAATACAATCAACCGTGTGCCAGTGTGGACCGTGATACGCGAAGAGTGTGCGGGGGGAGATGACACGCTATGTGACGTCTCGCTCTACTTTGCTATACGGGAACACGAGAAACAGAGACCGCCGTGTTGTGTTTCGACCGTCGATACCTACGACCGCGTAGTAGCTAAACATACATAGCTGTATTGATGTATTGGGTAGCAGCCCAGCGCCTCAGTCGTTCGCGGGCAATCCTTTGAGATGGTCTCCTTGCCCGTTTTTTGAGCAACGGATGATGGTTTTTTCATGTTTTCAGCAGTTAAATTACAATTATTATCACTTGTAATACAAATTACGAAAAACAAAAGCGATTAGCTATGAATGTTCATATATTTCCGATATAAAATCGATGATTTTAACACGTGAATTGATTACACAGCACCGGAGCGCGCATATTTTTTTAGCACAGTAAGGGAAAGGTTAATATTACATATTATTAAAAATTAATATATTTAAGTAATTGGATTTCTACAAACACCGCTACACGGTGTACACCAATACTCCATTTCGCATATATTTTTACAGAGATACACGGTGCGGCCATACTCTCCTAAAGATTAAATAATTGAGACAATGTAATGCAGAATAAAATGTTAACAAACCACGATAACATCCAGCAGGTCATGAGTCAGGAAACAGATCAAATTGTAGGTTGTTTTGCCGTGTTCTACGTCGGCAACATACAGAGCTTTATCGGTGATGAACACCAACAGTGGGGACCATTTTCCATTTTCTTGCGAGTACACTGACCGAACCTTCAGCATCTAAATCAATAATAATTTTTATTAACATGTATACCATTAAATATTGCATTCTAATGTAAAATGGTTAACATCAAAGCAGAACTTACTCGGTGCAATACTTCCGATGAATCTGAAAACAGTTCCAACTTAAGTTTTTCACAGCATTCAATGGCCACATTCTCTTCAAAGCTGTCAAAGTAAGATGGCTCATCAGCCGTCATCAGTTTAACGGAAATTCTCTTATTTTCCATCACCTCCTTGTTTATCATGGAATCTATAAACTTTGCAGCCAATTTAAATGTAGGTGAAATCTTTTCGTTTTTCGGGTAACATATGTTTGGGAATTTCGTTGATTCCTCTTTCAGTTTATTCTGATAGAAAACATTGTTTTTCAATTTGTTTTCGAATGCGTTCTTCTGTCCTACATTCTTCAAGAAACGATTCATCAGAGAAGCCTTTCGATTGTTGAGCATCTTCATCTGGAAGTCATTTCCTTCAACTATCTCAAGCGTTTCTTCAAAATCTAAGCATTCATTGATTGTGTCTTGCACGCTGTTTGAATCGCAAGTGGAATCAATATTTTCTTTGTTGTTATTGTCGCCCACACTTTTAGTAGATTTTTCATAGCGCATTATATTTTTCTGCCTCAATGGTGAAGACAGATGTTTAGATACGCCACCTTTGATAGAATCAGGCTGATCAATAATGTATTTGGATAATTTGAATTTGGCTTTGTCTGTATTCTCCGAAAGTGAATCGTTTTCAGAAGACAAGTCAGGCACTGGTGGAGCCTCCTCTTCTTGATCCTTAGAGCTGGGAGGGTTTGTAGAGATTGTTACTTCCAAAACATTCTCTTTAGTTGGAATGGTTTCTTGTTTTTCTTTAGCAACATTTTGCGTAACGTTGAGTGGTTGAGTGCTGTCATTAATAGGAGTGAATGTATCTTTAGAAGTATCGAAGGTAGTTTTAAATGTATCATACTCATAACAGTAAGATACACCTTTGTGCTCATAAACAGTACTCTCACAATTAACTATATATTTATTACGAACGCCGCCAGTAGTTCCACTAGATTCTGAATGAAGTTGGTTAGTATTATTTTGTAGTTTCCAATCCATGAATGTCTTACTATTATTTGCTTTCATGTCCAATGTTAAACTTTGCTTAGAGATGTCATTTTGTGCCTTGAACGCATTAACTTCATCTTGCTGAGAGATCTCCGACTTGTACATGCTCTCGTTCACCTTGTCTCCCCGGCGCCGCAGTTGATTGTCGGCATCGTGTGTGTAGTTGCGACTGTAACCATCAACTTTTACTCTATTGTCTCGCTGCTTGAAATTATTGTCCAATCCAGCATCAAAACTCTTTGACAGAAAAGATGAATTAGATGGTTTAGCTACATTTTCCGATGGCAGGACTTCCAATACACTCTGACAGTCTTCAGAACCTTCTGGGACTCCTCTTTCGGCTATATTGAGGCCAAAGTTTATGTTTTTGTAAATGTTTTTTAGAGAACCGAAAAGATTTTTGGAGTCTAATAAATTTCTCATACTATTTCTAGTTTCTGTATTGACATTCTTTGAATCATGTTCTTCAATGATATCGGTGCGAATGTATCTTTTCTTTTTCAATGAAGATTTTTTCAAGCAACTTGCCCTAGGTAAAATTTCACTCATCTGCAATTGGGTATCGTCATTATTCAAGTCTGCATGATTGTTGATGTCGGCATCTGAGAAATACATAGTCCTCATCATGGGCCTTGCCAGATTATTTTCAATGCAGTCACATGAATACGATTTTTGAGCACTCTCGCACTTTTTGGTAGCTCCGGTTGTGTATTTGACATTTGTGTCTGAATTAAATGACAATGTTTGACTTGAAGATGTTTCAGATTCAGTACTCAAATTAGAATCGGAACTATTACAGCTACAAATATACAGTTGCCTTTGGTCCACCGGAGAATCGTTGGGATTCTGCGATAGTTCTTCTTTGGAGCATTTACAAGTATTCACTTTATTTACGCAATGTTCGGAGTCACATGATTTGGTAACATTTTTGGTTAAATAGTTGTCATCCTGATATTCATATATTCCGCTCTTATCGGGATATCCACTGACATCAGTTCTTCCATAGGTCAGCACATCTGAGCGAGCATTACGTCCCGGTGGCTGCTGAGAGTCAAAGTACTTGCTGTCTCCCGCAGTGCACCACGAGTAGCGGTTGTTCAAGTTGCTTAGCTTCTTCATGTTGCTGCCAGAGAAATAGCTCATGGATGCCTCAGGTCGGAACATAACGAATCCGTGTTCTATATGGATATTATCAGTTTTTGTATTGTTTAGAATGTCTTCATGGAAAGACACTCTCTTCTTGGGCTGGGAAGAATTTGAAGTCTTTTTATTGCATTTCCGTCGATACACAATGTCGTCAGAAGCAGATTTCATTGTTTCCATCATTTTTGGTTTTGCCCCAAGGTTGGAAGGGGGCTCTGCAGAACACAATTCGAAGGAAGAAGTTTTTTGTAGAATTGCAGCTTTCAAAACACTTTTAGATTCGTGAGTTTTCACCACATCTGGGAGAGAATCACGCAGGGTCTCTGAGGCCTTTTTAGTATTTTTCTTTTTTGAAAAACTTTTCAATGTTTCCGAAACATCAAACTCGTGCATGGGGGGTGTGATGTTTTGGTTTTCAATGTCGCTCTGCGTCATAACATCATCCAGATCGACAGACTTATGTCTGAGCAAGGATGGTTTGGACTTGGTATCTGGTTCGGAATACTTTTCTCCGTCCGAGGCTGCATTATCGGAGACCAGCTCTTCTGCCCCCACAAGACTGAGACTCATGCCCGGGGGGTACTCACTGGTGAGCTCTGAGGCGTCGCTATCCAGGCAGAGCACCCCAGAGTCGCCCGGAGTCTCGGCAAGGGAGCTGCATACGCTGGAGATCATGGCGCTGGCTGCCTGCAAGGGGAGCTCCAATACCAAGTTTTTATTTGCATTCTTATTTTTGGAGTCAAATATCGAATTATCTGACAGTGTTTCACTCGGTTCTATTTTAGTTTGTGCTTCTTGTGTGTTCAGTGGGATGTCTTTATATTCCATGTTGTAATCGTATGTGGAAGATTTCACAAATTCTGGACCATTCTTTTGTTCGTACATAGCTATCCTGGTATACGATTCTGTAAATATTGTGTTTGAGGAATTAAACTTGGGTGGAGAAATGTCTGACTGATTTGTAGCCAAGTCCAAAATACCACCCATCTATGCTGAAGGTATTTCCATATTACATCTGAAATCATCATAATTGTGAATAAGGCGCATATGGTGCAGAATATTGACAAAAAAAAACGGGTAGGAAGTATAACAAAGCAAAATGGATATTGATTTAAAGATGAAGGGAAACTGAGTCATTCATTAACGTGCAGTTGAAATGCACAAACCTGCTAATGCCATCCCAATTGCAACACTTGTGTACCGTCGGAATGACATTGACAAGCCAGTTGATTGCAAAATACAATAACTACAATGTAAGTGCAATAGAGTGTTGTCCGACTCCACTATTGTTTTAAGTCAGACAGTGCAATTGGTCACCTAACTTGTGAGTAAAACCACTAACCTTTGAGTTGGAGAGTTCCCCGCCACAGTCACTATATTCTTGAGAACGGTATCCGATTGGAAAACACAATAAATAGAATTACGCAGTACAAGGACGGGCCGCGGCGAATATATCGAATATTGGGTGGCGACATGCAACACCAGGCGGCGCAGACGTCAATCCCGTCAATCTGACATCGATTGGGCAAAATATTTCAGTATTTCAGTGTTGCTTTATTATTAAATAATTCGTAAAGTAGGTACTTTTAAAAAAATATCTCCTCGTACACCAAGAATAGCGACGAAATATGTTTACGTATGACAGTATTCGTGTTCGCTTTTGAAATAATAAACTCTTCTTTTTTTATCTTCTAGTTTATATATTTTGACATAAGGTGCTTTTTTATTTTTTAAAGAAAGACCAACATTCCCGAGTTACGAATAACCCACGAATTCTTCTTCTTCGATGGCGCTACAGCCCATATCGAGCTTTGTCCTCCTGCAACAGTCGCCTCCAACTTCTCCTGTCCTCAGCGGCTGTCTTCCAGTTTGGTACCTGGAGAAGCTGTGCTGCATCCCCTCTTGTACCTCATCTTCCCACCTCAGTCTGGGTCTTCCCACTTTTCTCTTTCCACCTGGGTGTCCAGTCAAAATTCTTTTTGAGACGCGTGTATCCAGCATTCTCTGCCCAGCCCCAGCCCATCTCAACGAGGAGTCTCATATGTGCTGAGATGTTAGGGGCCTTATATATGTAATAACCCGACAATATTTGAAAATCTCCTAAACCTCGGAAAGTAATCGATGTTTTGACTCAAAATGTTTACAGAACATTGCATTTTCGCAGAAGAGTGTTTCTATAGAACATATAAATAAGCTCTAGCGTTATGAAATTTGTTTAAACGAAAATGTGTGAATTTCATATATTTAAGCGGCAGAGAAGGAAGGCAGGAGGGGAAGGGTAACGAAGAAGGTGGAGGGTTGGCGGTGAAAGTGCAAGGGGAACGCGGGGGGGGGGGGGGAAGGGGACGCGCGGGAAAAGACATGCAGGGAGAAACAATTTATTTCTTTGAATGGCATTGCAATGCATGCCCTATACCAGCTAGTAACATTATATTTTTGCGTGCCACAGACAATGACGACAATGACTTGTTTCACATAATTTGATAAATTCCTCAAATTTCAACGATAATCTTATTCAACTTCACGTGTACGTTTTATAAAATTTCTGTATTTACATACGTTATTATTCTGTTATTACAAGCTTAGGTAACCAATATGCAGTAGCAAATACTTTCAACAAAACTGAAAGAACTTACAAAAAAACATTTCACATATTTTTTAACCCTAGAAAGATAATCTACGTGTTTGCGATGTAAGCGAGGCACAAGTGTCGCAGTATTTTTTTTAAATTTCGCAAGGTAGTGCGCTGTCTATCTCAATTAGCTCAGTTGCCGAGCAGAGGGTATTAGTTCATTTATGGAGCAGAGCTTGCGCGGGGCGGGTCGGGATTGGTATATTTATGGGCGGGTCTGTCATGGTCACCACGGTAATTACAATAATTACGGAGAAATACATACACCATGCGTTCGAAAGATATATGATTATCTTTTGTGTAACTTTCGGACTTGTTCTTATAAGCGTGACTTAGCGAACATTTTTTTTTATTTGTTGTTTAGTATATCGACTGATTAGCATTTAAACATTCATGGCATGTAAAAAATACGATTAAAAAATCATTTTAAAAAGACTTAATAGATTATAGTTCATTTGTAAGAGGTTTGCAGTATTTAAAAAAAAATACAATGTATTTTTAGAAATATTTTGGTTTTGATTAAAGTACAAACCCTAAACTAATTATTCTGTTTAGGTACGATAATATCTCAAATACACCCTTTTAAACTTCAGTACAGTTTGTCAAATAAGAGTAGAAAATATATGAGGGCGCCACTGTTGATCAAATGGCAATACTAAACACATAACTCATGGTGTTAAAGTAAAGCTGTGTAACCTACATTTTTATAAAAAATTAAAAAGGCATAATAGTGGAAAAAATATTTTTTCATTGCAGTATAGATACTGGCCGATCTCAAAATTAGAATTGCATATAGGTATATTATTATTATACCTTTGAAATTTTTTGTTAACATAATGAAGAATAACTATAATGTAATAAAATATAAAGCACAGTTTAGAAATTGCTCATATTTATTTAATACTAGATAAAGTACCTAGCGTTGCATGGGCTTCAGATCATGTCTCTAATTTTAGATCTAAATATATTTAACTCATTCAGATCTAAAAGTAGTATAACTAAACTCACCATTAGTGATTCTTCATTTCTATCTATTGTTTAATTCAAATTTATGTTAAATTAAATTAAAGCAAATCGCTTTATAAATCACCTTATCAAATTTAAGTCATGAAGAAAAAATGTTTTTTTTTAAATGTGGTTTACTGTGTTCTATACATTCAGTGTCATTGCACTTCAAAAAAATATTTCACAGTAAAATTGGTGTTGCCAGTCTACAAATTTAGTAGTTCCAGTTTTTATATTTTCTACTATTTTTTGACAGACTTTTATACGTTGACGTATAATTATCTTTAACGTAGGTCAAAATAAGATTATCTTTGCAAAGTTATTAGTTTGCATTTTGTTTTTAAAATTGTTAATAAAATTTTACCTTATTTAAATCGTAAGTTTCCACAGTGTGTAAAAAAAATATTTTTTATTTAATAGTATATTAAAATATAAGTGGATAAACAGGTCTTTAAAACACGCGCGATTTTTCGAGCACGACGGCGTAGCCGAGTGCTCGAAATAAAGCAAGTGTTTTAAAGACCAGTTATCCACGAATACTTTACGCTATATTTTTTTATTGGTACACTTTGAAAACATAAATATTGATATTATTATATTTATGTTTTCAAAGTGTACCAATAGACCTGTTTATCCACTTATATTTTATTAAAAATTTGGAAATAAGAACTATTAATGAATTCGTGATGTGACATCACCATTCGAATTTTGACAGTTGAAAAACACTGTTGCGTTTTTTTTCGTTTTAATACGAAAAATCGAATTTTTGGCATTTAGTCAGTTTTATTTTTAGTTTTTTGTCCTCTTTTGAGTTCGTTTATTGCTGACCAAGTCCAGTAAGTGTTATTTTATTTTTGTTTTATATCCTTTTGCCCCAATGGCCTTTGCCATGGGGAAGAAACCCCCTGATCCCGCTTCCCCTGACCCTTCAAATTTTGACATTGGTAGTGAGGTAGAAATAACAGACCTTCAAGTTCCATCCTCTACTCCAAAAAAGAGGAAAGTTTGCGACCTTCCAAAAACTGATTCTTCGCAGGTCTCAGTTCCTGTAGCTTCTCCTCTTTCTTTGTATCCGACTTCAGCAAAAGCTCCCTTCATAGTTTATGTTCAAAACAACTCTCCTGGCCACTCTTTACATCCCCTTGAATTTGGTAAATTCATTGGAAAAAAACCACTTGGCATTTCCCCAGGTGGTATCCGATCAGAGGGCAGATTTCGCATTTGTGTTGAGTTCACATCCGCGTTGAATGCCAATAAATTCATAAATTCCATCGACTCCCTCTCTGCAAAAAAAATCAAAGCCTATATCCCTTCTTTCAATATCTCTCGCTTGGGTCTCGTTAGAGGTATTCCTGTAGACCTATCTGAAGAAGAGCTTATCTCGGAACTCATTATTCCAGCATCTTCGGGAAAAGTTATTAAGACTAGGCGTCTTAATTTCAAAGATCGATCATCTGAGTCTGTAGTTTGGAAACCCTCTCAAACTGTAGTTCTGACATTTGAAGGACAGTCCCTTCCCTCTCACGTTTATTTATTTCACAACTCTCTCCAGTGGAAATTTATTCGTACCCAACAATCCAATGCTTTAATTGTTGTCGGTTTGGCCATTCTAAGCAATCATGCCGCTCCTCTCCCCGCTGCTTTAAATGCGCAGAAAATCATTTAGCAGACCAATGCTCCTCCCCTTCCAATTCCCCCACTTGCGTCAATTGTTCAGGCTCGCACACAGCCACTCATCCATCCTGCCCCGAACTTTCTCGCCAAAAAAACATTAAAAGTTATATGGCCTCCAATAGCGTTTCATACTTCTATGCCTCCAAATTAATAGCTCCTTCTAAAAAATCTTTTGCTGAAGTTGCCTCTCAACCCCAAATTAGTGCTCCTTCAAACTTGTCTTACAAGAAAACCGTAATGACAAAACAAGCTTCTCGTCCAATTAAAACCCCTGGATATGATCAATTTGGCCATAACTCCCAGCTCTTGTTCCCAAATGGTAACATCAGCTCTCTTTTTCCTCAAAACCCCGTCTTTTCTAACTCAAATTCAACTAACAGCAGTGCTTTCAATCCTGATCTAAATGCAAATTCCATAAACAACAATACTTCTAATGACAATTCTTCTTTTATTCAAACTCTTCTCATGCTACTTATCTCTGTTATTAACAATAATAATTCTCTACCGTCCAACGCTGCCTCTTTACTCTCCTCTTTGTATTCTCTTCTTCCCAATGGCTGCCCCAACAGCAGCAATTCTGCAGTGGAATTGTAGAAGCGCCACCTCCAATAAGGAAACCTCGTCCGTCTTCTACATTTACACTCCATATCGATTGCTGCCGTCTCTGAGACTTGGTTCAAGCCATCTCAACTCTTCAAGGTGAGTGGCTATCAATGTCTGCGGGACGACCGCATTGATGGGAAGGGTGGTGCAGCCCTTTTCATCAAAAACTCTCTTCCCTTCTCCCCTATTTCCATTAAACCCCCAAATTCATCCTTCCAATTAGTGGCAGCCACTGTCTCCAATATTACATTTGTATCTCTCTATATTCCTCCTTCTACCCCATTTGACCTTCCACTGTGGGTTCACATGCTTAGCAAAATTTCTTCTCCCTTGGTCATTTTGGGTGATTTCAATGCCCACTCCCCACTCTGGGGTTCTTCTTCCTCGGATCCCTCAGGTATCAAATTAATTGAACTTTTGGACTCCTTGAACATATGTCTCCTAAATGACGGATCGTCAACAAGGTTTAGTCACCCTGGACAGAATCCTAGTGCGGTGGACATTTCCCTCTGTTCCCCGAGTATCTATCCTCTAATCTCCTGGCGAATTTCTTCAGATCCCTGCGGCAGTGACCACTATCCCATTATTTTGAATTTGGCTCAACGGTTGGATACCAATCACTTTAAAAGTAAGCCCAAATTTATTACAAAAAAAGCGGATTGGTCCCGTTTCAGAGACTCTATCCAGGATCTTTCCCTCTCCCTGCCTTCCCCTTCTTCTGATAATTGCACCTCCTCTTATAAATCTTGGACTGATTCCATTCTAAAATCGGCTGACAAGTCTATCCCCAAATCATCTCCTGTAGGCTCGAAGGCTCGTCCTCCCCCTTGGTGGGATGAGGAATGCCTTAGAGTGCTGAAGGAGAGGAAAGCGGCCAATAAGACATACTGCCAACAGATGACTATGAATAATTACATCTCAGCCAAGAATGCCCAAGCTGTTGCTAAACGCACATTCCGTTTCAAAAAAAAAACAGCTGGCGTAATTTCTGTACCAATATATCCCCTGCTACTCCAGCAGGGGAGGTTTGGTCCATGATTCGCAGGTTTAGATCTTCCTTTTCCCTGCCTAAGCCATCTCGTAATTCTGCTATTTGGATTGATGACCCTTATGTCCCTAATTTTGATGAACTTCCTTCTTTGCCTTTCACTTTAAAATCTTCTTCATGGTTAGATGCTCCATTTTCCTTTGATGAGTTAAAAAGAGCCATTGAAATCCTCAATGACTCAGCTCCGGGCAGGGATGAAATCCTGAATATATTCATCCGTCATTCTGATGACAATTCTCTTACCTACTTTCTCTCTCTCATCAATGTCTTTCTGGATTCTGGCATTATTCCCCCAGACTGGAAAATTCAAAATATCATTCCCATTTTCAAAAGTGGCAAAGATCCAAGCATAGGTTCGAGCTACAGACCTATCGCCCTCTCTTCTACTCTTTGCAAAGTATCTGAAAGAATGATTAAGAATAGATTGGACTGGTTCGTAGAAAAAAATCAAATTCTTTCCCCTTCCCAGTTTGGATTTAGAAAGGGTAAAAGTACCCTTGACAACCTTTCCTCTCTTGTTACAGATATCAAATTAGCATTATCTAAAAATGAATATTGCATTGCAGTGTTTCTAGACATCTGTGGAGCATATGACAATGTTCATATTCCCATCCTGAAAGAAAAGTTACTGGCAATAGGTATTCCGCCCAAATTAGTAAAATTCATTGTCAATTTGCTCTCCCAGAGAACTATTTTTGTAGATGGGTCTGAATCCCCTCCCCACATTAGACACATTTTCAAAGGTCTCCCGCAAGGGTCAGTCTTAAGCCCGATCCTGTACAATATTTACACATATGATCTAGAAAAATCTATTCAATTCTTGTGCAACATACTCCAATATGCCGATGACTTGACTTTCTACAAAATATCCCGTAATATTTTTATCGCAGCATCAGCAATCAACAATGCTCTTAGAAAACTTTTGGCGTGGTTAAATATTAATGGCCTTGAACTTTCCCCCTCCAAAAGCAAAGCTGTCATCTTCACTCGTCGTCGAAAGTTCCCAGAAATTCAGGTGAAATTTGGCGATGAAATCATCCCTATCTCTAAAGAAGTTAAGTTCCTGGGAATGTTTTTAGACTCAAAGCTTACTTGGAATTCTCACATAAATCATGTCATCATGAAATGCGAAAGCAACATCAATCCCCTTAGATTTCTGTCCGGAGTGTGGTGGGGATCATACCCATCATCTTTAAAACTTCTGTACAATGCTCTCATCCGAAGCCATCTTGATTACGGATCTTGTCTGTTTGATCCAATGTCCACTTCAAATTCGCTTAAATTAGATGAAATTCAGTCTAAATCTCTTCGCCTTATCTTAGGAGCCATGAAATCTTCCCCAATCAACGCAATGCAAGTTGAATGCTGCGAACCTCCCTTAAATATAAGAAGGCGATGCCTAGCAGAAAAATATATTTTCAAAACATGCTCAATAACTTCTCATCCCCTGATTCCCAAACTTCAATTGTTAAAGTATGAGGTTAATTTGAATCCATTTTGGAAAAAACATTCCCCTCCCCTTTTCTATAATTGCTTCAACACTTTCCTGGATGTTTCCACAAACTCCTATCGCAATGAATCTCTCCCCTTATACTCTTATCCGTATAAAAGTCTTACTTTCTATCCAAAGGTGCACCAATTTATAGGAATATGTAAAAAAAATATTAAAAACTCAGTTCAATCCAATAATGCAGAATTCAACGAAATTATTGAAAATAACTGGCCAAATTATATAAAAATTTTCACAGATGGTTCCAAACTCAGTTCGGACTCCCATTGTGGGGCCAGTATCTATGCTCCTCACAGGAAATTGTGTTTCCCACACAGACTTCCCAAAGAATGTTCCATTTTCTCTGCTGAATGCATAGCTATCATAGAAGCTTTACATCTCGTCAAATCTCTCAACATTAGAAATGCCCTCATCCTTTCAGACTCACTTAGCTCATTACAAAAAATAAGCGCATCCCCTCTCAATTCCATTAGTGACTCTCTTACCTGCTCTATCAGAGACCTCCTGCATTCCTTGTCGCTGGCTCACGTGTCAGTGGTCTTGGCCTGGATCCCAGGACACCTTGGTATTGTTGGAAATTAAATGGCTGATTCTATTGCTAAGGAATCCACTGTTCATGGTCCATTAAATAGCATTCCTATTCCTGTTAGAGACTATTTTCCTATTTTAAAAAATAAGTTACAACGCCAATGGTCCTCTGAATGGAAATCATCCTCTATGTTAAAAGGTCACCAGTACTCTTTAATACAACCTTCTATTCCTGTCAAGCCCAGGTTTCACAAATACACTTCCATGCCTAAAAAATACATCTCTTCCATTATTCGAATGCGTTTAGGTCATACTTGTTGTCTTAGCCATCTCGCCAGATTCCACATAGTCAATTCGCCTTATTGTGATTGTGGTTCAGAGGATACTTTAGACCATAATTTTTTTAAGTGTCCTATCAATGACCAATTTCCAAACTTCATACCTGAATTGTTAAAACTTAAAATTGAATTCCCTACCAGTGTATCCTGCCTTCTTAGTCTCAACTCTCCTGAAATTCACTATTTGTTAGCAAAATTTATTTACAAAAATGGCCTCAACATTTAAGCATCAATCAGATTTCTCTCTCTTCCATACGTATACATTTGTTTCTAGCTGTGTTATTATGTACAGTTGTACAGGTTCCTTTTTTTGGGAATCTGTACATCTTCCTACTCTACAATTTTGTCATGTCCATTGATACCAACTCTGTGTGTTACTCTGTATGTTACTCTGTATGAAAATGGAAGTATGGAATATGTACAGGTTACTATTTTTGGGAACCTGTACATCTTCCTACTCTTCAATTTTGTAATTATTATTAATGCCAACTCTGTGTGTACAGTTGTATAGGTTCCTATTTTTGGGAACCTGTACATCTTCCTACTCTACAATTTTGTAATTACTACTAATACCAACTCTGTATGTTAGTACAACTTGTATAATCTTATGAATATTTGTCTTGGCCCATTGTCTATAAGTATTTGCTAATATAATTTATCTATTCCATGTAAAAACTGAAATAGTAACTAATTTAAAAAAAAATATGAAAATGTAACTAATTTTAAAAAATTGATGTACCTAATGTCACATAAATAATTATGTGACTAATGCAGTTCTTGCTTAGGTGGTTATTTTGTCTATGGTGTTTTTTTTGGACACTGGTAATTTTTGGAAAAGAGAGAGTTCCTTTTTGTTTATGGGCACTTCCTTCCGATCAACTTGGGCAGTTGGGTCGGAAATTGGTCACTCACCATCCTGGTGTTTAAATTTACGTTTAATCATGAGAATCTAAGTCGATTTTAAACCTAAAAGAACGCGGGGTGTTTTTTTACGTAACACGCGAGGTTCGTGTACGAGTTATTTATAGTGGATGACGTGAAAGTCCCACTTTTTTCCGATGTGGCTGGTTGGCCGTTTTGTGGAATTATTTCTGGAAAAGGAATCGTGAAGTGAATTGCTCCTGGTGTTGGCTACTATAATATGCCTTCACGACCCCGCGTCGCAAAGTCACGGTCTGCTAACCGTAATACGCCAGACTTGGATACTGTTGGGGGCCACGTGCCTTTTGATTGGAGTTCGTCGAGATGGCTCGTGGCTGAATGCGCTCCTTGGAGGTATAGCGGCCTCCTGCCCAATTAGAAGGACGACCTTGGTGCTCTGGATTCCGCGCCGTTCCCATATGGGAAGACTGGAGTTCCCGTCCCGTCTCGTGTTTTCTCACTGCGAAGCAAGATCGCGTTCGTCTTCCGGGGTTATTTCCGTATAGTTAGTTTAGCGTGTCAATTAGGAGTCCATCTGGTATGTGTATTTTTTATATTTCCTTTTGTTACCTTGGTACGAAGTTTGTACACTTCCTTGTTGCTTTTTGGTTTGGATTCAATACATTTTTATAAAGTTCCTCTTCTTTTATTTGACTGAAAACCCTACCTACATGACAGATAACTACTTGGCCCACTATCCTGAGCCCTGGTCTCTGCTCTGCCGCAAGGTTACATTTTATACGAACATGATACGTTTCACTAATTTAAAAAAATCTGAAAATGTAAATAATTTAAAAAAATTGATAATGTAACTAATTTACAAAAAAACTGGAAATGTAAATAATTTTAAAAATATGTAACTTACTTTAATAAATGGCCAAGATCACCCTTAATGGGTGAAAGCCAAATAAACAATTTAAAAAAAAAATTGACATCACAATATCTTGTTGTCATGGAAATGAAAAACACAAACATTAATTTGCAGTCTGTCACATAAGATTAATAGTTGACATCACAGTTTTTACTAGTTATTGTGTGTTGTAAAATGAGTTATAGTAAAATGAGTATAGTATTAACACATTTGGATCATGCCCCTTACAAATCGCACGCTATCTTAAATTAAACGATCCTGAGAAATATACAGGATATGCGTTTCGACGTACATCCGCTACCATTATGGCAAATAGTGGCATGACAATTGGTCAAATCCAAAGACAAGTAGGATGGAAATCGTCAGCTGTGGCGACTGGTTACGTGGAAGAGAGCATGGAATAAGTTCGGTTTATGTCCGAAATTCCTAAAAAATAAAACTAGTTATTTTTATACTAATTTGGGGTCGGGGAATCCGAATCTGAAAGAATTAGGCGGCGGCAAGCAATATTAACAGAATTACACGAGATAAGTTTTAAGATTTTCACGGCCAAAAGCATTTTCGTTATTTGTTTTTGGGGTGTTATGCCGTGTTGCGCTACCTCCTTCTTTAGCCAACGTTTCGGACATCGTTGCAGTGTCCATCATCAGGGCAGATCCGGCAGATCCGGTAGATCTGCCCTGCCGGATCTGCCCTGATGATGGACACTGCAACGATGTCCGAAACGTTGGCTAAAGAAGGAGGTAGCGCAACACGGCATAACACCCCAAAAACAAATAACGAAAAAGAATTACACGACTTTAAAAAATTTATACACATACAGGAAAATAGCCATTTTGGAAGCATTTTGATTCCTAGAAAATCAAACTAGTTATTTTTATACTAACTATGGGCCGGGGAATCCGAATCTGAAAGAAATAGGCGGCGGCAAGCAATATTAACTGAATTAAACGACGTTAAAATTTTCTATACACACACACACATGAAAATAATCATTTCGGAAGTATTTTGACACATGCAGTACAAAGATCATAGAAAAACAAGAAATATACAAAAACATGTGCCGGCAGTGTTACCAGCTCTCAAAAATATTTATCTCTATATCAATAATTTCCGACACGATAATTCTTCACATAACACATTAACCTGATGAATTACGACTATCTCAACGGCGTATTCTTAAACCAAAAGTATGAAAATTCGTAGTCTTAAAAATGCGTAACCTAACCTAACCTAACGTTAGGTTTGTGTAACATGGTTTGTGCCCCTTTATACCGCCTGCTCGCGTCCCTAACCTAACCTAACCTAACCTAACGCTAGGTTTGTGTAACATGGTTTGTGCCCCTTTATACCGCCTGCTCGCGTCACGGCAAAAAAAAAACCCTGTTTTCAAGTAGTTTAGCGGCTACGCTAGGTTTGTGTAACATGGTTTGTGCCCCTTTATACCGCCTGCTCGCGTCACGGCAAAAAAACATCCCTGTTTTCAAGTAGTTTAGCGGCTACGCTAGGTTTGTGTAACGTGGTTTGTGCCCCTTTATACCGCCTGCTCGCGTCACGGCAAAAAAACATCCCTGTTTTCAAGTAGTTCAGCGGCTACGCTAGGTTTGTGTATCATGGTTTGTGCCCCTTTATACCGCCTGCTCGCGTCACGGCAAAAAACATCCCTGTTTTCGAGTAGTTTAGCGGCTACGCTAGGTTTGTGTAACATGGTTTGTGCCCCTTTATACCGCCTGCTCGCGTCACGGCAAAAAAACATCCCTGTTTTCGAGTAGTTTAGCGGCTACGCTAGGTTTGTGTAACATGGTTTGTGCCCCTTTATACCGCCTGCTCGCGTCACGGCAAAAAAACATCCCTGTTTTCGAGTAGTTTAGCGGCTACGCTAGGTTTGTGTAACATGGTTTGTGCCCCTTTATACCGCCTGCTCGCGTCACGGCAAAAAAACATCCCTGTTTTCAAGTAGTTTAGCAGCTACGCCGGGTTTATGTAACATGGTTTGTGATACAAAAGAACGTGCCCCTTTATAACGCCTACTCGCGTCAAGGCATAAAAACTCCACAATACTAGTTGGTGTACCTTCCTAAAATATTTGAGAATCAATTATAAAAAATAAGTACTTAAAATATAAACATGTTATTTTACGTTATAAATTTTAGTGCTTAATGGCAACACTTAATTTTGTGTGGTAAAAACATCTATGTTATCGTGTTTTTCTATGATCTTTGTACTACATGTGTCAAAATACTTCCGGAATGATTATTTTCAGGTGTGTGTGTGTGTATAAAATTTTTAAGTCGTGTAATTAAGTTAATATTGCTTGCCGCCGCCTAATTCTTTCAGATTCGGATTCCCCGGCCCATAGTTAGTATAAAAATAACTAGTTTGATTTTCTAGGAATCAAAATGCTTCCAAAATGGCTATTTTCCTGTATGTGTATAAAATTTTTTAAAGTCCTGTAATTCAGTTAATATTGCTTGCCGCCGCCTAATTCTTTCAGATTCGGATTCCCCGACCCCAAATTAGTATAAAAATAACTAGTTTTATTTTTTAGGAATTTGGCCCATAAACCGAACTTTACCCGAGAGCATTAGCAATAAGAAGAATGTTTCAAACATTATTGGAACTGCCATTAATGGAAGTGCAGCCTCATTGACTTCCGAGAATACTATTAATTTGAACAGCATTTCCTCCGATTTAAAAAACGGAGGTATTAATATTTCAAATAATACGAACTGCTGTTTTCACATCCATTTAAATAATTAAAATGTAAACGATGTAAAAAAGAATGTAAACTTTGAATAAAATTTTTGAAACATTTGTAATGTTTTATTTGACGTTTAAAATATTCCTGTCAGATTTATAGTTAAAAGTTGACATTGACTTCACATTTTGTTGATTTGTTGATGTTGCCATGGTAACTTTAAAAAACGCGCGTTCCATAAAGTGCGATTTAAACACGCTAGAGCGTACTTTAAATGAGTAAAAAAGGGCACCAATAAAAAAAAAAGTATTTGTACCGTAAATCAATTATTTCAGCGAATTAATTGGTACATTAGCCCATCCAAAAATAATAACAGAACTTGATTGGAAATTTTACAGAACCAGAAAATTAACTTTGTAATTTGTTCTAATTCTGTGAAACAACTGGCCCGTAAAATAACTGAATTCCATGGTTGCAGAAGGGAGGCGTCTATTAATATCTACAGGAATTCCAAAAACTGAAAAAATCGAACTAATATCTGTGAGAAGGAAAGTGTTGATGAATATCTACAGCTCAAACTGTTGACGAATATCTATGAGAACCAAAGTGTTGACGAATATCTACAGCACGTATAGCATATTGGAATAACGTAAAATTGCGTATGTAACAGACGTATCAGCGCCTTTACAAGACTGTAAAATAGTACCGGGTTTTTAGTGCACGCCTTCCCGAGGTACACGCTGATGATGATGATTAGAGCTGGCTGGCCTCCCTACATCCAGTGGTAATGGTCTTGGATGCGCCTAGTTTCTGCCTGAGCGGTGCCCTAGCAGTGCCCAGAGTTAGGGCCGACTGCAGCGGTAGGCACCAGGTACTCGTTCAGGCAGAACAGATTTCCAGAGGTAGGAAAGAGTAATAAAACGATTGAGGTAGTATTAAACAGCTGAACTGAACATGATTTATTTGAAAAATTCGTCGTATTTATTGGGTTAGTTGAACCCGACGGCGATCGGGCATTGTTTTATACAAAATGTGGAGGGGATTGTGGCCTCGCTCCTCATCGTATAAATAGGGGGACATTTATGTGGCGTCCTCATTTTGGCGGTGTCGCCCATGAAAGTGGTCGATTAAAATTGCAAGTTAAGGGTCAGAGGCTCAAACTTTCTTTCCCTGGATGTCCTGCAGGACTCTGGAATGAAATATGTTTGTTTCATTGTCCTGCGGGGTGTGTAAGTTATATTAATTGAACAAATATACATTCAGTATAGGAGTGCGGAAAGGGAGGAAAAGCAGTTTACTTGGCTTGGAGGCGGAGCAGACTCTTGTTTTCCCTTGCGGCGAAGCCGACCTGGATGAGGAAAAGGAGTAGACTCCGATTTGCTTTTCCCTGGATGCGAGGCTCGCAGGGTTTAACTAGACTCCTTTGCTTTTCCTGGATGCCTTGTAGGGCTTTACTAATGGGACTATAAATGTCACTACCCTACAAGGCTCGCAGGATTTAAAAAATAGCAAAGGTTAAAAAATAATAAATATAAATTCTTACATGAAATTTATAAAATGTCCCCGGTGGCAACCTGCGACAGGTAGAGTTTATTTGTCGCACCGGGAACATGCACATTGTTAGGAAACATTATTTTACATAATTATAAAATAAGTATTAGGTAATTTTATACCTAAAGAAACAAAATATCTTTTCACCAAATTTACACGGTACATTAGCATTTCGAGGCCAGAAATTTCAGCAAAATTTCCAAGAAATGGATATCGATGCCGCCTGCGACAGTCGCTTTTCGAGACGAGTGCTTTTTCGCCCCCAAGTCGCTTTTGTCTGGCTTGTGTTTACACGGCCAGACACCTGCTATTTCGTTAGCCGGCCGGGCGCCGACCGGCTCACTGCCTAGGCCACCGTGCCGCCAACTGCCTTTTTCAAGGCAAGGAAAAAAGGACATGGCCCCACCGAGACGTCACAAAACAATAATCCCCATCCAGAAGAGGAAGTACAAAATACCTGTCGTGCGGACGTTGTCCGCGCGGATGGAACTAGCTGACCCGGCCGATTCGCCAATCGAGATCCCCCAGGGCGCCCGCCAGTATCGACGGCAAACCAAGACGGGGACAATACTCATCACAATCCCTGCCTCCCAGCCCCAGCAGACATCGCAGAATCACCCCGCTGACCCGAGGACCAAGCCGGAATCCATCCCCCTGCCGCCCCCCGAGATGACCGAGGCCGCATCCGCCCCCAGGCCTAGCCGCCCCCAAGTAGGCCCAGCTTTGGCCTATATCCCGCCCCCAGACCCCAGCCATCCGCCCAGGATATGGAGACGACCCGCCAGGAGGAAGGTTGGACGAGGCCCTCCAACACTGTCAAGAGGCCCCTTTCACCGCAAGAACCCCGAGCGGTTGTTGTCGGCAACCGCTTTGGCAATTTGAGTGAAGTATCTGAAGGCGGCGTCGGCGGCGGAGCGTCGCAGGCGAAGCGCCCAAATACAAACACTAACTCAAATTCTTCTTTTGCAGGTACCAGCGGCCAGTCTGCACGGAAGGACCGTGTGCCCCCGGTTGTGATGACCCTGGGGGCCCTCACTCATGGGCAGGTCACCTCAGAGGTGCAGGGCCACATCGGGAACCTGAACTTCAAGATTGAATACAAACGGGGCGGGATGTGCCACATCCTCTTGCGGAGCATGGCGGACCACCGTGCTCTTACCAACGGGCTGCGTGCGGGGGCACGTGGCTTCCATACCTATACAGCGGAGGCGGACAAGATGAAAAAGGCGGTCATCAAGGGCCTGCCTAACATCGACACGGAGGACATCGCTGCGAGCCTCTCGGAACAAGGATTCCCTCCCGCGAAGGTCATAAGGATGACGACCGCCTCGGCCGAGTATCCCATGTACTTGGCCCACTTCGACAAAGAGGTCAACATGGGTCAACAGCAGTAAAGTACCTCTGCCACTGCAAGATACGCCTGCAGAAGCACCGCAGCAACCATCTGCAGCACGGGACGCAGTGCTACCGCTGCCAAAACTTCGGGCATGGGTCCCGAAACTGCGCCCACACCGCGAGGTGTGTGAAGTGCTTGGTGGAGCATGCCTCGGCCGAGTGCCCCAAAACTACAAGGGACGAGCCCGCCGCGTGCTGTAACTGCGGAGGCCCCCATCCCGCCAACTACAGGGGCTGCCCGAAGAGGATAGCCTACGTCGCTTCGCTACAGCAGCACCAGCGACAGAACCGGCGCCAAGCACCAGGAACCAGCGGGCCACATGCCCAGCAGACCTCAAGGACCGACGGACGCAGCTGGGCCAACGTGGCCCGCGGAACCACGGCCTCCCAGCAGCGCGAGGAGCAGCACGAGGAGCAGCCCCGCTCACAGCCCCATACGCAGTCCCGCACGCAGAAGCCCGCAGGAGAGGCATACACCGGCGTAGGAGACGCAAAACTGATGATGGCCCTGCTCCAGGGATTGGCTTCAACGAGGTGGAGAGGGCATGGATCCTGATGGATCTCATCACGTCCACCATCAATGTCTGATCCCCAGATGGTGAACGTCCTCCTGTGGAACGCCAACAGCATCCGATTCAAGACTGATGAACTGCTCGCTCTGGCAAATAACACTAATACTGACATTATTCTCATTTCAGAAACACATCTAAAACACGACACACCGTTGAGAGTGCCCGGCTTTGAAGTTCACCGAGACGACCGATTGGAAGGAAGAGGTGGAGGTACCGCCATATTCGTTCGACAATCAATCACTTCTACAAAAATTCCTACTCCGAAGCTGAAAAATACTGAAGCCACGATTATCGAAGTCATCGTAGAGGATAGAGCGCACACCTTCATCGCCGCCTACTGCAATGAAGCCAACCGTCTGGTGAGAGAAGATCTGGATAAACTACTTAATTTGCGCCCAATTGTTGTTTTAGGAGGAGACCTGAACGCAAAAAACAACTATTGGAATAACTACAGAGGCAACGCGAATGGGAAAACGCTCTTCACGCATATGCAGACACATAACTACTCGATAATGGCACCGGACAAACCGACATTCCACTCAGTACACGCAAAGTACCCCAGTACTCTGGACATCGTACTCGAGAAAAACGCAAAAACGATCTCACCACTGCGCACGCTGGATGAACTTTCGTCGAACCACCTGCCCGTGAGCTTCAGTATTGGAGGGACAACTTCAAGGAGCCCTAGAAAACAGCGAAATTACAAAGACGCCGACTGGGAAGGATTCAAGAAAGAGATAAACGAACGAATACACCTCACGTCGGGGACTCTGCGCTCAAAGGAAGAAATCGACGAGGCCGCAAGCACTCTCACGGAAATCATACAACATGCACAAGACACATTCATACCTCTTAAAGAAGCACACACATACACGATCAAGCTTCCCGAGCACGTATTATCGCTCATCAAGGAGAAGAATCGCCTGCAACGCATCTATCATAGTACGCGCGACGGCTACTTCAAAACGGCTTACAAAACGCTACAGCGGGAAATCAAGCAAGAAATCACCGACCTCAGACGCGAACTTTGGACGAAGAAAGTTACATCACTCACGCCAAAGGACAACAGCCTATGGAAAATGGCAAAAGCGCTGAGACGCGAGGATCACACGATTCCCCCGCTAGAGAAGCTAGACGGATCAGGGCTGGCACTTTCGCTTGAAGAAAAGGCAAACGCGCTCGCCGACGGATTCGAGAGAGCCTACGCAGCCACGGACGGCCTATCCAACCCGGAAACGGATCGACTTGTAGAAGACTCTCTACGAAATCTCGAACAAGCCGAGCAGACGAACGCCGCCGATATCCACTTCAGCACGCCAAGCGAAGTAGCCGTCATCATCAGACGATTGAAAACAAATAAAGCGCCGGGAAGCGATCAAATACACAACATTCTACTCAAACATCTACCGCAGAAAGCCATCATTTACATTACAAAGCTGTTCAATGCCTGCCTCATCATCGGACATTTCCCTCAGATCTGGAAAACGGCGACCGTGCTGCCCTTTTCCAAGCCAGACAAGGACAAGAAGCAGCCGACAAACTATCGGCCGATCAGTCTACTTTCCACGCTGAGCAATGTATTTGAACAGGTTATACTCAACAGGCTGCTTCCACACCACGAAGAAAACAACACTTTGCCAGACGAGCAGTTTGGATTCAGAAAGAGGCACTCCACTACCCATCAACTTACCAGAGTAGCGGAATTCATCGCCCGAAGATTTAACGAAAATTGCTACATCGCCGCTGCACTGCTAGACTTGGAGAAGGCATTTGACACCGTTTGGATCAAAGGGCTACTGCACAAATTGCACAAAACAAACACGCCCATATACCTAACGAGAGTGATTCAAGAATACCTAAAGGACAGATCCTTCCGAGTTTTCATCAGGAACGCGCTGTCATCGCTACGTGAGATTCCAAAGGGCGTGCCGCAAGGAAGTCTACTCGGACCTCATCTATTCAATATATTCACACACGACATCCCCCGTGACGAGAGATGCAAGCTATCTATATACGCAGACGACGTCGAACTTTATGTTTCCTCGCTGAAATCAGACATGGCGGCCATATAAAAAGAAGATCACCAGATGTCAACATCGAAATGGGAGGGCACGTCCTAGAATGGAAAGATGAAGTCGTATACCTGGGCCTGACAATGGACTCACGTCTCAACTGGAAATCTCACATAGCCAAGATGCACGCAAGAGCCAGAAAGGCAGTCGGCGCGATGAAGCCCATCTTCAACAGAAGAAGTCCGCTACTTACCAGAACCAAGCTCCTGATCTACCACTCGCTCATTCGACCTGTACTGTAGACATGGGCAGACTCATTCCCAGGAGTGAATCGATTCATTGTGATTCCCTCGGCCTTTTGAATTGATTCATTTTATTCATTCCTTTAATTCCAAAAAAAAAAAAAAAAAAAAAAAAAAAAAAAAAAAAAAAAAAAAAAAAAAAAAAAAAAAAAAAAAAAAAAAAAAACCCTCGCTTATATTTTATGAGGCTACGAAGCCTTTTGTGTGTTTGCTCTTTTTAGTGTTGTTATTTTTCGTTTCATCGAGTTTCAAATCACAACGGTGATAAAGAAGTTTTTACTACGCAAAGCACTCTTCTTAGGGTAAATTATGTTGTTCTGAAAAATCGTAGGTACTAAAAACGACGCGCGACGAGGTTAATGAAATATTTCAATGTGTACTTAGATATTATTTTGCCCAAAAGACAAATTTTTGACAAGAAAAATGTGTTTATATTAGGCTATCAATTAAATCTTAAAATTAAACAGTTTTTGTGGTTAACCCCTAAGGTTTTACTAATTTTTATTTATTTATTAATCTTAAAATTGTTTCACTTCACGTGATCTAAACTTCCCACTACCTTTAGCCTCGCAAAATATCCCAATTGGGGATTCCATAGTTTCATTAGCTCCAGACGGGACTTGGGCGGAATTCACATAAAAGCCATACTATTATCGCGCTTTCATAGGTATATCCGGACCGGTCACCTGGAATAAGCTTCACTCAAATATATATATATATTTTAAATGCACCTACCTCAATGGTGAAGTTAATACCACGCGCTGAATAAAATCTAATTAAAAGCCCTGGCGACACGCGTCATATAATTTGTTGCCAAAATATAAAGGAACAAACCGCTCGATTATCATTTATCAGTATCACGGTTCGATAGCGACTGATGTATTGTTTACGGCTAGAGTAGACAGAGACAGATACCATAAAAAAATAATAATAATATAGATATACATCGTTTTGTTTCTACAAGCATTGTATCACAATTTACGCACGTGTGAGGGAGAAAAAACATAGGATTAACTTTCGCTTTTAGATTTTTATTAACGTTCAGAATCCGAAGTGGGAAGTTTCACCCTAAGATGACGGCTTGGCCGCGCGGGGACTAACGACGAACCGATTCTCGGCGGGCATCAAGAAATGAATTAGGAACTTCTGACTAATAAGTGTCTTTTGTCTTGCTGTGACTTGAATAACTTGCATTCCGCGGACCGGCCGGATCGACTCGACACGTGGGACCCGGGACCCACCGGGACCCGTGGGACTACGACGTCACAAATGAATAAGAAATAAATGTTTTGATTCCTTGAATAAGTGAAACAGAGATTGGGGTTGCGGATTGACTATGACCACGGAGGAACGATTCTTCCGTGACTATGACTGACGGGACTGGCGGGACAACTGTGAAACAGACGCGACTCTCGGAGCTCAGAATTATTTGGATCTTGGCTGACTCGCTTGTCTGTTGGCGGCTTTGTCATTTGGATTGGGGACGGGGACTCTGGCCTACGGGGTTTTTTGTAGGTATAAGATTTACTGCGCGGGATACTACTCATCACACGTGATAGGCAATTTCGCGGCGCGCATCGCCTGTAGTAGGTGTACCTATCCGCGCAACAAATATCCAGAATAATATTTAATTTAATCCCTACGAAACACTACAATATTTATAGAGTACATTATTATTTTCTTACTTCAATATAACATGAAATATTTAACTGTAAAATAAATTAATCGAAATAAAAATAAATATGGTGCTGTTAAAAAATCGTAAGATGCAAGGCCAAGGGTAAGGAATAAAGATTTAATTCCTTTTGAAAATGAGAATCAGATCGAGTGTGTTACAAGATTGAATTTATTCATTTAATTCAGTCATTCAATTTTGCCCACGTCTACTGTACTGACATATGCTATCCGCGTGTGGAGTAGTATTTCTCACTTCGACCACTCGAAACTACAGACGCTACAAAATCGCATACAACACTAGAATCAGAACGAATTTGAAAAGACTACATGCAAGAGAAGACATTCCAACATTATTCGAATACACACACCGACTGACACACCGATTTTACAAATCTCTGAGACACAGTAAAAATATACTTATAAAGGAAATCGGTCAATACAATGCACCTAGTGACTTTACTTTCAGATATACACACAGACTACCTAAACATATTCTGATGGACCTGAACCACATCTGGTATGAACCAGATTCAGACGCGGACGAATGAGCGAGCAGTAGGTATTCCTAACTACCAGACGCCCCCCCTGAAACTTATGTTTACATATCTATTTATATATCTAGATAATATTGTATAATATGTATGTTTATTCTAAAAAATTCCCATAAAGTATATATTTCACATAAAAACAGACACATACACCCCACACCACAAAATGCAGGATTTCATATACTGAAATCACTGAAGGCCGACCAGTTTCATGTTGACTGTCGGCCGACTCTTCCCGGATGAGGTTTTTCATGGTTTCCTCATTCCCAAAGGCAAATGCGGAAGAGCTCCAAATTAAAAGGACATGACCGCCTCCTTCCCACTCCCAACATAACACAAACAGACACGTATGTATATATGGCATTCGACCGCCGCTGCTCTGATGATGAAGATTGATGTTGAGTCTGGACGAAACATGCAATTTTAGTAGGGTTTTTAGATAACAATTTTTCCCTACCGATGAAACACGAGACCTTTAAGACTATAATAGCCAGGTAAGATTTTTAAATACCCACATGAGGTAAAAATTGCAAGGCGCAAATGACGCCGTTCTATTTTTAAAGAACATTAACTTTAAATTCAGTAAATTTAAAGACATTCGAATTTTGACAGTTGAAAAACACTGTTGCGTTTTTTTCGTTTTAATACGAAAAATCGAATTTTTGCATCTAGTCAGTAATATTTTTAGTTTTTTGTCCTCTTTTGAGTTCGTTTATTGCTGACCAAGTCCAGTAAGTGTTATTTTATTTTTGTTTTATATCCTTTTGCCCCAATGGCCTTTGCCATGGGGAAGAAACCCCCTGATCCCGCTCCCCCTGACCCTTCAAATTTTGACATTGGTAGTGAGGTAGAAATAACAGACCTTCAAGTTCCATCCTCTACTCCAAAAAAGAGGAAAGTTTGCGACCTTCCAAAAACTGATTCTTCGCAGGTCTCAGTTCCTGTAGCTTCTCCTCTTTCTTTGTATCCGACTTCAGCAAAAGCTCCCTTCATAGTTTATGTTCAAAACAACTCTCCTGGCCACTCTTTACATCCCCTTGAATTCGGTAAATTCATTGGAAAAAAACCACTTGGCATTTCCCCAGGTGGTATCCGATCAGAGGGCAGATTTCGCATTTGTGTTGAGTTCACATCCGCGTTGAATGCCAATAAATTCATAAATTCCATCGACTCCCTCTCTGCAAAAAAATTTAAAGCCTATATCCCTTCTTTCAATATCTCTCGCTTGGGTCTCGTTAGAGGTATTCCTGTAGACCTATCTGAAGAAGAGCTTATCTCGGAACTCATTATTCCAGCATCTTCGGGAAAAGTTATTAAGACTAGGCGTCTTAATTTCAAAGATCGATCATCTGAGTCTGTAGTTTGGAAACCCTCTCAAACTGTAGTTCTGACATTTGAAGGACAGTCCCTTCCCTCTCACGTTTATTTATTTCACAACTCTCTCCCGGTGGAAATTTATTCGTACCCAACAATCCAATGCTTTAATTGTTGTCGGTTTGGCCATTCTAAGCAATCATGCCGCTCCTCTCCCCGCTGCTTTAAATGCGCAGAAAATCATTTAGCAGACCAATGCTCCTCCCCTTCCAATTCCCCCACTTGCGTCAATTGTTCAGGCTCGCACACAGCCACTCATCCATCCTGCCCCGAACTTTCTCGCCAAAAAAACATAAAAAGTTATATGGCCTCCAATAGCGTTTCATACTTCTATGCCTCCAAATTAATAGCTCCTTCTAAAAAATCTTTTGCTGAAGTTGCCTCTCAACCCCAAATTAGTGCTCCTTCAAACTTGTCTTACAAGAAAACTGTAATGACAAAACAAGCTTCTCGTCCAATTAAAACCCCTGGATATGATCAATTTGGCCATAACTCCCAGCTCTTGTTCCCAAATGGTAACATCAGCTCTCTTTTTCCTCAAAACCCCGTCTTTTCTAACTCAAATTCAACTAACAGCAGTGCTTTCAATCCTGATCTAAATGCAAATTCCATAAACAACAATACTTCTAATGACAATTCTTCTTTTATTCAAACTCTTCTCATGCTACTTATCTCTGTTATTAACAATAATAATTCTCTACCGTCCAACGCTGCCTCGTTACTTTCCTCTTTGTATTCTCTTCTTCCCAATGGCTGCCCCAACAGCAGCAATTCTGCAGTGGAATTGTAGAAGCGCCACCTCCAATAAAGATGGCCTCGTCCGCCTTCTACATTTACACTCCATATCGATTGCTGCCGTCTCTGAGACTTGGTTCAAGCCATCTCAACTCTTCAAGGTGAGTGGCTATCAATGTCTGCGGGATGACCGCATTGATGGGAAGGGTGGTGCAGCCCTTTTCATCAAAAACTCTCTCCCCTTCTCCCCTATTTCCATTAAACCCCCAAATTCATCCTTCCAATTAGTGGCAGCCACTGTCTCCAATATTACATTTGTATCTCTCTATATTCCTCCTTCTACCCCATTTGACCTTCCACTGTGGGTTCACATGCTTAGCAAAATTTCTTCTCCCTTGGTCATTTTGGGTGATTTCAATGCCCACTCCCCACTCTGGGGTTCTTCTTCCTCGGATCCCTCAGGTATCAAATTAATTGAACTTTTGGACTCCTTGAACATATGTCTCCTAAATGACGGATCGTCAACAAGGTTTAGTCACCCTGGACAGAATCCTAGTGCGGTGGACATTTCCCTCTGTTCCCCGAGTATCTATCCTCTAATCTCCTGGCGAATTTCTTCAGATCCCTGCGGCAGTGACCACTATCCCATTATTTTGAATTTGGCTCAACGGTTGGATACCAATCACTTTAAAAGTAAGCCCAAATTTATTACAAAAAAAGCGGATTGGTCCCGTTTCAGAGACTCTATCCAGGATCTTTCCCTCTCCCTGCCTTCCCCTTCTTCTGATAATTGCACCTCCTCTTATAAATCTTGGACTGATTCCATTCTAAAATCGGCTGACAAGTCTATCCCCAAATCATCTCCTGTAGGCTCGAAGGCTCGCCCTCCCCCTTGGTGGGATGAGGAATGCCTTAGAGTGCTGAAGGAGAGGAAAGCGGCCAATAAGACATACTGCCAACAGATGACTATGAATAATTACATCTCAGCCAAGAATGCCCAAGCTGTTGCTAAACGCACATTCCGTTTCAAAAAAAAAAACAGCTGGCGTAATTTCTGTACCAATATATCCCCTGCTACTCCAGCAGGGGAGGTTTGGTCCATGATTCGCAGGTTTAGATCTTCCTTTTCCCTGCCAAAGCCATCTCGTAATTCTGCTATTTGGATTGATGACTTTGTTAATAAAATAGCTCCCCCTTATGTCCCTAATTTTGATGAACTTCCTTCTTTGCCTTTCACTTTAAAATCTTCTTCATGGTTAGATGCTCCATTTTCCTTTGATGAGTTAAAAAGAGCCATTGAAATCCTCAATGACTCAGCTCCGGGCAAGGATGAAATCCTGAATATATTCATCCGTCATTCTGATGACAATTCTCTTACCTACTTTCTCTCTCTCATCAATGTCTTTCTGGATTCTGGCATTATTCCCCCAGACTGGAAAATTCAAAATATCATTCCCATTTTCAAAAGTGGCAAAGATCCAAGCATAGGTTCGAGCTACAGACCTATCGCCCTCTCTTCTACTCTTTGCAAAGTATCTGAAAGAATGATTAAGAATAGATTGGACTGGTTCGTAGAAAAAAATCAAATTCTTTCCCCTTCCCAGTTTGGATTTAGAAAGGGTAAAAGTACCCTTGACAACCTTTCCTCTCTTGTTACAGATATCAAATTAGCATTATCTAAAAATGAATATTGCATTGCAGTGTTTCTAGACATCTGTGGAGCATATGACAATGTTCATATTCCCATCCTGAAAGAAAAGTTACTGGCAATAGGTATTCCGCCCAAATTAGTAAAATTCATTGTCAATTTGCTCTCCCAGAGAACTATTTTTGTAGATGGGTCTGAATCCCCTCCCCACATTAGACACATTTTCAAAGGTCTCCCGCAAGGGTCAGTCTTAAGCCCGATCCTGTACAATATTTACACATATGATCTAGAAAAATCTATTCAATTCTTGTGCAACATACTCCAATATGCCGATGACTTGACTTTCTACAAAATATCCCGTAATATTTTTATCGCAGCATCAGCAATCAACAATGCTCTTAGAAAACTTTTGGCGTGGTTAAATATTAATGGCCTTGAACTTTCCCCCTCCAAAAGCAAAGTTGTCATCTTCACTCGTCGTCGAAAGCTCCCAGAAATTCAGGTGAGATTTGGCGATGAAATCATCCCTATCTCTAAAGAAGTTAAGTTCTTGGGAATGTTTTTAGACTCAAAGCTTACTTGGAATTCTCACATAAATCATGTCATCATGAAATGCGAAAGCAACATCAATCCCCTTAGATTTCTGTCCGGGGTGTGGTGGGGATCACACCCATCATCTTTAAAACTTCTGTACAATGCTCTCATCCGAAGCCATCTTGATTACGGATCTTGTCTGTTTGATCCAATGTCCACTTCAAATTCGCTTAAATTAGATAAAATTCAGTCTAAATCTCTTCGCCTTATCTTAGGAGCCATGAAATCTTCCCCAATCAACGCAATGCAAGTTGAATGCTGCGAACCTCCCTTAAATATAAGAAGGCGATGCCTAGCAGAAAAATATATTTTCAAAACATGCTCAATAACTTCTCATCCCCTGATTCCCAAACTTCAATTGTTAAAGTATGAGGTTAATTTGAATCCATTTTGGAAAAAACATTCCCCTCCCCTTTTCTATAATTGCTTCAACACTTTCCTGGATGTTTCCACAAACTCCTATCGCAATGAATCTCTCCCCTTATACTCTTATCCCTATAAAAGTCTTACTTTCTATCCAAAGGTGCACCAATTTATAGGAATATGTAAAAAAAAAATATTAAAAACTCAGTTCAATCCAATAATGCAGAATTCAACAAAATTATTGAAAATAACTGGCCAAATTATATAAAAATTTTCACAGATGGTTCCAAACTCAGTTCGGACTCCCATTGTGGGGCCAGTGTCTATGCTCCTCACAGGAAATTGTGTTTCCCACACAGACTTCCCAAAGAATGTTCCATTTTCTCTGCTGAATGCATAGCTATCATAGAAGCTTTACATCTCGTCAAATCTCTCAACATTAGAAATGCCCTCATCCTTTCAGACTCACTTAGCTCATTACAAAAAATAAGCGCATCCCCTCTCAATTCCATTAGTGACTCTCTTACCTGCGCTATCAGAGACCTCCTGCATTCCTTGTCGCTGGCTCACGTGTCAGTGGTCTTGGCCTGGATCCCAGGACACCTTGGTATTGTTGGAAATGAAATGGCTGATTCTATTGCTAAGGAATCCACTGTTCATGGTCCATTAAATAGCATTCCTATTCCTGTTAGAGACTATTTTCCTATTTTAAAAAATAAGTTACAACGCCAATGGTCTTCTGAATGGAAATCATCCTCTCTATTAAAAGGTCACCAGTACTCTTTAATTCAACCTTCTATTCCTGTCAAGCCCTGGTTTCACAAATACACTTCCATGCCTAAAAAATACATCTCTTCCATTATTCGAATGCGTTTAGGTCATACTTGTTGTCTTAGCCATCTCGCCAGATTCCACATAGTCAATTCGCCTTATTGTGATTGTGGTTCAGAGGATACTTTAGACCATAATTTTTTTGAGTGTCCTATCAATGACCAATTTCCAAACTTCATACCTGAATTGTTAAAACTTAAAATTGAATTCCCTACCAGTGTACCCTGCCTTCTTAGTCTCAACTCTCCTGAAATTCACTATTTGTTAGCAAAATTTATTTACAAAAATGGCCTCAACATTTAAGCATCAATCAGATTTCTCTCTCTCTTCCATACGTATACATTTGTTTCTAGCTGTGTTATTATGTACAGTTGTACAGGTTCCTTTTTTTGGGAATCTGTACATCTTCCTACTCTACAATTATACCAACTCTGTGTGTTACTCTGTATGAAAATGGAAGTATGGAATATGTACAGGTTACTATTTTTGGGAACCTGTACATCTTCCTACTCTTCAATTTTGTAATTATTATTAATGCCAACTCTGTGTGTTACTCTGTGTGTACAGTTGTATAGGTTCCTATTTTTGGGAACCTGTACATCTTCCTACTCTAAATTTTGTAATTACTACTAATACCAACTCTGTATGTTAGTACAACTTGTATAATCTTATGAATATTTGTCTTGGCCCATTGTCTATAAGTATTTGCTAATATAATTTATCTATTCCATGTAAAAAACTGAAATAGTAACTAATTTTAAAAAAATATGAAAATGTAACTAATTTTAAAAAACTGATAATGTACCTTATTTAAAAAAATCTGAAAATGTAAATAATTTAAAAAAATTGAAAATGTAACTAATTTACAAAAAAACTGGAAATGTAAATAATTTTAAAAATATGTAACTTACTTTAATAAATGGCCAAGATCACCCTTAATGGGTGAAAGCCAAATAAACAATTTAAAAAAAAAAAAAAAAGTAAATTTAAATGATTCATCTCTTCAAGAAATATAAGAATCTAGTAAATGAAAAAAAAAAAAAAAAATTCCAAGAAATGACCTCAAAATGTAAAGGATGACACCGGCGATGAACCTTGATGAAAGATGTTTTGAGGGTGCGAACACGTCCGTTACAGCGTATGCAGTTTTAAAAACTTAATTTATGTAAGTATGTATGTAAAAATCCCTAATACCGGACTATTGGACACATTTAGCTGATTAATCCAACCTACGCTCTGTAGATATTAGTTCAACCTACGCTCTGTAGATATTAGTCAACACTCTGAAGTTCGTAGATATTAGTTCAACAGATGAGCTGTAGATATTCGTCCGACATACTGGCTGTAGATATTAGTATCTGGAGTCTGCAGAAGTACCTACAATACATCCACCATAGACATTTCAAAGAAACATTTTTTGACAGGAGATCTTTACTTTGTACAATATCTGTGGCTAATCAGCTTCCATACATCACATTCATCGCGCTATGAAGTGCTTAAAAATTTATCTAGTTCTAATTTAATATTATATCGTAATTTAGATCTAACAGTAAGTAAATGGCGATAACCATGTGAAAAGAACGCGTAGAATTTATCTCGCTGTATTCCCACGGGTTCAAAATGCGTCTTTCGCTAATTTTCTGTTTATTCTTTCAATACTATTCGTGTTCAATTGACAGTTCGAATGTTAGTCCTTGTCACGATTTGAACGATCAAAAGTGCAATGAAACTTCGACGTCGTTTCTGGATTTTCAGTTTAAGACTGAAATTGTGCGCAACGAATACATTGTCACCTTTACCGGCTACTACAAGTCGGTGTCAAGAGCTGGTTTCATCAGTGCTGCCTTGAATCATTCGGGGGTGAGTTCACAATACTTTTATTTTATCGTCTTATTTTCCTCTAATTTTACCTTTCTGCTTGGGTTTAGTGAACCAAACAGTATAATAATAATAATAATCTTTATTCAATGAAATAACAACAATATAACTAAAAAAAAAATTACATGCTCAATGTTTGTATAAAGCGGACATGTACCTAATTCGGCAGTCGTAAGATCCTTTGATAACCCGCACATTCTAAAGTATATATAATTACGAAGTCAACGAATAAATATTAAAAAAAATGAGGTAATTGTTTGGAACAAATGTCAACGGTTAATACGCACTTTTTTTTGTTAAAACTTTTAGATTCTTCTTAATTACCATAAAAAGCAACTATTTGCATCGGGGAGGTTGAAAATTTTACATTTTTAATTTTATTTACTAAAATTAAAAATTTGCTTTCACACTGTCAAATCACTATGTTTGCAGTTCGGAACAAACGTCAACGCACTTTTTTTGATAAAACTTTTAAAATTAAGATAATATACACAAGCCCGCTACACAAACCCTGCTTTGCCAGACAAACCATGCAAAAACGTAGGCTGTTTTTTAAAGTAAAGATAACACACACAATCCCGTTACATAACCGTTGACGTTTGTTCCGAATATTTACCAAAAATGATATGTTGGAACCTGCAGTCGTCACTGTTAGTCTACATTTGCTTCTGTCTTTGTCTAATCCTAAAGACAATGTCTGCGAACAAACATTGTCTATAAGAGGGAACCAGTTATAGCTTTGTTTTCATACAAGTATAAGGCCTAATTTAACTTTTGACCGTAAATGGTGGAAGTCCCTGTGTAGACTTTAGCGACAGAGGAACAGTATTATGCACGTAGAAATGTATCGAAGTATATTCGAGCAAGGCGATAATGACGCAACGTCAATAATACGGCGTTACTGGCAAGTAGCGGTAGCGACAGAGCCACATTTGCACACGCTGCAGTGATTGATTTATAGGTTATACTTGTATTTATTAAAAAAAATTGAGGGTTGATGTTTTTACTAAGGAAGATGAGTTTCTTATAACTTTGGTGTCCCATCCAGACGCGGCTGGAAGATAAAATGTTTGAGGTTTCGCCGAGCAATAAATCGAAAACGTGACGTGTAATTTAATTGTGGGTAGGGATCTATCCTATTTATAGACAATAAACAAATAGTCGGTCCTTTTGCCGAACAAAGATTTCATTCTCCCTCCATGTTTTGAATAAGCTCCTTCCCGGTACCCGGGGTAGTATACAACATTTTGTGTTTTTGACGGTTTGGAGATGTTTGCTAAGTGCTCCAAGCAAAATGACAATTCCGAAGTGGGGCGTCGCGGCCATCAGAAGTGACTAGCATATCAGTGTCGCACCGACACTGACGCGGCATGACTGACGATACTGTCGCTGTGCTGAGATGTCTCCCTTAAGCCATAACAGATACCAATTACGCAATGTGCTTTTTACATTGTGTGCATGCGTTTAATTATTTTCTTTCAAATCGTCGATGTAAGTTCAATTCCAAGGAAGAACCATTTTTAAAATGTTTCGGTGGGACAAAAAACTGTCTAGGTATATAAAGTGCTCTTGCTTACGTATGTACTGGGAATGATACTGTAACCGAGTAAAAGATCATTTTTCTATATCCTATCCATTGACAGGCTTGAAAGAGAGAGCATGGAAGCGGTCACATGGTTAAAACTGATTTGTGAATCTTAAGTATACCGCCAGTTCTATAAATTTATCTTGTTTAACTTAATTTGAGAGTGAAAGCATGTGTGAAATGATATTGTTTTGTATCTTTGTAAACAATGCTAGGGAACATTTCTCCCTCTTCCTGTGTCGACTGTGGGAAGAGGTGCATAAATGAGAAGATAATCTGTACTACCCGGTGAGCGGGCTGCCAATTGCTACTGTTGAACTTTACATGTAATGTTGCAAGTCTTTATTGACTTGTATCATTTATCATCACCTTGTTTCAAATGAGATAAAAATCAAATGTGATCAGACTGTATTACAGCGTAAATAATTGTCCGACCTGAGAAACGAATTGGAAAATCGTCTACAAGGTGGTGAAGCGAATTTAACCATTAAATACATCAACTCTTGTCCTCCTAAAATAATAAGTATATTGCCAAAAAACTTAGGACATTAACATCACTAAAAAGTTATTATCAAAATGTACAAGGGATGCTAACAAAACTTCAACCATTTTCCAAAATTGCATCAATTCTTCCTTACGAAGTCATCATTCTTACAGAAACTTGGCTTGTTTCTTGATATCAACACAGCGGAACTGGGACGACCAACCCACAATATCCGCAGATTGGATAGAAACAAGAATACTAGTTCTAAATCAAGAGGTGGTGGTGTTTTGTTAGCAATTTCTAAGAAATTAGTCTCTAGGCAGCTTACATATAAAAATGTGAAACACGTTTTTAGTATGATTAATACTAATAAAAAATAAAAAAATCATAATAGGTTGTGTTTATATTCCTCCTTCATCTGATCTACATAATTATCTACAAAAACCATATCGATGAGATTCAATTATTAATATCTAAATGCCCCGAAACAATAATAATCATTGCAGGTGACTATAATCCACCTAACATTAATTGGGATCCACTATCCTCAGAATTATCTGGAACTAATAACTCCAGCTTATATATCATCACGACTGAACAAACATCTAACAATTTCGCTAACTTCTATTCTGAAAATGTTAGGCAATTATTACATAGATGTGATAAAAAAGCTTTGAATATTCAAAAACAGAGACTTCCACATAGCATGCTCTTAACACAAGCAAAACTCTGTGATATCGAAAAAGTTGTCAGAAGTTTAAAAAATAGTCAGTCGCCGGGGATAGATAAAATTAGAATGTCTGATATTAAAAAACTTTTCGATATTTTAGGACCTATCTTAACTCTATTAATTAATATGATTTTAAAGGAGGCAATTATACCAGAAGATCTAAAATGTAGCGTCATCCGACCCATTTACAAAGGTGGTAAACACAGTGAAATTGAAAACTATAGACCGATCAGTATTTTACCTGCAATTGAAAAGATCCTAGAAAAATATATATCTATAAAACTAATAAAGTACCTTGAAAAATTTTCTATTATTGATACCCATCAATATGGTTTCCAGAAAAAAAAGAGCACAGATCTACTACTTCAAGAATTTTCAAATACAATTAATAATGATCTTAATAAAAGGAAACATGTACTCGTATTATTTATTGATAATTCAAAGGCCTTTGATACAATTGATCATAGAAAATTACTAGAAACTCTTGAACGAATTGGAATTACAGGAAACCTTCTAAATTATTTGTTAATTACTTTGAAAATAGAAAGATTTGTGTAAAAATTTTAGATCATTATAGCAAAAAAAAAGAACGTTTTCGCAGGCGTACCACAAGGGTCCATACTAAGCCCTACCGTCTATATTATATATGTTACTGCAATGTAATTGATTTTCTCTCACGTAAAACATTATGTTTATGCTGACGACACTGCATTAGTTATTTCACATGAGGATTTATTAATTGCAAGTACTTTACTGCAAATAGACTTTGTCACTCTTCAAAAATGGTCACATGATGTAGGTTTAATAATCAATGCTAAAAAAACAAAGCTTATGCACATCAGATCCCCTCATGCCAACATCACCATAACTCCTAAAATTGTTTCTCATGATTTTAATTGCATCCATAATTCTGTGATACAACCATGCTCATGTAAAAATATTGAACTAGTCTCTAAATACGTATATCTAGGCTTAACAATTGATTGTAATTTTAAATGGGATATACATATACAAAAAGTTTGCACACGGCTTAGAGCTATAGTGAGCAAACTTTATAGACTGAAGTTTTTTGTTCCACTAAATACTCTTAGATTAGTATATCTGTCATTGGCAGAATCCCTAATAAGATATGGAATAACCACATGGGGACATTCAACAAAAACAAATCTTCTTTCAGTGCAAAACGTACAACATTCTTTGGTAAAATTATTATTAAAAAAAACTGAATACGAACAAAGACATGATATACCAAAATCATTATTATACAACTCTGTAAATGTATTATCTGTTTGTGCTATATTGTGGCTTAAAATTGCGAGTCAGCATACATCTCAATCTGAATATAATAAACTAGTGGTTCATGTTCATAATACAAGACTAACTGCAAATGATGGACTTATAATTCCCAGATACCTAAATAAATACAGTGAAAGAACTCTAGAATACCTTGTTCCAATAATTTACAACATGTTACCCAACGCAATAAAAAGCTGTGAATTGAGTTTCAGAAGGAAATGTACGCTAAAAAAATGGTTAAGTGAAAGAACTTTTTTGTACTAATTTCTGTTATTTTCCGCTTTTCGTTTTAATGTTTTTTCCATTATTATTTTCTCTTGTCTTTTCTTTTATTTCTTTCATTTTCTCTGTTCTGTATTTCTTATAAATTTTATTAACAATTTTTTTTTTCATGTACCTGTATATTTTATGTACCTGTCTCTTCGACTTGGTCGAAGACCTGTCTCAATTTAAAAAAAAGTAATTGTCAAAAGAACCCGTTGACAAACTGATATCAATCAGTTTAATGGGACATAATTTAAAAAATGTAAAAAAAACTGTAAATAAATAATAAAGGAATTTTATTAATAAAAAAAAAAAAAAAATTGAAAGAGAAATACTCGAAATGTCCAATTTTTTAAACTTCAATCAATAAAATGATAACTGATAACAAAAATAGTAATAACAGAACTCTGAATCTAGTTTTTTCTAATGAAAAATCTGTAACTGTTACTAAATTCTTAGATTCTCTTCTTCCTGTTGACAATTACCACCCATCACATTAGATATAACCATAAACCACACCATAAGTGAAAATCCAAAAACCAAACAAATGTCTCACAACTTTCATAAAGCCAATTACAGTGGACCCGCAGTAATCCTACAAACGTTTTGCAGAGCGATGTCGGATTATCGAATTTGTCAGATTATGGAGTACTGCCTAAGACCCTCTATAGTCCGGAATTTTTTAAATAAGAGTGCCTTGTAATCCGACGAATTAAAAATCAAAGAATCTATTTGAACTATGAATTATACTTATTCATAATTATGTTTAAGCTTAATAAGCATGTGGAATTTAGTAAATTAAACATCGCAATGGAGAGCTAATATTTTATTATAAAAATGACATCATCAAAGGATTATTATTTATATATGTACCAATCAATTTATAACATATTCATAAAAAAAATAATACGCGTCGAGCTGACGAGCACAATAGTGGTGGCGAGTACAAGTTACAACCTGTCCAATCATCAGGCATGTCGAATTACAGGGGGCGCCGGATTAGCCAAGGGCCGGATTACCGCGGGTCCACTGTACACAGAAATTTGTGACTTCTTCCTCAAGGTTGATTGGTCATTTCTAAATGATGGTGACGACAATATTGAACAATTTTACTGTATCTTAAAACAAATTATTATAAGTCGTGTACCTGTTATGCCATGAAATATATCAACTTTTCCTAATCAACAATGATCTTATTAACTTAGTTTTTAAAAAGAAGCTTGCACACCACAAATTCAAAACAACGAGATCACTTCATGATTATATTGAATTTCATAAGTCACGTAAGCAATGTGCTGAAACTTCAGATAAATGTTACAAAAATTATATAAAAGAAGTTGAAAACTCTATAAAATGTAATGTTAAATCTTTCTTTAATTATTCTAAGTCATTACAAAACAATTATTCTTCTATCCCTAATATTATGAACTATGATGGCGAGACCTGTGCCAAAATTAAAGGTATTGTCAATCTATTTGCAGACTTTTTCAAAAGTGTGTATGAGGATGATGACCCTGTTGATACTGTTCCTGAATTTGTCACTGATATTAACATGCAATTATCTGAATTAGTAATTGAACGTAACAATATCATTGCCTCGATTAAACTCTTGAAACTAAAAACAAGTTCTGGTCCTGCTAATGTCCCACCCATATTTTTGAAAAATTGTGTTAATAGTCTTTCCTATCCATTGTACAAAATCTTTAACAAATCTCTTAAAAAAGGTCAATTCGTGTTCAAGAAGGGTTCAAAAAATGATGTATCCAATTACAGACCGGTTTGTATTCAATCTAGTATTCCTAAGTTCTTTGAAAAAATTATTCTTAGCAAAATATCCTCTAATATTAAACATGTTATTATCAATTGTCTCATCTAGATCTACTCTAACAAACATATATGAACATTTTACAGTATATGAAAACTACATAAACACAGCATTGACCAACATGCAACAGGTAGACTCCGTTTATACTGATTTTTCTAAGGCTTTTGATAAGGTCTGCCACAAAATACTAATAAATAAACTAAAAAAATTAGGGATAAGTGGCAATTTTTTGGCATGGTTGATCAGCTACTTATCTGATAGATTACTCTTTGTAAAGATCAACAACTGTCTCTCCTAGGAATTCATTGCTACCAGCGGTGTCCCGCAAGGTTCGCATCTGGGACCTTAATTTTATCGTATTCATCAATGACGTTACTAGCGTTTTCCACAGTGTCGAAGTTTACTTTTGCCGATGATATGAAGCTGTTTAAAGTCATTAATGATGTGCACGATTGCATAATCTTGCAAGAGAACCTCAACAACTTTTTCAAATGGCGTTCAGGTAATAAACTTCAGCTAAATTTTAACAAATTCCAGGTTATGAGGTTCCATAAAATTGAACATCCAATAATATGTAATTGTGCACTCTGTAATATTGACTTAATCTCTGTAGTCGAAATACTTGACCTAGGCATCATTTTTGACCAGAAACTCTGCTTTGTATCTCATGTAAATTCTATAACCAATAGGGCTACGAAAATGTTAGGTTTTATATTAAGGATTTCCAAAGATTTGAAAAATATTCACACATTGAAAATTCTGTTCACATCTCTCATTAGACGCATCCTGGAATATGTATAATTCTACAATTTGGTCACCGGTCTTTAATAATCACATTAATATCTTTGAAAGAGTCCAATGCAAATTTTTGAGGTGTATTAATTTTAGACTTGGAATTCCTTTAGAATCAATAAATTATGATTTTTTTATTAAATTCATTGAAATTGTTGAAGTTAAGTGACAGAAGAAAATTTTTTGATCTAATATTTTTATATAAAATTGTAAATTTATCAGTTGGATAGCCCTGATATATTAAAGTTGATTCACTTTCATGTACCTACCATTAGATCAAGGTTCCTTAGAATGTATTATTGTGTCAATTATACGTCGGTCTCAGGCAAATTCTGTTATAAATAGAACACACACAATTGATTATTTTTATGCCAATGTTGCTGATATTTTTAATATTTCCCTACTGAAATACAAGGCTGTACTGACCAAACATTTCAGCCAAACATATTTTAACGAGGTCACTACATAACAAGTTTTTTGATTTTATTGTGTTTCTTTTAATGCTTTCATTAAGTTGTTAGAAATTAATTTTCTTCTTTTTCTGTTGTTATGAGTAATTTAAAAAAAAACTTTTCTTTCTTCAATGTACTACGACTGTTAAAAAAATATTTAATAAAAACATGTTTGTAAATGGCACTTTGTGCCATAAATTTTAAATATAAATAACTTTTTCCTTACATTTTCAGGTTAACTATTGGAAAATTCTGAGTCGCAATAACCCTGCCCAAGATTATCCGAGTGACTTTGATTTGGTCGTGATAGATGATACCAGTAAAAGGTCAGGTGTTTCAGCGCTTGAAGACCATCCCATCATCAAGAGCGTCACTGCGCAGCAAATGGTTCACAGAACTATTAAATTCGTAAAATACGATCAAGACGAAGTAGAAAACTCATTTAATGACACAAATACTAAACACAAAAGACGGAAAAGAAATCCTAAAGTAAGCAATGCAAAAGGTTTCTCAAAATGGAGGGGTCGCTTTATTCAATCACAAAATGAAGAAGTAGAAACAATGGATGAAGAAACTCCTAAGGTAAAACATAATATTAAAATTTTATGAAAACAGTCTGAAGGTGCTTATAGCAATTATTATTTTTTAATTGATAAACTAACGTTTACGACAAGATTTTTATGCATAGCACAAAGGGTAACATTTATTTTAAGCAATAATTATCAGCTTGAAAGACTCGTCTACATTGAAAAAATCTTCCGAGAAAAGATACTTGCCGCCAACGGGACTTGAACCCGTGTCCTTCTGAATGCCGGTCAGGTGCTTATAGCAGATGGAATCTGCCTAGCAATTCCGTATTTTTTGTGAGATCGTTATTGGATAACGGACGTTATCTTCTGTCAGATTTGTGTGATTTTTACGTCACATATTTTAGTTTAGATCGATTTAAACATGAATTTCTGCAAGTACGCATGATTATTTACTCATTTAATGTACGTTGTACATAGAAAAAGCAAATAACAGTCATAAAAATCACACAAATCTGACAGGAGATTAAGTCCGTTATCCAATAACGATCTCACAAAAAATATGGAATCGCTAGGCAGATCCCATAAAAGTTAACAAGAATTGTTTTTAATTCACACTAAATAAAAATTAATATTTTTATTCTCTTTTTTGTCCATTTGCTGTAAATCCTTTGTTCATACAATCCTGAACAGACGTGTTTTAAAATCTTCAATAAAATTTACAAAAACAAAGGCAACCAACTGGTGGGTTCGAAGTTTCGATAATTAACTCTTTTTACAACACTCATTGTAAATAGCTTTCCAAGTTTATTCTTACAACCTAACCGATGTTTTTTCTAATGGCAGTATTATTTTAGATGTACAAATTAATGGGTAGAACTTGATTTATGTGAAAAATGTAATAATGACAGCTTCAAAGTAATTACTTTGAAGCTGTCATTATTACATTAATTTCAAATTAAATTTTTTTGTTTAATTGTCTTTCAAATTAATTGTCTTCTTATTTTCGTAATTAACTAATTGGTGACTATAAACTTCAACAGGGTGGCCCCTTCAGAAAACTCTTCAAAGCCGTTCCTCGCCAAATAACGGCAGTCTTACAGGCGGACATTTTGTGGGGAATGGGCATTACAGGTTTGTTGATTTTTTAACGTAAGTATGTAGGTTATTAGGGTTCTGATTAGCAATTGTTTTTCAATAAATTTTCACTGCATTACTTCTTCTTTCGTCAGCAGTATCCGGAACTTAAATAACATTTATTTATTTATAAATTGACTTTATTCTTAAAGTCACCTATTCCAATCCAATATTTCATAAATTTTCAATTCGAGAGGGAGGAGGGTGTGTTTAACCTATCTGTGTCTTATTTAATTCTGCACGCAGTGACATATTTAGTCTAAAGGGTTGCAATTATTGCCCTTAACATAGCATATTTTCAAAACTTTGATCGATAGGAGCGACCCCTAAAATTTATTAAAATGGAAAATAATAATAAATATTGGTAAATTTTTTTGGCTATTGAAAGCATTTACAAAGAGCCCCAACAAAACAGATAAATTTTTGATTTTCAAGGCAGTCTACAGTACATAGAACCAGAAGAGACATAACTTTAATATCAAAAATATTTATTTTTATTAATGTCCCAAATTATTCCCACTACGCACCACTATCACAGGGATCAAGACATGGGTCAATTTGTCTCGTTTAAATTCAGTGTTCTCTGCTTGGTGACAAAGATTATTACTGTCAATGAGAATGATCCATCAGCCACAATGAGGTTGTCTCTAATGAATAATAAATATTAATATATTATGAATAATTAAACAGAACTATTAGAATTTTTGGAAAATATCGAATAGTGTAATAAGCCATCAAAATGTTGATATTTGTGGCTGGCCTTACATGCTCAGCAGTAGACGTGGGCAAAATTGAATGACCGAATTAAATGAATAAATTCAATCTTGTGACACACTCGACCTGATTCTCAATTTCAAAAGGAATTGATTCTTCATTCCTTACCTTTGGCCTTGCAACCTATGATTTTTAACGGCACCATACATTTTTAATTTCCATTTATTTTACTGTTAAATTATTTCAATGAATATAATGTGTTCCGTAAACGATTTAAATATTATAATGTTTCATAGGTTTTTAAATATTATTCAATGGGCGGCGCACCGCGAAGTGGTCGAAGGTATTGTGAACGATTCGTACCTGCTTCCGCCAGCCGCCATTCTACAAATCCATAGATCAAAACGCGGCCGCGATTCAGCCGAGTTGTCCGAGCGTCCCTTTCACGCAAGGAATTAATCATTTGTCGTAGTCAATAGTCCTGAGATGGTCCTAAGGTCCCTGCGCCGCAGCCGTCCCGTCCCGTCCGCGTCCCAGGTACTCGTATCTAGTCTGTCGGAAGCGCTTTATTTAGGAATTAAAACTAAAGTCTTTTTCACTTGTGACGTTATTGTCTCTATTAATCTCAGATCCAGAAATGACGTCAGATGTCATCGTCTTGCATCGTTTCACGTCAATCTCGGGTCGGGTCCGTCCGAAACGCAGCTCGCGAGTTGATCAAGTCACTGCGAAGTAAGGCACAAGACACTAGTCAAAAGTTACTAATTTATTCCTCAATGCCGGCCCTTAATCCGTCCGTGCGGTTCACTCATTCCTCGGCGGGCCAAGCCTTCAATTTCATTACATAGTTGGTCGAAAACTTTCGACTTTGAATCCGAACATCATGGCATCGGCTAGAAAAGTGAGAAGCAAAAATAGTACACTTGTTATCGTTTTTTTTTGGCAAGTATGGAAGATATTGGAAAACAAGTACCTACCTACTTTTAGTCGTAGATCTTGGGTAGATATAATATGTAAATTTGCATATATTATAAGGCCAATCAGCTGTTGTCAGCTGTCATAAAATACTCATCACTCATCATGTTAAAATGTATGTTTATATTAGATCACGTGAAGTGGAACACTTTTAAGTTTAATAAATAAAATAAAATTAGTAAAACTTTAGGGGTGAAACAAAAAACTGTTTAATTTAAAGATTTAATTGATAGCTATAAATACATTTTACATACGAAAAATAACATCACTAAAAAAAGACAACCACATACATCTATAGAATTAGCCTGCGAGATAATGAGATAGAATAATCGGTCTCCTCTTTGTGTGGTGCTTCGTAGCCTATTGGTCTCCTCTTTGTGTGGTGCTTCGTAGCCTCCCCACTTATTGTGATTTGAAATGAAACGAAAAAGCAACCCCCAAAATAGACAAACACATTAATCTATAGGTTTTAGCCTACATTGTGGGAGTGAGTTATTTTTCAAGTTTTTCTTAATTTCTTAATCGATTTAATTAATTATCTTCTTACCTCGTTTTACCACATAAGTTAATTTCGGAGCTTTTTTTTCTTAACGATATATAACCTTTTCTTTTTGCATTGTAAATTTAGTTGGACAAATTCAGTGGTTCTCAACATTTTACAAAAAGTGTATGGAAAAAAAATAAAATTTAATTCTCAACATTTTACAAATAAAAAGTTTTCAAATTTTTTATTTTTTTTATTTACTTATATAAAAAGAAATATACGATGTAATAAAGGGAAAATACTAAAAATAAAAAAGTGGACGTATTCAGTGGTTCTCAACATTTTACAAATAGTTAAAAAAAATATATATATAAAAACAGAAATGTACAGTAATATAGAAATATAATACTAACATTTTTCTCAACATTTTACAAATAAAAAGTTTTCAAATTAAATTTTTTTAAATTTACTTATTTAAATATGCAATGTAAAAAAGGGATAATACTAAAAATAAAAAAATATTGGACTTTTACAAATAGTGTTTTCAAAAAAAAAAATTATTCGTAAAAACAGAAATGTACCTACAGTAATAAAAACATAATACTAAAAATAAAAAATAAGGTATAATAATAATAATAATTAGTAAAGTCAATTAGTAAATTAATTATAATAAAGGTCTTTATTCCAGAATGTGGGGAGGTGAGTGCAATCCCACACATCCTATATAGTGTGTAAGTACATACATAAAACACATAGATATTTATAAAATATGGTAATAAGAAGAAAATAAAATAAAAATACAAGTTAAAAAATAAAAAAATCTAAATAAAAAAGGACCTTCCTTCCGATCAACTTGGGCAGTTGGGTCGGAAATTGGTCACTCACCATCCTGGTGTTTAAATTTACGTTTAATCATGAGAATCTAAGTCGATTTTAAACCTAAAAGAACGCGGGGTGTTTTTTACGTAACACGCGAGGTTCGTGTACGAGTTATTTATAGTGGATGACGTGAAAGTCCCACTTTTTTCCGATGTGGCTGGTTGGCCGTTTTGTGGAATTATTTCTGGAAAAGGAATCGTGAAGTGAATTGCTCCTGGTGTTGGCTACTATAATATGCCTTCACGACCCCGCGTCGCAAAGTCACGGTCTGCTAACCGTAATACGCCAGACTTGGATACTGTTGGGGGCCACGTGCCTTTTGATTGGAGTTCGTCGAGATGGCCCGTGGCTGAATGCGCTCCTTGGAGGTATAGCGGCCTCCTGCCCAATTAGAAGGACGACCTTGGTGCTCTGGATTCCGCGCCGTTCCCATATGGGAAGACTGGAGTTCCCGTCCCGTCTCGTGTTTTCTCACTGCGAAGCAAGTTCGCGTTCGTCTACCGGGGTTATTTCCGTATAGTTAGTTTAGCGTGTCCATTAGGAGTCCATCTGGTATGTGTATTTTTTATATTTCCTTTTGTTACCTTGGTACGAAGTTTGTACACTTCCTTGTTGCTTTTTGGTTTGGATTCAATACATTTTTATAAAGTTCCTCTTCTTTTATTTGACTGAAAACCCTACCTACATGACAGATAACTACTTGGCCCACTATCCTGAGCCCTGGTCTCTGCTCTGCCGCAAGGTTACATTTTATACGAACATGATACGTTTCAGAATGTTTCTGGAGTGGTTTATCCTTCCCCTCAGTCCTGCAACCCTGGTTCTTAATAGAGCTTTAAGTCCTGGAACTCGCCCTTCTGTAAACATTGAGGAGGCACTGCAGTGCCTGGGGAGTCCAAACATCAGACGGTAAGCATTGTTATATTGCACCCGAAGCCTTTCCATGGTTCTTTTTTTGAAGGTTGCCCAAAGCTCGCATGTGTACAGGGTTGTGCAGAAGGCTAGGAATAGCGTCCTTTTTACCCGTGGACTGCATAGCCGAAATCTTCTACTGAGCGTGTTGGATTTTATGCTCAGTACGCGCCTCTGCCTGTCAATATCTTCATCATCTGTCAATTTATCGTTGATGATATGTCCTAGATATTTGGTAGATTCTACTGTTTTTAGGAGTTCGCCGTTCAAAAAGGCGGGGGGGATATTTTTTGGGCCTTCACCGTGTTTTATGACTAACAGTGCTGTTTTTTTCGCATTATAGATCATGTTGGTTTCGTGTGCGAATTCTTCACAGATCTTCAGGAGGATTTGTAATCCCCTTATTGACGGTGCCATCAGAACCATATCGTCTGCGTAGCTCATGTTGTTGATACATTGACCTCCGATGTGGCAGCCCACTCCAGCGTTGTTTAGCCTATGGGTTAGTTCATCCATGTATATGTTAAACAATACTGGAGACATACATCCTCCCTGTCTGACCCTGCTTTTCAGGAAATAAGGTACTGAAAATCCATCTTTCCATTTTACAAGATTTTCCTGTTGACGGTGCCAAGTTTCGAGGATTTTTACCACTTTCCAAGGTATACCACTTTCTTTTAGTTTTTTTCCATAATAGGGGGTGGGAAACTCGGTCAAAAGCCTTACTTAGGTCCAGAAAGCATGCATAGGTTGATGTTTTCTTCTTCCTGTAGTATTCCAAGGTCCGTTTTACGCAAAAAATAGCCAAGTCCGTAGAACACTTTCTCTTGAAGCCCATCTGATTATCATTCGTTGTCAAATGAGATCCGACTTGATCCAAGAGAACTCGTTCAAATATACGGGCGATAGCCGTGGCGATGGAAATTGGTCTGTAGTTTTCCTTTAAAGTTATGTCTGACAGTTTCGATTTTATTATCGGTATTATAATTGTTTTTGTCATGTCTTTAGGTAGATAGCCACACTTTAAGATATCGGTGAATAGTGTTGCCATTAGTTCCATAAACGCTGCCCCTGCATGTTTGAAGTGTTCGGTGCTTAAGCCGTCATGCCCTGCCGACGTTCCAGATTTCATGTTACTAATGGCCGATTTTATCATGCTAGTTGTGACAATGGGATCGATATCATCATAGTCAGTCAGATGCGTTTCATTTGAGTCGATAGCCGGCGTGGTAGTTGTAAAATGTTCTTTAAAAATGTTTGCGATTACTTCCGGGTTCGATTCTCCATGTATGTTGCATGAGATTTTGCAGCGCATGTTTAATAGTTTGTTAGACTTGTTCCAAAATTTTTTGAAGTCCCGATTTTCTAAATCCTCTGCTATTTTATCCATCTGAAGTTGAGTCGAGTTTTTTTGGCATTGTTTAAGTGCAGTTTTAAAGGCAGCACGCTTTGCTCTTCTCTCCTCTGCGACAGGTCCCTCGCGCGGTCTCGCATTCATTATCCATGTGTGCATCGCTTGTCGGGATTCATAGTATTTATTCGCCACAAGTTCGTTCCACCCACATACTTGCTTGTGTTTTTGAATAGTACGCTTATTAAATACAGAGATGGCACTACTTCGTAGGGCTTCTACTATACTCCCATAGAGGTATTCTATTTTGGCGTGAACAGTGTTGTCACCGTTCTCAGGAAATGTGTATTTTGGTTTAACTTTGACGAGATAGGTTTGCGAGCACGAGTTGTATTTTCTGATATCACATATATTATTCGGATTCCATAATGCTGGATCCCTTAATCCAGAAGTACACACTTCCGTTTTCGCCAGTCCCACTGTTTGTAAGGTCAGCTCGAGAGGCCGGTGATCTGTCCAATCTATATCGTAGTATATTTTCATATCTATAATTTGCTTTGAAATATTTTTTGTAACTAGACAGTGGCCTAACCATCTAGTGGAGCTGTAATTCACAGGCAAAATTTCGATGTCCGCACATACATATTCAAATTCTTGACAAAAAGATAGTAGTTCCGTTCCAAAAAGCAAGTCAGGATGAGCGTTGAAATCTCCGATTATAATTGTGTTAATATAATTATTATCATCAATTATTGCTTGTAGGGAGGCAAGGCAGTTAGAATATTCCTCAAAGTTGTCAGTTGAGCAAGTCGGCATGTAAATTGTAAAAATGCTTAATGTTTCTGTAATCAAACTAACCTCGATTCCAGCCATCCCACAATTATGCATCGGGATTGCGGTAACCCTTAGATTTTGTCTATAGATTATCCCCACTCCGCCATGAGGCCTTCCGATTAGCGGCCCATCGGCGATATTCACAGCAGAGGTTCCCAAACTGTTGAAGTCCGGGTGAATATGATAGAAAGTCAATATCTGTAGGGAGTAACCAAGTTTCTTGGACTACTACAATATCATGTAATTCGCAGAGATCATGTATACATTTTTCAAAGCTGCGAACCGATCTGCAGTTCACAGATATAATTCTTAAGTCATTACTGGCCATTTTGAGGTTTAATAGATATGCGCGGTTCTATAAATCTTCGGAATACAATTCCCTCCGGCCAAAGTTCTTCTGCCAGGAATTTCTTTACCTCGATCGCTTTAACAGTGAGGTGTTAAAAGGCGTAGGACGAAAAGGCTTGATTTTTTCAATCTTGGTACATTCCAGACCCTTTTCTGTTAGGTAGTTATTGATGTTTTCCTCTGAATTTTCCACGGTAAACCTCGAAATGTACAGCGTTGTGAGTATGTCAGCTGACTAATGTTGTTGACGTTGCTTTACCTCTCAAGTTTCGGTTAATTTTCCGCAATACTAATGTGAAACCGCTTTCGTCAGTCGCGGATGGCCGGGTTTGAGACCGCGGGCCGTGTTCGCGCGTTCCCTGTTTATTTGCTGTGTTCTCGAGCCTAGGTTCAAAGTCCGAACTCAGTCGTTCACGGAGATTACTGCTCGTTTTCGTGTGTGTGGTAGTTCCATTACTGTATGCATTCTTAGATGCAGTCGATAAGTAGGTCGCTTCTGTTGGTATTTGTTAATAATTCAGTGGTTCTCAACATGTGAATAATATTAGATTTAAATTACTAGCTAAAATATTCTTTTCGTGTGGTCTTCAAAACACGGATACGTACAAACGTGTATATACAAACATTCTTCTACTGAAATGCAATGTTCTGTAAAATTTTTGAGTAAATCCATCGATTACTTTCCGAGGTTTGCGGGCCCTAACATACGGAACCTAAATTTGTATATATATAGTAAAATGTTGAGAGCCACCAAATTTGTCCAACTTATTATTAGCCCTTATTTAAATAAGTATTTTTTCTCTTTTAGTATTATCTTTTTATTATAGTACATTCCTTTTTTATAAATAAAAAAAATAATTTTTGAAAACACTATTTGTAAAATCTTGAGAGTCACTGGATTAGTCCACTTTTTTATTTTTTAGTAGTATCCCTTTATTATTGTACATTTCTTTTTATATAAATAAAAAAATTAAAATTTTTGAAAACATTTTATTTGTAAAATGTTGAGAGCCACTGAATTACGTAATACGTAATGTGAAATACGTAACAATTTTGGTAAGAACGTGTAAAAATGTTTGTCATATATATTTGTATTATCTAATAATCATAATTTAATCGAAATTACAAACACGGCATAGCAAAAACTAAATAAAGTCGTACTGCCGCACGTATGCAACAATACTCTATACTCTATTTGGATCGTCCGAGTGCCGCCGCATTCGTGCGGCAATACACCTCAAAGGGTTAACAACTCAGGCCTCGGGCCCATTTTTTCAGAAGGTCAAAATATTTCGGCTTTGCAATAAAATCCAAATAATTGGAGTATTTCTAAACGCTTCTGAAAACTAAAAGCTGTTTCTGAAAGGTGATGAAATATGCTTTTAAATTTTATTATTAAAAAAACCATTTAATTTTTGAAATATAACAATTTGAAAGCATAAAAAAGTTTTAAAAATGGTTCACCTTATGCTTTTTCTAATGATAAATAAAAAATGCACACATATTTTATAAGGAAAATGTATTACAAACGTTACAGTTGACTCACTTTTTTGTCATTTCATGTAAAAATAATTCATAAAAAAATCCGAAAATTTCATAATATTTTTTGAAATTGCGGCGGTAAACTTTGGATTTATTAAGGTGTACATACAGTGTCACATAAATATTATGTGACTAGTGCAGTTCTTGCCTATTTGGTTATTTTGTCTATGGTGTTTTTTTTTGAGACTGGTAATTTTTTGGGAAAGAGAGATTCTTGTTTTGTTTATGGTCACTTCCTCCCGGGCAGTGATGGGCTAGCTGTTCGTGAATTGGGCACTCACCAGTAAGGTGTTTCAATTTCGTTAAATCATGTGGATCTAAGTTGATTTTAACTTAAAAAAAGCGCGGGGTGTTTTTACGTAACACGAGAAGTTCGTGTGCGGTATTATTTTTAGTGGATGATATGTAAATCCCACTTTTTCCGGTGTTGGCCATTTTGTGGAAATGTTTTCTGGACATGAACTTGTAAAGGGATTGGTCCTTGTGGTGGCAGAATAATATGCCTTTATGACCCCGCGTCGTGAAGTCACGGATTGTTGACAGATCTACCGAAATACGCAAGTCTTGGCGACCGGTTGGGGCCACGTGCTTTTTTCATGGAGCTTGTTGAGATAGCCCGAAGCTAAATACACTCCTTGGAGGCGTAGCAGCCTTCTTCCCAAATAGAAGGATGGCCTAGGACCTCTGGATTCCGCGCCGTCCCCGGTTAAGGAGGCTGGAAGTCTCTTCTCGTCTTCTCTCTACGAAGCAAGTTCGCGGTCGTCACCCGTCGTAAAATCTGTTTAGTTAGTTTAGCGTGTTCAGGAGTCCATCTGGTATGTTATTGTTTTGTATTATTATATTACTTTGGTATAAATTTAATGCTAACCTTCCATTGGTATGAAATTTGCACTCTCATGTTTGTTTTTTTGGTTGGATACAATATAGTTTTATAAAATTCATCTTCTTTTTATTTTCTGATTTCTCACCTACTTGACAGAAAACTACCTTTCCCATAATCCTGAGCTCTGGTCTTTGCTCTGCCGTATAAATTACACTACTATTATATTGTACCAGAACACCGTCCCGTTTCAATAGTATTGTTTGCTTTTGGAGACAGCTCACTTTTTCCTGCAGGCGAAAAACGACCACTCTGCCCCTTGCGTTTCACCCACCTCAAGGTTCGCTTTCGCTTGACAAAAAAATTCAGTGCACGTTTCAGTACTTTGATTTTGCGGAGTTTTTTTTGTTGACAAAATTAGCGCTTTATTCACAGAAAAACTGACGCGAATCAACGACGAAAACTAGAAACAATAATAAAATTGGCCAGGTTACATTTCCCGCCGACAGGTTCGCGTTTCAAAAAAAAGATGTTATTTTGGCCATCAGTTTCAATGCAAATGAAAATGCAAGGAATGTTGAGTCAGGTCAGGGATCTTAGACATCAAATCTTTAGCCTAAATAATACAGACTTTTCAGAGTTTTCGGTTGTGGTTTTACAGTACACGGCATTGCGGCCCGAAAATCGATCCCAGCTTGGATGTTATTAAAAAATATTATACAGTAGAGAATTCCGCAACTTTTAATACCAATATTACATACGATTATCTTATAAAATATGTCAGGAGAAGCTGACGAATATCGGACATTTTTCGGAAAAATTCATGTCAAAAACGTGTTTTCAAATTACCCGAGAATATGAATATTGCTAACCATATGAAAATAACTCAATTTATAACGGGGTAGGTACCTAGTGTTCCATCGAATTATTGCAAATTTGCTAAAGAAAAGTAATAAAGAACGTAATGTTGACGCAATTTTTATTGAGAAAACGCGTAGGTACCTACACAAATATTATTTTTCTCGGTATATACTAACTAGGTAGGTACCGGCTTATGAAGGCTATTCTTTAATTTAAATATTAAAAGTAATCACTCAAGATGGTCACTTTTTGCCAGCACGCGTAGTTATGTACACGGAGGTAGATTTTGTGTATTGGACAACACTGTAGGTAGGAACCATTTTTAAGTAAGTTAAATTCATTTTCACGTTCCGTGTTAGTTCTATTAAGTCGAAGTAGGTAATTAAATTCCTCTACTGTTCACAAAAGAATATAAATATGAAGTAAAAATAACCAAAAGTAGGAACTTTTTTAAAGATTTTAAATGCAATACGCGTGTATGTGTAGGTACCAACCCTCATAAGTAAATCACCAGAGTTGCTATGGACGAGTCAGTGTTATTCATACAGGGTAGGTACTTACTTCAGTAGTATTGCAAATTTTATGATAAAAAGCAAAAAGATTGACGGAATTTTTTAAGTATGTAGCTACACAATTAATTAGATTATAATGCAATACTAAGGTAAAGTTGTTTCAGTGATACTGAATAATTCAACAATTTTTGAAGTAAAACTTCTTTACGCACGCTCGACATGGGGAGTAAGCTGGTGAATGCGTTACGAAAGAGAATATATATTATAAATTTTATGCGAACGGTGATCGGGTGAGGCGAACGGTCGGGCCTTTACGCACGCTTGACTTGGGGAGTGATAAGGATAAAGATAAGGATAGGGATGCAGACGGGGAGGGGGACGGGGACAGGGACCGGGACGGGGACGGAAATGTGACGGGGTCGGGGACGAGGACGGGAACGGGGACGGGGACGGGGAAGGGGAAGGGGATGGGGACAGGAACGGGGACGGGGAAGGGGATAAGGAGGGAAAGGATTAGAGGGAGATATAAGGTAGTGAAACTACATAATGCCTGCACTATATAACATTATATATAGTTGCTCTACACCGCCTCGGTGTAGAGCAACACGCCGGCTCCCTGAAGACCTGTGATCTTTACCGGGGGACGGAAATGTGACGGGGTCGGGGACGAGGACGGGAATGGGGACGGGGACGGGGAAGGGGAAGGGGACGGGGATGGGGACGGGACGGGGACGGGGAAGGGGATAAGGAGGGAAAGGATTAGAGGGAGATATAAGGTAGTGAAACTACATAATGCCTGCACTATATAACATTATATATAGTTGCTCTACACCGCCTCGGTGTAGAGCAACACGCCGGCTCCCTGAAGACCTGTGATCTTTACCGCCGTAGTCTCCTGACCATCTTCACGCATCAGCAACGCATCAGCATCACTAACGGCACCACTGTCACTCCGCTCCGCTTCGACCCTCGCTACGTAGCCAAATAAAGACAACTGGTGACCCCGAAGTGATATGAACATGCAGCACGCAACTTCCTGATATGTGTGTTACCACGGCGCATCCGGTAGCACCGCAAAAATGAGGGAATCGGTAGAGACGCATCAGCATGGACGCACTGACCAGCATCAACCCGGCTTTCCTGCGACTCCGGGCATCATCTTTCAACCCTGTACTCCGTACACTGGGAAGAGGGTGTGTAGCGGTCACTTAACCCGCTCTCGTAAAATTTAACGCCGCGCCACTGGACTCCACCGAACATTCAGGATTGACATACCTACAGTGTAAGGCACCACGCTAGTACATACCTACCTACTGCGCCACGGCCCTCTCGATAATAATATTGCCACCGCCTAGAAAGGTCTCGAGATAGCACAGTACAATATCTGTACGGCGCCGAACCTTCTCGTCAACTGCCGAAGTGGCACACATTACCTACCGTGAGGGTAATTGCTCTACTGCTCGCTTCGGCTATATAAGCAGCAGAGTCGCTCGCCCGCTCCAGTCAGTCTCAATTCGTCAGTCAACGCCTGTCCGCCAGCGAGGAACCGTTTAGACGCTGCGATGTGAACCACACGCATTCTTCCAGCACAGCATCTGGGAACACAGAGGGCTACGGAACTTTCTCGGACTCTCTGTAACACCTTCGAGGCTCTCATCTACCACCACCGTCTCGCAGTCCGGTCCGCCGCACCACGACTTGAGATGTCTTTGCCCGCAACACATAAAGCCCGTCGCTGTTTGGGAAGCAACTCGATCTCCGGCAATCCGAAGCCTGTCACGTTTCGCTGCCGCAGAGATTCTCCTCATCGCCTCACAAGGTCTTCTTCCTGCCCTGCGTGTGACTCCAGCTTACCGAAGTCACAGCCGTCATCTCCGTCCTCATGACGTCGAGCGACTGCCTGGAACTGGTCATCCTCTACCACTCTAGTGATCTGAAGAAACGTTATCTTCACCACTGCAGCTTCCTGACCATCATCACATCTTACGGCGCACCATCACTGTCTACTCTTCCGTCTACACCCCTGGCTCATTGACTATTGCTACGTAGCACAATAAAGACGACTCACACTACATCGACTGACGCCTTTCATTTCGCAACCCGTCTCTGCCGATCCGGCCCGCTCCCTCAAATACAACGGGTACCCGGCATGCGTTGCAAGGTCACTGTAACCTCAGGGTCAACTTAACTGTAATGGTTCCATCCCAAGTCCCGGGAAACTACATTATAGGCGCCTGCACTATATAACATTATATACAACGGGTACCCGGCATGCGTTGCAAGGCAACTTTAACCTCGGGGTCAATTAAACTGTAATGGTTCTATCCCAAGTCCCGGGAAACTACATTATAATGCAAGCGCTTTCACTATATAACATTATATACAGCAGGTATCCGGCATAAGTTAGTGAAGTTTTACTTCAGTCGTGTGGTCTAAAGCACACTTTTTTTAAAGTTAATTTTCACGTTCTGTGTTAGTTCTTCTTCGATTGCGATGAAACTTTGGGGATTTGATGTGCGCATCCCCTTGATTCTTTCTGTACAAAATAGTGAGCTCTGGCATCATGAAATTATGCATTGCTAAACCGTTCATCCGATTGCGATGAAACTTTGGGGATTTGATGTGCGCATGCTGGCGATGGTTTCTGGGTACAAAAGTGAGCTCTGGCATCATGAAATTATGCATCGCTAAACCGTTTATCCGATTGCAATGAAAATGTGATATTTAACTGGTTGATATTTAATTTAACACACACTCCTCCTCGCTTCATCCACATTCACACGTAAAATCGCAAAGTGATTTAACCTGTTAGTTGCCTCTGCAACGGGCAAAAGCTAGTTTTAAGTATTTTGTGGTTAATTTTTAGATTTGAATGTAATTTCTAACCTTGTTTAGACCATATTTCTAACCATTATAGTAAGGGAGGCACAACGATTTCTAAGAGACCTATACGAGTTGTTCTGAAAAGCGAACAAATTAGCCTGAGGAGTTAAATAATATGTCAATATGATATCTACTATGGCGACTTCGACTTAAGTTTAAATTCTTATCAAGTAAAATCTGCTTACTGTATTTGCGATTTTCTCCTCATGTTTTTTTTGTAATTGAAAAGTTTTATTTTATTTTTCCAAATTTTAAAATTTGATAAGCAAAATGTTGTCTTATAGTTACAAAATATTACCCTTTCAGGCGGCAGGAAGATAGTGCCTACTTTTCATGCAATAATTTTATTTAATAGAAAAATAAAACTTGGCCAAGTAAATTATAAGATTAGTCAAAATATATCAAAATGTTATGAAATGAATGCGATATCCTGTGGTATCTGTGAATCATATCCATATATGATGATATTTTATAATATTCTGTATCTGTTTCAGGAAATGGAGTTAGAGTTGCGGTATTCGATACCGGCTTGGCCAAAACTCATCCTCATTTCAAAAAGATTAAGGAAAGAACCAATTGGACCAATGAAAAGACATTGGAGGATGGTTTGGGTCATGGCACGTTTGTTGCGGGAGTTATTGCATCAAGCAAAGAGTGTTTGGGCTTCGCCCCTGATGCAGATTTGCACATTTTTAGAGTGTTTACAAATAATCAGGTTGATATACATTTTTAGTTATTATATTAATGCAACATATAAACGAGTTACAATAAGTCTACTTACATTTACTATTTGGTCTTCACTCTAGTTACTACCTATTCCTCGTTAGCTTTTCCTTACTTTGTTTCTTTCTCATCTTCTCTCATATTTTGGGGAAAGGAAACTCTTGCTTAATGCCTTAGTCTCAGAGTGCCAATCTAGTGTACCTAGACTGTGCTAAACAAAAGACTCATACCAGCGCCCATCGATCTGACGTATTATAAGACAATGATATGGGAATATCACCCTTAAACAAGGAAAGTTTATTAGAGGAACCTTTTGTCATACAAATAAATTGATTTGGGAAAATATTTAGGTTTTTTTTACCACTCGGACCCATAAGCTTGTTTTCACGATAATAAAACATTACCAGACATATGTATGATGTATAGGCGTACCTGACTTATTAAACTGAAGAATAAAACCAAACTACATAGTTTATGTACAAAAACCGGGTTTATGGAGTGAGGTTTGTCTGGATCTTGGCAGCAGTTGCGCTTATCCACTAACTGCGTGGTTGGTCGGTTCAGGAGAGACTGGTTAAGGGAGACCTTTGATCTCTCCAGCAGGACTCTGTCGGAACATCGCCTTACATTGCAGTAGGAGCGTTAGATTCATACTTCTGCTACTCCTGGACACACTGTTTCCCAGATTCCTACTAAACCCTCGTACCTTTTTCCATCTCAGAACTTCCTCTCTTTTCTTTTCTTAAAAGATCCTCCACACACCACCCCAAAGGGATATATGCCCTGAGGGGAATTATTTTCCCCAGAACCTCCTGTGTGGAGCTAATGTCAAATAAAAATTTATGGAGTTTTAAACACTTTATAAGCTGTTGCTATGTTTCTCCATTGAGTACCACATTAACCCCTTCGAATTTTCGAGAATATTAGCTTTAGGTGTCTTAAACGAAATGACATTTTACGAAAAATTTTAGATATAACCGCTTCACAATTAAAGCTCTATAAATGAAACATTTCTGAACGTAACCGAATAATAAAAACTGTTTTAGAAAGGTTACAAAATAGGCTTTCAAATTATTATATTACAAATAAACATTAGCATTTGTAAATATTAAAATTTAGAACGCAAACATTAAAAATAAGTAAAAATGACTCACGTGATGTTTTTATGCGAAAACGGTACTAAAATCACAGATTATGTAAACAACAATACTTATTCTATCGTATATATGTGTAATAAACACTTTTGTCACCTCACTTTTTTATCATTTCATATAAAAATATTTAATAAAAATTTAAAATGTGGAGCGCGGTGGAGCTGCCGGTAGCAAATTTGCGCGGGTAAATATTTTTGTCAACTACACGATTGACAGCTGATTCCTGTTATGTATTTCCATAGACAACTTGATAGAAATGTGCAGCTTGATCTATTATCGACCTTTGACTTTTTGTTTTAGGGATGTAACTAAAACAATAACGGAGTTATAACGATTTCTATGGAAACACACGCGCTGACGTATAAACACTCTTATTGTACTTGACTGCTGTCCTATTTTTAACGCTTATATCTGCTTACGTTGCGGGGGGGGGTTAAGGGCGATTAATTTTTTGTTATAGTACACAAGTTATAGCATTTTATTATTAAAGCGAGCTTTAGATACCTTTTTAAATCTTACATCAGTTTCACATCTTAAATACAGTTTGTTCCAGTGCAGTCAATTCTTAGATGATAATTCTTGGGTGCAATTAATTGACTCCTTTTACTTTCAGGTTTCTTACACATCGTGGTTTCTTGATGCTTTTAACTATGCCATACTGAAAAAGATCAATGTTTTAAACTTGAGCATTGGCGGGCCAGATTTCATGGATCAGCCATTTGTGGACAAAGTTTGGGAGCTTACCGCAAATAAGGTAGACAAATAACACTTTATTTATGTGCACATGTACATATATGGAAATCGTAATTTTGTAAACTGCTTAGGTTAGGTTAAATATCATAATATTACTTTTCTTTCAGGTGATAATGGTGTCTGCGATAGGGAATGATGGCCCTCTGTATGGAACATTGAACAATCCTGCTGACCAGATGGATGTCATCGGAGTGGGAGGAATTAACTTTGACGATCAGATTGCCAAATTCTCTTCCCGAGGCATGACTACTTGGGAGCTCCCTCAGGTAATTTTTTTCCCACTCATCTTATAAATATGTGTTCAGCCAAAATCACAAACTGCCACTGGTGTATGCATAGTTAATTTTTTTTATTCACCATAGATGAAAGCAGAACTTTACTATTTGTTTCAGCAGTTTTTGTGTCCCATTCACTTCCCTTTTCTGAATTTAAACGAAATGCGAACCCTACACGTTCAATATTTATTGTGATCTGCAGATATTTATCAAATATTGTGATATTTATTGAACTCGTAAACTTGCACATTGACAGATCACAGGATGTCTAGATTCCTGATTTCCGTATTGTGATATGGATTGTGACAAATATTGAACATGTAGCCTACACCTCAAAATTTATCGCCATCCTTGGGTTCACCGAATTCAAAATCCTGTGATCCATATTGTGATCAGTCAATGTGCTATTCTACACATTCAATAAATATCTGTGGACCACAATAAATATTGAACTTCTAGGGTAGCACTCCGATTCCCATGTGTATGGATATTGATAAATATTGAACATGTAGCCTAAGCCAAACAAGAAAAATATGTATAATGAGTATTTTGGTTCTTTCAGGGCTATGGTCGTGTGAAGCCTGACATTGTGACCTACGGCAGCAGTGTGCGAGGCTCAAGCATGAAGGGAGGTTGCCGTTCTCTGTCTGGTAAGCTGTTATTAGAAAACCACAAAACTATATTCTATATTTTATTTATTTATTTATTTAATACATGAATTATCGACAGTACATGTAGTTTTTTGTGATATTTCACCCTCCATGCTAGGGATGACCCTGTGTTATGGCGGGTGAAGTTTACAGTTAGTGGATATACATTCGTTAGTATAGATTGAAATTTTTAGTAAATTAAGGAATTATTGATATATATATATATAGTTCACAGTAATCAGTCTTATACATATAATGCTGCTTAGATAGTAAATAAAGATATTTTATGTTTTGCCTGCTCTATAGTAAGAAAATGATATACTTATAGTTAGATTGGGTTACAAGAAGATGGAGAAGTTAGAGAATTATTATAAAATGAGAAATTTGAGGAGTTGTTAGATATAGATCATACTAAATAATCTTGTACATACATGCCGCTAATTTAGAAAATAGAGATATATTATGTTTTGTCTGAAAAGTGATTAAATCGATAGAGTGTAGAGTGAATGGGTGTTAAAATTGTAATGTATCCCATGTGTAAGGATCCATTTCGTAATTTGTTTTTTAAAGGAATGGGGTTGACTCAACGTTTTTAAGTTTTCAGGGATAAGGTTAAAGATTTTAGGAGCTAGGAAGAAAAATTGTCTTTGAGCTGACGTGGTGTGTAGTGTAGGTACATTGTAGTGTCTGTTGGTTATTGTTCTGGTGGTGTAGTTGTGTTGTAAGAGAGTTTTGTTTTTGTATTTGAACAGGAAATGTATTAGCATAAATTTTAAATGGAGTTGCCGTATGTTTAAGACGTTATACTCGATGAGGAGTCGTTTGGAGGGGTATCTTGTCGGTCGCTTGTTAATGACACGTATTACCATTTTTTGGGCTTTTAGTAGAGGTTCGATGATAGATTGTGCACAGCCACCCCAAGTTATAATGCCGTATGCTAATAGAGATTGGCAGAGAGCGTAGTAAACAGTTTTAAGAGTTGAGGTAGTAAGGATATTTCTTAGGGTTCGGAAGACATAAGAGAGTTTGCGGATGCGTGTGGTTAGACTGGCCAAGTGCTGATCCCAACGAAGGTGTTGATCAATGATGACCCCCAGATATTTTATGTGGGTGGCGTGTTCCAAGTTTGGGCAATTACAGGAAGTGCAAGTTCTTAGACAGGAGTGAATTATTATATTCTGATTGTTGGTAGGTTGGGTTGCAGCAGAAAGACTGAAGGTTAAGAATTTTGTTTTTCCAGCATTAAGGGTTAGGAGGTTATCATCTAACCATTTCTTTATCTGGCGTATGTCGTTTTGAGCTATGTCGAATGCTCCTTTCCAGGTTTTGTGTCTAGTTATCAGTACAGTGTCATCTGCAAAAGATATTAGTTTCCCGGTTATGGGAAGGTTACAGAGATTGTTGATGTAGATGAGGAACAGAATAGGGCCTAGAACACTTCCTTGTGGGACTCCGAAGTGGATTGGTAAGGGGTTACTTGTTATGTTGTTAATTTTCACAGCTTGCGATCTGTCGGTTAGGTATGATGAGAACCAGTTAAGAGTTCTACCTCGGATGCCTATTTGAGATAGTCTTTCTAGAAGTATGGGGTGGGAAACCGTGTCAAATGCTTTGGCTAAGTCTAGGAATATGGCTAGGCAGGAATCACCTTCGTCCAGGCTGTTAGTGATCTTATTCGTCAAGTCTAAGATTGCAGATTCTGTATTTAAATTATTTTGAAAGCCAAACTGATTAGGCGAGAGAAACTTCTGGGTTTCAAGATGGGAGACAAGTCTACTTTTAACAATTTTTTCAATGATTTTTGACAGGACACTTAGCAAAGAAATGGGTCTATAGTTTTCAATATTTGTTTTATCGCCACCTTTATAGATTGGGATAACTGTTGCATGTTTTAGTCGGTGTGGGAAAGAACCGCTTTTAAAGCTTAGGTTAACGATATGTTTTAACGGCATTGTAATAAAGTGAACTATGTGTTTTATTATGTAAGGAGAAATATTGTCATTACCAGCAGCACTGTTTGTTTTAATGGTGAGTATTGTGTCAACTATTTCTTTATTGGAGGTAGGGGCTAGGATTAGTTCCGGGTGCAAAGAGCTCTGTTGTCTTACCCGTGAGGTTAAGAGATTTTGTGTTTTGTTTGTTGCTTTTAGAATTTTGTTGGCTAAGTTCGTGCCGATGTTACTGAAAAAATGGTTGGCATGATCAGCTAAGGTTTTTGGGTCATCATGGACTTGGATATTTTTCCCATTTATGGCGAGTGATTGCATTTTGAATGAGGTTTTATTGTTTTCTGAGATGTCATTGACTACGTTCCAGATTATTTTACTGTCATATCCCGATTCTTCAATTTTTTTTTTGTAATAGTTTTGTTTGGTTATTGTTATGAGATTATTGCAAATGTTACGATATTTTTTATAGAAGCGCAAGAGTTGAGGGTCTGGGTTGTTTACGGATTGTTTATGGAGTCTGTCTCTTTTACGTATACAGAAGATAAGGCCATTTGTAATCCATGGTTTTAGTTTCTTTTTTTTGTTCGATGCCATTATAATGGGGAAAGTAGCGTGGTTAATGTGGGCAGTTAGTGATGCAGAGAAATTTTCAAGAGCGTCGTTGACATTTTCAGAAAGCAGGGTAGATTCCCATTTTTCTTCTTCAACATACTTTATCAAATGAACCATATTAACAGTTTTATGGGAAGGATTACTGGACTTAGGGGGAGTAGATTTTGAGTTGTGTAGTTCGAGAATGGTTGAGTAATGGTCAGTTACAGTGGATTCGAATACAGCTGATTTAGCGGTTCGCTTTGATCTAACCATAATATGATCTATGCATGTCTTAGTAGTGAGGGTGACTCGTGTAGGTGTGTTGATGTGTGGTATAAGGCCATGTAGTGCCATTAGGTTTAGGTAATTTGTAGCGTGGGGGCTGGATTCATTTAGGATGTCTATATTTATGTCACCGATTATGATGAGATCCTTAGTTTTTTCATCGATATTTTTTTCGAGAGAGTAGAGAAAAGGGGTGACATTGTTGGACTTTGGGGAGCGGTATATTGCGAGTATATTTAAGTTATCGATTGAGATATTAAGACAATTTGCATGGTCGACTGAAATTTCGGATACTGCATGTTTTAGGTTAGACTTGACATAAACTATGACCCCATCGGATTGGGACCTGTGCTGAGACGTGTTGTACACAGAGTAGTTGTTTAATAATTTCGGGATGTAATTAACGTTAATCCAGCACTCTGACACAACAATGATGTCAAATTCATTTCCTATGTCAGTAAGTTGAACAAGTAGGTTATCAAAGTTTTTGTTGAGGCTACGGATATTCATGGCAAATACTCTTAGGGCTTCTGGTTTGGAGATAAATTTTTTTAATGCATTTGTGTTGTTTGTCGTATGTGCCGTGATATTAAGAAAGTTATCAATTGGGTTAATTGGGTCCATTATGGGCATCTGTGTATGGTGGGTGTTTGAGTTCATCAACGACTGGGTAAGATAGGTTAATGTATAAGTATATTGTAAGACCAAGACATTTATTATTCGTTATGTGTCTTTGCAGGTGCATAGTGTCTTCTGTGTTTGAAAGAATAACAATAATTAGACAAGTAAAAATACATAGGAGATCTACAATCATAAAGTATATTAAGTGCATTGAAAGTATGAAATTTGTATGTATGATTATAACTTTATATATGAAGCAAGAATAGGAATCATAGCAGGTTATTAATATGATTATAAGAATGGAATGGATTACATGTATAAGTGGATTTAGACAAGTAAGGATACAATCCTTCAGCGTTGGTGTTGAAGGTATGTGGAATGCATGTAATTTGTTGTGGTTATAAACAATGAGATGCAAAAGGTTAGTTTCACTTGTGGTTATAATTATACTAATTTTGTATTTATGAATGAGGATGTTAAGATGATAGAAATTATTTGAGTAAGTGGTACCACAGGTTTTTAAAAGCGGTAGTTGTAATGAGAATTTTTTCCAATATATGTTCATAGTTATGATACAGTTCCAGAGTTCAATGACATTTATATTGATATAAGTGATAATTTTCTGATACTGAGAGTTAATAGCAATAGTAAGTAGTTTATACTTTGTTATTTCAAGATTATAAGTGAAGTTTAGGTAAGGATTGTTGTAATGGAAAAATCTTTTCAATTTGTAATATTTTGAAAATATGTAAGTATTGTGGCTTCTATATGCTGTTTTTGTGAATTTGTATATAATGAAAAAGGTATAAATAAAGAAGTTTACAGTGTTGGCAAAGCTATGAAAAAATAATTCGGGGTACGTTGGATTTAAAAAGTTACAAATACGTATCATACTTATTATAGTAATGGATTTTATGATAGGCAAGATAGGAATAATATTATTAATTAAGATATGATTTGGGTGGATAATAAGATATAGTATATCAATACTTGGGAGTGAGTACGGCTGCATAGTGGGGAAACATAATACAAGCATATTTATTAGGTGTGGATTCTCATATGTAGAGGAAAAATTTGATATCTCTTTAGAACATATCATAATAATTAAACCTGCAGAATTATAAGTGGTACAAATAATATCAATTTTACTATAATGTGCATTAAAGAAGTAGAGTGGGTGATGAGAAAATATGATAGTGAGGTTTTTATTTTTCATTATACTATAATGGAGTAGCTGGTGATTAGAGTTAGAGTTAGGCATACTTTGTGTCCTTAGTCATATTATTTGGCGTTTTACTCGTGCGATATCTATGTCATTGCGGATTGTTATTATATTCGAGTCATCGGTCTGCCTGAGTAAAATACGACCTGATTTCACCCATGTATATTTGAAGTGATGATCTCTAGCAAATTTTTTTGTCTGGGCCAGTAGAAATTTGCATTTTGGAGTTAAGTGTTCCGAAATGTAGATTCGATTTCTTTCCTGCGAGTATCCTAGATCTGCTGTGTTAAGCTTGTTCGAGTTGCTGTTAGTGGATTTCATATATATTTTGATTTTGTCTAACCAGACGTCTCGTGCTTGAGTGTTTATGAATGTAGCTATAATGGATCTCGTGGTTTTATCGGATGTTTTTTGTCCCAGCCTGAAGATTTTTGTGATTTCGGTTTGCAGAGGAGTGGAAGTATTATTGTAGTTGATAATATTTGATATTTTCTTCATTATTTCCAAGTTGTTTTCAGCGGTTGTTTCGGGAACTCCTCTAATTTCGATGTTGCAGAGAAGGCTTTGGTACTCCAGTCGATCAATTTTTTCATCTTGTTTAGAGATTATATTTTGTAAGACAGCATACTGATTTTTTAGTTCGATTACTTCAGAGTTTACTTTATCATTTGATTTTTCGATGATATCTAGACGTTTTTTCATATCTTGTTGTTGGTCAGCAATGAATTGTATGGATTTGATGATTTCATTGTTCTGTAGGACGATTGCTTCATATTTATTTAGATACGAATCGAATTTTTGCTCAACAAATTTCAATACATCTGTTTTGAATGTTTGTAATTCCGATGTAAATATTTCAGAAGTTAAGATGCTGCATTTTTTGTTTTGGTTATTACCGCCATCTGTGTTTTCGGTTATGATATTTTCTGTGTTATTGGGCAGGTCACTTTCCAGTATCTGTGGTTGGGGTAGCTGTTTTGGTTGTTTGACAATAGATGTCACATCATCGTTTTTAATTGATTTATTCGATGGCTTGAGATTTTTTATCTGTGTTAAGCAGTTTTTACACTTCCACTGAGTGCTTCTAGCGCTGCGCCGAGATGTTTCAGAGATTTCCGCACAGGCGAGATGGAAGTTGCCTTCGCAGGTACAGCACGAAATACAATCTGATGGGTTTTCGATGTTTTTTCCGCAGGTAAAGCATTTTGTAAACATGGTAGAGGTTTTTTGCTTCAGGCTTTAATAAGAGGGAAACCACTTATGGTTGATATTTGTTTGAGTTATTGATGAGGAGCACCACTACCACTGTGTAAGTTTCACTTTATGTTTGTTAATGATAGCCGGTACGTTTTAGAGCAAATGACAGTTGTGGAGGTATTACGATGAGTTTTGTGCACTAAAAAATCCACTTCTAGCTATGAAAATACGCTGGTTTGGCGCGCGATATCCAGTTTAGAATATTTAGGCACTTTTGATTCAGTTCACTGTTTTTTTTAATATTTATTTATTATTATTTTGATGCAAGTGAGCAAGTGACAGTTGTGGAGGTGTTACGATGAGTTTTATGCGCTAAAGAATCCACTTCTAGAGATGTAAATACGCTGGTTTGGCGCGCGATATCCAGTTTAGAATAATTAGGCACTTTTGATTTAGTTCACTGTTTTTCTTTAATGTTTATTTTTTATTATTTTGATGCAGGCATAGAAATACGTTAACACTCTGTAGTAGGTAGTATTATTATCTATATTGTAATGTTCTTTTATTGTGGCCTTACTAGCCCACAAATAATGAGATGTACACGTAAGTTCTTTTCGTCTATTTATTGTAATGTACAATGGATTGAATAGTATTATATTATTGTTTAACGTAACGAGTGATTACTAAGGCTACTGAAATGGTTCTGCCCGCTGCCACGGGAGAGACCGCTGTCTGACCCATGAGACGTTCGTCAACGTTCGGCGGAACCCGAACGTTTCCGAATGATCCAATACATGGATAATTACATATACTACATATATGTATGTAGATGAATTCCGATTGGTACTTTGCTGGAGTCCTGCATTGCAATAAATATCAATTATGTAGCACCTTTATTCTTTTTGACGTCTTCTTGGAAATCACGCTTGGTTTTATCCCTTCAAAAATATGGAGTATTTTTCAGATGGTCTAAATATTGCCCTATACAATCAAATGCAAATAAATGCAAGATTTCTGAACATATCCGAAAACGAAAACAGTTTTTGAAAGGTGATGAAATAAGCTTTCAAATGAACATTAAGAAGAAGTGCATTGACTATCGATATAAGCCTGATGAGTCATGTCCTTAAATTATTCCTTAAAATAATACATGCCAAGATACGCAGTAAGTGCGAGCAGAAACGCATTTGGGACACTTGAAGCATTATTGTCTGTCGACGTACTATTGCAAAAGTGTCATGACCAAAGAAAGGAAGTCTTAGCTTGTTTTATTGAAAGCAAAGCAAAGGCAAAGCTTACGATGTGGAGGTAATCCACCTCTTACCCGCCCTGGTATAAGTAACAGATGGTTACTCCTTCAAGGCTCTCGCAAGGACTCTAATTTTTTTGAAAGAACGAATCTACATTTAAGTTTGAACGAATCTAGACCTCCAGTGTCCCTGCATACGGTGTTAGGAAGCAGTATGCAAGTGCTTACATAATATACAAAATGCGAAAAATATAAAGCAAATCAGGGATAACTAATTAAAAAAAATACCAGAAAAACATAAAAGGCCGCTGCTCGCAGGGTAATGGCATCTTGCGTATGTTGCAAGCATCTGCAAGAAAAGATAATGAAAACAAGTATTGTGATATGAAGAATGCTTGTGTCGGGTGGGATACCTCTCCCGTCATCTGGCAGTACCAGCCAGAATGTGTATGGTGGTCGGTCTGCCGTGAATGAATCTCAACGTCCGCGCCCTTTAGCCGGTTTCTCGGTTGTGCCTTGACGATAGTAAGTGAGAAGTAGGGGAACGTACCCGAAGACCCTAAGGATGGAAGCGTCGAGTTGCCGGAGGCAGGGCGGAAGGACGCCGAGTTCGCCCAGCCAAACCTCAGGCCCACACATGTCGCTGGGGGAGGCGCAGATGAGTTGTCAGGATTCCATTCCGAAAAAAAAAAAAATTTACGCCAGTGTATGCAGAAGCGAGGTCTAACTCACCCCCAAAATGGGGAAGTTGACAATACAGAACATTTACAGTTCAGTTTCAGCCACAAGGGTCGGAGCTTATTGCTGAATCGCTAAAACAGAGAAAAAAATTGCAAAAAAAAAAGAAAAACTAAAAATAAGAGAACATAATACTTAGTGAAGAATAACAGTTAGTTACAAGTAGAATATATTATATACCATGTTTTTAATTTGGTCAGTAATAACAGAAATGTATCAATTTGTTTTGAGTGAAGGAGTCCTCAGGACCTTCGCTCTCCATTCGGCACATCGAAGTCTGAAATGGGAGAAAAAGCAGAAAAACATGAAGTACATAAAGATTTTAACCCCTCCGAATTTTCGAGAATATTAGCTTTTGGTGTCTTAAACGAAATCACATTTTACGAAAACTTTGTATTATTACCGCTTCACAATTAAAGCTCTATAAATGAAACATTTCTGAACGTAGCCGAATAGTAAAAACTGTTTTAGACAGGTTACAAAATAAGCTTTCGAATTATTATTAACACAGGCTAGCCTAGTGAGGCAGGTTATGAGAAACCTAAATTTATAATTATAAATCTCTATTCTTTAATTACCTACTGTATATATGTATTTTGTTTTTTGATATTAACTTTCGTACGTATGCAACTTTTAAACTGTACTTTTACTGTACTTATGATGTACTTTTTGTTTTTGTAGTTATAAATCTTCATTTTTTTTTTTTTTTTTTGTTCAATAAAGATATATATTTTACGCACCAGATTTAAATGTCCGGGTTTAATTTTCCCCACAGGAAAAACTAAACCCTTTCACACACTTCCCAAATGATCATCTGGTCAATCCACGTTATGCAATTGCACTATATGTATTATAATTACAAAACAATACAAGAACAACATGTCAACCTACCAGAGACCAGATGGGAAAATAATTCACCGACTCCAGATATTTTCATATCAGAGGGTTCGGCTCTGTGGAATTCCTAATTGAACCTATAAATCCTACTGATCCCTCAATATAAATATTTAAAAAATCTTTTGTAATCCTACATGTATTTAAAATTACCGATTTTTGCATTTTTATGTATAAATTCTTTGACAAATCTAATACGCCTAAATTTTGAATCAGAGACCTAGGTATAATGCCAGTAGCCGAAATAACAAATGGTAATATTTTTATATTCCGAGAATGCCAAATTCTTTTAATCTCATTTCCTAAATCTGTGTATTTTCTAATTTTTTCAGAAACAGTTTTTTGAATATTACAGGAATTTGGAATAGCTACATCAATGATATAAGTTATTTTTTTAATTTTGTCATGTAAAACTATATCAGGTCTATTATGACTAATTGTTCTGTCTGTTAGTATAGTTTTATCATAATATATTTTATAAAATTCATTTTCTAAAAATGAATTTGGTTCATATTCATAATATGGTACTATATTACGGCAGTCAATCAAGTTATGTTTAATTACCAAACTTTGGTGGATTATTTTTAAAACCTGATTGTGCCTAAATGTATACTCGGACGGCGCTAATATAGAACATCCCGATATAATATGTTCTATAGTTTCCGGAAAAGCCAAACATTTTCTACATAAATCATCAATTTGATTTATATCTTTGATTATATGCTTCCTATAATTTTTAGTATTAATGACTCTATCTTGAATGGCAAGCATAAATCCTTCTATTTCTGCGCTCAACTCTCCAATACTCAACCATTTGTTTGACGAAAGTTTGTCAACATACGTTTGGTTGAGATAATTGAAGTGTTTTGCATGAATAATTTTATTTGACCAGGAATCTAATAATTCCTGGTTAGTATTTATAAGAATGTTGGCATTCTCGTCATATAAATTTAAAGGTGTAATGTTTCTATCTGCCTTACAAATTATTTTGTGCATTTCTGAGCTATTAGCTTTCCTATGGAAAAAAATTCTAAGCATTTCTACCTGATTGTGTTTCAAAGATGTTATTTTGACTATACCTCTACCTCCTAAATTTCTAGGTAAATTAATTTGGATGATGGCAATTAAACTTTGTTAACGTAGTTCTAATTAATCGTTCTAAACTATCTAAATCTGTATTGGACCATTTAATTATGCCAAATGAGTACGTTAATAAAGGTATTGCCCAAGTATTTATTGCTTTTACTAAATTTTTAGCAGATAGATTGCATTTTAAAATTTTTCTGATCCTAGTTTGAAATTTAATCCTAATATCATTTTTAATACTAGTGTGATCTAATCTATTCGATTGCGGGTATCCTAAATATTTATAAACATCACCCCCTTTCATACTTTTAATTTTGAAATTTCTAAATATACCCTCGTCTCCATCTACAATTTTGCCTTTCTCTATATGGATCGTTTTACATTTATCTAAACCAAAAGTCATTTTAATATCATCTGAAAAAATTTTAACTACCTTAATCATTTTTTCTAAATTTGATTCAGAATTTGAAAATAATTTTATATCATCCATATATAATAGATGTGAAACTATACTACTCTCTCTTGTATTACCCTTAATTTTTATTCCAAACTTGCTTTTAATTAACATTTTAGACATAGGATTCAATGCTAAGCAAAACCAAAGAGGACTCAATGAGTCTCCTTGAAAAATCCCTCTTTTTATTGAAATGCCCGGTACTACTATTTTCTTACCTTTTAAATTTACTAGTAAATCTGTATTCCAAAAGGACATAATATTTTTCAAAAAGCTAATTATAATTGGGTTAACTTTATATATTTTTAATATTTTTATTAGCCACGAGTGCGGGACACTATCAAAAGCTTTTTGATAATCTATATAACAAGTATGTAAATTACGCTTTTGATTTTGAATTTGTTTTAAAATTACAGAATCAATAACTAATTGTTCTTTACATCCCATATGTTTTCTGCGACAACCTTTTTGTTGTTCAGATAAAATATTTTTTTCATCCAAATGAGTATATATTAAATCTGTCAAGCAAGAGGTTAAAATTTTGTATATTGTCGGTAGACATGTAATGGGTCTATATTGAGAGGGATTATTAATATTTTCGCTTTTAGGTAACATATAAGTAATGCCCTTAGTTAGAAAATTAGGAAAATTTTGAGGTTGTTTGACAAGATTTGAAAGATTTTTTGCAAAAAGAGGATGTAAAGTAGTTAGACGTTTGTACCAAAAATTATGTATCCAATCGCAACCCGTGGCTTTCCAATTATGAGTATTTTTTATAATTTTGGCTAACAATTCAACCGATATATCAGAAAAACTCATTTGTTCAATGTCTGAACAATTGAGTTCTTCATTTTCTATCCATGAACCTGCCTCATTATGTTTTATATCTTTACTCCAAATGTTTGTCCAAAAATCGCGCATATCTGATTCAGATGGCAACGGAATATTATTATTATTATTATTATTATATTACAAATAAATATTAACATTTGTAAATATTAAAATTTAGAATGTAAACATTAAAAAAATGTGAAAATGACTCACGTGATGTTTTTATGTGAAAACGGTACTAAAATCACAGATTATGTAAACAACAATACTTATTCTATTGTATAAATGTGTAATAAACACTTTTGTTACCTCACTTTTTTATCATTTCATATAAAAATATTTAATAGAAATTAACAATGTTGGGCGCCCGTAAGAAAATTGGCGGGATAAATTATGTGTCAGACTGCGCGTCTGACAGAATGTTCTTTTTATGTATTTCTATGGACAACTTGAATAGAGATGTGCAGCATGATTCACTATCGACATTTCACTTTTTATTTTACGGATGTAACTAAAACAATAACGGAATTATAACAGTTTCTATGGAGACACACGCGCTGACGTGTAAACACGCTTATTGTACTTGACTGCTGTCGTATTTTTAACGCATATATCTGCTTACGTTGCGGAGGGGTTAAACCACCAGGAATTTATCGAAGTAAAAACAAAATATTTTCAACTCTGCTTGGATCTAAAATCTAAGGAAACATAAAGGCAGTGAAGATAAAGATATAGAAAACCAAAAAAATCAGAGCAATGGTAATAAAAGAGATGAGAAAGAAAAGTCAGTGGTCATCAGGAGCAAATACACCAGGCATCTGAAACTCACAATGATTTTACAGCTGGTCAGCAACTCTAAGATCAGGCCATCTCTCAACCCAAACCTTTGTAAACTTCCGCAGGCACTCGAAGTTCACCTTATTCGAGACGAGATCAGCGTTCCATACTGGTCTCGTGGTCGCTTGTAAACCATCCAACATTTCCTCTCGAGCATCCGTCATAATCTCACAATGCCACAGAATGTGCTCGGCTGTTTGGTCCGTATTGCCACACGCGCAGTTTGGATGGGGGGATAGAGAGAGACTGTGCAATCTTCCCCTAAACTCCCCATGCCCGGACAGTAATTGGGTCACATGGTGGTCCCTTACAATGTGTGCCCCTTCCATTCTGAGTGTAACTGACGGGAAGAAGGAGTAGGTCCATCTTCCCGTATTCGACCTGTCCCATCGCTCTTGCCATTCTCTCAGTGTTCTTTCTCGCATCTCTCTAAGAAGACCTGGGAGAGACACTGCCCCGCCTGGTATTATTAGTTCAACACCTAGGTGTGTAGCGGGTCTTCCTTTTGTCAGGCTTTTCTTTGTTAGCACCTCCCTGATTTCAAGATCAATTGGCAAAATGCCGGCCAATACTGGCAAAGCGTCCGAAGCAACTGTTCTATAAGCACCCGAAAGCGCCAGCAAGGGGACTCGCTGGCCTCTCTTGAGCGCCGAGAGTATGAGTGCATTCTCCAGGCGGTGCTCCCACACAGAGGCCGCACACGAGACTTGCGCCACGTAAACCCCCCTATATAAGAGACGGAGCGCTGGAGAGCGCAATCCCCACTCGGCAGTAGAGATTCTTCTCAATTTCAAGAAGAGGGCCTGGGCCTTGCTTGACATGTCTTTAACATGGGTCAAGAATGAAGACGTTCGATCCAAATTGACTCCTAGGTATGTAGTGTTCTCAACGAATCGGATATTGGTATCTCCCATTTTGATGGTTGGATTTCTACTTCTATTGAGGTTACCCTTCATCAGGAGTCCCATAGTCTTGTGGGGAGCGAAGGTCAGCCGGTTTCTCTTTCCCCATTCTAAAATCACACTTAAAACCTCTTCAGCTTTACTCTCAACTTCCTTTCTGCTGTTCCCCGAGACAAGATACAATTTATCATCAGCGTAGTCCACCGAGATACATCCCTCAGGTAAGGGCAACCTGGAGGAATTGTCAAACACAATATTCCAAAACTCAGGTCCAAGGATTGAACCCTGAGGACAACCCATGTCAACTCCTCGTTCAATCAGGTAGTCTCCAAAAGAAAGGATGATAGTTCTGTCGCAGAGGTACAGCGCAGATCTTGAACAGGTTTTGTGGACATTTCCTATTTTTGAGCTTGGCAAGTATCATCGGCCACCACGCGTGATCGAAGGCACCAGTAATATCGAGGAAGATTCCTATTACGTACCTCTTTTGGCAAGCCTTCACCCATTCAAGCGCATACGTGATGGCGTGCTCAGTGGACATACCAGGGACAAAACCAAATTGACACTCGCAGGGTGGGGATAAGGTTTGACGTAAACGCTGTCTAATCAGTTTCTCCAGGATCTTCCCCAGGACAGGTAGCAGGGTGATTGGACGGTAGGCCTTCACGTCCGACCTTGGTTTGCCGTTCCCCTTTGGTATAATCCTAAGCACGCCCCTCTTCCATTCAGAAGGGAAAGTTCCTCTTCTCATGCACGTATCCATCACCTGGAAGAGCTCGTCCTTGGCGTGGATCCATACTTGCTTCGCTATTACGCCATTGAGCCTATCATGCCCTGGTGCCTTCTTAAGACCCAAACCCTTGATTATCAACTCGATTTCCGCTTTAGTTACTGGTGTCATCCTAACCTCCTGAGCGAGGTTTCTCGGTGGGAGCCGTGACAGATTTCTAATCTGTTTGTGGTGGTCGTTTTCCCCAATTATTGAATCTACAGGAACTAACTTGCCCAGAAGTGTATTGAGATTTCAACGTTCCTACCGTCCTTTTCGCTTATTACGCTAGTTAAATACCGATCAGAGCCTTTTCCCGTTTTATCTATGGCGCTGTGGACTTCCCACGGGTTGGCGTTGCCCACTTCTTGTACCCAATTATGCCATGCAGCTCGTTTCGCTGAGAGGACGGCTTGTTTGAAGGCTCTACGGGAGATATGTCGGAGAGTCATGACTGAAGGGCGTGTGTCTCCTCCTGCGTGCACTCGCCTCGTCTGGACACGCCCAGGGCTCGATAGGCTCTCTTGTAGGCCCCTTTCAGTGAAGTCAGCTCACTCGACCACCACGGCGTCCTGATAACAGTCTTTGGGTTTGATCTTCCCAAAGACCGCTCGGCAGCTGATACCACGGCTGCATTAAAAAAGTTCCCCAAATTATCCGGATTTCTTGCTGCTACGTCGTGAAATCCCCTTAAGGTATCACGTAGAGCTTCCCCAAAGTTATCCCAATTCGCCCTAGTGGTTTTGAAGTTCCAGGAGGATCTTGGGACTTCCGTCTTTTTGACACCCACGGTAAAACTTATAAGCCTGTGATCGGAGGCAATTGCGCATTCGTGAACTGTCCACTTTGATATCTTGGTCGCAACAGATCCAGAGCAAAGAGTTAGATCAATGTTGCTCTCACCATGCGTGTTCGAGAAAGTCGTATATATACTCTGTTCATTAATTATTGAAAGATCTTGCGCCGCAATGAGGTCTTCGACGGTGTCTGAGCGTTCCGTCCTATAGTTACAGTAATCGAACCACAGAGGCGAGCGAGCGTTAAAGTCTCCCCCGATAACTACGTTACATCCTTTAAGCGCGTTTAGAGCGCGCGTCAGACTCAAGATATGTGGTCCTACTGGGTTACAAAATTTAAAGTAAACTGAAATCAGAAAGATCTCAGTTGTCCCAAATTTAATAGATACGCAAGTTTGGTATTCGTTTGACAGTCCCACTAGAAGGAAGGGGCTGATCAATGAAGTATTGACCAGAACACCCGCCCCCGGTGAGGTGCCAGTTTCGAGTACAGCACCTGGATAGTTAATTGGTGTCTTACCTAGCCAAGTGTATTGCTCCTGGATTAGCAAAATGTCAATTTTAAGGTCAGACATGACCCGCAGCGCCTCGAGTGTGGCCGTCCGTGACCTCTGCAAGTTGATCTGACCTATGGAGAGGAAATTTTAGATTTTTTACAATATTACTGTTTAATTAATCACTTTAAAAATATTGTATGCCGCAAGGTTTGGCTATTGGGCCAAAACCTGCTTATTGGTTTTAAATCAATAAAAAACTTATATTCTTAACTTTTGACACTGTAATATCTACTTTTAACACTAAATTAACCTATTTTAATACTTAAAGTCTATGTTAAAGTTGTACAATTACACTTTTAATAACCATACTTCACCTCTTATAAACGTCACTTTCACACTTAATATTGAAGATTTTTAGTTAATTTTGGATATTATTCACTTAAGGGAACGTACCCATACTACGTGACACGTTTAGGGGGGGGGGGGGTCTTCAAAATGTCACGCTCCATACAAATGAGTGGCGGGTTGCTTAGGTTTTTGGTCACCGGGGGGGGGGGGGGGGGGTTAAAAATTGCAAAAAGTTGGTCACGTAGTATGGGTACGTTCCCTAAACTAGATTGATGTGAAGGGAATAACGTCCCTGCACACGATTGTACTAAAAAATTTGCTTTTGATTAAACTTTTACCAGATTTTGCAATTAAAAAAAGGGGCAAGATTTGAAATATTCCGCGCCAACCGGAGGTTGAAACTATTAAATTAAATTGATTAAAGCTTAAGATGTCTAATACCCGTAGCAACGCTGAAAGGGCAAAGAAGAGTGCTGCTGAGAACACCCAAGGAATAAATAATATGGCTTAAGAAAATGCAGCTAATTTAACAATAGACAAACCTCCGACAAAAATAGAAATGCTTATTCTTGTAAAATTAGCTGAAATTAAAATAAACTATAAAAAAATTACCACTATAGAAGAAACTAAGACGAGTTTGTCAAAGGAAATAATAGAATTTAAAACTTCAATCACAGCTCGTTTCGAAGAATACAAAACCTCACTTAATTTTGTTTACGACAAAATAGATGACATCGAAAAAAAAGTATCACAAACGGAAAAAAAAGTTAAAGAGCTAAGTATGATGGATATAAAACACAAGCTGCTAGAACAAAAAGTACATGAGCTACAAGAACAATTAGATGAAAAAGAGCGTCAAAACACGCAGACGTGTGCGGAAATTCGAGGAATTCCTGAAATTCAAAACGAGAAACTCAATAACATTATTTTAAAAATAAATAATGCTGTAAAATTAAACAAAAATGACATTGAGGACGCATATAGGGCGCCGGGAAAAAGAAACCACAAAGCAACAAGATAGATAATTATTAAATTCAAAAACCCAAATGGTCACGAGGAGTTTCTAAATGAAGCAAAAAAACGTAACAAAAATGCAGAAAATAGTGCCGACAGACTCAACAGTAAAATAGGCTTCTCGGGACCGAAAATGCCAATATTTATTAACGAGCTCCTAACCACCCACGCAAAAAGAATGCTATTTCTCTCAAAGCAATTAGCAAAAAAGAACAATTTCGCCTACGTATGGGTTAAGGCAGGGCGAGTCTACATTCGACAATAGGCAGACACGCGAGCGATCTTTATTCGCTCAGAAAACACCATCCTCGAAATAGAAAATTTACAAGCGAAAACTAACCATGGAAGTGACAGAAGTGCAACCTCGAATGACACAGCCCACGTAGCAGATGCATGACTGCAGCCTTATTCTATATACTCTCATAGCATAGACTTAATATTAATCACTTTCTGCATCTTATTTTACGTACGGATTCTGCATTTAACCGGTCACCAACTTAAGCAGATATATGCGTTAAAAATACGATAGCAGTCAAGTACAATAAGCGTGTTTATACGTCAACGCGTGTGTCTCCATAGAAATCGTTGTAACTCCGTTATTCTTGTAGTGATATCCCTAAAACAAAAATTAAAAGGTCGATAGTGGATCAAGCTGTACATCCCTATTTCAGTTGTCCATAGAAATACATAACAAGAATATTCTGTCATTCGTGCAGTCTGACACATAATTTATCCTGCCAAATTTCCTACGGGCGGCTCGACCGCGCTCGACATTGTTAATTTTTATTCAATATTTTTATTTGAAATGATAAAAAAGTGAGGTGACAAAAGTGTTTATTATACATTTATACAATAGAATAAGTATTGTTGTTTACATAATCTGTGATTTTAGTACCGTTTTCACATAAAAACATCACGTGAGTCATTTTTACATTTTTTTAATATTTGCATTCTAAATTTTAATATTTACAAATGTTAATATTTATTTGTAATATAATAATTCGAAAGCTTATTTTGTTACCTTTCTAAAACAGTTTTTACTATTCGGCTACGTTCAGAAATGTTTCATTTATGAGCTTTAATTGTGAAGCGGTAATAACATAAAGTTTTCGTAAAATGTCATTTCGTTTGAGACAATATACTTCCTCTAAAATGGCTTCAACATTAAATATTGATTTTGAAATTTCATCTAATGAAGAACACACTTTCACCAATTCAACAGATTTTAAAGTAACCGTCGCCGAAAATAACTTTCTGAACATAATTCCTCAAAATATTAGAAGCACTCAAAAAAACTTTGACAATTTTGCAGTATTTCTACAAGACCTTAACACTCATTTTGATATTATCCTTTTAAGTATTGTCACATAGTTCGACCCTGAGTGACGTGCGTTCGCACGACAACTCAAGTTTAATAAAAAATGGATGTACTAACATTAATAGAAAACATTAAAAGTGAACTAAATAACATTTCGACCGTAAAGGACACAAAAATTAGAAATAACCTGGAACAAACGATTCAACTACTAGAAGAGCATGGAAACGGGAAAAAAACCATTTCCAAGAACAAATTATTGAACTACAAAAAAAAGTAATCATCAAGCTGGAAAAAAATTATGAATAAAAATCCTACGCAATGGTAAAAGAAAGGACTGTTCAAATCGAAGAACCCAAATTTGCAATCTTAACCCTCTCGAGCATGAATTATTAAATACCATTAAATAAAAATGTTTAAGGATACTTTCTTTGGTTAAATGGGTTTAGAAAATGAAGAAAATTTTTTATTTTTTTCACCCTTATTATAAATTGGTCAAATTGACGGGCCTCCAGGGGCGTGCACTCCATATAGGCACATAAGCACTGCCTACCCTACCGGTTTTGTAAAACATAAGCATGTAAATAATACTATAATTTATTAAATTATTGCTAAAAATAAATACACACTTTCAAAAATAAGCGCGAAACTACGCGAGCGGCATGCGGCACTAACCACAAAACATCGCATAATCTGTAACTAAAAACTACACGTGCGCCCTCCACTAAAAATGCGGCCATAGGCAGGAATTATGACTGCATCGGCTAATTTCATACAAAGTTATGAAATCAATGTTTACGAACTGTCGTTTTGAATTCGCCGATAGAGGTTTTTTTGTTCGTATGAAGCAGTGCTTTCTTGAACAAAATTAGCAAATATGGCAATTAGTGACGACAGTGACATCTGTTGTTTTCTATTTATACCAACCAGTTGTCTTTCGCCAGTACAAATTGTCGGTTCAAAAACGTTTCTCGTATTTTAATTGTGAGTTATCTGATAAAATATGGAAATTTTAACCTGTGAAACTTGTTGTAGTGAAGGAAATATTGTGTGTTTAAATAATTTAAAAAACAATGGTTTTTCTCGGTTATCTTTTAACGAAAAAAAACTAATAATTTGTGTGGGGAGACGTACGCCTAAATTAGACAATTTAAATCAAATGAAAACACCATCGGTTACGCGACGATTCAATATGAAATATTATGAAGAGTATCACGGCTAAAAAACGTGACATGTCAGAAAATCATATAGAGTGTTTGGGGTGTTTCTAAACACTTTGAAAGAGTTTGATTTTAATTTCCTCGATCTATGGTGAGGTTGTATTTGAAAATATGATTGGAATTATGAAATGGCAGCTTGTCAAAGATGACTAATTTTGGGGCCTCATATGAGTATCTCGTGTTCGAGAAGGTTAATCACCGCTGAAGGCAAAGAAACATCCGAAGACATAAAGAGTATTATCACCAAAACAATAAAAGCGCCTAACCTAGGAATCGGAATAAGTGGAATAAAAAAAGCAACAAACAATAAAATAATTATGACTTGCTCGAATAAAGAAGATGCTGAAAAATTGAAAGTTGAAATAAATAAAAATAAAAATGGAATATCTGCAACAGAATTAAAAAAGAAGAGACCGTGCATGATTATTAAACGTGTCGGAGGCGAATATAACGAAGATAATTTTCTAAATGATCTTATTTTACAAAACAGTGAACTAAACGATATAACAAATGAATCCATTAAAGTAACGAAAATATTAAAAAATAGAAGAAGTGATCAACTCCGTAACATAATAATTGAAACAACAGGCCCAATCCGAAATATACTACTAGAAAAACAAAGAATTAATATTGGCTTTGTCCGAGCGCATATACAGGATTGCGACCCTCTGATGCATTGCTACCACTGCCTTGGATTTGGACATACATCCCTTAAATGTCTAAACAAAATGAACAAACCCAGATGCGTACATTGTGCAAAGAACCACAAATTTAGCGTATGCGAAAAAAATAAAGAAGAAAAAGTGTCAAATGCTACAACTGCGACAAAAACAACAATTTATTTGGAACAAAAAATAATACTCAACATAGTGCAAATAGTGAAATATGTACTTACCGAAAAAGAATGTCTATTATAGCACATCATCGAATTGATTATGAGTAAGTTATGGACGATTTTCTAACTGAGGAAATTGATAAATTAACAGATGTTTCACAGTATATTTGCGACGATTCAAAACAATGTAACGAACTATTAAAAAAGTCCCAAATGTTTTCATTGTTCTACACCAAAACATCAGAAGTTTGCAAAAAAATCTGGATGAATTTGTAATAACACTAAACTTTCTCGAAATATTACCGGACATAATTGTTTTAACAGAAGCACACTTAAATATAAATAATGCTACCGCACTGTACGACATCCCTGACTATACATATAATTCATCCACAACGCATATTAATAAGAACTGTGGTATTGCTGTTTTCATCTTAAATAAACACAATAACGTCACAATCACTGAAATCAACATGAAGCTAGCAAACTGTCTAAAACTGAACTTAAAAGTAAATGAAGTTATATACAATATCATAGCTATCTACCGCACACACGAATCAAATCCAAACAGTTTCATTATAGAATTGGAACAATTATTGCTAGAACTAAAAGGTACTTGTAACGTTGTCACAGGCGATTTTAACCTGAACATTTTGAAAGAGGTAAAAGGTAAAACGAAGGAAGATTGTATAAATGTAATGACATTGCTAAACTATAAATCATTTATAAATATTTTTGGTTTTTTTGAAGAGTTTTAATTAAATGTACATTTGTTACTTAAATTAAATTTTTTCCGCGACCGGTTTCGATACAACCGTATCATTAAAACTTTTTAATTCTGCTCGTGAATGATACGGTTGTATCGAAACCGGTCGCGGAAAAAATTTAATTTAAGTAACAAATGTACATTTAATTAAAACTCTTCAAAAAAACCAAAAATGTCTAGAAATTGTTACATAGTTAATGCCCATGAAATACAAAAAAAAACATTTATAAATAATCCAACACGGAATGTCAGCAGACAAATTCCTTCCTGCATCGATCACATATGGTGCAACTCAAATAACAATGAAAAAAACATGTCAATATTATGGAAAACCAGCACAACCGATCACTACCCCTGTATATTTGTTACCAACATTGATAAAAGAAGTACCAACTCTAACAAAACTGACAAAAAAAAAATTAAATATGGAAATTTTAAGAACAAATCTTAAAATGGAAACCTGGGCATCAATATTTGAATCGGAAAATCCAAATACCTGTGCTGAGAATTTCGAAACAGTTTTCCAAAACCACATAAACCTATCCACACAAATAATTGTTTCTAAACCAAAATCTGCATGTGCATTAATTAAGCCATGGATAACCCATGGACTAGTGATTTCAATCAGAAATAAAGAAAAATACTACCACCAGTGTAAAAAATTACCAAATGATGAAAAAATCGCCACTTTCTACAAAAAATACCGAAACAAACTTGCGCTTTTAATTAGACTGACAAAAGAAAAATATTTTCGTGATAAAATAAAAAATGCTGGTTAAGACAGCAAAGAGTTCTGGAAAATCATCAATACAATAACCAACAAAAGCACAAAACAAAAATTACCAAATGAAATTACTCATCAAGGAATCAACACCGATACCGAAAAAGATCAAAAACTTTGTGGTAATATTTTTAATGATTATTTTGCAAATGTAGGCTCTAATATTGCTTGTAATATTAAACCAAACAATAGACAGACTCCCCAACCAGAGCAGAACTCAAATTTTGAAGAAGGTTTTCACACATTTGCTTCAGTAACTCACAAAGAAGTTGAAAACGCTGTATTAAGTTTACGGAGATCAGCAAGCCCTAACAAGCTATGACAACATAACTGTAAAAACATTGAAAGCCGTACGTGAGATAATCAACAAGCCAATTGCTCATATAATAAATGTTAGTTTGAAGAAAGGTATATTCCCGAACAACTATAAGAAAACTATTGTCACCCCTGTTTTTAAATCTGGAGACGAAAAAACTATTTCCAACTATCGTCCTATAGCACTCACATCAAACATAGCAAAACTCTATGAAAAAATTGTTAAAAAACAACTTAACAACTACATAATATCAAAGAAGATAATGAGCCCAAACCAGTTTGGATTTAGAGACAATCTCATCACCCAAGACGCGATTGCTAAATTAACATCAACAATAATGCAAAGGTTAGACAATGGGGAAAAGTCCCTTGGTATCTTCATCGATCTCTGCAAGGCATTTGATAGCATATCACATTCCAAACTTAACGAAAAACTAATGCAAATTGGATTGGACGGAATAGTGCTATCATGGTTCCAAAGTTATCTGAAAGAGAGACTTCAATATGATACACTAAGTGAACCCAAAACCTCATCTTTTGGTATACCACAAGGAACTGTCATCGGTCCAATCCTTTTTATAATATATGTAAACCAAATGTTCACTCTTCCTATAGATGGAGGTATTATATCATATGCAGACGATACTGTGGTTATCACTAGAGGGAAATCATGGGAAGAAGCAACGAGTAAAGCAAATATCAATATAAACATACTCAAAACATGGTTTGACCTTAATTGTCTCTCACTAAATACTGAGAAAACATATTTTATCCCATTATCTTTGAAAGAAAAAAATGTTGAAAACAGTATTACAATTAAAATCCATTCATCACAATGTGAAAACAAAAAGGAATGCGACAGTGCAATTTGTTTACAATAACGTGCAAAAATAGTATAAAGTATCAGGGTGTCATAGTAGATAGACACTTAAAATGGAAAGAACAAGTCCAAAATACAGTAACCTGAATAAGAAAACTTATATACTTATTTATTAGACTGAGAAACATCTTATCATACAGTATGATTAAAACTATCTATTTCTCTCTTTCCCAATCTATTCTACAATATGGTATAATCGGATGGGGTGGGACCTTCAAAACTAACCTCTTACCTGTAGAAAGGGTACAGAGGTTGATTTTAAAAGCCATCTTATGAAAACCGTTTGTATTTCCAACAACACAGCTATTTGACTCTTTTAGGATTCTCAGTCTAAATAAAATTTTCAAAAAGAACTCATTATTACAAACTCATAAAGATCATTTCAATCCATCAACAACAACTTTCACAAGCATAAACAACCGACCATGATCACGTGGCAATTTAGAAATTCCAAAATTTGAAACGACAACGCTTCCCAACACCATTATGCTTATCAAGGTATAAAATTTTTCAATGCTCTCCCGTATAAAATCAAGTCTGAAAAAATTTTAAAGTTTTTAAATCCCAAATAAAACAACTAATAGACCAACCCGAGATTAATTATAAGTTTTAAATTCATCATCACAATAATAACAAAAATATACTAGAACATATCCTCTAAAAATATTTCATCAGCATATCAAATTAAAAGCAAAGTACATACGCGTTATTTGTAGACACAAAATTGTTACAACTTTATTATATGTACCTACTTTTACAATACTGTCAGCCCATCCATTTCAAATATCAATGTTTCTAAACCAACGCTATGTACCTACTACCTACTTACAATCTACCTAATGAGTAAATACAATAATATTATTTTTATTTCTGATATATCTATGCCTTTATTATATTATATTGCATCCTATTCCAATTTAACTCTTATTTACTTTAATTTTATTCTTTATTCCAATTTAAGTTTATTATGTCGACTTGTCTTCATGGATATATATATATATATATACATCCCGCTATCATTGCTGCGTCTTCTAATGGTCCACTTTCATTCAATCCTGCGTCCGACCGTCATTCTGCGTCCGGTATACGGACGCAGGATTGAACACATGTAATTTCAAGTTTTCCCCACTCCTGTACCCTCATACAACAATTTGGTAGGCGGGTATGGGTACCGCCGCCCTGGGAACCATTTATTGGATGACCAACACCTCTGCCACAGGTCACCCCAAGTGGTTCGCTACGTTTGGTGACTTAGCAGGGGTGCCCGGGTTCTTGGGGTAATGTTTGTTCAAGTCTTGATGGCGGGTGCGTCGGCCCACCTTCTGCGTGGCGGGCCGGATTGGGAGATGCTGGTTGAGGGAGACCCTTTACAACCGGTTACCGCTGTCCGGGCCGCTCGGTAGTACAGGGGCCCGACCCTCAGGCTCACGACTGAGGGTGGGCTGCCCCATCAACGAGTGTAAAAACCCCGCCGCTGCTGTTGTGCCGGTTCGTGACCGGAGGGGACCCAGCAGTAGCGTTTGGGGCGCATTGGGTGACCTCTCCAGCCGGACTCTCCCTATCCATCGCCTTGCACCGCAGTGGGTGGATTGGATTCATTCGTTCGTCACTCTTGGACACTCTGATCCCCAGCTTCCTACCCACCCCTCATACCTTTTCCTTCCCAGACCTCCCTCCCCCCACACCCCATCATAAAAACATTTAAAATCATGACAAAACAAACAACAAAAATTAACATCATTACAGCGGCGAGTAGTAGGCGACCCCGGCACAGGCCAAAAATGTTGGTGAATTACACCAACATTCGCGGCCTGCATACCAATTTAAACTCCGTCCACCACCACCTTTTTTCTCAACGCCCCAACCTACTATTCCTGTCTGAAACGCAGATAGCCGAGCCTGTAGACGCCTCCTATCTGGACTGCCCGGGCTTCACCCTCGCAAGCAAGTTCAGACCTAAAGGAGGTGTCTGTCTCTATAGTCAAGCTGACGTCAACTGTGTGCGACTGTTGAATCTGGAAAACTCCAGATTCGATGTAATGTGGGTACGCGTCAATCTTGCCAGTACGGTAAGATTCTACGCGTGTTTATACCGCTCACCGAACCTTAGCGAATCAGACACGTCCGAGCTCTTCAAACATTTAAGCGTCACTATTGATGACCTCTTGCCCCGCTACCCTATGGCAGAGTTTGTGGTCCTGGGGGACTTCAATGTTCATAACGAACCTTGGCTGAAGTTCTCAGGATCAACAGACTCGGCTGGACGCCAAGCGGAATCCTTTGCCCTTTGCTACGGCTTGGAGCAAATGGTTCAGGAGCCTACAAGGGTTCCTGATGTCCAGACTCACCGTTCCAATCTGTTATACCTTTTTTTAACTACTGTGCCACACGGTTACAGTATTGAAGTCACAGCGCCTTTAGGATCGTCCGACCACTGCCTGGTGACGACATCAATCCCTGTAAACTTCAGACCACCAAACGAGAGGCTGAGGAGAAAAGTGTGGCACTATAGGTCAGCAGATTGGTTCGGTCTGCGGGCACATTTTAATGCTTTTCCATGGTCAGCTGTCTGTTTTCGGACTTCGGATCCCTCAAGATGTGCCCAGGAAATTGGTGAGGTCATCACATCCGCGATGGATGGCTTCATCCAATCTACTGTTAAGGAAACTGGTGTAGGCTCAAAGCCGTGGTTCAGTCGACAATGCGCTGAAGCAGTGCGACGAAAAAACGCGGCTTACCGAGCCTACAACATATCTAGAACATTCGAAGACAGAACAGCTTACAACAAAATGGCAAAGGAAACCAAGAGAATCATAAATAGGTCAAAATTTGAGCACGACCAGCAGATCAGCATGCCCGCATGGCAGCAGGCAATTCTGGTCGCTTGCGGGCTCAATAGGTCGCAATTTCTGCAAATCCAGTCTGCCACCTCTTACCAGATCTGACGGCTCACTAGCAAACACCGCCACCGAAAAGGCTAACTTACTAGGTAAAATGTTTGCGGATAACTCAACCCTCGATGACCAAGGTGCTGTCCCGACGTCGGTTCCTCACTGCGGTTTTCGTATGAAAAAGCTGAGGATCCGGCATCGGGAAGTACTCCATGTTTTATGAGGGCTTGATGTTAATAAAGCTAGTGGGCCTGACGGAATACCTGCCCTGGTACTGCAAAGGTGCGCTGCAGAAATAGCTCCAATTTTGACGAAGCTTTTTAAACTGTCCCTGAAGACTGGCTCTGTGCCCTCTGGTTGGAAAAAAGCGGTTATCCATCCTATTCCAAAGAAGGGTGACCGCTCCAACCCGGCCAACTACCGCCCCATAGCGATCACATCAGTTCTGTCTAAGGTGATGGAACGTGTGATCAACGACAAACTGCTCACTTACCTCGAGAAGAACAAAATTATTAATGACCGTCAATACGGATTCCGGCGGAACCGCTCGTGCGGTGATCTTCTCGCGTATGTGACGCATGTTTGGGGGCGATGCCTGGAACGTTTCGGTGAGACCCAAACGGTTGCACTGGACATATCCAAGGCCTTTGACCGGGTTTGGCGCCGAGGACTTGTCAACAAACTGCATTCTTACGGACTTCCCGCATCCTTGTGTACGTGGATTGCCGACTTCTTGAGGGAGAGGTCGATTCAGACGGTAGTCGATGGTTTCACCTCTTCCTCTCACTCGATAAATGCTGGCGTCCCGCAGGGATCGGTTCTGTCTCCAACTCTGTTTTTGTTGCACATCAACGACCTTTTGTCATGTGCACCAATTCACTGCTACGCGGATGACAGTACAGTTCATGATAGCTTTTTGTTTGACAAGCCCCCAAAGGGCTCACAAACTCCAACAGCTCGTAAGGCTTTGAAGCAAAGAATGGACGGTTACCTCGAGAGTGTTTTCTCTTGGGGTAAAAATAATCTCGTTGAATTTAATGTTTCAAAGACCCAATCTTGTCTGATTACGTCTAAAAGGGATCGCAATGAAAATCTAGTCTCTTTCAACGGAAGCAATCTTCCGAACAGGCCCTCCATTGATTTGCTTGGTGTAACCCTAAGTGACCAGCTCAGGTATGGGGGCTCCATCGAAGCCAGAGTAAAGTTAGCCTCCCAAAAACTGGGCGTACTGTACAGGGCCCGCAGATACTTTAAAAGTACACAACTGCTAACCCTGTACAAATCGCAAGTGCGCCCCACGGTTGAATTTGGCAGCCACCTCTGGTCTGGAGCTCCAAAATACCTGAAAAATACCCTCGACTCTGTGCAGAAACGGGCGGTCCGTTTGATAGATTCTCCCATCTTAACAGACGGATTGCAATCTTTAGAGCACAGGCGTCGGGTGGGAATGCTATCCTTGTTCTACCGGTATTACAATGGAAGATGCTCCGAGGAACTAGCATCATTGATCCCTTCGGCACCGGTGCATAGTCGGGAAACACGCCAAACGCGTGCCCAACATTTGTACACAGTTGACATTAGTCACATGAGAACGGGTCGTTTCTTCGACTCGTTCTTATGTTCAACAGCTCGGCTGTGGAATGATTTGCCGGCCTCTGTGTTTCCTCCTTCCTACAACATGGGTCTCTTCAAGACCAATGTTCATTCCTTCCTCTCCTCAAAAAGACCCTCCACACAGCATCCCAGATGACATAGGCCCTGAGGGAAATTATTTTCCTCAGGGCCTCCTGTGTGGAGTTAATGTAAAAAAAAAAAAAAAAATACAGTTCAAAAACGAAAATAAGCCAGACGCGGTGCGGTATTGGTACCTAAATCAACTGAAATATGCTATTTTAGTTCAGTGCTTTGTCACCGAGCGGCGAGCCGCGGCGCTGCAGTAGACGAGCGTATATTTTTGGCAAAATATACGTTACATTGACTCGCGTATCGCAGCTCCTACATTTGGCAACGTCGCTTTTCAATAGCGTTTCTTCTGATACAGATCAATCATGGTAAAAATATCATACATTGCTACTAAGATAAGAAAAAACAAGATTTCATTTAAATCCAGCCTGTCATTATGTTATTATTGTACAGCAAATATATCGGCGACTTTTTTTTTTATATGACTATTTTTAAACAAACGTTAGTTATTTTCTTATCCACGATTATAAATTCCTACAATGCGTAATCGTGTGCTACGCCACTCTATTACTATTAAACAAGAAAATATCTATGTGCTTAATATATTAGTAATTTGACAGTAAAAAAATATATGTGAGATATTTGGAGATTCGTAAAGAAGGCTGATGTAAGTATAATGAGTAAGATTAGAAAGAATAGGAGGCTGTAGAAAAAGTCGGGGACGCCCGAGGAAGACATGGTATGATTAAAAAACCAAAATTCTCGTGTCATGCCTAAAGACAGAATAAGCGTGATGATAAGTTTTTGTTAAATAATGTATATTTATTATTAAAAGCATGTTATTTTATTTGTTTACACATTTTTGTGCATTAGCTTTTCTTTTTTCCCCCTTTTCGTTTTAATAAGTCAGGAACGCTTCATACGTCATACATATGTCTGGTAATTGGTAATGTTATAATATCGTGACAACAAGCTTTTGGGTCCGTGCGGTTAAGAGGATTTAGCTTATAATTTTGTTATAAGGTTCGCTAAAGATCCTTAAAAATTGTTTCTCCTATAAGTGAAAATGCATTAGTTAATTCGAAAAGTTATCTAGCGTCCATCATGAAATACTTGATAAGCATTTATGTTATTCTTATTTAAATTTATTTCTTTAAAAAAATACAATATAGCGGATTAAAAATATTTTTTTATTAAATACATATTACTTCACATTATCATTATTAGTTCACACGCGGTAGAAGTGAAACCTTCAGAAAACTAAACTTCGAGAGAATGAGACGAATACGGAGTATCTGGAGTAGGATAGTTGTAGGATTTAATTATAACAATATTGTTACCAAGTATGAAAATTATTTTACATTTTATTCTACGAAGCACCGCACAAAGAAGACACCCATTAGTCAATCTCATTCTCTCGCAGGCTAAATCCTATAGATATAGGTATGCGTTCGTCTCTTTTTAGTGTCGCTCACAGAGTTTCGTTTTATAGAGTTTCAAATCACAACGGTGCTAAATAGCGATGAGAACCAATGGACAAGTACATGACAATTCTATTTTCCTTAATCTTTTTTTTTTTTAAAGAAAGACAAACATTCCCGGGCTACGAATAACCCATCAATGTTTGTAAACAACCTACAACCACCACACTAAGCAGAAATTATTGCTTTTGTTGTGATGGAGGACTTAGCCAGCCGAGAAATCGAACACGCGTCGCCCGGGTGGGAATGCCATGCCCACTCAACCACTGAGCGATTAATTCTGAATGGTGATCTTACGCCAGGGCGATACTGAAAGCATTTTACACAATAAAACGTGCAGCCCTTATTTTATTTTAAGTGATTAAATTGTGAAATAATGCAGATTAATCAAATAAAATAAACTGCGTGGAGCTAATGTAAAAAAAATATTAGCTCACTTGGCGATATGATTTGGGAGGCGGGAATGGGTACCGCCGCCCTGGGAAACTTTATTGGATAACCAACACCTCTGCCATAGGTCACCCCAAGTGGTTCGCTACGTTTGGTGATTTAGCAGGGGTGCCCGGGTTCATGGGGTGAGGTTTGTCTAGGTCTTGGAGGCGGATGACTAGGACCCACTGAACCCCAGATTCCTACCCACCCCTTAAACCCTTTTCCTTCCCAGAACTCTCCTCTCCTTCCTTTCCTTTAAAAAACCCTCCACACAGCATCCCCAAAGATGACATAGGCCCTGAGGGAAATAATTTTCCTCAGGGCCTCCTGTGTGGAGCTCATGTAAAAAAAAAAAAAAATGAACCCATGACTTCCTGATAGCATTTTGAGAGCCTTACACCTCGACCACGGATACCACGAGGTAGAACCCGATGATTTTCACGGCAGTTGTGGTTGATGTCCTCGATATGTAGGTATCCGCTGTCGTCGAGAGATACTGCTGCACTGTTGTCAAAAATGACGATTAAAATTGTTATCTTTTTAACGGCATAAACCGATCATTAAAGTAATGCAATATTCCAGAAGAAAAAATTAATGAATGAATCTCTTTTTCGTTATTTGTTTTTGGGGTGTTATGCCGTGTTGCGCTACCTCCTTCTTTAGCCAACGTTTCGGACATCGTTGCAGTGTCCATCATCAGGGCAGATCCGGCAGATCCGGTAGATGTGTGTAGATGAATGAATCTGGTAGATGAATGAATCTCTTGTTACGTAACGGGCCACCTAATCCATTATCAAAGTCAATGAACCACATTTCAAGTGTTTTCATGTGATGTGTTTGTTTATAATACTAATATTACAAACAACTTTTTCGTTTAGTGGGTCACATTCGTGAACCAGTACACTAATTATTGTACACCGTATAAAGTCTTGATGTACATCCGATACAATGTTGAAGTAATAATTAACCCTTTAAATTATCATCTGATATCAATGGACTAAATGTTTTGCAATTCTCTTGTGTTTATAGTTCATTCTTCAAAACTGGCATAAACAGACTAAACGTTTTTCAAAAATTTAAATACCTGGCTATAATCAGACACTCAAAAGTTTGTGTACATACTTTAGTGAAAACTATGTAAAGAGATGGATGCAGTAAAATCGATATGATGAAAGACGCAGATATGATAATGGGATCGTTTACGTGCTATAATCATATTTTTATTTATTTTAAACATGAAATAAGTTCAATGTTTGTTTAGTTTATTCGTTAATTATTCATTCATTTAGTTTATTCGTTAATTGGTTAACAATATCGTCGACACCAGCAAGCACAGTCCCACCTAGTAAAAACTGCGGATAGCACATCTCTTATATTTCAATAACTTTGACTGCCGTAGTCCTAACTATGGAGATTGTAGGATTATAATAATAACAACACTTTATAAAAATAATAAGAAACTTACTTATGTACTTAAACGACTTATATTTCCTATATGTTTTTTGGTACCCTCATTATTATAATATTATAAACCAATCTCATTTTTAATTTCCATGATAGTTTAACTACGTTAAATCTTACTAATATTATAAACGCAAAAGTTTGGATGTATGTGTGCTTGTAACTCTTTCACGCAAAAACTACTGAATGGATTTTAATGAAACTTTATAATAATACAGCTCATACATCAGAGTAACATATATGCTATAAATTGTAAGCTCTGGCATTATGAAATTTGTAAAAATGAAAATGTGTGTATTTCATATATTTTACCGGAAGGGAGGATAGGCAGTGGGAAGGGGAACGACGGAGGTGGGGTTCGCGGAGGAGTAAGAGATGGGGGTGGGAGAAGGGGGGAAAGGTGGAAGGCAACGGGGACGCACGGGAAAGGACATGCAGGGAGAATCAATTTATTTCTTACAATGGCATTGCAACGAATGCCGGGTACCACCTAGGCCGGCGTAGTGCAGCGGTAAGGCGCTTGATTCGCATTCCGAAGGTCGCGGGATCGAACCCCGGCGTGGCAAATAAATTTTATTTGATTAATTTGTGTATTTCACAATTTATTCATTTAAAATAATATATATTATATTTGCGGCACATTCCAGAGTGGAAGATACTCTCAGTATCGCCCTGGTGTAAGACCACCATTCAGAATTGAAACGTTGCTTGAAATGGCTTTAGCCGTGTTTGGTGACCAGATCTGAATAGCTAAGTACTTCCCCACCTTCCTCTTCCCTATCTCCTTCCCCTCCCCACTACCTTCAGCCTCACAACATACCCCAAAAGGGGATGCCATAGTCTCACTGGCTCCAGACGGGAGCAGTTGGGACTCTTGTGCGGTATTCATATATAAAAAACACACATTTTTACCATCTTATCATTTTTAATATTTTTTGTTATCTAAACCTTTAAAACTGTTTTTGATCCTGTATGCAGTAAATCATAGAAATTGTAAAAAGATGTAAAAGTCCATGGCGTTGATGATTAATAAAATTTTAAAATGTGAAAATACGGCTCATCCATTTGGGGAATATTGTAAGGCGGAAGGAAAATAAGGATGTGAGTTCTCAGCAATATAGATCTATTCGCTAAACATAGCTAATCCCATCTTAAGCAACGCCAACGTTTGAATTCTGAATACGTCCCCAAAACATTCCTTACTAATTTAAAAAACTTTTTGTGCGCATCGCCACGCGCCCGCTTCATTTGAGCCCGCGACGTATGGACCATTCACCTTTTCCTTCATATTCGATACATACCTATTAAATCATCCAAGCAAAACGTGAATAAATAATCGGCAACGTTGCAAGACGTCGGTTTGTCTGCAAAATAAAACGAAATATATATTTGGACGCAAAATTGTTGACCAAATGAAAGAGAAAATAAGCCGGATGCCTTACTACATTACTAAAGGAGTCTGGGTTGATGAGTCGTTAAAAGACGTTTTTTCGGTTTTGTATATTTTTAAATTAACGTTTTCCAAAAAAATTAATACCTAGCTATAATCAGACAATTAGAAGGTTGTATATACTTTATCTCAAGTTATCTAAAATCAAGTCCTTCCGATAGACGCAGCAATGTCGATCTGATGAAAGGATGCAGAAATGATAGCGGGATGTATATATATATATATATATATATATATATATATTTTTTTTTTTAAATAAGTACTTGTAATAAACTAATCTCTGTACCAATTCGCATTTTACAATGGCACTCCAAAATTCAAGCACGAGAAATGTTTTTCTCTTTTGAATTGGGTAGTTTCATTAAAAAGAAATTTATAAATTGTAATTAGTTTTAAGAACCATATGTTTTACTGTAAATTTGTATATGTATGTATTTATTTTTTTTAAATGAAAAAAAAAAAAAGCGAATGTTGGATAGACGAAACTTTCACTGACATTAACATATTGGGATATACGACTTTCCACACTACTACTAATCTCAACCAAAATGATGGGATAGTCGTCTTTATTAAGGAGTCGCTGATCTCTTCTATCTCGGAAATAAAATTAACAGAAGCAAATTGCGTCAAAATATCACTTGGATCAGATTTATCTATTTTTGCTATTTATAGGCCCCCATGCTACAAATATATATTACCTTTCCCAAAACATCTCATGGAAAACAATAAAACTACTCAACCCTAAACCCTAAGCCTTCTTAACTCTAAACCCAAAACTAACAAATATCTAAGTCTTCTAGCTCACTATGGCCTTCAGCCAATTATAAATTCTTCGACCAGAACCTCACTAGAGTCAAAATCCTGTATTGATCATATTTTTGTTAAAACAAAAAAAAAACCATTTCATCCACTATTCCTTTCTACGGTTACCGACCATTTTACCACCACACTTGGCATGCGATCGAAAACGAAAAAAAAATCAAAAATATATACAAATACGTCACGGCATATCATAGATTTCAAAGCACTTAGCTCAGATATAAGTCATGAATCTTGGACTACAACTCTAAAAAAAACGGATCCAAATAAAGCGCTAAATGAATTTCTATTAACTCTGAATACGTTTACCACTAAACACACTATAATAAAAATCCGTAAAAACACTACACACAAAACACTTAAAATTAAACCATGGATTACAACAGGGCTAGTAAAAAGTATACACAAACGGAATATGATGCATGCAAGAGTAAACAATAACCCAATGGACAGTAAACTAAAACACAATTATTTATTATACAAAAACCTATGTAATAGACTAGTAAAGCAGGCAAAACGTGAGTTCTACCGGAAAGAAATAGATAGTGCCGGAGGAGATACAAAAAAGATATGGGGAGTTATCAAAGATGCCGCTTATTCAAAACCTAATAGCCTAAGAGCCAGCGACATTAAACCTGTAATGATAGGTCTCACAAAAATCATACACAAAAATCGTTAGGTCATTCAAAGGGGTACACAAAATGGCGGTGCTGCCATGTCTGGGACCAGTCAGCAATAAAAAAAATAATTTTTGAAAAAAAAAATTTTTCAAGACTTCTGTAATCATAAGTCTCCCAAATTCTGATTGTTTCTCGAGACAGGGGAGGGGTAGGACTATACGAAAAAGCAGTGCTGCCCGTCCCCCCGATGGGCCGTCTCAGTTGCTGCCGAGAAATAAGAGACACCTCCTACGAGGTATCTGTACTCTTCGGTCTCCTCAAAAAACCAAAGCTTATCTAAAAGATCATCAACTTTGTGAAAGAAAAACCACTGCTGCCGTTTCCAAAAAGTGGACAAGATGGCGGCAGCAGCGTTTGAAAGTCGCCCTCCTTTCTTATGACTTTCGTTACATAAAAGACACCTCGTACCTAGGTATCTATATTCATCGACTTCCTCAAAAAACCAAACTTATCTGAAAGATCATCAAATTTTGTGTAAGAAAAACCACTGCTGCCGTTTCCAAAAAGTGGACAAGATGGCGGCAGCAGCGTTTGAAAGTCGTCCTCCGCGCAACCGAAATTGGCGTTTAGATTTGGTTTTATCAGCGATCGCCCGGTTTTTTTCGATTTGTATTATTGAAATACGCCTTCTACTATCACGAACAATGAATTTTACGTGTCGTTGATTGTTTAAATAAATGAAATTGCATATTTTATGCAATATTTTTCGATTTTTCAGCCGTTTTTATTGTTTTTTTTCTTATGTCTTTCGTTACATTTTATATTTTTAAATAAAGACCACCTGAAACGTGAAGTTTATTTGGCTATATTTTTTATCAGAAATAGAGTCTTCGACCCTACATTGTAACGGAGTCTTAAGAGCCGTTCACGCGAAAGTATTTTAGTCGAGCGGAGAGTTCAGTATTAACAAAACGCGTCCGAACATCGTAATTTTAATAGAGTGGGTTAGTCAGCTCTTTAGTAGATACAATCCATTTCGTTCTATATTTCGGGCAAGTAAGGCTGGGCGCATAATGTAGGGTCGAAGACTCTATTTCACCTAAAAAATATAGCCAAAAAAACTTCACGTTTCAGGTGGTCTTTATTTAAAAATATAAAATGTAACGAAAGACGTAAGAAAAAAACAATGAAAACTGCTGAAAAATCGAAAAAATATCGCATAAAATATGCGATTTCATTTATTTAAACAATCAACGACACGTAAAATTCATTGTTCGTGATAGTGGAAGGCGTATTTTAATAATAAATATCGAAAAAAACCGGGCGATCGCTGATGAAACCGAATCTAAACGCCAATTTCGGTTGCGCGGAGAGCGACTTTCAAACGCTGCTGCTGCCATCTTGTCCACTTTTTGGAAACGGCAGCAGTTGTTTTTCTTATACAAAATTTGATGATCTTTCAGATAAGGTTTGGTTTTTGAGGAGGTCGATGATTATATATACCTGGGTACGAAGTGTCTTATTAACGAAAGACATAAGAAAGTATAAAAACACACAATGAAAACGGCTGAAAAATCGAAAAATATTGCATAAAATATGCAATTTCATTTATTTAAACAATCAACGACACGTAAAATTCATTGTTCGTGATAGTGGAAGGCGTATTTCAATAATAAATATCGAAAAAAACCAGGCGATCGCTGATGAAACCGAATCTAAACGCCAATTTCGGTTGCGCGGAGAGCGACTTTCAAACGCTGCTGCCGCCATCTTGTCCACTTTTTGGAAACGGCAGCAGTGGTTTTTCTTATACAAAATTTGATGATCTTTCAGATAAGCTTTGGTTTTTTGAGGAGGTCGATGATTATAGATCCCTGGGTACGAAGTGTCTCTTATTAACGAAAGACATAAGAAAGTATAAAAATACACAATGAAAACGGCTGAAAAATCGAAAAATATTGCATAAAATATGCAATTTCATTTATTTAAACAATCAACGACACGTAAAATTAATTTTTCGTGATAGTGGAAGGCGTATTTCAATAATAAATATCGAAAAAAACCGGGCGATCGCTGATGAAACCGAATCTAAACGCCAATTTCGGTTGCGCGGAGAGCAAAAAAACGCTGCTGCCGCCATCTTGTCCACTTTTTGGAAACAACAGCAGTGGTTTTTCTCACACAAAATTTGATGATCTTTCAGATAAGTTTGGTTTTTTGAGGAAGTCGATGAATATAGATACTAGGTACGAGGTGTCTTTTATGTAACGAAAGTCATAAGAAAGGAGGGCGACGTTCAAACGCTGCTGCCGCCATCTTGTCCACTTTTTGCAAACGGCAGCAGTGGTTTTTCTTTCACAAAATTTGATGGTTTTTTGAGGAGACCGATGAGTACAGATACCTCGTATGAGGTGTTTCTTATTTCTCGGCAGCAACTGAGATGGACCTTCAGGGGGACGGGCAGCACAGCTTTTTCGTATAGTCTACCCCTCCCCTGTCTCGAGGAACAATCAGAATTTGGGAGACTTTGATAACAGAAGTCTTGAAAAATTTTTTTTTTCAAAAATTATTTTTGTTATTGCTGACTGGTCCCAGATATGGCAGCACCGCCATTTTGTGTACCCCTTTGAATGACCTAACGATTTTTGTGTATGATTTTTGTGAGACCTATCATTACAGGTTTAATGTCGTCGTCGCTCCTACTATAAGAACAGTACTTCTATTAATAAATTGTTAGTTGATGGGGAAATCTGTTTAACAAGAAACGAACTCAAAAAAATTGCAAATCACATTAATTATCATTTTACCAACGTTGGCTTTGATTTAGCAAAAAAATACTTACAAAGAACCACACGACAGAAGAGCTACTAGTCAAAGAAAGCTCTTCCTTATACCATATCATTCCTTTAACATTTATAAAATAAATAAAACAGAAATTAATGATCTCATTCTTTCACTCAAAACTCATTGCGCACCTGGCCCGGTCAACATATCTAACCAAATCCTGATAAATCTACGAGAATATATCGGTATACCTCTGCTACATATATTTAATCAAAGTTTCTGCCAAATGTGTACCTGACAAACTTAAAACTGCCAGTATTACCCCGATCCATAAATCTGGAGACAAAACTTTAATCTCTAACTACAGACCTATTTCACTACTTAAATCTCTATCAAAACTCCCATAAAAAGCAATGAAAAAAAGACTGATATCCTACCTTGACAAACACAACTTACTATCAAGTCATCAATTCGGTTTTCGGGCAAAAATGGGCACAGAACAGGCAATTTCTGAACTAACCAACTTCATTGTAAAACACGTAGATAAGAGATCTAAAGTAATTGGAGTTTTTCTAGATCTGGCTAAGGCCTTCGACACCATCTCTCATGATATGCTATACGAAAAACTTAAAAATATTGACATTACTGGAAAATCGCTTAAATGGTTCATCAGTTATACAAAAAATAGGAAACAAATAGTTTAACTAAATAAATGCCCGAGTGACACCGCAGGAATAAAGTACGGAGTGCCTCAGGGTAGTGTCTTAGACCCTATTCTTTTTCTTATCTATATTAATGGTCTCTGTGAGATCCCCAGAGCGGAGTTCTCAATTCAGAGACTTTCATTACCTTTCTTCTAATGTAATTTCAGGTGCTCTCGGCTAGGCTCAGCTTTCCCGGGGCGAGGTTCTCAACCCAGTATCATTGTTTGTTCAGGACATGATAAAGAAAACATCGTATAGACATATCTGTGTATATTGTAAGATCAATGGACATGTTTACAAATAGTACAAAACCCTACCTAGGTTGGCTCTGGAAAAAATTAAGTTTTAGAACGATATTGGGGAATTCCGAGGTACGTTACTTGGGGTCCTTTCGCGGAGCTAGGGCTGGTGCAATGTTAGGCCAGCGGCGAAGTCCCTCGCCGCCTGAGGCTACTCAACCCAGGCGCCGAGCGTAGCTGCAGCGTGGTCAGGAAGGCACAGCGTCCGGATCCTTGTCATCAGGGTTGCAGCTTGGTCAGGAATGTCCAGCCTCAGGATCCTCGGCATCGGGGTCGCGGCTTGGGTCGCGTAATGTCCGCCCTGGTCACCGAAGTCTTGGGGGCGTTCGGTAACGCCTGGGCGAGTCCGTATAATGATCGGTTAGGTATTTGACCGTGTGCACGAGTCGGTTGGGGACAACGTATTTCACTGCACTTTACGGTAATGAAATGATTCACACGTGTTATCGTCACCTGGTTATGGAGTCCGGTATTTCACTTATCACGATGTGTGGGTCACAGATTGTGCCGGCCCGGGAGAAACGTCTTGTAAATCGTATCGTATTCAATCTCGTTGGGTTTCTGTCCTTGACACGGGAGTTTACAGTCGATATTTCGTGGTACGGACCGTGACTTTCACGTTGATACAGTAGAAAGTCTTTAATTATACATTGAGGTTACAACTTATTTGGTTATCGTCACTTGTACCGGAATTTACGTTCGTCAATCCATCCTGTGGATTTATGTCTTTTACGGCAACTTTGAACTGCTGCGCCGACGTGGCTCGCTTCCCCGGTGTCTATGTTCAACTGCTGGTTTTGGTGGCGTGTGTGTGCTTTTAATCTTGTGCGTACGTGACTTATCCTTCCTGCGACGGTCCCAGGGAGCGCGCGGGGAGGCGGGGTTTGTTTACTTCCTCCCTCTGTCAATCTTGAGGTGTGAAGAAGGGTGAAGGGTATCCGCTCGCTTCTTGTGTTTGCTTGATGATTTGACCGTTGAACATTTAACGGACGCGTGTTTTGCTTCCTGCGGCTGTCCGGAGGTGAAGGGGGATGCGGGGTTTGTTTATTCGCTCCCTAATGTAATCCGGAAGATGCGGGGAGAGGGGTTTCCGTTCCGTTATTCCTTGCGTAGGATTTGCTTGATGAATTTTAACCCATTACATACTGTACTTCTTTTTAAAGAGCGATCTTGGGAAAAGGCCTTTAAAAGCGCAGAATTTGGTATGAAGGAGATACATTTAAATGTAAAAAATGGCTATACAAAAATCTTCTTACCCTAAACACCTCGAAAACCAAATTTTTAACATTCAGTAAAACCAATACTGGGCAACCAAAAACCGTCCCGCTTTTACATCTGTATCCATGTACTACATTACAAACCACAAACTGCGACTGCGAAAAAATTGAGCACTCGGATAGTATTAAGTATATTGATTTAACATCGATGGATCATAATGGATTGCAAACTAAAATGGGAACTTCACATAAATTTACTTGTAATGAGAATCCGGAAACAAATATACATTTTTAAAACGATTAGAAACTTTGTCACCTAAACTATTAAAAAATGTATATTTTTCCCTTTGTCAAAGCATTCTAATTTATGGTATATCGGCATGGGGTGGAGCCGCAGACACATACATTAAGCTACTTAATGCAGCTCATAAATCACTTATTAGAACTATGTTCAAAATGTTATGTATAAAACATAGGTTAATTGTCGTTTTAAGTTAGAACTGGAGTCTATGAGGCGGCACGATAGCATTGTCTATTGTTTTTCATCCTGGCAACACGAGAGAGGAGCGGAAATGGGATGGTGGCACTTCCCCGGCGGGCGAAAGGCCCGCCGGAGGTCGAGTCGGGCAATAGAAGATAATCGGGGAATGTGAAGTGCATCGGTGCCAAATCATAGATTCGAGAAGTTCCCGTAAAGTTCGGGCGGTTATTATAGTGCCGTTACAAGTTTATTTGAGTTCCCGTTATGGTTTCGACCCCGCGAGTCGCGCTCCGGAAAAAAATGTTGTGTTCACACATGGCCGAATTGTATTTTGTTTAGGAATAGGAAATTTCAATCTTGACAGTAAACGCCCCTGCCTTTAGTCCCAGAAACACCGTGGGCTAGTATGATTTCCGGCCAATATAATGTTCTACCCGATCTCCGCCAGGAAATCTCCTGGTGTATCAATTCACCATACACGTGCGTGACTCTGTCTATTTGCAATCAGCGCCAGCTTACTTCACTGTGGGACGTGGAGTAGCCTTATTTGCTCGCGCCAGAGTATTTGCTCATGCTGCAGAGGACATCATTTGCAATCATCGCCAGCTTACTTCACTGTGGGACGTGGAGTAGCCTTATTTGCTCGCGCCAGAGTATTTGCTCATGCTGCAGAGGACATCATTTGCAATCAGCGCCAGCTTACTTCACCGTGGGTCGTGGAGTGGCCTTATTTGCTCGCGCCAGAGTATTCGCTCATGCTGCAGATGCCAGAGGGTTCCTGCCACCAATATAGTCAGCTCGCATCACCGTGGGACGTGGGCCGTTGCACCAACCTTAGTCACCGGGTGGATCCCTCATCGTCTAAACGACCGCGTTAATAGTCAGATTACTTTAGCTTTAGTTTTCGGTTATGGTCTGTGGGGGTAAGTTCTTTCCTATCTGTACTATTACATGCAATATTTGAAATAAACCTATACGGTTAGTCCATTTATAATTAACCTTATTTTATTTACAAAACCTGGTAATTCCTGCCTATGCCTGACATCTTGGAACATAATTCCCCGCTCTGGGAGGGGGGGGGAACTCTGCTCTACCGCTGTGCTGGTCGATTTGGCAGGTCTGATGCTGAGGATTCCTCGGGATCAGATCCTGGCGCGTCCGGTACTAACCGGCAAAGCCATTTCGACCACTCACCATAATTAAATCCCTTTAATAAATAAGCCAACTATTGGCTATTCAAATGACCCTAACAAAAAAACCATATCTTCATCCCACTGAAAATCTTTTAATTAAAAATAAAATCCTTGATATCAGGAAGCTATTCATAAAAAATATTATCCATTCAAATTGCATAAAATCGTCACTTTCCCACATATCTCACTCCCAGAATACTAGAGCTAAATCTAACAATCATTTACAAGTGCCAAAAATTAAATCCACTCTTGCTAAAAAAACATGAATCTTACCTTGCACCTTCCATATTCAACATTTTCTTAAAAGAAACACAACATATAACTCAAACCAACAGAAAACATACATATAAAATCTTTAATACGTGGTTAATGAACAAAAAAAAGACTTGCATTAACAAGTTACTTGCAAACCGACCGTGTTAATTTTTTATACTTTGTATATTGTTATTTAAACATATATTAAAATTAAAAAAAAGAACTTTCACACTAAAAAATGTTCAATTATTTTATATATGTTTGTAATAATTACATCATTACATAGTATAAAATGAAGTCGCTCAAAATGTATGTGCGCATAGATCTTTTAAACTACTCAACGGATTTTCATGCGGTTTTCACCAATAGATAGAGTGATTCAAGAGGTATGTTTATATGTGTAATACATGCTTATTATAGTAGAGAAAAGCCGAGAAATTCAAATATTCAATTCAGGCAGCGGGCAGCGGGCAGCTGGAAAGCTGGTGGTGTGGATTTTATAAAGGTTGGGTAATGGCGTTGTGTTTCGTTAGCCACAGCAACGTGTGGCCGGGTCTGCTAGTATTTTATATTTAGATTATTTTATGTAAGTAATCTTTTGTATTTTTATTTAAGTTTTTCTTTTATACTTTGTATTTTTATTTAAGTTTTTCTTTTGTACTTTGTATTTTTATTTATTATCTTTTGTATTTTTATTTACTTGAATCTTTATTGATATATGTAATGATAGATACTACTACCTGGCTCAGAACAGATATTGTCTAGTGAGTCGGGTAGCGCACATATATTTAAATAACTATTGATGTTAATAAACGCCCGGGTTACCGGCAACTTAAAAAAACAAAAAAACATGCTGACCTAATGAAAATGCTTGCAGATTGTAACTTTGACACCAAAGGCCAGAATTTCATTAAAAATCCTGTATTGGCTCCAAACAGTAGTAATAAGACTCTATAATACGGGCATTTGCCTAGCTTGGTAGTCGAAAAACCATGTAAAACAAACCTGTAACAAACAAAATGAATAAAGAAAATTAAAAAAAAAAAAAAAAAGACATGGGAATGAGAGATCTAATGCAATTGCCATTCAGCGTGGAGTACGACAAGGCCTGTCGCCACTATTGTTTAATCTCTATTCCAACTATGTCTTTAAAAGAGCACTAAGTAATACCGAGAAGGGTCTGAAGATCAACGGAGTTTTCATTAATAACATAAGATATGCAGATGATACTGTATTACTAGCTGACAATATCGATGACCTCCAAGACCTATTAAATCTTGTTAAGGGTATATTACCGCAAGCGCAGCATATTTAGGGATGTTTGATGCAGTTTTAAGAACATTTCTATATTGTTTATTAGAAAAAAATATTATGTTTTGAAAAAATAAACTATTCTTCTAAATGGTGCGTTAAAAAAACGTGTTTAAATGTTTAAAACAATTGCGTGAAAAAATATTTACAAAACGTGTAAAAATAGCTTAAAATTCGATTATATCTTTTAATTCTAAATACAGGAGAATTATAAAAAATATACATTATCACCACATCAATGTTGTCTAAACGACTGAATAATAAAATTATTTTAAAAAGCATTAAAACAATGCTTAAATAAATAAAAACAGTTTTTCAATATCACGATATTGTTATTTTGTCTCACGCCATTATATAAACCAAGACACGAGTTATTTCCAGTCATTATGCGAGATGATTTCAGAGTGAAAGCACGTCAAATTTTACAAAAAATAAATACGTAAATGTGTAGGCACATAAGAAAAGGGGTCACACTAAAGGTTAGTCGTTATGTTATTGTGTTTTATTTCAGAACCAAGTTGACTTTTTTACTAGAACTTCCATTTCGCGGCCGCCTGTTTGCAACCAGCGGCATAGAATGGTTTAGAGTGCCCCTTTACCCGTATTTTCGTATTCCTAGTTTTATTTATTTACGTCCTACTGTGCTTTTACATAAATTAGGTAAAGATAAAGATATATATAGTATTGTTCACTTTGCAGACATATTATTAGTATTTTTTAGTGAACAAAAGATAATAATTGAGAATAGTAGGGAAAAAGTTTCATAATAACACGAAACGATCCTCACCATATATATCTCCCAGTACGAATCTAACAAACCTTTTAGCAATAATTTTTTTTATTTTTTTATTTATTTATCTATAATAAAATATATTTACAATGGTTTTATTTGTATGCCTGTCTCACTAGGGTACACCTGTGTCGAGACAGGCGTACATAAATGAATGTAGTAGTTACAAGGATATTTCAGGTAAAATACATATTATGAATAGAATTAGAACAGAAGGGTGATTGGAAGGGTGGTAAATCTTTTAAAGAGAGTTATTTTATAAATGTTGGAGATGGAGTAATGAAATAAATTCTGCCTAGTCTATTTATAGGTTAAATTTGACAGGATTCCATTATTTTCGTTTGTTTTATATGGGTTAGGTTGTATGTGAATAGTTATTTCTGTCTATGTGTGATTTATTTTACAGATATGTGTGATAGTGTGGCGTCCAATACTTATAATCCATTTTTTAATATCTTGTTTGAATTTTGTAAAGGAGTCACTTTATCTGATCGTAGTTGGTAGTGTATTGTATAGTTTGCAAGCTATGTATTTAGAGTGTCTTTGCCCGAAGGTGGTTTTGAAAAAAGGAGTTTGGAGAAGTTCGTTGTTTTTGGCTCGGGTATTGTGTATTGTTTGTATAGCTTTGTATGGTGTTTTGTTTTTTTTGTGTAAATTAAGTAATATGGATCTTGAGTAGAGCTGTTTTATGTCCATAACATTGAAGGAATTGAAGATAGTATCAGTGCTGGTAGTAAGCAGCATTTTTAAAAATATTTTTATGATTAGTTTTTGTGCTTTCATGATGGGATCAAGGGCATTCGAATATGCATTACCCCAGGCTAGAATTCCGTATTCGATGTGAGATTGGCACAATGAGTAATATACTGTTTTTAAAAGTTTTAGGTTAAGGAAATTGCGTGTTTGTTTGAAAAAGTATATAGATTTTCGGATTTTGTTTGTAGTATTATGTATATGTTGCTTCCAATTCAGGTGTGTATCGAAGGTTACTCCTAAATATTTGATAATGTTTACTTGCTCTAGGCATGGGCAGTCACAGTTTCGGTTTAGAGATGAATTTTTACATTTGTGTATTTTTAATGGCGGGGCTGGGTTTGACTTTGGGATATTGGTGAGACTAGACAGTAAGTATTTGGTTTTCTGTACATTTAGAGTTAATATGTTCGAGTCAAGCCAATATTTTACCTGTTGAATTCCTTCCTCCGCTTTGGAATATGCGGTAAGCCAATCTTTTGCTTGGAAGAGTAGGACAGTGTCATCGGCGAAACTGACAATAGTGGCATCGATATCTAGGTTGCATAACTCGTTAATATATATTAGGAAGAGCGTTGGACCTATAACACTGCCTTGAGGGACCCCGTAACTAATGGGCAAATTCTGGCTCTTTGTGGTATTGAGTTTAACGCATTGGGATCTGTCAGATAAGAAGCTGGAGAGGAGGCCTAATTCTTTGTTCCTAATACCTATATTAAACATTTTGCGTTTTAGTTTGCTGTGTGAGATTGTATCAAATGCTTTACATAGGTCGAGAAATACCGATAGACATTTCAAGCCCTTATCCAGGTGGCCAGAAATATGGTCAGTGACCGTGGCTATAGCATCATTGGTGCTTTTATGTTTTCTGAATCCAAATTGCCGCGGCGATATTAAGTTATTGGTTTCCAGATATTCCATGAGACTATTATTGACGATCTTTTCGAATACTTTTGAGAGGGAATTTAGCAACGTAATAGGACGATAATTACTAATATCAAGTTTGGAGCCAGTTTTAAAAATAGGGATAATGAGACCTTGTTTTAGAATGGTGGGAAATAGCCCTTGGCGTATGCTAATATTAAGTAGATGCGTTAATGGTTGAAGTATACCAGGGGCAATTTTTTTAAGAACATTGTTAGATATTTCATCAATGCCGGTTGATGAAGAGTTTTTGAGCGAGTTTATTACTAAAGAAACTTCTTTCTCTGTAATCGTTTTAAGAATAATTAGTTTTTAGATTTTAGAAATGTATTATAAGTTTGTACAGCGCCCTTGAGGTGATTTTTCACAAAAACGGCGCTATATAAATCATCCAAATATTATTATTATTATTACCAAATGTGAATAACCAACAAATTGTGCTATTTCATATTGAAAAATGTTAGTTCACATTCCTGCCGCAAGTTTTTAATGAGAACTATGGAATATAATATGAATATTTTCAGAGACCTAGGTATAATGCCAGTAGCCGAAATAACAAATGGTAATATTTTTATAGTCTGAGAGTGCCAAATTCTTTTAATCTCATTTCCTAAATCTATGTATTTTCTAATTTTTCAGAAACTGTTTTTTTTTTAATATTACAGGAATTTGGAATAGCTACATCAATGATATAAGTTATTTTTTTTAATTTTGTCATGTAAAACTATATCAGGTCTATTATGACTAATTGTTCTGTCTGTTAGTATAGTTTTATCATAATATATTTTATAAAATTCATTTTCTAAAATGAATTTGGTTCATATTCATAAAATGGTAGTCAATCGTACGGTCAAGTATTACGGAAGTCAATCAAGTTATGTTTAATTACCAAACTTTGGTGGATTATTTTTAAAACCTGATTGTGCCTAAATGTATACTCGGACGGCGCTAATATAGAACATCCCGATATAATATGTTCTATAGTTTCCGGAAAAGCCAAACATTTTCTACATAAATCATCAATTTGATTTATATCTTTGATTATATGCTTCCTATAATTTTTGTATTAATGACTCTATCTTGAATGGCAAGCATAAATCCTTCTATTTCTGCGCTCAACTCTCCAATACTCAACCATTTGTTTGACGAAAGTTTGTCAACATACGTTTGGTTGAGATAATTGAAGTGTTTTGCATGAATAATTTTATTTGACCAGGAATCTAATAATTCCTGGTTAGTATTTATAAGAATTTTGGCATTCTCGTCATATAAATTTAAAGGTGTAATGTTTATATCTGCCTTGCAAATTATTTTGTGCATTTCTGAGCTATTGGCTTTCCTATGGAAAAAAATTTCTAAGCAATTCTATCTGATTGTGTTTCAAAGATGTTATTTTGATTACACCTCTACCTCCTAAATTTCTAGGTAAATTAATTCGTTCTATAGCTGAATTTGGATGATGGCAATTAAAATTTATTAACGTTGTTCTAATTAATCGTTCTAAACTATCTAAATCTTATTGGACCATTTAATTATGCTAAATGAGTACGTTAGTAGAGGTATTGCCCAAGTATTTATTGCTTTTACAAAATTTTTAGCAGATAGATTGCATTTTAAAAATTTTCTGATCCTAGTTTGAAATTTAATCCTAATATCATTTTTAATACTAGTGTGATCTAATCTATTCGATTGCGGGTATCCTAAATATTTATAAACATCACCCCCTTTCATACTTTTAATTTTGAAATTTCTAAATATACCCTCGTCTCCATCTACAATTTTGCCTTTCTCTATATGGATCGTTTTACATTTATCTAAACCAAAAGTCATTTTAATATCATCTGAAAAATTTTAACTACCTTAATCATTTTCTCTAAATTTGATTCAGAATTTGAAAATAATTTTATATCATCCATATATAATAGATGTGAAACTATACTAAGCTCTCTTGTATTACCGTTAATTTTTATTCCAAACTTGCTTTTAATTAACATTTTAGACAGAGGATTCAATCTGATAAAGAGTAATAAAATCATGAGCTCTTCCTCCAATAGGTAATGTTTCTATCTAAATTTACCTAAAACATGCGCATTCAATTTAATAAACATAATTTGAAAGATGCCCAATATTTAACGTTTCATGTTCAAATCTTACTCAAGTGTACCATCTAGTCTAGATTCTTCGCTGCTCTGACTTCGTCGGTAGCGCGCAGCGGTTCCCCGTTTGAGCATACTTCATACTTCCCCACCCCGAAATATTATTTCGGTTTTGGTAAATTACCCCTTAATAATGGTGGGGAGCAACTGGGCCTAACAATCAACGTCAATAAAACTAAATGGATGACATTTGGACGACTAGATCACTCTGGATCAGTGATACAGTTAAATGTTTTTTTTTTTTTCAATTATTTCTGGCTTTCACCCTTCAAGGGTGTTCTAGGCCATCATTTATAATTACAGAGAAAGGAAAGGTGAATTTATATATTAATTTTATTTATATGTGCAAATTTCAGAATTTTATGGAAGATTGGAGTAGAGTTCAGACTTAGAAAAGATGAGATGTTGAATGGAGGAGAGGCAATTTTTGATAACGGTTGATAGAAGAGAGGATATTTATAATGTCGAAAAGGTGGAAAGATTTAGATACCTCGGCAGTATTCTCACGGAGACTCTTGAATCAGTTATAGAGGTTAGTTGCAGAATTGAAGCAGCAAGAACTGCATTCAGTAAAATGAAATCCCTCTTCTGCAATGACAATATCAATTTAAAACTAAGGCAGAAAATGCTAAAGTGTTATGTGTGGTCAGTCTTGCTGTATGGATGTGAGACATGGACCTTGAAGGTAAATACCATGAACAGGTTAGAGGCTTTTGAAATGTGGCTTCACCGGAGAATGCTCAAGGTCCCATGGACCGACATGATCACCAACACAGAAATTCTCAGGCTTGCTGGAGCAGATAGAGAGCAGATTACATTGGTGAAAGTCAGGAAAATTTCATATCTGGGTCACATACTTCGAGGGGAGAAGTATCACTTGCTCCAATTGGTATTGAAAGGCAAGATAGTGGGTCGCCGAGGGCCTGGTTGGAGACAATCGTCTTGGCTGCGAAATGTACGAGAGTGGACGGGCATTAGAAGTGTGGAGGAGCTATTCCGGGCAGCGCAAGACAGAGAGACATTTTCCAGAGTGATCTCCAACGTCACGGGGACCTGATAGGGCACACCAAGAAGAAGAAAATAAACATAATTTTTGAAATATAAAATTCTTGCATGCTAACATAAAAAAAAAATGGCCACCTTCTTCGACCAACTATAATACTTGGTCGATGCTCACCTTACGTTTTTTTCTAACTAAAATTACTAATAATGAAAAAAATAAAAACACTTACATATTTTATTCGATAAATGTATTATAAACGTTATTGTCGTCTCACTTTTTTGTCATTCCATGTGAAAATAATTAATAAAAAATTCCCATAGTTTCAATTTTTTTTTGTCAAATTTGCGTTTAAAAAAATTGGTTTTACATTTATCTTTTTTGGTGGTTATTTTTTAGATTTGACTATAAAACTTGGTGTTTTGCCTTTCTAACACCGTTTAGAATATATTTCTCACAATGATAGCAGGGGAGTTACAGCGATTAATATGAGACCTATGTGAGCTGGGATAAATTTGGTCTCCTGTGATTAAATGGCTTATACTAATAATGGTTCATGGACCCTCTTCCTTAATTTTTTTATCCACGGATTTGAAATGAAACAAAGAATGCAAACATTGATTATAAGATTAAAAATTAAAGTACATACATGTTTATTTACCATTTTCATGAATGATGTGATATATAACAATGCTATTTTTACAATTGATATAGTGTTTTGGTGGGATGTCATTGTAGGCACCAGTGTGGCATCTCCGGTGGTGGCGGGGGCAGTAGCGCTACTGGCCAGTGCCGTCCTCGGCAGTGGTGGCGACCTGACACCCGCCTCGATGAAGCAGGCGCTGATGGCGTCTGCTCGGAGGTTGCCTAACATCAGCATGTTTGAGCAAGGTCATGGTAAACTGGACTTACTTAAGGCTTACCAGGTAAGCTATTATTCTTGCCAAACTCATTTAATTGCTGTTTTATTGAATATTTATGCTTCGCAATATGTATTGTATCTTCATGTCTATCACTCCTTTTCCTCACACGATTGTCTTGGCGCACATTTCTTGCTTCATTCACATTCATACATAGTCTTCTGTTATTCAGTCCCTTTTTACGACCTTGATTTACTTTATTGCGCCATGTCATCCTCGGATTTCCCTGACTTCTTTTGCGTCAAATATTCTCCTTACATTTCTTTCTTAGTTCATTCTCTCTACATGTTCAAACCATCTAAGAATCCATTTCTTAATCTTGTTCACTAAGTTTTCTTCAGTCTTACATTGTTCCCAGATGTTCACAATTGTACATTACATTTTAATACGAGTATAAATCAAAATCTATAAAATTATAAAAGTATATTTTTAACTAGTAATTACAATTTGGGATTTTAATTAGTATTTGTCAACCAACCCTTCTACCATATGTCACCCCAAGTGGTTCTCTACTTTTGTTGACTTAGTAGAGGTGCCCGGGTTCACGGCGTGAGGTTTGCCTAGGTTTTGTGGGTCTGGCCATTGCGTGGCAGGCCGGATCATCATACCTTATTCCTTCCCAGAACTTCCTCTCCTTCCTTTCCTTAAAAATACCCCCCACAGCATCCCCAAAGATGACACAGGCACTGAGGGAAAGGGTTTCCTCAGGCTCTCCTGTGTACAACCAATGTAAAAAAAAAACTTCACTTCTATAATGTTGAATACTGCCGGTTTTCATTTTTAAATATAAAATGTGATTGGATATTTTTGTACCAGTTGATTGCAAGTAATTATTAGCGATATAGCTGAATAGGTGTACATTTAAAAAAATCTTATTGTTCACTTATGATCGGTTATTGAAATTTGTAATTGTTTAATTATTATACTTGCGATATTCGCTGTTTCATGTTTTATAACTTTTTTACAATATATGTATACGAAACTAACTACTGATTTTAATTACTTCTTTTAAACTGCTTTTATTTCAGTATCGTTATTCAACTTTTTTTCTATTTGCACTTCTTTTATTTGTACTCTTATATAAAAACGCCACTATTTTGTTAAATAATCCTAATATATAAAAATGAACGATTCTGTGTTTGTCCCTTATGCGTTACTAAACCATTTATCCATTTGCGATGAAACTTTGATGATTTGTTGTGTGCATGCCCGCCATGTTTCTATGTAATATAATGGTGAGCTCTGACATTGTGTAAAAAAATTACAATAGTTGCACGCGAGTTGTTTGAAAAATGTGTGTTTCATATATTTTAGTGGCAGGGAGGGAAGGAGAAAGGGGAAGGGAAATTTCAGAAATTCATGCTTCTCACACAGACCGCTATATGTGGCCTACTCAGGTGTCGCAACACCTTCTGATGTATTTGTGTACGCACTAGACTTAATTTGGGAGGCGGATATGGGTACCGCCGCCCCGGGAACCATTTATTGGATAACCAACACCTCTGCCATAGGTCACACCAAGTGGTTCGCTGCGTTTGGTGACTTAGCAGGGGTGCCCTGGTTCATGGGGTGAGGTTTGTCCGGGTATTGCGGATGCGTCTGCCCACCAGCTGCATGGCAGGCCGGATCGGGAGAGAATGGTTGAGGTAGTCCCTTTGACTTCTCCAGCCGTACTCTCTTGAAAAATCGCCCTGCACCGCAGTGGAAATATCATACCCTTTTCCTTCCCAGAACTTCTTCTCCTTCCAATACGATGATATGACGATACAACGAAACGTCGACATGACGATACGAAGATTCAACAATACGACGATTCAACGATACGATGATGCGATGATTCGATATAAAGTATATATGTATATTCATATACATAACCCCTCGAGCGACAGCGCGATTTTTAACTTTTTCCTCCTTTTGCCCGTGATTTTTTGGAGGTCATTTTGAATATTTTCCACCGACATTAAAAAATCGTACCTCCAAATTTTAATATGGAAAAAATGAAAAAAAAAATTAATGCATCTACGGAAAATTTGCCTAAAACTGGCAGCAAAGCAATCCAGGTTATTTTAAATGGTGTCATTTTGTGGCAAAAAGCACTCCAGTGGTTAAATACATATATGAATAGTTAGTCAATTCTTGAAAAACATGTTAATTTATTTTACACTTTTTATAGTTTGGTTAGGCATTATAATATTTTGAATTAAGTGAATATCTTGATTTTTGATCCAGGCTGTGATATGTTTTTTGTGAATGTTTGTAGATGATCCTTTCCTAAAAAGACCCTCCACACAACATCCTCAAAGATGAAATCCGTCCTGTATGTAAAAAAAAGACAGAAAAATAAAAAATATTGTGAATCCAAAGCACTTCAATAAACAGAATTAAAAAAAACAAACACTTTCTTAGGGTGGCGTTGCAAAGCATTTGTGTAAAAGCTTTTATGGCTTTTCAACATTAATCCTAGAACATTGATCACTGCCAGGTTTTATCTTGAATTATTTCACCCAATTTTCTTCACCTCTCCTTTCCGCGCTTTTCATCCCATCCCTACTATTTCACCTTTCTTGTTTTGAATGAGGCTATTCTAACTACAACAGAAATAATTTTAGGTCTTAAAGACAAATAACATTATCTACAAAAAAAAGATACCAAAAATTCGAAAGTTTAAAGTCAAAACAACGTTATCTACAAAAAACATAACAAAAGTAACTATTTCTGGTTTTTGTAGATAACTTTATTTGATTTTAAGCCCTCAATATTATTCAATGGAATATACAGCGGAATATTGTAAATATGTGTCAAGTGCAATATGAAAATTTAAGTTTATTTAAAGTTTTGTTGTAGGATAAGCGCATCATGAATATCGACATTTATACATTCTGGATAAATTTCATATGCAACCTCTATTAACTAATTAAATTATCTTGAGAGACGCATTACAAATACGGTAATTAAAGTCTGTCAATTAAGAGTAGAAAATATAAAAAATGGAACTACGAATTTTTTAGACTGGTAACACCAATTTAACTATCAAATATTCATTTAAAGAGCGATGACACTGAAAATACAGATCAGTGTAAATGACATTTAAAAACAATTTTTTGTTAAAAAAAAAATAAAATTGAAGAAGCACTGGTACGTACTTATGACTTAAATGGTTTTTTAACAAGTGATTTGTTTTAATTTTATGTAACATAAATTTTAATTTAACAGTAGGTAGAACCGAAGAAACAGTAATGGTGTACTTTAAGATCTGAATGATCTGATTTCACTTTTTTAAATTTTATTTTAAGACCTAAAATTAGAGACATGATTTGAAAGTTCGGGCAATGCTGGGTACTAAGCTAGTCTATCTATCTATATACAGGTGTCCCAAAAGAAAGTTGATATTTAGTGGATAGATTTAAAAAAAAGTAAGGGTTCTATCGAAAAAATGTTTATTAAATACTAAAATACACAATTTCGGAATTTATTTCTGAAAAATAATATCGTCCAAATGTAAACCCTCACGTTCGCGGCATTCATTTAATCAAACAGTAAAATTTCTTATGACGGCTCGCCAGGTAGGCTTCGTGATGGCTGCCATTTCGTGACGAATATTTTCTTTTAATTGCATCAGGGAAGTCGGATTTTTGGTGTACACTTTAGATTTGAGATAACCCCACAGGAAAAAGTCCATAGTAGGGGTTAGGTCAGGACCACGAGGAGGCCAATTTATGTCACCTCTCCTAGAGATCAATTTGCCAGGGAAAATTTCACGAACTCATGGCAGAGACGTATTGGACGTATGTAATGTTGCTCCGTCTTGCTGGAACCATGTTCTTTGGTTATAGCCAGTAAGTTTGTAGGGGTGCAGCATTAGGTCTTTGTGCAAAATGCTGTGTAACGATGATCTATGCACATTTAAAGCACTTGCGCCCTTCCGAATCGAAAAGTTTGAGTCGTCACGAAAAGACTGATAAACACTCTACGTTTTCTACCGTTCTCGATGACCTTGGTCGCCCGGATTTTGGTTTTGCCAGCGTTGTACCGATCTCTTCAAACTTTTTGACCCATTTTCGAATGAGAGGAATGCTTGGCGCATCATTGAATTGACGAAAACCTCAAATATTGCAGAATCTTCTACGCGCCTCAGTCGCCGAATCACCATTTTTGTAAAACTCACGCACGCACAACGCGCGGTCGCTCCTGAGAAATGCTTCGTAGCGACTAAATTCCCAAGAGCCAGACTACTGATTGACATACCCCCCGCACCCCTCGGAAAAGTTGCGTTCACACAGAAAGCGAAACAAATATCAACTTTCTTTTGGGACACCCTGTATATAAAAATCAATTGCTGTTCGTTTGTCTCGCTAAAACTCTAGAACGGCTGGGCCGATTTTGCTGATTTTGGTTTTGAAATGTTTGTCATAGTCCAGGGAAGGTTTAAACGGTGAGAAAATATGGATAAGTTGCGAGGAAGATAGTAAAAACAACAATTTCATTTTCCCATATAAACTGTTCTAGCTACGTTCCTGTGAATTGCTAACCGTTCATCCGATTGCGATGAAACTTTGGTGAGTTGTTGTGAGCAAGCCCGCAAAGGTTTCTGTATATGCTGGTGAGCTCTGGCATTACGAAATTTGTATAAAAAATTGCAATTGGTGCCACGCGAACTGTTTGAAAACTGAATGTACCGGGACTTAATGTATGGAATGCGGGAGGGGGTGGCGGATGGGAGAGGGGTGAAGGATGAGGGAGGGGAGGGGAGGGGAACAAAGGAGGGGAACTCGGGAAAGGGGGTCCGCGGGAGGGGTGGGGAGGGTAACCCGGGAGGGGGGAGGGGAACTCGGGAGGGGGGTTCGCGGGATGGGGAAGGGGGAAGTAGAGTGAGGAGAGGGAAGGTGGAGGAAGGAGAGGAAGGGGAGGAGGAAGGTGAATGGGACGAATGGGAAAGGATGCGCAGGGAGAAATAATTTTGCTATTAAATGGCATAGCAACACATGTCGGGTACCAGCTAGTATTAAAAAAATGTGAGCAATTTCTAACCCTGCTTTTTATTTTACTATAATATCATTATTCTTCATTGTATTAACACAAAATTGCAAAGGGATAATATACCTACAGTCTGTCAAATAAGAGTAGAAAACTTAGGTAAATTTTGTTCTCATTGCAAAACGCTTCGAACCTTACTAAGTCTCTTTGGATGAGCAGACAATCATTTAAATTCCTAACGATGGCAAATATTTTTATGTCATCGGCGTACAACAGAAATAAACAGTGCACGAAACATTCAGTAACGGAATTAATAAAAATTATAAATAACAGCGGACCTAACAGGCGCGGCCGGTGCCTTAGTGCACTCGTGCAACGAACCGCCAACAAAGTTGAAAAACAATTTACAGCTCATCTTAATCTTACTTAACCCCTCCGAATTTTCGAGAATATTAGCTTTTGGTGTCTTAAACGAAATGACATTTTACGAAAACTTTTAGTTATAACCGCTTCACAATTAAAGCACTATAAATGAAACATTTCTGAACGTAGCCGAATAGTAAAAACTGTTTTAGACAGGTTACAAAATAAGCTTTCGAATTTTTATATTACAAATAAATATTAACATTTGTAAATATTAAAATTTAGAATGCAAACATTAAAAAAATGTGAAAATGACTCACGTGATGTTTTTATGTGAAAACGGTACTAAAATCACAGATTATGTAAACAACAATACGTATTCTATTGTATAAATGTGTAATAAACACTTTTGTCACCTCACTTTTTTATCATTTCATATAAAAATATTTAATAGAAATTAACAATGTCGGGCGCCCGTAGGAAATTCGGCGGCATAAATTATGTGTCAGACTGCGCGTCTGACAGAATGTTCTTTTTATGTATTTCTATGGACAACTTGAATAGAGATGTGCAGCATGATTCACTATCGACCTTTCACTTTTTATTTTACGGATGTAACTAAAACAATAACGGAGTTATAGCGGTTTCTATGGAGACACACGCGCTGACGTGTAAACACGCTTATTGTACTTGACTGCTGTCGTATTTTTAAAGCATATATCTGCTTACGTTGCTGACCGGTTAATGTTTTTAATTATAAAATTAAACAAAGTATTAAAAAAAATCTTTAAAATTGCAATTAATAACATACTAAATGTAAGAATATTGTGGATAAATACGGCAAAAACATTCCACCCGCGCGGTTAACACTGGCTAGGAACGAGAAACCGAGGTACGTACCAATCTGCGCGTTAGACCTAAGCGCCCCGTTTGGCTAAATATTATTTTATATGCAGCCCATATGAAACATCTCCGGACCGTGGTTTTGACAAAACGTGTCAAGAAAAATACCCCCGACAGTGCGCCGCACGGACAGCGGAGATATCCGAATGAAGAATCGAAGAATTCCGAACGTACGGCTCGAGCGATGTAGGGTTTGAAGAAGTATTAAGTAAAAGCATAATATTTCTCTTGTAAAATGCAACCTCGGGTCAACGGGTCACGAGTCAGCTTGTGATAGAGTGCTGCGGATTTACATACTTGGCATTGACTTTATTATTTGCTTCTTTTTGCAGAAAGTAACCTTTTATTTGTGTGCGTTTTTTTTTACTTATTGCAAACTTTATATCGACGCTCATTGGGTCAGTAAACACCCGCCACCGTTTGCATCCTACGCTGCAAATTAAAATTGCTTGTGCTTGTGTTAATTATTGTGATATATATTAATTAATATCCGAAGGGCTTTCAAAATAAATACCTTCTCTTCTTTGCCACTAATCCTCTAATACTAATAGATATAATATAAGAAGAAATGAACCATAGTGTAAAATAGCAAATAATTTAAGATTTCTGAAATTTTTTAATGCAGTGTCCCCGCTTGCAAAGTCGTATCTTCCAAGCATAAACTAATATAAATGTGTTTATCGGATAACAAATTTGTCAGGTGAGGTGAGTATATCTGTCTCTGTTCGCAAATAAAATTGGGTGATTGAAGTCTTCGCTCGGCAAAAGGATCGAAGAATTGATCTTCTCTATAAATAAGTAAGATAGTGCATTTATATAAATTACATACATTACGTTTTTGATGAAATCGGTGAAAAATTTAAGGCACCGGCCGCGCCTGGACCTAAGATTGATCCCTGTGGCACGCCAGAAGTAACTGGTTCCCACGTGGAAGTATGTCCTCATAACGATACAGCTTGCTTGACGTTTTGTTAGGTATGAGACGAACCAACGTAATAAGTTTCCCCTAATTCCGTTAAACATATTTTTTTTAATAAGAATAAGATGGTCAACCTTATCAAAAGCTTTTTTAAAATCGCAGTAATTTGCATCTACCTGGTGGCCTCGATCCATGCTAGAATACAAGAAATTTGAATAAATAAGTAAATTACTCGGTAGATTTGCCTTTGACAAGCTAGTAATTATTCCGGCAAGCTGGGGATATATATTATCATGGACAAGTCTTTCCAATAGTTTAGGGATCGCCGAGAGAATGGATATTGGCCTGTAGTTTTCCACTCGTTGACGCAAATCACCCTTGTGAACCGGTATGATGTAGGCCAACTTCCACTTCCTTCCTTCTTGTCAGGGAAAACCCCATCACTCAGACATTTATTAAATATTATGGTAAGTGGCACACACAGTGACGACATCATTAGATTCACGTCCTTCGAAAGACATAGCAGCAGGGTATCCGTTAGACGATTTCAATGAGGATATGTATGACCAAAAACTTTTGATATTGTTTTGCAATGAGCTTTCAATGTTGTCAAAGAATAGCTTTTGGGATTCACTAGACAACTTTTTATATGTAGTACGTAAGAGGGAAAATTGGCGATAGTCAGAAAGACCTTTATATGTCTTCCATTTTAGACAGACTTTGTCTTTTTTCCGTGATAACCTAATAAGTTCGGGGGTAAACCATATGGGAAATTTCTCATTTCGTTGTGCCAATAATGGAATAAACTTATCAATGACATTGTTTATTATTACATAGAATCGGTCTACTGCTTCTTCTGCTGACAAATTCGCGATTTCAGACTTCCAATCAATACAATTAATGTCATTATTAATTTGAGTATAATCAGCTTTCCTGAAATTGTGCCTACACTCTTTGTTGTTTTTAATTTTTGGTTGAATCGTGGATGATATTTTAAATTCCAGGGCTGGATGGTGTCTGTCCTCTGAAAGGAGAGACTGTAAAATATAAGGTCTAAGAATTTATCGTTGTGGTTAGGTATACAATTATATTGAAGTAAGCTCATCAATGCCATTGTTTGAAGAAAAGTTTATTGCCATTTGAACTACAGTGGCGCTCTCCTATGTTTTCTACTCTTATTTGACAGACTGTACAACTAACACATATTTATGCCAACATTATGGTCTTTGATGACAAACTTTTTCTTCATTATAAAGCGTATATTAATAATATACGATAATGAATGGCCTCATGTGGAGGCGATGGTATTGTTGAATCTTCCACGATCAGCAATTCATTTGTGATTTGTTCCTTTGTTTGCAGTTTCTAAAGGGTTATGAGCCCCAAGGCAGCCTGAGCCCCTCTTACATTGACCTGACGGAGTGCCAGTACATGTGGCCGTACTGCACACAACCCATTTATGTCGGGGGAATGCCTACCATCGTCAATGTCACCATCCTGAATGGCCTGGGAGTCGCGGGAAATGTTGTATGTACATATTCTTTATGACCGTGCATGTTGTAGTTATACTTTATTATGGAATAGACTGTTATTTTCTGCAAGAGGTGAAAAAACAATTTTCCAAAGTCTTATTTTATGCAGTAAAAACATGCATGTTGACTGTGTAATTAAAAAACACATTTTTTTTTGTAATATAATGAGTTAAATTTATTCATTTACATTTTACAAAATATTGTACAAATATTGTAAAATATTCTATATAAGGTTTTTTTTTAGTCACAATAATAAAAGTAAGATTGTAACCTTATAAGGTTGTTTTCTTGCAAATTCCTTAAATAAACGGACTGTTTTTTTTTAAATTTTCTGAAATTTTTCAACATTTTGATTAAAAATGTTTGTGGTAAGCTTTTTTTTCAACTTTCTTCTTACATGAAATTAAAATATTGCAATTTTTAAATAATAAAGTATATTTCAAGCAAGTACAAAAATCTGATAGGTAATTTTATTGAGTTTCTAAAATAGTATTGTTTTTACGACATCTTCAGAAAGAAGAAATATTTAAAATAACTTGAAAAGGTGTTGAAATTCAATAAGAAATTATTATTATTAAGAATTTGTACCACAGAAAAATGACACTTTTTGGCAGGATAAACAATGTACATATTTATTTTTTTCCATTAAAATTTTTATAGTTTCTATGTTAGTAAGGTTTTCATCAGTGGCGGCCCTTCCATAGGGGTCATTAGGTCAATGACCTCCTAATTATTTGGATCGAAAAAACTAGGCAATTCTCTATTTTAATGCGCCCTAAAGTTTGTTCAGACATTGGAAAAACAATACTTCATTTGTGTATTATACTGCCATCTCGTATCCAAATCAGAAGCTATTTTATTTTATTTTATATAAAAAATAAAATCATAGCGTACCTACTAGGACCAGTGCCATCTTGCGTCCAAATGAGAAGCAATTGTGCGACTTCATCGTAGGGTCAGTTCGAAATTTGACCCAGGACGATCTACTATCTCTTTCTTTGGTGTGCAGACAAAAGAGGTAAAACGATCATGTCTAACGTATGCCTAGAATAATACCAAATATTTTTTCAAAGAAGCTTGGGTCATGTCCCGGGCGAGACAGAAGTTAGTTTATTAAGGATATTAGAGTGAGACGTCAAAAAATGTCAGCCGATATGTGATTTATTAGATATTATGTTTGACTTGTGACAAGGGCAAGGCCATCTTGGATTCATTAGTCAGCAGAAAGCACGTTTCATTGTTGACGCGATTAGCATTGAATAAATTAGAATGTCGAATTCCGTAGATAATATTTTGAAAGAAATATTGGATAATTCATTGAACCATGAAAAACGTATTCAAATAAACCAAAGATAAAAATAAAGATATTAAACGTTACTTTAATTTCAAAAGTTATAATTTTTGTGAATGGATTTGCGGCTGTAACAAAAGAAACCTTTACTTTTGTTTTAACTGTTTGTTATTTGATTCAAGTGATACGCAATGGACACGGATAGGTGTCAGTGATTTGAAACATTTGAAAGAAAAAATAAAAAAAGCATTCTAATTCTACATTGCACATTAATAATTCAATGAGTTTTGTTTTGTTAGGAACCATTGATATTCGGATTCAATTAGATACCTAGTGCATATCGTAACGCTTTTATCTCTGTACATAGATTTTTGTAATTTTTTTCAATTATAGGGGAATTCCATAGTCATAGTAATAAGAGCTCAAACGATGTTAAAAACATTAATTAATAACATGTACGTACACTAAAGTTTAAAGTTAATTGCATTAATAATTTTGAATAAAATAAATAACTTTAAATAAAACCATATTGTGCTACCGGCTTCGGAATAGGTGAGTACTGGCGTTTTTATAATATTGCCTACGCATTAACAATAACTCTGATAAAATTTTTTCGATTGACCTTCCACTTCTAGACCCTAGAGCCGCCTCTGGTTTTCATATACATGATTGTCATCAATTATATAAAATTTTTACCACTAAGGGCCGGTTTTATAAACGAAGTACCAAATTTCTGTTACGTAACGAACCGTTTTTCGTTAACGGACCGCTATCAGTTCGTTAATTTATTTTAAAATGTACTATAAACAAATTTGCATTACTAGTGTAGCAATTGTACGTGCTACGTAAACACAGTTAAAAGAAAACTCTAGAATCATCGGTTGATAGTTTTTTATGTGCCATTAAAATTTTCACAATGTTATCAACATATGGAGAGTGACAGTCTAAAAAAATAAAATAATAATAGGTACCATTTGTTTCAGCTTGCTGTTCAAAAGAATTGGAATTTGAATTGCTTGAATTTGAATTCTTAAGTAAGTACTTCTCACAGCGCAGGTAGTTAAGTTGGCTCGCCACATATCGATCGTTTCGGGCGTAATCCAACACGTGACGTAGCAACAATGCGTGGTTGCTACAGGACTCCCTCCCCAGACAACGCAGACATGGCTGCGGTGGAAAGAGGAATAGTCAGATACCGAGGTGATCGGGAAATCGAACCCGCCTTCCAGAACGAGTGGTTGTGTGTGTCCGATCCTTACTGCCATCGAACAACGGAAGGGTTGGTTGTGATGTGGCGGCTGGTGACTCTGATGCGGTTTGCGAGTGTGATGTGAAACTCTCAAGATCTTGAGCAACGTATGCTGGTTTGAGGCGGTCGATGCTCACGGTGATTTCCTTCCCTTTTACCAGTATGGTATATGTTCGTTCGTGCCGACGAACGACTTTATGAGGGCCGCTGTAGGGTTGTTGAAGCGGGCTCTTGACTGTGTCGTCCCTCAGGAAGACGTGAGAAGCTGTGGGAAGATTTTGGAAGACGAAACGATGTCCATAACCATGGCGGGTACCTTCAACTGGTCTCAGCTCGTTGAAATGTTTCCGTAGTTTCTTTAGGAAGCTTCCGGTGTCGTCGTTAACATTAGGTCGTGCTGTACATAGAAATTCGCCGGGTAAGCGGAGCGGCTCGCCGTATACTAGCTCGGCTGAGGTTGTAGCGAGGTCATCTCTCCAAGCTGCTCTGATTCCCATGAGTACGGTGGGAAGTGTTTCCGTCCAACGGTTATTCTGATGGCACTTTATTTTTATTTTTATTTTATTTTTATTATTACATTTATTACATACAAGATATAACAATATAAAAGGAAGCTTTGACTGTCCAACTAGGAAGGTTTCCCGTTTTAGGACAGTCAAATTGGCAGGTTGCGTGTACATAATTTCACATTAATGGATTCAATAATAATTAACAATAATGGTACATATTGGGGGAGTTACTTAGATATTAGGTACAATATCAGATATAAGTTGTGTTATTCTAGGTATACATCAGTAATAAACAATAAAATCCAGGTAGGTACATGTAAAATATAAAAAAAAACAAAAATATAACATATAAATGTAAGAAAGAGAAATAAAAATAAAAATAAAAGTATTTTTTTAGGAAAATACAAATTAGCAGTAATAAACAATAAAATCCAGATAGATACATGTAAAATATAAAATAAAAATATAATATATAAATGTAAGAAAGAAAAATTAAAAAAATATATTTTTTAGGAAAATACAAAATACAAAATCGAGGAAATCAACTCAGACTATGTTTTTTAATAATTTTTCAGAATCTGTCCTACCTAAGTCTAATAACCATTTTGTAATTTTAGTACCGAAGGATGATAATTCACACAGTTTAAATTGAGAGGGGATTTTGTTGTATATTTTTGGTCCCAGGTATGAGAAAACTTTTTGATAAGCCGCAGTATTGCTTGTAGGAATGGAAAGGTCGTTTCTGCTCTTACTTCTGGTTTGATGATTATGATCGACTGTTATCGTTTTGCTTATATTTTTGTGGACGCAGATTGTTATTTTTTTTATGTAACATTGTCGAACATCAAGCACATTAAACTCCTTGAAGAGAGCGTCGCTCGAGTATCTGAAGGGTTTCTTCATAATGACGCGTAGAATGGATTTCTGTGCCTTCAGTAGCGGGTATAATATTGTTAATCCTGTTCCACCCCATCCAATGCAACCGTAGGTTATGACGGAGTTACAGAGCCCGTAGTATATTTTTTTAATGTCTTGAGTTTTTATAATTTCCCGCAATGCTATAAATATATAAATAAGCTTGCGCACTTTATTAGCTGTGTTTTCAATTTGTTGTTTCCATTTAAGGTGGTTATCCACTATTATACCTAAATATTTAATAGATTTAACACATTCAAGGGTTTCGCATTTACAAGTATGGTTATTATTTCCAAGGCTACACTTAATATTATGTATTGTGAGGTGATGAGGTGTTTTGGGTTGCCCTGCAAGGGTAGCACTAAATGTGAGATATTTTGTTTTTTGTATGTTTAGTGTAAGCAAATTACTGTCCAGCCACTGTTTTACTCTGTTTATACCTGTGTTCGCAAGGTGGTGTGTTTCTATCCAATCATCTCCTTCAAACAAAATAACTGTATCGTCAGCGAACGTGATAATTTTGCCACCAATGTGTTGGTTACAAAGTTCGTTTATGTATATAATAAAGAGAAGGGGCCCAAGTGTACTTCCTTGTGGTACCCCAAAAGTGTATTTTAGTGAAGTGCTAATAGCCTCGTTAATTCTGGTTTGTTGAAATCTATTAGATATATAACTTTCTATCCATTGAAAAGCTTTTCCCTTTATTCCTATATTTCTAAGTCTCTGTAAAAGAATTTTATGAGATATTTTATAGGGCAATAGTTTTCTTGCCACGGTTCATATTCCCTGCAATAGTTTCCGTGAGACATGCGATGGCATCATCCGTTCCCTTACCCGACCGAAAGCCGTATTGGTTTGGACTTAGAATGTTATGTTCCTCCACATATTCGTTTAACCTAGTTTTGAAAAGCTTTTCAATGACTTTGGATATCGCGCTTAAAAGAGATATTGGCCTGTAGTTTTCTACAAGAGATTTAGGTCCACTTTTGTGAATTGGGACAATTATTGATTTTTTAAAGTGATCAGGAAATATTCCTGATGCAAAACTTAAGTTGTAAATATATGATAGCGGAGCAGAAATCTGATTTTTTATTTTTTTTAGTATTTGTGTATTTAGACTATCTGGACCCTTTGCATGTGTAGTATTAAGGCTGTTGATTATTTTTAAGACCTCTTCTACAGTAGTTGGTTTAATATCAAATGAAAAAGATTGTTTCTTTGTTTCAATTGTCGATGCTAAAGAGTCTTCCGTTTTCTGGGTTTCTAATAATTTTTTTTTTGCTAGATTTGACCCAACAGATGCAAAATATTGATTAGTATGACATGCAATTGATTGATTGTCAGTTATAATCAAATTTCCGGTGTTTAATTCAGTTACCGATGTACTGGTATTTCTTTTACTTTTAGTTATGTCTCTGACAACATTCCACATGTTTTTGCTGGAATTATCTTTATCAAGTAAGAATTTATAATAACGCTCTTTACATTTGCGAATAACGGTTTTGCAAATATTACGGTATCGGTAATAGTTTTGCTGTTTAGTATCGTTCAATGGGTCTCGTTTAGCTATTTTATGAAGGTGATTTCTTTTGTGTATAGATTTAACAATGCCGTTGGTAATCCATGGGGTGAGATGTATTTTACTATATGGAATGCGTTTAATTATTGTGTGTTTTGTTATGAATGTATTGATTTCATTAATAAAATAGTTTAGAGCATTGTTAACTTCAGTCTCTTTATAAACATATTCCCAATTTTTATTTTTAAGATCATTTAATAAAGCCTCATAATTGATAATCTGTTTGTGATTAATTTTATATTTTTTGGGTATTGAGTTTGGGATACTGATTGCAGTGGTGTAATGATCAGTGATTGTATTATGTATTACAAATGCATTTGAATTTGTTATATTTCTGGTATATATATGATCCAAACATGAGCTTGAGCTACCTTGTACCCTAGTTGGAGAATTAATAATGGAAATAAAATTACTTTCAGCCATAGCACATAAGTAGTCGTCGGACTGCCTATGCAATACTTCTCCTATAGTATTTATATTCATGTCCCCGATCAGTACATATTGTGCGTAATCCTTAGTTTTTTTTAACTCACCAATAATATTTTCCAGGAAATCTTGGATGTCATTGAACGATGGTGATCGGTAGATAGCTAGGATACCTAAATTCTCATTAATGTTAATTTTTAAACAATTACACTGATTTATGTTTATTTCTTGTACTAAGGAATTTAATGTATTGTCGATATATACTACTACTCCGCTATTTTGGTTAATATGCGATGTTGTATGGTATTTGTTATAGCCTGAAATTTGTTTGGCTATGTATGAATCATTTAACCTGCATTCAGTGAGAATTAGTACATGGAACTTTACCACAGATTTTATTTCTTCCAAAAATATAAGAAAATCATCCAAGTTTCCCATCGTTCTAATATTTTGATGAACAATATTAATCCTATTTGATTCCCAATTAAATTGCATAATTTTGTTAATGTTTTCAAAAATTATTTCAGTATTTGGCACTATGATACTATCGATTTCATGTTGAAGATCGTTTATTACCATTAGAATTCAAAAATTAATTGTTGTTTTCTGGGTAAAGTTTTAAAACAGTATTTTATTATCATATCAATACTTGTAGAACGAAATTTGTAGCGACAAAACTTTAAACAAAATGATGTAGTTAGGAAAAATAAATAATATCTGAGTAAGAAATAATATCTGAAATAAAATCCAGGAAATAAATAACGTATGTAGTTAGTGTGTGGCATTTTCTCTTTCAAAAGACAGTAAAAAGTAGTATAAGTATGAAAAATAAGTAATATCTGGGTTATATAAAATATGTTGATTAGAGTTCTCTTTTGCCGAATTATTATTAATATTACTAATAAATCAATTAATAATCTTGTAATAAGTGTAGTTACCATTCTAGAGAGAATAAAGATTAAAATTAAAGTTAAATTTAGAATTAAAATTATTCCAGTACAAATAGGAGTTATGCAAAATCCTAGGTGTTCATATAATATAGTGCTATTATGTAATAGAGTATGAAATGGCGATATAAAGCGGTAGTGAGTAGTTTTATCACGATAATTAGAATAAAGAGCAGGTAGTCAGAGCTTCGGTATAGCTTGTTCTGAATCTATTAATATAGGTCGAGAAGAGTCATCTTTTTTCATGTAGATTAGACCTGCTTTCGTCCAAACGTACCTAAATTTACATTCAGTCGCACGTTGGCGAGCTAGATACCAAAGCCGTTTGCCTTTAGACGTGATCGCTGCTTTCAGTTGACGATGAAATCGTTCCACCATGCCATTTGCTGCGGGGTGGTATGCAGTTGTATGGATTTGCGTCGTGCCTGCCAGGAAATTCAACTGCCTGAACAACCTCGACTCAAATTGTCTCCCTTGGTCCGTAGTAATGCGGAGTGGAGTGCCGAATCTTGTTATCCAGCCCTTGTAGAAAGCACGCGCCACTGTTTCAGCCTCTTGGTCTGGGATCGGGAATGCCTCTGGCCATCTCGTGAATCTGTCTACGCACGTGAGACAGTATCGGCATCCTTCTGAAGAAGGCATGACGATTATGTCGATGTGGACGTGCTCGAATCTAGCGGAGGGTCTGGGAAAGGCTCCCAGGGGTGCTGACACGTGCCGTGTAATCTTGCTTCGTTGGCATTGAAGGCAATTGCGTGCGAGCTTAATAGTCTCAGCTTTAATGGCCGGCCAGACATAACGTTGAGTTATGAGCTTAACCGTGGCCTTAATTCCAGGGTGAGCCAGCTGATGGACCGCATTGAATGCCGCAGGTCTGAACTTCTTCGTGACGAAGGGTCTGGCTATGGTAGTTGAGACGTCACAGTAGAGATGCGCGTCAGTACCCGGAATATTAATCTTTTTAAGTTGTAGGCTAGAACTTCCTTGCAAGTGTTGTTCCAGTTCAGGGTCGCACATCTGGTCAGCTGCCAGCGCTGCGTAGTCCAGAGGAGTATCTATCGTCTCGACCCTGGAGAGAGCATCCGCGACGATGTTGTCTTTTCCGGAGACGTGTCGGATGTCAGTTGTGAACTGGCTGATATAGACCAGATGGCGGAATTGCCTTGGTGAGCATTTGTCTGCTTTTTGTTGGAAGGCGAACGTGATAGGCTTATGGTCTGTAAATATGGTGAGCGACCTGCCTTCCACCATGTGGCGAAAGTATTTCACAGCGAGATAGATGGCTAGTAGTTCTCTGTCGTATGCGCCATATTTCTTTTCAGCTGCCGAAAACTTCTTCGAAAAGAATGCTAGAGGCTCCCAGTGACCTGCGACGAATTGGTGGAGTGCGGCACCGGCTGTAGTATCAGACGCGTCGCTGACGATAGAGAGTGGGGCGTCGCACTTCGGGTGAACGAGCAGGGTTGCCTGGGCCAGAGCTTCCTTGCACTTGCTGAAAGCTTCTACTGTTTCGGCAGTCCAAGACACGAGTTGTTTGCCTTTTTGGTTCCCTTTTAGGAGGTCATTGAGTGGAGCTTGTGTCCTCGCGGCGTTGGGAATGAATCTTCTGTAAAAATTTATTGCTCCCAGGAAACGGCGGAGATCCTTGATGGAAGCTGGTTGGCTGTAGTTGTTGATGGCCTCCACTTTATCTGGGAGGGGTGAAGTGCCAGCGTCGGACACCAGGTATCCTAGGAATTTGACTTTAGTCAGGCCGAAATGGCATTTGGCGGTGTTTATGACAACACCATATTCCTGCAGGCGCTGGAATAATATCTTGAGGTGGGCTAGGTGCTCTTCCTCTGACGTTGAGGCAATAAGGATGTCGTCTATGTAGGCGTAACAGAAATCTAAGCCTCTGGTAACCTCGTCCATGAAGCGTTGGAAGGTCTGGGCTGCGTTGCGGAGGCCGAAAGACATCACCGGAAATTCGAAGAGTCCGAATGGCGTAGTGATTGCTGTTTTCGGAATGTCCTCGGGAGCCACAGGGATTTGATTATATGCCCGCACCAGATCAATCGTTGAGAAGATCTTGGTGCCGCTCAGTGCCTGTGCAAAATCTTGGATGTGGCGTACGGGGTATCTGTCCGGAATAGTTCTGGCGTTCAATCTTCTATAATCGCCACATGGTCTCCACTGGTCGTCCTTCTTGGGTACCATGTGCAAGGGAGATGCCCAAGAGCTCTCGGAAGGTCGAGCGATTCCGAGACGGACCATGGCCTCGAACTCCTTCTTGGCGCGTTTTAACTTGTCAGGAGCAAGGCGTCGTGGGCGTTCGACTGTTGGAGGTCCTGGCGTGGTGTTAATATGGTGCAGTGTTGCGTGACGAACTTCCCTCCTGGCGCCGTCAGGGCGAGTGATGTCAGGAAACTGTTGAAGAAGCTTATGATACGGGGACGTTCCTGTGACCGTCTTAATGGAAGCGATCTTGTTGTCGCTTCGTTTTCCCGTGATGGTCAAATTCGTCACCTGGTCCAGCAGCCGTTTATTTCGGACATCCACCAGTAGCTCGTACTTGGCGAGAAAGTCTGCCCCGATGATTGGCCTGGAGACGTCTGCAATGACGAAGCTCCAAGTAAAGTCGCGTCGCAATCCCAGATCCAGGTTGAGCGTTAGGCTGCCATAAGTAGCGATTGTGCTGCCATTTGCTGCTGCCAGTTCGTATGTCGCTTTAGTGGGGCGTCCCTGGACAAGGCGTCGTGGGAAAACGCAGAGATCTGCGCCGGTGTCTATAAGAAATTGGGTACGGGTTACCCTGTCGGTAACAAAAAGGCGACTGACTTGGTTGGGGCTGGTGCTGGTCGCCATCAGTTTGGGCCCCGCGCGTTTTCCTGCTGGAAGTTGCAGGGTTTGGTGCACTTGCTTGCCTTCGTCCCATACTTCCAGTGGTACCAGCATGTTCCCTCGGGCTGACGACCTCTGGACCGACTGCGGGAACGATTGCTCCAACGATGCGGGGTGGCGCTCCTCCTATGCTGGCCAGAGCGTAGTGTCGAAACTTCGCGCCTCAAGGTAGCGAGCTCTTGTTGGAGAGGCTGCATCAACCGCGCCATCTGTGTAACCAATGAATCTTCGGACGATGGAACAGCCACTGAGTTAACTGCCGGTCTACCAGCATAGTCTGCTATGGCGTCGGCCAAGCTGGCCACCTTGTCAAGCGGAGTGTCTTGCTGCGTAGCCAGAACCACCTGCATACTTCTAGGAAGACGACCCATCCATAGGGTTCTCAAAACCTCATCGGGCACAGCGCTGCCGGCGAGGGTGCGCAGGTGTCTCAAGAATTGGGAGGGTTTACGGTCTCCGATTTCTACATGTTCCAGAAGTCTCCTTATCTTCTGCTCCTGCGTGGAGCTGAGGCATCTGGTTAGTTCATATTTTAATAGTGCATATGCACCGACCTCAGGGGGCTTCACAATGATGTCCCGGACTTCTTGGGCGTGGGCGGGCTCCAAGGCTCCGAGAATGAAACCAAATTTTGTGGCATCCACGGTCACTCCTGCTGACTCGAAGCTGCGCTCCACCATAGCGAACCATAATTCTGGGTCAGTAGGGCAAAAAGGCGGAATGCGTACTGCCACTCGGTTGACCTCAGGCGGTGGATTCCTGATGTTGGGTTGCTGGTTACTTGGTTGCTGGCTGTCCTCAGATGTTCCGCTCACAAGAGACATGATGATGATTGGTGCGCGAAATTTATCACCGAAGAGTTTATTTCGTGCGCGACGTGCTCTCGGTAGACGTACTTGCACGCGTCGTGCTCACTGTCGGATTCACAAATGTAAACTTCGTGGTCACTAATGTGAACGTCGGTGTCACCAATGTAGCAATTGTACGTGCTACGTAAACACAGTTAAAAGAAAACTCTAGAATCATCGGTTGATAGTTTTTTATGTGCCATTAAAATTTTCACAATGTTATCAACATATGGAGAGTGACAGTCTAAAAAAATAAAATAATAATAGGTACCATTTGTTTCAGCTTGCTGTTCAAAAGAATTGAAATTTGAATTGCTTGAATTTGAATTCTTAAGTAAGTACTTCTCACAGCGCAGGTAGTTAAGTTGGCTCGCCACATATCGATCGTTTCGGGCGTAATCCAACACGTGACGTAGCAACAATGCGTGGTTGCTACACTAGGTTTGTCCTAAAGTTTTTTTACTGGCAATGTTTTTGGCAAATTATTGTCTCTGATATTGTTTTTATCTATGGGTATTATTACTTTAGCTGTCAAAGTTGATTGTTATTTTAAATGCTTGGAGTATTAACTGACGCGATTATTAACGCGTTTATCAACGCAATTCTAAAATATACTTCAAAACTATGTAAGTTTATGTTTTTTAATCATATAAAGCTTTATTAATCATATAAAATATCAGTGATTTGGTCACGATTAGTATTATTATCATACGAATTGCGTCTTCACATAACTGTAATGCAATTTTGCGTAGGTAGCATACCTTAGTCATCCGACTGCTGATCTTCTCAGAGCAACTAGAAAATCCATCTCAGGATAGTGGAGATAGGGAATTTAGGTCATGCATATAAATGAGGCACTTATTTAACTGGTGAAAATTAATAGAAACTTTATTGCACTTTGCAAGGGAAAATAGAACCAAAGAAAAGTTATAAAAAACATAAATACCTTTAGCATCTATCAACTGATTGGGAGAGAGAGAGTTAACAAAATTACGGTTAGTTATTAAAACCGCTTACGTCCCGTCGCCGTGATTCTCTTCCAAACGACAACAGCAACCCCAAGACACCATCCAGCACGTCATGGGGCCACTTGGTTAAAGGGAAACCTCCCAACAAAACAGGCACAGCTGATCCGCACCCATCAAGCGGCGTGCGGAAATCTCACCGGCCAAAGGAACAGCAAAGTAGGTAATATCGGCGTATCCAACCAGAGTCTAAAAGCCGCTTCATTTAAAGGGAATCCACCCAACAAAACAGGCACAGCTGATCCGCACCCATCAAGCGGCGTGCGGAAATCTCACCGGCCAAAGGAACAGCAAAGTAATCCTTGCACGCAATACATCGCCCGTTGATTACGGTCTCAATTCACTTCCGCACGTGGATAAAGCAATCACACGGCATCCAGCAAGGAATTAAACAAAATAAAAAGGCTTCTATGCCATTTGAGTCGTCACCCACTCACATAACGAATATAAAAACTCTGTCTAGGCTACATCGCACTAGAATCTCCCATAACAAAACTCCTCTTCAAAAAATCTCCTCTCGCCCCAAAAAACTACGTGATGTCTGCCGCCATCTTTCCTCGAATGACGTTTCCGGTCCCCCTTCCAGTTTGGCCAACCAACAAAGTTAAAAAAGAAAGAAAAAATAAATAAAGCATAGACAATAAACAGTACCTACTTTGCGCAGTACCTGCTCACGAAATAGATATGTTACATAACATAAGTCATTTTTACACTATCACTAATGATGTTTTAATGTAATTATTGTAATTTTTCAGATATCAAAATGAACAAGAGAACCATTTAAAATCGATGTCCGCATAATAATTAAAATAATCCGGTCTATGCATAAAAACACGTGGACGTCTCCGTCCTCCCGCAGCTTCGTCTTCATTGCTACCGCTATTAGATGACGACGATGGTGTGTCATCTTCAAGCATTGCCAAACGCCCATCCTTACTTTCACTGCTCGATGAATAATCCATGTCACAAATGCAAATAATATAATTCTGTCTCTTTAAAATAAGCGATCGTCGGGCAACAACCAACTACTACTGACAGCTGTCAAAAAATATTTGAGCGCCAACAAGCAACAAAACGGATTGTTACCCGTTTAACTGGTCAAAATCAGTCAGTTAAGCATTAACCGAAACTTAACCTACCGATAACCTAACGAACATTTATAAAACGGCAAAATCGGGTGGTAGACCAAATATTTGTGGCGTTAAACCAAAAATGGTATCAAGCGTAACGAACGGACGTTTATAAAACTGGCCCTAAGGCTGCTAGTGTTTATAGTAAGTAAGACAGAAAGATAAAAGTACGAAATAGACAGTCAGCACAAAGACAATACAAATTACAAGTTGATAACATAGACAATGTTACTAACAGTAATAAGTAATTCAATGATTTCTTTCAGATGAACGTGACCTGGCACCCATATGTGGGTCAGCAGCTGCAGGTGAGCGTGTCGCACGTAGACACGCTGTGGCCGTGGTCCGGCTGGCTGGCCGTCAGCATCACGGTGCACCAGAGTGCTCGTCAGTTTGAGGGCGTGGTGCAGGGCCACCTCAACGTGTCCATCACAGGCGACTTCCTCAACACCACCCTCATGCTGCCCATCCGGTACGTACTAAACACGACAAAATCTTTTTTTTTTTGGTTTTGGCAGCCTCTATGATTTTATTTTTTTATTATATTGTCTATATAAAATATTTTACATACAAAATAGAAAGGTGAAATTAAGTATATATGGGTCAAAATCAGAGAGGTGAGCATTATGCTTCTGACAAAGTTTTTCATTATAAAATAAAATGATATTACTACAATATTTATTTCAAAATAATGGTACTGTGCATGATTACAAAGCACTTAGCATATTATTATAAGCAATAATTATCAGCCTGAAACACTCATCCACATTGAAAAATCTTCCGAGAAAAGATACTTGCCGCCAACGGGACTTGAACCCGTGTCCTTCTGATTGCCGGTCAGCTGCTCTTGACCACTGAGGTATGGGGGCTTATCAAATACCCGCCAAATAATTCAATATATACTAGTGTTTCATTCAACAACTACTGCTTATTATATTTTTTCCACCTGAAAACAACCAACTTTATTTTTGCGAGAGAGACATTGTAAGTGTTAAATCCCTCGCAGCAGTAATTGTTGAATGAAACACTAGTATATATTGAATTATTTGGCGGGTATTTGATAAGCCCCCATAGCTCAGTGGTCAAGAGCAGCTGACCGGCAATCAGAAGGACACGGGTTCAAGTCCCGTTGGCGGCAAGTATCTTTTCTCGGAAGATTTTTCAATGTTGATGAGTGTTTCAGGCTGATAATTATTGCTTATAATAATTGTTACCCTTTGTGCTATGCATAAAAATCTTGTCTAAACGTTAGTTTCTAAATTAAAAAATAGCACTTAGCATATTTATTTTTCTATAATAATGTTTTACTTGATTTTAAACAAAACATGCCTAAATAGTCATTCCGGGATCGCGTCCTTTTACCATGTTTCATAGTTCAGACAAGTCAAAAATGTTTACAATTACGAATTAAAAATGTCATATTTTAATATTAGCTTTAAAAATTATCAAATAAGGAATATATATGTAAATTAAATTCATGTTAGTTTAATTTCTTCATATTTTGGCTATCCAAATGCTGTCTGATGTTTATCATATCATTCCGTGAACGAGGTGGATATTGGTTGATGTAATTAAAACAACAAACCCTAGGTGGCGTTAGGGAGCAACAGTGTGAAGTTCGCTAGTCAAAGCAAACGGCGTGTGTCGTGTTTACGGAAAAAAAATATTGATTTTGTTGATATCTACCTTTTAATTATTGGTCGATGTAATTAAAACAACAAACCCTAGGTGGCGTTAGGGAGCAACAGTGTGAAGTTCGCTAGTCAAAGCAAACGGCGTGTGTCGTGTTTACGGAAAAAAATTATTGATTTTATTGATATCTACCTTTTAATTTGATATTTGTGAAGCATACTTTAATTCCCTGTCATTACGGGAACGCTGCTTGGTGATTAGTTTTTCGAAAATTTGCTTACTTTTTGCAAAATTCTTATAAATATTACAGCTCACTTGTTCATAACCTCTAAAACCAATATCTAACATGGCGGCGTTAAGCGTGACAAGAAAATATTTATAGAATAATCATTTCGGGAACGGTCATTTCAGGAACGTTCTCGTATATGACGGGCGTTCACGAAATGACAATATGTGAACAAAATGATACTGTAATACTTTTAAAAAGCATAACCATGCAACATTTTGGTTTTAGGTGTTCATTTAGTACGAGTACCACGGAAAACCATAAAAATGAAGTGAAAGTGAAGTAAAAAAAAAAACATTAAAACGGACAGTATAGCTTCTAAACGGCATTGTGAAAAGTCTAATGCATGGAAGTGCAAGTTTTTAGATAAAATGGCACCTGAACAAAAACAGATGAAGAAACTGGAAGATAGGGAATGTTAAGAAAGAAAGCTGAAAATATAGTTAAGACTGAAAGAAAGAAAGAATCTAAGAAAGAAAGTTGAAAATGTAGATAAGACTGTTAGTGATATGTCTGAAAGAGAGAAGAGGAAACAGAGAAATTCGTGGAGAATAAATTCTCAAAAGTATAGACGGAAAAAAAGATGATGGCAAATATTTTAGCCAACAACCCCCCAGATTCTGAAATTGAGATGGAAAACGACACTCGCATGTTGAGAAAGAAATCAGGAAGAAAACAGGATAAAAAAGATAAAGCGCAGGCTTACAGAACCGTTAAAAAATAGAAACATAAAATACAAGTTAATTAAATTTTATTTGATTAATTTGTTTTAATTCACAATTTATTAATTAAAAATAATATATAGTATATTTGCGGCATGTTCCTGAGTGGAAGATACTCTATCAGTATTGCCCTGATGTAAGACCAAGATTCAGAATTGAAACGTTGCTTGAAATGGCTTTAGCCGTATTTGGTGACCAGATCTGAATAGCCAGGTACTTCCCCACCTTCCTCTTCCCTATCTCCTTCCCCTCCCCAGTACCTTCAGTCTCACAACATATCCCAATTGGGGATGCCATAGTCTCACTGGCTCCAGACGGGAGCAGTTGGGACTCTTGTGTGGTATTCATGTAAAAAAATAAAAAAATGCAAAGAACAATAGATCAGTTGCGAAAAAAAGTAGAGAGAAGCAGAGGACGTGAAGAAAGAGCATCCCAAAAGAATGCTTCTATGCCTACTCGCAATGAGTTGATGAATTGACAGAGGATATTCTGTTGATCCGGAAGTTCGTCTATTATTTGGCAAGGTTTTGACGACCCAACTAAAAGACACCGTTGACAAAATACCGAAAAATTCTAAACAGCGAGAGGCTTTTCAAAAATACGTCGGTGGCAACCATATCTACTATCTAGGGAACTTCACCGTCATTTTGGGAATATCCCCATCATTTTCGGGAACATCAAAAAATTGGCAAATAAATCACTAATATGTAATTTTATGGTTAACCCGTCTAATCACAGGAGACCCAAGTTGTCCCAAAACATCATATGCCGTTATAATAACAGGAGACCCAGATTGTCCCAGAGCGAACGTGCATTATTAAAAGTTAGATATCTCTCTTTCTGTCATGCGAATATTTGTGATTTCTTTTATGGTAGAAACGGAATGAAATAATGCTTCTCATTGTTTTAGAATTATATGAGCTAGGTTGTTCAGATATTTTACAAACCCGATCAAAAGTGACGGTTTAATTTTGCGCCAATTTGTGACGTATCACACATTTAATTTTAAAATAAAATTGTATGAAAGTAATAAAAAGTGAGGTGACAGTTTTATTACAAATTTTGTTCAGAAAAGGAATCTGTATTTAAAATTTTGGATTTATTCTATTTTAATTACTTTAATTCAAATATTCGCAGGTGTGCATTTTTTAGCCAATTTACATTTCCAATATTAAAATTTTAATATTTAGAAACAAAAATGCTGATTTCTAATAAACACATCGGAAAGATTATTTTATCTACATTTTAGAACAATTTTTGTTTTTGCAAAAGCGTTTAAAAAAAACAATAAATAGGAACATTTAAAATGCATGGGATGAACCAGGAATTTTGCACGCAAACCTTGACAGGCAAAAGTTGACAGAAAATTATTTTCTTATTATTCGAAGGGTTAAAACTTGCATATACAAGATGAAATGACCTTTAACTCAGGTAAACAGCCTTTTTTGGGTATTTAACTTTGACAGTTCTTTAAATGTGTTTAACGACTTAAATTTTGTGGTGCAAGACGCCAAGTCGACTTAAATCAAATAATGTGTTTAACTTGATATTTAAATCAAATTTAATAATAATAATAATAAATTTGGACAACTTATATAGCGCTGTTTTTGCGAAAAATCGCCTCAAGAGCGCTGTACGAATTAGCATGGATTTTACATTAGCATTTACTTAACTTAGGAGGCTCGATAACAACTCGTCTTGCAGCTATCAAGCGCATGGATTATTGGAATTCTAGCCCCCCGATAAATTAAATAAAATATCTTTTTATACATGTAAAGGAAATATATTCCCTTTAAATTTGAATCCTATAATGTCAATTAGAATGCAATCATCGATTGTCATTTGTTTTGTTATTCTATTATTTGATTGTTAGAAAAAACCATTCAAAGTGATATTAATAAACATAAATGTCGTTTCTTAGTTAAAAAAAACTTTGCAACACAAGTGTTTTATTTAGAAATTAATAAAAAGGAATTAAACCTATCAACATATTATAAAACGACATTTCGTTTTAAACCAAAAATGGAGAAAATTCAATTCGAATTTACGCTATTACCTGGATGCGATGGCAGATCAAATATTATTAGCATTACAAAAATAGTCACAAGTGATGGAAAAGTGTTTACAATACCAGAAATGCTACGATCCGCCAGCTATCACGAGGAGATAATGAAAACTAGTGCTTTTGGAAAAATAAAAAATAGTTTGAAAAAAAGATACCAGGTTAGAAGAGTCTGGTTAACCATGACAGAAGAACTAAAAAAAACATATGTAGACGAAGATGGAAACCTACAGTTTGGAGACCAATACCTCGAAGAATTGGACGAAAAAAGTTTACAAGTACATCAAAAAGAAGATGCATTAGGAAAATTAATTGAAAAGTTAATGGAAGATAAGCAACAGAGCTTAAAAAACATTGCTGAGAAGTTTGTTATAGAAAAATTCTGCACTAAAAATACAAATGCAAGCCAGTGGATGGAAGTGTTTGAAAAAGAATGTTTGCGGTTTGATGTGACCATGGATGGAAAAAAAATAGAAATACTCAGATTGTTCATGGATAAATCTTGTATAGACTGGTACAGTTCCATGATTATAAAACTAACAATGAACTCAGAGTGGTCAACATGGAAAAACAAATTCTGTGAATCATTTGCAAACAAAGGATGGAACCCTGTCACATACGCACTATCATTTAGATACAAAGATGGTTCTCTGTTGGATTATGCTATGAGAAAAGAAAAACTTCTATTGGATGTGAGAAGATCAATTGACACCGGTACTTTGATAGATCTTGTTGCTTCCGGACTACCAGAATTCATACTTAACAAGATCGATAGAGAAGGATTACAAGATACTGTAGATTTGTTTAATGAAGTAAACAAGTATGAACATATGGTCAACAAAAAAAGATTTATGAATAAGAAAACATTTGGAAATGCAGAACATAATAAAAATGGGGGTAAAAATCCATGTAAAATTTGTGAAAAATTGAATAAGGGCATTCGTTACCACCCTGAAGCTACATGCTGGTTCAAAACAAAAGAGGATGAAAAATTTAAGAGAAATGCCATTAAACGTGTAAACAATTCAGTGATAGAAACTGAATTAAATGAAAATGATCAAAAAAACTAATAGTAACACCATTAATAAAAGTCAAACTATTACTAAATGATAAATTAAAAATATACGGAATTTATGATTCAGGTTCAAATGTTTCTCTAATTAATTCTAAATTATTGAAACTAAAAGGAAAAGGAAACAATTTGAATGAAGCAAATTTAGTAACGATTAATGGTGTTAAAAAGACGAGTGGTTGACAACGTTAAACATAAAAATTTTTGAATTGGAGAATAAAGTTGATGTGTACATTATTGATGAACACAATTTCAAGTATGATTTTTTGATTGGATTAGACATGATAAAAGACTTCAAACTTATCCAAAGTGAAGACTTACAAATATCACAGAAACTCTGCCTAAATAATACAAATAAAAAAGAAAAATATTCTACAGATATGAAAACGAATACTAAATTTAATCATATAGAAAAACACAGAATTAATTTTAACGAACATGTTAAAGAAGAAGATTTTAAAATAACAATGAATCATTTAAATAATGATCAAAAAACAGAAATAAATGAACTAATAGACAAATACACATCAGTGTTCGCGAAGAGTAAATATGATGTTGGCACTGTCAATGGATATGAAGCGAAGATAGACTTATTAGTGGATAAATATTGTAGTAAGAGGCCTTACAGATGCAGTGTAGAAGATAAAAAGGAAATAGAAGAGCAAATAGCAAAATTATTAGACAATAAACTGATAGAAGAGTCGTACAGTCCATTTGCTGCACCGGTCACTCTAGCATTTAAAAAAGAAGAAAACAAAAGATCCAGATTATGCATAGACTTCAGAGACTTAAATAAAATAGTAATACCTCAAGCTCAACCATTTCCATTGATTGAAGACCTAATGACAAAGACCAGAAATTGCAAATTTTTTTCAACGCTGGATATAAACTCAGCCTTTTGGTCTATTCCATTGCGGATTGAAGACAAAAAAAAAACAGGATTTGTAACACAGGAGGGACATTATCAATGGACCTGCCTGCCTTTTGGATTGAAGACTTCTCCGGCAATTTTTCAGAGGATATTAAGCAATATATTGAGAAAATATAAACTAAACGAATTTGCTGTCAATTACATAGATGACATTCTTATTTTTTCAAAAACTTTTGCTGAACACATTGATCATCTGACAAAGCTGCTGAATGCAATCAAAACAGAAGGTTTTAGATTAAAATTTACAAAATGCACATTTGCATCAGATATGGTAAAATATCTGGGTCATATAATTCAGAATAATTCAGTCAAGCCAGTAAAGGATAATTTGATTTCAATAAAGAATTTTCCTATTCCAAAAACACAAAAGAATGTGCGACAATTTCTAGGAAAAATCAACTTTTATCATGAGTACATTCCGAAGAGTGCAATAATACTAGATCCTTTGCATAATTTATTAAGGAAAAATCAAAAGTTTATTTGGACTGATAAATGCCAAAATGCTTTTGAAACGATGAAAAACCTAATATGCTCACAACCGATCTTGGAAATTTTTCATCAAGATTTACCAATTAATATATATACAGATGCTTCTCTAGAGGGTGTTGGAGCTATTTTAAAACAGACACAATCTGATGGAAAAGAAAAACCTGTTGCTTACTTTTCGAAAAAATTAAACAGCGCACAGAAAAAGAAAAAAGCAATTTACTTAGAATGCTTAGCTATAAAAGAGGCAGTGAGATACTGGCAATACTGGTTGATAGGAAAACCATTTACAGTTTATTCAGATCACAAACCGCTGGAAAATATGAATATCAAATCTAGAACCGATGAAGAGCTTGGTGACTTAACATATTACTTATCCCAATATGATTTTGAAATTAAATATTCTCCAGGAAAGTACAATATTGAAGCTGATTGTCTAAGCAGAAACCCAGTCTTAGAACCAGATGAGAACCAAGATGAGCAATTAAAAGTTGTCAACTTAATAAAATTAGAAGATATCTTAAAAGATCAGGTCAAAAATGAGAAGATACAGTGCAGAAAAGATAAATTGATATCGAAGAATAATGTTTATTACAAGAAAGTAAAAAAAAAAGAAAAAATAATTCTATCAGAAAAATTCAGCATAGATTTTATCAAAAATGTTCACACAGACCTAGGTCACATAGGAATTAATCAAATGCAAAAAATGATAAGCTCATGGTACACATCAGAAAACATGACAAACAATATAAAGAGAACTTGCGAAAGTTGTGCAGTATGTTTAAAGAACAAATCAAGAGGTCAAAATAAATATGGATTGATGTCCTACTTGGGTCCCGCAACAAAACCTTTTGAAATATGTTCTATTGATACGATAGGTGGTTTTGGGGGTTCACGGTCAACAAAGAGATACTTGCACCTGCTATCAGATCATTTCACGAGGTTTGCATATATTTTGACGTCAAAAACTCAAAATACCAACGATTTCATCAAACTCTTAAACTCCACAGAAACTAATGACATTGGCATGATACTATCAGACCAATATCCGGGTCTTAATTCTAGAGAATTCAAAAAATTTTTGGATGAAAAAAATATTCCAATCATTTTTACTGCAGTAAACTCGCCTTTCTCAAATGGATTAAATGAAAGATTAAATCAAACGCTAGTCAATAAAATTAGATGCAAAATCAACGAAAATGACTTAAAAGTGGCTTGGACAACTATAGCCCGTAATTGTGTAAAAAACTATAATGAAACGGAGCACACTGTCACTGGTTATGCGCCTCAGTACCTACTTAACGGCACAGATGTTACGATTTTGCCAAATGAGTTAAAACTTAAGAAGACTGACATCGATTTGATTCAAGACAGAAAAAAAGCTCTGGAAAATACTATAAAGTCACATAATTACAACAAGATGATTTACGATAAAACCAGGAGACATATTAACTTCAAAGTTGGTGATACTGTTTTTGTGGAGAATGGAAACAAACTTAACAGGAAGAAGCTCGACGAATTGAGAATCGGACCCTACAAAATAATAGAAAAATTATCAAACTCAATTTACAAGATAAATACTGGTCGAAAAAAATTAGAATCAAATTTTTTCCACATCTCGAAATTAATTCCAGCACCTGCATTGATGAACCATGAAGAGGATATCGAAGATGAATGAAAATTTTTGCAATAATTTTCTTTTTCGCGGGGGGGGGGGAGATGTAAAGGAAATATATTCCCTTTAAATTTGAATCCTATAATGTCAATTAGAATGCAATCATCGATTGTCATTTGTTTTGTTATTCTATTATTTGATTGTTAGAAAAAACCATTCAAAGTGATATTAATAAACATAAATGTCGTTTCTTAGTTAAAAAAAACTTTGCAACACAAGTGTTTTATTTAGAAATTAATAAAAAGGAATTAAACCTATCAACATATTATATACATGTATTTCAATTTACTTAACTATGTAGGGGGCTAGATAACCACTCGGGATTGTTGGAATTCTAGCCCCCCAATAAATCAAATAAAATATGTTTTTATATGTACGTATTTTAATTTACTTAAGTGTGTAGGAGGCTAGATAACAACTCGTCTTGCAGCTATCAAGCGCATGGATTATTGGAATTCTTGCCCCGCAATAATACATTTACCTTATGTATTTAGTAATCTACTTAACATCCTAAGTCTAGCTTAATCTAACTTAATCTAACTTAATCTACTTAATCTAACCTAACCTAACTTAATCTTACTCACACATACTCAAAACCTATATTTAATAAATCTGCAGTCCAAACAACAATTGCAAAGAAACCATAAAAATAACATGTAATCAACGCTAACGAAAATGTATATACAGTAAAACTCGCTTAAGAAGTTCCCACTTAAGAAGTTTTCACGCTTAAGAAGTTTTGATTTTCGGTCCCTTGAAAATTCCATACAAAAAATTGCAAAATGAACCTTTTTCAAAGTCATAAATTGAAAGACATTGGCTTCACAGATTACGCGCAATCCCTAGTACCTGAGACCATAAACAGACCCTTTGTCGGCCGCCGGCCGCCGCCCGCCGGCTGTAACCCCTAGGTACAATAGCAATGCGACACGTGGGACGAATGTGCAATGCGGAATTATGTAACGAATATGCAAGCGTCTTTAACCGGTCGAAGGCCAGGCCATTTCGCGGAAATTCGCGGAACTTTGCAAAAAAACACTAAAAAACCACCACTTTGAATTTTGAATTGAATGTTTTGTTGATAAATTTTGAGCTATTGTATATTTTATTGACTGAAACACGTTCACAACACAATAAACTATCTACCAAAACCACATTACTTGCATTTATTACGTAAATTAATAGGTTTTACGATGTTTTATTCGCGATACACGTATTAATTGTGACGGTTAAATTCGCGGCAAATTCTGACAGCGGATTGTCATGGATAAAATCGTTTTTAAAATATTCCAGGGTGACAAGGTGAATGAAACTTTTAGCACCACCTAGAGTAATGATGGCGCAAGCGATTCTGACACTGTTCTTCATACAAATTCTGTACATAGAAGGGTCAAAATCGCAGACCAAAAGTTTTTCGTCGACAATATTATTCAAATATTTGAATTATTTTCTCGCGCATTTTCCAGCGTCAAACCGCTCGATTGATATAACTTTCCGATTCAAGTCATTTATTTACGCGCGAAATCGTAGATATTCGACGTATGGTAGGTAGGTAGGTGGGAACATAATATTGAAAGGATTAAAACATCTTTAAAAATATATGATAGTCAACTGTGCCTGGCGAAAACACACCATAACAATAGACTGTCCGATTTCCGACACGTGAATGCCATTCGAGCAAGCAGCAAGCGTGCAAAAAAGTTAATTCCGCCAAATAATAAACAGTTTGCCGCGTGGGGCTTTGTGAGTTTTTTCTGCAAAAGGCCATGGCAGGGTTGCAGTACGCGGAACGCTTGCTCCGAGGCAAGTAAAACCCGCTATCATCGAAGTTTGTTTACAAACAAAATTACGTGCGGGTGTCCTTTTATCAAACCCCTTGCTAAAATTAACCAAAACAAGCCTTTCTTTCTCCCTCAGTTCGTACAGAAAACCAAAGCGTAAAAAGAGACAGAATGCTGCAACTTTTACTATCCGAATTCGAGTGGTTTTCGTATACACTTGCGATGCGCCATTCTCGGAAAAACGTAAGGTTTTTTTAACAGTTTTAAAACTGTTTACTTTCTCTCTTGCCGATAAGGGATTAAAATATTTCGGAATGTGTCAATGGGATGGTTTTGTTTTGATTGGTTTAGTGCTTTTAAGGGTTATTCGGCAGAGATGCTAAATTTTACAACAAAAGAATTCAATAAATTTTTTTTACATGAGTTCCACACAGGAGGCCCTGAGGAAAATAATTTCCCTCAGGGCCTATGTCATCTTTGGGGATGCTGTATGGAGGGTTTTTTAAGGGAAAGGAAGGAGAGGAGAGTTCTGGGAAGGAAAAGGTTTTAAGGGGTGGTTACGAATCTGGGGTTCAGTGTATCCTGGTCATCCGCCTCCAAGACCTAGACAAACCTCACCCCATGAACCCGGGCACCCCTGCTAGATCACCAAACATACCGAACCACTTGGGGTGACCTATGGCAGAGGTGTTGGTTATCCAATAAAGGTTCCCGGGGCGGCGGTACCAATTACTGGCCTCCCAAATAATAGAGTAGAGCAATCAACTATAGATAAATACTTTGAAAAAAATAATAATTTAAATGTAGGTATGTAAATAAACTTTTTATAATCAACTATGTTTTATCATTTTTCATTTATTTCACATTTCCACCGTTTTCTAAATAATACTAATTACCATGATGTGTAACTACTAGAAGATACCTATATATATATATTTATTTTTTTGAGTGCTTGGAGCATATAAGCTTGTTTTCATGACAATTTAACGTAGGTAGACAGACATAAGAATGACGTATGCCCCGGACTCGAGATATTAATGGCTAAAATTGAATCCCACTTAAGAAGTTTTTTTTCCCCGGTCCCTTGGAAAACTTCTTGAGAGTTTCACTGTACTCGTAATACACTGTAATAATTGTCACTGTGAACTGTTTATTATTATTGATTGTTGTTTTAAACACTATCTCTTAGGTATTTTAATTTGTCATTTATCACTTCATACGTACGGCACTGGTAGAAACCGAAGGGCGCGGGATCAGTGCGATGACTTCCTAGTCCATGTGCTTAGGGGCGGGGGGCAGGCGCGGGCGGTTGGCAGCGGGGGCAGCTAGGGATGTAGAGATAGCAGAGGTCATCAGTTTGTTCTCTTCTCTGGTGCGTTTCTTAGAAGGCCGCTTCGGTGGCCCACACACCGAACGAGTCATATGGTCCACAGTCGTAAATACAGCGACGTAGCGGGGAGCAGCGGGGGTTGCAGTAAAGGTGCGGGTGCGCAGGGGTACGGCTATGACCCCCAACGACCAAACAAATGACCACATCTGGTAAATGTTCGCTACCCATCCTGGGTTTTAAACACTTCGCATCTAATGATTCACAATAACAATCTGCACATATTCTTAAAACTCGTTATACGTCCACACTGCTTACGATAAAATTATTTTGAGTTCACATAATATATGTAATGTACACAGAGTAATAAACATTATTTGACACTTTTAAGGTCTCAAAATGTTAATTATCCCTCTTATTTAATAAGGGATAACGAGACCGGCCAGAATGCGTCAGGCTGCTCCGAGCGCCTGATGCATTCTCTTAACTTTTTTTGCTAGCCGCTCTTAATCTCGGAAACTATTGGTTTTACAGAGACAGTTCTAGTATTATATTGTAGCAAATTTAGTCTACTTTACAAACGTCCTTAGAAAGCTTTTTAAAAAACTAGTCCTTTAGGGTTATAATCATGGCAGCCACCTCTGGTCTGGAGCTCCAAAATACCTGAAAAATACCCTCGACTCTGTGCAGAAACGGGCGGTCCGTTTAATAGATTCTCCCATCTTAACAGACGGATTGCAATCTTTAGAGCACAGGTGTCGGGTTGGAATGCTATCCTTGTTCTACCGGTATTACAATAGAAGATGCTCCGAAGAACTAGCATCATTGATCCCTTCGGCACCGGTGCATAGTCGGGAAACACGCCAAACGCGTGCCCAACATTTGTACATAGTTGATATTTGTCACATGAGAACAGGTCGTTTCTTCGACTCGTTCTTGTGTTCAACAGCTCGGCTGTGGAATGATTTGCCGGCCTCTGTGTTTCCTCCTTCCTACAACATGGGTCTCTTCAAGACCAATGTTCATTCCTTCCTCTCCTCAAAAAGACCCTCCACACAGCATCCCAGATGACATAGACCCTGAGGGAAATTATTTTCCTCAGGTCCTCCTGTGTGGAGTTAATGTAAAAAAAAAAGTCGCCAAAGTTTGAAAAAAAAAAAAACGATTTTTTCGCAGTTTTTTCGAGTTTTGACAAAGTTGCGTTCGGCGCTTGAGGTCACAAACTTGGATTATTCATTAGGCCAACATCATGAACAAGTCTGCAAAAAATCAGAACTACCAGATTTGACACATGCTGTGATGTATAAAGTTACTGGACTATTTTTGAAAATGCATTAATTTTTCACGTACTGCTTTCTCTTATTATACTGTTACTTCACAGGTTCTCCTCTATGTATATAATTTTGTTTTTCTGCAATGAGCTCTAAATGAATTTATTTTGCTTGCAGAGCTAAGATTATTCCTCAGCCACCGCGACACAGGCGAATTGTCTGGGACCAGTTTCACAGTCTTCGTTACCCTCCTGGTTATTTCCCCAGAGATAATTTAAGAGTGAAAAATGATCCCTTGGATTGGAATGCTGATCACATCCATACCAACTTCAAGGATCTCTATCAAAACCTTCGGAATGCTGGATACTATGTTGAAGTTCTAGGTAACTAATAACTATTTTTTAAATACGATCTCTGGTGCCATAAAACGAGGTAAAGCCGAATACTTTTACGTATATTTTCGACACTGCAATTGCAGCGCTTCATACCGTGTATAAGCACGATTCTTCAAGGCTACGGCCCCTAGGGGTTAAGTAGATACATGTATGAAGTTAATTATCACTATCGTTTATAATATGGTATTTTTGTACTTTCCAAAAGTGTCCGCAGTCACCACTTTAAGCCGGGTGAATCTGGACAACTATGAAATATATAGCATTTAATAAACACTTTTATATATTTAAACATTTTTTTTAATGTGAATACTGCACAAGAGTCCAAAATGCTCCAACCCTCTGGAGCCAACGAGACTATGGCATCCCCAATGGGGTATGTTGTGAGGCTAAAAATTGTAGGCAGTAGAAAGGTAGAGGAAGAAGAAAGGAAAGAGAAAGGTGGGGAAGTAACATGGCTTAAGTCATTTCAAGCAACTTTTCAATTTTGAATGGTGGTCTTACACCATGGCGATACTGACGGTATGTTCCACTCTGGAACTTGCCGCAAATATGCAGTATAATATTTAAATTGCACAACGTAATCATTTAATTTACTTACACACTCTGGGATTGCTAGTCGAAAGCCTTACCACTAAGGATGACAACATAGAAATAAGCCCGTTATTTTCAGGGTCCCCTCTTACTTGTTTGGATGCCAGTCAATATGGTACATTGCTATTGGTTGACCCGGAGGAAGAATATTTCCCTGAAGAAATCGCCAAGATTAAAAGGGATGTGGACAGTGGTCTATCAGTGGTTGTGTTCGCCGATTGGTACAATACCACAGTCATGAGGAAGGTCCGATTCTACGATGAGAATACTCGTCAGTGGTGAGTGTTTTAATTTACTTGAATGCTTAGATTTAATTATAAAGGTATATTAATAACTAAACATATACAGCCTTACTAATAACAAAATGACTTAACGATCGTTAAAGGCATATCTGTTGCTTGCCCATTGAACGGCATTTTTGCATCTTTACTAATAAAAATATCACTTTTTTATCATCTTTATATGTTTTATAGCTACGAAGTGAAACTTAATTTTTGACATGTTGAAACTTGCAGTTTTTATTATGTTTTTGAACATAATTTCCGTTTAAATCTTCGGCCAAGTATACCCTAGACAAGCCCTCTCATAGAAAACATCAGAATAAAAGTAACGCCAGTAACAGTAATTTCACAATAAAACTCTCCTTCGAATTCCGCCATCTTGCATACTAGTTCCCGGCCAAGGGCGGCTGGTCACACAGTGTGTTCGTGTGCAGCACTGGCAAATTATAATGGCTATATTTTCTTTATTTACTTACTGAAGACTATACACATCTCAATTTAATTTCTCCAATTTAAATCTATAAAATCTCTAATTTAAATTCTCTAATTTAATCACTTAAAAATATTAGTTACCAATATAATACTACGAATATTATCAGGGAGAACGCTTTTAATCTCCCATAGCGCGGCCGCCGCCGAGCGCCCTCGTATCGGCCGTATTGGTGTGCATTCGCTTCGCAAGCGGACCAAATCATATTTTTGTGTTGAGATATGTAAAACATCGGGAGCGCGTCGATTTCGCTATTTGTACCAGAATTTAGACTGAATCGGTGTGCCACCCGCAACCGACATAATCCGAGTCTTGCCGAAGTTTACCGATTGACCATCAACCATGACCCGAGGTGACACGAATACAATCGAATTTCGGCGAAGATCATATTATGTAGATGTGTAGATCAGTCTAGCTTGCGTCTAGCGGCGCCGGCGCGGTGCGGCGTTGTATTTATTGACCCGTGACGTGATAATTGTCATTGTTTTGTTTTTTTTTGTATTGATTATGTTAAATAATAATAACATAATTTGTTAATATGTAAAGGAATACCTACCTAGGTTTGCATAGGGATTCCTTCGTATTCAAATAATGAATTACTTTTCAAATGTGATTCATTGATGTGTTGTCATGGTGACATACAAACACATTATTATTGTTTTTGACGAGCTATGTAGCAGAGATTCAATTAATCAAGATATCAGAAAAATAAGTGTTAAAGTGTTATAATGTTTTTAAGATCGACAAATAAACTTCAAATGTAGTTTCTTTGTTAAGACCATTGTTTGCCGGCGACCGAAGTAGATCTTCAATAATCTCATGTCTTTCGTTTGTCCCTTTCTAACGAAATATTGTATTTGCAGTGTGTAGCGGGGAGGCGGGAATGGAAGATTTCTATGTAGTGGTATTTAGTTGCAGCGCTAGCGAGCAAAATATGGTGTTATAGAGTTTTAAAGAAAAGGGCGCGTAATTATTATGTAACATTATTTTATCGGAGAATACGAGGAATGATCTTTTTGTGTAGTGCCTTGAAATTAACGGAGATATTTTATTGTTATAGGAGATACGGGAATCGGATGCATGACGTAAAATTGTAAATAAGTAAAATTGAGCGTTAAACAAAATAAGGCATTTATTTCCATGCCCGAATACTTGCACGAAGACGGTGCAATGCCCCTTTTGTTGATAATATCTATAGCGACATGTCCTATAATATGGGAGACTCCCGACATATTTCGTAATGGTGTTAGTGTGTCCGGTGTCCCGCGTTTCGACGTGTACACAGTAAAAACGCGAGAAACCACCGAAACAATATTTTAATTTTATATGTGAATATATTTTCGTCAAGACGAGAAATCACCCTTTTGCTTAGTTCATTCAATATTAGCTGAGACATGTATTGTTAGAAGAGCTCCGGAAAAAATAATGATAATATTATACAATTCTGCAAGAAACTCTACGATTCATCTATGTATAAAAATCAATGTATGTTTGCTTGTATGTATGTTTGTTCCATACGCGTTGCTAAACCAATCATCCTATTGCGATGCAATTCTGGGGATTTGATGTGCGCATGCCCGCGATGGTTAATATATATAGTGGTGAGATTTTTTTTTTTATGAATATTAAGAGAATTTTAGAATTTTAGAAATATTATTAGAATTTTAAGAGTCCCAACTGCTCCCATCTGAAGCCAGTGAGATGCCTCACGGCATCCTCAATCGGGGTATGCTGTGAGGCTGAAGGTAGTGGGGAGGGGAAAGAGATCGGGAAGAGAAAGGTGGGGAAGTACCTGGCTATTCAGATCTGGTCACCAAACACGGCTAATGCCATTTCAAGCAACGTTTCAATTCTGAATGGTGGTCTTACATCAGGGCGATACTGAGAGTATCTTCCACTCTGGAACGTGCCGCAAATATACTAGGTATATATGCTTTAAATGGCACGCGAGCTGTTTGAAAACTGAATGTATCGGGACTGAATTTATGGAATGCGGGAGGAGGGAGGGGAGTTAGCAGGACGGGAGAAGCGGAAGATGGGGGTGGAGAGAGGGAAGACAGAGTGGGAAAACGTGAGGAGAAGGGTACGAGAGAGAGGAAAGGGAACGGGACGAATGGGAAAGGACACGCAGGGAGAAACAATGTCTTTATTAAGTGACATTGAAACGCATGCCGGGAACTCGCCAGTAAGAAATAAAATATTGTACCTTTAGAAAACTTAAATTCAAAATAATAACAATTTCAATTCTCAGCGAGTTAATTCCAAGGAAAAGTGTATCAATATAATGTCTTAGAAGACGTAGAATATTTTTGGAATAAAAAAAAAACAGCAATAAAAACGCCTATAAAAATTTGAGTGTTAATACTCATTTTGGGAGACAGGTATGGGTGCCGCAGCCCAGGGAACCATTTATTGGATAACAAACACCTCTGCTACAGCTCACACCAATTTCATGGCAGGCCAGATTGGGAGAGACTGGTTGAGGGATACCTTTTGATTTTTCCAGTAGGGCTCTCTCGGAACATCGCCTTTCACCGCACGGGGAGGGATAGAATCATTCATCCGTCACTCCTGGACACACTGACCCCAGATTCCAACCCACCCCTTCTACCTTTTTATTTCCCAGAACATCCTCTCCTTCCTTTCCTAAAAATACCCTCCACTCAGCATCCCCGAAGATGACATAGGCCCTTATAGGGGAGAATTATTTTCTTCTGGGCATGTGTGGAGCTATTGTATAAAAACATAATCTTGTCCTTTGTTAATATGTCAGATTTGAAAGTCAAATAATATGTGTAACTTCACATTCAATTATTCTGTAAAGTTCCAAAATCGGCGTCTCGGAATTTACTATGTATATATATATTTGTTTTCTATACATACGCCTCAGGGATCTCTTTTTACAGCTTTTTTTGACATTAGCTCCACACAGGAGGCCCTGAGGAAAATAAGGGGTCTTTTTAGGAAAGGAAGTTCTGAAAAATAAAAGGTTAAGTATTGCGGATGATTAGGAATCTGTGGGTCAGTGCATCTAGGAGTGACGGATGCAAGAATCCATCCCTCCCACTGCGATGCAAGGCGATGTTCAGAGAGAGTACCTACGGCTGGAGACGTCAAAGGGTTTCCCTCAACCATTCTCTCCCGATCCGGCCTGCCATGCAGCTGGTGGGCAGACGCATCCGCCACCAAGACTCGGACAAACCTCACCCCATGAACCCGGGCAACCCTGCTAAGTCACCAAACGTAGCGAACCATTTGGGATGACCTATGGCAGAAGTGTTGGTTATCCAATAAATGGTTTCCGGGGCAGTGGTACGCATACCCGCCTCGCATTCAGTCTAGGTACCTACTTTCATTCTCCTCTGCCAGTTCCCATGCCTCACTGCCATAAATACCTAGGTAGGTAGGTACCCCGATATCGTAGAAAATATTTAAAAAATAAAAGCTGAACTGCAAAAAATGATAATCTTACTACCTACCAAGTAAACACAAATACGTTGAATATGGTTCTCGATTTTTTCGGTAACGATTCGAAAACGATTCTAAAACAACGAACACCTGCATATTGTCAACAAACAAAGACATAGATACACCCATTGTTAATGTATGGCGATTGAGTTATGTATGTATTAGTTTGTCTGGCGCGATTTTACTCCTTCCCCCGACCCGCGCAAGCTACCCCGTACAAGCTGCCCCGTCCGGCTGGCAAATGAGTGGATGAGACAACAACAAAAAACCTAAGTAATTTTACTACAAATCTGCGCGTATCTAAATTCGGTTTTTTACACGAATAAAACTGTTTTCAGTGCAGAATAAAATTTTATCGTATACTTCATCATATTCCTGACTCAGGATGTGAGGAGTTTTTTTTTTAAATTGCGTCCATATGCCCAGAAAAAAATTCCAAAGTTGCCTCCTAAATTCATGGATAAATCGTCATCTTTTGGGGCCTATATTTTATAATTTAAAGCAAAAATCGAAAATCGGATTAACATCCTAACTGTATACATGCCTAACTTATCATTTAAAAAAAAAGAAAAAACAATTAATTTGATATTTTAGCCGTAAATCCAAAACAAAATTTTGTATGAAACAGGCCACGCATGCGTTCCTCTTAACAGAGCAACACATGATTTGTTTTGTCATAAATAATACCAATAAAGAAGTACAATCAATAGACAAATTGTCTTATAAAACTACATTTTTAGTGAAGAGAAACAATGACGTTAGAAATGGAAAAGTTACAATTCACATTTACAGTGTCAGCAGCATCGGATGGTAAAACCAATATAATTTGCATAACCTCAATCGAGACACCTGATGGACGCATATTTGATATTCCCGACGATTTCAAACGTGCAAGCAAACACACCGCCATAACGACCACGGATGTTTATGCCAAAATAAAGAATTGTCTAAAGAAAACATACCAAACACGTAAAATATGGATTCCCTTAACAGAAGATTTGAGGAAAATTTATTTAGATGAAGGTGAGAATTTACAATTTGGTGACCAATACCTGGAAGAAATTACATATGAAACGAAACTTTCTCACAATAATATCAGTAAAGGCACTGAAAATAAAAATCTAGGAAAAATAGCAGAAAGATTTTTACTCGAGAAGTTTTCAGGAAAAACATCAAATGTTAACCAATGCATCAATGATTTGAGAATGAATGTACACGTTTCGAGATATTAAAGGAGACGGAAAAAATTGAGACTTTAAAGTATTTACTTGAAAAACAGTGCCTAGATTGGTACACTAGTATGTTAATAAAATGTACTTTAAGCGCAGGATGGGCAATATGGAAAACAAATTTTTGTGAAACATACGGAAACAAAGGTTGGTCACAAGTTAAATATGCATTTGCATTTAAATTTCAAGGAGGTTCATTACGAGAATATGCTACAAAAAAAGAAAGATTGTTATTAGAGATAAATAAAAATATTGACTCTCAGACAGTAATTCATCTTATTGTTATGGGTCTACCAGATTACATAATGTACAAAAAGGATAAGGAATCAATAAAATCGACTGCAAATCTATTCAATGAAATTGGTAAACATGAACAAACAAACAATAAAAATAATTGTAATAAATTCAAGAGAAATACATTTGATAATAGAGTAAGAATTGATAAAATGAAGCCTTGCAAAAATTGTGAAAAATTAAATAAAGGTAGCCGTTTTCACTCTGAAGAAAACTGCTGGTTTAAACAAACTGATGACTATGAGAACAAGAGAAACTATAATAAGAATGTAAACAATACTGTATTAGATGTTGAATTGAGTGATAATGAGTCAAAAAACGAATAAATACACCATTAATTAAAGTAAAACTAACATTAGAAGGAAAATTAGACATATTTGGTATATATGATTCCGGATCTAATGTTTCCTTAATAAATTCTAAATTATTAAGAATAAAGGATGAAGGAAAAAATATACACAACAATACAAACTTACTAACAATTAATGGTGTAAAAAAGACAAAAGGCTTAACAACATTAAAAATTAAGATATTTAATATAGAGAAGAAAATTGATGTTTATATTGTAGATGGAAGAGATTTCAAATACAATTTTCTAATTGGACTTGATACTATAAAAAAGTTTAATTTGATTCAGAATGAAAATTTGGAAATTGATCATAAATCTGAAGAAAGCTTGAAAAAAGAGGAAATACATTTTAAAAACAATCCTAATGAAAATGAAGATAAAAAGAACTTGAACTTTATAAACTTTAAGGAACATACAAAAGAAAAAGAATTTACAGTGGATCTGAGTCATTTAAATAGTCAACAAAAATCTGAAATAAATAAACTTATTGATAAATATAAATCAAGCTTTGCAAAGGATAAATATGATATTGGAACAGTAAAGGATTGTGAAGCACGCATTGATCTACTTGTGGACAAATACTGCAGTAAAAGACCCTACAGATGTTCAATAGAGGATAAGTTAGAGATAGAAGAACAAATAAGAAAATTGCTTGAAAGAAATCTTATAGAGGAATCATACAGCCCTTTTGCAGCACCAGTAACATTAGCTTTCAAAAAAGAAGACAATAGAAAAACAAGATTGTGTATCGATTTTAGAGAAATAAATAAAATGGTGGTACCTCAGGCTCAACCATTTCCTTTGATTGAGGACTTAGTAACAAAAACCAGAAACTGTAAGTACTTTTCAACATTGGATGTAAATTCTGCGTTCTGGTCTATTCCCCTGCGAATTGAAGATAGAAAGAAAACTGCTTTTGTAACCCAGGAAGGCCACTACCAATGGACATGTTTACCCTTCGGTTTAAAAACTTCTCCAGCCATATTTCAAAGAATACTAAGCAACATACTGAGAAAGTACAAGTTAACAGAATTTGCTGTAAATTTCATTGACGACATTTTAATATTTTCAGAAACCTATACCGAGCACATAAATCATTTATCACAGCTTTTAAAGGCGATAAAAAAGAAGGTTTTCGACTTAAACTCACAAAATGTCGATTTGCAACAAATTCGGTAAAATACCTCGGACATATAATACAAGATAATACAGTAAGACCAGTGAGAGATAACTTAATTTCAATAAGAGATTTCCCTACACCAAAGAATCAGAAAAATATTAGACAACTTCTAGGAAAAATCAATTTCCACCACGAGTACATTCCTAACAGTTCAATAATTTTAGAACCACTACATAATTTACTAAGCACCAAAGAAAGAAAGAAACACCAATTAAGAAAGCACCAAAAATTCATACGGTCAATGGAATGCGAAGAAGCTTTCGAGAAGATTAAATAACTATTGTGTTCACAACCAATCGTGGAAATTTTTGATAAAGACTTATCAACAAACATATATACAGATGCATCATTGGAAGGTATCGTAGCAGTGCTAAAGCAAACTCAACCAGACGGAAAGGAAAAACCTGTAGCATATTTCTCTAAAAAATTAAATGAAGCCCAAAAGAAAAAAAAGGCTATATATTTAGAATGCTTAGCTATTAAAGAGGCCATAAGATACTGGCAGTACTGGCTAATAGGCAAACCTTTTACAGTATATTCTGACCACAAACCATTGGAAAATTTAAACATTAAATCTAGAACGGACGAAGAGTTAGGAGATTTATCCTATTATCTATCACAATATGATTTCAAAATAAAATATACACCAGGAAAGAATAATTTAGAGGCAGATTGCTTGAGCAGAAACCCAGTATTAGAAGCTAATAAAGATGTACATGATCAATTAAAAATAATAAACTTAGTAACATTGAACGATATATTAACAGATCAAGAGAAAAATGAGGATATAAAAAAATACAAGAACAAGTTAATATATAAACACAATATATATTATAAGAGGGTAAGAAAGCAAGAAAAAATACTACTGTCAGAGGAACTCAGTATAAAATTTATAAAACTAATACATGAAAATATGTGTCATAGGTATAAAACAAATGCAAATGAAAATAGGAAAACTTTATGCAGCAAAAAACTTAACTAGAAATATCACCGATTTATGCAAACAATGTGAAATATGTATAAAAAATAAGACAAGAGGACAGGCTAAATATGGTTTAATGTCGCACTTAGGCCCTGCCACAAAACCACTTGAAATTATCTCAATAGACACAATCGGGGGATTTGGTGGCTCTCGATCAACCAAAAAATATTTGCACCTTTTAGTCGACCATTTTATTCGATATGCTTATATATTAACCTCAAAGACACAGAGTGCAAAGGACTTTGTAAAACTTATAAATATTGTACCAAATTGTAATGAAATTGGCATGGTTCTCACCGACCAATATCCTGGAATTAACTCAAAAGAGTTTAAAACTTTTTTAAATGAAAGATCAATCACACTAATTTTCACTGCAGTAAATTCACCGTTTTCTAATGGACTGAACGAAAGGCTAAACCAAACACTCGTTAATAAAATAAGGTGCAAGATAAATGAAAATCTAAAAACTAAAGCATGGACGACTATTGCTCATAATTGTGTTGATAGATATAATAACACAGAACACTCAATAACAGACTTTGCACCGAGATACCTATTGGATGGTACTGATGTTTCATTCGTACCAAATGAACTTAAATTTAAAAAAGAAACAGATGACTGGATTAGAGACAGAAAATTAGCATTAGAAAGAACAATTAAATCACATGAATATAATAAAATGTTAATTGATAAAAAAAGAACAATACATAATTTTAAAATAGGCGATATGGTAAATGTTGAAAATGGTCACAAACTAAATAGAAGAAAATTAGATGAGTTAAGGATTGGTCCATTTAAAATCGAAGATAAACTATCACAATCAATATACAAGATTAATACAGGGCATAGAAAGATGGAGTAAAATTTTTTCCATATTACAAAACTTATTCCTGCCCCCGTACCAGAAGAAAATGAAGTTTAAAAAAAGAAAAAGGTATTGAAAGAAGCGAAAATCAAAGCGAAAAGCAGGGAGAACGCTTTTAATCTCCCATAGCGCGGCCGCCGCCGAGCGCCCTCGTATCGGCCGTATTGGTGTGCATTCGCTTCGCAAGCGGACCAAATCATATTTTTGTGTTGAGATATGTAAAACATCGGGAGCGCGTCGATTTCGCTATTTGTACCAGAATTTAGACTGAATCGGTGTGCCACCCGCAACCGACATAATCCGAGTCTTGCCGAAGTTTACCGATTGACCATCAACCATGACCCGAGGTGACACGAATACAATCGAATTTCGGCGAAGATCATATTATGTAGATGTGTAGATCAGTCTAGCTTGCGTCTAGCGGCGCCGGCGCGGTGCGGCGTTGTATTTATTGACCCGTGACGTGATAATTGTCATTGTTTTGTTTTTTTTGTATTGATTATGTTAAATAATAATAACATAATTTGTTAATATGTAAAGGAATACCTACCTAGGTATGCATAGGGATTCCTTCGTATTCAAATAATGAATTACTTTTCAAATGTGATTCATTGATGTGTTGTCATGGTGACATACAAACACATTATTATTGTTTTTGACGAGCTATGTAGCAGAGATTCAATTAATCAAGATATCAGAAAAATAAGTGTTAAAGTGTTATAATGTTTTTAAGATCGACAAATAAACTTCAAATGTAGTTTCTTTGTTAACAGAGCAACACATGATTTGTTTTGTCATAAATAATACCAATAAAGAAGTACAATCAATAGACAAATTGTCTTATAAATATATAATTTTATTACCAAAATGAGTGCAACCAGTGTTGAATATATTAGAAGAAAGATCAGTTTGTTTAAAAATAAATTAACAATTAAAAATTCCTAATTAATAATTTTTTTGTCATAACTAGGTATGGATTGTTAGTGAACCACCACATTCTCAGGGCAGCGGCCGCCACTGTTCCCGGCAATATACAACTGACCACCGAGTTATCCTGTTATGTAATTTTTCACACTAACACATCAATAGTTGTTTTATATCACGTTTTGGTTGCATGAACAATTTCAACAAGCTGTGTGTATAGCTGTGGTTTTCAAAGTGGAGGACACAAGACATTTATAAATTTAATTGGATTTTTTTTTTAAACTTTATTATGACAAGCGATTCAATTTCGGAGGCGAGTATGGGTACCGCCCACGCCGCCTCGGGAACCATTTATTGGATAACCAACGCCTCTGCCATAGGTCACCCCAAGTGGTTCGCTACATTTGGTGACTAAGCAGGGGTGCCCGGGTTAATGGAGTGATGTTTGTCCAGGTCTTGGCGGCGGATGCGTTGAAAATATTCAAAGGCTTCTGTTCTGTTTTGCAAAAGGTATTAGCCAAAAACTATAATCTTTCTTTAAAGTTTTGAATCAGTTAGTTGCTCAAAACATTAAGCTTTTTTTGCGTATAATCAATAAAAAATGACAAAAATTCGTGGCCCGGCAGTAAGAGCTCAAAAAGAAGAGGAAGGGGAGATATGTTAATAAGAACGTTAGAAGGAGCGTGCTTATATTAAAAACGATAATATTTAAGCGAAAATTGTGAAAATGTTTAATAAAACATGACTCCTTTAAAATACAACAAGAGTCTTGCGGGAAATATTTAAATAGCATTTAAAGAAAAAATGAATTATGATTTTTTTCAATTATTTATAATAATTATAATAATAGGAGCAAATCTTACGATTTTTTCTGTCAGGGGAATTTCATATAATTACCCTTTCGGCGTGGCAAAGGTATAGATATTATCGTCAAAAATAACCTGTATTTTATAGAAATTTAAAATATGTTATAAAACGGTAGAAATTCGGAATGCTGTTTCTTAAGATAGGTTAACTTTACGAAGAAGAGTGCATCTTTTCTTCGTTGAGATCTGTGTTTAATGTATTTTAAAGGTTTCCGTTTTACAAAATAACTAAAAATTTCTTGACGAAATATTGTACTTATAAATATTGTAATTCTGAACGAAAATAAACCAACACCATTTATTGGTTTTACCTTGAACGTAGTAAAAATTTTGTATGGCAATTTTGACTAACTTTTTTGAATTAACCGCCAAAATTGAAAGTACTTTTATAAGTTCTTTAATATTACCAAATGAAAAAATCGAGAGCATTTATTGTTTTAGCCTTGCGGATATAATATTTTCACCTGCGGCGCTTTATTTTTTACCCATTTTGATACTTTTTTTAAACAAATTTTGTTTTACAATATATAAAGTAGGTTTGCGACTCCACCCACAACAAAGTTAACCAGGTAATGTTGTACATACCCTCCCTCCAAGATCCGCATACAAACTAATAATGGAGACATTAATAATACTTCGACTAAACAGGTTGATCATTCCTAAAAAACAGCGGGGGGTGAATTTAAAAGCGGGTCGCGCTTTAAAAAAGTTTGAAAACTACAGCCATATTGTGACACGGCCCTCATTGTATGTATGTAGTCGGTCTGTCGTGACGTCACAAGCATCGTGGTGAGTTAATGATGTCACAAACTTTGCTAGACAAAAATTAAGACCTTTCCCTTTTTTCACTTTAATGAATGCGGTGCCTAAAAGCTATCTGTAAGACATATATTTTCTTTTATATTGAGATAGCTGACTACATTTTCAAAAATAAAGTCCACGGTGTGTACCTTTTACAATATTCGGAAATGTGATATTTTGTGTTTAAAAAAAATTAACGCGGTCCGGATGGCTAACACCTAAATTAGTTTCAGTGTAGACCTTGAAGACCGATAAAAGGTACAACACAAAGCACTGTGCGATCTAAACGGTGCAAAACAATGCACGCACTTTTTCATAAATGGGCCTTGAGCCAATTTTATTTGGTTTCTGGTGTCATTTTGCATAAGTCATACGTCAATGGTTTAAATGCTCAATTCACTTTTTTTTTTAACATTAATTCCATACAGGAGGCCCTGAGGAAAATAATTTCCCTCAGGGCCTATGTCATCTTTGAAGATGCTGTGTGGAGGGTCTTTTTGAGGAAAGGAAGGAGTGAACACGGGTCTTGAAGAGACCTATGTTGTAGGAGGGAGGAAACACAGAGGCCGGCAAATCGTTCCACAGCCGAGCCGTTGAACTCAAGAACGAATCATAGAAATGACCCGTTCTCATGTGACTAATGTCAACCGTGTATAAATGTTGGGCGCGTGTTTGGCGTGTTTCCCGACTACGCACCGGTGCCGAGGGGATCAATAACGCTAGTTCCTCGGAGCATCTTCCATTGTAATACCTGTAGAACAAGGACAGCATTCCCACCTGACGCCTGTGCTCTAAAGATTGCAGTCCGTCTGTTAAGATGGGAGAATCTATCAAACGGACCGCCCGTTTCTGCACAGAGTCAAGGGTTTTTTTTAGGTATTTTGGAGCTCCAGACCAGAGGTGGCTGCCAAATTCAACCGTTGGGCGCACTTGCGATTTGTACAGGGTTAGCAGTTGTGTACTATTAAAGTATCTGCGGGCCCTGTACAGTACGCCCAGTTTCTGAGAGGCTAACTTAACTCTGGTTTCGATGGAGCCCCCGTACCTGAGCTGGTCACTTAGAGTTACGCCAAGCATATCAATGGAGGTCCTGTTCGGAAGATTGCTTCCGTTGAAGGAGACTAGATCTTCATTTCGATCCCTTTTAGACATTATCAAACATGATTGGGTCTTTGAAACATTAAATTCGACGAGGTTATTCTTACCCCAAGAGAAAACACTCTCGAGGTAACCGTCCATTCTTTGTTTCAAAGCCCTCTGAGCCATTGGAGTTTGTGTGCCCTTTGGGGGCTTGTCAAACAAAAAGCTACCATGGACTGTACTTTCGTCCGCGTAATAATGAATCGGTGCACATGACAAGAGGTCATTGATGTGAAACAGAAACAAAGTCGGTGACAGAACCGATCCCTGTGGGACGCCAGCATTTATCGAATGCGAGGAAGAGGCGAAACCGTCAGCAACCGCCTGAATCGACTTCTCCCTCAAAAAGTCGGCAATCCACGTACGCAAGGATGCGGGAAGTCCGAAGAAGACAATTTGTTGACAAGCCCTCGGTGCCAAACCCGGTCAAAGGCCTTGGAAATATCCAGGGCAACCGTTTGGGTCTCACCGAAACGTTCCAGGCACTGCCCCCAAACATGTGTCACATGCACGAGAAGATCACCGCACGAGCGGTTCCGCCGGAATCCGTATTGACGGTCGTTAATAATTTTGTTCTTCTCGAGGTATGTGAGCAGTTTGTCGTTGATCACACGTTCCATCACCTTAGACAGAACTGATGTGGTCGCTATGGGGCGGTAGTTGGCTGGGTTGGAGCGGTCACCCTTCTTTGGAATAGGATGAATGATCGCTTTTTTCCAACCAGAGGGCACAGAGCCAGACTTCAGGGACATTTTGAAAAGCTTCATCAAAACTGGAGCTATTTCTGCAGCGCACCTCTGTAATACCAGGGCAGGTATTCCTTCAGGCCCACTAGCTTTATTAATATCAAGCCCTCGTAAGACTTGGAGTACATCCCGATGCCGGATCCTCATCTTTTTCATATGAAAACCGCAATGAGGAACCGACGGCGGGGTAGCACCTTGATCATCGAGGGTCGAGTTTTCCGCAAACATTTTGCCTAATAAGTTAGCCTTTTCGGCGGCGGTATTTGCTAGAGAGCCGTCAGGTCTGGTAAGAGGTGGCAGACTGGGTTTGCAGAAATTGCGACCTATTGAGCCCGCAAGCGACCAGAACGCTCTGCTGCCGTGCGGGCAGGCAGCCAGCTTTCTGCTGATCTGCAGGTCGTGCTCGAATTTTGACCTGTTTATGATCCTCTTGCTTTCCTTTGCCATTTTGTTATATACTATTCTGTTTTCGGACGTTCGAGATGTGTTGTAGGCTCGGTAAGCCGCGTTTTTTCGTTGCACTGCTTCAGAGCATTGTCGACTGAACCACGGATTTGAGCCCACACCAGTTGCTTTAACAGTGGATTGGATGAAGCCATCCATCGCGGATGTGATGACTTCTCCAATTTCCTGGGCACATCTTGAGGGATCCGAGGTCCGAAAACAGACAGCTGAACACGGGAAAGCATTAAGAAGCAGGGTATTAAGGACAAAGCTGAACGAATTTAGGATAAACGCCCCACTTACTTCACACGATGTCATCGCTCTTACGGAAACCTGGCTAGAACCTTCAATTTACTCAACGGAGCTTGGTTTACCCTATCATCAAATCTACCGGCTTGACAGAAATATCAAGACCAGTTCCAGATCCAGAGGTGGAGGAGTCCTTTTAGCAGTCTCCAATAAAATGTCTTCAATAATGTTAAAAACCAAGTATTGTGATGTCGAACAAATTTTCATTATGGTAAACGATAAAAATCAAAATTACATCATTGGTTGCGTGTACATTCCTCCGTCAGCTAATTTATCTATATATAAAAATCATTCAGAAGATGTCGAACTTTTAAAATCAAAACATAAAAAACATAAATTCTTAATTTTTGGAGATTACAACCTTCCAAATTGTAATTTCAACTGTACTAATTACCAATCAGTAACATTATGCGAAAGAGAAATCATTGATATGTCAATATTTCTGAATCTCACCCAATTTAATAATGTACATAACTCGAGTAATCGTCTCCTAGATCTTGTTTTTTCAAATGAAGAGGACATAATAGTTAGAAAAGCATTAGAGTCTATCCTTCCCATAGATAACCACCATCCTCCACTGTCAGTAATTATTCCAAACAATTAAAAAAAAAGTAATAAACTCACAAGTTCTAGTTTTAATTTCAAAAATGCCAATTACACTGAAATTAATGATCATCTCAGCAAGGTAGATTGGTCATTTCTCAAGGAAAACAATATGATCCATAATATAGAATCATTTTATCATAAAATAAATGCCATTATCATAGACCTTTAATTAAATTCAAAGAATCAAAGCATCCAAAATGGTTTAATAAGGAATTAATCCAATTAATAGCTAAAAAAAAAGTTTTACACATAAAATATAAAGAAGAGAGATCCCTATCAAATTATATTGAGTTCAGTAAAATAAGAAAAGATTGCAAAAATATGTCAAAAATTTGTTACAACAATTACATAAATAAGGTAGAAATGTCAATTAAAGGAGATACAAAACAATTTTGGAATTACACAAAGTCTTTGAAAAATGATGATATTAGCATACCCTCCAATATGTGCTATGAAAAAAAAATAGCCAACGACTCTCAAAACGTAGCTAACCTATTTGCCGACTTCTTTAAAAGTGTATATGTCCGTGACTCAATAATAGTCAACGATTACTCGCCTAGTTTTTCCTCAGATCATAACTTAAATTTAGTCAATGTAATAATTGAATATAAAGATGTATTGACTCAGCTAAAACATTTGGATCAAAGTAAGAGCGGTGGTCCTGATAATATCCCACCTGTTTTCTTAAAGAATTGCGCTACCACTCTTGCATATCCACTACATTTTCTTTTCAATCAGTCATTACAAACAGGACACTTTCCTGAAAAATGGAAATACAGTTTCCTCACCCCGATATTTAAAAAAGGAGACAAAAATGAGGTGAGCAATTACAGACCGATCTGCCTTTTATCAACTATTCCAAAATTGTTTGAGAAACTTATTTTAAATAAAATCATTCACTGTATCAAGCCAGTAATTTCACCTAACCAACATGGTTTCACTTCTGGAAAATCTACTTTGTCCAATCTCTTAATTTACCAAAACTTTATATCCGAATCCATGTCTAAGAAGTTACAAGTTGATTCAGTCTATACTGATTTCAGCAAAGCATTCAACAGAGTTAACCATGACCTGCTGTTAAAAAAGCTACACAAATTAGGAATAGCAGGGTATTTATATGTGGTTTAACAGTTATTTAAGTAACAGGCAATTGGCCGTTAAAATTGATGGTTTTATTTCATATAAATTTATTGCTACCAGCGGTGTTCCCCAAGGATCACATTTGGGACCAATTTTATTTTTAATATTTGTGAACAATGTTCTTTCTATTTTCAATGATGTCCAAGTTTTAATGTTTGCGGACGATATGAAAATATTCAAAGCCATAAGAAATATCAATGACTGTCAAACATTGTCAAATAACTTGCTTAGACTTTTTGTTTGGTGCCAAGAGAATTATCTACAACTAAATATAAGTAAATGTCTAATTATGAGATTTCATAGAATAAAAAATCCAATAATTTACGAATACTCCATCAATGATGTAATGCTAACAGCTGTAACCGAGGTGAATGATTTGGGTGTAAACTTTGATCAAAAACTGAATTTTATAAACCATATTGAAATTACATCAAATAAAGCTTTGAAAATGTTGGGCTTTATAATAAGAATTTGCAGTCAATTTAAAAATATTCAAACCTATAAAAATTTGTACATGTCTTTGGTTAGGAGTCAAATTGAGTACAACTCTACAGTATGGGCACCTAGCTACGCTAGTCATTCGCTCACGATAGAAAGAATTCAAAATAAATTCTTAAGATTTATTAATTTTAAAATGGGTATTACAAGGGATTGTGTCAACTATGATTATCTACTATGCCAACTCAATTTATTAAAATTATCTGAACGTAGAATAGTTAATGACCTAACATGTTTATATAAAATCATAAATTCAATAATTGACAGCCATGAACTATTATACTTGATTTCTTTTCATATACCTCGCAAACCAACATCGAGGCAATATCTACCGTTCTATTGTGATAACTCCAACACAGAATCACAGTTGTATACCCCCGCTCGCCGCATACAAAATTTGGGAAATTACTATAAAGATATTGTTGACATATTCAACACACCATTCACCAAATATAAGCAAGTCATTACCCAATTTATATTGAAAAAAAGAATACATATTACATACAACAATACAACCTTTACATAGTCTTGGTAACAAATACTTATACAATATGGATGTTTTGATAACAATTTTTAACTTGGCAAACTTTAAACGCCGTTATGTGCCAACTATTTCAACTTGTTTCATTAACTACTGTGAACACCAATTTTATGCACTTTTATTAATATTATTGTTGATATGGAGGATATTAGAAAATTATCTAATACTAGCTGGGTTACCCGGCTTCGCTCGGGACAACATTCGAGATAGTTCTGGAATACTTTGCATCTTGTATTTTATGTAACCTTTATTTTATTTTCTATATTTTATGATATCTGTATTTTGTCAACTCTTTATTTTGTTTGTAATAAAAAAATGTACTGCGTTATATGTAAAAGCCCTTTGGGCGTTTAAATAAATAAATAAATAAAATGTGCCCGCAGACCAAACCAATCTGCTGATCTGCCACACTTGTCTCTTCAGCCGCTCGTTAGGCGGTCTGAAGGTTACGGGGATTGACGTCGTCACCAGGCAGTGGTCGGACGATCCTAAAGGCGCTGTGACTTCAATCTTGTAACCGTGTGGCATAATGGTTAAAAACAAATCTAACAGATTGGATCGGTGAGTCTGGACATCAGGAATCCTTGTAGGCTCCTGAACCATTTGCTCCAGTCCGTGGCAGAGGACAAAGGATTCCGCCTCTCGTCCAGCAGAGTCTGTTGGTCCTGAGAACTTTAACCAAGGTTCGTTATGAACATTGAAGTCCCCCAGGACCACAAACTCTGCCGTAGGGAAGCGGGGCAAGAGGTCATCAACAGTATTACTTAAATGTTTGAAGAGTTCGGACGTATCTGAAACGCTAAGGTTCGGTGAGCGGTATAAACGCGTGTAAAATCTTAGGGTACTTACGCACCCACATTACGTTGAATCTGGAGTACTCCAGATTCAACAGTCGCACACAGTTGAGGTCAGCTCGGCTGAAGAGACAGACACCTCCTTTGGGTCTGAATTTTCCTGCGAGAGTGTAGCCCGGGCAATCCAGATAGGAGGCGTCTGTGGGCTCGGTTATCTGGGTCTCAGAAAGGAAAAGAAGTTTAGGACGTTGGGAGAGAAGGTGGTGGTGGACGAAGTTTAAGTTTTTGTGCAGGCCGCGAATGTTGGTGAAATTCACCAACAGTTTTGGCCTGCACCGGGGACTCCTGCTTCTCGCCGTTGTAATAATGATGTTATTGTTATTTGTTGTATTCATGATTTTATAGGTGGTTTTTTTTTTTTTGTTATGAGGAGAAAGGAAGGTCCGGAAGGAAAAGGTATGAGGGATGGGTAGGAAGCTGGGGATCAGAGTGTCCAGGAGTGACGGACGTATGAATCCAACCCAACCACTGCGGTGCAAGGCGATGGGCTGGGAGAGTCTGGCTGGAGAGGTCGCCCAATGCGCCCTAAACGCTACTGCTGGGTCCCCTCCGGTCACGAACCGGCACAACAGCAGCGGCGGGGTTTTTGCACTCGTAGATGGGGCAGCCCACTCTCAGTCGTGAGCCTGAGGGTCGGGTCCCTGTACTACTGAGCGGCCCGGACAACGGTAACCGGTTGTAAAGGGTCTCCCTCAACCAGCATCTCCCAATCCGGCCTGCCACGCAGAAGGTGGGCTGACGCACCCGCCTTCAAGACCCAGACAAACATTACCCCATGAACCTGGGCACCCCTGCTAAGTTACCAAACGTGGCGAACCACTTGGGGTGACCTGTGGCAGAGGTGTTGGTCATCCAATAAATGGTACCCAGGCGGCGATACCCATACCCGCCTACCAAATTTAATTAGTTAAATTAGTACTATGATATTAGTGTAATTCAACTAATTACCAATGCTGGTGTTATTTTTTTTCAGTTTTAGTCCTTTGTAGAAGAGAGTCAATATGTCTAGAATTTGATTTAAAAATGACATATTTCTGGTTGCGTCTGGTTATTCTCTCTTAAATGTTTTGTTGATAATTTAATTTTGTTAACGATAGGTTTTAAGTTATTTCTGAACTGTTATTTTTTAAATGGCTTTTCCGCATGAATTTAATAAAACTTCCATGAAAATAATATTATTTAATAATGTAAAAGCCTTATGCGTGTGTGAATAAATACAAATTCGAGAAATCAACGTTTAATTAATAATAATATTTAGCTATTTTGTATAGCGCCGTTTTTGTGAAAAATCACCTCAAGGGCGCTGTAAAAATAAGTATTTAAAGGAATTAATATTACTGACTTACAACTAAGATTTACAATTATAACTACTGACTTACATCTAAGACTTAAAGCTAGTAACTTATGACTAAGACATATAAATGCTGACCTAAAGCAAGTGACTTAATAACATACATCTTTACAATTAGATTAAGATTAGCGCCAGAAGAAGTAAGAAGAAAGAATAATACATAATATGTTTTGTAATGAGCGCACTTTGAAAACGAAAGTAAAATTTTATGATACTCTCAGATAGGTATTTTTATTTAAGGGTATGAGAACCCAAAAAGGTAGATTTTTAATTTGGACCTAAATTCTGTTGGGCTTGTTATGCATCTAAGTTTCGGAGGGAGTTTATTCCAAGCCTTCGGCCCAGACACTCCGAAAGCGCGATCTCCAAATTTAGTATTTGGCTTGCGTTTAGGTTCCATTAGTTTGCCTATAGCTGATGAGATTGCTGATATAAGTGTTGACTGCCTCGGACCAGTATTTTCGGGGACACATAGTTCAGAGATGTAAGGTGGGGCCATTTCATTGATCGATTTAAACACCATCCAGCACAACTTGTACTGGATTCTTTCAGGGCACTTGAGCTAGTGAATTGCATTAAAATGAATCCAAGATGTCAGATTTTTTCAGTTATTCTTTCGGAATTATTATAATATTTTTTTATAATTTTTAATTGTATGAATGAGATAAAAAGTGAAGTGACAGTTTTCTTTCAAATTCATTAAATAAGAGGACTGTGTTTTTGAATTTTCAGAAAATTTTTAACCATTTAATTGAATATATTTACACAGTAAGCTGCTTTTTTCAAGTTGAAGCTTGAAATACTGCAATTTTTAAACACCAACGTGTATTTCAGAAACAAAAATCTATAAGGTAATTTTATCTAGTTTCTGTAAAGGTATATGATTTTACGACATCTTAAAAAATAAGAAATATACAAGACATTTAAAATATGTTGGATAAATTCCAAAATTCGTTCAGAAATGATTAACTAAACAGGTATATCCAGCAGGTATGCTACCATGTCTGGCTGTGTAAGCAGTGTATATATATCTTTCCATGAACAATTTTTTTAATTAGTAATGTTTTCATTTCAGTGGTCGTTTATCAATTAATCAGATAAAGGAGAAATTCTGGATATTCTTGTTCTTTGTCAGTGTCAAATTATAACTGATTATAAAGTGAACAAATTATAGATCACTGGCTGCAACTTTTTTGATTGGCTTGCCGAAATGCTCACAATACAAATCAACAATCCAAAGACAACCAACACATTGGTCGTAAAAATCTTAAAACTTAATCTTAAAATCTGAAAAAAAGGTGAAACTTTCTTATAAGAACCAGAAAAAATATTCTTTTTCAGAACCATGTATGTATTATGTGGGTTTTACTTAATATTTATCATTACACTACATCTCAGGATGGGATTTGGCCTCCTTTACAAATATTATCCACTTGCTGCGGTCCCTTGCCATATTTATGTACATGTGTTCAAAATATTAATTCCTTCTAACTTGGTCTTAATCTTGTTTCAGGTGGATGCCAGAAACTGGGGGCGCAAATGTACCAGCGTTGAATGAGCTCTTGAGCGTGTTCCAAATCGCACTTGGAGATCGTGTATTCCACGGTAACTTCCAGTGGGGTGATCACTCCATGTATTATGCCAGCGGGACACACATACATACCTTCCCTTTCGATGGTCTTCTGCTCACTGCACCCCTCATGGACCAAGGAACTCAGCTCCTTGCTGCCGAGGCTAAAGAAACAAAGGCCGCTGAAGAAGTCATCAATGTCCCCATCCTGGGGCTTCTCCAAACTAAGGGACACACCTACGGCAACAATCTGGAAAATGTCACCGTATTCAACAATCAGAGTTTGAATATTATGAAGACCGCTGGCAGAGTCGTGATCTACGGAGATTCCAACTGTTTGGATAGTAGCCACATAGAAAAGGCATGTTTTTGGATGCTCGATGCAATATTGGGTTACACCTCCACAGGTCATCTCTCTAAATTGTTTCTTGATAACAATATTCCTCACCGAGAAGTCAACATTATACCATCAGGTACTTATTGAATATTGTTTATCTGTAAAAATCTCAGGAAAATATTAAAATGTTTGTTTTACTATGTGTTGTGATCGTATATATTGTTGTATTATATAATTTTGTCAACATGACATCTGAATATTTTTTTGTCAGTCCCAAAAGGTTTGATTTCTCTATTTCATTTCAATAAATAATAAATATACATACTTATTAATTTATACAGATCTACCTCAGCGTATGGAAGGCAATCAACTGCACAAATACTCCAAAGTTTTAGAGAACACCCTGGGTCTGGTGACACAACCCCTCCCTTCCTGCCCAACTCTTGACATCATTAAAGGCCAGCTTTTGAACTACACTCCTTCCCTCACAGCTTCACTTTATAGACAACATCACCTACTGCAGCAAAAGGAATCCTTTAAAGGTATGTTGGATTCTACATTCACATTTTTTTTTTCACCTTAATTGAATTTATGATTTTCACTATCTTCTCTGTTGGTATTTTATTTATTAATATAAAATATTCTTCTGTGTTGTCAGATTTACATAAAGTATTTTACTCAGGCGAAACTTTACTAAGCCCTTCGTCCCACTGGATAGATATCGGTACTGAATCGACAAAAACCAGAGACTTTACTTTTCTGCATAAGGTATCCGGTTTTTGTCAATTCTAAATGGATACCGAGCCAGTGGTACTATGGACCAACATTATTTTCCACTCTCCATAAATTCCATATTTAGCAGCATACTCGTACCTATTGAAATAACCCCGAAATAGCCCGAAATCACATCTAAATTTTTTATTCGAAATAAGCTCAGGAATCGTTGGAATTGGAATTAGAATCATCACCCTATACATAAAAATAGGTATGTGGGTTCCAAATTCGGCATTTTTTTAAATTTAGATTTTCAAGGGATTGTAAAACAAAACTTCTTAAGAGAGAATAACCAGACGCAACCAGAAATATGTCATTTTTAAATCAAATTCTAGACATTTTGACTCTCTTCTACAAAAAACTGAATTTGATATCAAATAAAATCGTTAAAAAAATAAGCACACACGTTTTGAGACGAAAATACTTCAATTATTATAAGCAATAATTATCAGCCTGAAACACTCATCCACATTGAAAAATCTTCCGAGAAAAGATACATGACGCCAACGGGACTTGAACCCGTGCCCTTCTGATTGCCGGTCAGCTGCTCTCCCAATTGAGCTATGGCGGCTTATCTTATACCCGCCAAATGATTCAATATATACTAGTGTTTCATTTAACAATTACTGCTTATTATATTTTGTATCTTTTCTCGGATGATTTTTCAATGTGGATGAGTGTTTCAGGCTGATAATTATTGCTTATAATAATTGTTACCCTTTGTGCTATGAATAAAAATCTTGTCTTAACAACGTTAGTTTAACAATTAAAAAAAATAATGAAAATACTTCAGTTTGTCTATCAAACTAATGTGTAGAAAGTACTTCAGTCTGTCTTTTTTTTTTTTTTTTTTAAGTAATCAGAGACGGTTTACATATATATAGTTCCCGTGAGCACTTAGGCCATAGACCCATTGTACTATCTCCCATTTTACCTCATTTCTTTGACAGTAACCCAGTCCCTTTTATAAAGTTCATCAGGATTGTCATTGGAAATGAAGCTATATCTTCTGGTTCGACAATGTGTCTTCCAGGTCTCATTTCCCCTCTTCACTCCTCCTTGGTTCCCTGAAGGCCCCACGACGGAAGAGGGCTTCATCTCTCCTCTCCAATCCTTAGTTCCCTGAAGGTTCCACGATGGAAAGTCCACCTCCCCTTGGTTCCCTAAAGGCCCCACAAGGGAAGAGTCCACCCCACCCTGGCTCCCCGAGGGCCCCAGGAGGGAAGAGAACTTCATCTCTCCTCCTTGGTTCCTTAAAGGCCCCACAGAGGAAGAGTTCACCAAGATGGCCTCATTTCTCCTCTTCACTCCTACATGGTTCCTTGAAGGCCCCACATGGGAAGAGGACATCATCTCTCCACTTCATTCCACCTTGGTTCCACAGGGGCTCCGCGCTGGAAGGGTGCCCTTCCCCTTGGTTCCTTGAAGGCCCCACAAGGGAAGAGTTCTTGGAGGTGCTCATACTCCTAAGCTCACCTCTTCACGGTTTCTCCTCTTGGTTCCTCCTACGGCCCCAGGAAGGAAATCCACAGAGGTGGCCTCAGCACTCCTAGGTTCCCAAAAGGCCCCTAGTTTTCAAATGGTCCAATTTTTTTTTGTCCCACGAGTTACCAGGGAAATAGGAGGTCCACTCCAGCAGAGCCCTGAGTGCTGGAGTGAGGTCTAAATACTCCGAGATGCGACCTTGTTTCTCGGAGGCACCGTTCGTGACGCTGTTCCCCAGGACATTCAGCCTGAGCACGGTAGCTCACACCTTGGCTTGGGATGGCTATTGCAGGTTTGTGTTTTCCACTCCCTGAGCGATGGGTTCGCCACACTCCCTACGCTTTTTCAGTCTGTCTTACAAACTAATGTATTTATTAAATAAAAAATATGTAAAATTACAAATATGTAATTTTATGTAATTTTAATAATTTTATCATCACACGTTTGAGCATTTTGATTGCTACTTAGATGTATGTATATATTTGTTAAGATTTCAGGTACTGAAATATTAATATTTGTGATTGTCACCCTAATGGTTGTGGCAACATTCTTTTGTGTTGGCAATTGCCAGGGCGAATTCGTATTGCCACGGATTTTAATTCCTTCTTCTCTTGTTACCATCCGTCTTGGGCGGGTCGTTTTTGGCAAAACGTCTGCTGCCAGGTTTTCACTTCATGTGGGTTATAAAACCGCGGAGAGAGATAGCATCATTGGGCTCATCCTACATGAGCTACCCTACGGGTCTTTTTATTGTGTGAATAAAGACCAATTATTCAAGAGCTGGAGTTGTTATTGAAGAGTTACTCCAGCCACACTTCCCTTTGGAATCTGGTGTTACCACGCCGGATTGCTCTGTCAGGAGAGCGGAAGTACAGATCCTGAACATTGGTCCTTCGAGCCGGATGATCATTATTTGGATTGATTCATTCAAGCTGGGTGATCATTATTTGGATTGATCCATTTGAGACGGAAGATCATTATTTGGAGTGGCCCAGTCAGGCCTCATCATCATCGGGAGTGGTCCAGTCGGCGTCCTCATCACCATCATTGGATTGATCAAGCGAGCCTCATCACGACGCTCGCATGCACAAAAAATCAGGTTGTAGCCTTCCTTTCATTGTCCTTTCAAATTCCATTTAATAAGCTAAAAATCTGTGTAGATGCCACATTATTTCGTATTGATTATATCGAATTACATTCGGGTGTTCATAATCAGATGCTTTCAATATAGCATAAATTTATTGGTGATAATAATTTTTATTGTTGTATTCAGTCTGCCGAATAACTTTGCTTTGCCTACCTACATTTCTAGCCACGCGTTTGCAAGTTTCGTCTTTGTATGCCATAGTATTGTGATTGGGTTCTCTATGATCTATAGTATTAATCATTTTTGTTTACGTCAAACTGCCGTATTGTGTTTTCAGTTTTTAAATCAGTTATTTCGTTAAAAAATGGAACTCGACAGGTTGATTAAACGGCGCGGGGTTTTGAAAGGTTCATTAACGAGATTCGAAACCTATTTAAGCAACGAAAATGATATTACACCTGGCGTATTGTCATCGAGGTTAGACGCCATCAAGCCTTCTCTGATAGAATTCTCCAAAATTCAGCTGGAGATTGATTTATTGAACAAATCAGAAGATAATGACGCGAGGGATAATTTTGAAGGTACATATTTTAATAAAATTGCATTAGGACAGGAAATGTTATCAAAATTTAAGAAGATTGAAAATGTCCAAAAAATCTCAGTAAATTTACCACCAATCTCTATACCAGTGTTTTCAGGTGACAACCATAAATGGTTGACTTTTAAAAATTCGTTCATTGCCTTAATTCATGATAACAGTAAATTAAATAATGTTCAGAAATTTCATTACCTTATTAGTTATGTGTCCGGAGAGGCACTTGATTTGATTAGTTCTCTAGAAATAACCGGGGATAATTATAGTGCAGCTTGGACAATGCTTATTTCGAGATACGAAAATGTCCGACTTATAGCAAATAGACATTTGAATTTCTTATTTAATTTTACACCGTTAAAACGACAGAATCATCATGAATTACGGAATTTAATTGATCAAGCAAACATTCATTTGAGAGCTTTACACAACTTAAAGCTACCAACAGAACATTGGGATACATTAATCATACATATTCTAACCTCAAAGTTAGATAATCACACACGTAGCCTTTGGGAATCAATAGAGTGCGACAAAGTTTATCCTACATTCGTGCAGTTTAGCAATTTTATTTCACAAAGGTCTCAGATCCTGGAAACTATCCAAGGTGACATTGGTGGAATGCAACAGAAATCGGAACCAGTTGCAACAAAACCAAGGTTATTTAATTTTAAGGAAAGGAATTCTACAAACAAGGTTATGTTAGCGTCGGGCAACGTTAATTGTATGCTGTGTAATGACAGTCATTTCATTTATTCGTGCAAAATATTTGTTAACAAAGAACCAGCGGCACGAAGAAAGCTCGTATCAGAGAACAATTTATGTTACAACTGCCTAAAACCGGGGCACCCTTCAAAGGTGTGCAGGTGGAAGGAAAAATGCAGTGTTTGTGATCGAAAACATCACACTCTGTTACATATCAATACTGATAATGTACAAGCGGGTACTTCAGCTGGCAAGGGTCAGTCGGAGGCACCAGTAAATTTAACATGTCATAGTGACATGAACGGGCGGGAAATTTTACTATCTACCGTAATAGTAAAAATAGAAGACGCGTATGGTGGAACACACAAAATACGCGCACTTTTGGATTCGGGTTCAATGTCTAATTTTATTACAAAGGATACTTGTAAAAGATTAAATTTGCATTGTACAAAGTTGAATATACCTGTTTCAGGTTTGCATAATAATTTAATGCATGTAAAGGAAACAGTTGACATTAAATTTAAATCATTATGTTCTCAATACCGGGATGAAATATCTTGTTTGGTATTAGATGAGATTTCTTGCAATCTTCCGCAGACCTTGATTAATCCAAAAATGTTGAACATTCCAGACGGTATCCAGTTAGCTGATCCGCAGTTTTACCAGCCAGCTTCTATTGATATGCTGATCGGAGCAGAGATATTCTGGCAGGTGGTTCGTACGGATCAGATACAGTTAGGAAAGGATAAACCTATATTGCATCGAACGGAGCTAGGCTGGATAATATCAGGAGCTGTACAGAGGCGTCATAATACGAGGCCAGTTAAAGTTTGTCATATTTCATTAAATTCTTTGCAGAATCAAATAGAAAGGTTTTGGAAGGTTGAAGAATATGAAAATAGTAAGCATCACTCTCTGGAAGATAGTGAATGTGAAAAGATTTTCAAAGGCACGCATAAACGCGATGCAAATGGTAGATTTGTAGTCAACTTACCATTTAAATCTAACCTATCTCAATTAGGAGATTCATTTAGTATTGCTAAAGGTAGATTAGTGTCAATGGAAAGAAAATTCTTAAGACAACCTAGTTTAATGGAACAATACTCCGAATTTATTGATGAGTATCTTGCATTAGGTCACATGACTGAATGTGAACCTCCAAAACGCGATGAAACTACTTATTATTTACCACATCACGCTGTATTTAAAGAATCAAGCACAACTACTAAAATTCGTGTTGTTTTTGACGGGTCGGCTAAACCCGCTCGAGGGATTTCTTTGAATCGCGCTCTAATGATTGGGCCCACCATTCAAAATGATATATTTTGTCACTTGGTATTTTTCAGAAAACATCAATATGCAGTCACCGCAGATATTGCAAAGATGTACCGCCAAATTAATATCAACCCGGAACACAGAAATTACCAACGTATATTATGGAGAAAGGATGCGGAGGATTGTTCGAAACACTATACGCTAAACACGGTGACATATGGTTTGGCTCCTTCGCCTTATTTAGCAATACGTTGTCTGCATCAGCTAGGTAATGACGTTTCATTTACTCATCCATTAGCTATTAAATCCCTTAAGGAAAATTTTTATGTAGATGATTTTCTTTCTGGTAGTGACTCCATTGATACTTGTCACTTGCTTAAATCACAAATCATTAATGCGCTTGCTACAGCAGGCATGGAGATTAGAAAATGGAGGTCTAATGCGCCCTCGATTAATGATTCTAAAGATAATTTAGAATTATTGCCAAATGAATCCAATGAAGCTAAGATTCTCGGATTAATATGGGACACCAAACTTGATGAGTTTACCTATCAGGTAGAAAGCATAGACGCAAAGTTAGAAGTAACAAAACGTCAAGTTTTATCATTAATGTCAAAAGTGTTTGACCCTTTAGGACTGGTAGGCCCAGTAATCATTGTCGGTAAGATAATTATGCAAAGATTGTGGAAGCTAAAAATATCCTGGGATGACAAGCTACCCAATGACCTTTTATTGGCCTGGCAGACTTACACGCTGAGTCTCAGTAAAGCAAATCATATTCGGGTACCGAGGAAAATTTTCTGCTTTAATAAAAAATCTTTTAGCTTACACGGTTTTTGCGATGCATCTCAAGGAGCATATGGCGCTTGTCTGTATTTAAGATCTACCGATGAACACGGCATTCACCAATCACAGTTAATATGCGCTAAATCTCGTGTAGCCCCACTAAAAAATTTATCGTTACCACGTCTTGAGTTATGTGGAGCACAATTATTAGTTAAATTAATGAAGCGGGTGACGGCAGCTCTCCAAGTAACTGTTGACACCACTTTGTGGTGTGATTCGTCAATAACATTGGCTTGGATTGCAGGAGAACCGTACCGTTGGACTACTTTTGTTGCTAACCGCGTATCAGAAATACAACGTGAAGGTGATGGCGCTATATGGCGTCACATTAATTCAACTGAAAACCCAGCTGACATAATTTCCAGAGGAATAACATCTCAGCAGTTGAAAACATCTTCATTATGGTGGTCAGGACCACCATGGCTCACGTCCGACGAGGATAAGTGGCCACATTCTATATTTGATACTCCCACGGAGTTGCCAGAAACGGCGAGGATAGTTTTGGTTACTAGTAGTCCTGTCGATTGGGAAATATTTAATAATTATTCTTCATTAAGACGACTGAGGCGTGTAGTTGCTTATATGTTACGTTTCATACATAACTGTTCTAAACGAAGACCGATGCGGGTCGACGAGCTTTCTGTAATCGAACTGGAACATGCCATGCATGTATTGATTTTGAACGCTCAGCGATTCGCATTTCATGATGAAATAGCGTCTGTGAGTAATGGAAGATTTGTATCTAGGCGGAGCAAGGTAAAGGCACTAAATCCTTTTATGCAGGATGGGTTGTTGAGGGTTGGAGGTCGACTATCACAATCCGATATTACCTCGCTCTCTCAAAAACATCCAATTTTGTTACCACAAAATCATAAGTTGACTGACTTAATAATAACCCATCTGCATTATGAGAATTTACATTTAGGATGTAATGCTCTGCTCGCATTACTGCGTTTACGTTTTTGGCCAATATATGGTAAAAACGCAGTGAAGCGAGCACTGCATAAATGTATTGTATGTTTCCGAGTCCGTCCGCGCGAGTGTCGCCAGCTCATGGGTGACCTTCCTGCTGACCGATTCCGAATCCAAAGAGCATTTTATGTAACCGGCATAGATTTTGCAGGTCCAATTTTAATTAAGTCTGGTTTAACCAGAAATGCTAAGAGTGTAAAATCTTACATATGTTTATTTATTTGTTTTTCAACAAAGGCAATTCACCTAGAATTAGTGACTAATTTAACTTCAATGGCATTTATGAATGGATTGAAAAGATTTATAGCTAGGAGGGGTAAACCCTCACGACTCTTTACTGATAATGGAACTAACTTTACAGGTAGTTATAGGGAACTTACTGAACTATTTGATTTTTTGAAGGCATCTGATAAAGAAATCCATAATTTTTTGGCCCAGCAGAATATTAGCTGGAGTTTCTTGCCCCCCCGCTCACCGCATCACGGGGGACTTTGGGAAAGTGCAGTTAAAATGACAAAGTTACATTTAAAAAAAGCAATGCGGTCAACTGTTTTGACATACGAAGGCATGAATACCATACTAATACAGATTGAGGCTTGTTTAAATTCCCGTCCTCTGACTCCATTAACATCAGATCCAAATGACTTAAACGCACTCACTCCGTCACACTTCCTTATTGGCGACAACCTGTTAGCATTGCCTGAGCTTGATATCCACCATCTGCCTACAAACAGGCTTAATATTTACCAAAAGATGTCTACCGTTGTTCAATCTTTTTGGCACAGATGGAGCCGGGAATACCTAGCAGAATTGCAGAACCGAGTCAAATGGCAAGAAGGACGTCAACGCAGTTTACAGCCTGGTGACATGGTCATCATCAAAGACAACCAACTACCTCCGCAGTACTGGAGGATGGCGCGAGTGACGGAGATCCACCCTGGCCAAGACGGACGCGTCCGCGTCGTCTCCTTGAGGACGGCCAGAGGTGTCACCAAAAGAGCCGTGACACAGCTCTGTCTACTTCCCATGGAGGATCCTTCCTCCAACCTGGATTAAGAACCAATTACAACACTAAAAGTGATGTGATGTGTAAATCAAAGTGCCGTCAGGCTCATCAGTGCCAAGTGTTAAACTATTTTCTCATAAGTGGGTGCAGCGCACCAGAAGGTTCTACGTTATTAAACTTTATTTTTTAATGTCAAGTCTGACATAGGGTTATATACTTAGTTATAAGTTTTTTTGTTATTATTTTGATATCCATATATTGAATATTGTTTATTTTTGTATGTGAACTCGTTGGGTAAATTCTGGGTATCAATGTTGCAATCTCTTCTTATATTATTGTATGAAAAACAACTATTCCTTAATACTCGTTTTTGGGCGGGAATATGTTAAGATTTCAGGTACTGAAATATTAATATTTGTGATTGTCACCCTAATGGTTGTGGCAACATTCTTTTGTGTTGGCAATTGCCAGGGCGAATTCGTATTGCCACGGATTTTAATTCCTTCTTCTCTTGTTACCATCCGTCTTGGGCGGGTCGTTTTTGGCAAAACGTCTGCTGCCAGGTTTTCACTTCATGTGGGTTATAAAACCGCGGAGAGAGATAGCATCATTGGGCTCATCCTACATGAGCTACCCTACGGGTCTTTTTATTGTGTGAATAAAGACCAATTATTCAAGAGCTGGAGTTGTTATTGAAGAGTTACTCCAGCCACACTTCCCTTTGGAATCTGGTGTTACCACGCCGGATTGCTCTGTCAGGAGAGCGGAAGTACAGATCCTGAACAATATTAAAACAAATTTTGAATGAAATATAATCTTTTTTTTTTTTTTCATAAGAAGCAATTACTTTGTGGTTAGACATTATATTATAAAAATAAAACAACACTTTGTATTTAACCACGAATTTATTATTTATGTATCTACCGGTTTCGCTTAGACCAAGCTTCCTCAGGATAAAATAATAACTGAGTTATTATTAATAAGTTATTATTTTATCCTGAGGAAGCTTGGTCTAAGCGAAACCGGTAGATACATAAATAATAAATTCGTGGTTAAATACAAAGTGTTGTTTTATTTTTATAATGAAATATAATCGATATTGAGTTATAGAATATGTGAGAATAATCAATCTTTCTCATCGGAACCGCCCTGTACATTTGCAAGGGTTTGATCACAAGACCATCTTTTGTCGAAATTTGAATTCTCAGTCAATGGTTGATGGGCCTTAAATGTGAACACTTCTTATGTTAGTTCCTTACAATATACAACGTGTCCGGAAACTCGTAATACAAGCGGGAAACTGGTGAATCTACATCATGTAGAGAACCCAAAAAACTTATTTTTTTCGATCTGAGCATTTCGATTTTAATATATATATTTTTCTATTTTTCCATTTTTTCGTCAACTGATGCAGTTGACGAAAAACTCTTGAGCCCGGTTTACCCTTCGATGCATTTTATAAGACATTACACAGCTGAAATCAACCCCCTAGTGAACAATTTTTTCAAATTTAACCAAAAAAATTCCAACTTCGGACCCGATTTACTCGAAAACGAAAGCTCAAATCAAAAAAGTTATATCACAAATCGACTCCGAATGTGATGTAGATTTACCAGTTTCCCGCTTGTACTACGAGTTTCCGGGCACTGTGTATATGCGTATTATTGTCCTTTTTAATAACAAAAAAATGTCATTGTTTTCAGGCCTGGGTAAATCATTGGATGGAATTGAAGAAAATGAAGACGGCATCTGGGTGTGGCGTAACAAGCAAGTGGATAAAGTGTTCCCAACATCGCGCTACCCACAGCAAGCCTCCTTCACCTGGACGTCCATCTTACTGCTGGTGATGACCGTCAGCGTCATGTACCTGTTCATCCGATACTTCCTCAACCGGACGGCCATCAAGCGGTGGACCACCGAGACTGTCATGCGCATTATCAATTTCTTCCGCTTCACGGTCACTCCACACACATAACTAATAATGACTGTGGTCTTGAAGTTAAGTCCTGCCTTCCGGTTTTGGGAGTACCTGGGCTTTGGTTGCGATTTGGACATGCTTCGTATGGTTGTCCGCTGACTCCACATTGTAGGAATACCCCCAGTCAATACTCATAGATTTCATTAAGTCCTTTTTTGCTTCTTTGGGTTTAATTTTGAACATTTCGTCATTTTGGACAGTTCGTTTGCATTTCAAACAGGCTGTGAGATTTTGTTTCATGAATCGTAACCAAAGAATGTATTTGATTCATGAATCCAAATTTTATTCAAACTTAGTCGACAATTTAAAATATATTATGTACTCACTGTACTTCACTGAACCATCAGCGGAACCTTAAAATCGACTCCTCTTCCTTGGCTCCCCGTACTTGCAAATATAACCCCGCCAAATATCAGGCGAGAGATTGCAACACTGAGGGAATACAAGAAGGCGCTGCAAAAAAGCGAAATACCCTTGCACGATGATGTCGTTTCTCACCCGGCATGCCGCTTAAAGTCTCGAAAACCCTTCTGGACGGAAGGAGAAAGACTCCTTCGAACACCTCTCACCCCAGAAGATTGGTGGAAGCTTGAGTGGCAATCAGCCAACGTCAAAAACGCCCATCTCGTGCAAGACCCCACTGAGAGACAGCCTGGGTTCTCATTGCCTCGCAAACTCTGGACTGCCATCAATAGGATAAGGTGCTCCCATAGCCGTTGTGCTCATATGATGCATAGATGGGGCCTTAAAGAGTCGGCGACGTGTGAATGCGGTGCGGTGCAGACCACCGAACATGTGGTCAACGAATGCCCGCTCCATTCATTCCCCGGCGGGATTGATGAGGTCCACAGGGCAACGCCTGAGGCCCTAGACTGGCTCGCAGACCTAGATGTCCCCCTCTGACCCCCCACCATACGAAAGAAGAAGAAGAAGACTGTACTTAATGATTTAAACATTTTGCCAACTCAGATCCAGTTAACTAAAAAAATAATAATAAATAAATTATCTATAATGATACGTTTTGCTGGAAACCTCGGAAAGTTGGAACTTGTGGCAATGGTTTCTTTGATTATAAGATGCATAATTAAATTTTAGTAAAACAGAACGCTTAGGCATAATATACTTACTTAGATACATGTAGAAAATAATACACAACACGTTTGGAGGTAAAGTGCACAAACTTCAGGATGTGATTCTATGGTGCATGATAGTACAAGTAAAAAGTGAAAAAAATGTTGAATCGTTTGTATGGAAAAAAAAATTCTTTTGAAGAAAAATATTTTTGTTTAGGTAAAAGTCAATGGAATTTCGACAAAAGTTATTTAACTTTTTTACTTCTTGCATCAAGTAGTCACTTGCTGAAGTTAGTGCACTATAACCCTGGACACCCTGCACATGCTTACATAATTGAAAGATTTATTATAAAATTTGCAGGTAAACGTTCACCTCTTCAACTTTTTATACATTATTTTTGTCAATACAATATTTGAACAATCAACAATATCTTAACAAAAATCTTCTTGAATTTTCTTCAAAACGTTCTTACCCTAAAATGTTATACCTTTTTTTTTTATAATGGAGTTTTACCTAAATGTAATATCCTTACTTTAATTTAAAACACCTTTATTAGTAAGCCCATTAGTGTTTGAAAATCTGTAAAGCCGCTTTATTTTGACATGTCACATCACAGAATGACAGACGCATATAAAAAATTATATTTATTTAATAAATACCGATTAATTATTATTTACTTTAATTGGTGATTTTGTTTAGTTAATTAATTTTAGTTTTAGGAAACAATTGGTATGCAGTATTAAGAAAAAAGTATGTTATTACACATTAATTATGTAATAACTTTAATAGTGTTCATAATATTATTATAATATTAGTATGTACCTGGTTTGGTGCTAAAAATCAGACTTTCCTCTTCGTGGTAAATTTTCAGCAAAGTGGCCAAAGCTATAAATAATCTTAGACTTGTATTATTTGCACATGTCTGTGTTGATATCCAATTCTCCCGAGCCAAGTTTTCCATCACAGCTAAAGCATTTTTCCACTTCTGAAGAAGACTCTAAAGGAATTCAGATTAGGTGTGTATTATTTTCAGCACTTTCCCGAAGGATTGTAACCAGTGATTTGTGAGCATATTGCAGTAAAAAATGTAGATGTCGTGTTGCTGTATGATGATTTTTGTTTTTTAATTAAAAAAATTTTCCATCACATGTCGCAAGAGAGTAGACCGGTACAGCCTAGCAGCAGATCACATGGTAAGCACTCCGTCTCATTCCAGCAAGACGGTAACACGCAAAACAGCTCGCGTATCACGTAATCCCGTGTGATTGAAAATATTTTTTTTTAATAGAAAAAATATATCATTGGACAGTACTTTTGGTACTCCAAATACGCGCAAAAATCGCTGGTTAAAATACTTTCGGTACATGGTGTTAAAGCCTGAAAAGTAGTCAAGTAACCCGCAACTCGGGAATATTTGTCTTTTAAGAATAAGAGGAATGAAATGTTTTGTGATATTTGTTGTAATTAAATTGACGACTTGCTGTTATCTACAGAAATTTTCTGAAATTAACAAATGACAATTATTATTCAATGTTTTACGTTGGAAACCACATAAAAACCGCTATTTAGGAAGTATATTGTACATAATATTGCATTATAAAATAGAAGATGTTTAGTTGTTATACATAAATATTTTAAATAAGTAAATGTTGAAAAGACTGAAAATATTTCATCACTTCTAAATAAATAAATGTTTTATATTCATTAAAAACATACAACATATAAAAGTATTGAAATGGAAGTACGTAATAGTAATATTATGTCCATATGCGTTGAGTTGTTATTCTCATATTAAAATGTACACATGAGTATGTATTGATTTGCCTGTTGTACTTATTATTTTTAATTGACTGTTTAACTATTGCATACATGTAATTGTCAATTTTTTTTTCACTTTTCATCAAAATGAGATATTGCTCTCATGAAATTACACAAAGTGTCGTAGTAAAAACTATACTACTTTTATAATAAATTTTTTCCTATATAATTTGTCAGAAGCTTGTGTTTTAAAATTTCTAAAGTTGTGTACTTTTAATTGTACTTCATTTTACCTCGTACTCGTCTGCGAGCTGTAACCGTAACAATTACCCCTTTACAACTGGCTTCATACAAGTGCGAATTTGTCTTTGAAAAAAATCTTGACAGAAAATAAATATATTTTTCGGAATAAAATCGGTGTCCATCTAACGCGAGGGAATTGCTCATATAGAGCCGACGGCTGTCGGTTTTTGCCGCCAATCAAAAGACGCTCTACATCACCTTACAGTGATGTAGACATTGGATACTCTCTAGACTAGGGTTTCCCAACCAGTGGTCCGCAAGAGGCTAGACGATGGTCCGCCAGTCAATAAGCCAGCCAGGGCGATCCCGGTCGAGAAGTCTGAATTAAAAAAATCGGGACAATATTCAGTTTATCATTATTGTACCTTGTGGTCGGTGGCCATTATGGTATTCCATTTAGCCCCACCCCATCCTATCCCGTTCTACCCCCTTCGTTGTGGTAAATATTCTTCTAGAACCCGTCCCACTCTATCCCATTCCGCCCCCTCCGTTGTGGTAAATATTCTGCTAGAACCCGGACCCTATCCCATTATAGGGTGGACAACGTGGTGTAACCCCCCCCCCATTAGGGTGACACAAACACAAATTTCGACTTCATAAAAAATTGGTCCGTCCTGGGGGGGGGGGGGGTGGCTAGAGAGTTGTGATCTTGGGGGGTGAAACTCGCCGCCCCCCCTCGCTACGCCACTGCTTGTGGTCCCTGTCGGAAAAATAAACATACAAGTGGTCCCGGGTCAGAAAAAGGTTGGGAACCATTGCTCTAGAGCCTGGTTACTGTGTCCGTATATTAATGTTTGTTATTTTATTATAATTTTGTTATCAAATAAATTTTTTATTATTTTATATGTAGGTATAATAATATTTTAAACTCGTGATTATTTAAGCTCGCTCATTGCACACAACCTCAAAAAGTAGTTTGGTTTATTTTCCATAGATGACTGCATCGCGGGTCCTGTGAAAAAATGAATTAATCCCCCCTTCGCCGCCCCCCGCCTGCCTTCCCGCTTCACCCGGGATGGGATGTTTTCCGTCGCGTCGTGCAATGAAAGCTCGAAACACAACAAAAATTGTCAATATTTATCATCTTAATAGTGATATTTGAGGGATTGTCACGGCAAAAGTTAATGGCGGAGCTCGCAAAAGACCTGTCTTACCATTGATGTTCAAAACGGCTTCTAGAAGTTTTTTTTACAATTTGAGCAAAATTGACATTAACATCTATATACGAGTATATCTAATTTGAAATATCTTTATTCACAATTTTTATGTTTTTTTTAGTGCAACATTTGTTATTTTAAATCATGTTCTGTCTTATTTTATGAGTGATAAAAATTTGTGTTTTTTTTGTTGTTTGTTAACCTACTATATGTACAAAGGTACATATTGTTGTTGCGTTGTCAAATCCAAACATTAACATTTAGCATGATTTATTAACCCCTCCGCAACGTAAGCAGATATAAGCGTTAAAAATAGGACAGCAGTCAAGTACAATAAGCGTGTTTATACGTCAGTGCGTGTGTTTCCATATAAATCGTTATAACTCCGTTATTGTTTTAGTTACATCCCTAAAACAAAAAAGTCAAAGGCCGATAGTAGATCAAGCTGCACATTTCTATCAAGTTGTCTATGGAAATACATAACAGGAATCAGCTGTCAATCGTGTAGTTGACAAAAATATTTACCCGCGCAAATTTGCTACCGGCATCTCCACCGCGCTCCACATTTTAAATTTTTATTAAATATTTTTATATGAAATGATAAAAAAATGAGGTGACAAAAGTGTTTATTACATATATATACAATAGAATAAGTATTGTTGTTTGCATAATCTGTGATTTTAGTACCGTTTTCACATAAAAACATCACGTGAGTCATTTTTACCTATTTTTAATGTTTGCGTTCTAAATTTTAATATTTACAAATGCTAATATTTATTTATAATATAATAATTTGAATGCCTATATTGTAACCTTTCTAAAACAGTTTTTACTATTCGGCTACGTTCAGAAATGTTTCATTTATAGAGCTTTAATTGTGAAGCGGTTATTACTAAAAGTTTTTGTAAAATGTCATTTCGTTTAAGATACCAAAAGCTAATATTCTTGAAAATTCGGAGGGGTTAATAATATTTTATATTATTGTTGTTGACTTTAGTTTTATGTAGAATTTAGATTAAGGACTAAAATGCAACTCAAATATTATTACACATTTTAATTTTATGTAAAATCTACTTGTATTTCTTATGAACAAAGTGTCACATAAGTAAAAAAAATGAGTGTGCTTTAGACCACACGACTGAAGTAAAACATCACTAACTTATATCCCCCCTAACTTCCATTCGCCTTGCACGACCGTTCGCTTCGTCCGATTACATAACGCTCTCGTCATGCAATCACCAGTTTACTCCCCAGGTCAAGCTTGCGTAAAGGCCCTACTGTTTGCCTCGTCCGATCGCACTTTTCGTAACGCTCTAGTCACGCATTCACCAGCTTACTCCCCAAGTCAAGCGTGCGAAAAAGAAGTTTTACTTCAATAATGATCATCACAAAAGATAGTAGAAAATATTTTTTGCAATAATTAACCCCTCAGGCTAATTTGATCGTTTTTCGGAACAAATAATATAGGTGTCATAGAAATCGTTACCCTTACTACCATAGTGAGAAATAATATATAAACGGTGTTAGAAATTTACTGAAAATACCCTGCTTTATATTCAAATCTAAAAGTTAACCACAAAAGAAGTAAAATGTTCAACTTTATGAAACCAAAGATTCAGATCGCAATTTGAAAAAAATAATTAAATTTTGGGAATTTTTTGTTCATTATTTTTACATGGAACAACAAAAAAAGTGCCGTGACAATAACGTTTATAATACATTTGTGTAATAAATTATGTACGTGTTTTTATTTTTTTCATTAACAGTAATTCAATTATCAGTAAATTCAGTAAAAAACGTAGGGTGAGCCGTTTTTAAAACTTTTTTATGTTTGCGTGCAAATTTTTTTAATTAAAAAATTATATGCTTATTTCGACTTATAAAATTTGAAAGTGTATTTTATCACCTTTCGAAAACAGTTTTTAGTTTTCGGATATGTTATACATACATTTATTTGGATTTTATTACAAAATGGAAATATTTTGGCCCATTGACCAAATATGGTTGAGGTCTGAGGGGTTAACAAGTTATTACTTAAAAGATAAATGAACATGTGCATAATATATTTTAGATGTAAAATTGCAAAATATGTGACGTCACACTAGGTGGGAGGGGGTCTCACGATATGTGTGACAGGGAGGGGGTCAAACAATCTTGAAATTCATGTGACGTAATTTATGGATGGCCTCTTATGTATTAGATAAAGGCAAATCATTTTGATGAGGACATATTTGAATGTACTTGTGCACGATTGTATCGTGTCCCCTCTCATCATTAAAATACCCAAAGATGCTGAGCGATGGGTGACGTTTACCAATTCCGTTTACTCGTGATTCAATTTGACAATGTTCTTTTTATGTTTTTTTTTTTCATTTTTCAGCTTCATAATAATAAACAAAAGAATAAAAATATCCCTTCAATACACCACTACTCAAGCAAATCACTTTAAAGTCATTTTATGTGTAGGTACATTAAACATTTATAAAATGTATTAAAAAAGTATCTATGTATATAAGAAAAGTGAATATGTGTAGTACTTTTTTCATGAACAAAAATGGTTCCAGAGGTTTGTGAAGATGGTTCTCTTTTCTTCTATATCCCTGATATTATTATTATGTATTTGAAGATAATGGTTAAATTAACAATATAAACATTCCTTTAAAAAGTTAAGCATTATGTATTATTATATATTATATAAGTTTAAATAAGAATATAGTATTTTTCTATATGCAACTTTATTTTTGTGGGTCCCGTCCCGGTGTGTTGTGTTAATATAACACTTGGCCAGAAATTTTTATTATCCAGTTTTTCACCCAAGATTATGGGACATAAATATTCAGACCGACCCATTTGAATATGTTTATAAGTAACGTTTTTAAACCAAAGTAAAGGACTACGTAATATGTATATGTGTTATAATTTTCAGTGGTACATACCTTTTCCTACAACATCTATTGATTTTGTAATTAATTATCTAGAATTGCATTATAATAATGCACTTTTTAGGTATTTAGGCAATTATTATTTCTGTTAATACTGCTTACATGAAAATTTTTGCAATTAAAGACTTAATTTTGTAATATTTCCTGTACATGTATATAATTTGTGTAAATGTCAGCAGCACACAGCAATATCCCACTTTTATTTGAAATCCTCCTTTTAATATTGTATAATTTGTATACATACAGGGTGTAACAGGACGTACCCGAGGGATTTTAACCAGCGATTCCTGAGCATATTTGGAGTAAAAAATGTAAATGAAATTTTGGTCTCTGGTGACTTTTTTATGACATTTAAAATTTTTTTTTTTTTTCTTCAAATTCAAACAAAAAATAAATTCTTCTGTTTGTTGTCATTGGTCACTCAGCCAAGTAACCAACCAACCCCTCACCCCGCCTCCAACTGTCCTTCACCAACCATTTTTTAATATTTTTGTAGAAAAAAATAATAATAAAAAAAACATTAAAAATGTCACAGGAGACCAAAATTTCATTTACAATTTTTACTCCAAATAATGTCAGGAATCAATGGTTAAAATTCGCCTACTTTTATGATAATATGTACACATAGTTAGTAATTGTATTGTATTTGACAGGAAAATGTAATTAGACATTAATTTTCATTAAAATAAGACTGTAAATATATATAGAAATGGTTAATTAACGATTTTTTCTTTGACATTAACAACCTACTCAGTAGGATGTTCACCAAGTTATTTAAAATTTTTATAATTTAATTTCTTTATTTATAATACTTATTAGTTTAAGGTGAACGAATATTGTTGATAATAAAATGTGTTACGGTGCCAATAGAACATTGGTTACAAATAAATACATGCGTTTTAATTTGTTAAAATAAGGGTTGTTTAAAAAATATTTGAAGTTAATTTTCACGTTCTGCGTAAGTTCTATTAAAAATCAGTTATTATATCATTGTAGACCAGTTGCTTCATACAACTGAAATAATCACAGAACTTGAATAGATCTTTCACAGAACGTGAAAATTAACTTCAAATATTTGATGGATTGTTAAATTTTTTTAAACGACCCATCCTTATTGTTAGCCGGACCATCCAGCTGGACTCTGTCAACCCATCTCCTTGCACCGCAGTTGGAGGGATGGATTTTACGTCCGTCACTCCTGGACACACTAACCCCCGGATTCCTACCCACCCCTCATAGCTTTTTCCTTCCCAAAACTTAATATCCTTCCCTTCCTCAAAAACACCCTCTACATAGAAATCCCCTAAGATGAATTAGGCCCTGAGGGAAATTATTTTCCTCAGGGACTCCTGTGTGGAGTTAATGTAAAAAAATAGGTACTTATAATAAAACAATGTGAAATTTAATTCAAGACTCTTCTAAAATTCGATTTTGCAATGTTCATGTTTTTTCTTGCGTATCATCATCACTAAATCATCTTAAAGAATGCTGCGTGGAGGTTATTTTAAGGAAAAGAAGGAGAAGAAGTTCTGGAAAGGAAATAGATATTAGGGTTGGGTAGGAATCTGGGGTTCAATGTATCCAGGCGTAACGATCCATCCCTTCAACCGCGGTGCGAGGCGATGGGTCGAGAGATTCACAGCAATAAAGATCTACAGTCTCTCGTATCTAGGATGAACGAAGTATGTATGAAGAATGAGTGAATGATGAATGTAAGTAAGTCTAAAGTCATGTGTTTGAAAGAGACAATACGAAAACAATGTGCAACATAGTTGTGAATGATGAATACTTGGAGCAGGTTGATGAGTTTGTGTATTTGGGAAGTATGCTTACGAGAGATGGGAATATTGAAAGAGGGGTGAATGCAGGTAACTCTATTAATGGAGTACTGGTACCTACCCTGATGTATGGCAGTGGGTCATGGAACTGGCAGAGAAAGGATGAAAGTAGACTGAATACTGTAAAATGAGACCTCTGAGGCGTATGTGTGGTAAAACCATGTACGATCGCGTGAGAAACATGGAGATCCGCAAAGAATGCAAGGTGATGTAAGCTTAATGAGTAAGATTAAGAAAGGAATGCTCCGATGGTTTGGGCATGTAAAGCAAATGAACGAGGAAAGGAGTGTAAGGAGAATATACAACGCAAATGGTAGAAGAAGTCGGGGACGCCCAAGAAAGACATGGCATGACCAAGTGAATCGGATACTTGAGTCGGACCATGTGATGGACCACGTAATAATAATAATAATATATATATATTTTTTAAATTTTCTTTATTCATTTTGTTTGTTACAGGTTTGTTTTACATGGTTTTTCGACTACCAAGCTAGGCAAATGCCCGTATTATGGTAGTCGAATAATAATACTTGGATGATTTGTATGGCGCCGTTTTTGTAAGGGCGCTGTACAAACTTAAAATAATTTCTGAAAACAATGTATCTACAGCGATCTGTATTCGATCCATAGCGATCGAATACAGGTGACTTCCAGCAAAAGTCACAAAAAAATAGACGAAAGGAATTTAATGACCAATGAAGTCGACACGGGTGATGGAACGCATAGTCAAGTAGGTACGCCACTGGGCCCCGTTTTGGGAAGTGTTGGGATACGTTCATGCTTTCAAGTACATTCGGTGTGCGTAAACAAAGGAATATCTTGTTTGAACTGACAAAATTAACTCGGATAATCAAATTTTAAATAAAGACAGTCGGGGAAGATTCGGTCTCGGAGACAGACGGTTTTTCAGAGTGCGTGAAAGTCAAGGTTGATACGCGGGAAAAGTGGGTTATTAGGGGAGTACCGTTCGCGAGAGTAGTCGATATTAATACGCGAGAAAGGCGGGTCAAATTATAGGAGTTCTGATCGCGAAAAGAAAGGAATATTAGTTTATAAGTTGGAGCAGTCAGTAGATATTTTATCCTCGGCACGAGATTTGTGTTTGGCGGATGCAATTTGAAATTAATAATTGCATGAGGTTTTGTGTTTTGCGAAAGTGCATGTGGAAATTTAATTGGATTGTGCAACATGGTGAATTCGGTAAGTTTGTTTAAAATTACTAACATATTTAGTACTGGCCTTGCAGAAAAATACTCATTCATGTTCAGTAGTTTTCGGAGAATGTACCTACCAAAAAAGGTTATACTATGGGGTCTTAAAGTTGGGTTCGGGTCATAAATCTTTTGGGACTTCCTTTCATTTGTGATGGAGTGGCAGTGATAAGATTCTTCACAGGTGAATGTTGGATAATCATTGAACAAAACCTAGATTAGGTTGTGTCGAATATAACGGGATACATTATCGGGAGGAATTATCATCAGGAAATACCTATACGAGTCTTTCATTAATACCAAGATAGACACAAATAGCTTTTGTGGTATGGTTATAAAGCGTAAGCTTGTTTAAAATTATTTGCATATTCAGTACGGGCCTTGCGGAAAGAACTCCATCAAGTTTTAAATACTGATTGTAAGAGGAACCTAGGAGTCCTTTTTGTCGAGCGATCAGGAACAAAGGAATCCGCACGGTTTCAGCGTTGACCGACGACAGAGTGCCTTGACGGGTGTAATTGTTTGAGACAAGACCGTTGTAAATACGGAATGCACATTCGGACCACAATAACGTAAAATATATTTGAAATGGATGAAACCGAAATGGCGGAACCTTTTGAGATGGTTGTTATTTTAAAATCACAAACAAAAGGTACTTAAGTATTTTATGGTTGTTTTGCGAGACATTACATTAGAAGAACTAAGTAAAGGGTTCGTTTGAATATAATAAACTATATTACATCAGAAAAACCAAGCTAGTGGGATATTTGGATAGAATAAATTACATTACATCAGGAATACCTATTCATTAAAAAAATGACATATTTTAGGATTTACCCAGTGATTGAAGATATTTGTTAAATAACGGAAATAGCTTTGACATCGTTTAAAATCACACTTAGATTTGAAAATGGGCATAGTACCTTACGTGGGTATAATTTATACAAAATATACAATTCAGCTAAAATCTTTAGTATTTACGGTTGAACAAGACCGTCAGTAGGTATCCATACTCCACGCGCGACGCGCTCTACCCAATTACGAGTTACGTCGCTGGTGATTGCTGAAGTAATTTTTGGGTCAAGCTTCCCTATTCCATGATTATAGGTTGCACTTTATGCAGTTGCGATCTGGGGCAAAGTGAACGCTATGCCGGTGGGCTACACTATTCCCCAAATGTGGAGGCGAATCAAGCGATGATACGAACTTGGTTCAATTAAATTGGAATCCTTTGTGATGGAGGCTTGGAAACCTGTGTCTCTGGACGGCCCTGAAACAGTTGAAAGCGAGGCAGGTGCCCTTTCATGATGTCGACGTATATGCTAACACATGTATCGTCATAAAGGCATTGGGAGACGTCTGGAAAGCAAAGGACGTGCGCCCACTTAACCCCCTTCACCACTTTCAGAGGTTTTTTTTTTTTTTTTTTTTTTTTTATTATAGCGACTATATAAAAAATTTTTACATACAAAATACAATGTGAAATTAAGTACAAAATATTGTATTTCTTAGTCCTCCTCACTAGGGGGTCCTGTGCCGAGGCGGACTAAAGTTATTTAAATATAGTTCATTTGTCTTCTATGTCGTTTTTAGCGTCTTCGCTAGGGTTTTCTCATTGACCTCTTTAAGCCATATTTTTATTCTTGATTTGTATTCAATTGGATTTTTTATTAGTTTTATGTCTTGGGGGAGGATGTTATGGAGTTTTGTTGCAAAGTATGTATAGTTTCTTTGTCCAAATGTGGTTTTATAACTTGGAATATTTTTTATATCATTTTTATTCGATCTAGTGTTATGCATACACGGTCTAGTAGAGGATTCATTATTTTTGAAGAGCTTCAATAATATATTTTTGGAATATATTTGTTGTACATTTGGTACGTCAAAGTTATTGAAAATTTCAATTGAAGGCGTTCTAATTGGTACTTTCAATATGGTCTTTATGATTCCTTTTTGAATCGTATTCAGGCTATGTAGGTACGTATTTGCAGCAGATCCCCATCCTATGATTCCATATTCAATTCGAGAATGACATAATGCATAGTAGACCTTTTTCATATCCTTTTTTATTTAGCACGTTTCTTAGATTTTTGAAGAAATATATAAGGCTTGTGAGTTTTTCCGTAATACCTTTGATGTGTAGGTCCCATCTAAGATTTTCGTCAATTATTACTCCGAGATATTTTATGTTTTGTGTTTTTTCGATGACGGGGCAGTAACATTGTATATTATTTCCATGGCATTCATGTAATTTTAGTTCTAGTGATTTTATTGGTTGGCCCCTTGAGTTCATTGAAAATGTTATATATTTTGTTTTGCTTATATTAAGGGTAAGCGAGTTGATTTTAAGCCAATTTTGAAGTGCATTAAGCCCTTTTTCAGCCTCATTAAATGTATCAGTCCAATTTTCTTCTTGAAATAATAAAACAGTATCATCAGCAAAACTGATTATGTTTCCTTTAATGGTAAGGTTAGTTAAATCATTGATGTAGATAATGAACAGAATCGGTCCCAGTACACTTCCTTGAGGAACGCCATAGTTTAAAGATAGAAGTTTGCTCTTTTGTTTGCCAATTTGTACTTGTTGTTCTCGCCCTGTTATATATGACTCCAATAAGTTAATTGTTGATTCGGCCATTCCTATTTTTTTTAGTTTAGTTAGTAATATTTTATGGTCTATTGTGTCAAAAGCTTTTTGAAGATCTATGAATAAAGCTAAACATTTTTTCCCATCATCTATGTTTTTTATGGCCATGCTTGTTAGATTTTCTATGGCATCATTGGTGCTCAGATTTTCTCTAAAACCATATTGGGATGGTGATAGTAATTTGTTTTGTTCAAGAAATTGAACAATTTGCTTCTTCATTACAGTTTCCAAGATTTTTGAAAAAGAGCTTAAGAGACTTATGGGTCGGTAGTTATATATATCCTTTTTATTACCACTTTTATGTATGGGTATAACTGTAGCTTTTTTAAGGCATGAAGGGAATACATTTGTAGATATAGACAGATTGACCAAGTATGTCAATGGGAAGGTCAGTTCATTTTGTAGTTGTTTTATTGTTTTATTTGAGATTATGTCATTTCCCGATGATTTATTAATATTAAGGGATACAATTGCATTTCTGATTTCAGTATTGGTTACATCAGTTAACTTTAATTTATCTATCTGGTCCATATTTTCCTTTTCTTCTGGTAAAATGCTAGTTATTGGTTGTCTGATTTTCTTTGCTAATTGTGACCCTATATTAGTAAAAAATTCGTTTACGTATTCGAGAATTTTGTCCGGATGCTTTGCGAAAGAGATTTGGGTATTTTCAATTGTTAATTCCTCCATGTTCTTGTAATGGGATGATTTTGCATTTGTAATTTCATTAATGATCTTCCATAATTTGCGCGGGTCATTGTTACATTCGTCTATTTTCTTCTTATAATAATTTTCTTTGACAGTTCGTATAACATTTTTGCAAATATTTCTGTACCTTTTGTAGTATCGTTGTATAAAAATATCACAAGGATTTAATTTAGATTTCCTATGTAATTCATCTCTTTTTCTAATGCAATTTATAACGCTTTGAGTTATCCATGGCTTAAGATGTTGGTTTTTATGCGAAATCTTTTTTTCTATTGATTTGGTATTTGATACGATGGTGTTTGTTATATATTCAGTGAATTTACTCCAGGCATTATTTGCATCAAGGTTTTCCAGTAGGCTTATCCAGTTTGTATTGAGTAACTGTTGTTTTACATCATTCCATTTGGTTTCTGTCTTTTGCACGATAATTGGGTAGGGCTGCGATCTTTGTATTTTCTTTTTTGTAATAGATAAAATTGTTGTATAGTGGTCGGTTATAGTAGAGGTGAATATGATAGATTTGGTTGATTTAATAGTCTTACTGAACATGTGATCGATGCAAGATTTGTTGTCATTAGTTACACGCGTAGGTTTATTTATCATACTTTGGAGTCCATGGGAGGCCAGTGTTTGTAGATAATCAGTTCTATTGGGATGACCATTTTCTAATATGTCAATATTTATATCTCCGATAAGGAAGACATTTTTTGTGTTTTTTAGAAGATTGAGTTCATTAGAAAGCGTTTCAAGAAACTGATTAATATTAGTTGTAGCTGGTGATCGGTACAGAGCTAATATCGTAGTTTCATCACCCACTTTGATCTTTAAAAAGTTTGCATTTGGGAATTTTATTTCATTGACTTCAGTTTTAATGTCATCTTTAATGTACGCTATCACACCATCATTTTTTGTGTAATTCAAATTGGTTGCATATGACGTGTAATTATTATTTGCAAGGGTGAATATTTATCCTTTATCCAGCATTCAGTGAGGATAATTATATCTAGATTTATTTTTAGATTCTTAATTAGTATTTGAAGTTCATCGAAATTTTTGTTGATACTTCGTATATTTTTATTTAATATATTAAAATTGTTTTTAAGAGTTGACAGTTCATCTGGTTTGTTTGTAGTTATTGTTTCATTATCATTTAAAGTTGTTAAAGCCTTTGGTTCAGAAGTAATTATTGTGGTATTCATTTTCACAATATAAATTATTAAGTGGATTTAGTAATGTTTTTTTTTAATATAATTTGTTAAATTATTTTTACCATATCATCTAGGTGCTTTATGTAGATAATTTTATCATCTTGTTTTTTACGGATCATAATTTTGCCTTGTTTGTACCAAACGTATTGATAATCTTTTTCCCTGGCTACTTGTTTCGTTTTCCATAATATTTCTTTATGGTACGGGCTCAATTCTTCGCCGATGTAGATAAGAGATGTCGTCAAATCCTTTATTTCATCATAATTTATTTCTTTTTTCTTTTCAAGGAGGGAATCTCTTTTTCTTTTATCTGAAAAGATCGCAAGAAGTTTTGGAGGGGCTCCATTTCGTCTGTCTGAGACTCTCGTGACGTCAGTAATATCTGTGTGTAGAAGGTGGATTCCTGCTGCGGCAGCAACTTTTTTTACAATTTCCAAAGGTTGTTCGCGGTTTTGTTGTGGAATTCCTGCTATTTCCAAACTATTTGATTTTGTTAGGGTCTCCATATCAGACAGTCTGATTTCAAGCTTTTTTATTATAATATTTTTTTCCGTTTGGTCTTTTTTAATATTCTCAAAATCTGTTTGAATTACCCGATTTAGATTATTTGAGACCTCAATTTTTTTTTAATATCTCATTGTATTGAGCACTGATAAAATCAATGCTTTTAGTAGTTTCGGAAGTTTGTAAATCAATTTTTGTAAATATATCTTTTTTAAGGGTTTCAAATTTTTGATCGATGTACTCAATAATTTTGGAATAAATTCGGTGTTTGGGCTAAATTCCTAAAAAATAAAACTAGTTATTTTTATACTAATTTGGGGTCGGGGAATCCGAATCTGAAAGAATTAGGCGGCGGCAAGCAATATTAACTGAATTAAACGACTTTAAAAAATTTTATACACATACAGGAAAATAGCCATTTTGGAAGCATTTTGATTCCTAGAAAATCAAACTAGTTATTTTTATACTAACTATGGGCCGGGGAATCCGAATCTGAAAGAATTAGGCGGCGGCAAGCAATATTAACTGAATTAGACGACTTTAAAATTTTCTATACACACACACACGAAAATAATCATTTCGGAAGTATTTTGACACGCGTAGTACAAAGATCATAGAAAAACAAGAAATATACAAAAACATGTACTGACAGTGTTACCAACTCTCAAAAATATTTATCCCTATATCAATAATTTCCGACACGATAATTCTTCACATAACACATTAACCTGATGAATTACGGCTATCTCAACGGCGTATTCTTAAACCAAAAGAATGAAAATTCGTAGTCTTAAAAATGCGTAACCTAACCTAACCTAACGTTAGGTTTGTGTAACATGGTTTGTGCCCCTTTATACCGCCTGCTCGCGTCCCTAACCTAACCTAACCTAACCTAACCTAACGCTAGGTTTGTGTAACATGGTTTGTGCCCCTTTATACCGCCTGCTCGCGTCACGGCAAAAAAACATCCCTGTTTTCAAGTAGTTTAGCGGCTACGCTAGGTTTGTTTAACATGGTTTGTGCCCCTTTATACCGCCTGCTCGCGTCCCTAACCTAACGCTAGGTTTGTGTAACATGGTTTGTGCCCCTTTATACCGCCTGCTCGCGTCACGGCAAAAAAACATCCCTGTTTTCGAGTAGTTTAGCGGCTACGCTAGGTTTGTGTAACATGGTTTGTGCCCCTTTATACCGCCTGCTCGCGTCACGGCAAAAAAACATCCCTGTTTTCGAGTAGTTTAGCGGCTACGCTAGGTTTGTGTAACATGGTTTGTGCCCCTTTATACCGCCTGCTCGCGTCACGGCAAAAAAACATCCCTGTTTTCAAGTAGTTTAGCAGCTACGCCGGGTTTATGTAACATGGTTTGTGATACAAAAGAACGTGCCCCTTTATAACGCCTACTCGCGTCAAGGCATAAAAACTCCACAATACTAGTTGGTGTACCTTCCTAAAATATTTGAGAATCAATTATAAAAAATAAGTACTTAAAATATAAACATGTTATTTTACGTTATAAATATTACTGCTTAATGGCAACACTTAATTTTGTGTGGTAAAAACATCTATGTTATCGTGTTTTTCTATGATCTTTGTACTACATGTGTAAAATACTTCCGGAATGATTATTTTCATGTGTGTGTGTATAGAAAATTTTTAAGTCGTGTAATTAAGTTAATATTGCTTGCCGCCGCCTAATTCTTTCAGATTCGGATTCCCCGGCCCATAGTTAGTATAAAAATAACTAGTTTGATTTTCTAGGAATCAAAATGCTTCCAAAATGGCTATTTTCCTGTATGTGTATAAAATTTTTTAAAGTCGTTTAATTCAGTTAATATTGCTTGCCGCCGCCTAATTCTTTCAGATTCGGATTCCCCGACCCCAAATTAGTATAAAAATAACTAGTTTTATTTTTTAGGAATTTAGCCCAAACACCGAACTTTAGCCATAATTTTATCCATGTTTATTTTATCTTCGGAAATTATTGGGGTTTTGCTACGTGTAGTCATCACTATTTTAGTTAGTTCACAAATGCCCCTCACAAAGTATGCTTGAAAGAAAATTGTTTGTGGCAATCACTATTTATTTATTTTATTGCATAGACTGTGGCATAGACAAAGTCACTAAAATTGACAGTTGATGTTTTTATGACTTGGGATTTGCGTAAACATCACTCACACTATATCTTTAAACTAAAACTTTTTGATCCCACAAAGGTAGGGCGTTTAAACTTTAATTAAATCGATTTTTTTTTGCCTCCAAACAACTGCTATTTATTTTTAGACTAGTTTATATGAGACGCGGAAATTTTCGATCTTAGTACTATAGTTAACCATAGAAGAATGATATCAGCTGATAAAAGTCGCTGTCGCGGGAGGTCAATTTAATACAGGACAGAGATAACGATCTGGCCGGGCTAGCTTCGTAATGAAGGAAACGAAGTGACGAAATTCGCGTTGGCTTCAGTAAGTTCAGTACCCTTTGGTTACGCTCGTGGGGAGTTACCTTGTCAGCGGAACGATTGGAACATGACATACGGAGTTGTTTTAGCAATCAATCAGCGGTCCCTTGTTGGAAACTGGATAAATTTTCATAATTTCCCCAAAATTAGAATTAGGGATCATCCAGCATCAGGATGGGAAATGTACTTTGGACCAAAGCGTAGCTGGGGAAATAGAAGGAATGGAGAACAGATTCACGACCTGGTGCCATTCATTCCTGGACCCAGCATCCTGGAAGCCGAGCTCGACATTCCTTCTTCGAGCTGATATCACTTATCGTAGGGCGGATGCCCGTGGCATTACCTTGGAGTATCGTCTCCGGTCACGCCAGCTTCCATCATGCGATGGGAGGTATTTTCATTCAAATCAAATACGATGTCCACCGTGGCTGAAGGCTGATGCATGTTTCTGTAACGTGCCTAGGAAAACGTCAGCATTATTTCTACTGGTTCGAGGCGGTATGCTGGACGGAGAACGGGACTGTTGAGGAGCTGCGTGACTGCAGAGGCGAGGGTCGGTGACATCAAAATCCATCTTAAGTACATTCAAACTTAATGAGATCAGAGGAGAGAGCGGCCCCACCGATTTCCTGACATTGCCGTTTGTCTAATCCACTTCGGTTTAATGTTCATGTTCGATGCTAGAGGAGTGAATGAAACTCTAGTCATCGACATGCTGAAGAGCTTCTACAGCATCATCATCATCATCAATAAGGAAGTTGAGTGAAAAATATTCTTACATATAAAAAATATGTTCATGTAGATCAAAAAATATCGATTCTAAATATATAAATATATTTCTATATTATTATTCTTAGAATTAGTTAAACGCTCTTAAAAAATTATTAAAAAGCTATAAACTAAAAACGCTTCATGAATGGTCAAAAGAATTCTGACGTCATCTGTGCCCCGGTTTGTACGATCATGATCATGCATCTCTTTTTATTACACGAGAGATGGTTTATTTATGATGAGACAGGTTGTATAGGCCAAACGTTTGATTTACAGACAGAACTGGACAACAAACTGCAGAAATAAATTAACGTTCATATCACAAAAACATAAAAACCAAACAAAAATAGTTTTAATATAAACACACAAATAAATATTGAGTTTTAATAAATAGAAAAGAAACTTCTTTACCGCGCGTGAAAAAGTAAAGCGGCCTACACACGACACTGCATGTAGTGACTGCGGCAGTGACTGCAAAGAGGGTGGAGTCGAGCAAACTAGTTGTTTCAAAGCTGCGTAATGGGCTCTCCACACGACACTGCATGTAGTGACTGCGGCAGTGACTGCAGAGAGCGTGGAGTTGAGCGAACTAGCGCTGTCTTGTTCTAGCGGCCCTTTAACAAACGAGACAGCGCTAGTTTGCTCAACTCCACGCTCTCTGCAGTCACTGCCGCAGTCACTACATGCAGTGTCGTGTGGAGAGCCCATTACGCAGCTTTGAAACAACTAAACATTTTAAGAAAACATATATTTGTCTCACTTGCACAAGTCACGAGAACAATACCGCCGCTAGTTAGACAAAGGCAGAAACACAAACCTGGGTCGGCAGGGTGGTGTTGCCTATCATTTGAAATTATACCCAATATAAACAATAAAAAAGAGTTTTGTTAACATTAGTTTGTAAAAAAATAAACTAATTTAAATCATTTTGAATATATGTTTTTTTTTAAAATTATATATGAGTAAAAGTAAGCGTAAATAATGAAATCATTACGACATTTTGTTCCAATATTTTTTATCGTACCAATAGTATATACTTAATACGCAAACGGACAGTGCTTTAAAAGTGATTCAAAATGTTTTTTCAAAGTTCTTTTCTCAGCAATCGAATTATTTCCACCTGCTTCCCACGGCATGCTGCATCTTTAGGTGCCATGCAAAATTATAAATATAAAATACTTAAAAAAATTTTTACTAGATTATTCATTAATAAACTAAAATAAGTTGTAATGACTTCTTTTGTGTGAAGATCAAAACGTAATTTTTATTATTATTTCCAAAATATTTTAAATGAGAGTTACCTACATAGTAACTTATTCCATAAATTATGTATTTTCCCAATAATGTGGTAAAACCAAAACGACTTTTTAATGGCAACATTAAACCTATATTATAGTATTTGACATTTTATATTTCAAATTTCTGCGTTTTTTTAAATATGAATATATAAACAATAAACTTCCGTGTGGAAAGTAATTTCGCTTGATTTATTATGTGTTTGTGTCATTAAATCGCATTCTTTCACGACATATTTAACCATTTTAACGCTCGTTCGACGAAAACTGTCACTATATAGGTAATACCGTGGTGTACGTTCAGGCGGCGGCGAAAATCCCAAATTCTGACTTTAAAAATTAATTTAACTTTGAAATCTTAATCAATTTTCTTTTTTTTAATACCATTAATTCTGATAGACGGTTAACATTGATAAGAAAAATTGCTGGAATTCCTTATTGAAGAATTAAAAAAATCTCCATACAAAATGCCAAAGCAACGTATTTTTTTAGAGTCAAATGACGTCACACACACACCTCGCCTCTTACCGCTCGGATTCCGCCGTTTTGGCGGGCTTAATAAAATTTAAACTTTGAGAATTAATTTATTTATGAAAACGAACTTTAAAAAAAAAATTACCAATATTTAAGTTTGAATGTGAACATTGATAAAAAAAAATAAAAAAAAAATGGATTCAACTTCCTTATTCGGGAGAGGATGTCACGATCTAAAACCTCGTGCCACCCATACATTCCTGAATACTTCCGGACGTCGGCTATCACGTCATAAATCGGAGCAGATCCTCATACCAAACGATACGAGATGGCATTCCATCAACCAGCATCAACATTATCACCCTTATAATTTGGCGGCGTATTGGTTGAGAACACTCCCACTATCACTCTACAAACCGGAAACACACATCAAACCCAAAGTGATCTTCTTTTTCAGCCTTTTTTATTGAATTTTCTTTATTTATGTACTCCTGGGCACTTGGCACCAGTCGTATTGTTTATGCTTTTTCCTTCTTCTTATTTTATTTTAACTTTTCTCTTGGCTCTGATCGATATTAAAATTTTCTAAGGCTTTGCATATATGTAGTAGGGATGGAACATTCTTCCCCTACGTCACACAAGCCTCCATGAAAATTGGACCCTTATATTCTTTGATAACTACAGAAAGCTACTTAAAGCTCCCTTGTACTACATATGTTTATAGACATTTTTTTTATTTATTTTTATTTCTTTTTATTGAGGAAACAAACAGTCATACAGAAAGATGATTATAACAATAAAATTCATATGTTGTAGACCAATTAAGTTCCATTATGTTAAAAAATATTGGTTTAGTATTTTTACCTACTCAACTTATTAAATGACAAAGAAAAAAATAAACATAATAAAGGAAAGAAGAACATAAAAAAGAACATAAAACATAATATAGAAAAACGTAAAATTATTAACAAACATAGTTATATGGTTATACTATTTACTATGGTTGATAATAATATAATTTTCACAAAAAATAGAAAAAAAAGGATTTTAAGTTATTAATTTATTAAGCTGCATTTTATATGATTTCAAGTCATGGTTGAAAATGTCTACATCTCGTAAGGCATTGTAAGTTTCACAGATACGTACTATTACAGAGTTTTGCGCATATTTAGATTTACTCTGTGGTATTCTAAATAAGTCGTTCGATCTGGTGTTTTGTTTGGGGCAACGAAATGCAATATTTTCTAACATATATGATGAATCAACAAGGCAGTTCACGATTTTGTGTAAGAATAATGCATATAAGACATATGTACTTAACATATGTACTTAATAAGACATATGTACTTAACTAATTAATACGTTATTTACGACCTTGAACGTAAATATTTTCATGTTTAAGTTGTAATTAAATTCCATCAAACGTTGTGTATTTTTTTGATTTATGATATAGGACTTTAATTATATTCATTTTTGTGGTAACTGATTCTAAACAGAGCGTTGAGCTTCAAATTGTATTGGTCTCTGTCTTGCAAATCTAAGTGTAATAGTTCCTCTAAATGAGCTAAACTTTCCCTTGTCACTATTATGATTCCCTACATCCTAATGAATTCGTAAATAAACTGTACTAAACGACATTATACAGGTTTGAACAGGTAATTAAATATAACTCAAATGGTTAATTGTTAGTAAATTTGACTATGTTTGATTCTTGTGTCTGCTTGGCATCACTCCATTATAATTCTGCTGCTATAAAGTACATATAAAATTGATTTATTAGGTTAATGTAATTAGTTAATTGCATATTTGACGAACTCAGAATAACCCTTTGCTGGCAAAATTTGGCTCCATATCCTCCTACAAGTAAGCAGGGTGATCAGAATTCAACTAGAAATCCGCACAATCTTTTGGCACGGTTCAACTGATTGATATCTAAGCTATCGCGTCCCAATTGAACCTTCCTTTCGCCATCATGCACGTCATCAGGTCTTCTCCCGAGCCCAGATACCTCCAAATTCCTGCGCCTCCGAAGTCTACTATTTACTTAGGGCGAACCGGTTTCGTTCTATATACAATCATATACTCACGGTGTTGTGTGGAGATTTGGGTCGTGAATCCACACCCCCACGTTAAAGAAATAATGCGAGAGTAGTCGAACAGACCTAAAATGCTCGCTGTATGCAAGTTCGCATTTTCCAATGAACATTACATAAAAAGATTGTTTTTTTTTTTTTTTTTCAATTATTTCTGGCTTTCACCCTTCAAGGGTGTTCTAGGCCATCATTTATAATTACAGAGAAAGGAAAGGTGAATTTATATATTAATTTTATTTAAATGAGCAAATTTCAGAATTTTATGGAAGATTGGAGTAGAGTTCAGACTTAGAAGAGATGAAATGTTGAATGGAGGAGAGGCAATTTTTGATAACGCTTGATAGAAGAGAGGATATTTATTTAGAGAGGGACAATCAAAAAATATGTGATCTAAAGTTCCCACATCTAGACCACAGAACGTACAGTCTGGGGAGTCAAGCACATGAATTTTATAAAGGTGAGAAGGAACGGAACAATGTCCGATTCTCATACGAATAAGTAAGGAAATTTCTTTTTTGGAAAAATGGGGGAATTTTTGAAACCACGGTTTTGATGGGATAGTCCTTTGAATTGAGGCGTAACGGGCACCCTTGGATTGACTAGCAATGTTCCAATACTCTGTCCAAACATTGCGGGATCTATCTTTGATGATGGAAAAAATATCAGACAGGGGAATATGGTTTCTTTTTATGAAAAAATATAATATTCAAATAACAATTGTAATCAAGTACTGATAATTAATTTCATTATTGTCTATGGGTTTTTTTTGACAGCCATATATCGGCGCGAATAGGTAGAAAAACATTATTCTTGCCTCACTTGCCTGCGGCATCACTCACCCGGTGGGAACGTCACAGTGCCTAGTTTGAAACGATGTGAGTTTCTTTTTATTTAAAGTCGAGCGGAACAATTGTTCCCTTAATATTGATTGAGGCATCTTATCCTGAAAATGTCGGATAATCCTATAGTGCCCGATTCAAGTAATACGAGTAATCGTGATTTATAATCGCACCCGAAGTTATTAAAAAAACGCGTGTCGATGTGCACCCGTGGACTTCCGTATCGAGAGTAATCGATGCTAACGGCCGGCAATCCTCGCTCGCTTTGAACCTGTTTAATGTCGGGAACAAGCTGTGACATATATTTAATCGGATGAATTCCGTATTTGAGGGAAGAACCCTCCTTTACTTACTTTGCCGCGCGCGCCGTGGAAGGAACCCTCATTTACTTACTTTGCCGCGCACGCCGTGGAACTCGCGTTAGCGCACGGATGGATGGACACCGGTGGTGATCGGTGAGGATCTGGACAATCCTCGGCCGTGGTTTGACCGAGAGACGGGGCTGGCAGGCTGGCCGCCCGTGCTGCAGCAGACACGGACCCGTGGAGGAAGGCGTTCCCATTCCTCCGCAGAAAACTAGCTAGGTAATTTAGGTATTTCAAAACGGTCAATGATGGGGGTAAGTGAGTTGTATAATATGTAATCCTATTAATGAAATAGATGTCCTTGTCATTTCGAAAGAACTTGCCTTTCATTTATGTAGAACTACTTGTGAATAAGCACCATATGCCCAGTACCGGATCATCCCTAAGGCAGAGTAGGCAACTGCCTAGGGGCCCCGCATCGGCTGGGGGCCCCGCGCCCCGAGAAAAAATGACTTGCTTCAATGGTTTGACTCTCTATCAGTAAGCAACGGGATGCCGCGCCGGAGTTTTGATCGGCTTAGAAAAGATCTAGCGAGGTACGAAAACACTGGTTAAAATATTATAGAGTAATTAATTCTTCAGACACAGGGTAATAGTTGAGAGATCTCAGGGAAAATCTAGATATCGTCAATTCTAGATATTTATTCCAAATCTGAATGCATTATAAATGCACACCTACTGCTACATTATTTATTTATTTTATGCCCACTTTCATAAGGTTGACAGTAGATTTTATTTAACATAAGTATTTATTTCATTTAATATTATAGAATTTGACGAGTGTGAAGTTTTTTTTGTTAAATTTTTCTTGTGAAGATATTATGAAAATTGTTAATGTTTCATCTCGTGCCGTTTTCATTTTCTCTCCGTCCGCCTAATAGTACCTACCTAAGTAGTAAGTTAAATTCATTGGCGATAATGTCGATTGAAAATGATATTTTGGAAAAGGTCAACTTTCAAGATGTTTTAAACGATTTTGTATCTAAAAAAGTTAGAAGAGTTAATATTTAAACGTCATTGTATTTTTGTTATTCGTTTTTTGGGTGTTACGCCGTGTAACCAAAGAAGGAGGTAGCGCAACACGGCATAACATCCCAAAAACTAATAACAAAAATCTTTTGTCCGTGAAAATCTAAAAACATTGTTGTATTTTACTTTACTTTACTTTTATTCGTTAAGCAGCATTACTTAGTATCAAGTAGGTGCCGAGTGTGGCTTTTATTGGTATTTATACTTTTATTCGTTAAGCAGCATTACTTAGTATCAGGTAGGTGCCGAGTGTGGCTTTTATTGGTATTTATTTTGTTTCAGTTTTTTTTTTTTACTTTTTATTTCCAATTATGTGTTTAAAATATAAATGTTATACAAGCTTATCTCCATACCAAGGTGGTCTGGAAGAGATCACAAGAGTGATAAGACCGCTCGTAGTACCGTTTTTTTTTAAAAATATATTTTTGTTTCTACAACGTGTCCAGAAACTTGTAGTACAAGCGAGAAATTAGTGAATCTACATCACACAGAGAACCCAAAAATTTTTTTTTTCGATCTGAGCATTTCGATTTTTTATTATTTTTTTACTTTTTTTCAATTTTTTCGGCAACTAAAGAGTTAAAAAAACTTTAGAGCCTGGTTTAACATTCGATGCATTTTAAAAGACATTACACAAAAAACTTTTTTTCTGATATTTACTGCAAGTGTTCGATTTTTCCAAATATGACCAAAAAAATTCCAACTTAAGACCCGATTTACTCGAAAACGAAAGCTCAAATCAAAAAAATATATCTCGAATCGACTCCAATTGTGATGTAGATTGACCAATTTCCCGCTTGTACTACGAGTTTCCGGACACCGTGTATATCTGTGCCTTTTTATGTCTAATAAAGAATTATTGTATTGTATTGCATTCGTTTCAATTTTTTTATTGGATGGGATGATGGCATTACTTCGTAGCCGGCCGGCTTAGTCCAGCAGTAAGACTCTTGACTCGCATTTCGAAGGTCGCGGGATCGAATCCCGGCATGGCAAATACATTTTATTTGATTAAATTGTTTTATTCACAATTTACTCATTTAAAATAATATACATATAGTATATTTGCAGCACGTTCCAGAGTGGAAGATACTCTCAATATCGCCCTGGTGTAAGACCACCATTCAAAATTGAAACATTGCTTGAAATGGCTTTAGCCGTGTTTGGTGATCAGATTTGAATAGCCAGGTACTTCCTCACCTTCCTCCTCCCTATCTCCTTCCTATCCCCACTACCTTCAGCCAAAACATACCCCAATTGGGGATGACATTGTCTCACTGGCTCCAGACGGGAGCAGTTGAGACTCTTGTGCGGTATTCATATAAAACAAAAAAATAATAAAAAAAAAAAAAAAATAATGAATAAAAATACGTTGTGGTAGAAAAATATTTTTGATAGTTTGAAAAAAGTGTAGGTAGGGGCCCCGAGACGTGCACTGCCTACGGGCCCCGACATGCTTAATCCGGCCCTGCATATGCCCACCTCTGAGGACGAGTACTCAGGCCACCGCGGAGCTCAGCATACCCTGTCGTCCGACAGGGTTTGGCGCCCTTAAGTTTCCCCAGGAAACTAAGCTGACCACTGCGATGGTTTACACTGTACGAATCTCAATCTTACCAGGCACCCACTTAACAAGCGGTGTATAAGGCATTTACCACTTGCCTCACATAGTAGGTTCATTACACACAATAGTTATGCATTTTAGATGCCATTAATCGCATTCTCAAGCACCCTAACAGAAGTAGCAGATTGCTACATATCAGATGGCGCCCAACGCATTGGTCTCGTAATAACTTATTCACAGGTAGATCTGCTTGCTACAATAAATTATGTTAAAATTCCGTGTGCTAGCATCTATCAAATTCAGAATACTATAAGTGTCGCCATCACTTTGTTGTTGTGATGTTCATAACCTTAAAATTCGTATGCTCAATGCTCAGAAATAACATAAGGGAACGTACCCATACTACGTGACCAACTTTTTGCAATTTTAACCCCCCCCCCCCCCGGTGACCAAAAACCTAAGCAACCCGCCGCTCATTTGTATGGAGCGTGACATTTTGAAGACCCCCCCCCCCTAAACGTGTCACGTAGTATGGGTACGTTCCCAAACGGTAGTAGACAATGAGTTAGGAACTGATTTATTCGAAAACAATCAACAGCGGGTAACGTTTATCTAAAAATTATTATATATATATATATTTTTATTTTTTATTTTAGCATATTAAATATAATGTACATTTAGATTATATAATAATTTGTGTACATTCATGTTCAAATATCTTAATTAATACCACTCTTCCATGGAAGCATTAGCTATGATAATATAATTATACGAGATAATTATCTATGATAATTATCTCGTACAAATTTATCTTTGACACAGACGTCAAAATCAAGTGTTGTGTTTTTACTATCAAATATTTTACGCATGATAATTAAATTATGTACTTACATACCAACACAAAGTAAATAATAATTTAGGGTAAAATGCAGATCCCGCCAATGTGGGGGATTTTAATAAAAATGCACTTTCTAGATGAGAAAAGTGTGGAAAAGTTGAATAAAAAAGAAATTATGGTGCGCTTGGCAAAATTGAGGGAGATACAGCCGTTTAAAGAATGAATAAAATGACACTTCGTGAACTTATACTACGCCATTTTGTTACTATTATGTTGGTATCTCAGACTTGCTATTCGAAGGTTGATACGATTGTAGCCAACTTCGTGTGATATATAATAAGGCGCGTAATTATGAAAAACAGAATTAATAATGGTCACAAACCATGTTACACAAACCTGGCGTAGCCGCGAAACTACTTGAAAACTGGGATGTTTTTCTTGCGTTGACGCGAGTAGGCGTTATAAAGGGGCACAAACCATGTTACATAAACCATGTTACACAAACCTAGCGTAGCCGCTAAACTATTTGAAAACTGGGATGTTTTTCTTGCGTTGACGCGAGTAGGCGTTATAAAGGGGCACAAACCATGTTACACAAACCATGTTTAGCGTAGTCTTAGGTTAGGTTACTTTAATTTGGAAGGTGATAAACAGTTTAAAAAAAGTCCGCTAGAAAAATTTCGTAATTACGCGTCTCATCTATCACATGAAGTCGGCTACAATCGTATCAACCGGTTCTATAGTCGGCTATATCATCAATGATGTTGGCGCAAGCGATTCTGACCTTGTTTTCATACAAATTCTGTACATAGAAGGGTCAAAATCGCAGACAAACTTTTTTATTTCGAAATATTTTTTTCGCGCATGCGCAAAAGCTGCGCGCAAATAAGCGTGTCCGGCCGATTACAGGTTATAGCAAGTCTGAGATACCAACATAATAGTAACAAAATGGCGTAGTTTAAGTTCACGAAGTGTCATTTTATTCATTCTTTAAACGGCTGTATCTCCCTCAATTTTGCCAAGCGCACCTTAATTTCTTTTTTATTCAACTTTTCCACACTTTTCTCATCTAGAAAGTGCATTTTTATTAAAATCCCCCACATTGGCGAGATCTGCATTCCTCCCATAATTTAAATTTTTATATTTTAATTATCATCAAAACAAACAATTTGTTTCTGGTTCAAATGTGTTCCTACATCATTGCCTGCATCGCCGGTCAAAATGTACATCTGGCGTCTTGAAATCAATGCATACAAAGTATCCGTGATTATTAAGGGCTAGCGAGACTATCAAGCGGCTTGGCTCAATCACGTAGTTTTTTGTCTATGGCTAGAGTTTTGACCGCATTTTGACCGTCTCCAGAGGTGGCTTGACGCTTGAGCCAAGCATTGCGCAATAATCTACGTTATTGCGCAACGCTTGAAGCGAATTTATATTTTTTGAGCGTAGACAATAAATCATAGACAAATAAGTACCCGAGTGGTGATTTTAGATATTACGTATCACGTAAAACGTTTATAAAAATTAGATTAAATTATTACAAAATAGGTATTAATTGCTTTTGTGTTTAATGTGTAGAAATCCATCGGATTTTTTTTTTAAATTAATGTAAATATAATTTAATAATGTTATTACGTCAATGTTATATTAAAATATTAATATATAACATTTATTTTAACATAACAAATAATTCTTTTTCTTTACTAGATTCCATCTCGCACAAAAATCACTTTCAACTACCGAAAATGACAAGAAGCCATAGACAAAGGAGTAATATGTTCAAGTGCCTCTCGAATGAAAAATCGTCTAGGCATAGACTAAGGCTTGGCTCAACGGCTTGAAGCGCGCATCAAGCTGTTGAGGCAAGCATTCATAGACAATAACGGAAAATAAATTTACGTGCTGGCCGTCAAGCCGGTTGATAGTCTACAAGCGTTCTGGCAAGCATTTGTCTATGCCTAGATGTGATTTTCGATAGTTTGTTTGGTTTATTTATGGTTGACAGTGGATTTTGTGCGGCTGAAATAAAATGGAATATAACGGAGACAAAGCATTCTTAGCTCTTGGGTTATCTTTGTATTTTAATAAAAATAAACGAATTTGGTGTCAAGAATGGTACAATTTGTGATCCCGCTTTACTCATAAGCATTTACAAAGCGTATTACAGCAAAACCTCCTAGACTCCACAAGGCCAGGACACTGGATCAAGATGGCCGCCGCTGAAGGCTGATGACTATGGATTAAAAAATCTAATAAGGTGCCAATTATGGCAAAATAGTGATCTGAAGAGAGAAAATATTATACCAAATACACACTGAAGTGCAAAAAACATAGGTTCATGGCACATTGGGGAAAAAGCATTGACGGGTAAAATAAGGCAAGAAAATTTCTTAGTAAAAAATCATTAATATCCTTTGTTAAAAATGAAACATTTCTAAGTACAGTGTATTGGTACTTATAATTAGGGAAGATATCAAAAACAATATTTTTTTAGAATAAGGGCCAGTTGTTTCACAGAATAACAATTCATGAAACCAATGTAAATTTAAAAATTCTGTGAAAGTTCCATTTAAGTTCTGTTATTAAATCAATATGGGCAAGTTGTTCCACATAGCTGAAATAATAACAGAACTTGAGTAGAACATCAACAGAACTTTAAAAAATTAACTTTGAAATTCGACGAATTGTTCAAATTCTGCGATACAATTGGCCCTAAAGAATAAACTAAATAAAAACAAAATTAATAATTGATTACATTTAATAATGAAATTTGATTATAATGATATATGTTGAAATATGTATAATATGAATGTTGTGTAGTAGTGGATATGATTGCCGGCAGTTGAGATTGTAGAGCAGTCTGCTGCAGTTTCTGGAGGCTGGAGGCTGGAGGCTGTAGAATGTGCGCCTGAAAATAATAACAACTAAAGTAGTATAAAGTATTAGGGGTATATTGTTTTGAAATGTTGGATGGTTATGAGGGAATGGTGTATGTGGGTATATCGATCAGTCAAGAATATTTTTTTTTTACTGTGTAGATTTTGCGACTTTTCACAACTTTTTTGGTAGTATCATTTCTTCTTTTAACATAATTATTTAACAATGAATTTGTAGATGATCTGATTAAATGTTGCAAAATAATATTCGATGAATGTCCAGCGGGACAATTGAAATCTGTTAGGAAAAAATCTCTATCATTGATAGCGTCGATTGTCAATTGTGATACTAATTCACGCTGGTTATTGTAATCTAAAAATATTTTTTCTAGCTTGGTTGATAAAAGCTTTTGTACGGTGACATAGTTATGAATGACGGCATTGACGATGTCAGGGTGAGGACATAATAAACCACCTCGATCCATATTCCTTATTAATGAGTAACTACAATCTGTGTCTAACATTTTATCGACAGTGATGGTATTGGAACATGTTGTACATTTAAGTTTCTTTAAAACGGTTCGGGCACAATAACCTGCGAGATATGTAAGAACGGGGAGACTGGCTTCTGCTTGCTGGAAATCTTTCTCAGTAAATGTTTTATATAACCCAGAAAAAGAGAAATTTGATTGCTTATTTGAACTGGTACAGGCCTGGGGTTCATTCTCAGGTTCACAATCAACAATGTCAATCTGTATACGGCCAAATGCAGATGAAGACAACGTTAAAGGTAGCAGATCTTGAATCCTCAACTTTGACTCCACTTCAAATATTTGTCTGATTGATATTAAATATTGTGAACCTGCCATAGTTCTATACTTACCAAACCTGGCTTCTAATGCATCTGTTTGAATTTTGCCCGGAAGAAAATATTTGAACTTTAAAGTATTTATACAATATTCAGCCATTTCTAAAAGACCACGGGTTGTGTGTGTAATAGCTAAGTGAGTTTCTCTTGTTAGTGAATTAAAATTATTATTTGAAGCTTTCCATGAATCTAACCATTTAATAAATTTTTCCAAAAATGCTACATTTTCTTCACCAGGTTTAAGAGAAAGTGGTTGTTGAAGGGGATTTCGCAATCGTATTCCCTTGAATGGAGTTTTGACATTAACAATATTCCACCATGTGCGAATTAAATATATGAAATGAGCAGTTGTTGCAAAATGGGGAATATTATGTTGCTCACCTAGAATCATCAATGCCTGCTCAACAAATTCATTAAACACATTTTGAACAAGCTTCACGTTTTGTCTTTCAAAAGAACTTGGGCAAAGAGATTTCATTGTTAATCCGTAAGCATACTTGACTAAATTTTTACATTCTAATTCATGAAGTCGTTTTATGGAAGAAAACGCAGCTACTGATTCTGACGTATGATCCTCGAAGTGTGGAAATGATAATACTTGTTGAGTATCTTTCTGATTAATCCAATTGTTTCTTATACATTTGAAAACGTGGACAGAATCTAAAACATAAAATAAAGGTAAACTTTCATTGGATGGATGACAGTACACAGTTTTCAGTTGGGGGGGAGTGCTGAAAGACATCATAGCTTTTCTGTTAATGGAATTATTATCACTAACTACGCACAAAATATTAAAACCTATCTGTTGAAGACCCATTATAATTTTTTTAATAATAGTAAACAATTGTGCTGCATTCATAGTTTTGACGGGGAGTATATGGACTACTTCTTTGTATCGAGAGAGTAAACTTTGAATCATAAAGACATGTGCAGTAGTAGCTGCGTTTTCACTATTGTAAGCTATTCCCAAAATGCTGCCTCCGCTGTAATCTAAATATGGCTTTATGTGAATTTCATCTATCATCAATGTTACAGTTAAATCCCTTTTCGTTAACAATTTAAATTTATGTTTCATAAACGACAAAAAATTACTGTCACTCTGTTCATTTAGTGGGTTTGTACGAAACTTGGAGCAAACTCTTCTCAAAGTTCTAGGATGGGGAAACGTTAGATGATCTGAGCCTCGTAGGAATTTATATGAATGGGGTGAAATAGAGTACAGAATGCTACTGAAGACTACAAAACATGGTGAATATCTTGCAGCCCCTGATTTTCTATTTAATAATTGTAATTGTTCCGTTAAAAAATGATTTTTTTTCTGCTTTTTAGTATCATCTGTTAATAAGTTATCAATTTCACTTAGTAAATGGACCACAGTTTCTAATACAGTATCTATAGCATTGTCAGAAACATTTTTGAAGGACTGAATTGATAATAAAATAGTATTTAGTTCATTGTAATCGTTTATTTGCTGTGGAAATTTTTTTTCACCTTATTGTTTTAATTCTACGCATTCAACAAATAAACTCAGCCGTAAATTTATATCGACAACGGCAGATGCAATGACTTTTGGAAATGGAGTTGACGCAAGATAAAAAAATACTACGGAACTTTCTTTTTTCACGGAAATATAATCAGTTGGGAAGTTATGTTTGTCAATGCAACCTAAAAATTCATTAAAAGTTGAAAAATGGTGCTGAGATTCAAAGACAGCATTAGAAACTATGCTCTTTTCTACTGCTATTTGTAAATTAAGAAGCTCTTTCCTGCTTTTCCTTGCGTCCACACTTTCTCGGGATAATGTTGGAGTCGCTGACAGGTAGGCTGGACAATTTGGCAGAATTGACGGGATAGCTCCCGGAGCAAGTTTCACCCTCTTGTATTTCATTATACATTGCTCTCCAGTTTGGACGTTGGTGTGAACACTGGTTGTAATGATGTCCTCCTTTTTAAAATGCAGCTCGCATACCTGAAAAGTTATTACTTTAGTGTTAATTTATGTTTTCTCAAGTAATCATAACTGTCAATCTCTTTCATAATGTAAACAATGCACGACAATAATAGATTTAAATTATACATATAGTATAGTAGTTTCCTACAAAATAGTATTATTTAGCTGTTCAATAAATATTAAATATCTAGGCACTCCATTGACACGTTGCATTTTTTCATTGTGTCATCTTTCATTACAGCAAAAATCTGTCAAAACCGATAGAATATATTAAATTAGACAACAACGTTAACATAAACACATTTTCAAATCAAAATAATATGAATAAACATGTGTAAACGTTACATCACAATCGCAGTTGCACGTTTTTATATACATTGAGGTTAGGTACAAACATAACAATCAATATGCATTCAATTGTACTTGTTTATAATGCAGGTACATTTTCAAAATGCACGACAATAATAGATTTCAATTGTACACTACCCTCTTAAAAAATAGTGTTATTTAGCCGTTTAATATTAAATACCTAGGCACTTTGAAACGTTACATTTTTTCATGGTTTTGTCGTCTTTCATCAAGAAGCTGTTAAAAACGATACAATATATTAAATTAGACAACAACGTTATGAGCTAATAACATTAAATTAGACAATAAACACATTTTAAAATCAAAATATTATGAATAAACATGTGTAAACACCACATTACAATCGGTTTTTACATACACATTTACATTGAGGTTATGTTCAAAGTTGAATCCCGTATTTGCAATAAAAAATAAGCACTTTTCACTTACCGTTGAATATTTTGTTGGAATGAAATCCCGACGAGTAGACTTAACCCATTTATTTCGTAATATAACATCATTTGGGAACTTAAATGTATGACGTCTTGGTTCGTTATCGTAATTCCCTTTACAACGAGGAACAACGCACTTATTAACCATTTTTAAACTTAAAACACTTCTGTAGAGAATTAATAAGTAACGTCGCTCAAAGTATTGTAAGTATTGTGCATGTAATGCTTCTAATTTATAGTTTTTTGCCTAAATCAAAACACGCGTACTGCACCGCCGCAATAATATCCATAGAAGTGAAGTTCGTAATGTATGAATCTGACGTTTGCAGCCGCCTAGTTTCAGCCTCCTAGAAGGTTATTTACCGCTAGAGGCGTAAACTGGGTCTTGGCCTTCTAATGCCGTGGGTGACGATTACAGGCACGGCACCAAATGATTACTTACACGCATTTTTTCAAAATAGATGATCATACTTACGAAGCATTGTTGTATATTTCCATTGATATTATGAATAAATGTTATAATTAATATTGTAATATAACATTAATTGATAAAGTTGATAAAGGAAAATTATTTATTACCTTTTTCTCAGATGTTCACAAGACCTAAACAATATTTTAAATCAGTCAAAGCAGTTACATCATTAACAATGAGAAAACAAAAAATACTTGCAGAATTGAATACTTAATAACATTAATAGCAGTTACAATATTATTAAACAATGAGAGAGAAAAAATACTTGCAGAACTTAATAATAAATAATACTAGCTGGTACCCGGCATGGGTTGCAATGCCATTCAAAGAAATAAATTATTTCTCCCTGCATGTCCTTTCCCGTGCGTCCCCGTTGACATCCCGAGTCCCTTTCCGAGAATACTGCACAAGAGTCCCAACTGCTCCCGTCTGGAGCCAGTGAGACTATGGTATCCCCGATTGGGGATGTTGTGAGGCTGAAGGTAGTGGGGTGGGGAAGAAGATAGGAAAGAGGAAGGTGGGGAAGTACCTGGCTATTTAGATCTGGTCACCAATCACGGCTTATGTCATTTCAAGCAACGTTTCAATTCTGAATGGTGGTCTACCAGGGCGATACTTAGAGTATCTTCCAATCTGGAACGTGCCGCAAATATACTTTATATTATTTTTAAGAAAAAAATTGTGAAATAACACAAATTAATCAAATAAAATTTATTTGACACGCCGGTATTCGATCCCCCGACCTTCGATTTACGAGTCAAGAGCCTTACGTCAATTTTTCTTTCCGTAAGATCTTTCCACAAAGTATCGGAAGACTTAAAAAAAACTTTCAATTCTTTCCCTCCCTCCAATTTTATTACTTTTTCTTTCCGGAAGAACCTTCTACAAAGTATTAAAAAACTAAAAAAAAAGATTAATGAAATAGGTAAAGTGGTTCTGAAGTTATAGCGTGACCAAGGGGAACAGGGATTCATTTGTAGAAATCCATCTGATTTTTCTACAAATTAAACACAAAAACAAAAATTAAAAACGTAGAAATGCATCTGATTTTACTTTTAAATTACCTAATGTAAATAATATTTACATTAATTTAAAGGAAAAATCAGATGCATTTCTACAAATTAAACACAAAAACAATTAATTCTTATTTTATATTAATTTTATCTAATTTATAGAATTGTTTCACGATGCGTAAACAATGTAACAAAATTTGAAAAAAAAACTTCTCTTTTATGTCGAAGAACGCTAACTATTAATGTGCATGGGGTACTATTTTATGATTCTGCGATTGTTTCGAAAATGTAATTAATTTCAAGAAATGGCCAAGATCACCTTTAATGAGTGATAGCCAAATAAATAATTTAAAAAAATATATCAATTCGCATCAAGCTCGCCGCCAGCATGTAGCTTGCTTCAAGCGTCCTCGGTAGACTGTCAAAACGCTTGGCTCAAACGAAAACCAGCTTAACAAAAAACTACGTGCTTGAAAGAAATTGCTATTGATAGTGTCGGAATCTCTTTAGGTAAATTACAAGGGTGAAATGCAGATCCCGCCAATGTGGGGGATTTTAATAAAAATGCACCTTCTAGATGAGAAAAGTGTGGAAAAGTTGAATAAAAAAGAAATTAAGGTGCGCTTGGCAAAATTGAGGGAGATACAGCCGTTTAAAGAATGAATAAAATGACACTTCGTGAACTTAAACTACGCCATTTTGTTACTATTATGTTGGTATCTCAGACTTGCTATTCGAAGGTTGATACGATTGTAGCCAACTTCGTGTGATATATAATAAGGCGCGTAATTATGAAAAACAGAATTAATAATGGTCACAAACCATGTTACACAAACCTGGCGTAGCCGCGAAACTACTTGAAAACTGGGATGTTTTTCTTGCGTTGACGCGAGTAGGCGTTATAAAGGGGCACAAACCATGTTACATAAACCATGTTACACAAACTGTTAATGTTAATTTCTTTTTTATTCAACTTTTCCACACTTTTCTCATCTAGAAAGTGCATTTTTATTAAAATCCCCCACATTGGCGGGATCTGCATTCCTCCCCCGCAAGCAAGCACATTTGGATAGTTTTACAATCAACTGCTTTCATTACTTTGAAAAATGATCCTGAAAGTTTGGAAAAAAAGAGGGTTTTTGGCAATAGCATGCTTCCCTAAAGTGGTTGGTGCTCTTGATTGCACATGCGGGTGCAGTCCCCTGGGTAAGTTAAACGTCATTTTGTCCAAGTGCTTGTCCCAATATCAACAGACATATCCCCCTTTGCTTGCTTACCTTATTCGACTTATGAATGTGCAGACTAATCATTAGTGAACCATTATTATAGGTGGATGCAATGCAGAGATTCACCAGAACCGAAAAGGTTTCTTTTCTGTCAACGTGAAAGCTATTTGTGATGTCAATCTCAGATTCACCAATATCGTTTCAAGGTGGCAGGGGTTACATGTTTTATATTAGTGTAATTATTTATTTTTTGAGCTAACGTAGTTGTAAATTTACCTCAGGCCTCTTCAGCATTCAATCATACTGAAAATTAATAATATAGGTACTTATCAAAATAAAAAAAATGTCTGAGGAAGTATAACAGTGTTTATTTTTTAAATGTCTTTATTCAGGTGTAATTTTCAAAGGAATACAAACAAATTACACAAAAGAAGAATTCTTAACAGACTTGATACTTCAAAATGAAGATATTAAGATAATGACGGATCAAAATCCGGATATATTTCAGGTGAAAGCTTTCACCGACAACATAGAAATAACCTACTTTATTTAATGGTTACTAAATTAAGCTGGTCTATATTGTCATGCGTGACAATCGGTATAGTTATAGTAGGAGTCATAATTTTTTATTTTATTTATTTCATTATTTTAATATTACATTTGATTACAGTAATGACGTATTGCTCATCTCACTAGGTGTGAAATGCCTGTGTTGAGATAGCAATTTACAGAGTGGTTTTATCTAAGTTTTTGTTTACATAATATGACAGTTATAAAAATAAAATAAAATCAGTATTTTTTTCTTACATTATACAATTCAAGTTTGAATGTAGAAGATTAAGACAAAATAATTTTGAAGCAATTAAATTTCAGTTTAACAAAAAGGCGTAATATTATGAATATATGTTTAAATTGTAATTGAAAATTAACATCCTGTCGACAAACTGCTTAATTGCGGTTTAACAGGATTGTAACTTGAAAAACAATAAAAAAGGAAAATATTTTAAATTGAATTATTATTTTTGTGTATAAAAGTACAAATATTACTTAATATGGAAGTAGTATTTGTACTTTAGTTTTTCATCCTCATCAGTTCCATCCCGAGGAGGTGCTCCTCGTGTTCTTCCTGGCGTTCGACCTTGAGGTTTTCCGCCCTGAGCAGATGTTCTTTCTCGTTTTCCTGGAGTTTAGTCTTGATGCCCTCCACCTTGAGGAGGTGCTCCTCCTGCACATTTTGGAGATTTGAAGCAAAAATTTTCATTTTAAATTCTGTCAAAGAGCTCCACTCGGTGGTTGCGGTAGTAGATTTTCTTTTCTGCTGAAAAAGAAGAATATAATATTATAAAAAGTTGTTAACTTGCTTCATTCCAACAGTTGCTTCATTCGACATCCATGTATTTCACAATATAACTGGAAATAACTTATATTATTACATACGTATTTGCAAAATAAACCTTTTCGTCATGAAAATTCTATATTCTCTTCCTTAATGTCAACTGATCAATTTGAAAAGTTTTGATGTAGGAGTATCTAAGTTTTTGTGTTTTGATAACTAGCCACCACGACATTTCCGGGGGGTAGGCAGAGAGGATGGACCACCAAACAACTCGGTCTTATTCATTTAAAATAATGTATATTATATTAGCGGCACAGATGTGTAAGACTGGTATAAGACCATGTCAGAATTGAAACGTTGCTTGAAATGGCGTTAGCCGTGTTTGGTGGCCAGATCTGAATAGCCAGGTACTCCCCCATCTCTCCCTCTCCACTACCTTCAGCCTCACAACATACTCTAATTGGGGATGCCAAAGTTTCACTGGCTCTAGACGAGAGCAGCTGGGACTCTTGTGGGGTACCTACTCATATAAAAAAAATACATTCCTTGCCTCATTCACGTTCATACATCATCTCGTACATACTCTTATATTTTTCTGACTCTTGACATGGTCCGACTCACAATGTCTTGCCAACTTCTACCATTCACATTTGCAATATATATTCTCCTAACACTCCTTTCTTCGTTCATTCGCTCTACCCGCCCACGCGTCCCTTTCTGTATTATTTTTAATTTTTCTTTATTCATTGTTTTGAATGGTTACATCATTTGTGGATTTTTCGAGCACCATGCTATGCTCAGGCCCGTGTTATGGTGGTCGGGTGAATAATTATATTACAAATAATGCAGGTTATTTTGTTACACCATACTTTCAGGTAGGATATTATCAGTATCACCTTGGTGTTGGTGATACATCCACTCAGAATCCAAATGCTATTTGAAATCAGTGGCTAGTAGTAAAACAATTCAGTTTTTATTTTTTAGGCATGGAAGTGTATTTGTGAAACCAGGGCTTGACAGGAATAGAAGGTTGAATTAAAGAGTACTGGTGACCTTTTAACAGAGAGGATGATTTACATTCAGAGGACCATTGGCGTTGTAACTTATTTTTTAAAATAGGAAAATAGTCTCTAACAGGAATAGGAATGCAATTTAATGGACCATGAACAGTGGATTCCTTAGCAATAGAATCAGCCATTTCATTTCCAACAATACCAAGGTGTCCTGGGATCCAGGCCAAGACCACTGACACGTGAGCCAGCGGCAAGGAATGCAGGAGGTCTCTGATAGAGCAGGTAAGAGAGTCACTAATGGAATTGAGAGGGGATGCGCTTATTTTTTGTAATGAGCTAAGTAAGTCTGAAAGGATGAGGGCATTTCTAATGTTGAGAGATTTGACGAGATGTAAAGCTTCTATGATAGCTATGCATTCAGCAGAGAAAATGGAACATTCTTTGGGAAGTCTGTGTGGGAAACACAATTTCCAGTGAGGAGCATAGACACTGGCCCCACAATGGGAGTCCGAACTGAGTTTGGAACCATCTGTGAAAAATTTTATATAATTTGGCCAGTTATTTTCAATAATTTTGTTGAATTCTGCATTATTGGATTGAACTGAGTTTTTAATATTTTTTTACATATTCCTATAAATTGGTGCACCTTTGGATATAAAGTAAGACTTTTATAGGGATAAGAGTATAAGGGGAGAAATTCATTGCGATAGGAGTTTGTGGAAACATCCAGGAAAGTGTTGAAGCAATTATAGAAAAGGGGAGGGGAATGTTTTTTCCAAAATGGATTCAAATTAACCTCATACTTTAACAATTGAAGTTTGGGAATCAGGGGATAAGAAGTTATTGACCATGTTTTGAAAATATATTTTTCTGCTAGGCATCGCCTTCTTATATTTAAGGGAGGTTCGCAGCATTCAACTTGCATTGCGTTGATTGGGGAAGATTTCATGGCTCCTAAGATAAGGCGAAGAGATTTAGACTGAATTTTATCTAATTTAAGCGAATTTGAAGTGGACATTGGATCAAACAGACAAGATCCGTAATCAAGATGGCTTTGGATGAGAGCATTGTACAGAAGTTTTAAAGATGATGGGTGTGATCCCCACCACACTCCGGACAGAAATCTAAGGGGATTGATGTTGCTTTCGCATTTCATGATGACATGATTTATGTGAGAATTCCAAGTAAGCTTTGAGTCTAAAAACATTCCCAGGAACTTAACTTCTTTAGAGATAGGGATGATTTCATCGCCAAATCTCACCTGAATTTCTGGGAGCTTTCGACGACGAGTGAAGATGACAACTTTGCTTTTGGAGGGGGAAAGTTCAAGGCCATTAATATTTAACCACGTCAAAAGTTTTCTAAGAGCATTGTTGATTGCTGATGCTGCGATAAAAATATTACGGGATATTTTGTAGAAAGTCAAGTCATCGGCATATTGGAGTATGTTGCACAAGAATTGAATAGATTTTTCTAGATCATATGTGTAAATATTGTACAGGATCGGGCTTAAGACTGACCGTTGCGGGAGACCTTTGAAAATGTGTCTAATGTGGGGAGGGGATTCAGACCCATCTACAAAAATAGTTCTCTGGGAGAGCAAATTGACAATGAATTTTACTAATTTGGGCGGAATACCTATTGCCAGTAACTTTTCTTTCAGGATGGGAATATGAACATTGTCATATGCTCCACAGATGTCTAGAAACACTGCAATGCAATATTCATTTTTAGATAATGCTAATTTGATATCTGTAACAAGAGAGGAAAGGTTGTCAAGGGTACTTTTACCCTTTCTAAATCCAAACTGGGAAGGGGAAAGAATTTGATTTTTTTTCTACGAACCAGTCCAATCTATTCTTAATCATTCTTTCAGATACTTTGCAAAGAGTAGAAGAGAGGGCGATAGGTCTGTAGCTCGAACCTATGCTTGGATCTTTGCCACTTTTGAAAATGGGAATGATATTTTGAATTTTCCAGTCTGGGGGAATAATTTTTTTTTTTTTTTTTTACATTAAGTCCACACAGGAGGCCCTGAGGAAAATAATTTCCCTCAGTGCCTATGTCATCTGGGATGCTGTGTGGAGGGTCTTTTTGAGGAGAGGAAGGAATGAACATTGGTCTTGAAGAGACCCATGTTGTAGGAAGGAGGAAACACAGAGGCCGGCAAATCATTCCACAGCCGAGCTGTTGAACACAAGAACGAGTCGAAGAAACGACCCGTTCTCATGTGACAAATGTCAACTGTGTACAAATGTTGGGCACGCGTTTGGCGTGTTTCCCGACTATGCACCGGTGCCGAAGGGATCAATGATGCTAGTTCCTCGGAGCATCTTCCATTGTAATACCGGTAGAACAAGGATAGCATTCCCACCCGACGCCTGTGCTCTAAAGATTGCAATCCGTCTGTTAAGATGGGAGAATCTATCAAACGGACCTCCCGTTTCTGCACAGAGTCGAGGGTATTTTTCAGGTATTTTGGAGCTCCAGACTAGAGGTGGCTGCCAAATTCAACCGTGGGGCGCACTTGCGATTTGTACAGGGTTAGCAGTTGTGTACTATTAAAGTATCTGCGGGCCCTGTACAGTACGCCCAGTTTTTGGGAGGCTAACTTTACTCTGGCTTCGATGGAGCCCCCATGCCTGAGCTGGTCACTTAGGGTTACACCAAGCATATCAATGGAGGGCCTGTTCGGAAGATTGCTTCCGTTGAAAGAGACTAGATTTTCATTTCGATCCCTTTTAGACGTAATCAGACAAGATTGGGTCTTTAAAACATTAAATTCAACGAGATTATTTTTACCCCAAGAGAAAACACTCTCGAGGAAACCGTCCATTCTTTGCTTTAAAGCCTTACGAGCTGTTGGAGTTTGTGAGCCCTTTGGGGGCTTATCAAACAAAAAGCTATCATGAACTGTACTGTCATCCGCGTAACAGTGAATTGAAATTGAATTGGAATAATGCCAGAATCCAGAAAGACATTGAAGAGAGAGAGAAAGTAGGTAAGAGAATTGTCATCAGAATGACGGATGAATATATTCAGGATTTCATCCTTGATTACAAGAGAATTCCAAGTAAGCTTTGAGTCTAAAAACATTCCCAGGAACTTAACTTCTTTAGAGATAGGGATGATTTCATCGCCAAATCTCACCTGAATTTCTGGGAGCTTTCGACGACGAGTGAAGATGACAACTTTGCTTTTGGAGGGGGAAAGTTCAAGGCCATTAATATTTAACCACGCCAAAAGTTTTCTAAGAGCATTGTTGATTGCTGATGCTGCGATAAAAATATTACGGGATATTTTGTAGAAAGTCAAGTCATCGGCATATTGGAGTATGTTGCACAAGAATTGAATAGATTTTTCTAGATCATATGTGTAAATATTGTACAGGATCGGGCTTAAGACTGACCCTTGCGGGAGACCTTTGAAAATGTGTCTAATGTGGGGAGGGGATTCAGACCCATCTACAAAAATAGTTCTCTGGGAGAGCAAATTGACAATGAATTTTACTAATTTGGGCGGAATACCTATTGCCAGTAACTTTTCTTTCAGGATGGGAATATGAACATTGTCATATGCTCCACAGATGTCTAGAAACACTGCAATGCAATATTCATTTTTAGATAATGCTAATTTGATATCTGTAACAAGAGAGGAAAGGTTGTCAAGGGTACTTTTACCCTTTCTAAATCCAAACTGGGAAGGGGAAAGAATTTGATTTTTTTCTACGAACCAGTCCAATCTATTCTTAATCATTCTTTCAGATACTTTGCAAAGCGTAGAAGAGAGGGCGATAGGTCTGTAGCTCGAACCTATGCTTGGATCTTTGCCACTTTTGAAAATGGGAATGATATTTTGAATTTTCCAGTCTGGGGGAATAATGCCATAATCCAGAAAGACATTGATGAGAGAGAGAAAGTAGGTAAGAAAATTGTCATCAAAATGACGGATGAATATATTCAGGATTTCATCCTTGCCCGGAGCTGAGTCATTGAGGATTTCAATTGCTCTTTTTAACTCATCAAAGGAAAATGGAGCATCTAACCATGAAGAAGATTTTAAAGTGAAAGGCAAAGAAGGAAGTTCATCAAAATTAGGGACATAAGGGGGAGCTATTTTATTAACAAAGTCATCAATCCAAATAGCAGAATTACGAGATGGCTTTGGCAGGGAAAAGGAAGATCTAAACCTGCGAATCATGGACCAAACCTCCCCTGCTGGAGTAGCAGGGGATATATTGGTACAGAAATTACGCCAGCTGTTTTTTTTTTTGAAACGGAATGTGCGTTTAGCAACAGCTTGGGCATTCTTGGCTGAGATGTAATTATTCATAGTCATCTGTTGGCAGTATATCTTATTGGCCGCTTTCTTCTCCTTCAGCACTCTAAGGCATTCCTCATCCCACCAAGGGGGAGGGCGAGCCTTCGAGACTACAGGAGATGATTTGGGGATAGACTTGTCAGCCGATTTTAGAATGGAATCAGTCCAAGATTTATAAGATGAGGTGCAATTATCAGAAGAAGGGGAAGGCAGGGAGGGGAAAGATCCTGGATAGAGTCTCTGAAACGGGACCAATCCGCTTTTTTTGTAATAAATTTGGGCTTACTTTTAAAGTGATTGGTATCCAACCGTTGAGCCAAATTCAAAATAATGGGATAGTGGTCACTGCCGCAGGGATCTGAAGAAATTCGCCAGGAGATTAGAGGATAGATACTCGGGGAACAGAGGGATATGTCCACCGCACTGGGATTCTGTCCAGGGTGACTAAACCTTGTTGAGGATCCGTCATTTAGGAGACATATGTTCAAGGAGTCCAAAAGTTCAATTAATTTGATACCTGAGGGATCCGAGGAAGAAGAACCCCAGAGTGGGGAGTGGGCATTGAAATCACCCAAAATGACCAAGGGAGAAGAAATTTTGCTAAACATGTGAACCCACAGTGGAAGGTCAAATGGGGTAGAAGGAGGAATATAGAGAGATACAAATGTAATATTGGAGACAGTGGCTGCCACTAATTGAAAGGATGAATTTGGGGGTTTAATGGAAATAGGGGAGAAGGGGAGAGAGTTTTTGACGAAAAGGGCTGCACCACCCTTCCCATCAATGCGGTCGTCCCGCAGACATTGATAGCCACTCACCTTGAAGAGTTGAGATGGCTTGAACCAAGTCTCAGAGACGGCAGCAATCGATATGGAGTGTAAATGTAGAAGGCGGACGAGGTCATCCTTATTGGAGGTGGCGCTTCTACAATTCCACTGCAGAATTGCTGCTGTGGGGGCAGCCATTGGGAAGAAGAGAATACAAAGAGGAGAGTAACGAGGCAGCGTTGGACGGTAGAGAATTATTATTGTTAATAACAGAGATAAGTAGCATGAGAAGAGTTTGAATAAAAGAAGAATTTTCATTAGAAGTATTGTTGTTTATGGAATTTGCATTTAGATCAGGATTGAAAGCACTGCTGTTAGTTGAATTTGAGTTAGAAAAGACGGGGTTTTGAGGAAAAAGAGAGCTGATGTTACCATTTGGGAACAAGAGCTGGGAGTTATGGCCAAATTGATCATATCCAGGGGTTTTAATTGGACGAGAAGCTTGTTTTGTCATTACAGTTTTCTTGTAAGACAAGTTTGAAGGAGCACTAATTTGGGGTTGAGAGGCAACTTCAGCAAAAGATTTTTTAGAAGGAGCTATTAATTTGGAGGCATAGAAGTATGAAACGCTATTGGAGGCCATATAACTTTTTATGTTTTTTTGGCGAGAAAGTTCGGGGCAGGATGGATGAGTGGCTGTGTGCGAGCCTGAACAATTGACGCAAGTGGGGGAATTGGAAGGGGAGGAGCATTGGTGTGCTAAATGATTTTCTGCGCATTTAAAGCAGCGGGGAGAGGAGCGGCATGATTGCTTAGAATGGCCAAACCGACAACAATTAAAGCATTGGATTGTTGGGTACGAATAAATTTCCACCGGGAGAGAGTTGTGAAATAAATAAACGTGAGAGGGAAGGGACTGTCCTTCAAATGTCAGAACTACAGTTTGAGAGGGTTTCCAAACTACAGACTCAGATGATCGATCTTTGAAATTAAGACGCCTAGTCTTAATAACTTTTCCCGAAGATGCTGGAATAATGAGTTCCGAGATAAGCTCTTCTTCAGATAGGTCTACAGGAATACCTCTAACGAGACCCAAGCGAGAGATATTGAAAGAAGGGATATAGGCTTTAAATTTTTTTGCAGAGAGGGAGTCGATGGAATTTATGAATTTATTGGCATTCAACGCGGATGTGAACTCAACACAAATGCGAAATCTGCCCTCTGATCGGATACCACCTGGGGAAATGCCAAGTGGTTTTTTTCCAATGAATTTACCAAATTCAAGGGGATGTAAAGAGTGGCCAGGAGAGTTGTTTTGAACATAAACTATGAAGGGAGCTTTTGCTGAAGTCGGATACAAAGAAAGAGGAGAAGCTACAGGAACTGAGACCTGCGAAGAATCAGTTTTTGGAAGGTCGCAAACTTTCCTCTTTTTTGGAGTAGAGGATGGAACTTGAAGGTCTGTTATTTCTACCTCACTACCAATGTCAAAATTTGAAGGGTCAGGGGGAGCGGGATCAGGGGGTTTCTTCCCCATGGCAAAGGCCATTGGGGCAAAAGGATATAAAACAAAAATAAAATAACACTTACTGGACTTGGTCAGCAATAAACGAACTCAAAAGAGGACAAAAAACTAAAAATAAAACTGACTAAATGCCAAAAATTCGATTTTTCGTATTAAAACGAAAAAAAACGCAACAGTGTTTTTCAACTGTCAAAATTCGAATGAACATTCAGAGTTGGTATTAGTAGTAATTATTTACCTGCTGTTTATTTCCTGCATTTAAATCCTTCACATTTTAAACACCAGTAGGTACCTACATCGAGTTATATTAACTGGCTGGAAAATTATGCATTGTCGATGATGGATCGATTTCAGCAAATGTCAGAAAAATTTCAATCTTTAATGCAATATAGTGTAACATTTTGAATGGAATGCGGTACATGTCGCAACTTTAAAAGTTTCTAAAACTTGTATTTTTACAATTTATTGAAAAACATCTCGGGCAAAATATTTTTTTTCGCCGCAATGTGCGATGCCGCAAAGGGCCTTTGAAATGTCCATTTTTCTACGTTATTTTCAAGAACGTCGTTAAATTAATAAATCCCTAGCAGAGTCAGTTTTGTATGGGAGGTGAACTTTTCTGAAGCACTGAAATATTCGACATTTTTTAACGGGTGAACCTGGCGGCAGGAAATATAACTGATGCCGAATTTCTTCGTCGGTGAGAGATCTAATTGTAGTTTTCGCCGTTTGGGTGAGCTGTTAACCCTGCATCATCTTTTTAGTATGAAATCTGGTCCCTAATCGGGACACGATCTGTCTGAATCCGCTTCGAGCGAAAGTGACTCTTAAGGTGGTTGAAACGAACTGGCCGGGTTGGTCGTTTTTAGCGCGGCAGAAAAAGTGAGGTGTCTCCAAAGTGAACAAAACTATATACCAGGACACACTGAAGCCCAGATTCCTACCCACCCCTTAAACCCTTTTCCTTCCCAGAACTCTCATCTCCTTCCTTTTCTTAAAACAATCCTCCACACAGCATCCCCAAAGATGACGTAGGCCCAGAGGGAAATTATTTTCCCCACGGCCTCCTGTGTGAAGCTCTTGGGTGTGGGAGATGCTGGGTGGAGGGTTTTTTAAGGCAAAGAAGGGGAGGAGAGTTCTGGGAACGAAAAGGGTTTAAGGGGTGGGTAGGAATCTGGGGTTCAGTGAGTCCTGGTCATCCGCCTCCAAGACCTAGACAAACCTCACCTCATGTACCCGGGCACCACTACTAAATCACCAAACGTAGCGAACCACTTGGGGTGACCTACGGCAGTGGTATTGGTTATCCTATGAAGGTTCCCGGCGAGGCGCGGCGGTACCCATTCCCGCCTCCCAATTTATAATTTAGTGGTCTGATACAGTCATCAAATCGATAGGTACATTTGTCACATTTTTGTAGAAAAAATAACTAAGGTTTATTACAGTAAAAAAAATACAAAAAAATATGATTTCATAGTGCGCAGGTAGGTACTTAATAGACTAATAGGATTTTTTTCTAAAACAGCGCTACAAAAATGTATTATTCAGAATTAAAAAAAAAAAATTAGTTTTATTCGAGTAAAAAAAAAAACAGAAAATATATTCTTTCATAGCGTACTCTACCCCCCCCCCCCTTCCCCCATTCCGCAAACCCCACTCCCGAGTTCCCCTCCCCCTTCCCAGGTTACCCTCCCCCCTCCCTGGTTTTCCTCCCCCCCTTCATTAATTCATTCCCGGTAAATTTAGTTTTCAAACAGCTCGCGTGCCACATATTGAAATATTTTTATGCAAATTTCATAATGCCAGAGCTCACCATCCAATAAACAAAAATGTACTATTCAGCATTTTTTAGAAAGTAAAACTGTGATTTATCTGAGTAAAGGATTTACAGAAAAACATCATTTCATATTAAGCGGGTAGGTTCTAAGTGGGTGCTTTGTTTTATATTTTCACAAAAACGACGCTATAAGAATGTAGTCGTCACTTTTTTTCAGAAACAACAAATAAGGTTTATTACAGTTAAAAAAATATTATTTCATAGTGCGCAGGTTGGTACTAAATAGACTTGTAGTAATTTTTTCAAAAACGACGCTACAAAAATTTATTATTCAGAATTTTTTAGAAACAAAATTTTTGTTTTATTCGAGTAAAACAAAAACAGAAAATAAATTCTTTCATAGCGTACTCTACTCCCCCCCCCCCGTTCCCCCACCCCGCACACCCCCCTCCCGAGTTCCCCTCCCCCTTCCCAGGTTACCCTCCCCCCTCCCTGGTTTTCCTCCCCCCCTTCACTAATTCATTGCCGTTACATTTAGTTTTCAAACAGCTCGTGTGCCACATATTGAAATATTTTTATGCAAATTTCGTAATGCCAGAGCTCACCAGCCAATAAACAAACCTAACAAAAAAACAATTATTCAATTTGGTGCAGTCTTTCGGAAGTTATGCGCGTACATGCATTTCCGCGATTCATTTGTATGCAAATTTCATAATGCCAGAGCTCACCAGTAGTTTTATACAAACTTTGTCCTGACGATAAGGAACGCGACAAAAAAGAATTATTCAATTACGTGCAGTCGTTCTGAAGTTATGAGTGTACTTACATTTCGGCGAATCATTTTTGAACAAATTTCGTAATGCCAGAGCTCACCGGTAATTTTATTCAAACCTTGTCCCGATAATGACGAATACGGCGAACAAAGAATTATCCAATTTGGTGGATTCGCTCGGAAGCTATGCGCGTATATAGATTTCGGCGATTCATTTTAAACAAATTTTATAATTCCAGAGCTCACCGGTAGTTTTATACAAACCTTGCCCCGACAATAACGAAACCGACTCAAAAAGAATTTTCCAATTTGCTCGATTCGTTCGTTAGTTATACTTTATAAAGGATTACCGTGGATAATTTATCCGTTTATGTAATTTTCGGGGTTCCTACCTGGTTCATCCCGATATTCTAAAATAATATTTTATTTATATGGCAAGACAACCGTTAAACGTTGTCCCGACCGCCTCGAGCCGGTTTTAGAACGTTTTCCATACAAATTACGTCAGCCGACGCTGTCAGGGCCTCGCTGAAAACCTGCGGTGGTTTTGGATAACGTTCCGCGCTCAGTATTGCAAGGTTGAAGAAAATTTAATAAATTTATTAATCACCCTCATACGAATGCGATTAATTTGAAACTCGTTCCGGGCATCGTTCAACAACAGCATTTTTTTAGCGCTAGGATCTGCTAGCGTTCGAAATTGAATTTCGATACGTCTTTGAATTTCTCTGAGGAAAAGCTGCGTTTCTAGATTCTGTCGACAGGCGTCTCCCTGAAAATTTTACATATTTTTAAACATCTGTTTCAAAATATGACTTTTCCGCGCTTTTTTCGCACATGTCAGATTTCAAACGAATATTGCGACGATGTTTTCGTGAAATGTGATAATTACTACGGTCAATTAGAGTTCTAAAAACTTCCGCGGACGTTATTTTACCCAATGTTGGCTTCCGGGCGTGATATTTTCGAAGAAATCGCGATTGCCGGTCGGCCGGCCGGCGAACGAAAAATGAATTGACATATTATGTTACTGACCTACGTCAACAATCTTCGAAAAAACAAATGCTCGTGCGAAAGACTTCGAAGGATATTGGACCGCGAATGCATCCGTAATCCTTAATGCCAAGGTGCACTTTGGCTTGAGATCGACGGGCTGAATAATTCTCATACGATCTCAGTTACGCTCCCTTCGACTGAAATTCGCCCTTGATGTGTGCGATACTCGAGTAGCCGAAAGGTCGATTTGGCATCACAGAGTCTTCTTAAAGTGCATGATGCGAAAGTGTATCCCGAGGCTGTTGAAACGCTAGGGCGCAAAGGTCGCTTTTCCCATCCGGGTAAAAGTGTCCCCGGTCGGAAAACTGAGCATTAATATATACTAGCTGGGCCCGTTGCAAAAGCAACTAACGGGTTAAAACACTATGCGATTTGACGTGTAAACGTGGATGATGCGAGGAGTGTGTGTTCAATAAGTATTTGAAGAAAAAAACGATGTTTGAATGTAGACGAAGCCAGGTGTGTGCGCCACATAGAGGGCACAGGCAGTAGACTGCTCAATTTGGTACACCTACTATAGGGCCACTTCGGTCAACTGGTTCAAGGAGTTCAAAAAGTAATTTTTAAAATATTTTTTTTTTGGAATTTTTATAATATTGAAATTTTATGGATCTTAAGATTTTAAAATGTTTTGGATTTTGAAATTTTTTGGATATTAAAATATTTTTCGATTTTGAAATTTTTTGGATTTTAAATTTTTTGGATTTTAAATATTTTTGTATTTTAAAATTTTTGGGATTTTAAAATTATTTGAAATTAAAATTTTTTTGGATTTTTAAATTTTTTTCGATTTTCAAATTTTTTGGATTTTTAAATTTTTTTTCGATTTTGAAATTTTTTGGATTTTAAAAGTTTTTCGATTTTAAATTTTTTTCGATTTTGAATTTTTTTGATTTTAAAATTTTTTCGATTTTAAAATTTTATTCGATTTTTAATTTTTTTTTATTTAAAATTTTTTTGTATTTTAAAATTTTTGGGATTTTAAAATTTTTTAGATTTAAAATTTTTTTTCGATTTTTTAATTTTTTTGATACAAAATTTTTTTGTATTTTAAAATTTTTGGGATTTTAAAATTATCTGAAATTTAAAATTTTTTGGATTTTTAAATTTTTTTCGATTTTCAAATTTTTTGGATTTTTTTTGTGAACTTTTAAATTTTTTGGATTTTTAAATTTTTTTCGATTTTAAAATTTTTTGGATTTTGAAATTTTTTGGATTTAAAATTTTTTTCGATTTAAAAATTTTTTGGATTTTAATTTTTTTGGATTTTAAAATTTTTTGAAATTTAAAATTTTTTGGATTTTTAAATTTTTTGTATTTTGAAATTAAAATTATTTTGAAATTCGTCATAAAAATAACGTAATATAATTTAGGGCCCCCTAGGTCGAGAGGTAAGACTCTCGACTCGCAATCCGAAGATTGCGGGTTCGAACTCGATGTGTTCAAATAATTTTTGATCGATTAGTTTGTGTTATTTCTCATTAACACTAATTAACTTATAAAGTATCAGAATCGAAACTTTGTTTGAAATGGCTTTGGCCGTGTTTACTTACCAGATCTGAGGTTCAATTTGGGAGGCGGGAATGTGAACCGCCGCCCCGGGAACCTTTATTGGATAACCAACACCTCTGGTCACCCTAGATGATTCGCTACGTTTAGTGATTTAGCAAGGGTGCCCGTGTTCATGGGAGGAGGTGTGTCTAGGTCTGATGATCAGGACACACTGAAGCCCAGATTTCTACCCACCCCTTAAACCCTTTTCCTTCCCAGAACTCTCATCTCCTTCTTTGCCTTAAAAAACCCTCTACCCAGCATCTCCAAAGATGACATGACCCTGAGGGAAATTATTTTCCTCAGGGTGTCCTGCGTGGAGCCTTTTCCTCCCCCCTTCCCGTGCTTCATCAATTCATTCCCGGTACATTTAGTTTTCAAAAAGCGAGAAATGTGCGCCTACGTCGGTCGCCCGGTTCATTATTGTATCCCGATTGATCATTATTGTATTCAGAAACAATCGCGGGAGTGCACACATCAAATTCCCAAAGTCTCATCGCAATCGGATGAACCAACACCGCTGTCATAGGTCACCCAAGAGGTTCTCTACGTTTGGTGACTTAGCAGGGGTGCCCGGGTTCATGGGATGAGGTTGGTCTAGGTCTTGGTGGCGGATATGTTTCACCAACCACTGCGTGGCGGGCTGGATCCGAGGAGACTGATTGAGGGAGGCTTTTTATCTCGCCAGCCAGATTCTCCCAACCCTTCGTCTTGCACCGCAGTGTGAGGAATAGATTCATACGTCCGTTACTCCTGGTCACACTGACCCCCAGATTCCTACCCACCCCTCGTACCCTTTTCCTTCCCATATCTTCTTCTCCATCCTTTCCCTTTAAAACCCTCCGCACAGCATCCTCAAAGATAATATAGGCCCCTAGGATTCAGAACGGGCCTTTTCTCGCGTAATTTCGTGATGCCAGAGCTCATTATTGTATGGGATGAGGTTGGTCTAGGTCTTGGTGGCGGATATGTTTCACCAACCACTGCGTGGCGGGCTGGATCCGAGGAGACTGATTGAGGGAGGCTTTTTATCTCGCCAGCCAGATTCTCCCAACCCTTCGCCTTGCACCGCAGTGTGAGGAATAGATTCATACGTCTGTTACTCCTGGTCACACTGACCCCCAAATTCCTACCCACCCCTCATACCCTTTTCCTTCCCATATCTTCTTCTCCATCCTTTCCCTTTAAAACCCTCCGCACAGCATCCTCAAAGATAATATAGGCCCCTAGGATTCAGAACGGGCCTTTTCTCGCGTAATTTCGTGATGCCAGAGCTCATTATTGTATACAGAAACTTTATGTTTTTGTCTAGGTCTTGATACAAATATATTTGTCTAGGTCTTGGTGGCGGATACGTTTGCCCAACCACTGCGTGGTGGGCTGGATCAGAGGAGACTGATTGAGGGAGGATCTCGACCTCTCCAGCCAGATTCTCTCAACCCTTCGCCTTGCACCGCAGTGTGAGGAATAGATTCATACGTCCGTTACTCCTGGTCACACTGACCCCCAGATTCCTACCCACCCCTCATACCCTTTTCCTTCCCATATCTTCTTCTCCTTCCTTTCCCTTAAAAAACCCTCCGCACAACATCCTCAAAGATGACATAGGCCCTTAGGGAAATTGTTTTCCTTGGAGCCTCCTGTGTGGAGCTAATGTAAAAAAAAGTTTAACACTGCATAATTTCATCCTGGGTTCTACCGGAGGTTGCAGTGACCTTGCAACGCATGCCGGGTACCCGTTGTATATAATGTTATGTAGAAATACAAATCCCCAATATTGACCTTTATTGGATAACCAACACCTACGCCGTAGGTCACCCCAAGTGGTTCGCTACGTTTGGTGATTTAGCAGGGGTGCCCGGGTTCATGGGGTGAGGTTTGTCTAGGTCTTGTAGGCGGATGACCAGGACACACTGAACCCCTGATTCCCACCCACCCCTCAAACCCTTTTCCTTCCCAGAACTCTCATCTCCTTCTTTTCCCCCTCTGCAACGTAAGCAGATATATGCGTTAAAAATACGACAGCAGTCAAGTACAATAAGCGTGTTTACACGTCAGCGCGTGTGTCTCCATAGAAAACGTTATAATTCCGTTATTGTTTTAGTTACATCCGTAAAATAAAAAGTGAAAGGTCGATAGTGAATCATGCTGCGCATCTCTATTCAAGTTGTCCATAGAAATACATAAAAAGAACATTCTGTCAGACGCGCAGTCTGACACATAATTTATCCCGCCAAATTTCCTACGGGCGCTGGACATTGTTAATTTCTATTAAATATTTTTATATGAAATGATAAAAAAGTGAGGTGACAAAAGTGTTTATTACACATTTATACAATAGAATAAGTATTGTTGTTTACATAATCTGTGATTTTAGTACCGTTTTCACATAAAAATATCACGTGAGTCATTTTCACATTTTTTTAATGTTTGCATTCTAAATTTTAATATTTACAAATGTTAATATTTATTTGTAATATTATAATTCAAAAGCTTATTTTGTAACCTGTCTAAAACAGTTATTACTATTCGGCTACGTTCAGAAATGTTTCATTTATAGAGTTTTAATTGTGAAGCGGTAATAATACAAAGTTTTCGTAAAATGTCATTTCGTTTAAGACACCAAAAGCTAATATTCTCGAAAATTCGGAGAGGTTAAAAAACCCTCCACCCAGCATCTCCAAAGATGACATGACCCTGAGGGAAATTATTTTCCTCAGGGTCTCCTGTGTGGAGCCTTTTCCTCCCCCCCCCTTACACGCTTCATTAATTCATTTCCGGTACATTTAGTTTTCAAACAGCTCGCGTGCCACCTATTTTTATGCAAATTTCATAATGCCATAGCCAATAAAGAAACATAACAAAAAAAGAATTATTCAATTTGGTGCAGTCTTTCGGAAGTTATACGCGTACATACATTTCGACGATTATTTTTATGCAAATTTGATAATGCCAGAGCTCACCAGTAGTTTTATATAAAACCTCGTCCTAACAGTGTCGAAGACAACAAAAAAAGATTTATCCCATTAGGTGCAGTCGTTTGTAAGTTATGAGCGTACTTACATTTCGGCGAATCATTTTTAAACAATTTTCGTAACGACAGAGCTCACCAGTTATTTTATTCAAACCTTGTCCTAATAATAACGAACACAACGAAGAAAGAATTATTCAATTTGGTGCATTCGTTCGGAAGCTATGCGCGTACATAGATCTCGGCGATTCATTTTAAACAAATTTTATAATTCCAGAGCTCACCAGTAGTTTTCTATAAACCTTGTCCTAACGATAACGAAACCAACTGAAAAAGAATTTTCCAATTTGGTCCAATCGTTCGTAAGTTATAATTTATAAATGTGGATAATTTATCAAACCAAAAAAACGTCATCTAGGTAAGTACCTACTCGTTTTCGCTAGAAAATAATAACAATACAAAAAAAAATCATTTAATAATGGCCGTCGCCACGCTCCAAACACCGTCAGCCAATAATAATTAAAAAAAAAACATTTAATAATGGCCGTCCCCACGCCCCATACACCCTCAGCCAATCAGGGGGCCTCTTTGTAATGTGGCCCCTCTAATGTGGTTTTGATTGGTTGGAATCCCAGCCAATCACGTTCCAGCCAATCAGCGAGCTTCGGGTTTTCCAATATCGCGGGGAGTTCAGGATTGAAGTTATTTTTAAAAACAATTTAAAAAAATTAAAAATAACTCTGCGTTTTAAAAAAAAAATTTTTTAACCGTTTTTTTTTTTGGAAATGACATTTTTTATGTATCAATCTTTTAAATTCATTGACACACATGCTCTTTTATTAATAAATGTATATTTTTTTATGAGAAATGTATGAAAAACTAAAAAATTATTCACATCTTAATTTCAGATATGAATCTACGCTTTCCAAACGTTAATGCGACCGCCCGAATCGATTTTCTGAAACAAAAATAAATAAATTTAAAAGTCAGAAATAATAAAGAAAAAATAAATAATAAGTTTTCGAGCGGTCTCTTTTTAATCACCCTCAAAACGACAATGAAGAATGAAACTGCTTATGAAATTCTGCCTACACAATGCATAATTTTCTTACTCCAATTTCGAACGTTCTATTTTGAAGTTTTTAATAGAAATTTGATTTTTTCTAACGAAAAGCTTTGCTTCTCGACTCTGCCGATAGGTGGCTCCGTTAAAAGTATACATTTTTTTTAAACATTAGTTTCAAAATATGACTTTTCCGCGGTTTTTTCGCACATGTCAGATTTCAAACGAATATTGCGACGATGTTTTCGTGAAACGTGATAATTACGACGGTCAATTAGAGTTCTAAAAACTTCCGCGGACGTTATTTTACCGAATGTCGGCTTCCGGGCGTGATATTTTCGAAGAAATCACGATTGCCGGTCGGCCGGCCGGCGAACGAAAAATGAATTGACACATGTTACTGACCTACGTCAACAATTTTCGAAAAAACAAATGCTCGTGCGAAAGACTTCGAAGGATATTGGACCGCGAATGCATCCGTAATCCTGAATGCCAAGGTGCACTTTGGCTTGAGATCGATGGGCTGAATAATTCTCATACGATCTCAGTTACGCTACCCTTCGATGGAAATTCGCCCTTGATGTGTGCGATACTCGAGGAGCCGAAAGGTCGATTTGGCATCACAGAGTCTTCTTAAAGTGCATGATGCGAAAGTGTATCCCGAGGCTGTTGAAACGCTAGGGCGCAAAGGTCGCTTTTCCCATCTGGGTAAAAGTGACCCCGGTCGGAAAACTGAGCATTAATATATACTAGGAAAGTTTCCCGTACCAGGACAGACAAATTTACAGGTTAAGTTCATATTATACATTACATAATTACATAACAAACAAAAAATAGAAAAAGAACCTGATAGCATATAGTATATTCGGATTTGCCGAATTAACCTGATAACATACAGGGTGTTAAGGGACGTACTTGACATACTTTAACCAGTGATTCCTGACATTATTTGGAGTAAAAAATGTAAATGAAATTTTGGTCTCCGGTGACATTTATGTTTTTTTTCTACAAAAACATAAAAAAATGGTAGTCGTTGAACAGTTGGAGGCGGGGTAAGGGGTTCGTCAGACACCCGGCTGAGTGACCAGTGACGATGTGCGGAAGAATTTTTTTTTTGTTTGATTTTGAAGAAAAAAATTTTGAAAAAAAAAAAAAAATCGTCAAAAAAAGTCACCGGTGACCAAAATTTCATTTACATTTTTTACTCCAAATAATGTCAGGAATCACTGGTTAAAGTAAGTCAAGTACGTCCCTTAACACCCTGTATAATATATTCAGATTTACAGTGTATGAGATAAGTAGGTAAGTTAGTAGCATTGAAAAGTCAAAAAGTGTAAACCAAGTATTTGATAACAAGTTGGAGGAATTACAACAAGATTCACAATATAGAGAGATGAAGTTATGTGTTTAAAAGTGTGAACTTATAATACATAGTTCACTTATAAGAGAAATACATTAAAATTTACAATATTAGATATAATTTATGTATGTAATAATATATACTAGCTGGGCCCGTTGCAAAAGCAACTAACGGGTTAAAACACTATGCGATTTGACGTGTGAACGTGGATAAAGCGAGGAGGAGTGTGTGTTAAATTAAATATATGAAGAAACCTGAGGTTCACGCCTTTATTGTTACATGTTGCCTTTTGAAACTACCTATTTGGTGCCCTCTGCCTCAGTTGAATTTACCTCGCCGCATAGGACAGAAGTCCTAAAACCGCACCGCCTTTACAGGTTTTAGTAATCAAACCGCAAAGTGAACTTTAAATCACGCAGCTATTCGCAAGTACCATCGCCACGCGTCATCCATTCTCGCTTATTATTTCGCGATCAAACGTTCATTCCCAATCGCCATTCCCTTCCATCTCTCCCATCTCTCCCAAACTAACATACCTACCTTTCCAGTGAACACTGAACGAAGAGGGAAGCAGTCTGGGTAAGTGCGATGAAAATATAATAAAATAGGTAAATAAGAACCGCAATTTTACAGTCCACAAAACGCAGCATTTGATCCCTCGATCTTGAGAGGGATCATTTGCTACCCGCCGCAACATTTGGCCATTCGAGCCGCATAACATCGATGTATTTATTTTATTATATTTACGGAAGGATTCAATGAGCAATATTCGTTTGAAATCATTATTACAATACCTACCCGCAATTTGAGATTGTTAGTGTCATATTGTCACACCTACCTGCCATTTGAACTTATAGTTTCTACCCGCTATCCAAAATTATCACAATATCTACAAGTTATTCATTTGATATTTTGGGTCATTATTTTATTCTTGTCAAGTATTGTTGTCGAAAATTTATACGCCGCATATCGCATAAACTTACCATTATTATTTATCTTTTCGATTTATTGTGGTATAGTTAACTAGGTACTATTGCTAACTGGTAACTACTTGCTCACTGGAATAGTCACAAATATCTACATAGATACCAACGTACGTATTTACTTATGAACATCGCGTATTTATGAGTCATTAAGATATTTACAATATAATTAATTATTTCGTAAATAACTTGTCCACTGTGTTGTATCACCGTTCAGTACACCAACTCAGTAAGGCAAAAACCGCACTGTTGCACATTATTTTCTAAATAATTAAAACTTTAGTTTACAAATATTTCTAAAAATGGAGGACCAATTAAAAAGACAATTAGTTTTACTAAAAGGTAAAAGCGAAATTATTCTAAAAAGGGTTAAAAATATAGCTGTGCTTGCAAAAAACTTGCCAGCTAGTTTCGAAGCATCGCGTTCATTTGAATTTTTTATGTCAGAATCTGAGAGTATAACGGAAATTAAAAATAAATTTGAATTAATTATTGATCAAATTAACGAGAATACGGTTACGTTAAACCCAAATTCTGAACCAGATTATTCGAGTTGGGAACAATTTGAAGAATTATACACACGTATTCTACGCACAAGAAACAATTTAAAAACAAATTTAGCTACAGAGCCGAAAGCGTCTACAAGTGCATGTGCTGCTAATAATAATAATTCTATTAAGCTACCTTGTATCGAGCTACCCACCTTTGACGGTCGCGCCGAAAATTGGAATCTGTTCTATGAGATGTTTAAAACAAATGTTCATTTAAATCAACAATTATCTGATTCCCAACGCGTTCAATATTTGATTGGAAAATTAACTGGAACCGCGAAAAATGTTACGTCAGGTTTAGTGCCAACTGGAGACACGTACAAAATAATCTGGGATACGCTAGTTAATAAATATCAAGATAAGCGATCACTTGCCACGCACTACCTGAATAATATATTTCATTCCAAAACCGTAACACACAACGCAAATAGTTTGACAGCTTTTATAGAAAAATATTCAGCATCCATCGCCGCGCTAAAACAATTAGGAATAGAGGATCTTTCGGATTTTATATTACTGCAATTCGCTTTACAAAAATTAGAGTCGCAAACTGCTCAAGCATTTGAGCTCTCAGTTCGAGAAATTGAAATTCCCACCTGCAAGCAATTCGTATCGTTTGTACAAGATCAGGTCAAAATTCTGCAACGAACATCAACAACTCGTAGACCTAACACCGCTAATATAAATACAACCAGTTCCGGTGGAACTGCACGCACAACTCAACCCCGCACAAATCATACTTACATAAGTACGCAATCGAAATGCTTTTATTGTCAAAATGAGAGCCATACGCAACTGTACACTTGTACACAATTTTTGAAATTATCACCAAAGGAAAGATTTTCCTTCGTAAAGGAAAAATCTTTGTGTTTTAATTGTTTAAGCCCGCAACACACGTCTACAAGATGTAAATCAAAAGGCACTTGTCATAAGTGCCATGGCAAGCACCATACGCTCCTTCATTTTGAGAAATCCAGTCACGCGAACACCAACACATCCAAAGTAGAAACTCAACCTAACGAGTCAGAACCCTCGGTATGTACCATGTCAGCAACCACTCGACAAGGTGCAACTACTGAAGTACTTGCTACAGCCAAGGTTCACACTGTTGATCGAAACGGTGAAGAGAATACCGTTCGCTGTCTTTTAGACCCAAGCTCACAAAAGCATTACATAACATCACATTGTTGTGAACAATTAGGCCTGGCGGTTAGACCAGGAACGCGCCTCGCAGTCCAGGGCTTAGGTGGCAAAACGCAATCAATAAAAGGAAGTGTCATATTGACAATTCAATCTAGGATTGATCCCTATTTCAAATACTCCATAACCGCTCTAGTTTTAGATAAAATTACCGCTAATTTACCTACTTGCAAAGTGGACTTGACGTCATATAAGTTCATAAATATTCCGCTGGCAGACGACACCTGGGCAATGCCTGGTCCAATTGATTTGCTAATTGGCGTTAGTCTGTTCTCTCAACTGTTGTTACCAAATAAGGTAATCACCCCCGGTTTTCCAGTCGCAATTCAAACCACATTAGGCTATGTTTTCATGGGTGACGCTCCAGTAAATTCTCAATCAAACACCACTTTAACTTTCTGCGCTACGCACGAAATTGAGAATTTAATTAAAAAATTCTGGGAAACCGAAGATATCGGTTCGGAACCGGTTCACAGCCTTGAAGAAAAGGAAACTGAGAACATTTTTAAAAGCACCACAACTCGCCTTGAGGACGGTTCTTATGAAGTGGCTTTGCCATTCAAAGGCAACCCGTGTGACTTAGGTGATTCATTGCAAGCTGCGCAAAATCGGTTTTATGCACTAGAGAGAAAATTTAAGCATCTGCAAGAATCAAAACCGCTCTATGATGAAGTGATCAGAGAACATATTCACAAAGGTTATCTATCCCAGGTAGAAGCTTTACCGTCAGAAAACGCGTACTACATTCCGCATCACGTAGTTAGGCGTGAGGATAAAATGACCACGAAAGTGAGAGTGGTTCTTGACGCAAGCGCAAAAACAAAAAATGATTTATCTTTAAATGACATTTTACACACGGGACCAAGCCTACAAAATGATTTATTTTGCATTCTTCTGAATTTACGCCTTTTTCCTATCGCAATTTCCGCCGACGTTCGTCAAATGTATTTATGTATAAATGTTCGCAAAGAAGATCGACGTTATCAACGAATTTTATATAGATTCGATCCGCAAAAGCCGCTTCAGGCTTATCAATACAATCGCGTGGCATTTGGCCTTAAGTGCAGCCCGTTCTTAGCCCTTCGAGCAATCAAACAGTTAACGTTAGATGAAGGCGCTCGCTTCCCTATGGCAAGGGATATTATCAATCGTGACGTTTATGTAGACGACATCGCTAGCTCTGCTTTAAATGAGCAAGAAGCTATCCGCGCGGCTGGAGAGTTGATTGAGCTCTTCCAGTCAGGAGGATTCCAACTCACTAAGTGGGCATCCAATTCCAGCAAAGTATTAGAAAACATTCCATTGGAACTTCGCTCGTCGCAAAGTGTAACTTTCGATAGTGATGCATCGCTAAAAATCCTTGGCCTACGCTGGCATCCTTCGGATGACATTTTCGCATTTGAAGTCACTCCAGACAATCGAACATGTACCAAACGCAATATTTTATCATTTGTAGCTAGATTCTTTGACGTGATGGGTCTGGTGGCGCCTATAATTGTACAAGCCAAGCTTCTGATAAAGGAGCTGTGGATTTTAAAAATCGATTGGGACGAAACCCTACACACGAGTATATCACGCCAGTGGCAGCAGTTCAACGCAGAATTGCCGTCAATATCGTCAATTCGGATTCCACGTCATGTAGGAGTCGCTGAAGGATGCACGTTAAAACTCGTTGGGTTTGCGGATGCGACCGAAAAGGCATACGGAGCAGTGATATACGCTCAGGTGACCACTCCTGATAACCGAATTGAGGTTCAATTAGTTTGCGCCAAATCAAGGGTAGCACCGTTAAAGGTCGTCTCCTTAGCACGCTTAGAATTATGCGCAGCATTATTGTTATCGCAACTGTTGAAAAGGGTAATTGATAATTACTCCGCGAGGTTTATTGTTCATTCAATATTTGCCTTTTCTGATTCGACTGTAACTTTAAGCTGGATTCATTCATCACCTCACCGCTGGCAAACCTTTGTTGCCAATCGTGTAGCAAAAATACACGAAAATTTGCATAGTAGTCATTTTTATCATGTCGCAGGTGCTGAGAACCCTAGCGACTGTCTGTCGAGAGGTATGCTACCATCACAATTGATGGCAAATGATATTTGGTGGAATGGTCCAAAATGGCTTTGCCAGCCGTATTCCGAGTGGCCTATTGCGCCATTTAAGCACGCAAATTCGGAACAGTTACCGGAATTGAAAACCAATCAGTATTAACCGCCAATTACTTTTGGCATGTGTTCTCGCCTAGCTGATCCACCAGAAATCAAAACTCGCAACCTTGAAGCGCTTGTATCATCTCAAATTGTACCTAATTCAATTATTAGCAAATATTCTTCGTTTAATAAATTGCAACGCGTAGTCGCATGGACAATGCGTTTCGTTAATAATTGTCGTAAACTTCCTGGTACGAATAATACAAACTCAACTTATCTTAGCTCTCGTGAATTTAATGACTCACTTTTGAAAATCATACGCATCGAACAGGAAACATATTTTTCTGTCGATATACGTAACATGCGAAATAACGTTCCATGTTCAACGTACATTCTAAACTTCAAACCGTTTCTTGATAGCCGCGGTATTATCAGGGTGCGCGGTCGACTCAAATACTCAGATCTGTCATACGAAAACAAATTTCCCATCTTATTTCCGAAAATCTGTCTTTTAACTTATTTAATTATAGATTATAATCATAAACTATATTCTCATGTTGACCCGCGAAGCCTTCAATTCACTATTCAGCGGAAGTTTTGGATAATAGCGGTACGAAATAAGATTCCTTCACAACTTTCGAAATGTATTGTTTATCATAAGATAAGATTTACCACATGTATATCTAAACAGATATACAGATATTTATCTAAAATAGAGATACCTACTCCAATTTTTTTTTTGTTTTCTTTTTGTTTTTCTTGGCGACCATTGGGGTCTATGCCTTCTATTGTTGTTATTTTATTTCTTTATATTTTTGGATGCTTATGATCAATTTGTTTTATTTTCAAACGTCAATTATTCATTGAATCCTATCGCATCGCGTTTCTCCTTTTTTTGTATTTGTCTTTTTCTTTTGACCACTTGGTCAAGGCGGGGGGGCATGTTCACGCCTTTATTGTTACATGTTGCCTTTTGAAACTACCTATTTGGTGCCCTCTGCCTCAGTTGAATTTACCTCGCCGCACAGGACAGAAGTCCTAAAACCGCACCGCCTTTACAGTTTTTAGTAATCAAACCGCAAAGTGAACTTTAAATCTCGCAGCTATTCGCAAGTACCATCGCCACGCGTCATCCATTCTCGCTTATTATTTTGCGATCAAACGTTCATTCCCAATCGCCATTCCCTTCCATCTCTCCCATCTCTCCCTAACTAACATACCTACCTTTCCAGTGAACACTGAACGAAGAGGGAAGCAGTCTGGGTAAGTGCGATGAAAATATAATAAAATAGGTAAATAAGAACCGCAATTTTACAGTCCACAAAACGCAGCATTTGATCCCTCGATCTTGAGAGGGATCATTTGCTACCCGCCGCAACAGTTACAGTGACCTTGCAACGCATGCCTAGTACCCGTTGTATATAATGTTATGTAGTGCAGCGCTTGGTTTAAAATGTAATTTCCCAGGAATTGGAATGGAACCATTACAGTTAAGTTGACCCCGAGGTTATAGTGGCCTTGCAACGCATGCCGAGTAACCGTTGTATATCATTATATATATTGCAGGCACTTGGTTTAAAATGTTATTTCCCGGGAATTGGGATGGAACAATACAGTTAAGTTGACCCCGAGGTAACAGTGCCCTTGCAACGCATGCCGGGTACCCGTTGTATATAATGTTATATATTGCAGGCGCTTGCATTAAAATGTTATTTCCCGGGAATTGGGATGGAACTATTACAGTTAAGTTGACCCAGAGGTTACAGTGGCCTTGCAACGCATGCCGGGTACCCATTGTATATAATGTTATACAGTACAGGCGCTTGCATTATAATGAAGTTTTCCGGGATTTGGGATGGAACCATTACAGTTTAATTGACCCCGAGGTTAAAGTGGCTTTGCAACGCATGCCGGGTACCCGCTGTATATAATTTATTTTTTTACGGACAAAAAGTCCATCAACAATATAAAACACGTCACTAACTTATATCTCCCTCTTATCCTTTCCCTCCTTATCCCCTTCCCCATCCTTCTTTTATATCCATATCTTCCATATTTTCCAGGGCCTCCTGTGTGGAGATCATGTTAAAAAAAAATTCTTCTTCTCCTTCCTTTCCCTTTAAAAACCTCCGCACAGCATCCTCAAAGATGACATAGGCCCCTAGGATTCAGAACGGGCATTTTCTCGCGTAATTTCGTGATGCCTGAGCTCATTTTTGTATTAAAAAACTGTATGTATTTGTCTAGGTCTTGGTGGCGGATACGTTTGCCCAACCACTGCGTGGCTGGCTGGATCAGACGAGACTGATTGGGGGAGAATTTTGACCACTCCAGCCTGATTCTCCCAACCCTTCGCCTTGCACCGCAGTGTGAGGAATAGATTCATACGTCCGTTACTCCTGGCCACACTGACCCCCAGATTCCTACCCACCCCTCATACCCTTTTCCTTCCCAGAACTCTCATCTCCTTCCTTTCCTAAAAAAAATCCTCCACACAGCATCCCAAAAGATGACATAGGCCCTGACGGAAATTATTTTCCCCACGGCCTCCTGTGTGGAGCTCCTGGGTGTGGGAGATGCTGGGTGGAGGTTTTTTTAAGGCAAAGAAGGAGAGGAGAGTTCTGGGAAGGAAAACCTCACCCCATGAACCCGGGCACCCCTACTATATCACCAAACGTAGCGAACCACTTGGGGTGACCTGCGGTAGTGGTGTTGGTTATCGAATAAAAGTTCCCGGGGAGGCGCGGCGGTACCCATTCCCGCCTCCCAATTTGTAATTTAGTGGTCTGATACAGACATCAAATCGATAGGTACATTTGTCACATTTTTTTAGAAACAATAACTAAGGTTTATTACAGTAAAAAAAAAAAATTGATTTCATAGTGCGCAGGTAGGTACTTAATAGACTTATACTATTTTTTTCCAAAACGGCGCTACAAAAATGATTTTTTCTGAATTTTTTAGAAACAAAAATTTTGTTTTATTCGAGTAAAAAAAAACAGAAAAAATATTCTTTCATAGCGTACTCTTAAAAAAAAAAAATTTGATTTCATAGTGCGCAGGTAGGTACTTAATAGACTTATACTATTTTTTTCCAAAACGGCGCTACAAAAATGATTTTTTCTGAATTTTTTAGAAACAAAAATTTTGTTTTATTCGAGTAAAAAAAAACAGAAAAAATATTCTTTCATAGCGTACTCTACTCCCCCCCCCCCCCTTCCACCATCCCGCAAACCCCACTCCCGAGTTCCCCTCCCCCTTCCCAGGTTACCCCCCTCCCCCCTCCCTGGTTTTCCTCCCCCCCTCCCGCGCTTCCTTAATTCATTGCCGGTACATTTAGTTTTCAAACAGCTCGCGTGCCACCTATTGAAATATTTTAATGCAAATTTCGTTATGCCAGAGCTCACCAGTAGTTTTATACAAACCTTGTCCTAAAAATAACAAAAAATAAATTAAAAAACCTCAATTTTTCAAGTTAATTTTAAGGTTCTGTGAAAGTTCTGTTCAAATTCTATTCAAGTTCCGTAATTATTTCAGTTTTAACATAATAAGTATAAGTAAATAATAATAAATATAAATAATTATCCCGTTCAACTTCAAGCAATTTCGTTATACATTTACAAAAAAAATACATAAGCAAAATCATCAGATGATTCCGAGTAAGTTATGTGCAGGTAGGTACCTACATAGATTAAAAAGTGACCATCTTGAGTGATTTATTTAATTTCATATCATTAAATATTTAAATGAAAGAATACTGTTCCTAAGCCGGTAGGTACCTACCTGGTAAACCCCGAGAAAAATTACATTGTTGTAGGTACCTACCTACGCGTTTTCTCAATAAAAATTGCGTCAACATTACGTATTTTGCTACTTTTCTATCGACGGAACGGTAGGTACCTGCCCGTTATAAATTGAGATTTTTTCATATGGCCAGTAATTTAATACTCTCGGATAATTTTAGAACGCATTTTCGAGATGAATTTTTCAGGAAATGTGTGATATTTGTCAGCTTCTACTGACATATTTTATAAGAGATGATATATATAATTTTGGTAACAAAAGTTGCGTATTCCTCTACTCTATTATATTTTTTAAAAATATCAAAGCTGGGATCGCTTTTTGGGCTGTAATGCAGTATTCCCCAACCGAAACCGCTGAGAGGTCCGTTTCGGTAGCATAAAACTGACATTTGAAATCTACATATACCTATCTCAGCATTCGCAAACATGCAAAAAGAGATGGGTTAATCCTGACCTGACTCGATATTCCTAGCATTTTAATTTGCATTGAAACTATTGGAAAAAAGACATCTCTTGTTTTTTAATGCGAACCTGTCGGCGAAAAGTGTAACCGAGCCGAATTGAGTGATTTTATTAGAGTTCTAGTTTTCGCCGCCAGTTTTTTTCTTTAAATTTTGTAGGCCAAAAAACGCTTAATTTTTGTCGCAAAGTCAAAGTATTGAAACGTGCTCTGAATTTTTTATCTGAAAGGGCGTAAACGACTTTTTTTTAAGCGACAGTGCGCCGTAAGGTCTTGCGGATAGCGGGGGAGAAGGGTCGATTATCGCATCATCAAAACGCGATTTTTTTTACGATTTTTTGTATGAGATCGCTGTCCATGCCCCATGTCCGGCCAAATCGATCTCTGCGGTCGGTGAAACTGGATAGGCAGAGTGGTCGATTTTCGCCTGTCTCTAAAAGGCAACGTTTCCATAGTGAGTTTTCGAAAAACAAATGCCAACTGTGTATTAATATATATATATATATATATATATATATATATATATATATATATATATTGGTGCTTGATTATTTATGATAAAATATTAATACGGTTTTCACAATCTTTTAACATAACATTTTTTTGTTTGCTGTTAATTACTCTTGCCTACAATGGTTTTTGCATACAATTTTCGACATACAATCCTCAATAATAAATCGATGTCGTATTCGATTATTATCGATTAAATTAATTTTATTTTTCTTTACACATTTCTTTTTATTAAAACATATTGGACATAACACCCTCGATTATTATCGATTAAATTAATTTTATATTATAATGATATTATTCGGCAACTTTCGACATACCATACCCGATAAGCTAATCAACACTCGTCTCGATTATTAATCGACAGTGGTTCGATTATTATCGATAATTTTTTTTTTCATATTTAAATTTTTGTATTAATTTTTTTTTTTTGCATGAACTAATAACATAAAGCCTCGAGATGTCGACACCTATACCAAACATAAATAATGCCTCAAAGGAGGAACTCATTACGGAACTTACCTTAAGGCACATTGAATCGAAGACTTCTTTTGAAGATTTACGCAAACAAGCACGCGATTTTAATAAATCACTTAAGGAAACCACATCTTATTCTTATTCTTATTCATCGGATTCTGCAGGGGAAGCACAGAGAAAATATACAATTATAAAAAAACGACGATTATATACAAAGAACCTATGGTACCAAATATTGATAATTGGAAACTAAAATTTAATGGGAAATCAAATCTAATTCCACCTTATTTTAAACGAGAAGTGCAGAACTAGGAATGACTCGCACGAAAATTTAGTACGCGTTTTCCCGGAATTATTAGATGGTCTTGCCTTATTAGAGTTCAGATCGATTTATCGTGAAGACTGAGAGAGGGAGGAGTTATCGCGTTTATTAATAAAACAGTTTGAAGCCAATGACTTACAGACAGACTTGAAAATAAAAGTATTTAATATGAGACAGCCGAAAGACGTGCCAGTTTTAGAATTTACATTAAATATGAAAGCGTTAAATAACATGTTGGACGCGAAATTACGGGAAAATGAATTACTAAAACTTGCTAAAAAAGCGTTATCTCCAAAATAAACAAATCTTCTAGTTTCCAGGGACATAGATAGTTTTGAGCAGCTAACCACCCATGCCGGAAACTTAGAATCATTTTTAACGTCAGATAAAGAATTTGCGTCTTCATCATCGGGTTTTGAAAGATCGGGCAATAAAAATACATACAATAAGGCAGAATGATACGTTCCCTCGAGTAAAACAAATTTTAATAATAATAATGATTATAGACGCCCGTCTTATAATTTCAGACCTCCGATTAATTTATTCAGGACAAAATCAGAGTTGTCCCAACAAATCTCACCCTTCTTATAACGAACAGGGCAGATCAAGAACTTTCACCAGGAAAGTGACTTGCCAATTTTGCAATATCCCTGGTCACTATATCGAGAATTGTAGGAAGAAGGCAGCGTTACCACTTAAATCCCATGTTGGAGCGCTTAACTCTTAATTACTCGCATGGGGTCAAAGCATTTTCGGATTAAAAAATGAAGCACTTGGTGCGGCCCGATTCCCCCCGCGCTTTCGCTAGCTGTATAACGCGCGTCTAAGTGTGTATTTTATTGCCTTGCCATCACCAAGACCTATCCAAACCTCACCCTATGAACTCGGTAACCTCTGCTAAGTCACTAAATGTAGCAAACCACTCGGGGAGACCTATGGCAGAGGTGTTGGTTATCCAATAAATGGGCGGCGATACCCATACCCGTCTCGCAAATTGTAATATTTCATCATTCCGAAGACTCAGTTATTTTAATGACTTTTATCTTTGAGGAAATTACAGAAGTTCATTCATAACAACAAACAGCTGTTTCTCCTTTCTAATATTTGTAGTAAGTCGAAACGGTTCTTGCATTCTTGGTTGCTGTCATCCATCAGGGATGTCAGTCCGAAATGGTCAAATTAGTTTTTGTAAATTCTTGGAAGTCGTAAGTCAGTCCGTCTCTGTTAATTATATTTTAAGCCTACAAAATCAATAAAAGGAACCGATCGGCCAACAAAACTTTAATTTTAGTTTCACACTCGTCGGAGAACTACAATGACGACCAGTAAGTTCTCTAGTAAATTATTTATACCTTGCCAAAAACAACTTATAATGCTATTGTTATTAAATTTTCACCATTTCGTTATTTTAAAACAATTTTTTTTCTATAAAATTGTATTTTACATTTAAAAAAAACCTAGTTGTTTGAACCCTCCTCAAATTTGACATCAAATTAGCTAGGTAGGCAACAACCCCAATTAATTTTTAGGACATTATTGTCACTTTTGACGATTCTGGGTTTTTTATGTAGGGAGATTTTGGTTGAAGACGGAAAAGAAGTTCTTTTAGAGGTTTAGATTCCAAGCATTCGTGGACTGAATTTGTATTATCGTATTTTAATAGCGTCAATTAGAAAACGAAAACCAAATTCTACTATACCACATCTCCGAGCTACTTTCCACCCAAGCAACATTTACTCCTTTACCCATAGTGACAATTTTCTTGCAGAAACTGATTTATTGCGGAATGGAGCTGCATTGCTCGTATTGATGATCTGTTCACACATAACTGCTCAGTATGAATCATGTAGCTTTATAATTACTGTACGTATTCTATTTTATTTACTTCCAACTACAAAATCATGAAAAATGAAAGAGTTGTAAAAGCAAAGCAAGAAGGGAAAATGAAAGAAAAACCGATTCTTTTGATTATCACCTTCTCATCGCAGTTTGTCAACACATTGAAGTGAAAACTTCTTTATGATTTATGATTCGAAACTCCATGAAACGGAAGCGGGCGACACTAAAATGAGTAACACATACATTTATAGGATTTAGCCTGCGAGAGAACGAGAGAGCTATAAAATATTTATTTATTTCATGAGTACTCGGTTCCAATATAATACAATAGATCCACGGTCCCACTCAAGCCGCCTTTGGTCTAGTGGTATGAAGCGCCTGACGAACCTTAGCGACAGGACGTTCAGCAGATTAAGGGGCAAATTCTATGAAATTCAAAAAAAATTTTTTTTTGGAAAAACATTTTATTTATTTATTACATAAGATACATTTATACAGAAAAATAACATAATAATAATATTTCAAAATAACTGTAAATATTAAAATGGGTACAAGTGTTATTATGTCTTGTTTGTCTATATTAGTTCCTAGCTAGGCAGATTGCCCGTTCTAAGGAACCAAATGCTGGTGAAAAATGCAAAAAATGTTTTCTGAACAAAAAAAATAAAGTGTTTTTTTTTTGTAGATTAAATATATACTAAGTTCTTACCGATTGTGGCATTTAATAGTTAAGCATTTAAAATTTTATGTTTTAAGTGACGTTATTTAACAATTTTTCAGACTCAACCCTATCTAAGCCAATCAACCATTTATTTATTATTGAACCGATGCTTGTCATTTTACATGTTTTAATATTTAATTCTGGAGGGATTTTATTATATAATTTCGGTCCCAGATATGTATATGTCTTTTGGAACTTCGACGTATTGCTCCCTGGGACCACAAGATTCTTTCTGGTGTGACTTCTTGTGATGTATTTATGATCAATTTTATCAAGTTTTTCTAGATTTTTGTGTACGTGGATAATAACCTTTTTTATATAGTTTTGACGAACATCAAGTACATAAAATTTTTTGTATAGCTGATCGCTAGAAAACCTATAGGGTTTACGCATAATAACTCTAATTATGGATTTCTGGGCCTTCACTAGTGGATCTAAAATTGTTCTACCCGACGCTCCCCAACCAATACAACCATACGTTAAGATGGGGTTGCATAATCCGAAATATATTTTTCTTAAATCTTGCTATTTGATTATATTTCGTAATACAAAGAATATATGGATCAATTTTCTTACCCTTATTGTGAGGTTGTCAATGTGATATTTCCACTTAAGGTGATTGTCTATAATAACGCCTAGATATTTGATGTTTTTCACACTTTCCAAAACTTCACAATTGCAGATAGAATTAATATTATCGGAATTACAGTTACGCTTATGTATTTTAATTGTAAATGATGTACTAGGTTGCCCTTATATAGTTGAGCTGAATCTTATGTATTTAGTTTTTGATATATTTAGTGTAAGTAGATTTTTGTTAAGCCATTGTTTTATCGCCTTGATTCCACTTTCAGCATGTTTATGTGTTTGAGTCCAGTCGTCTCCTTCAAATATAGCTACCGTATCGTCAGCGAATGTAATAATTTTTTCGCCTACTTTTAGCTTGCATAATTCATTTATGTAGATTATAAATAGAAGAGGTCCCAATGTGCTTCCCTGCGGTACCCCAAAGTTAGTCTCTAGTGATTTACTCACTGTTTTGCCCATTTTGAGTTGCTGGCTTCTACCCGTTAAGTAACTCTTTAACCATTCGTAGGGCATACCTACAATGCCTATATTTTTTAATCTTTTGAGGAGTAATTTATGAGAAATTGTATCAAAAGCCTTGGCTTAGTCTAAGAACAGTGCAATGTTTTTCTTTCCGCGATTTATATTTTCAGAAATATGTTGTGTAAGTTGTGCTATCGCATCGTCCATTCCCCTCCCCGGCCGAAAGCCGAACTGATTTTTGCTTAAAAGTTTTCGGCTCTCTACATAGTTACTTAATCTGTTTTTAATTTTTTTTTCTATAATTTTTGAGATAGCACTCAACAGGGATATTGGCCTATAATTGCCCACTTGGTTTTTGGGTCCATTTTTGTAGATTGGTACTACTAAAGACTTTTTAAGATGGTCGGGGAAAACCCCTGAAGTAAAACTTTTAGTAAAAATGTTCGATAAAGGTGATGCAATATTGTGTTTAATAATTTTTAGTATATGAGTGTTAAGACCGTCAGGACCTTTCGAATGTGTGTTGTTAAGATTGTCAATAATTTTTAGAACCTCTTCATTTGTCGTAGGTGGGAATTGAAATGAAAAAGAATTGTGTTTTTTTTCTATTGCAGATGCCAGTGAATCTTCAGTTTCCTTAGTGACACTTAGGATGTTTTCCGCAAGGTTAGACCCAACCGTTGTAAAATATTGGTTAGTGTGGCAAGCAATTATGTCCGAATCAGTGGTGGCTGTGTTTCCAATTAGGAGTTCGTTAATATTAGGGTCAATTTTATGTTTAGTAATGGTAATTTGCTTAACGATGTTCCACATGTTTTTACTTGATGGATCTTGGTCAAGTTGATGCTTATAGTACCGTTCTTTTGCCTTACGCATAACACCTTTACAAATGTTACGATACCTACGGTAATTCTCTTGTTTACAAGTATTTTGTGGGTCTTTGGTCGCCACTTTGTGTAAATGATTTCTTTTGTGTATAGCTTTTACAATATCACTGCTAATCCAAGGAGAAAGTTGTATTTTTTTATGTGAAATGAGTTTATCTTTTGAATTTTGTGTTATTTGCATGTTGATTTTGTTAATAAATAAGTTGAGGGCTTTGTTAACATCAGTCACTCCACATACATCTGTCCATGTTTCATCATTTAGATCCCTAATTAATCCCTCGTAGCAGATGGTTGATGTAAACTGGTTATATTTTACTTGCTTTTTAAGAGATGTGTTTGGAATGCTTATTGCTGTTGTATAGTGATCAGTTATTGTATTGTGTATAACAAATGCATTGGAAGCCATAATATTTCTGGTATTTATGTGATCTAAACATGACATGCTATTATTTTGAACCCTGGTAGGGACTGTAATATTTATTGCTAAGTTGTTTTCTGCCATGGCGCACATGTAATCGTGACATTGTCGGTGTATAATTCCGAAAGTGTTAATATTTATATCTCTCATCACTATTTGTTGTTTAAAATCACTACATTTTTTGAGCTCAGATATAAGATTATCTAGAAATGGATGTATGTCGTGGAATGATGGTGATCTGTAAATGGCTAAAATACATAGATATCCATTAATTAATATTTTTAGACAATTCGATTGACTGATGCAAATTTCTTGAACTTGCGAGTGGATGTCATCGCGAATGTAAGTTACGACTCCACTGTTTTGATTCAATAGTTTTGTTGTATGATATTCATGATATCCTGTAATTTGTTTAGGGACATATGAGTCATTCAGTCTGCATTCTGTAAGGATTATTATATGAAATCTCGCAGTCGACTTAATGCTATCTAAAAATAAAGGAAAGTCATCCAGATTTTCCATTGTACGGATATTTTGATGTATAATATTAATTTTGTTACTCCAGTTAAATTTTTTGATTTCATCAATTTCTTCTATAATAAATTCATTGTTTGGCTCTCCTATGTTATCTATTTCCGTATATGCGTTTAAACCCATTTTATTTTATTTATATTATTACATGTTATCTTAGGATCGCTGAGTTTTAGGCCTGTATTTAAAATTGCAAGGAGGGTGATTGTACAATATAAATATTTTAATTTAGGAAGTTTGGTATTTGTTGATGGAGATAATGCTAGTGTTTGGTTCACATTGAACGGTATTAATAATAGTTTATAATAGTGTATAAAAGTGTATAATATGTTGATAAATGAGATGATATGATAGTGATCTTGATGTTTGGTGCTTGTTGTCGAAAATACTAATAATAATATAATAGAAAAAACAGTACCTTCTAGTCGTTTAATGTCCGTTAGCTTTTGCTCCGAATCTATCAGTATCGGCCTCGAATTATCGTCCCTTTTTGCAAAAATTCTCCCAGCCTTTGTCCAGACATACCTATAACTGTGTTCCCGTGCTAACTGCCTGGCTAGGAACCATAAACGTTTTGCTTGAAAGGTTAAGTATTCCGAAACGTATATTGGGTTTCTGGGACCTGACATACCTATAACACTTGTATTCATTTTGCCTTCAACGTTTTCACTGCGGTTAAATTTTTTTATAGAGGAGTAAAAAATTTTCTTTATGCGTTTCTGAGGTAAGTTTAACAATTACTGTCCTTGGTTTAATATCCTTGGTCTGTGTAGGTTTTTCCCTTTGCGTAACTCTGTAGATTGTTTCAATGTCCTTTGATGCTATGCTGCAGTTTGATGTTTTGCTTATATTGTATATAATGCCTTTTAATGTATCTGGTGATTCTTCTTGAATTTCAGGAATTCCGCAAAATTCCAGACATTTTAAGTTTGCCTCCCTGTTTTTATGTTCCACGTCAATTTCCAATGAATGGATTCGGTTTCGTAATTTTGTCATCGTACTTTCTATTGTTTCTATTTTTTCTTCCAATTTTTTGTTGTTAGTTAGTGCCAGCTCCATTTTTTTGATAAGTTCATCATATTTTGAACTAATGAACTCCAATGATTTCTTTATTTCTAAATTTTCTGCTTCTAGTTTTCGGTAAATGTTGGATTCAAATTCGTTCAAACCTTTTCGGAAATCAACTAAAGTCAGCTGCGTTGTTTCTGCATCAGGAAGGGGGGGGGGGGGGGGGGGGGAAACCCGGGATAGCTGCGAACTTCTTTGTTTTATCAGTGTTGCTGCGGGTAGTAGCCATATCGTTCGACTATATCCGTAATGTAGATGGTAAACCTTGATTGGTATAAAGTTGTATTTTTATAGTGTTCAGAAATGCCCCTTATAATATCTTAATTTATATAAATTGTCTATGACGAGATAAATATTATATCGTCTATGGTTGTATATGACGTCACAATGACAACAGTTTTGACACTTCAAACTTAATTTTGAAATCACGATTGAAAGCTGATAATCACACTGCCCACTGTCACAAATACTGCCACTTTGATTAACTTTTTATTGTTTATTTATTTCTAGTTCAGGATATGTTTCTAGATTGTTTTAGTCAATATAATGACATTAAATACGGAGCTGTTATAATCAACTGTTGATGTATTTAAGTGTTGCCAGGTTGTATGAACAATAACAATATCCAAACTTCAAACCACTCCAAAATGACCAAATGTATAGGAAAAAGGGCACTGGAATTTGACGACCAAAATTTGAAAAACATTATCCTTCACATTGATAATAAAAGTGCTTCGTATTAGTCCTGGGTCGATCGATCGTTTTACATGACCGGGTCGCTCACGACACACTGGCCTCACGAGCGGGTCGCGAAGACCCGCTCTTTTCGCGACACAAAATATGAAACTCGATTATGCTTCACCGAGCTATTTTCTACTATCTGAGTCGAGAAAGCGGGTGGCGAAACCCGGGTGTTGACAAACCGTTCGCTCTTTCATACATCTCTCTATCGTCGCTCGCCCCGCCACATCCGCACCCGAAACCCAGGTTGCAGTAGTAGAGCGGTTGCGAGAAGTGGGTCGCGAGACCCGGGTGCTGACGAAAAAATGACCCGCTCGCTCTTTGGAGGTTCGTGAACGGGTTTCGATGAGCGGGTTATTCACGACCGACCCAGGACTACTTCGTATTCTCCCCATTCTTGCCTACTTTAGTTTTATGATGGTTTCACCGCGTGTGAATTGCATAAGTACTCTGATTTTTTTTTTGTAGAATCAAACTTCAAAATGTCTAAAACAAAATTTGTGAAACCAAATGAATAAGAGACTTTTACGATCCACCCTACTAGCATTTCGTCGCCTTCCCCTTGCAAGGATTACCCTTTCTTGCCGCCGCCCCGCGGTAGCACAGCTACAAGCCGCTACTAGCATTTCGTCGCCTTCCCCTTGCAAGGATTACCCCTTCTTGCCGCCGCCCCGCGGTAGCACAGCCACAAGCCGCTACAAGCATTGCCCGCTCCCCCCTTGCAAGGATTACGGCCCCCCCACGGGGGCGAGCGGCGGCCGCCACATAAATCAACGGGCCCTCGTTCAGAAAGGCTGTGCGCTCCGCGCTTCGCTGAGCGAATTTCCGCGACACCTCCGATTTTGATTGGCGTTACAATTAGAACCGATCTGAGCAGTTTTTACGTGGTCGCGGACATGGCCGCTCCCCTTGGAAACCACCGCCACCGGCACCAACCCCCGGATTACTGCCCCCTGGCTCCCCGGACCAGACCGACAGCTGTGAGTAACCACGATTCCTCCTTTTATATATGTCTCCTAGTCATACACGGTTGATACGATCACACCCCAGAAAGAATTGAGAGATCCCTTCGTGGGAGACACCTAGCTAGGCCCTGTTGTTGATTTGTGATTACTAATTATGTTGTTGTTAAATGTTGTAATTGTGTACACCCGTCAATACAGATATGTTTTCACCAAGCTACCTCTTTCATTTGACGGATCACGTGAGCGAGTTTTGGCAATTACCTATGTAACATTTAGCCCCCCCCCATAGCTACCTACGACTCTGATGGGGAGAGTTTTTCCCGCCTGCTGACAGCATGAGATAGCCGAGAGCAGAAGGTAGGTGGCTCCCCCCCCTTGGGACCGCTACAAAACCTTTGGCTTCCGATGAACAGAATGAAACGATAAATTGTATTATTAAATTTACAGGTGTCGGACGAGACGACCTACCGTTTTCATTCTAGTAACTACGTTGGACAACTTACAGAAGGAATATTATGCAGGTGGCGGTTTATATGCCCTGAAGGTTTCAAATGTCTTTTGGATTGCGACAAAATACTTATACCGGTAAGACTAATATATTTTATTCTATGATAAAATTTTGCAATATGAAATATTATAATTAATTAAAAATTTGTAAATTTAAATGTACAAATTACTAAAATAAAAATTAATAAATAAAAAATTATAAAAAAAAAAATCATATCTACAAGTAAAGAGACTGAAAAGCTAGAAAACTGTCTTTGTGAAGCAACAAACTGGCGTTATGTATGGGAGTGCCAATAAAATGTACAGGTCAACTCGACAATTTTCCAATGACTTGAGCAATTGGGCAATTTGGCTGTATTGGAATTGCAATCCCAGAGTTATAAAATGTATTATTTATCTCAATTTCCACGAAACCTACACCAAATACGCTTCTAGCATTCCGCAGCAACAGGTAACAAATTCTACAGGATTTTCGTGAAAGTTCTTCATTAGATTTCTCTGAAATTGTTTTTATATTTTTACTAGCTTTTTCCCGCGGCTTCGCTCGCATGGTATTAGGGGATTTCCACTCAGCCTCCTCCACCTTCCTTCTCCCCACTCCACTCCCCCCATCAATCCCCCTCCCCCTCCCCCTCCCCCCCCCCTCCCCCACCCCCATCCCTTCCCCCCACCCCTCCCCCCACTCCACTCCCCCATCAACCACCCTCCCCCCCTCCACCCACCCCTTCCCCCTCTCCACCCCCTCCACCTTCCCTCTCCCCACACCACTCATCCATCAACCCCCCACTCCACACCCTCCCCACCCCACACCCTCCCCACTCAACATCCCCCCCACCTTCATCCACCCCTCCCCATTCCCTTTCTTCCCTCCCTCCTCTTCCATCCCTCTCCGCCTCCTTCACCTTCCCTCTCTCCACTGCACTCCCCCCATCAACTCCCTCCCCCTCTCACCACTCCCCTCACCCCCTACCCTTCCACATTCCCTTTCCCCACCTTCTCCATCCTTCCCCTTTCCTCTTCCTTCCCTCCCCCATCTCCCTGCCCTAACCCCCTCCCCCTACCCTCCCCCACCTCCCCTTCCCCCTCCACCAACACCCTCCCAACACCCCCTCCCCCCTCCTCATTCCCCCCACTCACCGCTCGCATTCCACACATTCATTCCCGATACATTCAGTTTTCTAACTGCTCGCATGCTACCTATTATAATTTCTTATACAAATTACATAATGGTAGAACTCAACGGTAGTTTTATACAAAAAAACGAACAAAAGAAGAGAATTATCCAATTTGGTTCAGTCGTTCGGTTTTAAGTACGAATTATTATTCTTCTTTTTATATTCTACCAAAAAATCCAGTACGGCAGTTTTATACTTAAAAAATGCGATACCTGTCTTTTCAATTAAAACAATAATTGTTCTGTGGTGTCAAAATTTGAGAATCACATTTTGTAAAACAAAGATTCTTAAATAAAAATTCTATTTTACAAAATATTTAAATAAGCGAAGTACCTACTTCCCTAATAATTTGAATCGACTAAAGAATTATAGATATCTTACTAATCGTGCCATCTATTGTAATTTTTTCATACAAATTTCGTAATGCCAGAGCTCTGTGCTATAGCCTATATGTTTATATTATTGTAAAGTTTCATTAAAATACATTCAGTAAAGTAGGAATTAGTATTTTATACATATTTGAATTTTAAAATCAAAGGGATGTCCATAGTAACCTAATAAAAAAAAAAACATCGTTTCCAATGCGACAATTGGCGTTTGCAATAAATCGATTTTGTTAACGACAGAAAACGTATGATAAATAATTTCATAACGCCAGAGATTATTCATAACCCCAGAGCTTACCAATATATATAGCCTATAGATCTCGCAAATAATGTAGCTTTCTATTAGTGAAAGAATTTTTAAAATCTATTCAGTAGTTTTTGTGTGAAAGAGTAACAAACATACATCCATACAAACTTTCACCTTTATAATATTAGTAGGATTTTTAAATTTATATTTTTCTTTCTTATTGATTATTCTTAAACGTCCGTAAAACGGCAATGCTCCGATAAATTACAGAGAAGATTACAAATTTGAGTTTCATGAAAGTATGAAAGTACGAAAGGGGGCAGTTTTACTATGTTGTGACTTCCGTCAAAAGATGGTTGCTAAACTGTCTGTAGTGACGTTAAAAATGTCGCTCCGTTGATTAGCACATTCTGATAAAAGTCTGACAGAAGTTCTCGCTTAAGAACAAGGATGGATAAAATAATGGTCAGTACCTATGTATATTCTCTCATCTAAAAACTAGCAAAAAAACTCTTTTATACTTTTTCTTTTTCGGATTTGGTTTTGTTACAATGGAGCTATATTCTAGGATACTGCATAATTAATATTATTAAAGTAATATTATAAAATAGATACTTAGTTCTCTAAGACTTTTCAATTTAAGTAAATATCACTTATGGTTAACTGTACAACGTCATTCTAATACGAGGACAATGATGCAGAAGCGGATATAGACAAAGAGGTCAGGATTTTTCATTACCTTATTTACGTCATTGATTTTAACAGAAATAATAATTGAACTTTCCAGATTAAGCATAACTGCTATGGTGATAAGCTAATGTTTTCTAAAACTGGTGATGGGAACTTGGACAATGCCGAAAAGGTTTGCACAAATGGAACACTTAAAATAGAGTCTGTTCTAAACGAACTTGTCGTGGGTGAGGAAACCAAAAATTTTTAAAAATATCTATGCATATTGAGAATTTTATCGAAAAATCATAAAAATATTTTTCATTGTTGTATCTGTGCCCCCGTGCTCCTACAGTCTTGGACCGTTGATCTTCGTAATAAAAAAATAATATTATTATTATTTTTTTTAATTGTTCTATATTGCCCCTTGTCTCCTACACATTATTTTCTTTCAAATTTTATTATTGTTTATGTCTATTATTTTTCTCTATTACCTATGTATGTCTATTTTTAAAATTAGTTCTGTCAAAACCCCAAAGAAGTCAGCTTTGCTGACGAAACAGGTCGGTTTTTGTAAATAATTAAGTGGTTAATACAAAGTTATCTATTAATTTGAAAAAAAAAAAATTACATATCCATTTATATAGCATTGTATTGTTCGGCATTGCCATTGAACTTTTTTTAATTGTTCATCGTTGTTTTTCACTTTTTTATGTTCATATATTTTAAATGTATATTTCATTTAGTTATAAATTAAACATTCTATTTCCAGAATTTAACAATTTAACAATATAAATTTTATCTACGTAGTAACAGAACATTGAGATTAATTAATTAAGATTATTAATTAAAATTACAATGCCTTTGGCATTTTTTGCTAAACCCTTTTACTAAATATTTTTTTAAGAATTATAAATAACTAGTGTTCTCGATAAATTTATTTACAGCATCTTAAAATCTTCAAAAATTCTTGTGGGTGACTTTTTGTGTTCTATGTTTCTTGTAATAAGGTTTCTTTCCAAAAAAGATAACGGAAACAATAAGTAATGATAAATGAAACAATTTAACTTTGTTTGAACCACTTTTATATTTGATTAAATCCGACCGGTTTCAACAAAAGTAAATAAGTAATAAAGTATAATAAATAATCAATTTCAAAACAGTATTTTTACATTTCCAGGTCTACAAATCGCGGCAAATAGTAAGGGAGGCGAATTCGATTGTAACGTGACGGCAATAAAGTAATTAGCATTTGGTTTTTCATTATTTTTTTGAGGTAGAAATAAATTTTATCTCGGATGTGTTTGCTTTCATTATGGATAAAAATAAATAAGTAGATACTAGAATTTCAGTTTCCCAACAATAAAAAAATAATTAAAATGCCTGCGGTGAACACATTTACTTCTACTATTTATACATATTGATATTATTTGTTACTTTTAATGCAAATATTATTTTTCTTAAAATAAAACAAATGAACAATTAAAAAATGTTGCGTTTGGATTGACTAAATATGGGTGCCCGAGTCCATGGGGTGAGGTTTGTCCGGATCTTGGCGGCGGATGTGTCTGCCCACCGGCTGAGTGAGACCTTGAGGGAGACCTTGTGACCTCTCAAGCAGAACTCTCTTGGAACATCGCCTTGCATCGCAGTGGGAGGAATGGATTCACAGGTCCGTAATTCCTGGACCAACTGACACCCCAGATTCCTAACCTCCACTCATACCTTATCCTTCCCAGAACTTCCTCTCCTTCCTTTCCTTTAAAAGACCCTCCAAACAACATCCCCAAAGATGACATAGGCCCTGAGGGAAATTTTTTTCCGTTAAAAAAAAGGTCGTTATTGCCTACCACGCAAGCAGAACTCCTTCACAATTCAGGACGCGAACACCGTGCCAGAATTTTAAGTGATACCGGTAGTGAAATCTCGTTCATGTCCGAAAAAACATATGGTTCATTGGGTTTATAGTCAAAAAAATGGTCAGGTTATAAATAATACAACGCAACAGTAAACAATTTACTAGGTTTAAAAAATTATTATTAAATTTAAAATATTTTACAATGTACTTGTAAAATATTTTCCTTGCAAAATCGTTCTTGTGTATCAGGGCACGCAGTAGTTATCTTAAATATCATATCAAAACTTCGAAGAGAGAACGTTTAAAGAATTAAAAATTAAGTCCCAGCGGAGCCAATATCTTTTCTGAATTTTTTGTCTCAGATTTTCGATTGAGTTTCGCTAATATTGTCTTCATTTAATTAAATAATTAAATAAAAAATTAAATTAAATTAAACTAAATATTTCAGATCCAGAATTCGATATCCCGGAGAGATAGATTTCCTAATGGGTTATGACTTGAAAGCAAAAATATGGAGACAAGGTTATATTTCAAGTCGTAAATGTAATTTGATGGCTGTGAATACAAATTTCGGAAACGTAACCATGGGCTCATGTGTACAGGGTTACGATTCAACACAAACCTTTGTGACGTCAGCTCCAATTGCAGTCGATCACAGCGACTTAAATAACGCGGTATGGTTTCTGGGAAGTCGAGGAGATTTCTAACGAAATTATTCAAAATAAGAAAGACAATGAACGCGCATACATATTTCAGTCAACAGTTAACCGGGATGGGTGCGGCAAGTACATAGTGGCACTACCTTTTAAAAATAAATCTCAAGTAGATATAGGAACCACATACGAAATCGCACTTAAGAAATTTTACAATCCAGAAAAATGTTTGTCGTTAAATCCAACTTTAGTGGAACATTATTTTAAATACATGAAGGACTTTTTAGAGCACGGCTTTGTGTCAAAAATTCCTCAACCGACTGAGATATAGAATACGAATTAAATTCCACTTTATACGGTTGTGCAAAAATTAGTAATGAATCAAAATTCAGGTGGGCTTTGACGCATCATGTAAATCAGCAATTTTCATTTAACGATTGTTTAAATTGGGGTCCTAAATTACAAAATGAAATAGGTCATACATATCTTATTAAAGTTCCGTCTACATCCGATAGTATTCACTAAGGATATACAAAAAAATGTCTTTGCAAATTCGAATCAAAGAAGGGGGTACTAGCTCACAAAGGATTCTTTGGGGATTTTTTTTCCCTTACAGCCGGTAGTAATTTGGTAGGTGGGTATGGGTACCACCGCCCTGTGAACCATTTATTGGATGACAAACACCTCTGCCACAGGTCGCCCTATTATGATAAAAATAACTCGCTGATTATTTTATCAAAAGAATCTAGGCAGGTGCCTAATTTTAAAGGTGTTTGATTAGGTGAAAACGTCAAAGAAATCTATTTTTGAACGTGGAAGCTAAACGATTCGATTATTTTTTCGTAAGAATGTAGGAGATATATATATATATCAGATATTTTAAAAAGCGAGTGTACTCACTTTTTAGGGTGAAGCCTAGGTGGTTGGACTGCACTCTGAAAGTCAACGTGATTATATTCCGTTTTAAAGTAGAATCGTGCTTTGTAATCAAGGATTGCCGCTATTCACATTGTAATTGAGAAAATGTAAAGTGATTCACGATTTTACAATTGCCGGGTAACAAGGCTCTCCTCTCATAAAGTATATGCAAGCCAGAGTGCTAGAGTATTTTGAAGATCACCTACAGGTGACTAGCCCCGTTCGTTTTTCAAGTATCCTTGGAATTTTGGGAAAAACTGTTTTGCTCGAGGAGATTTCGACTCGGCAGAACTTAAAATTGTTCGTTGGTTGGAGCGATTTCTTCGAGTGAAAGAGCATGTAATGAATGCCCTCCTCCCCCTTTTAATGTAAATCAATTATGAATCTCCTTCATTTTCGATTTGAAAATTTAGAACAAAGATCGGTGGGGCCGCTTTCTCCTCGGTCACGGCACCACTTTAATAAAATTTCTCCCCCTCTTATGAAATCTTTAAAATATACCTAAACGTAAACTCTGTACGTAGAGTTCGTAGCCTCGAGTTCGTAGCCTCGAGTTCGTAGCCTTGTAGCTCCGTCGATCTCGCTTCTCTCCCCTTCATTTCTTTTGCAGCGCCTCGACACCCCTTTACGTAATACGTTTTAGGTATACGTGGCGAGATGCTCTTAATTTATCAATTTGTAATTAACCCCATAACGTTGTGTAATTTTTTGCTTTAATGGTTTGATATGGTTAATCCAATTTAACTAATAATTTGTTTGTGGTAAACCCTTTGTTCTTTTAGGTATGGCGTGACCTGATTAACAATGACTGACTCTAGCTAACTTGAAAATAACTAATTCAACTCTTCGTTCAGCTTCCTCCCCTAATAATGTCCGTTCTGTACGTGTGTTTGTTTGTTTTTGTTTGTTTGTTTGTTTTTTTTTTTTTTTACATAAGCTCCACACAGGAGGCCCTGAGGAAAATAATTTCCCTAAGGGCTTATGTCATATTTGTGGATGCTGTGTAGAGGGTTTTTTTAAGGAAAGGAGGGAGAGGGGAGTTTTGGAAAGAAAAAGGGTTTAAGGGGTTGGTAGGAATCTGGGGTTCAGTGTGTCCTGGTCATCCACTTCCAAGACCTAGACAAACCTAACCCCATGAACCCGGGCACCCCTGCTAAATCACCAAACGTACCAAACCACTTGGGGTGACCTACGGCAGAGGTGTTGGTTATCCAGTAAAGGTTCCCGGGGCGGCGGTACCCATTCCCGAATTGGTGATTATTTTTCTTGAATTAATCCGCGTCATCCTCCCTAGTACCTAGTACATAAATATACATTTGTATAGTGAATTGGAAAGATCCTACCTTTGGTGTAACGCTGCGTATACTCTGCTTTTCTTGGGAGGCTATCATATAAAATAATTCGACATTTGTACTCTAGTTACGGATTTTCAATCAAAATTCAACCAAAACAGGTTCGGGGTGCACACATTCTATAGTCACAATATGTTAGTTAGTTTTGAGTTTGAGTAGGTATTTTTGGGAGATTACTAGCTAGCTTAAAATATGTCTAGCTACAATTGGGTCCCTCCATTTCCGCAACTGACTTGGTTAGGTTCAATTAAAACCGTCCGGTCAGCTTTCAATTCCAACTCCTCCAGTGAACATTTTGAAGGTCGCAAGCGACGAATGAAAATCGACATGTTTTGCTTCCTGTCGGGAAAGGGTTTGATGTGTGTTTCCGGTTTGTAGGGTGATGGTGGGAGTGTTCTCAACCAATACGCCGCCAAATTATAAGGGTGATAAAATTGATACTGCTTGGTGGAATGCCATCTCATATCGTTTGAAATGAGGATCTGCATTGATTTATTGCGGGATAACCGATGTCTGAAAATATTCAGAAATGCGTGGGTGGCACGAGGTTTTAGATCGTGACATCCTCTCCCGAATTGATGATGCTGTAAAAGCCTTTCAGCATATCGATGACTAGAGTTCCGTTCACTCCTATAGCATTGAACATGAACATTAAACCGAAGTGGATTACCGGTGGGGCCGCTCTCTCCTCTGATCTCGTGAAGTTTGAATTTACTTAAGATGGATTTTGATGTCACCGACCCTTGCCTCTGCAGTCACACAGCTCCTCAACAGTCCCGTTTTCCTTCCAGCACACTGCCTCGAACCAATAGAAATAATGCTTACGTTTTCCTAGGCACGTTACAGAAACATGCGTCAGCCTTCAGCCACGGTGGACGTCGTCGGTATTTGATTTGAATTAAAATACCTCCCATTGCATGATGGATGCAGGCGTGACGAGAGACGGTACCCCAAGGTAATGCCACGGGCATCCGCCCTACGTAAGTGATATCCCAAGCTCATTTCAAATATCAGCTCGAAGAAGGAATGTCACGCTCGGCTTCCAGGGTGCTGGAGAGTATATCTTGGGACATTATACTCTGTTTATATGCATTTACAACGGGCACGGACTACTGATTCTAAGGACTATATTTTGTTGGAATTTAAACTGTATGAACTTTATTTTGCCCTTTAAAATTCCATAATGTCCTACAGGAAGTCCCTTTTTCCCAATTTGCCGTTTTATCGACTGGAACGATCACGCGAAATAATTAAATTTTCTTCGATTGCTCCAGAAGGTCATTTTTAATATTTCTCGCCAACATTGAAAAAATCATTCCTTCGAATTTTATCATGGATACAGAAAGCTTTTTATACTGCTATATAGCCAATGAATTAAACTGTATTTTACCGTTTCATTTATCCGATCAAATCGTCCGACTTAGATGACATGGCTCTGTTTTTTTTTGTTCAAATTTTTATTATTTATTTAAGATCTCATTAAAGATACTATACTCAAGGGAGTAATAAAATTCTATTGGTTTATCCATAATCTTTACGAGGTTCAAACATGAATGTTGTTAGTAATTAATTCAATTTATCAAACTCACCCCTTTAAACATTCGTTTCAGCATGCACATGCTCGGTCCAAAGCTCATGCAAAACACTGAACACGAACGAACACCAAATGCTTAAACACTAACCCAGTTAACTATTATTTCAGTTCAACTTTCGCGCAACTATCATCGGGTTGTTTTTTTTTTTTTTTAAATTTCATTTTAATGGAATTTTAAACAATCTCATTTAAGTTACGAATTTTAGAGAACCCTAAGTACTTTCGAATTTACACTATGACTACGTGTCACACGTGACACTTAATTAGTTCTCAATTAAATTTCCGACCCTGATAAAATCAACTGTAATCTCTCAAAATTCCAGGACCAACTTCCACGCACTCTGAAAACTGTCGCATGTTTGGGGGGCGGTGCCAGGAACGTTTCGGTGAGACCCAAACGGTTGCACCGCACATTTCCAAGGCCTTTGACCGGGTTTGGCAGCGAGGACTTGTCAACAAACTGCCTTCTTACGGACATCCCGCATCCTTGTGTACGTGGATTGCCGACTTTTTGAGGGAGAGGTCGATTCAGACGGTAGCCGATGGTTTCACTTCTTCCTCACACTCGATAAATGCTGGCGTCCGCAGGGATCAGTTCTCAGACTTTATTTTTGTTGCACATCAACGACCTTTTATCATGTGCACCAATTCATTGCTACGCGGATGACAGTACAGTCCATGATAGCTTTTTGTTTGACAAGCCCGAAAAGTGCTCACAAACTCCAACGGCTCGTAGAGTTTTGAAGCAAGTAACGGACGGTTACCTCGAGAGTGTTTTCTCTTGGGGTAAAAATAATCTCGTTGAATTTAATGTTTCAAAGACCCAATCTTGTCTGATTACGTCTAAAAGGGATCGAAATGAAAATCTAGCCTCTTTTAACGGACATCAATCTTCCGAACAGGCAATAATCATCAATCTAAAAAAGGGCAATATAAACTGGGCAAGTCACGTTCGGAGTGACTTCTTCGCCCTACTCGGCAATTAGGACGTTACATCATTTGGTGAAGGGTGAAGTTGCACAATTTCCAAAGGTTTCTAAGGAATTGTTGTCGGATACATCATTGACGACATTGTTATTGGCTAATGGGAGCTAGACAGCGCCTCTCAGTTTTAGAGGGAGCTGAAAGAACTCCTTGCAAAAGGAGGTTTTCAATTAAGGAAATGGATGAGTGATTTGTTTCCGTTATTAAATAACATCCCAAATGAACATTGGATCCACACAAGAGATCGGGTTGTATTTGATCATGGAACATCTTGCTCATTAAAGAATTAAATTTTTCACCGAAAGGTTGCGCGGCCGCGATCTCAGACGACGAAAGCGAATTTTGAATGCAGTATTTTTCCCGAATGCAAATAATTTGTAGTAATTAAGGTGAATCAAAAGGTTTTTTCTAAAAAATGTTCACATTTAGAATGTCCAGTGATTTCAAAAGTTTATCTTGAAATCTTATGACATGTATTTACGGAGATTAATTACTGATCCATATTCTTACTAGGCGAAGATCACGGATCGCCATCAAAATATGGATTAAAGTATGTAGCTCTCATTCAAAAAAATTGGGAGCCCTTGCCCTATGTAATGTGACCTTTCCCCGTAATCTCTACCATTAACTTTGATCATCCAAATATCATTTCTGTGTAAATGAATGGAATATAAAATTATGGTGAACTGAAAACAACAATAAAATTCAATATGCAATTTCAAATAATCGACCAAATATCAAATATGTAATTTGTTATTAGCTGAAGAAACGTAAAACAAATCAATTACTTTTAAAAATTTACTTTACAAGAAAATAATTATTTTTTTACAATAACAGCTTTTGTTAATTAAGAATCAACAAGGTGCAGATATTAATGACCAATCACTTAAATAGTACCTAATTGAAAAGTACCTATATTAAATAAATACAGAAATGTATCGACTATTAATTTCAAATAATTTTAGCATTTTTTTCAGATTTCAAATAAGTAGATATTTGTACAAGGAAAAGAAGTGTTGAATGGGGTGGGATAGGAACCTCTGTATTGTTGTGGTCTAGGCATTATTTGACTTGTGAAATATTGCACTGCCAGGGTTGCGATGTTCATTGTTACAAATTATCATTCTTTGTGAACCCGCAAAAAACCTAAAAGAGTTCAACCTAATATTACTATTTTTTAACAACGCTTTTTATGTGAAAATCGCACAAGAGTCCCTGTTGGCCGGAGCTAGTGTGAGTATGGCCTCGCAATAAGGGTAGTTAGAACATTGTGAGACTAAAGGGAGTGGGAGAAAAAGGTTGTAAATTACCTACATTCAGTTTACTAAGTCAAGCTGCGTTTCGAAGTTTTAAAGTTTTTCATATGTAACCCCAAGTGTTTCGCAACGTTTGGTGACTAAGCAGGACTGCCCAGGATAACGAGGTGAGGTATGTCCGGGTATTGGCAGCGGATACGTCATCCCACCAACTGCATGGCAGGCCGGATTGAGAGAGACTGGTTGATGGAGACCTTTTGATCTCTCCAGCCAGACTCTCTTGAAACTTCGCCATGTAGGTACTGTAGGGAGGGATGGATTTGTAAGTTTGTCACTTCTGAATATATTGACCTCCAGATTCTTACCCACTCTCACATATTTTTCCTTCCCAGAACTTCCTCTACTTCCTTTCCTAAAAGTACCCTCCACACAGCATCCCCAAAGATGAAATAATCCCTGGTTCCAATAAATTTATGTATTTTTCCTGGTATGGGGCCCAAACAGCAGAAGCGTATTCTAATTTTGATCGTATAATGTAGTTGAACATCGATGTTATTGCTTCGGGCTTGGAAAATTGTTTACTTATTCTTATCACAAATCCAAGAAGTTTGTAACACGACGATGTCAACTCTTCTATATGATCTGAAAAAGTATGTTTGGGATCAAATGTAGCCCCAAGGTCCCTGATGGATTTCACTGACAATGTTTCATTATTTAGTTTATAATCAAATTTAATCGGGTCATAGTGATACAATTTTTTAAATTAAAGAAAAGTTTATTCTCATCTGCCCTTGAAGATATTGCGTCTAAAACAAGTTGTAACTTAAAACTATCTTGAATGTCGCGTATCGTCCTGAGCAGTTTGAGATCGTCAGCAAAAAGCAAGCAAGTGGTACTTTGGATGGATTCTTGAATATCATCAATTAATATCAAGAATAGTAGAGGTCCCAAATTTGACCTCGAGGTATTCCTGAAAATGCAGGGGATTCCCTTGACTCTTGGCCACCGATGCATACACATTGTGTTCTGTTTTTAAATGTCACAAAAAACTGAATTAGAGGTTGTTCAAAGCCTATATTATGAATCTTTCGTAAAAGTACGTCATTATCTACGCGATCGAAGGCTTTTGCAAAGTCAGTATAAATTTATTTATTTATTAACGGACAAATAGTCCAATTAACAAAATAACAATAACACGAATAGAAAGAAAAGAGATCACGATGAAAAGAGATTACATATAGATGAAGAGCATTGACAAAATACATAAATATAAAAGTACATAGAGAAGATAACTACAAGTAGCTTAAAGATGGATTTAGAAAGACTTTAAAGACATTTAGGCTTATACCAAAAAAATCAATGCTTTGATTTGCGTTGACAAGTCTCGACATTCTGGATAAGGGAGAATGATATCCATAATTAGTAGAATGTTGATTGAGGAACAGTAAATCATTATTTCGGAGTCTACGGGAAGGAATGTTGACCTGGATGAGTTGTAACAAAGCAGGTGTGTCAGTAATACTGTTGAAAATTTTGAAAATGCATATTAGATCAGAGTCCTTTCTACGTTTTTCTAAAGAGGAAATGTTTAAAGTTTGTTCAATTTCATCATCCGAGTATTCTCCTCTTTCAATTCCTAACCTCAAAGCAATTCTTCGTAGGAAGCGATGTTGTACAGATTCGATGTAACAAATGTGGACAGCATAAAAAGGAGACCAAATGACACTAGCATATTCAAGGTGAGGGTGGACCAGCGAACAGTAAAGAGTTTTAAGTGTATTAATATGTTTAAAGTCAGAGGTAATTCTATGAATGAAGCCGAGTAGTTTAAGTGATTTGTTTACGATGTTATTAATGTGATCCCGGAAAGAAAGTGTACAATCCAGAGTGACCCCAAGGTCCTTGATAGATGTGACAGTAGAGAGACAAACATTATTTAGTTTATAATCAAACTGAATAGGTTTTTTGGTTCTATAAAAGAACCAAATTTTGTATTTATCAACATTAAGTTCTATGCAGTTAATTTTGCGCTAATCATTAAATGAATCAATATCAAGTTTTTTATATATTTTTTTTAACGTAATTATATTTGAAAATTTTTTTATTTGAAAATAACCGAGATTCCTACCAATGAAAATATTAAATTTTATAAGAAAACTGTAAATCTGTCGACCACAACATTTGAAACGGAAGAGAATAATTTGTTAGATAAAGGTTTTAAATATAAAATCCCTAGCGAATTATCATGCAAACAAATAGAAACATTAGCTATTGATACAGAAATGTCTCTGCGCAAAGTGGAAAATAATAACTTAACAAAACACGCTACGGCAGTTATTTTAGAAAAAACGCTAAAATCGATAAAAAATAAAAATAAAAATAAATATTCTATCAGTAAAGAAAACCAAACATTAAATGAAATTAAAAATAAAATTAAAGATAATAATCTAACTATAACCAAAGCCGATAAAGGTAATTCTATAGTAATTCTTGATAGAAAAGATTATATCAGTAAGGTGGAAGACTTCTTGTTACCAGAAGATTTTAAAATTCTAACTAAAGACCCAACCAATAAAATTGTCAATAATTTCAACATCCTTATAAACAGTTGTAACGCCATATTTCCCACCGAATGGTCCAAGAAAAATGTCAGGGTTATGAAACCAAGAGCCCCAGCTTTGTATGGCCAACCTAAATCCTTTGTATCCTTTATTAATGCTCCTACAACAAACTTAGCGAAAAGACTTAACTTCATCTTCAAAAAATATACTAATTTTTCACCACGATACAGCGTCAAAAACTCGATAGAACTTGTTAATAAAATTAAAAATTTTGATCTTCCGCATAACTGTCAATTCATTTCTTTAGACGTAAAATCCTTATTTAGCAATATTCCCATTGAAGAATGCCTTAAAATAATTGAAAATATCTTGGAAAAATATAACATCAACCCGGTAATAAGAAAAGAGTTATTCCAGCTCATAAAAATTTGCGTAAAAACAAATTATTTCCTTTTTAATGATACATACTATGAACAAAATGATGGTCTCCCCATGGGGTCACCATTAAGTCCACTCCTAGCAGAGATATTTATGGATTATATTGAAAATATAATGCTTAAATCTCCCTTAGCAAAACACATAATATATTATGTCAGATATGTTGACGACATCTTTATTTGTTGGAACGGCACCAACCGACAGTTAGATATCTTTACTAACTGGGCCAACACCATTAATATTAAAATCTGCTTCACAGTTGAACATGAGATCGAAGATAAAATAAATTTTTTAGATCTGACAATTGGTAGAAGTAATAATAAACATACCTTCGAAATATTTAGAAAACCAACGTTTACAGATACAACGATAAATGCAAATTCAACTCATCCTTGGTCCCACAAATTATCAGCTTACCATTCAATGGTACATCGACTCATTAACATTCCCTTAGATAATAAAGCATACGTAAAAGAAAAGGAAACTATTAAAATAATCGCGATTAATAACGGCTATGAGGTAAAAAACATTGAAAAAATAATAAAAAGCAAGAAATACAAAAATAAAATTAATTTAATTTATCCGGTACATAACAAACAAATAGAAAAATTTGCATGTCTCGAATTCCTCGGCCCAATATCTTTAAAAATTGCAAAAGAGATTAAAAAAGAGATGCAAAAGAAATTAAGAGATTAAATGTGGTTTAAATATAGTTTTTAGAACCAATAATAATATGGGAACAAGCCTTAAAACTCAAAAAGTAGAAATCCTAAACTCAATAACGGTGGCATATATGAATTAAAATGTGACCACGCCGACTGTAACGCTACATACATCGGACAAACAGGTAGGGCATTCTCAACTAGATTCAAAGAACATATAAGATGTTATAAAAATAAAAACACCTCTTCAAAATTCGCCGAACATCTCTTAGTGAATAATCACGTTCCACTTAAAAATAACCAGCCAAAATCATTACATATAGAACGAAAGGGTCTTAGATTAAATTTGCTTGAACAATTAGAAATCAATAAACGAACGATTGACCCCAACATAACGCTAATTAATAAATTAAGGAAAATTATTTATTCCCCACTACTTAGTATGTTTACCAAACCTAAAAAAAATATAATGCACTTAAATGAGTCATAGAAATAACGTCATTCTATATCAATTAAGAAAACCCTTACACTTAGTGCAAGGCAAACCAAAGGGAAATACTCCGAATCCCACATTAGCACTCTCCCAATTAGTGTTTCTACAAATTGGTTTAACCGGTAATAAATCAACTTAGACACCTTCAAAAATTGACATTTAAAATCTTATAAATAAGTCGTCCGTACGTGGCTTTACCACAGTTTGAAAATGACCTTACAAGTTGAAACAGCTGTAACTAAAACACTAACCAAAAAACTTGCAGAACTCGATAATAACATTATCAAATTTAATTTTAATTAAATTTCTAAAAATTAAAACGGAGTTCTACGAACTAAACACAAAAACAATTAATAATCAATATCAAGTTGAAAAAGAAAAAGTAAACAATCAAGATGGGATTTAATTATCTTAAGAATCTTATTGTCATCGGCAAAAAGCCAAAAACGTGTGTGAGAAAAAACTTTAATGATATCGTTAATAAAAAGGTTAAAAAGAAGCGGGGTCAAATGGGCTCCTTGCGGAACGCCGGAAGTTTCCATGTTAAAGGATTCAAAGTTATTTATTTTAACCCTTTGTTTTCTATTACTCAAGTAAGTGTGAAAGAGTGATAACAATGGGTCTCTAATGCCTATAGCATAAAGTTTGGCCATAAAAATACGGTGATTAACTTTGTCGAAGGCTTTGGAGAAGTCAGTGTAGAGGATATCAACCTGAGTGTTGTCTTCTAAGGCTTTAAGAACGGTATTTATAAAGGGCAGTAAATTAGTTGTTGTAGATTTCGCCGATCTAAATCCATGCTGTTCCTAGATTAGAAAATTTTTGAAAATAGGAGTGATTTTCTTTGTAATTATCGACTCAAATATTTTTGGAATATCATTAAATAGTATAAAATGAAGTCGCTCAAAATGTATGTGCGCGTTAATCTTTTAAACAACGCAACGGATTTTCATACGGTTTTCACCAATAGATAGAATGATTGAAGAGGAATTTTTATATGTATAATGCATGTAAATTATATTAGAGAAAAGCCGAGAAATTCAAAGAAAACATATTTTTGTGCGATTTCAAACGGCTGGCGGGCCGTACTATAGTCACTTGTGAAATTCGTTCTACGGAAGAAATTGGAAAATAGATATCCTAGAGTAAGTAGGTATTTTATTTTCCCTGCAGTGTTGCATTGCAAGCATTGTATAATTAGTGGCGAGTTAATTAGTTTATATGTATAATACATGCTTATTATAGTAGAGAAAAGCCGATAAATTCAAATATTCAATTCAGGCAGCGGGTAGCGGGCAGCTGGAAAGCGGGTGGTGTGGATTTTATAAATATTGGGTAATGGCATTGTGTTTCGTTAGCCACAGCAACGTGTGGCCGGGTCTGCTAGTTACATATAATTGATATTGGTCTGTAATTTCCAATATTTGACTTGTTTCCAGACTTAAAAATGGGTCGAATAAATTAAATTTTCCATGAGTCAGCAAACGTTCCGGTTGAGAGTGATAAATTGTACGACATACAAATTGGGTTAGATAATGAACATTTACATTCTTTTAGCAAAATTTCTGGAATGCCATCAGGTCCGGTACTTTTTTTGTTAGAAAGATTATTTAAGGATTGGTAAACCTCTGCAAGTGAAATTTGGCAAACATTCAAGATATTATAGTCATAGTTAAGTAGAGGGATGGTGCATTAAGCAGCAAAATATATAGAGGAAAAGTGTTTAGCAAAAAGGTAGGCGATGTCGTGACCATTTGTAGCGTGAGGTTCATGATAATACATACTTGAAGGGAGATCATTATCCAGACAAATTGCCAGAATTGTTTAGGATTTTTAAGTAATTTTGTCTGTAACTTCTTTAAAAGATTTATAGCATTTGGCTGATTTGATTTTAGACAGTTCCCTTAATTGAGAAAATTTTTTATAAAATTTTAAGTTGACAATTTCTTTAAATATTTATTTATTTATTGATTCTTCACAATTTATATACATATATTTTTAGCATGTAATTATTAACCCCACTAGGGTTCGCCTGTATCGGGGTTAATAATTTCACAATTTAATAAAAATAACACACACAAATATCGGTCATGCAAAACAGTTAAGTAAAAGCAAAATAATAAGTTTAAAAATAAAATGATAAACAGAGAAAATAATAAGTGATAAAAATATAGAATTAATAACAAAGTGTTGAGAGATCAGACAAAATGTTACTCATTCATTATATCATTAGTTCATATCATTTTCAACAATAGATAAAATAAAAATTAAAATTACCTTATGAGTTTTCTTTTTTTCAATTATTAACTGCTTAAGTTTCGAGCTAAACCAATTTGGAAACTTAGGTTGAGAGTAACATCCCTTGGGAACAAACAAATCTATAGCACGTGTTACACATTCATTAAATTTAAATACGGCGTCATTTATATCAGAATTTAAAAATAGTTTTGTCCAATTAATCAGGGAAAGATATTTGTTCATATTAGAATAGTCACCATTAAGATATTTGTAGTGATATGAGACACTTGGTTTCAAAGATTCAAATTAAAAAAAAATTGTGATGTTAATAGAGAGAGGTGGATGATATTTATCAATAGGTAACAACGAGACACCAGCTTCACTTACTATGACATTAGGTATGCTAGTGAAAATTAAGTCCAGGCAAGAACCTAGATAGTTTGTGACTGGATTTATTTGAAACATATCCATAAAGGCAAAAAAATTACAATTTCAATAGCTTGTTGGGAAAGATTACTAGTAGGAGTTTTGACCCCTTGGTTGTCATTCAGCCACAATATTTTAGGTAAATTATAATCGCCACAAATAAGTAAGGTATCAGCATTTCTAGAGACACGCTCAATTGAAGCAGTATGCGACTTGTAGACTTCTACCGAAGAGGAAGGAGGAATGTAAACACAACCAAGTACAAGCTTTTTGGTACCAAATATAACACATAGGAACAATTGATCAGAAACATTGTCAGATGTTTCTAGAATATGGAAAGGGTATTTTTTATTTACAAATATCATCACTCCACCACCTTACACTTCACAAAAGAAGTAGAACGGTCACAACGAAAAATGTTGTAGTAAAACAGTCCAAGTTCAGCAGATGAGACATTATCAGAGAGCCATGTTTCGGTAAGAAATAAAAAGTCGTAATGACATACACTGACGTTACAGCGAATAGTGTACAGTTTTGTATTTAGGCCACGAACGTTTTGGTAGTATGTTGAGAAGGAATTATTCATAGAACGATTCTTCAGTTTCAACCTAAAAAAATTATCCTAGAAAGTTCACGTCTCTCAGCAGCTTGGCGGGCAGGGCATTCTTGAGCTCCAGTTTTGTGGGAAGCCGTTTTTCTGAAGAAAGAGCAGGTGGCATATAATGGAGATTTCTCCTTTTAAATAACTCCTGTTTGATATTGCGCCTATTTATTATATTATTTTGCTAATCCTCTTGCTACTTTGTGTGAGAGTTCAAGAAGTTTGGTCAAGAAACAGGTGACAAATGTCACATGAGAACCGTGTACATATGTTGGGCACGCGTTCGGCATGTTTCCCGACTATGCACCAATGCCGAAGGGATCAATGATGCTAGTTATTCGGAGCATCTTCCATTATAATACCGGTAGAACAAGGATAGCATTCCCACCTGACGCCTTGCTCTAAAGATTGCAATCCGTTCGTTAAGATGGGAGAATCTATCAAACGGACCGCCCGTTTGTGCACAGAATCGAGGGTATTTTTCAGGTATTTTGGATTATTTATATTTCCAGGACTGCATATCACGCCTGGTAGTCTGGGAGGCGAATTCAATTGTACCGTAAGGGCATCAGTTTTTAAATTAGCGTTAGGTTTTTCGATACTTTTTTGAGGTGGAAATAATTTTTACCTCGGGTGTGTTTGCTTTTATTATGGATAAAAATAAATAATCGTAAAATATGTTGGTTACGTCAATTCAAACTTGAATCCGTTCACAAAGCGGAATTGAGCGAATGTGTGCTAAATGAAATAAAACAATTCACTGAAATAACTGCCCAATGAAGAAAGGGTGTAAAGGATGCCAAAACTTACCGATTGCACATTCGATGGTCAATTTCAGACCACTGGTTTAGTCTATATAATAGTTCAAATACACAAGTAAATGCTTCACAAACAATACTCACGTGGCGGGAGCGGTTTTCTTTGGTGTCCAATTATCAGCATACAACACATGTGCGGCAGGAAAACATTTAGACACAAGCGAACAGCGGGCCTAATGATTAACAAATTACACTGAAATTTCCACAACATACGAAACGAAATGCAAATGCAGCGGAGGTAATTCACTTGTGATCGACAGATATTTTCACGTTAACGTGGCGGTATTTACTTAACAATGTAGAACGCAGGCAGCGGGAACAATCAGGAATGAATCTTTCAGTTCATTTTCTGTCGCCGTGCAGATCGCACGCCCAGAAATTACGATAAACACAGTAACCACCTAAGTACAGTGCCAAGCACTTAAAAAATTATTGTTGTAAACTTAGCAGGCTGACTGACGTTTTTATTTCGCCAGACAGCCCGCATAATAACTCATTATGGACCGGAACGTACAAGGACTAATTGACTCTCTTATATTAAAAAATGCTCAAGTATCAAAGAGGCGAAGCAGAGAATAATCATAGAACAAGGAAAAACTTCAATTACAAGAGAAAATAATTGACCTACAAAATAAACTTATATTAAATGAAGAAAAACATTCAGAACAAATTGAAAATTATTTAAAGGAAAAAAAAAGAATCAGTTAATACAACATATAATAAGTCAACCTTTTCAATACATATACCAGAGGCCAAATACTCACTAATAATTGCAAGTGAAAATACTAATTCAACAGTTAAACAGTGAAAATAATAATTCAGTCATGAAAGCACAAAAACTAATCATAAAAATAATTCTTAAAATGCCGCTTACTACCAGCACTGATACTATCTTCAATTCCTTCAACGTTATGGACATAAAACAGCTCTACTCAAGATCCATATTACTTAATTTACACAAAAACAACAAAACACCATACAAAGCTACACAAACAATACACAATACCCGAGCCAAAAACAACGAACTTCTCCAAACTCCTTTTTTCAAAACCACCTTCGGGCAAAGACACTCTAAATACATAGCTTGCAAACTATACAATACACTACCAACTACGATCAGACAAAGTGACTCCTTTACAAAATTCAAACAAGATATTAAAAAATGGATTATAAGTATTGGACGCCACACTATCACAAATATCTGTAAAATAAATCACACATAGACATAAATAACTATTCACATACAACCTAACCCATATAAAACAAATGAAAATAATGGAATCCTGTCAAGTTTAACCTATAAATAGACTAGGCAGAATTGATTTCATTACTCCATCTCCAACATTTATAAAATAACTCTCTTTAAAAGATTTATTACCCTTCCAATCACCCTTCTGTTTTAATTCTATTCATAATATGTATTTTACCTGAAATATCCTTGTAATTACTATATTCATTTATATACCTGTACGCCTGTCTCGACACAGGTATACCCTAGTGAGACAGGCATACAAATAAAACCATTGTAAACATATTTTATTATAGATAAATAAATAAAAATAAAAAAGTCTTATCACTTACCCGAGTACAATTATATTTCTACCAAAGTAGATATCAACAAAAATTCGGGAATAATAATATTTGCAAACTTGTAAACTGCATCGAAGTACATTTCAAACTCGGCAAATCAATATATCATTTAATAGCTATCTATAGAACGCATGGCTCGAGTATTATTACGTTTATTAATGACCTCAAATACATATTATTAAAATTAAAAAATAAACTCTGTTTCGTGGTGGGTGATTTTAATGTGAACATTAATGAAAAAATAGAAAATAATAACAAAACTGAATACATCAATTGTATGACTGAACAAAATTTCATATCTTGCATAAATAAAAATACTAGGGAAATGAAAGAACATACTCCATTTTGTTTAGATCACATTTGGACAAACGTAAACATTAAAGATCTTCACAAACTAAAATCAATTGTTTGGAAAACTAACATAACTGATCATCATTCATCCTTACTTCTGTATAATAATAATATTAAACATAAAAAACATAATTTAATACCCAAAAAATCAACAATAGACATGACTATTCTCTCTGAAAAACTAAAAAAGGAAGATTGGAACAATGTTTTAAAGAGTGATGATACTGAAATATGTTCGACTAACTTTGAAAAAATCCTGTCACAACACATTAAAAATTCGACAACTGAAATAATAATACACATAAAATCAAAATTAAGATGTTTAAAACCTTGGATTACCAAAGGACTTATAATATCTATCAGAAACAAAGAAAAACTTTATAAAACAACTTTAAAAAATCCCCATGATGAAAAAGCATATAATTTTTATAAAAAATATAAAAATAAATTAACTTCTTATATTAAAAAAAGTAAGGAAGAGTTTTTTAAAAATAAAATATTATCTTCAGAAAATAATCATAAACAAATGTGGAAAACTGTGAATTTGGCCATAGACAATACAAAAAAAACTCAAAATATTAAGTACATCGAACATGATAAAAAAATTATAGATGCCAATTTACAGCCTAAACAATGTGCAAACATATTTAATTCCTTTTTTGCAAATGTTGGAAAAAATCTTGCGAAAAATATTCATAAACCTTCTAACCCGGAAAAACATAAAAATAAAAATTTACAGAAACGTAATATACTTTCAACATTTGAAATAACAACAGAATGTGAAATCTTAAAAATAATAGAAAATATGAAAGGAGGTTCGTCTCCCGGTTTTGATTCTATTACGACACACATGTTAAAATCTATGAAATCTTACTTAATAAAACCCATCACTCATTTAATAAACTTGAGTTTAACGAAAGGAATATTTCCAATGAACTACAAAAACACAATAATCTCACCTATTTACAAATCTGGTGATCCACACCAAGTAACGAATTATCGCCCAATTTGTCTAATTTCTAACATAGGAAAGATCTTTGAAAAAATAGTAAAAAAACAATTGGTAAATTTCCTAGATAGTAATAAAATACTACACAAAAACCAGTTTGGTTTTATTAAATCACTCAGCACACAAGATGCAATTGCTAACGTAACTTAATACATTTACGAATCATTAGATAAAGGTAAAAATGTGCGGGCATATTTATTGACCTCAGAAAGGCTTTCGATAGCATGTCCCATGAGATACTATTAAAAAAATTAAATGATATTGGCATAAAAGGCAACGCGATTAAATGGATCACCAACTACTTAAAAAACCGCCCTCAAGTGGTAAAAATCAATCGTATTAATAGTGATTAAGAGATTTCAAGCTTTGGAATCCCCCAAGGTACAGTGCTTGGACCAATCCTTTTTACCATATATGTAAACGATATTTTTTTCAACATCTACATGGTCAAATTACATCATACGCCGACGATACAGTTTTAATAATAAGTGAAAATACTTGGGAAAATGTAGAATTACAGGCCACAGAAGACATCAATACGCTTAAGAATTTTTTCGACACTAATTTACTATCACTAAATAGTGAAAAGACATTTGTAATTCCATTTGCAATCCATCCAAACGACGCTCCCAAAAATTTTAACATTGTCATACACGATAACACTAAAATTCACAGCCAACATTATTGCAAATCAAACTGTACAATATTAAAAACAACAAATAAAATTAAATATCTCGGCGTAATTATCGATAAAAATCTGAAATGGAAGGAACAAATATGTCAAGTAGTAAACAAAATCAGAAAATTAATATATATATTTTTAGAATTAGAAATTTTCTGTCGATAAAAAATCTATATTTAATCTACTATGCCTTAGTTCAATCCACTCTACAATACGCTATTATTAGTTGGGGATCCGCGTATAAATGTAACCTTCTTCCAATAGAAATTGTACAAAGAACAATTATTAAGATTATATTAAAAAAATACTTAAGCGGGGTCCAAATGCTTGGCGAGCCTCGGCAAGCGTCCACAAGTCCCAACGTCTGGAGCGCGCGTTTGCGTAGGCTTGCAAGAGCTTGCGAGAGCTTGCCACCGATCCGGCGAGGTCGGATAATTTGGCCACAAGCGGCAAGCGCTCGGTCGCGCTCAGTGGAACTTCCGAGCTGGCGGCGAACGTGTGGTCTATGATAATATAATATTACGAGACATGTGAATATGAATGGCCTATGAGGCGAGCCTGACTTATTAAAATGTATAAGTACATAAATTTAATACACTTACGTAATTTATTGCTACTGGATTTACCTAAATAGTCAAAATAAATAAATGATATTTTATTGATGATTTATACAATATTATTACAATAAAAAATATATGATTTTGTTAGAATAACTTTTTTTTATAATACAAGACAATATTATATAAAGACAAGTGATCCTCGAGTTCGGGTCCCAATTGCGATCACTACCTTTGGAAGCGAAAACTTCTTTGGCACCGTTGTGATTTGAAACTCGATGAAACGAAAAAGTGGCACTAAAAAGAGACAAAAATCTATAGGATCCCCACTCTTTTCTACCTTAGTTTTATGAAGGTTTCACTTCTACCGAGTGTGAACTAGACATTGTATTTTTCTGTGTCTTGTTCTTTTTCATATTTTTATTAGTATTATCTTCTTCAATGGTTCAATGGTATAAAAAATATTTCCCTTTCTGAGGTGTTTCTCAGTTGGTTTCATTCTGAGTTGGCATGGAACCAAAATAAAAATAGATTAACGCAAACATAATATAGCCTAAGTAGACGTCCGCCGCGCTTGGATACGTTGGAGGCGTTCTGTTGGGTAGTCTACCCAACAGAACGCGCGGCGGACGTCTACTTAGGCTATATTATGTTTGCGTTAATCTATTTTTATTTTGGTTCCATGCCAACTCAGAATGAAACCAACTGAGAAACACCTCAGAAAGGTCATTAAAAGCTATGAAAAAATAATTTTAAAATAGCCGGTAACCCTAACCTAACTTAATCAATTTTTTTATCATGACCTTTCTGAGTTGGTTTCATTCTGAGTTGGCCGGTCACCTTTATTTTATTGTGAAACAAAGGACAAGGGGAAAATATATTTTTTATACCATTGAACCATTGAAGAAGATAATACTAATAAAAATATGAAAAAGAACAAGACACAGAAAAATACAATGTCTAGTTCACACTCGGTAGAAGTGAGAACCTTCAGAAAACTAAGGTAGAAAAGAGTGGGGATCCTATAGATTTTTGTCTCTTTTTAGTGCCACTTTTTCGTTTCATCGAGTTTCAAATCACAACGGTGCCAAAGAAGTTTTCGCTTCCAAAGGTAGTGATCGCAATTGGGACCCGAACTCGAGGATCACTTGTCTTTATATAATATTGTCTTGTATTATAAAAAAAAGTTATTCTAACAAAATCATATATTTTTTATTGTAATAATATTGTATAAATCATCAATAAAATATCATTTATTTATTTTGACTATTTAGGTAAATCCAGTAGCAATAAATTACGTAAGTGTATTAAATTTATGTACTTATACATTTTAATAAGTCAGGCTCGCCTCATAGGCCATTCATATTCACATGTCTCGTAATATTATATTATCATAGACCACACGTTCGCCGCCAGCTCGGAAGTTCCACTGAGCGCGACCGAGCACTTGCCGCTTGTGGCCAAATTATCCGACCTCGCCGGATCGGTGGCAAGCTCTCGCAAGCTCTTGCAAGCCTACGCAAACGCGCGCTCCAGACGTTGGGACTTGTGGACCCTTGCCGAGGCTCGCCAAGCATTTGGACCCCGCTTAAGTATTTTTTTAATATAATCTTAATAATTGTTCTTTGTACAATTTCTATTGGAAGAAGGTTACATTTATACGCGGATCCCCAACTAATAATAGCGTATTGTAGAGTGGATTGAACTAAGGCATAGTAGATTAAATATAGATTTTTTATCGACAGAAAATTTCTAATTCTAAAAATATATATATTAATTTTGATTCTTTCGCTCGGTAAGCTGCCCATGATTTGGTTACCAGTACGAGGATGACACCTAAAATACACAATACACTTATGTAATATCTTTTTAACAGTATTTTTCCCAAAAATAGGCCAAAACCTTAATCTTATTTCAGCTAATAGGGCTTGAGGTCCTGCGTGTAAGTTTACATAATGATAGTGACGTATAATCAATTCGGTTAGCTTATGTTTAGCTGGCAATATAATTGGATGTCTTTGTTGGTACGATAGGTGTGTAGCTAAATTTAATCTACCGCCCACATATATAAAACCATCACATAAAAAAGGATGAAGAGATTTTAAGTTACTATTTTTGTTGACATTTCCCTGGTTTTTTAATGTCTTCAACTCCTTTTGAAAGGCACGTCCCTGAGCTGATTTCAGTAGACAATTAAAACTTGCTTCTAGTTCAGCTACACTTAAATTACCTGAAATTTTACTTTTAATATTTCTGCAGTTATTCACAAACCGCAGTACATATGCTGTAACCCTTTTCAATTTGATAAATGAGGAAAATTTTCCAAATATTTCCCATTCTTGAATATCAGTAGATAATCGAATATTTTTACTCTTGAGCTCCGGAGGGTTTGAACAGGAAATGTTCGATATAGGCCAATCGTTGACTCCGTCAGTCAACCAATTTGGTCCATTCCACCATCTTGTAGAATTTATCAATTTATCCGCAGTAGCTCCTCTTGAAAGTATATCCGCTGCATTGTCGGATGATGATACGTGTCTCCATTGATCTGGATCACTCAGTTCTTGTATTTTGACTACTCGATTAGTCACGAAAGTGCTCCAACGAGTAGGTTGACCTTTCAGCCAACACAGCGCTATCGTAGAGTCACACCAATAATATGTGTTGATCTTCATTATATTTAATGCTTGTTTTATAGTTTTCATTAATTTTGCCAGTAGTACAGCACTACACAGCTCCAACTTAGGCAGTGAAATAGACTTCAATGGTGCTACCCTTGATTTGGATGTTATTAAGTGTGAATGCCACTTACCGATGTGGTCCATTGACACCATATAGATACAGGCTCCGAAAGCCTTCTCAGACGAATCGCAAAAACCGTGTAGCTGTAGCTCTTTTGCTTGCTTGCAAATAATTTTTCTTGGTATTTTCAACACATTTAGCTGAATTAAATCTTGCAGGTAGGTCCTCCAGGGTGCTAATATTTCATTAGATAATTGATCATCCCATGCTGCTTTGGACTGCCACAGCCTTTGCATTATCAATTTGGCTATGACTATTATCGGCCCTAGGAGTCCCAATGGATCGAAGGTTGATGCGATGCAAGACAATATCTCTCGTTTGCTCTCGGTTGGACCTGATGGCTTCATTATTACATAAGAAAAGTAATCAGATTCATTGTTCCATGTTAATCCTAATATTTTCTCAGTCTTTGGATTGTCAGTAATAATTTTGTCGGAATAGCCTGAATCGGCACACTTAGCTTGGCCCGATTCGGCTGACAATTCCAACGCATTGGACCTCCACTTCCTCAACGTCATCCCCGCAGATGACAAGATGCTGATTAATTCTTCTTTTAACTTTTTACAGGATTCCAGCTCATCTGCTCCCGTTAACAAGTCATCCATATAGAAGTCATTTTCTATGACCTGACTAGCTCTAGGAAAAATTAAATTATTATCCATACCAATTTGCTTTAAGCATCTTGTAGCTAAGAAGGAGAAAGGTGCCAGTCCATAAGTCACAGTCTTCAGACGATAATGCTTGAGCACATCCTGTGGCGACTCGCGCCATACTATCTTCTGTAGGTCCAGGTCATCTTCACACATGTTAATCTGGCGGTACATCTTCTCGATGTCGGCAGTCATGACTATTTGATGTTTCCTGAAATGCAATAGTTGGTTATATAGATCCTTTTGTGTAACAGGTCCTGTCATCAAGGCTTCATTGAGGGAAATTCCATTTGAGGTTTTGGCGGAGCCGTCAAAAACGACCCTCACTTTAGTAGTAGTACTGGATTCTTTCACTACAGCGTGATGCGGTAAAAAATAGGAGTCACGATCCCCTTTTGACTGGTCACACATCTCCATGTGTCCCAGTTCTTCATATTCACGCATGAATTTTACATATTGTGTCTTTAACTCGGGATGTGACACAAATTTTCTTTCTATATTTTTAAATCTTTTTTCGGCAGTGAGCAATGAGTTTCCCAACTGATCAATGCATGCCCGACGCGGTAAACTTACTACATATCTACCGTCATCTTCTCTAGTATGAGTACTTACAAAACTGGCTTCGCAAGCCTTTTCTTCTTGAGTTTGAATTTTAGGGGAATTAATCTCTTCCAATTTCCAAAATTTTTCTATTTGATGACTCAACTTATTTATAGATAAACTGCAAAAATCTGATACAGGCCTTTGTTTGGGGTACACGTTGATAGGACCGGACACAATCCATCCCAGTTGCGTACGTTGAAGCGTTGGTCCTGACTCGAGTTTCAATCTATCGTTGTTTAGCATTTCCCAGAAGCTCTTCGCGCCCAACAGGATGTCGATGGGTGCAGCTATATTGAAGTTCGGGTCTGCCAGCTCCAGTCCTGGTGGTATTTTGAACTCTTTTTTCGCCATTGTCACTTGTGGTAAATTGGTTGTAATTTCCTGTAAAATCAGACATGATATTTCGCGTTTATAATCTGTATTAAGCGAAGTCATCTCCACTGAAATTCTCTTTTTTATGTGTGTGATATTATTATGGATCCCAGACACGGGTTTGTTTATCCATTCACATGGTAAATTTAATTTATTAGCAAATTCAGCTCTCATAAAATTACTCTGCGCACCAGAGTCAATCAGGGCGCGAGCCTTTGTTACATAGAAATAATGTAACAAGTGAACTATCTGTGTATGGGTACTTTTGGTGTGAAGTTTGTTAACATTCAACATCATTATATTGGTAGCATTGAAATGCTTACCTTTGCTCAGTTGGTGACACTGAGGATCTGCAGAGAGGGGTTCACTAGGCAGGACTGGCCTGGAGCTGGTCATTCTTTGAGCAGCCACAGGTGACCACGGCCACCGTCCCTGTGGCGGGTCGACGTAATCAAATAGTCGTAGTTCGCCATTATTTTAACAACATATGAAGATTGATAAATCCGCGCCCACCAGCGGCATCCATTATTGAAGACCATCAGGACAATCATTAAAATCCTGGATCAGCAGCGGAGTACCATGGGAGCACATTATTTCTGCTGGATTAAAACCACATCCGGCATCTGCAGACGCAGTCATCACAAGACCTTTCGACTATACCTGGAGCCAGAGGTGCTCGCAGGGATGCGGCCGAAGATCGCCCACCTTGGCCGTCATCAACATAGTCGGCTGGCTGGCAACCGCCCTTGGACGGAACGTCGCTGGGAAACCGCGGGACTGGAGGCCTGTTCGTCGCTCCAGCCTGCCGTTCAGCACATGTCAGCAGCGGAGGGAACTAACCGCCCATCTCCGAAGGCAGCAAGCAGCAGCATGGATCGCCTACATATGGCTTTCACCCATTCATCAACTCCTCAAGATTAAACGGTACTTACGCTCCATAATATAGCCCATTCAGAATTTAGTCTAGCCCTGATTATTATTTGTAATTAATTAATAAATTAATTTAACTGTGTCAAAGCACAATACTATTTCATTTAAATAACCTATCCTCATACAAAGTATTACACAGCCGCCTACTTTAGGTCCACGCCTGAGAAATTCTAGTAATAATCACACTTGTCTCATGCTCTCCATGTATTATATTCCTAACATTTTAGCTTCCAATGTGAAAGTTAAATATCTTCATTACATTTTGGCGTCCAACGCAAATATTTTCATAACATTTTGGCGCTCCAACGTTTGTTCATAACACCTTAAACATTTTATTGTTGGCCCCCACAATTCCTATGTAGGCGGTTGACAATAATATTATTTTTTCTGCCTTTTCCGATGCAGAAAAATTCGACATTATAACCTCGTTATTAGCATCCATATTTGAGGTCTCCGGCGGAGGTACCTCCTTGTGTAGTAGAGTATTGTGGCTATACTTGCCACAAATTTTGCAGGTTAGGTTTGTCTTGCAACGCTGTGCTTGATGACCCAACCTCAAACATTTAAAACACGCCCGGATTGATTTCGTAGCATCAATCCTATCCTGTAATTTTAATTTTAGAAATTTTTTGCAAAAATAAATTTGATGACCTTTATCATTACAATAAATGCAGTTGTTTGCCTTTATTGCCAAGAATACCGATGAATCTTTTTTGTTATTATTGTTGCCTATTTGCGTTTTATGTAGGTTAGAAGATTTTTTCCCCGAAGCATTCATGAGCTCCAATACTTGTGCCCTAGCAGATAAACATTTTATGAATTCCTTTAATGTAGGTAATTCACCTTGCAATGTTTATTGTTCCCAATTTTTCCGGGTAGCTAAATCCAATTTATTTGAAATTATGTAAATAATCAAAGGATCCTATTGATCTACTTTAACTCCGATGTTTTGTAACGCTTTCAAATTGACATTAGTTTCATCAATTAAATACCTTAATGCTACAGGCTCTTCATGTTTCATATCCTTTAATTGAAATAGAGTTTGGATATGTTTATGTACGGTAGCCCTGAGATTCGCAAATCTGTCGTGCAACAATTCCCAAGCCGATAGGTAGTTTAATTCCGAAACTTCTAGATTAGCAATTATTTTCAATGCGTTCCGTTTCAGCGCAGATTGCAAGTAAAAGAATTTTTGGACGTTGCTCAAGGAACTGTTATTATGAACCAAAGTTTTAAAGGTTTCAACGAAATTTACCCAATCTTTTTGATTCCCATCGAATTCTCTCAATTGGAGAGTTGGAAGTTTGATGTCGACCCTACCCTGGTCAATTGAGTCAATCGCCCCCTTGGCAGTCGCTAAGACTGAAAAATATTGATTTTCAAACGTCTCGCGCTGAATAGAATTTTCCAGTTCCTCATCCGATAAAATTTCAATTTCGTCCTGTATAGATTCGAATTGATCTAACAATGGCTTAATTCGGTCGTACCTCAGTTTAATTTCAATCGCGGACAAGGAGTTTATAGAATCCGCGAAACGCGTCAATTTTCCCTTAATCACGCCTCTCTTGGCTATTAAAGATTTGATCTTATCCATTTTGGGTACAAATACCTTTTCGTAGCTTAATCCCTGATGAAATGTGTTCCGACAATGCGTATTTATTTATTTGAGAAGCTACCCGCCTGAAAGACAACAACGACAATATCCTTGCATAAAATCTTTACGTGGGTAGTGATTTTATTTTTTACAATACAATATTTATGGGATTAATCTTGTTAAAAAACTACGTATGAGTTCTGAATGGATGTTAAAGGATATGGGTACGGGTGGGAAGGCACTAAAAACTTATCTCATTTCCGATGTGAATCCAGTCTTCCTTTGTTCATCTTTGTAATTCCGGTAATTGTAATTTTGGTCATCTGTATTAATTGGCAGCTGGTTCTTGTTTTTTATATTATTGCAGTCCTCTGATTGCAATCCGGATCGTAAGGCCCATGTTAAAATTGTTAGGGTCCTTTTAAATAAAATAATTCCTTTTGCAAAAAACTTCACTGTTTATTTCACATTGGACATGTTAAAAATGTATTATAATTTACGATGATAACACCGGGCCAAACACTGGCAGTTGTTTTACTGTTAAAACTTGCGTTAGGAAGAAGCAATAATAATGAGATGCTAGCATTTTTATAATGTAAAAACCTGCACACATTTAAAGAATCAACTATTATACATTTGACATTTGGAAGTATTTACAAAAAAATGGTTTCTTCTGTAGTACGTACTTCGTAGTTAAAACAGGTTGCTACCGATCTACCGAACACTCAGCGACTAGCCAAGCTTCGCACCATTTGTTTGAAATACTAAAGCCTGGGAGTTTGCTCAAGCAACCCATAGGTGCTGGTAGTATCTCAATTTTTAACAATCGCAAAAGAACTAGAAAAAATGAACCCAAAATTATTCATAAGAAACTTACCTGTCAACTTATCTGAAGAAGACATAATAGAATCATTTAAAACACAAAATGATGGAATCAAAATCATAATGGATGAAAATCCAAAAAATTCAGTTAAAAAAAGGACAAAATAATCTTACGAACTACATAATCGAAACAAGTGGAAAACTTAGGAAATATCTCATATCTAAAGAGAAAATAAATATTGGATACTACAGAGTACGGGTGGAGGATGCAAATCCAATTATGCAATGTTTTCATTACTTGAAATTTGGTCACTCGGCTATCAACTGCCTAAATAAGGACAAGAATGCCACGTGTCTACCTGGAAATCTACCTGGATCATCCCTGGAAAGACTTCCCTAACAAAAACAAAGAAGAAAAATGCAAAAATTGTGAATTCCAAAACAACACATTCAAGTCAACTAACCATACAAATCATAAAGCAAACAGCAAAAATTGTACGTATTTTAAAAAAAATGATGGCGTATAAATTATGAATCGGTATGCACCTACTTTTAAATTCTTAACAATGGTAGCACTCATGGTATGTTCAAATATTAAAAACTCAATATCGAAATTTATATATTTGTATAAAATGCGCTTGTTTTCTGAAACTTCCTACAATTTAGTTAAAACTTTGTGTAAAATTTTAAAACAAAAAAGAATCATTATAATATTATTAACCTACCATCAAAGTGTTAAAGATTCATTAGAAATATTAAAAAAATTATTTAATTATGTTTTTCTTTAAAATTTTAAAACAAAAAACGAAGCATTCAAATATTAGCCTACTCTCAAAGTGTTAAGGCTTGTGAAATATTATTTACACAAAACAAAATTGATATACTTTATACTATGATTCTTCTCTATAATATTATCACTAGAAATATAATGTCAGTTTATTCAATATTTTCACCAAAACAAATTGAAGTCAAACTTGAAGGACTATTTTTGGGCATGAATTATTATTATTCATTATTATTCGTTATATTATTATTGCTGATACCTTATTAGCATAGATAGGAACATGGATGAATTAATAATATCATTAAAAAAATTAAATTATTTCCCGGGCTGCATAGTTTTAACAGAAACGCACTCAGCCGGTGAATTGAATTTCACTATCCCGGGGTACTCTTACTACACAACAACAACAAAGTTAAACAAAAACTCTGGTATTGGAATATTTGTATCCAACCAGTACAATGTACTTAATATTAAAGAGATTCACAGTATTAGTAATGTATTAAATATTGAATTTAAAGTCATAAATAAACATTATAACATTATTGCTATTTATCGAACGCATAAGTCGATAGTCTCATACTTTATAGATGAATTAAAACATATTTTATTGAATTTTAGAGATAAAAATAATGTTATTGTTGGAGATATGAATTTAAATATCGCAAACGACTATTCTAGTAAGGATAAAGATAGCTATCTCAACATGTTAGCAGAACTCAATTATTTATCGTGCATAAATTCGTACACTAGAGACGTTAGAGGTCAACGACCTTCATGCTTAGATCATATTTTTACAAATATACCGGATATCAGAAATATAACAGCAGCTGTCATTCACACAACTATAACTGATCATTACTCTTGTATTTTTAACCACAAAACCAGCAATCCAATATTGCCATCATTTAAACAAACAAAATCTTCCAAAAAAGTGCTTAATATGGATACATTAAAAAATAAATTTCAGTCTTAAAATTGGATCGAATTATTACAATGTAATGATGTCAATATCTGCTGTAAAATATTTGAAGAAAAAATATCTAAATACATAAATGACTCGTCAAAAAATATAATTCCCAAACCCAAACTGTCTAACTTCAAACCTATAAAACCATGGATTACTCATGGATTAATAGTATCTGTACGACGTAAGCAAGCTCTTTATAAATTAACAACTCAACAATCACTTTAAAGCATATAAAAATAAACTTTCATATGTCATAAAAAATACTAAAGAAAGTTACTATAAACGGAAGTTGGATCAAGCTGAAAATGATAGTAAAAGAGTATGGACGGTTGTAAATGAAATAATTGACAAGAAAAAAAACAATAATAACGAAATCAATGCTATTATTCATAATAGCTCAAAAACATGCTGTAAAGAAAACCCCTCAAAAGCTGCAAATATATTTAACACTTTTTTTTCAAATGTAGGGAAAAATATCGCCAATCTCATTCATATTGACCAAAATATTATAACATTTCCAGACTGTAATATTAATGCTAAAAATAAAATGACAACATTCGAAGTCTCCACAGAGGAGGAAATAGTTTCTATCATAACCGATATGAAACGAGGATCTGCTCCGGGCTTTGATGCAGTTACGGTTGATATTGTAAAAACATAAAAAATCAAATTTCTAAGTCAATAATAAATACAAGTTTTCAAAGCGGAGTATTTCCATCAATTTACGAACTTCTATTACTCCAATATTTAAATCAGGTAATCCAGAAGAAGTAAACAATTACCGTCCCATATCAGTAATCTCAAATAAAGCAAAAAAATTTGAAAAACTAGTTAAAAAAGAATGAGCCAATTTATAAAATAAGAAAGAAGAAGAAGAAGTTTGGTTTTATGGAAGGTAAAAGCACACAAGATGCAATTGCAAAATAAGGTAGCCTTGTACATAGTTCATTAGATAAATCATTTAAATGCCTGGGAATTTTTACAGATCTCAAAAAAGCATTTGACAATATATCACATGACAAACTTAAAAATAAATTAAGAAACATTGGATTAAATGGTTCAGCTCTAGAATAGATAAAAAGCTACCTTTTCAAATGTCCCCAAGTTGTAAAAATTAATGGTTTGCTTAGTTCACCAAAAATGAGTCATTTCGGCATACCTCAAGGTACGGTCCTGGGACCGTTACTGTTTATCATCTGTGTTAATGACATATTCATACAAAAAACTAAACGGAAAAATAATATCTTATGCTGACGATACTGTCATAATAATTGAAGGTACCGATTGGAATACTGTTAATAACCTAGCGAATATTGATATTAACATATTGAAAAATTGGTTCGATAAAAATCTCCTTTCTCTAAACACTGAAAAAACTAAATTTATCCCATTCTCTATAAATAAATTCAAATTAGAACCAAATTGAAACATCATAATACACCAAAGTAAATGTAATAAAACTAACTGTAATCGAGATTGTGCTTTACTTAGTCCAACTCCCAAAATCAAATATCTTGGTGCATATATCGTATCCCATAACTTTGTGAAAACTAAAAGATCACACGGATGGCATTTCTAAGATTTCTAAGGTGTCACTTACACTATAAAATACAATCATATTTTAATGAAAACGGTCACTTAAATGGAATGAAAACAATAATGTTGTGATCAAAACGGTTTCTTTCATATTTATTTCATAATTATGTGATAGTCACTTTAATATTGCATAAGAAAGATTCGCTCTAATGTAATCGCTTATAAATCATTGTTTTTTTTTTCATTTTTTTTTTAGACATATTTAAAAAAAAAAACCTAAGGACATATATTTATTTAATTTTATCTATTGTTGAAAATGGTATGAACTAATGATATAATGAATGAGAACATTTTGTTTGATCTCTCAACACTTTGTTATTAATTCTTATATTTTTATCACTTATTATTTTCTCTGTTTATCATTTTATTTTTAAATTTTATTATTTTGCTTTTACTTAACTGTTTCGCATGACCGATATTTGCGTGTGTTATTTTTATTAAATTGTGAAATTATTAACCCCGATACAGGCGAACCCTAGTGGAGTTAATAATTACATGCTAAAAATATATGTATATAATTTGTGAAGAAGCAATAAATAAATAAATAAATAAATAAATATATAGATCAACATTTTAAATGGAAAACACATATTTGTGAATTCGTCAAAAGGATTAGGAAATGTATTTATATATTTATTAGACTTCGAAATATTCTTAGCTTAGAAAACCGTAAAAGAGTGTACTATGCAACTGTTCAATCTATATTACAATATTATCTATATAATCTATAATATTAATATAATCTATATTACAATGTTATGGATTTTATTATTTTTTATGAATTTTTTTGCATGATTTTTAGAAATGGATAAATTTTTAGGTTTATTTTAATTATTGGTTAGATTCCCGGACCCGTCAAATGTAGATAGTGAAGACATTTTGTAAATTTGTAGTCTATTGTGTGTAAAATTAGGATATTTGTAGTTTGTTTTAATTTCGAAAAAACCTGTTATTTTTCCTCATTCCACGCCGGGCAGTATGTTTAAAAAGCGAAGGTTACTGACATCTAGCGTAGCATTTTGTAGCTTGCATTTTTTAATTACAGATTACATGCTTGTAACATAACATTTCACTGATTAATGATAGTCGATAAAGCAGATTTCTGTATATCTCCATACCATTGACAGGCTGACATAGGTAGCTTGTTGTTTTGGTTTTGTTAGGAATTATGTTATAAATAATAGGCGTTTTAGGTAAAAAGCCTCTCTTATCTCTCTAATCCCTTGGAAAACAGCTAAAATTAACTAGCAAGTGGTCAAATGGCCAAATTCAGTGCTTGTCGGGCCGGGAAAAATTATTGTAACATGTGCTAAAGTGAATAAATAAGTTGAAATTCGCCATTGAAGGAATATTGTTTTCATTGAAGTTCTTCTGCCACCAAAAAAACATTCTCTAACAAGGGGTAGTTTTGTGGTAAAAAGATAAAATTAAATTTATTATTTTCCGCCGTTACGATACGGGCCAATCACCACCATACAATGCTGTCACGATTGTGCGCGGTAGGCTCCCGGTAAGTAAGATCATACCCCACAATAAAGCTTTTTAGTAGGTAGATCTTTTTGTATGGGAAAAAAAATGTTGGAATTTCGAAAAAAGTTGTTAATCTTTTTTACTCCTACCGTCATGTAGAATCACCTCCCGATGTTAATGCACTTTACCCCCGGACACCATGTATAAAATATTATTTAATGATATTGAAGTGCTTATTTTTGCACTAGCGTCCAGTACTATTCTCAAACTTGTGGTGATTTTATCTTCCCGCACTACTGTGGTGCGGTATTATATAATATGGCGTTTGATCCTCCTTATTTGGAATATAAGAGACAAGTACTCCTTCTCTAAATATTCATTAATAATATTGTTATAGACTTCTCTCAATTTAGGAGAGGCTTCCAATTTACGTTCGAGGCAAAAAAACGTTTCTTTGCTATTGCAAACGAATCCCCAAGTGCTGAAGCATTTCGCTTAAATGTTAAGGCTACAATATACCTTCCACATACAGGATCTCGTGACGTAGTTCTTTTGTATATCTCCTCACATTAACGATCCTCAGGACTTTTAATAGACGGTACATTTATCTCCTCTAATTTCCAAAATATTTTGAGACAAATATCCTCTGGTTCGTCCATCATAGCACAACAAGATACGGTAGCATTCTCCTCCACTCGGTTAGTGCAGCCCTCAAAATAAAGTATCCTAAAACCATTTCTGAAGCATGCATATTATGCCTCTGCGAAGGGTCCAGAACCCTTTTTGACAACAGAAGTTGCGGGAAGTGCTGAGCTCATATTAACATATCAATTTCTCCTGGTTCTCCAAACGATTCGTCTGCCAAGGGTAAGTTATTCAAGTATGACAATGAAGGTACATCCACTTTGGTGGTAAGTTAGCGTTCTGTCACCTTGTCCACTATCAACGAACTCAGCTCCTTGCTGCCGAGTCTAAAGAAACAAAGACCGCTGAAGAAGTCATCAATGTCCCCAACCTGGGGCTTCTCCAAAGATATTAAAATATAAGTAGATGTGCTATCTGCTGTTTTTTCTATGTGGGTCTGCGCTTCCGGGTGTCGCCGATATTGTTTACCAATTAACAAATAAATTAAAAGAACAAATAATTAACGAATAAACCAAACGAACGTTAAACTAAATGAACGAATTCTTTCCTTATTCAAAATATATTGTTAACCAATATTAATGCACATTTTCAAAAAATCAACGAAATGAACAAATTCTTTTTGTATGAAAACTACGCTAATTAGCGCGTAGTCCGGCGACAGTTGCGCGGACACCATAGCATATCTCTTCTGTATTTGAATATCTTTGGGCTTCTCCAAACCAAGGGACACACCTACGGCAACAATCTGAAAAATGTCACCGTATTCAACAATCAGAGTTTGAATATTTTGAAGACCGTTGGCAGAGCCGTGATCTACGGAGATTCCAACTGTTTGGATAGTAGCCACATAGAAAAGGCATGTTTTTGGATGGTCGATGCAATATTGGGTTACACCTCCATAGGTCATCTCTCAAAATTGTTTCTTGATAACAATATTCCTCACCAAGAAGTCACCTTATCACTGATTAAAACCTGAAATAGAATTGTCACATTTCAGAGCTAGTAAAGAGAATGAGGAAATATATATACATATATATTTGTTAGGTTAAGAAATATTTTACAATAAATATTGAAAAATGTGTACTATGCCAGTTCATTCTTTACTTATCTACTGAATTATAGGTTGGGGAGGATCTTACAAAAACAATCTAAACTCAGTAATAGTTTCGCAAAGAATCATCATTAAAGTAATAAAAAAAATCTACTTTCTCAACAAAATCACTTTTTAAATTGTTTCCAGTACCAAATGTCGATGACATATTCAAGCAAACTTCCATTCTAAAAATGTTTAAAGAAAAAATAACAAAGAAAATCAAGAATTTTACAAACTAATGAGAAATGGAAACCAATTTATTACACCTAATTTTTAAAACAACTCATTGCGAAATCATTATATTTTCCAAGCTATAAAAAACTATATTAATTTCCATTCTGGATTACGCTGTGTAATCAATCAATATAAATTATGTTTTTAAAATGTATGGATTTAATATTTTTAACAATTGAATGGCATAATCATTTAGAGTTTCTGTGATATTGATAATTTCCTTGCGAATATTTTTAAATTACCGCATATTATTCATTGAACTTGTCGGTATCTGGAAATTTTATAATGACAACGGAAGGAGAAATTCCCATATCGACGCAAACATCGGAATCCAATCAATCAAGCAAGAAAAACACGACGGAACCAATCAACATGGAATCGTCAAGCGGAAGCAGTTACGAACCTGCTATTCATCATGTCTCAGTCAGACTGGCCCCAACCTGGAAGGAAAATATATCGCTCTGGTTTATTCAAGCTGAGGCGCAGTTTGGAAATTCACGAATAAAAGAAGACTTTACCAAATACAACATTATCATCGCAGCACTCGATTCACAAACATTGCAGTGTGTCAGCGATATTGTCACAAAACCACCCACGACAGACAAATATTCAACCTTTAAAGCTGCAATGATTGACAGATTGCAAGATTCAGCAGAAAAAAGACTGACCCGTCTTCAACTAAATCCAACTAGAAGACCTCAAGCCAACAGGTCTCGTTAGGCATATGATGGAACTGGCTGGACCTGCATTAGCAAATAGCGCAAAAGTCCGTACCCTTTGGCTCCAACGTTTACCCCAGCATGTCCAGGCAATCCTACCAGCTCTCACGGATAACGACATAAATCAACTGGCGTCTTCTGCTGACAAAATTACAGACGTCTACCAATCAACGGAATGTGGCGCGATGGAACGGCTGAGCAAACCAAGCATATCAACATCTGAAAACACAGATTCTCGTTTATTACTCTAGCTACAGCAACAAATTTCTGCGCTCACACAAGAAGTGTCTCAACTGAAGATGTCACAAAACGATCGTTTTCCTACATTCCGAGGACGGTGAAATCAGAGCACTCGTAGGAATTATTCTTACCAGAAATCATCTCGCGGTCGATCGCCCAAAAGAAACTCAGATGGGTACTGCAGTTTTCACAGTAGATTCAGAAAAAAAAGGTCTACAAATGCTACCAGCCTTGCTCTTTTAAAAGGAAGAATTCGGGAAACGACAACGGAACCTCTCAGTAGGGACGTGCGAGATTCTGAGTAACACATGTCGTCTCTTCGTTTACGATCTACAAACTCGACAGAAATTCCTGGTGGACATAGGGGCTGATGTCTCGGTCATTCCTAGGAACCCCCTATATAATAAGAACACTATCACTTCCGATAACTGCCCAACTACGTTGTATGGAGCCAATGGAAACCCTATCAAGACATCTGGAACAAGCACAGTCGAACTCGATTTCGGTCTACGCCGAGCATTAAAATGGCGTTTCATCGTCGCCGACGTCTTAAGACCAATCCTAGGTGCAGACTTCCTTCATCACTTTAATTTGACGGTAAATCTAAAAAAGCAATTATCGCATATCAGTCAACTGGATTATTGATCGAAGGAGTAACGTACAAAGAACCTTCATCTGGTATTTCCACAGTATCCTCATCACAGAAATATCATAACATTTTAAGCAAATACCCTAACTTAACGAGACCTAACATGAAGATTCCGGATATTAAAAAACACTCTGTGACTTACTGCATGGAAAAAAAGGACCCCCCGTTCTGTCCTGCCCATAGACTAGCACTTGCCTTACTAGAAGCAGCCAAACGAGAATTAAAACTTTTAATAGAACAGGGAATGTGTCGACCTTCCAAGAGCAACTGGGCCAGTCCATTACATATGGTAAAGAAGTCCAATGGAGAAAATGGCGTCCAGTAGAGACTACAGGCGTTTGAACGCAAAAACTCTCCCTAACAAATATCCCATTCCCAGCTCCACGACTTTGCCCACAAACTATCTATGGCGAAGATCTTCCCAACAATTGATTTGGCGCGGGCATACCACCAGATACCCGTAGAACCTGAGGACATACCTAAAACAGCTATTATCACACCATTTGGATTGTATGAATTTACTTCCATGCAATTCGGGTTATCTAACGCGGCGCAGAGTTTTCAACGCTTTATGCACGCCATTACCAGGGATCTGGATTTTTGCTTCGTTTATCTGGATGACATACTAATTGCCTCCGCAAACGAAGAAGAACAACAAAAACATTTAAACACATTATTTAAACGTAGCTGACAATGGACTTATCATTAACATTCAATTTGGTGCCACAACTGTTAACTTCCTTGGACAAACAATTACTCCAAAAGGCGTGACTCCTATCAAAGAAAAAGTAAAAGCCATAACAGATTTTCCGCTACCTAAAACTGCGAAAGGTTTACGTCGCTTTTTAGGTATGTTAAACTATTACAGAAAGTTCCTACCTAACGCTATTCCCTCTCAAGCGAAGTTATTCGATTGCATAACTGGGTACCAGTACTTGGAACCAGGAGTTAACGGCGGCATTTGAGGATTGTAAAAACCACCATGAATGCAGCATTACTAGCTCATCCGAAGCCCAACGCAAAAATTGCCATCATGGTAGATGCAAGAAGGACGAAATTTCATAATTTATACGGATCACAAGCTGATAACCTTTGCCTTTTTTTTTTAAAACCAGTGCATCTACAAAATTTCGTCGCTACCACGTCGAAGCCCTCGTTTCACAATGCAGGCCAAGGAAAGTGCTGGCATCTGCTTCACGCAGGAGCAGTTCGCGGAACTAATGAACTCCATGAAGCGGATGCAGTCGGAACCAAGACGTACGGGTACATTTACCACCTGTACGGCACGCTTCGATGGTACCAGAGACAGGAGTGCGGTCGAGAGTTTTATTGCCGCCGCATCCATCTTCAAGTGCGCCGAGAACATCAAAGACGCATGCGCTCTGGAAGGATTACCACTGCTGCTTACGAAAGACGCCGCCGCATGGTGGCTCGGCATAAAAGGAGAAGTACGAGACTGGGAGAGCGCAATGAACCTCCTCAGGCATGCTTTCGCCCCTAAGAAGCCAGCGTACAAAGTGTACACAGAAATATTTTTATGCAAGCAAGACGCATTAACATCAACCGATGTGTTCATTGCTAAGCAGCGGGTGTTACTCGCGGAGCTACCACCGCCCAGCCATCCAGAGAAGGTCCAGATAGACCTAGTATTCGGACAACTGAATATCCGGATACGAGACAGAGTGCCGCGCGAAGCGATCAATACCTTCGCTGAACTACTGCAAAAAGCCCGTGCAGCGGAAGAAAGCCTGTACGAGAGCACGAAGACCGTCCCACTACGTGCGATGGAAAACAGAACAGACGGCCGCCTACGCTGCACTAACTGCCGCAGATTTGGGCACCGTTCCGAGGAGTGCCGTTCCCGCTACGATACAGGAGCGTACGTAAAGCACACTCCTCCAGTCAAGAAGCTGGAGACACCCAGTGATGCGAAGTTCGCATACTACGGTTGCGGTAAACCAGGCGTTGTAAGGAGCAAGTGCCCGCAGTGCAGCCAAGGGAGAATAGACACCCCTCACCCACGAGCCGATTTTTGCTCGATACATGAAGTAGGCCTTCCCCGAGCGAGACCTATACTACACATCGGGATTGGAAACTTCCTGGGCACTGCTCACGTAGACACCGGAGCAAAATTGAGCGTAGCGTCAGCTGAGCTACACCGGCGGCTAATCGCTCAAAATTTCAAAACCCAGCAAACCATCATGGATATCGTATTGGCGGATGGAGTTCCTAAACGTCAGGAGGTCGAGACAATAGCCGCCACCTTGACACTAAGAGGCCGGAAGATACCCACCAGTTTTATCGTGCTCCCAGGAGGACACAAGAATCGAACACTCCCAGGCGTCAATTTTATCGAAGACGCGGGGATCGATATAAACATTCCCCAGCGCGCATGGGCATTCACTGACAGCCCCGAAGTACGGTATATGCTGCACATGGAAGATGACGTCATACCACCAAACCGAGGTATCCGACAACGGCAAAAGACTGGTGAGATAGGAGAAGTGACAGCACATAAACTCCCTAAGGTTCTCCTGCCCACCCCACCAGTACAAGACAATGAATGCGAGATCTACGTGCCGCCGTTCATGAGTCCTCTCCCACAGACACCGCCTAAGGTTCGCCTGCCCGCCCCACCAGTACAGGACAATGAATGTGAGATCTACGTGCCACCGTTCATGAGTCCTATCTCACAGACACCGCCTCGCACTGACATTTGGGCTAAGATGATAGCCCTGAATGAGCTGTTTCCTGAGGACGCGATGGAGGAAGACGCCCTAAGGGAGGTAATGATACGCTCTTATCGGCTCTTCGATGACTCCCCAAGAAAACCCAGAAATGAAGTGGAGTTCTGTACCTTGGACGCCGAAATACTAAGCCTCCGACCAGATGAAGCCACCCACCTTATACCTACCCAGAGGGACCAGCTGGACCACCTGCTGTGTGACAACGCCGCTGTCTTCTCGGCCACCCTGTCATCTACGACAAAAATTGAGCACCGAATCGAGACCGGACAACACCCGCCGATTTCAGTAGCCCCTTACAGGATCTCGCCAGCCCGCCAAGCAGAACTCCGCGCCGAGATTAACAGTATGTTAATCCAAGGTATTACAGAAGAAGCAGATTCACCGTGGGCCGCACCTGTGGTTATGGTGCCCAAAAAAAGACGGAAACAAGCGCATCTGCATTGATTTTCGCCTCCTCAATGCAATAACGGTACCAGACGTGTACCCCCTGCCCAAAATGGATGACCTGCTACACTCAGCAAAGCAGTCAAACTTTATGTCTACAGTAGACCTACGATCTGGCTACTGGCAGATCAAGATACTGGAGAAAGACCGTGACAAGACGGCCTTTATAACCCCATTCGGACTCTACCGCTTCTTGAAGATGCCATTTGGACTTCGCAATGCGCCCGGGACGTTCCAGCGTATGATTGACCGACTTAAGATCGAGCTAGATGAAGTCAATATCCTAGCATACCTGGACGATATAATCATACTTTCGCCCACCTTCGATAAACACCTCGCCGAGCTACAACAAGTGTTCACCAAACTACGAGAATTTAATCTCAATGCAAATCGAGTTAAATGTCACTTCTGCTGTCCAAGCATAAAATATCTAGGACACGTAATTCCCCCCGGAGGAATCAGCACCAATCCGGAGAAGATAGAGGCGATCTCTAAAATGAAGGAGCCAAACAATGTCAAACAGCTACAGACATTTCTTCAGACATGCTCCTGGTATAGGCGATTTGTACCCGAGTTCGCTAAAACCGCCAAGCCACTCAGCGACTTGATAAAGAAAGACGCCACCTGGGAATGGAAATCCCCACAGCCGAATGCTTTCGACACCCTGAAAGCACTACTCACTAGCGCTCCCATACTACGACAAGCCGATGGAAGCAAGGAATTCATCATAAAATCGTACGCAAGCAGCTACGCAATAGGAGCAGTTTTGGTCCAGGGGGAGAGACTAGAAGAACACCCGGTAGAATACGCGAGCCGCCTGCTACTACCAGCGGAGAGGAACTATTCTACCACAGAACAAGAAGCCCTAGCAGTCGTATGGGCAATTGCAAAGTTCCGAGGATACATTGAAGGGACAGCAATCACCGTGGTTACCGACCACCAAGCTTTAAAATGGTTAATGACGTTAAAGTCTCCCACAGGTCGCCTTGCAAGATTGGCTCTGCAGCTTCAACCCTACAACCTGAAAACCCAGTACACACCTGGACGCTCAAACCTGGTGGCGGACACACTATCACGGCCACCATTACTGGAAGACCCACCCTCTATTTGCGCACTATGCACGATAACCCTCGACGTTCCAGTACGCAACGCGGCTGACATCCGCAGAGAACAATTGAAAGACACTGTATTGAAGAAAATTATCGAGTGTTTTGAAGCCAACAATCCAAACAAAGACCTTAGTTACTGGACAACTAAGGGCTACCTGATGCAAAACGGTGTATTGTACCGATATGCACCCGATATCGAAGAAGAGGACGCTCAACTAGTCGTCCCCGAGCATGAGCAACACCAAATACTCATGGCCTATCACGATGCCCCTACCGCTGAACATTACGGAGTAGAACGCACGATTCGAAGAATTGCCAGACGATACTTTTGGAAGAATATGCGGACCTACATACAGAAATACGTCAAGAACTGTCTGGAGTGCCAGAGGTACAAGCCATCAAACCTAAAACCCGCCGGCCTCCTACAGACTTCAGTAATGAACCAGAGGTTTGAAACAGTAGCCTTCGACCTCTTCGGACCACTCCCAACTTCCGAGGTTGGGAAGAATTGGATCTTCATCATTGAAGACGTGGCCACACGCTGGATAGAGCTATTTCCCCTCAAAGACGCGACTGCCGAGACCTGCGCCCGCGTCCTGATTGATGAAGTATGCCTACGCTATGGGACCCCATGCCGACTGATAAGCGTCAACGGTACCCAGTTCGTGAGTGCCGTGATGCAGCAGATGGCTTACTGCCTGGACATCAAGCACACCTTCACACCAGCCTACCACCCAGAGGCCAATCCTGTCGAAAGGAAAAATCGAGACCTCAAACCACAACTAGCCATCCTGGTTGGCACAGAACACCGAAAATGGGCCGAAAGCCTACCATCATTGGAGGGGACCCACCACTTTCCCAACGGCGTTATAAGGAAACATATGGTTTCCTCCTTCACCGCACACGTCAAGACTCTACTTTTTTTGAACGAAGCTACATTTATTTGAACGACTCTAGACCTTCAAATGTCCATGCTTACGGGTTTAGTAAGCAGTATGCAAGTACTTACATTAACATTATACAAAAGATAAATAGAAGTAGCAGCCCGTGGAATAATTCTTCTGAAATAGGTAACATCAAAAAGAGATAATAGTGTTAGTAAAAGAAAAGAAAAAGAAAAATAACGGCTATGACCAGTCGAAAAAACCTTCTGTAAATAAAATTAGTAATGAGGAAAAAACAGTTATATGATTATGTTATAATGTAAGTAATTACTATAGTAGCGGAAATAAAATAAAATATATTTAAAAAAAAAGCCAGAGAAAGTATTTCATAGACCACCGAGCAGTCCCAATGAGAATGCGTATAGCTATCGGCCCAACCGCAGATGATGCCCGAAGTCCGCGTCCTTTAGCCGGTTCCCCGATTTTGCCTCGAAGAAATGTACTTGGGAGAGAAGGGGAAGTTTTTGAAGACCTTGAGGAAAGATGAGCGTCGGGTTACCGGAGGGGGGACGGAAGGACATCGAGACCGCACGGTTACACCTCAGGCCAACGCAAGTCGATGGGGGAGGCGCGGGCGGATCGCGGGAAGACCGCTCTGGTGTGTGTTCGCCTGGCAATGTGCATGGACAGGGTCTATCCCACCCCCTTTCTATGGGGGAACGACGATACATAACATGCACAGTTCAGTTGCGCCACCAAAGAATGGAAACCAAAACTAATCAAGAAAAATAGAAAATAATAAGAGCATTTATACATGTAAAACATAATTACAGAATCAGTACAGAGTGATAATGTATCAAGCGATACTGTCATCACTACCATCGCTCACCAAGATGACCTATCGAGGTAAAAACATAAATCATTGTTAGCAGAGACCAGAGAAGAAAAAAAAAATAGTCAAACGTAATCAGTTATTTATAGGTCACATAAGTTATATTATAGATAGTTCAAAGCATATTCACTAAATAAAGAGTAATAGAGGAGGACCGAAGAAGACGGGAGCAATACGTGTAGCACCTGAAACAAAGATGAATTTAGTCTAGGTCGGCGACTCTAAGTACAGACCATCTCTCTACCCAGGACTTGACAAACTTTTTCAAGCATTCTAAACTCTCTTTGTTCGACACAAGGTCAGCATTCCACGCTGGTCTTGTTATTCCGCGCAAACCATCCAACATTTCCTCTCGTACTTCCTTCATCAACTCGCAGTGCCACAGAATATGCTTGGCGTCTTGGTTAGTATCACCACATGCGCAGTTTGGGTGAGGAAAGAGGGTCAAGCTATGAAGCCGACCCCTGAACTCCCCATGCCCAGAAAGCATCTGCGTCATGTAGTGATCTAGTTTAATGTATGCCCCTTCCATTCTGAATTTAACTGAAGGAAAGAAGGAGAAAGTCCATCTGCCCTTCGTCGACCTATCCCATCGCTCTTGCCATACACCCAGCGTCCTCTCACGCATCGTTTTGAGCAAGCCAGGGAGGGCCACTACTCCTTCCGGTGTCAGCTCGACTCCCAGGTGGACAGCAGCCCTGCCTCTAATAAGTTCCTTTTTGGTCAATATTTCCCTAATTTCAAGGTCAATCGGCAGAACGCCGGCCAGAACCGGTAATGCATCTGAGGCCACAGTCCTATAAGCGCCCAAGAGCGCCAACAGAGGAGTCCGCTGACCCCGTTTAAAAAAGCCTACTATCAATACGCTTCGCCATGAATACCGCGTTCTTCCAAAGCACCGGATACTCCGCTGCCTATCTCACATTTGGACGTGAGCTAAGGTCAGCCGATGACGTCGGAAGAGACTTGAGAAGCATTATCTTATCGGAAAACTTCATCCCCGAGATAACGCCGCATCTGCTATAACTAGCCGATACCCTACGTCTTGTCAGGACCCACAATGATGAGAAACAAGACAAACAAAATAATTACGTGGATAACAAGAGGCGAGAAGACCCCCATTACCAGCCCGGGGATCACGTCTTTGTCCATTCCCACGCTCTTAGCAAAGCTGCAAGAGGCTTCAGCGCAAAATTAGGACCACGACGCGATGGCCCCTACCTGATCCTGAAGCAACATGGACCAACGAGCTACGAGGTAGCTTCAATGGAAGCACCAGATGTCTCGCTAGGCACCTACCACACCTCAGCACTGACTCCATACCACGGGCACTTGACACCGCTGCCCGCTCCGGTTATTCCTCTGCGCAAACGAGGTCGACCAAAGAAGAATAAGTAGCCGCCACGCTCCTACAGATCTGGATCATCGACGGGACGTTCCTCGATCCAGAGGGGGAGGATGTAGCGCGCCGTTTTTAGGCTTGCCACTACACCATCTCTTTCCCCCGTACAGCGCCATCCTGCTCACCCAAAACTAGGCAAACCAGGCTGCGCAGACGCCTTCTGCGCATTTCCTACTCTCGAGTCGCTACATAAACCACGCCCCGCAACAAGGAATGGCCTATATAAAGAGCTGCGAGCCTTAAATTAAACCAGTTCGTCTGTAGCTCGCTCTTGACTAGTACGCTCTCTTAGTTGCCCTTAAGGTTCCCTCCGATCTCTTGCTCAGTTAATTATTATTATTGTGAATTGATACATTGTAACTATTTTTACTATATGTGATCTGTAAATTTACTTTAAATAAATAACATTTTACCAACAATTGTGTTATAAATATCTTTTTATATGTACGTATTTTAATTTACTTAACTATGTAGGAGGCTAGATAACAACTCGTCTTGCAGCTCTCAAGCGCATGGATTATTGGAATTCTAGCCCCCCAATAAATTAAATTAAATATTTTTTTATATGTACGTATTTCAAGATTATCAGAATATACATAATTACTCTCTTGCTTCAACATTTGAACCTAGAAATAAGAAATAGCTACCAACTGCTCTTGTTTAATAAACAAATAATAATGCCTGCTGCCGACACAATCGTATTGCAGTCCTACTAGAGGTAATGCAATAGCATTGCACTCTTATGTATTTAGTAATCTACTTAACATCCTTAGTCTAACTTAATCTAACTTAATCTATGGAGTTTTTCATAAGTAACCAAATATTTTTGTCCTACAAAAAGTTTCAAAAATCGATATCTAGATTGTGTTTTTCACACAAAACTAAGTGTATCACATTAGAATAGTGGATCGTTTTCCTATTAATAAATAATCACAGTGAGAACAGATATACTATAAGAATGAATTTAAAAACAAAATCTTGAAATTAACATGACAAGTGATATTTGAATTTGAAACCATTTGAATTTGAATTTGAAGTTTGAAGTCAAGTGACATTTGAAGCCATAGACAAAAAGTTAACAGAATATTCTACCATTCTAACATCTACCTACATCTAATAATAATCCATAATATTATAATAGAACAAGAAAACTCTGCCCAACAACTCCTGGCAAAGGCAACCTCTATTTTAAACCTATTAAATATCATCATAATGGACACATCAAACAAATAGCAAAACTCGCCCCTAAATTCACCGATCTATTGGGTAATGTCGGTCAAATGGGTGTAAAGTTAGGGAGCCTTAAAGGAGAATTGAAGACCTACAAATATATGTCTTCAAATCAAACATCCGAAAATGGGAACAGAACGTATAGTTCGATTACGTCCAACCAAGTCCTCCCGAAATATCCACCAAACACAAGAAACAATGCCCCTATACTTCCTGCAAGACCAGCCGTACTTATCTTCCCCAAAGATGACAAGTCACTTCCTTCCAGCAGTACTCTTGAAACTCTCAAAACCTCAACTAGCCCATCATCTTTGGGAATTACAATCACGGGGGTACGAGAAATAAGGAACGGAGGTGTAGTCGTGAATCCAAGTACCGATGCGGAGGCCATAAAACTTGCCAATGCACCGACCCTATCCGATGCTGGTCTGAAAGCAGCAGTTTCTTCGCATAAACTCCTCGGATAGCTATCCATGGTCTATCTCAAGTTGTGCCCCTCGAGAACATCATCTTGGCAATCCACCAGCAAACACACGAAGAAACCGGTCTACAAATTAATGAATTGAAAGATAAATTGCAGTTCTCTCACAAAGTAGGACCTCGTACCGGATCGTGCACTCATGTCTTCAGAGTTCCTCCTTCTGTTCGTCACTCCCTCATTCGCTTCTCTAAACTGGCTATGAACTGGCAAATACACACCGTAAGGGATTGGATCGACAGTCTAAAATGTGGACACTGTCAACTTTACGGCCATACGGCGTCGAAAATGTGCTACCTGCAAGTTCTTCAGAAAACCGTCCACACACAACACTGGCTCCCCTGACTGTCCTGCCCGCCAAGCCGCTGAGAGACGCGAATTATCTCGAGCCAATGTTTTAGGCTGAATCAGAATCGACACCTTATTAATACTAACTTTTCCACCTTTCATCAAAATATTCGTGGTCTCAATACTAAGCTAAACTCCTTTAGATGCTCCATAAATTTATGACCTTATGATTTTTTATGTTTTACTGAAACATGGCTATCAGACAACATTGCTTCAACAGAACTTGGAATACATGACTACATTATTTTTTGCTGTGACCGCTCTTCCTCTTCTAACAAGTGTAAAGGAGGTGGGGTAATGATATGTATTAAAAAAATACTCTTACCACATTCTTGAATCGTCTACTAATGTATCTGAACAATTATTATTTATTAAGGCCGATTCCTTACTTATTTGTGGTGATTATAATCTTCCTTAAATAGTGTGGCTTAATGATAGTCATGGTGTGAAAACTCCTAATAATGTTTCCATTCATGCTTCCATAATAGTAAATTACTTTGCCTTCCTGAATATGTACCAATTAAACACGATCAATAACTGTGGAGGTTACTGTCTTGATCTAATATTTACCAATATGCCTAGCGTATGTGTATGTGAAGCTACTGACTCAATATTACCAATAGATAAATATCATCCACCACTCGATATTAACTTCACTAATCCTTTCAAAAGTGACACTCTGAAATCAGCAGTTACATTACACTACAAATTTAACAAAGGTGATTATACTGGCATGAATAGGTACCTTGCCCAATATGACTGGGCAGGTATGTTATCAAACAACAATATTAACGATGCTGTATTTAAATTCTATAACTCATGCTATAGATTTGTTCGTTCCAAGGGGAACTTATTCCCAGCCTAAATTTCCTATTTGGTTCAGTATGAAACTAAAGCATTTGATTAAGGAAAAAAAGAAAACACACAAGTTATTCAAATTAACGAACAACTTAGCGCTTTATCAAAAATTTTCTCAGTTAAGAGAATTATCCAAAATTGAATCTAACTTGTGTTACAAATCTTATATTGAACTCACTGAGACAAAATTAAATCTTAACCCTAAACAATTTTGGAAATTTATTAAACAAAAACGTATTGATAACGATCTTCCTTCAAGTTTATTTTTTAATGAAACTCACGCCACCAACGATTTCGATATTGCCAACCTTTTTGCTGAATATTTCTCCTCTGTCTATACTGATAAAATATGCACCATCCCTCCACTTAAATATGCTAATTTTATTGACCTTAATAATTGCGAAATCACACTTGTAGATGTTTTCAATTACTTAAAAAATCTTCCCAGCAAAACAAGCACTGGTCCTGATGGTATACCTGAAATATTATTGAAAGAAAGTAAATCTGTTGTATCTAAGCCGATTTGTTTATTATATAACTTATCACTATCATCTGCCACTTTTCCGGATTCCTGGAAAATTTCCTATATACGACCTATTTTTAAATCGGGTAATAAGTCGAACGTAGAAAACTATAGACCTATATCGATGTTATCTCATATTCCTAAAATCTTTGAATCTATAATCACAAAGAAAATAAGACCTATTTTCAAAAATGTACTGATTGAGGAATAGCATGGCTTTAGATCTGCTAAATCTACCACTACAAACTTACTCTCCTTCACCAACACCGTAGTCAATGTCCTAGAAGATAAATCACAAGTAGATGTTCTATATACCGACTTTTCTAAAGCTTTTGACAAAGTAAAACACGCTATCCTCATGGCCAAGCTATATGCTATAGGTATACGAAACCCATTGCTATCTTTCTTTAATTCTTATTTAAGCAATGGAAAACAAAAATTTAAAATAAATAACATTGAGTCTATTATTATTGAAGTAACATCCGGCGTACCGCAAGGAGCACATTTAGCCCCGCTTCTCTTCAACTTGTTTATAAATGACATTATTCGTATTTTCTCTCACACACGCTTTTGGCTTTTTGCTGATGACAAAAAGAACCTAAAAATAATCAAAAACTACCATGACTGCCTTCTTTTCCAATCAGATATTGACTTTTTCAATGACTGGTGTAAAATTAATTGCTTGGAACTAAATGTCGAAAAGTGCAAAATTATGTCCTTCTACAGATCTAAAAATCCGATTGTTTTCGAATACAAATTAAATAATAATTGCCTAACAACTGTTCAATCTATTAAAGATCTTGGTGTCTCTCTTGATAGCAAGCTTTCTTTCCGGGAACATATAAATATGATTTTTAATAAATCTCTCAAGCTACTTGGTTTCATCACTAGAACCACTTCTGACTTCAAAAACATAAATACCCTAAGAACTCTTTACTGCTCCTTGGTTCGCCCCCATCTTGAATATGCTTGTATTATATGGTCTCCTTTTTATGCTGTCCATATTCGTCATATTGAATCCGTTCAACATCGGTTCCTAAAGGGAATTGCTTGGAGGCTAGGATTAGAGCGAGGCAATTACTCGTATGCTGAAATTGAACAAACTCTAAACCTTTCTCCTTTAGAAGACCGTCGGATAAAATCTGATCTCATTTGTTTCTTCAAAATTATTAACTGTTTAATCGACTCGCCTACATTACTACAACTCATCACATTTAATATACCTTCTCGTAGACTCAGAAATAAAGACCTGCTTTTCCTCAATCAGCACTCGACTAACTATGGTTATAACTCACCACTGTCCAGAATGTGTAGACTGGTCAACTCACGTCAAGACCTTGATTTTTTTGGTATTAGCTTAAATGATTTCTGTGGCTCTTTAAACAAATGAAGATATGTAATATTCACACTAATTTTTGAAAGGTCTTGACGTGACTTGACACTTATTTTTTCTTCTATTTTCACTGTTTGTCTTTGCTTTCATGTACCATCCGAATCCTTACATTGTTCATTTCTATACTTCGTGATACTTTGTTTTAAATTGGACGTAAGTCCGTAAATAAATAAATAAATCTAACTTAAGCTAACTTAATATTATTTTAAGTATGGCAACACTGGTACTCTGTGCCTTCTACCAGATTTTCATTTCGGTAGGCGGGTATAGGTACCGCCGCCATGGGAACCATTTATTGGATGACCAACACCTCTGCCACAGGTCACCCCAAGTGGTTCGCTACGTTTGGTGACTTAGCAGGGGCGCCCGGGTTCTTGGGGTTATGTTTGTCCTGGTCTTGATGGTGGGTGCGTCGGCCCACATTCTGCCTGGCGGGCCGGATTGAGAGATGCTGGTTGAGGGAGACCCTTTACAACCGGTTTCCGCTGTCCGGGCCGCTCGGTAGTACAGGGGCCCGACCCTCAGGCTCACGACTGAGGGTGGGCTGCCCCATCAACGAGTGTGAAACCCCCGCCGCTGCTGTTGTGCCGGTTTGTGACCCAGCAGCAGCGTTTGGGGCGCATTGGGCGACCTCTCCAGCCGGACCCTGCCCATCGCCTTGCACCGCAGTGGGTGGATTGGATTCATTCGTTCATCACTCTTGGACACTCTGATCCCCAGCTTCCTATCCACCCCTTTACCATACCTTTTCCTCCCCAAACCTTCCTTCCCCCACATCCTATCATAAAAATAAATAAAAAATCATAAAATCATGACAACACAATCAACACAAATCAACTTCATTACAGCTTCGAGTAGTAGGAGACCCCGGCGCAGGCCAAAAATGTTGGTGAATTACATCAACATTCGCGGCCTGCATACCAATATTAACTGTCTACCACCACCTTTTTTCTCAATGCCCCAACCTACTATTCCTGCCTGAAACGCAGATAGCTGAGCCTGTAGACGCCTCCTATCTGGACTGCCCGGGCTTCACCCTCGCAAACAAGTTCAAACCTAAAGGAGGTGTCGTCTCTATAATCGATCTGACGTCAAATGTGTGCGACTGTTGAATCTGGAAAACTCCAGATTCGACGTAATGTGGGTACGCGTCAATCTTGCCAGTACGGTAAGATTCTACGCATGCTTATACCGCTCACCGAACCTTAGCAAATCAGACACGTCCGAGCTCTTCAAACATTTAAGCTACACTATCGATGACCTCTTGCCCCGCTACCCTACGGCGGAGTTTGTGGTCCTGGGGGACTTCAATGTTCATAACGAACCTTGGTTGAAGTTCTCAGGATCAACAGACTCGGCTGGACGATAAGCGGAATCCTTTGCCCTTTGCTACGGATTGGAGCAAATGGTTCGGGAGCCTGCAAGGGTTTCTGATGTCCAGACTCACCGTTCCAATCTCTTAGACCTATTTTTAACCACTGTGCCACACGGTTACAAGATTGAAGTCACAGCGCCTCTAGAATCGTCCGACCACTGCCTGGTGACGACATCAATCCCTGTAAACTCCAGACCGCCAAACGAGAGGCTGAAGATAAAAGTGTGGCACTATAGGTCAGCAGATTGGTTCGGTCTGCGGGCACATTTTAATGCTTTCCCGTGGTCAGCTGACTGTTTTTGGACTTCGGATCCCTCAAGATGTGCCCAGGAAATTGGTGAAGTCATCACATCCGCGATGGATGGCTTCATTCAATCTACTGTTAAGGAAACTGGTGTAGGCTCAAAGTCATGGTTCAGTCGACAATGCGCTGAAGCAGTGCGACAAAAAAACGCGGCTTACTGAGCCTACAACACACCTAGAACATCCGAAGACAGAACAGCTTACAACAAAATGGCAAAGGAAACCAAGAGAATCATAAATAGGTCAAAGTTGGAGCACGATCAGCAGATCAGCAGAAAGCTGGCTGCATGCCCGCATGGCAGCAGGCAATTCTGGTCGCTTATGTTTACTCCATGTTTTACGAGGGCTAAATGTTAATAAAGCTAGTGGGTCTGATGGAATACCTGCCTGGTACTGAAAAAGTGCGCTGCAGAAATAGCTCCAATTTTGACGAAGCTTTTCAAAATGTCCCTGCAGACTGGCTCTGTGCCCTCTGGTTGGAAAAAAGCGGTTATCCATCCTATTCCAAAGAAGGGTGACCGTTCCAACCTTGCCACCTACTGCCCCATAGCGATCACATCAGATCTGTCTAAGGTGATGGAACGTGTGATCAACGACAAACTGCTCACATACCTCGAGAAGAACAAAATTATTAACGATCGTCAATACGGATTCTGGCGGAACCGCTCGTGCGGTGATCTTCTCGCGTACGTGACGTATGTTTGGGGATGGTGCCTGGAACGTTTCGGTGAGACTCAAACGGTTGCACTGGACATTTCCAAGGCCTTTGACCGGGTTTGGCACCGAGGACTTGTCAACAAATTGCCTTCTTGCGGACTTCCCGCATCCTTGTGTACGTGGATTGCCAACTTTTTGAGGGAGAGGTCAATTCAGACGGTAGTCAATGGTTTCACCTCTTTCTCACACTCGATAAATGCTGGCGTCCCACAGGGATCGGTTCTGTCTCCGACTTTGTTTTTGTTGCACATCAACGACCTAACATAACTTACTAGGTAAAATGTTTGCGGATAACTCAACCCTTGATGACCAAGGTGCTGTCCCGACGTCAGTTCCTCACTGCGGTTTTCGTATGAAAAAGCTGAGGATCCGGCATCGGGAAGTACTCCATGTTTTACGAGAGCTTGACGTTAATAAAGCTAGTCGGCCTGACGGAATACCTGCCCTGGTACTGCAGAGGTGCGCTGCGGAAATAGCTCCAATTTTTACGAAGCTTTTTAAAATGTCCCTGAAGACTGGCTCTGTGCCCTCTGGTTGGAAAAAAGCGGTTATCCATCCTATTCCAAAGAAAGGTGACCCCTCCAACCCGGCCAACTACCGTCCCATAGCGATCACATCAGTTCTGTCTAAGGTGATGGAACGTGTGATCAACGACAAACTGCTCACATACCTCGAGAAGAACAAAATTATTAACGACCGTCAATACGGATTCCGGCGGAACCGCTCGTGCGGTGATCTTCTCGCGTATGTGACGCATGTTTGTGGGCGATGCCTGGAACGTTTCGGTGAGACCCAAACGGTTGCACTGGACATCTCCAAGGCCTTTGACCGGGTTTGGCACCGAGGACTTGTCAACAAACTGCATTCTTACGGACTTCCCGCATCCTTGTGTACGTGGATTGCCGACTTCTTGAGGGAGAGGTCGATTCAGACGGTAGTCGATGGTTTCACCTCTTCTTCATACTCGATAAATGCTGGCGTCCCGCAGGGATCGGTTCTGTCTCCGACTTTGTTTTTGTTGCACATCAACGACCTTTTGTCATGTGCACCAATTCACTGTTATGCGGATGACAGTACAGTTCATGATAGCTTTTTGTTTGACAAGCCCCCAAAGGGCTCACAAACTCCAACAGCTCGCAGGGATTTGGAGCAAAGAATGGACGGTTACCTCGAGAGTGTTTTCTCTTGGGGTAAAAATAATCTCGTTGAATTTAATGTTTCAAAGACCCAATCTTGTCTGATTACGTCTAAAAGGGATCGAAATGAAAATCTAGTCTCTTTCAACGGAAGCAATCTTCCGAACAGGCCCTCCATTGATATGCTTGGTATAACCTTAAGTGACCAGCTCAGGTATGGGGGCTCTATCAAAGCCAGAGTAAATTTGGATTTGTAAAATGTATTTATGATGTTACCCGGGAAGCCATACTGACTAACTATGTAACAGCTACATGTCTAGATCATATCTATGTAAGAGAGAGAGAGAGAGAGAGAGACAAATGAAATCAGCTCATGCGTATGTGAAACAATAATAGCGGACCACTACCTTATCGCAACCACAATTCGTTTCTATACTTATGCGACAGGTATCTCCAATAAATCGAACCATACGAAATATACTGTAATATTGGAAAAAAACTGGATATACTAATTGGAGTGAAATACTAAGCATAACGGAACCTAACTTAATATATGAAGACATTAAATCTAAATTTAAATATATTTACGAAAAAGTACCATAACAAAATCAAATACAAATAAAAATCGTAAAAACCAAAAACGCTGGATAAATTATAACCTCATTGAAAATATACAACTACGTGACACACTATGGAGAAAATGGAAAAACATGCCGAACAATAAAATATATGAAATAGAATTCAAGAAATACAGAAATAAACTAAATAAAAAAAATATTAAACACAAAAAAAAAAATTATAATGAAAAATTTAATCATTGCTTCAAGGATATTAAAAAAACATGGAATGAAATAAATCAAATATTGGGAAGGAAAAATAAATCCGATTGTGATGAAATCATATCTAAATATTTCTTAAAATCTCAAACGGTGGATGTGGCGGCAGAAAACTTTGCAAATTTCTTTGACGAGGGTGTAAATCAGTTATTACACGAATGTACCGTTCGAGCGTCTGAGTGGAAGCAAGAACATTTGCAACATTCAATGTACTTACCAAGAGCTAATACAAAACAAACTGAATGCATTATCGGAAGAATGAAAAAATTCCAAGACACCGGGCGTGGATCTAATTCGCACGTTTGATCTAAAAAAACATGTAAAATTATTTAGTCCTATGATTACCCACCTAATTAACAGAATTATTGACACAAGCATCATTCCAGCTGAACTAAAATGCAGCATCATAAGGCCCATTTATAAAAATGGAGATCACACTGTAATAAATAATTATAGGCCCATTTCATTATTACCCGGATTAGAAAAAATCTTAGAAAAATATATTTCGATAAATTTGGATAAATATTTAAATAAATTGGGCATTATTGATGAATGTCAGTTTGGCTTCCAAAAAAAAAAGCTGTGATAAACTTCTCGAAAAATTTTCAAATTATATAAATTCACAACTTAACTCTAGAAAACATGTACTAGTATTATTTATTGACTTCTCAAAAGCTTTCGATACACTGAGCCACACACAATTAATCATGGTACTTGAATTCATAGGAATCCACGGTAAACTCCTATCATTTTTTCAAAAACTCTTTAACAAATAGAAAAATGTATGTGAATATTTTGAATAAAATGAGTAGTTTTAGATTTATCAAATCAGGAGTACCACAAGGGTCAATTTTAGGCCCAAAATTATACATTGTTTATGTTATTGCCTTGTCTAAACTTTTTAAGATAGCCCGTAGATTCATTTTTGCAGATGATACAGCACTAGTTGTATCTAATGAAAACCCGGAAATAGCTATTAAAGAATTACAAAGAGTCTTTAACGAGCTACTCAAATGGGCTCACGATGTAGGTCTAATTATTAATATCAAAAAAACTAAATGTGTGTATATAAGATCACCGAGCTTGAAAATGTGGAATTTACCTAAAATAATTGCACATAATTTTGAATGCGTACATAGGAAAATTGAAAATAATTGCCACTGTGAAAAAATTGATATTACAAATGAATACACTTACCTTGGCATAATCGTAGACAATAACCTCAAATGGGATAAACAAGTTATCAAAATCTGTAACCAGCTCCGATGTTTGGCGAGTAATTTTTATAAATTAAAATTTGTGTTGCCTCGATGCACTCTCAAACTTATATATCATTCGATGATCGAATCCATACTTAGATATGGAATTCGAACTTGGGGACATTCGAGCATAATTAATATTAAATTCATTAAAAATTTGCAAACTGCTATAATTAAAAAAAAAGTTAAACCTAGCATTTACAAACAAAGAAACAACTTAAAATTATTGTATGGGTCTGAGGGCCTACTTCCAATTAAAGGGCTTCTCTGGTATCTTTTAATTATGGATAATTCGGGAGAAAGCGCTTATAAAAAGTAATTGGTGCATAGTCACACAACAAGATTTACTGAAAATAAAGGCCTAAAAATACCACGAATATCAAATAAGTATGGTACCAGAACGCTAGAATATATGATACCTTTGATCTATAACATGTTGACTCAAAACATTAATTTTAAAAATAATGAGGAACCCTGCCCTAAACTGTCAAAAAAGTGGTTAATAAGTGAAAAACACATTTATCTAGCCTAAATCTTTTATTATGAATTAATATTGTAAATTAAGCTAATTTGTGTTATTTAATAATATCATACGATAGAACCTACAGATGGTCCCACAAGCTGATTTGTTACAGCTTTGTGGGACTACCCATATCTTTATATTGTATTAGATGTAATTATATTAAAATTTAATAAATAAATAAAAAAAATTAATAACAGATCACTTTGTATAAACCACTATATTATAAACAATATCTACATGTTTCGACAACAATGTTATCTTCATCAGGATATGTTAATATAAAGAAAAATAAATGACAAACAAGTATGGTCAAATTAGAATAAACTATAACATAGACAAAATATTAAAAAGTAGAGGTGATTAATTACTTACAAATCATAAAAATAGTTATACAAAATTAAATATAAAAATTATTTAAGGAAAAATAAAATTGCATTTAGATAATAAAAACTTTTAAGAACAAATAATTAAATAATTAGTCTTAATCAAAAAATCAATAATTATAATTAATTGTAAGTATTAATAAGAAAATAAATTTAAAAGACGGCTATTTTAAAAAAAAAATTAATAAATTAGAAAAACATATTAGACAACATAACATATATTATTATTATCCAATTGTAGTGCTCCTAGTTATAAGTTGGCTTCTACAATCAATAAATTAATTTTTTGGAACAAAATTTTTAATCCTAAATACACAATAAAAAATTCCCTTGAATTAATTGAAAAATTAAAATCTTTGGATGTACCTAAAAATACTATGTTAATATCATTCGATGTTGTTAACTTATTTCCTAGTGTTCCTCTTTTTGAAACTAAATTTATTATTAAAGAATTACTAGATTCTTCAAACATTGCCAAAAACTTTTCACAGGATTTATATAAAGTTTTTAATTTTATTTTAAAACAAAATTATTTTCTATTTGACAATATTATTTACAAACAAAAAGATGGATTAGCAATGGGTTTAAGCACTAGTCGCAGATATTTTTCTAAACAATTTTGAAGATAAACTTTTTAAAAGTCGTGCGTTATTATTAAAATATGTTTATTTTTGGAAAAAATATGTATATAATATTTTTTGTATATGGACTGGCACTAATAGACAATTAAATATATTTTTAAATTTCATTAATGAACTCAACAAAAAAATTAAATTTACCCTAGAAATTGGAAATAATGGCAACTTAAATTTTTTGGATTTAAATATTTCTATAATTAATAATAAATTTGAATTTAACATTTTTCGTAAAGATACATATATACAGATATCATTATACATGAAACATCTAATCATCCACATTCACAAAAATTAGCAGCTTTTCATACCTTGCTAAGTAGATTAATTAATGTTCCCTTATCTTTGAGTAATTTAAAAATAGAATTAAATACTATTAAACAAATTGCAATTAATAACGGTTATAATTCAAAATTAATAGACAATATGTTAAACAAAAAATATAAGAAAGAGTTTTTTAGATCTTTTGTTTATCCACACGTTGCTGAAAATGATAATAATTGGAGAAAATTTTTATTTTTAAATAATAACATTTCAATAAATAAAATGAAACAATGCAACTTTGTATAAACCACTTATAAAATGTGCAAATCCGACCGGTTTCGGAACAAACGTTCCTTCGTCAGGGAAAGCTTATACTAATTTAACAAAGTAATAGCTACATTCAAAAATATAATAACATTTCAAATTTAATAATTAAAAACATGCCTAATAATGTACAGCCAGCTTTTTCTACAAATAACAAATTAAAAAATTATATATTAAATAATAAGGATAAATGTGATTTTTTGAACAAATCTGGGGTTTATAAATTAATTTGTAATGATTGTAACTTTTTTATATTGGAAAAACTTCTTGAAATTTTAACATTAGAGTTAAGGAACATATAAGATGTTTAAATAATAATAATTATTCTGAATTCGCCAACCATATTTTGGAAACAAGTCATTCTTTTGATATTAATACAGGTCTTAAAATTTTACATACTAACACTACGGGCATACAATTGGATAACTTAGAAATTTTAGAAATTAGAAAAAGCATTAATAGTAAATTAAATATTATAAATAACCAAACATTTTTTTAAAATATCCATCTTTTAAATGTATGTTCTTATTAATACTTACAATTAATTATAATTATTGATGTTTTGATTTAGACTAATTAATTTAATTATTTGTTCTTAAAAGTTTTTTATTCTCTAAATGCAATTTTATTTTTCCTTAAATAATTTTTATATTTAATTTTGTATATAACTATTTTTGTGATTTGTAAGTAATTAATCACCTCTACTTTTCAATATTTTGTCTATGTTATAGTTTATTCTAATTTGACTATACTTGTTTGTCGTTTATTTTTCTTTATATTAACATATCCTGATGAAGATAACATTGTTATCGAAACATGTAGATATTGTTTATAACATAGTGGTTTATAACAAAGTGATCATTATGTAATTATTATTTACTTTAATTGGTGATTTTGTTTAGTTAATTAATTTTAATATTTAATTAAATGAAGACAATATAAGCGAAACTCAATCGAAAATCTGAAAACAGAAAAATCAGAAAAAGATATTGACACATCTGGGACACGAACCCAGGACCTCTCGCTTACCGGGCGAACGCGCTAACCACTGCGCCACCGTGTCGATATCCAATTCGGTCACTTTTAACTGTATCATACTTCGACTAAGAACCACCCACACTATCTTCATTTTTCTTAACGCATATACTATTGGCTGCTATCTTTATGTATGATTGCAAGATTCAAACCCGAACTAAATGCTCTCTAGATAGTGTCTGGATAAATCTTTATCCATTTTATTTAATATGCGCATCTATTGACTTTTCTGCAAGTCTAGGATGAATATTTTTATTTTTATTTTAACTTTATGAGTAAAACCTCAAATTGTAATATTTAATTAAATGAAGACAATATAAGCGAAACTCAATCGAAAATCTGAAAACAGAAAAATCAGAAAAAGATATTGACACATCTGGGACTGGGAATTAATTTTAGTTTTAGGAAACAATTGGTATGCAGTATTAAGAAAAAAGTATGTTATTACACATTGATTACGTAATAACTTTAATAGTGTTCATAATATTATTATGATATTAGTATGTACCCGATTTGGTGCTAAAAGGCAGCGTTTGAATTTCCTCTTCGTGGTAAATTTTCAGCAAAGTGGCCAAAGCTATAAATAATCTTAGACATGTATTATTTGCACATGTCTGTGTTGATATCCAATTCTCCTGAGCCCAGTTTTCCATCACAGCTAAAGCGTTTTTCCACTTCTGAAGAAGACTCTAAAGGAATTCAGATTAGGTTTATGTATTATTTTCAGCACTTTCCCGAAGGATTGTAACCAGTGATTCGTGAGCATATTGCAGTAAAAAATGTAGATGTCGTCTTGCTGTACGATGATTTTTGTTTTTTAATTAAAAACATTTTTCCATCACATGTCGCAAGAGAGTAGACCGGTACAGCCTAGCAGCAGATCACATGGTAAGCACTCCGTCTCATTCCAGCAACATGGTAACACGCAAAACAGCTCACGTATCACGTAATCCCGTGTGATTGAAAATATTTTTTTTAATAGAAAAAATAAATCATTGGACAGCAAAACGACATGTCCTTTTGGTACTCCAAATATGCGCAAAAATCGCTGGTTAAAATACTTTCGGTACATGCTGTTAAAGCCTGAAAAGTAGTCAAGTAACCCGCAACTCGGGAATATTTGTCTTTTAAGAACAATAGGAATGAAATATTTAGTGATATTTGATGTAATTAAATTGACGACTGTGCTGTTATCTACATAAATTTTCTGAAATTAATTAGTGACAATTATTATTCAATGTACCTGAATTAGGCGATATTTATATGCAACAAATTATCGTACACATCGCCAAAAATATGGAAAATATTAAAAAAGAAATTATATCCAAAATGGAAAAAATCACAGCTGAAACACAAAAAAGCATAGAATTTATAAGCAATCAATATGACGAGCTAATAAAAAAGATAGACCTAACTCTTAGTCAAAACAAAAAAATTGAAGATGAAATAGCAATCATCAAAAAAGATCAACAAGACAAAAATACCACTATAAAACATCTGGAAATAAAACTTTCTGAAATTGAAACAAAATTCCGCTCAAATTACTTGGAAATAGCCGGGATTAAACATTCAAGTGGCGAAGAGGCAGCTGAAATAGTTATAAGAGTTGCTGCAGCGGCTGGCGTAGAAATCAAATATAATGAAATAACCGAAGCTAAAAGAATACCGGACCGACGTACTGATGCTCCCCCCAAACTGCTGGTTCAGTTCAAGAACAAAACTGCACGTGACAACCGCATCGCCGCGAAAAGAAACATAAACTACGCTTCCATCAAAGGACTTACAGACGACAAGATTTACATTGGAGAAGAACTCTCCCCATATCACAAAGAACTTCTATGGCATACAAAAAAATTTGCTAAAGAAAAAAACTATGCTTATGTCTGGTACAAAGAAGGGAGAATCATGATGAGGCGCATCACGAACGATAAAATTATTTATATTAAACATGTAGATGATTTAAAAAAAATTACATAAAATATCGGGTAATTACCCTTACATATTTCCACACAATCTACACATCATTCAAAATGGATAATACTACCACAACATCTAACAAAACAAACTTATCAATATACCATCAAAATATTAGATCTATAAACAAAAACTTTGACCAATTCCTCATCGAACTCGACCTTACTAAAATCAAATATGACATAATTATCCTGACAGAATGTTGGCTAACACCTTACTATACTCCTAAAAACATCCCCAACTATACCCACCATCAAACCTCAAATCACTACAGACAAAACGATGGCATAGTAGCATATACGTTAAACAACACTCTTAACTCATTTAATGTCAAAGAAATTTATATTACTAACTCAAACTGTCTTCAAATAACGTACAATGTCAACACATGTATCATTGCACTTTACCGCTCTCCTTCTCAACCTAACATCTCCTCATTTTTGCGCGACATAAACTGCTATCTCACGGATCTACACATAATAAAGAACTTAATTCTAATGGGGGATCTTAACATTAACATTTTAAAAAACAACGAACATCCCCAATGCCAAGACTATCTAAACACACTGATGTTCCACGGAATGGAAAGCACAATAAATTCAGCAACACGATGTACGCCAAACTCCTCCTCCTGCATTGACCATATTATGGTTAAATCAACCAACCAATACACCTCCGAAATCCACATGTCATCAGTCACAGATCACTACGCTACCTCTTTCACAATGAGTTCCAAACACAACGTACAAAGCAAACCTCCAACTAAAACAACGAAGAAAACAATTAACTATGACAATCTTAACAAAACGATTAACTCCAAATCGTGGGACACACTCTATAACAAAACTAACATAGAGGAGGCCTGGAACTACTTCTTTACCTACCTACAAGATATCCTTGTCCAAAACACCAAAATCACCACAAACACCATTCCTAAAGCGATCAAACCTCTCAAACCTTGGATAAACCATACTATAATCAACTGCATTCGGAAACGCAATTCCATACACAAAAAATGTGCCACAAACCCATATGATATCACACTCCATAATTTCTACAAAAGATACCGTAATATCTGCACACAAGTCATTAGGAAAGCCAAAAATCTATATTACAACAAAAAAATTTCCGAATGCAACAATGACCCTAAAAAAATATGGAAAGTCCTCAAGGAAGCTACCAATTCAAATAAAGCCACCGACACCTTAAACTCTCTCAATATCAAAGATATCACTGTAGACTTTACATCGAACCCCAACACAATTGTCAATTACATAAACCAGTACTTCACAAACATAGGTCCGGAACTAGCAAAAAAAATCCAAATAAATAACGATACGCTTGGTCCAAATGACCACGCGACCAATGATGATTTCCCAACCCGCTTTGTTCTTAAAACGATTACAGAGAAAGAAGTTTCTAGAGTAATAAACTCGCTCAAAAACTCTTCATCAACCGGCATTGATGAAATATCTAACAATGTTCTTAAAAAAATTGCCTCTGGTATACTTCAACCATTAACGCATCTACTTAATATTAGCATCCGCCAAGGGGTATTTCCCACCATTCTAAAACAAGGTCTCATTATCCCTATTTTTAAAACTGGCTCCAAACTTGATATTAGTAATTATCGTCCTATTACGTTGCTAAATTCCCTCTCAAAAGTATTCGAAAAGATCGTCAATAATAGTCTCATGGAATATCTGGAAACCAATAACTTAATATCGCCGCGGCAATTTGGATTCAGAAAACATAAAAGCACCAATGATGCTATAGCCACGGTCACTGACCATATTTCTGGCCACCTGGATAAGGGCTTGAAATGTCTATCGGTATTTCTCGACCTATGTAAAGCATTTGATACAATCTCACACAGCAAACTAAAACGCAAAATGTTTAATATAGGTATTAGGAACAAAGAATTAGGCCTCCTCTCCAGCTTCTTATCTGACAGATCCCAATGCGTTAAACTCAATACCACAAAGAGCCAGAATTTGCCCATTAGTTACGGGGTCCCTCAAGGCAGTGTTATAGGTCCAACGCTCTTCCTAATATATATTAACGAGTTATGCAACCTAGATATCGATGCCACTATTGTCAGTTTCGCCGATGACACTGTCCTACTCTTCCAAGCAAAAGATTGGCTTACCGCATATTCCAAAGCGGAGGAAGGAATTCAACAGGTAAAATATTGGCTTGACTCGAACATATTAACTCTAAATGTACAGAAAACCAAATACTTACTGTCTAGTCTCACCAATATCCCAAAGTCAAACCCAGCCCCGCCATTAAAAATACACAAATGTAAAAATTCATCTCTAAACCGAAACTGTGACTGCCCATGCCTAGAGCAAGTAAACATTATCAAATATTTAGGAGTAACCTTCGATACACACCTGAATTGGAAGCAACATATACATAATACTACAAACAAAATCCGAAAATCTATATACTTTTTCAAACAAACACGCAATTTCCTTCACCTAAAACTTTTAAAAACAATATATTACTCATTGTGCCAATCTCACATCGAATACGGAATTCTAGCCTGGGGTAATGCATATTCCAATGCCCTTGATCCCATCATGAAAGCACAAAAACTAATCATAAAAATAATTCTTAAGATGCCGCTTACTACCAGCACTGATACTATCTTCAATTCCTTCAACGTTATGGACATAAAACAGCTCTACTCAAGATCCATATTACTTAATTTACACAAAAACAACAAAACACCATACAAAGCTACACAAACAATACACAATACCCGAGCCAATAACAACGAACTTCTCCAAACTCCTTTTTTCAAAACCACCTTCGGGCAAAGACACTCTAAATACATAGCTTGCCAACTATACAATACACTACCAACTACGATCAGACAAAGTGACTCCTTTACAAAATTCAAACAAGATATTAAAAAATGGATTATAAGTATTGGACGCCACACTATCACAAATATCTGTAAAATAAATCACACATAGACATAAATAACTATTCACATACAACCTAACCCATATAAAACAAATGAAAATAATGGAATCCTGTCAAATTTAACCTATAAATAGACTAGGCAGAATTGATTTCATTACTCCATCTCCAACATTTATAAAATAACTCTCTTTAAAAGATTTATTACCCTTCCAATCACCCTTCTGTTTTAATTCTATTCATAATATGTATTTTACCTGAAATATCCTTGTAATTACTATATTCATTTATATACCTGTACGCCTGTCTCGACACAGGTATACCCTAGTGAGACAGGCATACAAATAAAACCATTGTAAACATATTTTATTATAGATAAATAAATAAATAAATAAATAAATAAATTTAAAAAAAAAAAAAAAAAAAAAAAAAAAAAAAAAAAAAAAAAAAAATGTTTTACGTTGGAAACCACATAAAAACCGGTATTTAGGAAGTATATTGTACATAATTTTGCATTATAAAATAGAAGATGTTTAGCACTATAATACATTTAGTTGTTATACATAAATATTTTAAATAAGTAAATGTTGAAAAGACTGAAAATATTTCATCACTTCTAAATAAATAAATGTTTATATTCATTAAAAACATACAACATATAAAAGTATTGAAATGGAAGTACGTAATAGTAATATTATGTCCATATACGTTGAGTTGTTTTTCTGATATTAAAATGTACACATGAGTATGTATTGGTTTGCCTGTTGTACTTATTATTTTTAATACTGTTTAACTATTGCATACATGTAATTGTCATTTTTTTTTCACTTTTCATCAAAATGAGATATTGCTCTCATTAATTTACACAAAGTGTCGTAGTAAAAACTATACTACTTTTCAGACCGTTATGCAATGCATGTACATCAAAAACGATTAAGATTAAGTGATTAATTTTGCTTAAAATGAACAATAAAATTTTTCCTATATAATTTGTCAGAAGCTTGTGTTTTAAAATTTCTAAAGTTGTGTACTTTTAATTGTACTTCATTTTACCTCATACTCGTCTGCGAGCTGTAACCGTAACAATTACCCCTTTACAACTGGCTTCATAAATCTTGACAGAAAATAAATATATTTAAATTTGACTTTAAGACTTTGAAAAAGGTCATTATCCAGGAAACCATCATTCTTCAGAAGTAATTATGACGTACCCAAACACTTTTTGTAACGCAACTCGGGCTCCTAGAAGACAACAGAGGAGCGCCATAAACCATCAATCGCTGCTCACTTCTGAGGGACCCCACGTGCAGAATAGCCCAACAAGCGACCGACATGCCGCAATTTGAAAGAACCATCTTTTACTAATAATTTTAATGTTTAATTTTGTTTAATGTTTAATGTTTAATTTTAAGAATAATATGATTTTGTTAATATAAATGTAACTAATCGAGGCGATTATAAGTTACATTTAGGAGGAGTGTGTAACAAATATAGTTATTTTGAGTGCATTTTGAGAAGTGTTCACGCTCGAATACTTTCTTTGTCTTGCATTGGTTGTCTCTTACTACCACTGCCGCTAGGGCAGCGGGACCATAGGTATATAAAGACAAGCGGAACCTTACAGTTTTGAGTTTTGCCTGCCGGGGAGTCCCGCGCTAAGCTCCAGGAAAATAGTAAAAGTCGAAGTCTGCCTACCGAGATCAGCTCGCGCGGCTTCAAGGAACTCGTGAATCTTTTGTATAAAGTGACGAGTAGGTAATTAAGGATAACAAGTGTCCTTTGGAGTGATAATAATAATAATAACCATAAAGCTACTGTTGTAGTTGGTACGTATGTTACTACTGTTTTTACGATTATTGAACTGGCTACTGGTGTAATTGATTGTACCCACCCAATAAAAGAACTAATTGTGTTTATAGAAGAAAAGTGTGGATTTTATTTAATTACCCCGCTATAGTGTAATATAATCTATTGAATATACTGTGTTGGATCGTGGTGTTCTTCACTTGATAGTGTAATTCCCGAACTAGTAAAAGTGGAAAATGCGAGAGATGCTGGTAGAAGTAATTCCTAAACTAGCAAAAGTAGAATATAATATAAGTGCTGAAATAGCCGAGGAAGATGTTTAATTCCTAAACCAGCGGTGGTAGAAGTTGAACTAGCGTTGGTGCCTGGACAAATCTTTACAGAAATTCAGCCGATCAGGGATCAAATCTTAAGAAATCCAAAAATTTTTTTTTTATAAAATCATTATCCAATCTTCAAACCACTCCAAAATGAACATGCAAAAGAAATCGACATCCAGCGACTCCAAAAAAGAAAACACAAATACTAATAATTTGACCAAATGTATAGAAAAACGTGCACTGGAATTCAACGATAAAAATATGGAAAAAATCATCCTTCACATTACGATACGATTGTACCACCCCAGCCAGGAATACTCCTGTCCCGGTGAGACCGGTACACCAGGGGGCACTGATTTGTTAGGCCTGGAACACGTGCTCTGAGGATGGGAAGGAGTTTGGAGTTTAATCGACCGTTATACATGGCAACCTAATAAGCCAATATTGGAATTTAGGATGGGCAGGAATAAATGAATGGATTGAGCATTATTTTCCCCCCCCTTCTTTGTATCTTCCCTTTTCTCGATTCTTCTCGGCTCTTTTGCCGCTTTTTTTGGCTTTTGTTGCATCTTCTTGCTTCTTCTTGTGTGTTTGGGATCTTCTCGTATCTTCTCATCTCTTCTTTGCTCTTCTTGCATCCTCTCGCCTCTTTTTGACTTATTTTCTCTCTTCTTGCCTTTTCTTGAATCTTCTCGAATTTTCTTGGATGTTCTCGTCTCTCTTCTTGGTTATTCTTGTCTCTTCTAGTGACTCGTGACCTTGCTTGCATCTCTCCCCCCCCCCCGAACCCTATCCGCACGCCTTCTCTCCGTTGGCTCTTCTTATCTCTTCTTGACTCGCCTTGCCACCTGTTGGTTCTTATTGTCTCTTCTTATCTCTACTTGTCTCTTGTTGTGACTCGTGACCTTGCTTGCATCCTCCCCCCCCGACTCTTTCCGCACGCCTTGTCTCCATTGGCTCTTCTTGTCTCTTCTTGACTCGTCTTGTCACCTCTTGGTTCTTCTTGACCCTTCTTGACTCTTTTTGAATCTTCTTACTTCTTACCGCCTCTTCTTGGCTCTTCTGTCCGCTTCTTGGCTTCTGAAATAATCCGATTTCTTCATCCTGAATCTTCTAGTTTCCGTAAAATATATACATAAAAAATAATAAAAACTTGCCCAAGAAATTACAAATTAAAATTCCTTATCTATGCACAAATTCCTTGTACTTACAAGATAACACTCCTCTGAAATGTGAATAAATAAAGGCCGACTGGAAAAAAACATAAACAATTAAGAAATATATCTTTTAAACAGTGCTCACTATTATTTAAGTTGTTGTATTATGTATTATGAAAATAAACTTCACCGCATCAACAAAAATAACAAAACTCTTCAACCAATAAATAAAAGTGAGTATATATCTTATTGGTGTGGTGCATTCTTTGTTTCCTTAATGGTTGGTTAACACCACTTGAAATGTCGAAGACGGTCTGTTTACAAAATCACACAAAGAACACGAAGTAAGTTTTAAAACATATATTTAAAATTGAGCGTAACGTTTCTCTCTGAAGAGATAAATTATTTCGCGAAATTTAGCAGATATTATTGATTGTAACGCGTGTCTATGACAATTTTCGGAAAGGTAGCTTGAACGAAACAATAGTTATTTGAAAAACAAGTCTGCATCAATGTGGAAGCGTCATAGAAAATATAATAACCGACTGAAAATAAACAATTAGATAAATTAAATTAACTTAATTAGCTAAATTAAAATGAAAATAAACGTTTAATCGACATTTACATTCACTAAATGAGTTTGTTCAGATTGTAGACAACAGTTCCACCAGTTAATAAATACGCATATTAGGCAGCTCCCTCCAAGTTCTCTTGACTTTTTTTATTACCTACTATTGGTGTTATGTCTCCATCTGGGCACAAAGACGTATACATAATAAATAATAACAATACAAGACCAATATGACCCTCGTCTTTTAACACTTCAAATATCAACGCTTCCAGTGAATCGAACATTTTTCTTCCGAGCGCTGCAACCTAAAATTAGCAACAATTCATAGCATCTTGTGGAACGTCAAGCATCCCAACTGTTGAACACCTCTGACATGAGCCCATAAATAAACAAAATTTCAACGTTATGAATAAAATTGAAATAGGATCTATTCTTATGTTGTCGTGGGTCCTTTGTCCAAAATCGAAATCAGTTGCGAACTTTAACGCCCGTTTTAGCACTTTTAGCACGATGCAAAACAAAATATCTCAATCTCATAATAAAGCTTTCACTAAAACAAACATTTTCAAAGACATTCGGCCAAAAACGACAGATTTAGAGCATAAACACACAAGAGCGATAAAAACACGTCTCGTCAGAATGAACTGCACGCTCCTATCCGGAAAAAAAATCATCCTTCACATTTATAAAAAAGTGCATCGTAGTCTGCCCATTTTTGTCTACTTTATTTTTCTGAAGGTTTCACTTCTACCGCTTGTGAATTGCACACTTTCCTTTTTTATTATAACGTTTTGAATTTCTCACTAAAATAGAGAAGTACAGTTGATTCGTCACATATAATATTTCGGCACAAATAAGCATTTAAATGATCTAATCTAAATACATTTTTTATATCTAGGTACATAATATATTTTTACGAATTCTCTCGAATGGGTTTGTGAACTTTAATAAATTTTTAGAATGAACATTTAATTACAGAAAAATAATTATGCACTAAATAGTTATACCTATAGAGTTTATACCTATAGAGGTACAAACATCGTAGCTGGCCGCGTAATACGCATGTATGATGTGAAAATAAAAAAAAATCAGGAGAGTGAAAAATCACATACCGCGTCATTGCACCACCACCCTTCATAATAAAGATTAGTTTACTGAGACACTTTTTGCCTCGACTTCAGATCAGATTTATCCCAATTAAACGTAATGGTGTCCCAGATAACCGAGGTAAATTTATTATTAATTTCTTTATTTGATTTCTGTTCGTTCGGAGTTGTAGGCAAATTGCTAAAAGGCCATCTCTATATGGAAATAGTAGCAGTAGGGTCCGCGTAAATGGTCAAGTTTCGTAAGAATTTGAAGTGGAAATCGGCCTCAGAGAAGGGTGCTCTATGTCGCCAATCCTCTTCACTGTATTCATGGACCGAAACAGCAAAACACCGGAGCAGAACTGGTAGGCAGTACTAGAATCAGCTCCCTACTATTTGCTGAAGACATCGCAAGATTAACGACTTCACTGGAGGGTCTACAAGAGTGGATTAACCATTTCAACGAAGAGTGCACGGCGGCGGGAATGAAGATGAGTATCTCAAAAACAGAGGTGATAGTTACAGGAAGACACCAAACTCAGTACAACATACTCGCTAATGGGACCCAGCTGAAACAGGTTCAAATACCTTGGGGTCGAATTCTCCAGCGATGGTCGGCAAGACGGAGAAATTGATAGAAGAATAAGTGCGGCAAGCAGTGTATTGCGTCCTCTCTTCAGCTCAGTGATAAGAAAAGCCAAGCTCAGCATCAAGACAAAGACGCTCACTTCAGGCCACCAGACATGGATGCTAAATGAATGAACACGCTCTAGAGTCCAAACTGAGAGGAGTGGCAGGGGTTACGAAATGGGATCATATAGGAAACTCGACGATACGATATGATCTAAACATTGAACCACTGCTACTCTTCATAGAAAAATCGCAACTGAGGTGGCTTGGGCATGTGTTAAGAATGTCTGATGACCGAATTCCGAGGAAGATACTGAGTGCGATTCCAGAGGGTAGACGTCCAGTGGGCCGCCCCAGACACAGTTGGGCGAGGCAACTCCAGAAACTGTGTGAGGAGAGGAAGGGTCTACCATGGACAGAGGCCGAACAATCTGCACAAGACAGGGACGTATGGAAGAGCCTTGTCGATGCAATGGGTCCCCGACCCGAATAGGACAAGGGGAAGAAGGTGATGATGATGATTTCTGTTCCTGGTGCTTTGTTCCAAATAACCGGCTGTCCCGTTAAATTGGTATCCCGATTAAGCCGAATCGACTATTATGCAAGGTGTTTATGCAGGGTGTTAAGTTCCTGACATCATTTGGTGTGAAAAATGCAAATGAAATTTTGGTTTCCGGTGACTTTTGATGTTTTCTTTTTTATTTTCAATTTTTTTTTTAAAACAATAAAACATCAACAATGTCATCGGAGACCAAAATTTCATTTACATTTTTTACTGCAAATAATGTCAAAGTAAGTCAAGTATGTCTCGTATCACCCTGAACAGGTGTTAATATTATTGAAATTCAATGTTCAAATGAATCGTAACCTACACCATGATTAATTTGAATGAGTCATTTGAACATGAATTTTTTTTTTTTTTTTTTTTTTTAACTTTATTTATTTCCATTTCTTTGTACATATAATGAATAATAGAAAATATTGTAAAATAACATAATATATAATAACAATTATGAACAAGAAATGAAAACCCACTAAGGCACTGACTGAGTGTGGGTAATATTAAAACAAAATACTATATTTCCAAGTACCCAAAGTATAAATTAGACTTAAAGAAACATATTAAATATAAAGATAGTATAAAAAATAAGTATTACATAGGTAGAATAAGTGAAAAAGGTTTTTTCAGCTAAGTATTATAAAAATAAAATAAAAATATGGAGAAAAATATACATTTTTTTTTTTTTTTTTTAGTTCTTATAAAAAAAAATTAAAATAATAAAATAAACGAAAAGATATTGTACTACAGTTTAGAAGTTACAGCAAATGAGTTGTAGAAGGATGGATAAATTTATAGAAAAAGCGTTTCAACATCTACATTATTCAACCATAATTTTACCTCTTTTACATATTTTATCATTTTATTTATCATTTGAGTTTGTAGTGGTAGAAGGTTAAATGTACGAGGACCAATGAAACTGCTATGTGTCTGCAATAATTTAGTATTGGTTTGTGGGGTATAAAATATATTATTTATTCTTTTGCTCGTTCTGTTTTCATTTATTTCGAAATTATTTTTGTTTTTAAACACATATTTCAAAGTTTGTAATATAAATAATTTACGTATATTAAATATTTTAGTTTCTTTTTATAATACGTTAGTCGAGAATGTTTTATTTTTGTTATATATGACTTTAATTATGTGTTTTTGAATTATTTGTAGAGGCTTCATAAATGTATCAAGTGCACCACCCCATCCTATAATGCCATAAGTGATTGATGATTGCACCAGGGAAAAGTAGATAATTTTCAATTTTTCAATGTTTAGTACTTCCTTAAGTTTATAAAATATGTAGGTTAGATATCTTAATTTAGAAGTGATTTGATTAATATGTGATTTCCAATTAAGATATATATCTATTGATACTCCTAAATATTTTATATTTTCGACATCAGTGAGTTCGTTGCACATGAAGCACATTTCTTGATTGCAACTAGTATTATGGATTCTAATTTTATGGTTGTCTTTAGGTTTATTTTTAATGGTTTTATAAAAAGGTAAGTAAAATGTTTTGCTATAGTTTAAAACGAGTTTGTTGTATTTTAGCCATGTTGAAACCAATGAAATACAATCAGTTGCTTTCGAAAAAGTTTCTTTCCAATGATTACCATCCACTATTATTGCCGTGTCATCTGCGTAGGAAACAATTTTGCCAGGGATTACAAAATTACATAAATCATTAATATACATTAAGAATAAAATCGGGCCAAGCACAGTTCCCTGTGGAACCCCATTTTTTATCTTTGACTCTGAACTGTAATTATTCCCAATTTTTGTTTTTTTGTGTTCTGTCTGTAAGATAGTTAGAGAGTAGTTCTAGTGTGTCTTTTTTGAAACCTCGTTGATTTATTTTTGTAATGAGTAAATTATGATTAACGGTGTCGAAAGCTTTTCTTAAATCTAGGAATATGGCAAGACATTTCTTTTTTTTATCGATAGATGAGTATATCTTTTTTGTCAGTTCATATATCGCATCCTCGGTGCTTAGGTCTTTACGAAAGCCGTATTGGTTTTTCGATAGAATTTTATTTTTTTCTAAGTGTTCAATGACTCTAAATTTGATGCATTTTTCGAATATTTTCGAGAGGTTTGAAACAAGAGATATTGGTCTATAATTGTCTAATTTTTTCGTATCTCCAGATTTATGAATAGGTATTATAGTGGAGATTTTAAATTGCTCTGGAAAATGACCATTTTTGAGGCATAAATTAAAAATATGTTGCAATGGAGTTAGGACATGTTGTTTTATTTTTTTAACATATCACAAGATAATCCATCATTTCCCTTAGAGTTGGATGATTTTAGGTTATCAATATATTTTTCAATTTCATTAAAAGTAACAGGAGAAAAATATTCTATGGAGTTAATTTAATCGTTATTTGAATCTAATTGAGAAGATGTCTCCATATAAGCATCATTAACATTAATGCCGGATGATTCAAGTACTACGTCTACTACATTTGTAAAATAGTTATTAAAACTTTCTGCAATGGTCGATTTGTTAGTTATTATTTCATTATTTATTATAACCTCATTTACAATATTTGAAGACATACTTTTTTTGTTGGCAATTTCATTTATAATATTCCAAAATTTTTTAGTATTATTTTTAGCATTTTCAATTTGTATACTATAGTATTTCTTTTTGCAGTTTCGTATCAGCCTATTGAGTAAGTTACGATACATTAGATATTTTGTTTTCAGATAAGGCATTGTTCTGAGATTATTCTTTTGGCAATCTATTTGATATTTAAACACTTCTCTATATAATTTATCTCTTTGTTTAATTGATATAATTAATCCAAATGTTATCCAAGGCTTAATTTTTTTATATTTATTATTAGTGACAATTATTTTACTTTCACTTTTTAGAGTATGATCTCTCAGAGTTTTATAGAAATTCTCTAGTGCGAGATTTGGATTTTCTATTGATATCACATTTTCCCAGTTTTCTGACCGAAGTAAAGAGTTTAGAGTTTCATAATCAATGTCTACTTTTTCTAGATTTTCAGAATTTCGGTTTTGAGGAGTATTTTTGAAATGGTGTCCATAAAAGGTCGGGTAATGATCTGTGATATTTGTTTCAAGAATTGAAGAGATGATATTAACCGCCTTGTGCGACTTGACAAATATGTGGTCTAAACATGCCGAGTGACTTAAGGTTACTCTTGTTGGTGAATTAATGTATGACATATGTCCAGAGCTTGATAAACAATCAAGATACTCATTTTGACAATTTACATTTGTATTATTATCATTAATATTTATATTGATGTCTCCTGTCACAATGGAAAAAGTGAAATTGTTTCTATCAAGTTTACTAACAAAAGATTTTAATTCTTTTACAAATAAAAAATCATTTAATGAAGGGGATCTATATGGCTAGTACATGATATTTATAGTTGTTTTGACAAAAAGTTACTTTTATTGCATTGGCTGTTTTAAATTCAATAAATTCAGCGGCAACATTTTTCAGAGTATTATGACAAAAGACAGTAGTAACTCCATCATGACCAGTGTGCTTACAGGCAGATGAAATTGTTGTATATTCTGGTAAGTTATATGGAATTACTTGTTTCATTTGGGTTTCACTTAAAATAATTACGCTTGGAGAAAAATCTAGGTTATTAATAAGTACACAGAGCTCATCGAAGTTTTTCCTTATACTCTTAATATTCATGTTTAAGATCGAGAAATTAACATTTTTAAATAGGTGATTTAGTTCACATGGGTTTTTACATTTATAATTTTCGTGTATATAGTTTTCTTCAGACATTTTGAAAGGTTGATAGTAGTTTGCTATGTGGTTTATCCTTTATTCGGAGGGGATGTCTTCTGGCGTTCTTATGAGTAAGATTGGAGATGTTTCGTTTTTTCTCATCCATATTTTTCCATTTTTTGCCCATATAAATTTGTACCCAAGTCTTGACGATTTAGCTAGGTATAGTAGGTGTTTATTAAATTGGGTCAGTTGTTCGTTAATATATATTGTGTTGTTTTCTTCAAAATTTATGTTTTTTGCGTATAAAATACCATATTTTTTTTATGTGCTATAATTACGTCTTTAATTTCTTTGTTTTGTAGAGGTACTACAATTGCAGTATTTTTGTTCATAGGGTTTTTATTTTTGCTTCTGAAAATATTTGTCACGTTAATCGTTTCTTTATCACATTTGAGTATGTCTATTATATTATTAAATACATTCGTGATATTTTCATTTTCCTTAAAAGGAACACCCTGTATTTCAATATTGTTTTGTTTTTCATTTTGCTCCATTTTATTAATGTGTAGTTTTATTTCTTTATTTTCTGCTTGAAGTTGTTTAATTAGTATTTCTTTATTTTTGTTTTTTTCTTCATATTCGTCTAATTTCTCACAGCAAAATTCGACGGACTTCTTAAGTTCTTTTATTTGCTCATTAAAAGATTTCATAAGTTGATTGGTTAATTCATTAAATTTTTTTACAATGCATTTGATCATTTTATTAGTCATTGTGTCTTCTTCTTCCAAGTCGCTAGATGGCGCCTTTTTTTGGGTTTGTTTCTTCTGCTTATTCATTTTGTAAAATGGTTCGAAGATTGTTTAGGGCCTATTTCTTAAATTATTTCCAGTATTGAAATTTAAAAAAAAAAAAATATTTTCAAACATTGTGATGAATAAATAATAATTTCATAGTCATAAGACAAATAATTTGTTTTGCTAAATTTGTGCTTATCGATGTTTATATTCAATACTAGCTGACCCGGCCACGCGTTGCAATGGCGAACGAAACGAAACGCCATCCACTGATTGGTTACCCAACCTTTATGACCAACGCCATCTGTTAATTTGCATTCAAATCAAATCCACACCGACCTCTTGCCATATATGTCGATCAATTTACACAAAACCTTGACATATATATATAAACCTTCTCCATGAATCACTCCCATCTGTTGGTGAAAACTGCATGAAAATCCCTTCATTAGTTTTTGAGTTTATCGTGAAAAGACAGACAGACGCCTCAGAGGACTTTAATCAATAATATGTAGAGATAGCCGTTTGATAGGCAAAGTAAAGGACACCTTTATTATGGTACTATTTGACAACAGTTCTCATGCAATTTCAGGGTATCTAGCACAGTCGATCAACATAGGTTTTATCAATAATGTCAGTAACTAATCATCGCTCCCGTGCACACTGCAGGCCGCTAACGAACAAACATCAGTAACCAACGACAAAGTTTTCCTAATTTATTTGACGTGAACTGTTGCTTGTTCGTTGGTGATCTGCACTCGTGCCTGAGAACGGTGACAAGTTACCGATACTATTGATAAATCCTTTTTCGATCGACCAATACAAAAAATTGAATAATATTCCAATTAGAAGTAGATCGCAATGAAAATGAAAGCCAAAAGTTTTTTTTTTTTTTTTTACATGAGCTCCACACAGGAGGCGCTGAGGAAAATAATTTTCTTCAGGGCCTATGTCATCTTTGAGGATGCTGTGTGGAGGGTTTTTTTAGGAAAAGGAAGGAGAGGAGAGTTCTGGGAAGGAAAAGGGTTTAAGGGGGTGGGTAGAAATCTGGGGTTCAGTGTGTCTTGGTCATCCGCCTCCAAGACCTAGACAAACCTCACCCCATGAACCCGGGCACCCCTGCTAAATCACCAAACGTAGCGAACCACTTGGGGTGACCTATGGCAGAGGTGTTGGTTATCCAATAAAGGTTCCCGGGGCGGCGGTACCCATTCCCGCCTCCCAAATTGAAAAAGTTACTCTGAGTAATAAGGCTCTTCATAAATGGTTCCCAACCTATTGATCATGAAGTAAAATTTGGTCAATCGCAATTACCACTGTGGATTTTGATAATAATTACTGCCTGAAACCATGTGTTCAGCCGAAACCGAAACTTTTTTATTTCAAAACTTAAATTTCGATTTAAGACCAAAATACAGAGCCAAATTGAAAAAAATATTTTTTTAATCGAAAGTTACATAAAATACCTATTAAGTACGGGATGTGTGATTTTGTGTTTTAAATTATAAAATGTAGGCCATTAAATAATTCAATTTTTTTCTGAAAGGTTATCCGTGGAGCCATTTTTGCTAAAGAAAATTTTGAATGCAGTATTTTCCATCACCCCGAATGCAAATACCTAGTTTTTAAGTCGATCAAAAGATTTTTTCTAAAAAATTATAATTTTAATTTTTTTTTGCAGTAGCACTAAAATAATTTTTTTGCACTAAAATAATTTCCCTCAGGGCCTATGTCATCTTAGGGAATGCTTCATACTTAACATGTAAATAATTTCAATTAAGTATTTAGAAAGTACACCTTGAAATCTTATGAAATATATTTATGGAGATTACTTACTGATCCTTTATTCTTATTAGGTGACGATCACGGATCGCCATCAAAATATGGATAAAAGTGTGTAGCTCTCATCCTAAAAAGATTGAGTGCCCTTGCCCTACATAACGTGACCTTTCTCATAAAGCCTATCACTAACTCTGACTATCCAAATACCATTTCTGTGTAAATGAATGGAATATAAAATTATGGCGAATTGAAAACATTTTTGAAAAACTTAAAAAATGGAAGGAAACAAATGAAAGGTGAAAAAACAGAATCAAAATTCAACAGGTATTTGCGAATCAAAACCTCTAAGAAATAGCCCCTAAATGTAATTAAAAATAGTTGATCATGTATCAAATAAAGTGTTATTAGCTGAAGAAACATAAAATAATTCAATTACTTTAAAAAATTAACTTTACACGAAAATCATGACTTTTTACAATAATGGCTTTTGTTAATTAAGAATCACCAAGGTGCAAATATTAATGACCAATCACTTACCTAATTTAAATGTTTATTAAATCAATACAGTAATGGATTGACTATTAGTTTCAAGTAGTTTTATTATGTTTTCAGATTTCAGTAGGTTAATTAAAAAATATTTTTTTCCGTACATTTTAACACTAAAACCATTGAATTACCTCTAACAGTTTTTTTATGGCAATTATTTTAAATGTTGTCGTTATTTTTCGATTACCCTGTATTATAATATATATTTATTATCTAACAAACTTGTTTTTCTCACTTGTCACACAGTGGGCAAAAGAGAGACCAGGGCTGTATTTAAGCACCGTCTGCCAAGGCCGAAGCTTACGGACCCGCGCCACGAAGGGACCTGTAGAATCACGTGGGGTAACCGAACACGGAGTGTAAGTGTTCGCAGTGATGTTTCTGACAAGATCGTGCTTGTTTCGCGCCCGCGCGTTCCTTCATTCAGTTGTGTTTTGGGTCGCATTGAAGTAGGACATGTGTGCAGTGAATCCTAATTTGAAAATACAAATTGGTAGGTAAATTACTTTTTTTCGTGCTTTTCTTAAATTTTTCTTCTTCGTTACCGATGTGTGCTATTGCGTAACCAACTGTGTCAGAGCAATGTGATATATGAGAATTTTTGGGGAAATATTATTAATTTTACAGGTGCAAAGCGGTTATTCTAATAAAAATAACCACTAATCTGATTTCTAAGGTTTATTGAATTTTGGTGTGATGGGGTAAGCGTACGCAGTTGGTTGAGTGCAAACACTTACCCCTCTACATAAAATTGATTATGTAACATAATATTTCAACTCTCGTTATTTTTTTAAAAGTGAATTAAGCTGCTTGCATACGTGAGAAAGCACCCGGGAAGGACAGTTTGCGCCCAAGAGCAGATTAAAACCGCAAAAAGGCTTATGAAAGAGGGGAAGAGTCAGCGGGCTGCTGCAGATATCAGTGAAACCATTCTGCGTAAACTCTCCATCACAAGCTGCAACATCAGTCCTTCACGTCCCAATATTTGATAAGTCCTCCGCCAAAAGCAGCACATATATAAAAACGACGAAAAAATATGTATAAGTCTGAAATAATTACCTCAAGTCCCTATAAAAAGATTCTTCAACATAAACAAAGAGAAGCACATGCAAAAATGCTACGAAAAACAATAAATAAAACCATGAAAATCGGACGACCACCTCTGCACCTGAAATCCGCACCACAAATCGTAAAGCGGGAGACTCCAGAGTGCTTAAGAGCCCGCGAGGGATTTTTCAATATTTAATGTTTTTTATCGTATTTTTGCGTATTTTCGAAGTTATCTGTGTCGATAACAGAACCTCAAAAAAAAAGTTTGTTATTATTTTTTTTTAGTTACATGCATTTTCGATGCCCCAAGTTAATATTAAATATTAAAAAAAAAAATTCTTACTTTATAACTGTTTATAAAATATCAGTTTTCAAAAAATCGTTAATGTACCACTGATTGTTTTCCATCTGTCGTCATATACGAAAAGAAAAAAAATATTGAAAAATATTTTGTTATAGGAAACATATCAACCTATACCCCTACATTTATATTTTTTTATAAAATGCGCAAATAATGATGTAAAATTATTTTAAAAACTATGTAAATCGATGTACTTTGAAATCGATTTTATGTATTAAAAAACAATTATTTGAAAAAAATAAAAATTATGTGTACGAAAACAATATTTAAACTATAAAAACTGATTAATAAATAAAATTCATTTTGTGATTTATTGTGTAATATTCCATTTTTATCTGTACCCAAAACAGATAAATGCGATCCCATTTTCAACTTCTATTCATTACGCGAAAGTCAGTCGCCACGAGAGGTCGTCTCGTAAAGCTCTGTTCTGTAAAGTAGTATTAAGAATATTTGCATGTGTTGGTTTTTGTATAGAATATGTATACTCTGGAGGGAAGAAATTCGACCACTGAATTTGTACGGGGAAAGTGAATGAAGTGTCAAAAAGAAATATTTTAAAACGATTGTGGCAAGGATTGACTGTCATATACTTGTACCTTCTTACATATTGCCTTGTTTGTAGACCCAAATATGAATACAGTGTTCACTTGGTTTTACGAATCAATTTTTAACTGCTTTTATGTTTATTTTTATACGTGAGCTTTCGAAAAATATTTTTAATGTTATTATTGAAATCAATTACTGTTTATTAAGTTCTGCTAGATATTTTTAATGATTTTAATTATATGCGTACCGGCAACAATTGTTGATTTGGCGATGACTTTGGTAGGCAAAACTGCCATTAGGTACTTGTAAACAGTAATAAATGAAATTTGAATTATTTTCAATTAGGTTTTATTATTCGGAAGTTTTATTCGTTTTGACCATTTTTACTTGGTTTATTTAATTACGAATGCATTACAGAGCAGATGAATGAAGAAAATAGTGTAAGGAGAAGGAATGAGGTGAATGTGTATGTATGGTAGAAGAAGTCGGGGGGAGAATGGCACGATCAAGTGAAACTGCGCCCTAGGGGTGATTTTTCACTAATACGGCATTATACAAATCGCCCAATTATTACTATTAAATAGTTGAGATTCAGAACTGTACCTAACTGTATAATATTTTTCGATATCTCTGTATCTGGCAGTAAAACCATGTAAAAATTAAACATTTTGTTAAAGTCCATCAGTGCTTTTACAAGAAATAAATTTCCGTGTTGTCTTACTTTTTCGAAGAAGGCATGTATATCATCCGTCATAATATTATTTTATTTTTCAAAAGCGAGTGTCAAGTTACACACGAAATAGGGCTGTCCAAATAAATGGTTAATTATTATTATTCATAATTTAACTAACAAACCATCACGCCGTTTCTCCGCAGGGGTAGGCAGAGAAGACGGACCGCCAAACAACTCGGTCTTGGCACACACTCCTTGCCTCGTTCACATTCATACATCGTCTCATACATGCTTTTCTATTATTCTGACTCTTGATATGGTCCGACTAAAGTATCTGATTCATTTAGTCGTGCCATGTCTTTCTTGGACGTCCATTGCTTCTACCATTCACATTTGCGGCTGTATATTCTCCTTACACTATTTTTCTCGTTCATTTGCTCTACATGCCCAAACCATCGGAGCGTTCCTTTCTGCATCTTACTCATTACACTTACATCAGCCTTGCTTTCTTTGCGGATCTCAATGTTTCTCACACGATCCTACATGGTTTTACCACACATACGCCATACATCTCAGAGATCTCATTCTACAGCATTCAGTCTACTTTCATCCTTTCTCTGCCAGTTTCATGACTCACTGCCATACATCAGGGTAGGTACCAGTACTCCATTAATAGAGTTACCTTCATTCACCCCTCTTTCAATATCTCTATCAGCCTTCCCACCTCTCGTAAACATACTTCCCAAATACACAAACTCATCCAATTGCTCCAAGTTTTCATCATTCACAACTATGTTGCACAATGTTTTCATATTTTCTCTTTCAAATACCATGGCTTTAGATTTTACTTACATTCATTATTAACTCATTCTTCGTTCACCCTAGATACGAGAGACTGTAGATCTTCCATACTGTGAATATCTCGACCCATCGCCTTGCACTGAGATGGATTCATATGTTTGTTACGCCTGGTTCGATACACTGACCCCCAGATTCCTACCAATCCCTAATACCTATTTCCTTCCCAGAACTCCTTATTAGAACTTCGTCTCCATATTTAAAAAAAAACTTTTAAAAATCCTTAAAAAACCCTCCACACAGCATTCCTTAGGATGATAGTGATGATGACAGTGTGATATAATAAGTCATTATTGTACATCAGCTTTCACAGGAGAATACCTTTATTTCATAGGAAATAATAACAATGTTAATAATAATACATAACGACTACTTAATGTAAAAACCTAAACTTTTAAATAAACAAATATATTTTTCAATTGTGTTTTATATTTCCGTGTGTTGTGACGCCCTGGGGATTATTCAACTGGCGGGCGCAGACATCCATCGCGAAGACTTGTTGTCACAATGCAGGTGTTCTTCTTGGGTGTTGACAGTTAGCCGAAAAAAATCCCGTATTTATGGAAAATTTAGTTTACTTGTAAAATTTGGGAATATCGATTCACATGTAAAAGAAATCAATATGTCGCAAATATTTTTCATATTTAGAAGATACAGATTTTTATAGAACTTCTATAACTTTTTGTAGTTTATATTTTTAAAATATTTTTTTTTAATTAAAGGAAAACAATCACTTTGTTTGTAACCACGATTTATTGATTTAATTTTTATTTACCGACCGGTTTCGCTTAATACAAGCATCTTCAGGGTATAAATTAAAACTGATGAAAAAATACATTGTGTGAGCTTATATATACATACAGACAGAGACAAAACATAATATAAAGTAAGAGTGAGAGATTGTAATTAATATCCTACATAGTGATAGAGAGAAAGAGACGGGTATATCTAATGAATAATTACATTATATCTACCGGGACAAAACGTCATTTGAACAGGTGATTAAGGAATAAAGTGGCTACGGGTTTTTTTAGTTTATGGGAAATATTCCTAATATCGGACTGTTGGACACATTTAACTGATTATTAAGGATTTGGGTTTTTGTTTTAACGGCTTTCTTTATTTCGAGTGCTTCTAAATTATTAAGCCTGTTACCATGACCATTTCTGTGTAAAATCTTAACACCGGTGTTTTGATTGAAGGTACGATCTTTATCAATAAGGTGATTAGTGAATTCCGAAAATTAATTATTATTTAAGCATCTAAGATGCTCTTTGATTCTAATATTGACATTACGCGTCGTTTTACCTACATAAAATGATGAACAATCATTACAATCTAACTTATATATTCCGGAATGACTTAGTTTTTCGTCCTTATCTTTCGAATTAATTAAAAACTTTCCTAAATTATTGTTTGTGTAAAATGCCGGTCTTATTTCGGGAGGTAGATTTTTTACACTGCAGGAAGAGAACTGATTAATGAATAAAATACGGCGCCATTGGTAACAAAGATTATTATTATTATTTATATTATTATGATTAGTAAATAAGAAATTCTTAGTGGCTATTTGTTTTTGTTTTTTATTTAAAATTGCATCAATGAGTTCGGCATTATAACCATTATTAACCGCGATTTTTTAATTATTGCTAGTTCGTTGGAGAAATTAGTATTAGATAACGGTATTGTGACCAAACGGTGAACCATTGAATGAAACGCGGAGTGTTTATGTGAAACAGGATGATTGGATGTGTTATGGATAACGACGTCGGTGTAGGTAGGCTTGCGAAAAATGTTAAAATTTATTTTATTATTTACGATAGATAAGGTGAGATCTAAAAAATTTAAAGTGAATTAGTTCCTATCTCTAATGTGAATTTAATGTTTTGATGGTATGAATTTATAAGGATGAGGAAGGCATTTAATTGACGTCCAAATACAGAACACGTCATCGACGTATCTACGCCATAGTAAGACGTTTTTTACAAGGGGTGAGGCACTAGTTAAAATTTTGTTTTCTAAATTATTCATGAATATATCAGCAATTAAAGGACTTGTAGGAGACCCCATGGGAAGGCCTTCGATTTGCTGATATATAACACCATTGAATTGAAAATAATTTTGGTTAAGGCAAACATTAAATAGTGAAGTTAGATCATTCACTAAATCTTTGGGTAAATTAGAAGTATTTAATAAATTAGAGATCAAACATTTGCTCTCCTCTATGGGGACATTAGGGAATAAGTTAACTACATCAAACGATATGAGTTTGCAATTTTTAGGGAGATCCAAATCTTTGAGTTCTTCTACTAGTGAAAATGAATTTTTGATTGTATATTTTGGGGAGAAAATATTGGAATTATGGAAAACATTAGTAATAACAGAAGATATTTTAAAATTTGGGGCATCACAGCAACTAACAACTGGTCTTATAGGTTTATCACTTTTATGGATTTTGAGGAATCCATATAATTTTGGAGCTTTCGAATTCTTTGTTAAAAACTTAACTTGATGATATGACTCATCTTGAAACATTTGGGATTTACAGGCTTTAAGAGTTAGTTTAACTTTATCTAAGAATTTTCCAGTAGGGTCTTTTTGAAGAGTTATGAAGTTGTCGTTATTGATGAAATCTTGCATTTTTGTATTGCATTCTCTTCGAGGTATTATAATCACGGTATTTCCCTTGTCCGCTGTGGTCAGTATTAAATTTTCGTCTTCTAATTTAGCACGAATATTTTTCATTACGGTTGTCTCGGGGTTTGGAGTAAATTTAAATTTAGGTATTAGATTTTTTATTGTTTCTGCACTTTTGTAGAAGAATCGTTGAGGTTTACCATATAAAGCTGTATCGATATCTACTGCAACGTTTTCTATTGCAGAATTAAAGTTTTTATTATTATATTTTATTTTGTATTTTAAACCTTTCGATAATAGGTTCATCTCTTCAGGTAGGAAATGTACTGTTGACAGATTCTAGACTCGGTCAAAAAACGTATGAACCGGTTTTAGGTTTTCATTATTATTAGATTTATTTAAGGAACACAACATATCAAGTTTTTTATTAATTATATAAAGTTTATTAAATGCTTTCACAGAAACTAGGTGTCTGACTTTATCGTCGAATAAGTCCCACTCAACAGAGTACAGATCATATACTAGTTCTGTATGTTAAGAGTTTTAAATTAAGTTTTATATTATTACGTTGTTTATAAGCACATTTAAGATCCTCTTTTAGCCACGCTATTTTTGCTAGATGAATGGAAGATTCATGGAATGATGAATTATTTTTAGCTCTGTTAAAATGTACATTTATGTACTTTGGAAACACTTTCTTTCTTAAACATTGTTTGAAAAAATATATATTAATGCACAACACTTTGTATTTTATCGAAAAGTTTTTATACATTTTTGCTTTTGAGGCCGTACTCGCCGATTTTATATTTTGGTAGAAAGCAGTCACTTTGTGGTTTGACATATTAATTAAAGGAAAACAATCACTTTGTTTGTAACCACGATATATTGATTTAATTTTTATTTACCGACCGGTTTCGCTTAATACAAGCATCTTCAGGGTATAAATTAAAACTGATGAAAAAATACATTGTGTGAGCTTATACATATATACATATATGTGCGCATCGATCTTTTAAACTACGCAACGGATTTTCATGCAGTTTTCACCAATAGATAGATTGATTCAAGAGGAAAGTTTAAATGCATTCTTATTATAGTAGAGAAAAGCCGAGAAATTCAAATATTCAATTTAGGCAACGGGCGGCGGGCAGCTGGCAAGCGGGTGGTATGGATTTTATAAAGGTTGGGTAATGGCGTTGTGTTTCATTAGCCACAGCAACGTGTGGATATATACTATATATATATACTACAGGTTGTATATAGACGTATCCGACGACTTTTACCAGATTTTTTTTAAAACAAACTAAAAAACAAACAAAAAAGCTTTCGCCGTTAGTTTTAGATTTCTTTAGCTATATCTAATTTTATCATTTACAAAGGATACAGAAAACATACTTACCTGGCAGGTCACTTTCGATAAAGAAGAAAGTTTATTCTTGGAGAAGATGCGATGTGCACGCGGATACACTACATTTAAAACAATGGACATGGCATGATTTTAGATTTGCTATCCCCATTACTGTTGATTTTACATTTATGAGAAGATTAGTGGCAAAAGTAAATATTTGTATTGAAAGACTGGAGAATTTAGGACTCTTTATGGGATGAACATACATGTTTCTTATTCATCAAACACGGTAAAGCCATTTCAAGCACAGTTTCACGTTTAATGGTGGTCTTACCAGGGCGATACTGAAAATACCTTCCACTCTGTAGCGTGCCACAAATATACTATGTATTATTTCAAATGTATTGATTGTGAAATAACACAAATTAATCAAATTTAATTTGACTGTTTTGTGCACAATTTAATCGGTTTAAAACTTTTAAACAATTGTAAATTGCAGGTCAATTACACAAAAAAAACACAATTTCAAGATTGAAAACTGAATCTATTAATTAAAATATGTATTCTGACAAATATTTAGACCGATTGAACCAAATCTAACAGGGTTATTCACTAAAAACCAAAGAGCTCGAAAAACGCGTCAAGCCGTGATCGCGACTCAGCGAGACCCTCATCGCATATTATATTCTATACATATATTTATTATTTGAGTTACATATATTTATTATTTAAGTTGTTAATCCTTTTTTAAATCAGATCTCTAAACTATGGTCACCCTAAAAGTCTACATGTTTACATTAATGAACTACCTAGCGCCATCAGTTTAGTAGGTACCCATAATCTCAACCTGTAAGAAATACAACAATATTGTTCTTTCAATATCTGTATAATATTGTGTTATTTTGAATTTGTATATTGTTAACCTCAACACAGGCTTGTCCTAGTGAGGTGACAAATTGTATTATAAACATTTTTCCCTGCAGTGTAAAGATAAAATATAACGATAAATATAAAATATAAATATAATAAATATGGTTACATTCTAGCTTTTATACATAAAATTTTGTTTTGCGTCAAGTTTTATTATCTAAATTGTATTAGTTTTTTGATTGGTACAAAAACATAATTTATTGTAATATTTTTTATGTATGTATGTAAAGGCCACTAGAACTTTTATAGAAATAAGTTAATAAATAAATTCCAACCAGGGAAAGACATTATTCTACTATTTTTGGATACATTATTCTTACCGTTCCAAATTTTGGAAGAATTTTTCATATTATGTTTTTTTCATTCGCCTAAAAAGTGGTGTAATAAATCATTAGTTTATAGCGTACAAAGGAAAATACCCAATTTTCGTAGGAAATGTTAATGATTTTAAGAAAAATACATAATGAAGAATTTTCACTGACTTGGTATTTCTATATAAAATTCTAAACGATTTAGTTGATAGTCCGGTATTGCTAGAATTGATAAGCTTCCGGATTCCACTACGTAATACTAGAAGTCAGGATTTATTTCAGTGCAGAAATTCTGGAACTAACTAACATATGTATTCCTCTTTGCCAAGAATACGAATGGAGGGAAACAATTATACACAGTCAGTGGACATCTTCAATTTATGTTTAAACAAATATAAAATATTGTTACTGAGACAGTTCGGTTACGTACAATGAATTCTGTATATTTCTTATTAGTTAGTGTAATGTTTGTAAAAGCCCCGAAAAAGGGCGTTAATAAATTAATAAACCATAAAAAACATATAATAATCATAGTTATGTATTGAAGTTTTTTTCTCTTCGTGTTATAAAAACTATTTTATTCTACTTTGCAAAAAACCTAAACTTTTAAATAAATAATTGAATATTTCAACTGTGTTTTATATTTCCATGTTTTGACAGCCCTAACAATTTGCACAGACAATGATGGACACGCTAAGCAGGTGTTCGGGGTTGAGAGGTATAAAAATTCCCAATATTTAGGGAAAATTATGTACAATACACGTGAAATGTGGGAAAATTAGTAATATGAAATATATCAATACCCCTCTAATTTTAACTTTATATTGAAAAGAAGCAGATTTTTATAGAAGTTGGTAAACTTTTTGACGTTTGTAATTTTTAAGTTAAAAAAAAAACATAGAATGTGGTGTTAAAATCCTGTAAACATCTCCCAATTTAATTCTAAAAGCATACTTTTTGAATCTTGGATATCCAGGAGTTTTAAAAAGCTGTTAGCGTAATATTTTAAAATTATTTGCAACAAAATAGGGAATCTCAGGGGAAATTTCCCCAAGTGAAAGGGAAAAAAATCAAAATTCAGTCGATCATGACCAACCTGTAATATTCCTTTTTCAATTCGTGTTCGGGAATGATCGCCATAACTTCGGGTTTTTACGAGCGGATACTGGGATCAAACTCATTTGAAGTAACAATGAACATTAACTTTTGGTGGAATTGATTTAAAAAATCGATGAGGGCGACGCAAGCGACCAAAATTTAAATTATTTTGGCAAATTTCGACAAAATCGTTTGCCCTGCTACGCTCTTAAGTGTGATAATTGCAATAACTGGTAACTGTTAACAGTATGCCAATACTTACCCCGCACATGTGATAAGTGTATACTATCATGTATGTTTGTTTTTCTCTTAAATTTTTAACACCTACCCCCCCCCCCCCTGACCCTGACATAGGTAAATATAATAATAAATAATAATACTTACATATACGGCTGATTTCGCAGATTTCGGAAACAGTCACCGAACTCACTTCGGGATCTGCTAAAGTATAGTCTGTCAAATAAGAGTAGAAAATATAAAAAAAATTCAACTCCAAAATTTTTAGGCTGGCGACACTAATTTACCTGTCAAATATTGACAATGAAAATAGAGAACACTGTTCACATTAAAAAAAAACATTTTTTTGTTCTTAAAAAAATTTAAATTGAAGAAGCACTGTTGTTAAGGTACCTACTTAATGATTGGCTTTCATTTATTTTAACAATAAAAAAAAAAATTAACAAAAAAAACCGTCTTAAAAAACCGTCTTAAAAAAAACTATTCCAAAACAATTAGCTACGAACTAAAAAGTAAAAAAAAATAATTGCTTATTCTTTTATAACTTAATAATCGACTTACTTTTTCTACTCATCAATATGTAGGTACAATTGTTATTTTTGGAGATATAGCGAAAGGAAGAAGAGGAAGTTCTGGTAAGGAAAAAGGTGGGTAGAGATCTGGGGGTCAGTGTATCCAGGATTGACGGACGTATTAATCCACTGCGATGCAAGGGAATGGATCGAGAGGGTCCGGTTGGAGAAGTCAAAAGGATTCCCTCAACCGGTCTCTCCCGATCCGTCCTGACCTCCAGTAGGTGGGCAAAAGCATCCATCACCAAGACCTAGCCAAACCTCACCGTATGAACTCGTTAACCTCTGCTAAGTCACTAAATGTAGCAAACCACTCGGGGAGACCTATGGCAGAGGTGTTGGTTATCCAATAAATGGGCGGCGATACCCATACCCGTCTCGCAAATTGTAATATTTCATCATTCCGAAGACTCAGTTATTTTAATGACTTTTATCTTTGAGGAAATTACAGAAGTTCATTCATAACAACAAACAGCTGTTTCTCCTTTCGAATATTTGTAGTAAGTCGAAACGGTTCTTGCATTCTTGGTTGCTGTCATCCATCAGGGATGTCAGTCCGAAATGGTCAAATTAGTTTTTGTAAATTCTTGGAAGTCGTAAGTCAGTCCGTCTCTGTTAATTATATTTTAAGCCTACAAAATCAATAAAAGGAACCGATCGGCCAACAAAACTTTAATTTTAGTTTCACTCTCGCCGTAGAACTACAATGACGACCGGTGAGTTCTCTAGTAAATTATTTATACCTGGCCAAAAACAACTTATAACGCTGTTGTTATTAAATTTTCACCATTTCGTTAATTTAAAACAATTTCTTTTTAATATATGTATTCTTGTTGTTTTTCTCTAAAGTTTATTTATTTATTTATTTATTTATTTATTTATTTGTTTGTTTATTTAGCACAGCAATATACATTTATATACATAATTTATTAAATTTTGACTGCCCAACTAGGAGTATTATCCCGTTTTAGGACAGTCAAATAATTATGGGTATGAACATGTGGATAAAAAAGGAAATAAAAAGAATAGAAAGAATATAAAATAAAATAATAATAAAAAGTTTAAACATAGTACCTAACTGTTATTTGTTTAGCATAGCAAAAGAAAAAAAAAAGAGATGAGAAAGAATAAAATAAAAATGAAATAACCAATTAAAACATAAAACAGTCGTGGATTGTTTAGCATAGTTGTTGAAATGGTAATAATAATAAATAAACATTTATTTACAAGCAAATGATTAGAATATAAGGTGGTAACTGGGGTTTGCATTTCATATTATAGTCCTACGAACACATTTTGCATAGTGAGAACTAGAAAGAGAACAGAAACAATAAAGTAAAATAAAATAAACAATTAATGCTTGATTATTACTGCAGTTTGCTAAGCATAAATATTAAAATAATAATAAAATAATAGGTATATATGTACTTATAACTGGTGTTTACATTGCATATTATAAGCCTACATACATATTTTGTATAAATATGAATAAAAAAGAGAAGAGATAGAATTAAATAAAATATGCAATTAACATAAGATTGACAGCTGTTTTCTAATTTAAAAGTAATAGGTAGGTTCATACAGATAGGTAGATAGGTATATACACATAATAATATAGATTAGAAGAAAAGGGTATCTTAGGGTATCTACTTCATTTTTGTTGGAATTTTTGTTGTTGTTTTTGGTTTGTGTTTGATTTTATTTTTTATGTAGTAAAAGTTCACTCTCCTTTCTCCCTAATTGTTGAAACCAAGTAGTGGTCAATTTACGAAGTACACCTGTGCTTTCCTTTTTCCAAGCATCAGGCATGAAGTTGTATAGTTTTGGACCTAAGAAAGTGAAGTGTCTTTGAGCGAGAGATGTTTTGGTTGTGAGTGTTACAATTGGATTTCTCCGTGAGTGTCGGGTGTTGTGAGAGTGGTTGATAGATGGGTAGAGGTGGCGTTGTTTATGGGTGTTTAAAATTAATTTTCTCATGTACAGTTGTCTAACATCCAGTACTTCTAAGTCTTCAAATAGTGCATCACTGTGATATCTAAATGGTTTTTTAAGGATTACCCTTAGTAGTGATTTTTGAGCTTTTGATAGTTTGTCCAAAACAGTTTTTACACATCCACCCCAACCTAAGGATGCATAGTCTAGAAGTGACCCGCACATAGCATCATAAATGAGTTTCAATTCTTTTTTACGTAAGATATTTCTGATTGTCATAAACATGTACGTGAGCTTTCTAACCTTTGTGGTGACTAGGTCCACGTGACCGTCCCATCTAAGGTATTTGTCTAATACAACACCAAGGTATTTTATATTGTCCACGCATTCTAATTTATAGCAAGTACAGGTAGTTGAGTCAGTGCATTTATGTACAAAAATATTATATGCTTCCTTGGGTTGGCCGGCTTCTGTCGCACTAAATCGTATAAATTTTGTTTTTTTCCGAATTGAGTGTTAACAGATTACTGTCTAACCAAAGTTTTAGCTCTTTTATTCCATCTTCTGCTTTGCAATGTACATCGTGCCATGTTCTTCCTTCAAATATTAAGACAGTATCATCTGCAAATGTTATAATGTGATTGGAAAAATTGCTATTGCATAGATCATTTATATAAATACTGAACAAAATAGGTCCTAAGGTGCTTCCTTGGGGTACACCAAATTCTACAAGGGCCGGATCACTAAAAGTATCATTAATTTTGACTTTTTGGTATCTGTTAGCTAAGTAACTACAAAGTAAATTTAAAGTATAAAGTTGTATTTTACATTTAAAAAAAACCAAGTTGTTTGAACCCTCCTCAAATTTGACATCAAATCAGCTACGTGGGCAACAACCCCAATTGATTTTTAGGACATTATTGTCACTTTCGACGATTCTGTGTTTTTTATGTAGGGAGATTTTGGTTGAAGGCGAAAAAGAAGTTCTTTTAGAGGTTTAGATTCCTAGCATTCGTGGACTGAATTTATATTATCGTATTTTAATAGCGTCAATAAGAAAACGAAAACCAAATTCTACTATACCACATCTCTAAGATACTCGCCACCCAACCAACATTTGCTCCTTTACTCATAGTGACAATTTTCTTGCAGAAACTGATTTATTGCGGAATGGAGCTGCATTGCTCATATATCTGTTGATGATCTGTTCACACATAACTGCTCAGTATGGATCATGTGACATGGTGTTTTCTGTACGTATTCTATTTTATTTACTTCCAACTACAAAATCATGAAAAATGAAAGAGTTGTAAAACCAAAGCAAGAAGGGAAAATGAAAGAAAACCCGATTCTTTTGATTATCACCTTCTCATCGCAGTTTGTCAACACATTGAAGTGAAAACTTCTTTATGATTTATGATTCGAAATTCCACGAAACGGAAGCGGGCGACACTAAAATGAGTAACACATACATTTATAGGATTTAGCCTGCGAGAGAACGAGAGAGCAATAAAATATTTAATTATTTCATGAGTACTCGGTTCCAATATAATACAATAGATCCATGGTCCCACTCAAGCCGCCTTTGGTCTAGTGGTATGAAGCGCCTGACGAACCTTAGCGACAGGACGTTCAGCAGATTAAGGGGCAAATTCTATGAAATCCAAAAATATTTTTTTTTTTGTAAAAACAACATCCAATCTTCAAACCACTCCAAAATGACCAAATGTGTAGGAAAAAGGGCACTGGAATTTGACGACAAAAATTCGAAAAACATCATCCTTCACATTGATAAAAATAGTGCTTCGTATTCTCCCCATTCTTGTCTACTTTAGTTTTCTGATGATTTCACTTCTACCGCGTGTGAATTGCATAAGTATTCTGATTTTTTTTTGTAGAATCAAAGTTCAAAATGTCTAAAACAAAATTTGTGAAACCAAATGAATAAGAGACCTTTGGCTTCCAATGAACAGAATGAAACCATAAATTATATTATTAAGAGCCTAGCAGGACAATCGGTTTTATCGAAATTTGCTAAAATAGTTTAATTGTTTGTCGCTTGTGTCGCCCTCGTCGCTTTTTAACTCAATTCTATCAAAATTTATTGTAAATGGTTACTAAAAATGGATTTGATAATAGTATCCGCTCGTAAAAATCCGAAGTTACACGATCATTCCCGATCACAAATGAAATATTGGCATATTATATCTTAGCCGGTCATTTTGAACGTCGGATTTCTATTTTTCTCCATAACGTGGGAAAATTTCCCTTAAGATTCCATATTTCGAAGAAAATTATTTAAAAAAATATTATTTGAACAACTTTTTAAAAACTGTCGGAAATTCACTATGCAACTGGTATGATTTTAGAAGCAAATCGTGAGTTGTTTATTGGTTTAACACTTCAATCTATACATATATTTTTTTTTATTTAAAAAATATGAACTACAAAAAGTTATAGAAGTTCTATAAAAATCTGTATCTTCTAAATATGAAAAATATTTGCGACAAATTGATTTCTTTTACATGTGAATCGATATTCCCAAATTTTACAAGTAAACTAAATTTTCCATAAATATGGGATTTTTTTCGGCTAACTGTCAACACCCAAGAAGAACACCTGCATTGTGACAACAAGTCTTCGCGATGGATGTCTGCGCCCGCCAGATGAATAATCTTCAGGGCGTCACAACACACGGAAATATAAAACACCATTGAAAAATTGTTTATTTAAAAGTTAAGGTTTTTACATTAAGTAGTCGTTATGTATTATTATTAACATTGTTATTATTTCCTATGAAATATAGGTATTCTCATGTGAAAGCTGATGTATAATAATGACTTATTATATCACACTGTCATCATCACTATCATCCTAAGGAATGCTGTGTGGAGGGAAATATGAAGACGAAGTTCTAATAAGGAGTTCTGGGAAGGAAATAGGTATTAGGGATTGTTAGGAATCTGGGGGTCAGTGTATCGAACCAGGCGTAACAAACGTATGAATCCATCTCAGTGCAAGGCGATGGGTCGAGATATTCACAGTATGGAAGATCTACAGTCTCTCGTATCTAGGGTGTACGAAGAATGAGTTAATAATGAATGTAAGTAAAGTCTAAAGCCATGGTATTTGAAAGAGAGAATATGAAAACAATTAATTACTAATATTGAAATGAAAACTTCAACCAAATATCTAGGAATCACTATTGACCAATGTCTTAAATGGATACCGCATATAACCATTCTTGAAAATAGAGTACGAAAATTGACATATATTTTTAGCTGTTTGAGACACATTCTAAGTAAAAAACTACTGAGAATGACGTACTTCGCATTCTGTCAATCCATAATCCAATAGGGTATAATAGGATGGGGTGGCGCCTATAAAACTCACACACAATCTCTTTACATTGCGCAAAAACTAATAATTAAAATAATATTAAAAAAATCTTTTCTATATCCATCTGAACTCATATTCAAAGAATTTAAAGTCAGAAAATTAAATACTCTCTTCCTGTATCATTCAACCTTACAAGTTTACAAAGAGGATATCCTAAGCAAATCCATACCCTTCAAAAACACAGTATATCTCAGGCAAAAATACATGTTACTAATTCCCATTTGTAAAAAAACTTTGGGTCAACAAAACTATAAATATTTAGGAACAAATTTCTTTAATAAATTACCAGAAAATATAAGATCCCTTAAGGACAGTTTCAAAAATTTCAAAACACAATTAAAAAAATATACTGAAAACCTTAACTAAAAAAAACAAATAATAAATAATAATTAAAAAAATATATACATATACACACATATGTTTCTCTTATTCTTAATATAAACTAAATTTAAAAAAAAAATCAAAATAACCTAACAAATAATACTTCCTCCCGTACACACAAGCATTTGCTTATTATGGGAGAACATTTAAAAAAAATATGTATATTTGTATTTAATAATTGTATTAAGTTTTTTTTTTTATATACTTTCATTATATTTATGTATCTATTGTATGTACTGTACCAAAAAAAAAAAAATTAAAAAAATAGATGTGAATGATGAAAACTTGGAGCAATTGGATGAGTTTGTGTATTTGGGAAGTATGTTTACAAGAGATGGGAAGGCTGATAGAGATATTGAAAGAGGGGTGAATGCAGGTAACTCTATTAATGGAGTACTGGTACCTACCCTGATGTATGGCAGTGAGTCATGAAACTGGCAGAGAAAGGATGAAAGTAGACTGAATGCTGTAGAATGAGATCCCTGTAAAACCATGTAGGATCGTGTGAGAAATATGGAGATCCGCAAAGAAAGCAAGACTGATGTAAGTGTAATGAGTAAGATGAAGAAAGGAACGCTCCGATGGTTTGGGCATGTAGAGCAAATGAACGAGAAAAATAGTGTAAGGAGAATATACAACCGCAAATGTGAATGGTAGAAGTCGTGGACGTCCAAGAAAGACATGGCACGACTAAATGAATCAGATACTTTAGTCGGACCATATCAAGAGTCAGAATAATAGAAAAGCATGTATGAGACGATGTATGAATGTGAACGAGGCAAGGAGTGTGTGCCAAGACCGAGTTGTTTGGCGGTCCGTCCTCTCTGCCTACCCCTGCGGAGAAACGGCGTGATGGTTTGTTAGTTAAACTATGAATAATAATAATTAACCATTTATTTGGACAGCCCTATTTCGTGTGTAACTTGACACTCGCTTTTGAAAAATAAAATAATATTATAACGGATGATATACATGCCTTCTTCGAAAAAGTAAGACAACACGGAAATTTATTTCTTGTAAAAGCACTGATGGGCTTTTTCAAAATGTTTAATTTTTACATGGTTTTACTGTCAGATACAGAGATATCGAAAAATATTATACAGTTAGGTACAGTTCGTTCTGAATCTCAAATATTTATTAATAATAATTAGACGATTTGTATAATGCCGTATTAGTGAAAAATCACCCCTAGGGCGCAGTTTCACTTGATCGTGCCATTCTCCCCCCGACTTCTTCTACCATACCTACACATTCACCTCATTCCTTCTCCTTACACTATTTTCTTCATTCATCTGCTCTGTAATGCATTCGTAATTAAATAAACTAAGTAAAATGGTCAAAACGAATAAAACTTCCGAATAATAAAAGCTAATTGAAAATAATTCAAATTTCATTTATTACTGTTTACAAGTACGTAATGGCAGTTTTGCCTACCAAAGTCATCGCCAAATCAACAATTGTTGCCGCTACGCATTTAATTAAAATCATTAAAAATATCTAGCAGAACTTAATAAACAGTAATTGATTTCAATAATAACATTAAAAATATTTTTCGAAAACCCACGTAAAAAAATAAACATAAAAGCAGTTAAAAATTGATTCGTAAAACCGAGTGATCACTGTATTCATATTTGGGTCTACAAACAAGGCAATATGTAAGAAGGTACAAGTATATTACAGTCAATCATTGCCACAATCGTTTTAAAATATATCTTTTTGACACACTTTATTCACTTTCCCCGTACAAATTCAGTGGTCGAATTTCTTCCCTCCAGAGTATACGTATTCTATACAAAAACCAACACATGCAAATATTCTTCATACTAATTTACAGAACAGAGCGTTACGAGACGACCTTTCGTGGCGACTGACTTTCGCGTAATGAATAGAAGTTGAAAATGGGATCGCATTTATCTGTTTTGGGTACAGATAAAAATGGAATATTACACAATAAATCACAAAATGAATTTTATTTATTAATCAGTTTTTATAGTTTAAATATTGTTTTCGTACACATAATTTTTATTTTTTTCAAATAATTGTTTTTTAATACATAAAATCGATTTCAAAGTACATCGATTTACGTAGTTTTTTAAAATAATTTTACATCATTATTTGCGCATTTTATAAAAAAATATAAATGTAGGGGTATAGGTTGATATGTTTCCTATAACAAAATATTTTTCAATATTTTTTTTCTTTTCGTATATGACGACAGATGAAAAACAATCAGTGGTACATTAACAATTTTTTGAAAACTGATCTTTTATAAACAGTTATAAAGTAAGAAAAAATACTTTTTTTAATATTTAATATTAACTTGGGGCATCGAAAATTCATGTATCTAAAAAAAATAATAACAAACTTTTTTTTGAGGTGCTGTTATCGACACAGATGACTTCGAAAATACGCAAAAATACGAAAAAAAACATTAAATATTGAAAAATCCCTCGCGGGCTCTTAAATTTACAGGTGCCCAAAGAATGGAAATACCGTTTTTATTCTACTAACTACGCTAAAAAAATTACAGAAGGAATATTATGCAGGTGGCGGTTTATATGCCCTGAAGGTTTCAAATGTCTCATGGATTGCAAGTATATAACTATACCGGTAAGACTAATTTATTTTATTGTATGATAAAATTGTGCAATGTGAAATATTATAATTAATTAGAAATTTGTAGATTTAAATGTACAAATTACTAAAATAAAAATTAATAAACAAAAAAATATACATATAAAATAAAAAATCATATCTACAAATAAAGAGACTGAAAAGCTAGAAAACTGTCTTTGTGGAGCAACAAACTGGCGTTATGTATTGGAGTGCCAATAAAATGTAGGTACAGGTCAACTCGACAATTTTCCAATAACTTCCAATCCCAGAGCTATGTAACATAATATTATTTATCTCAGTTTCCACGAAACCTACACCAAATACGCTTCTAGAATTCCGCTGCAAAAGACAACAAATTCTACCGGATTTTCGTGAAAGTTCTTCATTAGATTTCTCTGAAGTTGTTGCGTAAGAATATCAATTTCAATTCAAAACTGGTGCTTTACGGAGAAAAGTATTTAATTCCTATTACAATAGGTAATAATTAAAAATTATCGGTTCCTTTTCTCTTCCCCCTGGTGCCTAAGTTTCGACTTCCGATTCCATGAAAACCACTTTCTGTTTTTTTATGTTTTTATATTTATATTTTTTTATTGATTATTCTTAAACGTCCGTAAAACGGCAATGCTCCGATACATTACAGAGAAGATTACAAATTTGAGGTCCATGAAAGTATGAAAGGGGGGCAGTTTTACTATGTTATGACTTCCGTCAAAAGATAAATGCTAAACTTTGTTTTGTTTTTGTTTGTTTTTGTAACTTTATTTAGATGTAAGCAAATTTTTTCATACATCTAGTATTAAAAAAACATATAAAATACATAATAAAATAAATATAGTCATAAAATTATAACGGAAAGAATACAGTTTTAAAAAGAAATACAGTTACTCCAGTTAGAAATACAAACAATAGGGTTTAAGACATACAGTTAATACAAATAAATACAATTCATAAATTTTTCTTAATGTATGTAGCACATGTTTTACGAAAAGTGCCAAGACTTGAGGCTTCCTTTATGGAATTTGGTAGGTTATTATAAAGTTTTTGACCTTTATAAAACACGCTGTTCCGTGTACACGTCAGTTTCGTTTTGGGAAGCCTGAAGTCTCGGCAACTCCTCGTAGGATAATTGTGAATATTTTCATGGTACATAATATTAGTTTGCAGATATTTAGGGAGCATGTTATTTTTAAGCTTGTACATCATTGTTAACGTATTATATATTATATGTTGTTTAGTTGTCATCATATTTAAGTTTTGTAACAAAGTTTTAACTCTAGTAAAGATATTACATTTCAGAATCATCCTCATTCCCCTATTTTATATAACCTGTAGTTTATTATTTTGGGTCTCGTTACATAAGAATAGAACACCAGAACAATAATTTAAATGAGGAGTTACAATAGAATTATATACAAGGTGCGTTGTCTTGAGATCCAAGTTATTCCTAATCCTTTTTAAGAAGCCAACTTTTTTAGCAATTTTCTTAGATATGTAATCGAAGTGTTTGTCGAATTTTAATTTATCGTCTAATATTACACCCAGATATTTAATATTGTTAACCCTTTCTATATTTATGTTATCAATGGTTAGTATTGCATGTTCAGTTCCACCTTGACTATCAATAATCAAAAATTTAGTTTTCATAACATTCAGTTTTAGTTTGTTTATGTTTAACCAAAGCGTTACATTATTTAAGTCATTTTGTATCTCTTCAATGGCATCCTGTAAATTTTTCTAGCTATATATAACAATGTATCATCAGCAAATAATTTAATGGCACAATGCTTTAAAACTTTAACAATATCATTTATATATATAATGAACAACAATGGACCTATGACAGATTCCTGTGGAACGCCTTTGCTAGTATGACGTGGATCCGATGTTATTCCACCATATTTTGTTACTTGCGTTCTTTCTGATAGATAATCAACAAACCAATTAATTTCTTTACCGTTATTCCAATATTTCTTAATTTTTGTTTTTAACTGTCTGTAGTGACGTTGAAAATGTCGTGCAGAAATGGTCAATACAGAATCGTTAAGCAGTTGAGTCGCTCTGTTGATTAGCACATTCTGATAGAAGTCTAACAGAAGTTCTCGCTTAAGAACAAGGATGGATAAAGGAATGGTTAGTACCTGTGTGTAATCTCTCATCTACAAGTAACGCAAAAATTCTTTTATACTTTTAGGATTTTGGTTTTGTTACAATGGAGCTTTATTCTAGGATACTGCATATTTAATATTTTAAAGTAATATTATAATATAGATTCTTAGTTCTCTAAGATTTTTCAATTTATGTAAATATCACTTATGGTTAACTGTACAACGTCATTCTAATACGAGGTCAATGATGCAGAGGCAGATATAGGAAGACAAAGAGGTCAGGATTTTTCGTTAACTTATTTACGTCATTGATTTTAATAGAAATAATAATTGATCTTTCCAGAAAGACAAAAACTGCTATGGTGATAGGCTAATGTTTTCTTTAACTGGTGATGGGAACTTGGACAATGGCCAAAAGATTTGCACAAATGGATCATTTCAAATACAGTCCTTTCATAACGAACTTGTCGTGGGTGAGGAAACCAAAAATTGTTGAAAATATCTATGCAAATTGAGAAATTTACCGAAAAATCATAAAAATATCTTTCTTTGTTGTATCTGTGCCCCCGTGCTCCTACTACTCACAACAGTCAGTCTCGGACCGAAGATCGTCGTAATAAAAAATAATAATTTCCATATCCATTTACATAGCATTGTATTGTTCGACAATGCCATCGTCCTTTTTTTTTAATTGTTCATTTTTTTTTCACTTTTTTATGTTCATATATTTTAAACGTATATTTCATTTAGTTATAAATTAAACATTCCATTTCCAGAATTTTACAATTTAACAATAAACATTTTATCTATATAGTAAATGTGGACTTCAGATCATTGATATTAATTAATTAAAAATACAATGCCATTGGCATTTTTTGCTTAACCCTTTTACTAAATATTTTTTTAAGAATTATCAATAAATAGTGTTCTCGATGAATTTACTTACGGCATCTTAAAATCTTCGAAAATTCTTAACAAAACTATCTACTAATGCTAACACTTTTTGTGATCTATGTTTCTTTAAGGCTACTTATTATAATTTTTCCAAAAAAGAAAACGGAAAAAATAAGTAATGATAAATGAAACAATTTAACTTTGTTTGAACCACTTTTATATTTGATTAAATACGACCGGTTTCAACAAAAGTAAATAAGTAAAGAATTAAAAGTATAATAAGTAATGTATTTCTAAACAGTATTTTAAATAAAAATATATAAATATTATATTATACAAATAAATTTCCAGGTCTAAAAATAACGCCAAACAGTAAGGGAGGCAATTTCGATTGTGACGTGATGGCAGTACTTTAATTAGCATTTAGTTTTTCATTATTTTTTTGATGTAGAAATAAATTTAATCTCGGATGTGTTTGCATTCATTATGAATAAAAATAAACAAGTAAATACCAGTATTTCAGTTTCCTATTTATAAAAAATAATTAAAATGCCTGCTTTATTTCTACTATTTATTTATACAGATTGATATTATTTGTTACTTTTATGCAAATATTATATTTCTTAAAATAAAAAACTTAACAATTAAAAAAAATTGCGTTTGGATTGACTAAATAGGGGTGTCCGAGTCCACGGGGTGAGGTTTGTCCGGGTCTTGGCGGCGGATGTGTCTGCCCACCGGCTGCGTGAGACCTTGAGGGAGACTTTGTGACCTCTCAAGCAGAACTCTTTTGGAACATCGCCTTGCATCGCAGTGGGAGGAACGGATTCATGCGTCCGTAATTCCTGGACCCACAGTCACCCCAGATTCCTAACCTCCACTCATACCTTAGCCTTCCCAGAACTTCCTCTCCTTCCTTTCCTTTAAAAGACCCTCCACAGAACTTCCTCAAAGATGACATAGGCCCCGAGAGAAATTTTTTTCCTCAGGGCCTCCTGTGTGGTGCTATTGTATAAAAAGGTTGTTATTACCTACCACGCCAGCAGAATTCCTTGACAATTCAGGACGCGAACACCGTGCCAGAATTTTAATTGATACCGGTAGTGAAATCTCATTCACGTCCGAAAAAACATATGTACATTGGGTTTAAAGTCAAGAAAATAGTCAGGTAATAAATATTACAACGCAACAGTAAACAATGTACGAGGTTTAGTTACTTGTAAAATATTTTATTTGCAAAATCGTTCTTGTATATCAGGGCAGGCAGCAGAAATCTCAAATATCACATAAAAACTTCGAAGAGAGAACGAGAATTAAAAATTATTTTTTATTTGTAATTTTTAACTTTATGAGTAAAACCTCAAATTGTAATATTTAAATAAATGAAGACAATATAAGCGAAACTCAATCGAAAATCTGGAAACAGAAAAATCAGAAAAACATATTGACACCTCTGGGACTCGAACCCAGGACCTCTTGCTTGTCTTTATTTATTTAAATATTACAATTTGAGGTTTTATTCATAAAGTTAAAAATTACAAATAAAAAATATTCATCCTAGACTTGCAGAAAAGTCGATAGATGTCGCATATTAAATAAAATGGATAAAGATTTATCCAGACACTATCTAGAGAGCATTTAGTTCGGGTTTGAATCTTGCAATCATACATAAAGATAGTTGCCAATAATATATGCGTTAAAGAAAATGAAGATAATGTAGGTGGTTCTTAGTCGAAGTATGGTATAGTTAAACATGACCGAATTTCATATAGACACCGTGGCGCAGTGGTTAGCGCGTTTGCCCGGAAAGCAAGAGGTTCTGGGTTCGAGTCCCAGAGGTGTCAATATGTTTTTCTGATTTTTCTGTTTCCAGATTTTCGATTTAGTTTCGCTTATATTGTCTTCATTTATTTAAAAATTAAATTAAATTAAACTAAATCTTATCCCGGAGAGATAGATTTCCTAATGGGCTATGACTTATTTATTTATACTGCGTTTTTACAGGGTGTTCACACACATGTGAGAACAACCCAGTTATAAAAACTCAGTTAATTATACAAATAAGATAAAGTAAAAATTTAACTTGAAAGGAAAAATATGGAGACAAGGTTATATTTCAAGCCGTGAATGTAATTTGATGGCTGTGAATACAATTTTCGGAAACGTAACCATGGGCTCATGTGTACAGGGTTACGATTCAACACAAACCTTTGTGACGTCAGCTCCAATTGCAGTCGATCACATCGACTTAAATAACGCGGTATGACGTTTTTGGGAAGTCGAGGAGATTTATAACGAAATTATTCAAAATAAGAAAGACAATGAACGCGAACACATATTTCAGGGATGGCACTATCTTTTAAAAATAAATCTCAAGTAGATATAGGAAGCACATAAGAAATCGCACTTAAGCAATTTTACAATCTAGAAAAATGTTTGTCGTTAAAACTTTAGCCGAACATTATCTTAAAAACACGAAGGACTTTTTAGAGCATGGCTTTGTGTCAAAAATTCCTCAATCGACTGAGATATAGAATACGAATTATATTCCACTTTACACAAATTAGTAATGACATCAAAATTCAGGTAGGCTTTGACGCTGCAATGTATCGTCTTGTTACTGGAAGCTAGCTCAGGATAATAATCGATGTATAAATAAATAAGTGCTGTTTTTATATCTTAATTATACTTAGATCTACTTATATCTAAATCTTAAATGGTTGTCATATGGTTCGGGGTTGCTTCTCCATTATTCACATCGTCATTTAATTGTTCACTGAAACTTTCTTCGTGTCACTGGGTTCTCTGCGGGTGCCTTGGTAAGGCCGAGGTCCTCAATGGCAGCTCTTCCAGTTCAGAAGCTCAGGCCCTCCTAGCCGAGTCTCCTGCCTCTGAAATCTGAAGTCTCCTGTAGTCGCCGCTGTCTGCGCTACCTGCTCAAGGTTTAAAAAACCGGCGAACCATTCTACGGGATTTTCGTTAAAACTTATCCATTCTACGCGAGATCGTTCTTGCCCTGCCCACAGAGCGGCTATAGAGGTCCAAGTACGTATGACGGACTATGCACCATTGGTCAGGCAAACCTGCAAAGATCTCGGGTGGCCACCCTGGAGACCCAGCGGGTGATGTCTGACCTTGGCATAGACATCATGCTTATTCAGGAGCAGTACGTGTGGCAAGGCAAAACTCCTGGAATTAATAGTCCGGGTGCGGTGCTCGAGGTGGGTTCCTCCCCGGGTGCGGGTGTCCTGGTCAATACTTCCTTGATCAGACCCCTCCTCTTGGGAGGGCTCTCAAACGAGTACCAAACCTGTGTATCCATTAAATTAGCTAACACGGAAATCATCATGATCTCCGTTTACTTTAAATACGGTAATCCTGTTGAACCACATATTTTGAGCTTAACGCGAGCGCTTCACAAATTAAGAGGTCAAAACGTAATTATCGGTGGAGACTTCAATGCGCGATCGCCTCTCTGGTTCGACTTTAACGGAATTCGGACGGAAAGATCCTTTGCTGTCGAAGAACTTATTGCGGCGCAAGGTCTGTTCATCCTCAATGAACCGGGCGTGCTTTCTACTTTTTCAGGAGCCGGAGGCGAAAGCAACATTGATCTCACTATGTTCTAGATCTGTTGCGACTAAAATATCTCAGTGGAAAGTTCACGAGTGTGCGTTAGTTTCTGATCATAGATTTATAACCTTTTCTGTGGGTATTCCAAAGACAGAAGCTCCACGGTCTACGTGGAATTTCAGAACCACAAGGGCGAATTGGGATAAATTCGGGGAGGCGCTACGTCAATCATTAAGGGGCTTTCACGACGTAGCAGCTAGGGAACCGGACAATTTGGGGAATTTTTTCAACGCGGCGGTGGTATCGGCCGCAGAAGCCTCTTTGGGAAGAACTAATCCTAAAAAGGCTTTTAGGACGCCGTGGTGGACACAAGAGCTGACTTTGCTGAAGGGTACATTTAAAAGCGCTTACAGGAATCTCAGTGTGGTCAGGCAGAGTTTATGCTCGCCCGAAGAGGCTATTGTCCTCCAAGCCCGCTTTGGGGCCGCACGAGGTGCCTATCGCTCGGGTGTCCTTTCGGCAAAACGAGCTGCCTGGCATAGTTGGGTTAATGAAGTGGGTAACGCCAACCCGTGGAAAATCCACAGCGTCGTTAGAAAAACGGGAAAAGGATCTGAAAGTTACTTGTCAAGCGTGGTGCTCGGGAACGTTGAGAGTGTCGATGTTACCTCCACTCTTGAGACACTTCTGGGCAAGTTAGTTCCGTTAGACTCAGTAATAGGGGAAAGTGTTCACCATAAACAGATTATAAAACTGTCAAGGCTACCACCTAGTGAGCCCGCCCAGGGGAACGGCGTGCCACCGTTAAGTCGAATCGAAGTGGAGATAATAATTAAGGGTTTGGGTCCCAAAAAAGCACCGGGATTTGATAGATTGAATGGAATAATTGCCAAGAATGTCTAGATCCACGCCAAAAAGGAGTTCTACCAGGTGTTGGAGACGTGCTTGCGTAGGGGAAAATTCCCTACGAAATGGAAGAAGGGCGTGCTCCGGATTATACCAAAGGGCAACGGTAAGCCGAAGACGGACATAGGAGCTTATAGGCCTATAACATTATTGACAATTCTAGGTAAAATATTGGAAAACATCATCAAGCACCGTCTACACCTCACCCTAACGCCGCCTAGCGATCTTCAATTCGGCTTTGTCCCCGGCAAATCCACGGAGCACGCCATTAAATATGCGCTTGAATGGGTGAGGGTATGCCAAAAGAGGTACGTCATAGGCATCTTCTTGGATATCTCGGGTGCCTTTGACCACGCGTGGTGGCCGATGATACTTACCAAGCTGAAAAGCAGGAATTGCCCGCGTAAACTGTTTGAGATTATTAGTGACTACCTAAGTGGTAGGACAGTTATCATAGGGCACGGGGACGTTTTAATCACTCGAACAGTCGACATGGGATGTCCGCAGGGGTCGGTCCTCGGACCCGACCTGTGGAAAATCTTGTTCGACGACTCCTGCAGGTTGCCCTTGCCTGAAGGTTGTATATCGGTCGACTACGTAGATGACAAATTGTTTTTGGTCTCTGGGAACAGTAGAAGGGAAATGGAATCTAAGGATGAAGAAGGTTTACAAGTGATCCTTGAATGGGGACAGAGAAATAGACTGAACTTCGTTCCCCACAAGACCGTAGGCCTCCTTATGAAGGGCATGCTCAGCCGAGGCAGGAACCCCTTCATCAGAATGGGAGGCACACCCATCCGATTTGCAGAAAACACCAAGTATTTAGGCGTAATTTTGGACAGATCTTCCTCGTTCCTAGCCCACGTCAAGAACGCCTCCTACAGGGCCCAGGCTCTGTTTCAGAAACTGAAAAGACTCTCAACTGCCGAGTGGGGATTGCATTCTCCGGCGATTCGCCTGCTGTACAGAGGGGTATATGTGTCGCAAGTCTCATATGCTGCCTCTGTGTGGGAGCATCGCTTGGATAACGTCTTGATAAACTCGGCTCTTAAACGGGGTCAGCGGACTCCTCTGTTGGCGCTCTTGGGCGCTTATAGGACTGTGGCCTCAGATACATTACCGGTTCTGGCCGGCGTTCTGCCGATTGACCTTGAAATTAGGGAAATATTGACCAAAAAGGAACTTATTAGAGGCAGGGCTGCTGTCCACCTGGGAGTCGAGCTGACACCGGGAGGAGTAGTGGCCCTCCCTGGCTTGCTCAAAGCGATGCGTGAGAGGACGCTGAGTGTATGGCAAGATCGATGGGATAGGTCGACGAAGGGCAGATGGACTTTCTCCTTCTTTCCTTCAGTTAAATTCAGAATAATAATAATAATATTATCTTTATTGAACAAAAATTTTAAGATTTATAACAAACAAGAAAAAAGTACATCTTACAATATTTTAAAAGTAACATTAGTACAAAAGTTAATAACAAAAAACAATATACATATTGTTGGCGTCAGCGGTCGGCATACGGCGCCAGTGTCGGCATACCGCAGGCCTACGGCCTCTAGCCAAACCAACCCTGGAAGGGACATGCAGTAATTAATGGGCCAAGATGCTAGCTCACAGTCGGCGCGAGCAAGATCCTCCTAAATCCAGGGCGAGTGTTTGTGGTTCGCTGGGTATTTCTCCTCCTCCCCTCCTCAAAATCTCCGGGGTCTCCCTCCTCAATCAGAACACAGTATTGCACGTAAAGGGTTTATTCAATAGTAGGAGACAGGGTTATTACAATCGCCATTCGGGCACACTTCACATGAACATGGATAGCACTAAAATACCCTAACCTAACAGGGACTGTTTCTCTCAATCTCTCCACACGCGTTATTGGCTTTAAGAGCGGGACATGGCACACGAAAGAGGGTAAGTGTTCATTCTACTCACTGTAGCAGGAAATGCAGTAGCCAGCATCTTCTGGTTGCACAATTCACAATATGAAATACATCGCGAGTTTTTAGGTTCTCGAACGCGCGTTGAAGCGCTCTCTTTGGACACTGCTGTCTTGCCGGCTGGCAGCCGATGAATGGGTGCTCGCGCCGGGCTCTGGGGGAGACCTGCGCGAGTCGACGCGGCGTAGTGCGGGAATCTACCGAAGCTATTCTTGCGTAAAACGGGGCGACCGTGAATCTAGGGGGTAACCTTGCTACTTTGCAACGTAACACTTCCCCCCTCGCCGCAAAAAAGGCGACGTGGTAATGGAGCAGTAGGGCTAAGAAATCCTCTTACCCTTCTAGCACTTGTGCCAAAAACAAAATTTTTTTTTTTAAGAAAAAGGAGGAGAGAGCGAGAGAGAAAAGTTGCTAGCTACACAATAGTAGAAAACAAAAACAAAAGAGAAAAACATGGTGAACAAAGAGTTAACTCTAAATGTACATGAAAGAGCAGTGACATACATAAATGTGAACAAGGACCTGCTGAAGAAAGGTACAAGGGTTATGCAGTGATAGAAAAAAAATGACTCTAAATTGTATCATTGGTCTGTGAGCTATGTTTGCGTAGCGTGGTTTTTGCGTAGGATGTCTGGGGTGTTTGGACGTTACACTGAAGTTACACGGTTACTTTGTCACAGTAACCTGGCCCGTTTGAGATTACACTCAAGGAACACTAGGGCCTTAAAGGAGACACGAAGAAGAGAACGCAGGATGAGGCTTCTTGGTGGTGGAGAGGGTTCTACCTGTCACAGAGGTCAAAAAGGTAGCTGCTTCCGGGTCCTGTGGGTGGGCCAGTATGACATCATTGAGGTACTGGAGAGTGGAATTGTAATTGGTGGTTTGTCATTTTTGTAGAGGAGGCGGTTTGTGTGCATGACAGCCGTTGTTGTGATGGTGGTTGGTACACTGGTTTGTATACAGTGGGATTGTTGTGTGAACAATTGTTGGTATTGTTATTTGCGCAAGGGCACAGGAGCATTGGCATGATGGCAACAGAGCATTTGCAAGGTGCAGCTGGAACATTTGCAAAATGGCAACATTTGCAAAATGCCGCAGGAACGTTTGCACCAAGGCAACAGGAACATTTGCAAGATGCCGCAGGAACGTTTGCACAATGGCAACAGGAACATTTGCAAGATGCCGCAGGAACATTTGCACAATGGCAACAGGAACATTTGCAAGATGCCGCAGGAACGTTTTCACAATGGCAACAGGAACATTTGCAAGATGCCGCAGAAACATTTGCACAATGGCAACAGGAGCATTTGCAAGATGCCGCAGGAACGTTTGCACGATGGCAACAGGAACATTTGCAAGATGCCGCAGGAACGTTTGCACAATGGCAACAGGAACATTGAACCAACCTAGAGCTGACGTGCTCGGGTTTGTTTGAGTGATGGTTTGTGATGATACAATTCGCAACTACACGCACGACTCACACTAGGTTAATTTAGGTGCGGTCGGGTGCTTTTGGTACGCAGGGTTTTGAAGGCATGGGACCTCCGTGACGGTAGTGAAGGCAGCATGAAGGGAGGCGCAGGTGTAGATAGGGTGAAGAGCTGCGGATCTTCTTATTAATCCGGCGAAAAATTATTATTAGGAACAAAATTCTTGAGGTTTACCTGCCTAGTAGACCAATGATGAAAAGGTTTGGAGAGAAACAAGGTGTGCATGTTGAGAAAGATTGGATTTGGCGTGTAGAGAGAGAGAGAGACGGAGAGAGAGTTAGCTAAATGCAACTACATACTTATACATATTACAGGTACGTATTCAAGGAAGGTTCCGTTTAACCCATTTAGTTTTTTTGAAACTAAATACATTTCCAAGAACACGTGGGTAAGGGTTTGTACGTATGACAAAATGCCCCGTTCGAAAGAAGTTGGTCTTCCATGACCTATGCTCACGTCTATACGGTAGCATATTTTCTACTTTCGAAGAACAAAAACATTGAGTACAAATAAGTTATGAAAAGTGGGACAGGAGTAGGAAGTTGAAAGGATCCGTGTATGAAGGTTGTCCCATTTGACAAACGAAACGCCATGTGCGTAACGCATATATCCCCATTCACGGATAATTTCGAGGAAGGAAAAGGGTGACAATTGGGAACATTTGAACGAAGAAAACTGCTGAGGATTAGGCTATTTCCGAAATTCGACCTCTGAGTGGAGGTGAAACAAGGTCTACAGCAGTTATCCTGGCACATTACAAAAAGGAATACACTGACATGAAAGAGTCTAATCCTCCACGTGTATTGGGTAGAAGATTAGAGGGTCGTTTTATTCTCCTACTAGTTTGCGAGAAATGACAGACCCTTGCTCGAGTCTCACAAACCTGGGGGTTTTCTTATTCGTCTCCCAGACAACGAGTTAGGTGTTTTTTGTGTCCATCAACTTAACTCCTACGACACGATGCCCCATAATCATGAGTGAAGCGTATGATTAGTCCTTTTGAGATAATGGATAGTTCCTGGGTTCTTGTGACAGGAAGTCCATGGGCATGTTAATGAGTATTCTGCTGCAAAAGCAATAATTTTCTGATAACAGAACAATAAAAGGCGTGTGGTCTACACTTGGTAGGTCACACAAACAAGGGGTAGATATTATTTCGTTCGCACGACTCATGGTGAATATTGTCACGTTTTCACGTCTCACGTGACAGGAATGAACGATTTACAACAAATTTTGCCCAGTATTGAAAGACAGTAGCCCAATAGGTATTTAAAACAATTTAATGAGATAAATCACCCTCTCGATCAACAACCCTGTGTTGACGAGCAAACAATGAGTAGTTATGACGGACTCCCCGTGACGTGTAAAAACACAAAGATATTATAAGATTCGCATCTATAGCGGTGGATATTGTAAGGTTCACACCTATAATGGTAGATATTGTAAGGTTCGCGCCTATAGCAGTGGATATTGTAAGGTTCACACCTATAATGTTACAAAAGTTTACGTTCGAAAATGTGGGTCCCCATTCAATACAGACGGCGGGTTGCAATGGTGTAATTAATACGGCACTGCTGTAGCTTAATAAATTCATATTAGCATACGTTACAAGACTTGCCAAAAGGCGATAAACACAATTTTTTATTGAAGATCTGGCCAAGATTTTAAACTTCAAACAAGAATAATGGTACAATAAGGGACAAAAGAAACTGATGTCATGATAAAATATTGTACCTCATAATGAAGTTGTATGTACACGGAACAATGTTAATGAAGGGACAAAACGTATTGTCACTTTTATAACAAGAAAAAAAAAAAAATTCTCAGAATTCGACAAAAATGCGATTCTGGAAAAAAATAGAGCAATTGGGTTGAGCGCCATTCTAATTTTTGGAAAAAAGAAGAAAAAAACACAAGTAGCGACGAGGTTGCTCCTGAATAGTTTCGAATCCAGCGAATGTGACCTGATAGGTGTGTTCATTTGGTGTATTCGAGACGATCCCCATATACAACATTATTATGAATGTGTAGGATGGGGTGAGGAGGAACAAGAAAAAGGTAAGAAGAAAAAAAACGGGAGGATTTCCTTTATAACAGAAATCGTCGCGGCATTCTTACAATATGGTTCTGTGACCATAGTAGCGAGCTGCGGCAATGGTCTGAAACCAATGGTTATTATACAGACTTGCACTTATGATTTTTATTTACAACATTAGGGTAGGGACGTACTGGTACGACAAAAACCCGACACAAAACAGTTAAAAAAGGGTGATATGACAAGATGAGACGATGAGGTGGGAAAAAAAAAATGCGCGGATGCTGCAAGAGTTGTAAAAAGGAAAGCGACGTCTTGGAGCAAGAGTTTTCCGGAACCGTTGATGGTAGGAGGAAAAGGAGGCCCTTTCCCGAAGTGATCAATTTCAGGAAGAGGATGCATACAAGTTATGAAAACGGTGCCCCAAGAGGTGCTCTTGTGGTACAGCAGGCAAAGCACGCAGGATGTACAAGAACATATAAAATTATGCAAAAAGAAAAGAGTGTACAGGAGTTAGGCTACCGTTGACATTGATATGCCTTCGGGTGTAAGGATTACCTTACGAATGCCCATATGGGTGATTATTTACATTTAATATTTACAAGTAACTCACGTCATTTATGACAAGAATTATAAGACTTCTAAAAAGACCGCGTCGCACTGATTGACGACTGGCCAAGAGAGGTCAGGGGGGTAATAATGATCAGGGTTAACAAGATGCATGTTTTACCAATTTGATAACGCCTGAGTACTTGATGTGATGGAATTTACTGATTCCGTATTCCCAATTTTGGCAATGTCTTTCACATGGTAATTTCCGATGTGTTTACCAGAGATGTCAGACAATCGATAAACAAGGTCTGAGATCTTTTTTAGGACTTTCGTTTTTACAAAGCGGGGTGCCAGTTTGGCAGAGAAGTACAGCGCACCTTGCGACAAAGTATTGTTTTTTCTCCAAACGATGTCTTCTTCCTTGAACGTGACGTGTTTTCTGCGAAGGTTATACCTGTCGGCGCTCTTTTGGTGGGCCAATAGTAGAGCGTCTGTTACTTCACTATAGATAGCGGAGAGTTCCTCTAAGCGGTGGGCGTAATTTGCTGCGGGGTCTGCTGTGGAGGAAGGGGTGGGTGGAAGGCGAATGTCAGAGTGTAATGAACCGTGAACTACTTGCTCCATGCCGTGTTTGAGAAAAAATGGTGTATAGCCTGTAGCGAGGTTCACCGTGTTGTTCATGGCTGCTTGTATTTTGTCTAATTTTTTGCACCATGTATGTTGGTCCTTGCCAACCAGAATTGCTAGAGCCGTGTTTATGGTCTGGTTGTATCGTTCGACGGTGTTGTTCTGTGGTGTGTAAAGGGTATTGTAGAATATATCCTTTATACCATATTTAGACAAAAACTCTTTAAATTCTAGAGCTATAAATTGTTTGCCGTTGTCGCATATTATAGTACGAGGAATACCGTAGGGTATGAAAATATGCTTTTCTACCAGATTGATTATTGCTGCCGCTGTCGCCCTTTTCAGAGGAAACAACCAGCAATATTTGGAAAAAACGTCCACCACACTGAGTATATGCATGTAACCGGCGTAGTTTCTAGGGAATGGTCCGATGAGGTCCATTGAGAGGGATTGAAGTGGTCTATCGGCATGCTTGGGGTTGCCCATTAGACCAGACGGTGGTGCCGTACTGTGTTTGTATGCCTTACAGATGTCGCATTTGGAGATGTATAAGCGTACTTGTTTGAATAAACCAGGCCAATAATATCTTAAGGATATTTTTTTGTATGTTTTAAAAGTTCCAGGGTGTATGGAGTCTGCGGCACTGTGGTTATTGTTAATAATCTGTTCTCTATTTTCGAGAGGGACTACCATTTTCCAGGCATAATCTTCTAAGATTGACAGTGGTGGCTTGCAGTTGCGGTATAATTTTCCGTTTTTAATTGTAAAATTCGGAAATTTTTGTGGGTTGTCGCTGCATCCTTTAAAGATTTTTTGATACCATAAATCTTTTGTGGGGAGACTAGAATTGGATAACTCGGCATTTAGTATTGCAATCTCGATTCTAGAAAGGGCATCCGGGACGATATTATCCGCGCCTTTGCGGTGGATGACATTGAAGGTATATTGAGATAGGCGGGACGACCAGCGAGCCAATATTCCGGAGGGATTGTCTAGCGAGATCAGCCATTTTAGGCTGCTATGGTCTGTAACCACGGTAAACTTGCTGCCCTCAATGTATCCACGGAAATGTTGAATGGATTCCATGACTGCTAATAATTCTCTCTCGGTGATTCCGTAGTTCTTCTCGTGCTTGTTTAAGGTGCGAGAGAAATATGCCACGGGGTGTTCGCCGTCCGTAAAATTCTGAGTGAGGACTCCTCCGATTCCGACGTTTGATGCGTCCGAATGGATTGTAAAGGGGAGGTTGAAGTCAGGACAATTCAGTACCGGGGCTAATTGAAGGGCTTCCTTCAGGGAGTTGAATGCTGACTCGGTCTCTGCGGACCAGGCAAAGTTACTGGTACCTTTACGGACGCCCGTGATTTTGTTGAGCGGCGCAGCGAGTATTGAGAAGTTTTTTATGAATCTTCTATAATAACCGGTTAGTCCGAGGAAAGCTTTTACCTCTTTGTATTCGTGGGCCGGGGAAAGTTTGTCATAGCCGCAATTTTTGCGGGGTCGGTTCTTAGACCTTCTTCATCTACTATGAAGCCCAAGTATCGTAGGCGATGTTTGCAGAATTCCGATTTCTTTAGGTTGATAGTCAGACCGGCTTGTTTGAGTTGTTGAAAAACCTTTTCTAGTATGAGTATATGTTTTTCAAAAGTATCGCTGATGATGATCAAGTCATCTAGGTAGCAAAATAAGTTGTTATCGAACTCTGGGCCAAACAATTTATCCATGAGCCTTTGTAGCTCCGCTGGGCTGTTTTTTAAACCGAAGGGTAGCCTTTTAAAGTGAAACATACCCCTGCCAGGCACTACGAAAGCAGTTTTTTCGCAGGAGCTGGGATCCAAAGGTATTTGCCAAAAAGCTTTGCTCAAATCTATAGATGAGATGTATTTAGCGTTTCGAAGTCTGTTGAGGATGGAGTTGACCAAAGGGAGGGGGTAGGCGTCTGACACTGTACATGCGTTGAGGCGTCTGCTATCGAGGCAGAAACGGATCGAGCCGTCTTTTTTTGAAACTATTAAGGTGGGGTTGGTCCATGCACTGCGGCTGGGTACCACCACTCCCATTCTTAGCATATCGTCCAATTCTTTTTCTAGTATTTTTAATTTTTGTGGAGCGAGGTTGTAATACCTTTGTTTGATTGGGGGGCCTGTTGTTTTTATATGGTGTTCTACTAAGTTGGTTATGCCTAACCCACACCTTTCGAAGAAGATTGATTCAAACTTGTTGATCGTCTGATCCAACTGATTTGTTTGTAGGGGGGTCAAATTTTCGTACGGTATTACTGTACGGATTTCGTTCACTTGGGGAGGGACGGAGGGGTTGTTAAACAACTGTGGAGCAATTTTGAAGGCCATCCAAAAATCCACTCCCAGGATAAATTTTTGTGAGATTGTAGTTACAACCAGAAATTTGATCCGAACTGTTTTTTTCTCGCAATTTATCGGCAGGGTAAGAGAACCAATGACACGTTGTGAAGTGTTGTCTGCCGTGGTGACATGTGAAGAATGTTTTTCCATTTTAAAACAACAGTTTGTGAATAAGGTGTGAGCGTTGTTGCCCAGACAGCTGACAGACGCGCCGCTGTCGAGGAGGCCGGAAAAACCCACATTGTTTATGGAAAAATGCGCGAAGGGTCTACCGTCTATTGCCTGTTTGCAGCAAACTGTAGAGAGGGGTAAGGCCTGTTTGAAGAATTTGACGTGTTCCAACCACTCCGACCATTCCTTCGGCCTATGGGGAGGATGGCCCGGGGGGTTGGGTTCTAGTTTTTTGTCCTCTTGGCTGTCCAATTGGGAGGGGGTCTGGAGAAATCTGTAGGGGGTTTGATGAATCTGAGGTCCGGGATGGCTGTCTCAGTATTGTCTTGGCGTGGTCTTTTGCCAAACTTCCTCCCTTCGTCTCTTTTTGGAGAACGATCAACAGATCGCCTTTTGTTAGAATGGGGGTCTCTTGAAGATAAAAGTTTAGCTTGCTTGAAGCAGGAGGCTTGGGAGTGACCAACCTTGTGGCAAAAAGAGCAGGATTTCTTTTCGTTGTGCTCTGGTTTTATGCCGGACGAAGTGCTGGGGCGAAAGTTTTCCTTGGGGAACCTTTCGTCCCTCTTTCGATCCTGGTATGCCTCCAGTAGCTGGCAGACATCTTTAAGTTGCTCCAGCGTGGAAATTTTCTGGGAAGTGATGATGTTTTCGTATCTGGGCAGGAGACCGTCGATCAAAACTGGGAGGAGTTCCATTTCAGGGACGGGTTGGGCAAGCTTAATATTGATGGCCTCTGTCCTCTGCGTAAATCTAGCGACAGGCTCTCCGGAGTGCTGCTTGATAGCGAGTAAGGATAGCCTGATTCTGTGCTGGGCCTTTTTTTCTCCGAAACTTGTTCCGCCGTTTCGTGCCGTCCTGAGTTCCTTCCATGAGTTTGTTTTTCTCTTATGTATCCTGTGCCAGGTAAGCATTTCAGGAGCGATGAGGTCTATGAAATTTCTGTGTAGGATATTTTCGGGAATTCCTCTGACTTGTGCTGTTTCTTCTATTCTGTTGATGAAATCCTCCACATCCGTGAGTCCGTTGTATTTCGTTTTCCAGGATGTCAGATCGTATATTTTTGTTGGTTCCTGTGCTTGTACCACCAAGGGTTTTGCTTCGGGGACTGTGAGGGGGGTAGGGATGATTTCCGAGGTGACTTCCGGTTGAAATTGCAATCTCCTGATGTATTTTTTGTTGTAGAAAGAGGCATATAGGGACAGGCATTTTTTGGATTTATTCCTAGGAGAAATCTTTCTATTCTTCAAATTTAGCAAATTCACTTTGTGGCACCATTTTATTAATGAAATAATTAAAAACACTTTGTTTTTACCACAATAAACTTTATTTAAAAGTTGTACTACTGTACATTTTATGTCCTGATGAAGAGAACATCGTTCTTGAAACATGTTGACTTTTAAATAAAGTTTATTGTGGTAAAAACAAAGTGTTTTTAATTATTTCATTAATCTTTCTATTTCTCAGGGCCTGTAGTAGTTCTTCCTTTCTTGAAGTAAAAATGTGCGGGATTATACCCAGCGTGACTTGAGGAACTTCCATGATGTATAGGAACGTGTCAGAGTGACCTTATGTTGGAAAAAGTGGGAACTAGACTCGCAATTGGAAAGAAATTGACCAGAGATTGACCACTGAGGCGTATTTTTTGCAAAAAAGAACGCGTTTTTTTTTACAAGTGTTTGGATTATTTGGAAATTTGGGCAGGGGTTTGCCTCAAATAACGTGTTTTTGAGAAAAAATCCAGACGTTTTGGAATTTTGTTGAAAAATTTTTCAGAGTCCCAAAAATGAAAAAAAAAATGGGCAGGGATTTGCCTCAAAAAACGTGTTTTTGAGAAAAAATCCAGATGTTTTGGAAATTTGTTGAAAAATTTCTCGAAGTCCAAAAACGGAAAAAAATTGGGCAGCGGTTTGCCTCAAAAAACGTGATTTTGTGAAAAAATCCAGATGTTTTGGAAATTTGTTGAAAAATTTCTTAAGTCCAAAAGTCCAAAAATGAAAATTTCATGGGCCAGGATTCACCTTAATGGAACACGTTTTTAGAATTTATTCCGATGTTTTTGAAAAACATTTGCAAATTTGTGAAGGTCCGGTCAATAAAAAACGGAACGAGGTTCGCCTTAAACGAACATGTTTTTTGGAATATTTCCATTTGCTTTCCAAAGGGGAATTCTTCAGAAAAGAAAGAAATATTTTTCTTTTATACGAGTTTTCGTGGAAGTATTTGTTTGAAGATTCAACAATGTCTTGGGGAATGGTTTTTTAATTTACGTGGCTAGGTCTGTAGCCTGATTTGAGCATCACCAATTATTGGTATTTATCCGCCAAATTCCTTTCGTCGAAACAAGTTATTATATACAGATGTATGTATACGGATTTAATGTTTGTTTTCAGGGAATCGACGTCAACGCGAATTAGGCATTTTTGAATTTATGTCGTATGTTTCTTTTTATGAGAAACGGACGGCAAAAGTAGAAAAATGCCCGATTGTCAAATGGCAGAAAGAATTAAATCCACTTGTTTCCCTAGGCTGCAAAATATGTCGTAGAACAGACCAGCACTTTGCGAAATTGGTTTATTATAATATAATATGTTAATTAACCTTCGGGAAACGAAGCGGTTAGTCGGTTATCATATGCAGGATTTTGATTGTTGAATAACGTTGTTTTAAATATTTGTGTTCATTTCCACTATTAACTTGTACTTGAAACTAGCAAATTTAGTCGGTCGACACTTGTAGACACTGTGTTATTCGCGGCGACAACTTTCTTCGTTGAGCATCTTGCGTGGGAATACCGGTGATAATGTTTTGTCGAGTGACGACTCGAAAATGAAGGAATCGTGCCCGTGATAATTTAAATTGCGATTCAAAGTTACGTTCGCGCCGGTGTTCTTGTTTGAAATGCTAGACGGAATAGGAATAACACAAAACATACATTATAGGTTATAAGTTTAAACAATAGCTGATTGAAGAATGAGACTGTGGGACCGTGAAGAGGGGGAAAAAAAATTAGCCTCACGTTGAAGCCAGTGTTGGCGTCAGCGGTCAGCATACGGCGCCAGTGTCGGCATACCGCAGGCCTACGGCCTCTAGCCAAACCAACCCTGGAAGGGACATGCAGTAATTAATGGGCCAAGATGCTAGCTCACAGTCGGCGCGAGCAAGATCCTCCTAAATCCAGGGCGAGTGTTTGTGGTTCGCTGGGTATTTCTCCTCCTCCCCTCCTCAAAATCTCCGGGGTCTCCCTCCTCAATCAGAACACAGTATTGCACGTAAAGGGTTTATTCAATAGTAGGAGACAGGGTTATTACAATCGCCATTCGGGCACACTTCACATGAACATGGATAGCACTAAAATACCCTAACCTAACAGGGACTGTTTCTCTCAATCTCTCCACACGCGTTATAGAGCGGGACATGGCACACGAAAGAGGGTAAGTGTTCATTCTACTCACTGTAGCAGGAAATGCAGTAGCCAGCATCTTCTGGTTGCACAATTCACAATATGAAATACATCGCGAGTTTTTAGGTTCTCGAACGCGCGTTGGAGCGCTCTCTTTGGACACTGCTGTCTTGCCGGCTGGCAGCCGATGAATGGGTGCTCGCGCCGGGCTCCGGGGGAGACCTGCGCGAGTCGACGCGGCGTAGTGCGGGAATCTACCGAAGCTATTCTTGCGTAAAACGGGGCGACCGTGAATCTAGGGGGTAACCTTGCTACTTTGCAACGTAACAATATAAACAGAAGTTACTTAGACAGTAGAGATTTGTAATTATAAATTTAGGTTTCTCGTAACCTGCCTCACTAGGCTAGCCTGTGTTGAGGCAGTTATTTTACATCAATTTATAATGCTGTGAACATACCTACACTTATATTAGAATGTTATCACACAATAGATTGGTTGCATTAATAATAACAATAACATTGGTACAATAATAACAGCATTGGTTCATTACTAATTTCGAATTTGGGTGAGTGCACCGGTAAATGCTCTATCATTATTTTTTATCCAAATTTTTATGTTTTTTTTTAAATTTTTTTGTGAATCACATTTTTTTTATACTAATTGGAAGAATGTTGTAAAGTCTTGTTGCAAGGTACCTAAAGCTTCGTTGACCAAAAGTAGTATGAGTTATGGGAATTTGTAGTAAATCTTTGTTATTGTTTCGAGAATTTAGTCTTTTTTCATAGTATTTATATATGTTTGTGTATAAATGAGTGAGGATTGTTTTTGCATATATCTGACGAACGTCAAACACATTCATAATATTAAAGATAAAGTTCGAGTCCGTAATTAGGGGTAATCTAAGAATTATTTTTATAATCGTTTTTTGTGCCTTTATGATTGGATTAGTGCTGATGCAGTACCGCCTCCCCATGCTATGATACCGTACTCAATAACAGATTGACAGACTGCAAAATAAATCATTTTCAAGTGTTGCAAGTCGAGAAAGTTTCGTATCTTTCTGAAAAAGTGCATGGTTTTTCTTATTTTGTTTGCAATTATTTGAGTGTGAAAATTCCATTTGAGATATGGATCAATTGTGAGGCCGAGATACTTCATCTGTGTAGTGCGCTCAATGTAGGGACACTGACAATATTCATCGCAATTCATACATGTGTGTATTCTAATAGTGGCATCATCATGAGTTTGACCTGTTATATTTAGTTTTCTCGGTGTTCAATGTGAGTGTATTTGTATCTAACTACTTTTTTACAATGTTTATTTCCGTTTCTGCTTTATTGTAGACAGCTAGCCAAGTGTCAGCTTCAAACAATAAAACAGTGTCATCGGCAAAACTAACTATTTTTCACTGAATGTTTATGTTACAAAAGTCGTTGATATATAAAAGGAACAAAGACGGTCCTAATATGCTCCCTTGTGGTATACCATAGTTAGTTGAGCGCTGATTGCTAAGTGTGTTCATTATTTTCACTTGTTGCTTGCGTTCATCAAGGTAGCTCTTAAAAAAGTTAAGTTCGTTGCCTGTAATACCGATTGTTTGAAGTTTGTTTATTAATTTACTGTGTGATATTGTATCAAAGGCTTTAGACAGGTCTAAAAAAATTGAAATACATTTTTTGCTTTTGTCAAGTTTTTTTACAATAAAGTCAGTTACGGCGGCCATAGCATCTGAGGTACTCTTGCTTTCTTGAAACCCGTATTGATTTGCTGAAAGTAGTTTATGGCTGTCTAGAAATTTTACTAACTGAGCATTTATAATTTTTTCAAAAACTTTGGATAGACTGGTCAGTAGAGTTATTGGTGTGTAATTGTTTATGTCTGTCTTGTTACCTGTTTTATGTATGGGAATAACAATACTTTGTTTCAGGTTTGAGGGGAAGTGTCCTTGACTGATACTAAGGTTAATTATGTGTTCTAGGGGCAATGTAATTTCCGTAGACAGCGTTTTCAAAATCTTAGTTGTTATTCCATCAACCCCGGCAGAAGAAGTGTTTTTAAGGGAATTGATTATTTTTAGAATCTCTTCCCCTGAAACAGTTTGGAAATTGAATCTTCTATTGGGAAATTGAAGTTCTGTTTCAGCAGGTAGAGCATTTCTACAATTTGGTAGACGAGAAGCAAGATTTGAACCAATATTTATGAAGAATTATTGATGTAATCCGCAACGAGCTTGGGGTTTTTTGAGGTGTCAATAATTTTTCCGTCAATACAAAGTTTACTAATGTCCTGTTTGTCTTTGGTGTTTTGTGTATTTGTGGCTTCTCTTAGAATTTGCCATATTTTTTTGTGATCGTTGTTACTTTCTTGGATTTTGTCTCTGTAGTTGATTTCTTTCGCCGTCCTAATGACTTCGCCGCATGTATTTCTTTATCTTTTGTAGATGTTTATTGATATTATGTCATAAGGATTTTCTTTCACTTTTTTGTGTAATGCGTTTCTTCTACGAATGCAGTTGATAATTGAATAGTTTATCCATGATTTCAAGGGTTTAATTTTGTTAGAATTTTTTTTTGTTAAAATTGTTGTATTATTAATTAATTTATTTTTCAAAAAGTCAACAAAATAATTCCATGCATCCTCTGAGTTTTTTATTTGTAAAAGCTCTTGCCAAGATTTATTTTTAATTATATTTTTTAAATTCTCAAAATTAATATTATTGTATACGATTGACTGATCTCTTCTGTTTTTTGTAGTGTCGGATTGCAATGTGAAAATTGTTGTGTAATGGTCTGTAATTGTTGATTTGTAAACAATACTTTTGTTTTGTTTATTAGTTTTGACCATTACGTGATCAATGCACGATGTTGATTCATTAGCTATTCTTGTTGGTGTATTGATAGTACTAATTAATCCATGAAACTCTAATATGTTCAGGTAGTCGTGACATTGATGGTGAGGGTTGTTTGGAAGTATGTTGATATTTAAATCTCCCATAATTATTAAGTTTTTAGTGTAGGAAAGACTAGAAAGTATGCTATTTAGACTGTTAAGAAATGGTGTTATATTACGAATAGATGGAGAGTGGTATATTGCTAGAATACACGTATCATTATTATACATTATTTGCATACAGCTTGCGTCAATAATGTTTATTTCAGTTACAATAGAGTTTAGGTCATTTTTTGTGTATACCACAACTCCATCGTTCTGACTATCGTGTTTTGATGAGTTGTAGGAAGAGTAGTGATTTATGAATTTAGGAGTGTAAATATTTGTCAACCAACATTCTGTGAGAATAATAACATCAAAGTCTATATTTAGGTGGTTAAGCTGTATCTGGAGTTCTTTATAGTTTTTATTAATAGACCTGATATTTTGGTGCATAATAATAGTATTTTTTTAATCAGTTGTTAGGTATTTACATATTTTCGCATCTGATGTTACAAACAAATTATCTTGATCACCTAGTTCTTTGTATGTGTTATTAATGTTAATAGCCATTTTATAATTTATATTACAAAAAAAATTGTTTAATTCCCTTAAATGAGAGCTCCACTAGTCCGAGGCCATTACTGGGGATTTCAACCTTTGATTGAAAGAGGTACAGGTGAATTATTGTTGCAGTTTGAAAATAAATGCAAGCAATATGTCCCACTGAACTGAGGGGAATCGACCCAGTGAATGACCTGTAAAAGTGAGGCTCTCAATAAAAAAAACTAATCAATTTTTTTAAGATCATCAGAGTGTTTGATATAAATTACTCTATCACTTTCATTTTTTTTAACCATCACTTTACATTCCTTGTACCAGACATATTTATATCCCATTTCTTTTGCCTAGAATGGAAGGGGCATACATTAAACTAGATCACTACATGACGCAGATGCTTTCTGGGCATGGGGAGTTCAGGGGTCGGCTTCATAGCTTGACCCTCTCTCCTCACCCAAACTGCGCATGTGGTGATACTAACCAAGACGCCAAGCACATTATGTGGCACTGCGAGTTGATGAAGGAAGCACAAGAGGAAATGTTGGATGGTTTGCGCGGAATAACAAGACCAGCGTGGAATGCTGACCTTGTAACGAACAAAGAGAATTTCGAATGCTTGAAAAAGTTTGTCAAGTCCTGGGTAGAGAGATGGCCTGTACTTAGAGTCGCCGACCTAGACTAAATTCATCTTTGTTTCAGGTGCTACACGTATTGCTCCCGTCTTCTTCGGTCCTCCTCTATTACTCTTTATTTAGTGAATATGCTTTGAATTATCTATAATATAACTTATGTGACCTATAAATTACTGATTACGTTTGATTATTATTTTTTCTTCTCCGGTCTCTCTAACAATGATTTATGTTTTTACCTCGATAGGTCATCTTGGTGAGCGATGGTAGTGATGACAGTATCGCTTGATACATTATCACTCTGTACTGATTCTGTAATTATGTTTTACATGTATAAATGCTCTTATTATTTTCTATTTTTCTTGATTAGTTTTGGTTTCCATTCTTTGGTAGCGCAACTGAACTGTGCATGTTATGTATCGTCGTTTCCCCATAGAAAGTGGGTGGGATAGACCCTGTCCATGCACATTGCCAGGCGAACACACACCAGAGCGGTCTTCCTGCGATCCGCCCGCGCCTCCCCCATCGACATGCGTTGGCCTGAGGCGTAACCGTGCGGTCTCGATGTCCTTCCGTCCCCCCTCCGGTAACCCGACGCTCATCTTTCATCAAGGTCTTCAAAAACTTCCCCTTCTCTCCCAAGTACATTACTTCGAGGCAAAATCGGGGAACCGGCTAAAGGACGCGGACTTCGAGCATCGTCTGCGGTTGGGCCGATAGCTATACGCATTCTCATTGGGACTGCCCGGTGGTCTATGGAATACTTTCTCTGGCTTTTTTTAATATATTTTATTTTATTTCCGCTACTATAGTAATAACTTACATTATAACATAATCATAAAACTGTTTTTTCCTTATTACTTATTTTATTTACAGAAGGTTTCTTCGACTGGTCATAGCCGTTATTTTTATTTTTCTTTTCTTTTACTAACACTATTATCTCTTTTTGATGTTACCTATTTCAGAAGAATTATTCCACGGGCTGCTACTTCTATTTATCTTTTGTATAATGTTAATATAAGTACTTGCATACTGCTTACTAACCCCGTATGCATGGACATTGGAGGGTCTAGAGTTGTTCAAAAAATGTAGCTTCGTTCAAAAAAAGTAGAGTCTTGACGTGTGCGGTGAAGGAGGAAACCATATGTTTCCTTATAACGCCGTTGGAAAAGTGGTGGGTCCCCTCCAATGTAGTCGTCTGCATCACTTCGCACTTCGGCCACTGGCCGCGCTTGGTCACCGCTCTATCTTGCGAATAACATTCTTCTTCTTCTCACGCCTATAGAATATAAGAATATATCGTGAGAATCACTTTCTTAAACTCAACTATAACTTCTTCATCCACCGCACAGCACTTACTACGCAGCTGAGCGGGGAACGCGGGGTTGGTGTTGCACCACCACTCGTGTCTCCTCTCTTCCTCGTCTAGATCTTGACTCTTATTCTTCATCCACCGCCCAGCATTTACTCGTCCGACATATTATGTCCTAACCCCTTTAATCATTTCCCAATATCGAATGACGATCCTTTTCGCTTCACACTCTTTCAAAACCACATCAAAACATTCACAGTAATATGTGGCCCTTCATAAAATAAAATAACACGAAAACCATAAGATACAATGAAAAACAATAAAATCAAAGACTAACATAAACACTTCTTAATTAGAAAAATTAAAATAAAAATAAAAATAACCACAAAGTAATAGCTATATTGTTACGAAACGCTCTACGAGTAAATTCCCGCTTTCTCCTTGCAAGAAGTGACATACCACACCCCTCGCCCACATTCCCGCAAGCCGCGCGGTGAGTGTAATTCCCTCGTTCCCCTTGCAAGAAATGACATACCGCACCCCTCCCCTGCGAGCCCGGCAAGAGTCCGCTGCCCGCCCGCCTGAAACCGACCAGCCGTCGTTCCGACAGGCTGCGCTCATCGCGGTACGCACAATAAATTCCCGCGAGATCGCCGATTTTAATGGCGTTCCAATTAGAGCCGATCTCAATAGTAGTATACGTGGTCGCGGACATGGCCGCTCGACTTGGAGATCACCGCTATCATTGCTGCCCCATGGCTTCCTGCACCAGTCCAACAGCTGTGAGTTGAACCTCGATTCCCCTCTTAACACGTTCACGGGCAGTGAGTCACCCTACTTTGGCACTATTTTTTTGTATTAGATTTTTGCGATTGCTCTAGCATTTCCGTCATGATACGTACCAACCAACACCATCAAGTGCGACGCGAATGCTCTAGCAGACGAATCTCAATACATTTGACGCATGCTATAGCATACGCCACCACGCGAGGTACGCTGGGCGAGCTGTAGGGGAAGGGGTCAACCCTGTTTTATGTTTGTGTGCAGAAAAGGTCTCATGTGACAGTAAGCGATCTGTGGTTGTGTCAGCAGTGACAGTAAGAAATAGACTACCTATATTTTATAGGGATAAAGCAACTGCTCAATAAACTCAATAAACTTCGAATGCTGTAGCATCCGCGACATAATTAAACTATCCAATGCGAATGCTATAGCATGCTCGTCCGGGAACGTGTTAATTAATGTGTCCTATAGCATTACTCGGTTGAAATGACCACACATCCGGAGAGAATTGAGAGACCCCTTCGTAGGAAATACCTAGCTTGGCATTGTTGTTGTTTTGTGACTAACAATTATGTTTTGCTAGATGTTGTAATTGTGTACACCGGACAATACAGATATGTTTCACCCAGCTACCTCTTTCATTTTGATGGGATAACGTGGGCGGGGTTTGGCAAATTACCTACATATGTACCCTTTACCCCCTAGTTACCTACGACCTTGGCGAGGAGAAATTTCCTGCCTGCCGACGACATTGAGCTAGCCGAGAGCAAAAGGTAGGTGGCTTCCCCCCCTCCTTGGGACCGCTACACTGGCTACAACGTGGAGCCTTTTCTCCTCTGCGTTTTGGTGCCGACACTGGGCCCAACATTTTTTTTCTCTGCCAAACCCACAACCAAGCCGCCGCGTGAATCCACTCAAATGAGGGATCACTTAAATATTTCAATGTCTTGTTGACTTCCCCAAACTTACACCTTTGTAGCACATTAATTATGCACTGAGTTAACCGCTGTAAAATACGGCCATCTTGTTACCCTAGAACATGACGCGAGAGCCGTTTGTTTGGCGCAAAAAAGGCCGCCGGCATATAACGATGCGCCGACCGCAGCTGAAATGTCAGCCACATCGTTCTGATAAGGGAAATTGATACACGTTTTTTTTGTTAACCACCGAAACAGGTGAAATAATATTGTGTTGTTCCTTTTTCTTCCAGCACAATTTACTCAAACGCCCGTTTGGAACGTTTCCCTTTTAATCTATGATATCTATTTGTCAATAATAACATTTTCCGTCGATTATGTATCCAGGAACTGTGTTATCAGTTATCAGTGAAAAAGTGTTTTCGTTTGACAGTTGTGATAATAATTCAATAAATTCTAATTTATTCAAGTGAATCCTTCCTAAAAAAAGGGAAAAGTGTTTCAAAACTCAACAATAAAGTTCGTGATTAAGTTCCTAAATTAATAATACAATTTTATAAACAATTAACTCAATAAAATCCACATTCAAATAATTTTTTTCTTTGGAAAGTGTGTTTTTTCCTCCGGAAGTGTTGCCTTGAAGTGTTTTATCTCGTTTTTCGGTGCAAAGTGTTACAAAGTGAATAAAGTGCCTACAAAAAATTCAATTATGCGTTTTCTAGGGGAATCCCTGGGCAATTTTTTTTCAAATTCTGGGACTTTTTTCCCTCTCGTTTTTTTTTACCTTCTGAATAATAACGTCACGATGGAAACCAACGAAGCAAGTACGTCATTGGACCTGGGTGTCATTCCCAATGTGCACAGCCTATCAAAGACTCGTCTCCAAGCTGCTTTAAAAAACAGAGGACTTTCTCCATGGAACAAGTCGAAATCTGCTATGAGAGCTTATGCGTTATTATTCAACAAAAAATACACCAGAAGGATAAACCTTGCATCAGCAAATGAGGACAGTGCACCCATTATTACCAAAGTTTTCCAGAATCCGGTTTCTAGTAAGTGTGGTGGCCACTTTTGCCGAATTAATTGCGCCGCCACTGTCGCTGTACGAATATGCCAGAATTACTACTGAATACTACGGCGTATAGCGCGGGCTGGTATATGTCCTACCTACAGCGGTGAATAATTCCACCACTTACGCGAAAGGCCTCGAACGCGTGGGTGTGCTATACAAATGCCCTCAGAAGGTTCGAGCGGTTTCTCAGCTTTGCGCCCAACATTACCTGGCGCGCTAGCCAGCTACTTTGCCGATCGCGCCAGTACATAAAGCGATGCATTTCGGCGCTCGCTCGCTCAGTCCCATTCAGTCTTCATTCATCGGTCAAGCAACACACGCCTGAGCAGTGCCGCGACCAAGTACGTGCCTGCGCAGGGCACGTGACCGCGCAGTTAGCAACTAGTGAATAACGTTTGTCCATTGTGACTCCAGGAATATTATAAACACCTTCGAGGATTTCTTTTCCAATTACCATCCGCTGTCCGGCCCGTCGCGCCTCGACATGAGATGTTTTCGTCTGCAGCACATAAAGCCCGCCGTGCTTTCTGCTTAGGATGCAATCTGTTCTCTGACTACTGAAACCCATCGCGTTCCGCTGCCAGAGATCATCCTCATCGCCTCTCAAGGTTCCTTCCTGCGTCACGTGTGTGTGTCGACTCAAAGGCCACACAGCCGCCATACCTCGTCAACATGACGACGGTCGACCGCCTGGACCAAGGTCACTTCTAAACCGCCATGGTGAAGACCCATCCCTGAAGACCAGTGATCTTCACCGCCGTAGTCTCCTGACCTTCTTCACACATCATCACGCAGCAGCATCACAAACGGCACCACTGTCACTCCACTCCGCTCCGCTTCGACCTCCACTACGTAGCGCAACAATAAAGACTGACTCACTACACCGACTGACGCCTTTTATTTCACGCACCGTCTCTGCCGATCTGGCCCGCTCCCTCATAAGGAACCCGAGACAAATGTCAAAGTGAAACAAGATGCTGCATCCATCACGGCACAAGAAAAAACCTACGACCTCTCTTCTTGGAAAATCAAATACAACGGTGTTTCTAATATACTGGATTTCATTGAGAGAGTTAAAGAAACAGCAACAATTAATAATGTTCCTTTTGACGTGCTACAAAGAAATTTTATAGATTTGATTTCTCCAGAATTAATCTCTTGGCACCGCATTCAGAAATTAAAGTACAGGGACTGGAAAAAACTCAGGACAGCTCTAATTGCTAGCTTCGGTAAAACAGAGGCACAGCACCGAATAAAACTCTCATTACTATCCATCAAGCAATTAGTAAACGAAACGGTAGCAAATTTACTGTAGTCACAGACCATAGTAGTATGAAATGGTTGATTTCCATAAATAATCCCTCCGGCAGACTCACTCGCTGGGCCTCCCGTTTGTCTCAATATACCTTTGACGTCGTCCACCGTAAAGGTGCGGCCAATATTGTCCCAGACGCTCTTTCAAGAATTGAACTAGCCGCTTTAAATATCGATGCAATTGCCACTACTCCATCTACAAAAGATGAATGGTACCTCAAAATCTTTGAAGGTTGTAAAAATAATCAACAAAAGTTTCCCAATTTTATTATAAAAGAAGGACAACTATACCGCAATTGTAAGGTTCCACTATCTATCCTTGAAAATCACTCTTGGAAACTTGTTGTTCCCCTCATTCCCGACATTGAGTACGTAAAACCCAATAGTGGTCTCAAGTATGAAAATCGGAAATCGTTACTTTTACAGTTGCTTTTTCCTGTACATATAAGTTTTTCAATTTTTTCTTAATTTCTTTAAAAAATTGATGGCGTTCTTTTCACCCGTGCTCATGTTTTCACCCAAAATTGGATATTGACACGTCCATTTTGGAAATTGTTTTTATAAAACCCAAAGTCGGTCTTTATAATTTCATATACAAATCTTTTGGTTCGTTTTAACTAAAGTATGTAAAACCGAATCATCCGGTCTCTGGTTGTTATAACGAAACCATTGATTTGTTTCTTCTCTACTGTTACCTCAAGTAAGTTTTGTACCACATGTTTCTACCCCACGGGACAGGTTAATAAAACCTCATGGTCATTCTGATTCTCGAACTCAAATAATTGTAATTTTTAACGTAAATCAGCATTGTTTTGCTCGATCATCGTTTTGCAATTATTACCTCTTGTTTTCTTCACCGAAACTTGTTACTATAGACAGTATGTAAAACCACCGTAGGTGTGTCCTCTTTTATTACTTGGTGTTAGCAGAACATACTCTGCCATCACTTTATACCTTGTGACATATGAAGAAACATTAAATTGTCCATCTTCTCTGCTGTTCTATCGTACGCCTTCCGGATTACGGGGTTAGTTAATCTAACAAATCTTTATATACAATATTAAAACAAATATTGTTAACATTTATCGTGTTGTACTTAAACGTAAACCTGCTACGCGATAGGAGAGATCTTTAAAATACCCGCCATGATACGAGAAATTCGTTATAATTACTTAATACTCTTAACTAAATGTCATTGAGTTGGTCGTGTGTCATTAATTTGTCATGAGTACCGCCCCTTTTGGTCGTGTGTCATTAATTTGTCATGAGAACCATTTTTGTGTATAATTGTGTACTTGTATAATCTGTACACGAGACCTGAAGACGTAATAATAATACTTACCGTGATTCGTGTGAACGACATAATCTTGTTATCTTCTTTAAGATGCATTGTATAACACTCTTTGACTTCTGTCTATAATTGAGTTGTATCTTGTGCATACTTGTATACTCTGTACACTATACGTAAAGACGTTACAATACTCACCATGAATCGTGCGAACGAAATAATATCAAACCTTTGTGTGCGTACTACGCAATGTAGTCCACAACCCTTTTTTATTCAACGCCAATGCCCGTTGACTTCCTGTTTTTCTCCTTCTTTCCAAGAGGAAAAGAGCCCAGGAATATCTACTATCTCAAAAAGACTAGTTTTCAGCGTCACTGTCAACTATGGGGCATAGTGCCGCAGGAGTTAATCGATGGGCACAAAAACCACCAAACTCGTCGTCTGGGAAACGAATAAGAAAAATCCCAGGTTTGTGAAATTGGAGCGAGGGTCTATCTTTTCTCACAATCAAGAAGAAGTTTTTAAACAACCCCTAATCTTTTGCCAAGTACACGCGAAAGATTAGCTTTTGGTATAATGTGTATTCATTCTCATCTCATTGTTTTTAATATTATCCGCCTTGGTTAATTTAAAGTCAGGAAACATGCTGGTGGATAATGTTTCATCCTCACATAGAGTTTGAATTGGAAATTAGTCCAGTTCCTAGCAAGTTTCGTCACTCAACTCCTTTCCGTCCCTTTCCTTTATCCCTACCCTCATGTTCTCAAATATATGTTATGAAGTGGAAAATCTTTTGTTAACCATATTTCTCCCTCACTTGGAGTTCGAATCGGTAACTGACTGGTTACCAACTGGCTTTCTTCCTCACTCTCTTCGTATGTTTCACCATCTTCATCCTGGTTTCAATGAAACACATTCATGAATATTGGACACGTATGGCATGCACTTGGCGTACCATCTGTCTCTTTAAAAACCTTTATTCATGAATCAGTTTCTCTGCTTTGCCGTGACTCGTTCACGACTTTTTGTCTTGTACTTTGAAATTCTACGAAAATTTTACCACCTTATGTTAACATAGGCCATGGAAGGCAGGTTGTTTTTTCAACCAAGGTATTTTGTTACTCGGCAACCGCCAGGTTATCCTAGTAAAAGATAATGTTTATGAATGTAACTTTAAACTAGTTAGGAATCTCTCTTTCTCTCTCTTTCGTTCTCTCTGGGTCTGTGGTTAAACTTCATTTGTTTTATTCTCTGGACACATTTTGTTTCTCTTCAAACTTTTCTTCATTGGTCTCTAGGCAGATAAACTTCAAGAATTTTGCTTTAATAATAATTTCTCCCGGATTTAAAAGAAGCCCAGAAGGATGTCTTCACCGGCAGCCAAGCTGAGCTTCACTTCCTGCCAGCCCCCGCTGTGGTTACGGAGGTCCCCTTGCTGCTATTTTCTACATATTTGTTCCTTAAAGCACGGACCATACCGCACATATGTATGTTGTCTTGTTGTGCCGCTGCGAGCCGAGTTGTCCCAATATACATAACGACACTCTGGACTACCTTTTGGGCACGCTAGCCCCTGGGTTTTGTTCCTGCTCTCGATACCAAGCCAGTTTTGCCGTCTCTTGCTCTGTCATGCAGTGACGCATACCATGTCATGTGTAAACCATTATTACCTTGACTCTCCAGTATTTGCTGAATGCGTACCTTTACAAGTTATTCCGAGCTACATTATGCTTCGATAACCATTATATACGATCCATTGGAGGGGACCCACCACTTTCCCAACGGCGTTATAAAGAAACATATGGTTTCCTCCTTCACCGCACACGTCAAGACTCTACTTTTTTTTGAACGAAGCTACATTTATTTGAACGACTCTAGACCCTCCAATGTCCATGCATACGGGGTTAGCAAGCAGTATGCAAGTACTTACATTAACATTATACAAAAGATAAATAGAAGTAGCAGCCCGTGGAATAATTCTTCTGAAATAGGTAACATCAAAAAGAGATAATAGTGTTAGTAAAAGAAAAAGAAAAATAAAAATAACGGCTATGACCAGTCGAAGAAACCTTCTGTGAATAAAATAAGTAATGAGGAAAAAAACAGTTATATGATTATGTTATAATGTAAGTAATTACTATAGTAGCGGAAATAAAATAAAATATATTAAAAAAAAAGCCAGAGAAAGTATTCCATAGACCACCGGGCAGTCCCAATGAGAATGCGTATAGCTATCGGCCCAACCGCAGACGATGCTCGAAGTCCGCGTCCTTTAGCCGGTTCCCCGATTTTGCCTCGAAGAAATGTACTTGGGAGAGAAGGGGAAGTTTTTGAAGACCTTAAGGAAAGATGAGCGTCGGGTTACCGGAGGGGGGACGGAAGGACATCGAGACCGCACGGTTACGCCTCAGGCCAACGCATGTCGATGGGGGAGGCGCGGGCGGATCGCGGGAAGACCGCTCTGTTGTATGTTCGCCTGGCAATGTGCATGGACAGGGTCTATCCCACCCCCTTTCTATGGGGGAATGACGATACATAACATGCACAGTTCAGTTGCGCCACCAAAGAATGGAAACCAAAACTAATCAAGAAAAATAGAAAATAATAAGAGCATTTATACATGTAAAACATAATTTCAGAATCAGTACAGAGTGATAATGTATCAAGCGATACTGTCATCACTACCATCGCTCACCAAGATGACCTATCGAGGTAAAAACATAAATCATTGTTAGCAGAGACCAGAGAAGAAAAAAAAAATAGTCAAACATAATCAGCAATTTATAGGTCACATAAGTTATATTATAGATAGTTCAAAGCATATTCACTAAATAAAGAGTAATAGAGGAGGACTGAAGAAGACGGGAGCAATACGTGTAGCACCTGAAACAAAGATGAATTTAGTCTAGGTCGGCGACTCTAAGTACAGGCCATCTCTCTACCCAGGACTTGACAAACTTTTTCAAGCATTCGAAATTCTCTTTGTTCGACACAAGGTCAGCATTCCACGCTGGTCTTGTTATTCCGCGCAAACCATACAACATTTCCTCTCGTGCTTCCTTCATCAACTCGCAGTGCCACAGAATGTGCTTGGCGTCTTGGTTAGTATCACCACATGCGCAGTTTGGGTGAGGAGAGAGGGTCAAGCTATGAAGCCGACCCCTGAACTCCCCATGCCCAGAAAGCATCTGCGTCATGTAGTGATCTAGTTTAATGTATGCCCCTTCCATTCTGAATTTAACTGAAGGAAAGAAGGAGAAAGTCCATCTGCCCTTCGTCGACCTATCCCATCGCTCTTGCCATACACTCAGCGTCCTCTCACGCATCGCTTTGAGCAAGCCAGGGAGGGCCACTACTCCTCCCGGTGTCAGCTCGACTCCCAGGTGGACAGCAGCCCTGCCTCTAATAAGTTCCTTTTTGGTCAATATTTCCCTAATTTCAAGGTCAATCGGCAGGACGCCGGCCAGAACCGGTAATGCATCTGAGGCCACAGTCCTATAAGCGCCCAAGAGCGCCAACAGAGGAGTCCGCTGACCCCGTTTAAGAGCCGAGTTTATCAAGACGTTATCCAAGCGATGCTCCCACACAGAGGCAGCATATGAGACTTGCGACACATATACCCCTCTGTACAGCAGGCGAATCGCCGGAGAACGCAATCCCCACTCGGCAGTTGAGAGTCTTCTCAGTTTCTGAAACAGGGCCTGGGCCCTGTCGGAGGCGTTCTTGACGTGATATATACGATCCGTGCCCACCATAATGGCACATTAGGATTCGTACTGGTACGTCTGTAGATCCTGGATTCTCCTCTTCAACGACCTCTGTAACCATAGCCTCCGCACTGCAACCACAGTCTCCACTTCGTAACCTTCGACGTCTACGATGAAATAAAGTGTTTTCTGCAAGGCCCTAGTGTACTCCTGAGTGTTATCTCAAATGGGTCAGATTACAGTGATAATGTAATCCCTTTTAGAGTCTGTGAAATCACGTCTCTTCGTAATTCATCGAAACTCTTCGCATCTCGTCGAAATCATAAACAAATCTACGCACCGCAAACTTAGCTTCCAGACCAATGAAACAATGATTAACATATATAATAAAAAGGATTGGACCGATGACACTTCCTTGTGGTATACCAAATGATGAGGTTTTGGGTTCACTTAGGGTATTATTTATTTTGACATATTGAAATCTCTCTTTTAGATAACTTTGGAACCATGACAGTACTGTTCCGTCCAATCCAATTTGCATGAGTTTCTCATGGAGTATGATATGCTATCAAATGCCTTGCTTCGATGAATATGCCAAGACACTTTTCTCCGTTATATAATTTTTGTATTATTGTTGAAGCTAATTTAGCAATTGCATCTTGAGTGCTGAGATTGTCCCTAAACACAAATTGGTTTAGGCTCATTATCTTTTTTTCTTTTATGTAATTGTTGAGTTGTTTTTTAACAATTTTTTAGTAGATTTTTGCAATGTTTGATGTGAGTGCTATGGGACGACAGTTGGAAGTATTTTTTTCATCTCCAGATTTAAAAACAGGGGTGACAATAGTCTTCTTATAGTTGTTCGGGAATATATCCTTCTTTAGACTTACATTTATTATATGAGCAATCAGTTTGCTGATTATCTTATGAACGGCTTTTAATGTTTTTACGGTTATGTTGTCATAGCCAGGGCTTGTTGATCCTCGTAGACTTATTACAGCCTTTTCGACTTCTTTATCAGTTACTGAAGCAAATGTGTGGAAACCTTCTTCAATAATTGAGTTGTGCTCTAGTTGTTGTGTTTGTTTGTTGTCTAGGATAATATTACGAGTAACATTATAAATTCTACCACACAGTTTTGGATTTTTTTCGGTGTCAGTGTTGATTCCGTGATGAGTAATTTCTTTTGGTTATTTTTTTTGTGCTTTTGTTGGTTGATGATTTTCCATAACTCTTTGCTGTCTTGACCAGCATTTTATTACGAAAATATTTTTCTTTTGTCAGTCTTATTAAAAGCGCAAGTTTGTTACGGTATTTTTTGTAGAAGGTGTTGATTTTTTCATCATTGGTGAATTTTTTAGACTGGTGGTAGTATTTTTCTTTATTTCTGATTGAAATCACTAGTCCATGGGTTATCCGTGGCTTTATTAATCTGTGCTTAGATTTTGGTTTAGAAACAATTATTTGTGTGGATAGGTTTATGTGGTTTTGGAAAACTGTTTCGAAATTCTCAGCACAAGTATATGGATTTTCCGATTTAAATATTGATGCCCAGGTTTCCGTTTTAAGATTTGTTCTTAAAATTTCCATATTTAGATTTTTTTTCATTTTTTTTGTCAGTTGTATTAGAATTGGTACTTCTTTTATCAATGTTGGTAACAAATATACAGGTGTAGTGATCGGTTTTGCTGGTTTTCCATAATATTGACATGTTTTTTTCATTGTTATTTGAGTTGCACTATATGTGATCGATGCAGGTAGGATTATTTATAAATGATTTATAGTTTAGCGATGTCATTACATTTATATAATCATTCTTCGTTTTACCCCTTAGCTCTCTCAAAATGTTCAGGTTAATATCGCCCGTGACAATGTTACAAGTACCTTTTAGTTGTAGAAATAATTCTTCCAATTATTTAATGAAACTGTTTGGATTCGATCCGTGTATGCGGTGGATAGCTATGATATTGTATATAACTTCATTCAATTTTAAGTTCAGGTTTAGACAGTTTGCTAGCTTCATGTTGATTTTAGTGATTGTGACGTTATTGTGTTTATTTAAGATGAAAACAGCAATACTACAGTTCTTATTAATATGCGTTGTGGACGAATAATATGTACAGTCAGGGATGTTGTACAGTGCGGCAGTATTATTTATATTTAAGTGTGCTTCTGTTAAAACAATGAGGTCCGGTAAATTTTCAAGGAGATTTAATGTTAAAACAAATCCTTCGAAATTTTTTTGCAAACTTCTGATGTTTTGGTGCAGAACAATGAATGCATTTGGAACTTTTTTTAATAGTTCGTTATATTGTTTTGAGTCTTCGCAAGTGTATTGTGAAACATCTGTTAATTTATCAATTTCCTCAGTTAGAAAATTATCCATTACTTATTCATAATCGATTCTTTGCTGTGCTATGATAGACATTCTTTTCCGGTAAGTACATATTTAACTATTTGCACTATGTTGGGTATTGTTTTTTGTTCCGAATAATTTGTTGTTATTGTCACAGTTGTAGCATTTGACACTATCTTTGCTTTCTTATTCGCTAAATTTGTGATTTTTTGAGCAATGTATGCATCTGGGCTTATTCATTTTATTTAAGCATTTAAGGGATGTGTGTCCGAAACCAATGCGCCCGGACAAAGCCTATATTGATTCTTTGTTTATGTAGTAGCATTTTCCGGATTGGGCCTGTTGTTTCAATTATTATATTGCGGAGTTGATCACTTTTTCTTTTTTTTTAATATTTTCGTTACTTTAATGGATTCATTTGTTATATTGTTAAGTTCACTGTTTTGTAGAATAAGATCATTTAGAAAATCCTCTTCTTATTATATGATTAAAAACAAATGCACAACAATCAATGCATTGACATTTGACGTTTTTGAATGTTTGGAATTCATGCACAGTTCAATATTATACCCCTCACAATATTGCTGCAGTTATTTCAAAATAGGAGAATTCGTTCCATAAAAATGTATGGGGAAAATAATTTTCTTTATAACTATTTATTTCGTGATGTTTTAACTTTTGTGATGTTTTAATAGTTATTATCCTATCCGGGGCGGAGACAAATCCAACAAATCAAAGATCATCAAAATCAGCCCAGCCGTTCTGGAGTTATAAATAGTGTAACTAACCCGACTTTTAGTTACACTATTTATAACAAGATAAGATTTATGATAAGATAATAATAACGTTATATTTATACAGCGCAATTTTGTGTCCTTTCACTTCGAATGCTTTACTTCCGAATGTCAATAAGTAGCTTTAATGAATTGCATAATTATATAAAAAAAATAATAAATATAATTATCATTGTATAATTATAATTATATAATTATAAAAAATAAATAAAAAAACAGGAGGCCCTAAGGAAAATAATTTCCCTCAGGGCCTATGTCATCTTTGGGGATGCTGTGTGAAGGGTTTTTTAAAGGAAAGGAAGGAGGGGAGAGTTCTGGGAAGGAAGAGGGTTTAAGGGGTGGGTAGGAATCTGGGGTTCAGTGTGTCCTGGTCATCCGCCTCCAAGACCTAGACAAACCTCACCCCATGAACCCGGGCACCCCTGCTAAATCACCAAACGTAGCGAACCACTTGGGGTGACCTATGGCAAAGTTGTTGGTTATCCATTCCCGCCTCCCAAATTGATAACTATTCAAATTTCATTAATTATTGTGTTCAAGTAATTGCCGTTTTGCCTATCTACGCCATCGCCATTCAACTGCCGGTAAGCAGATAATTAAAATCATAAAAAATATCTGGCAGCACTTAATAAACAGTAATTAATTTCAATGATAATATTAAAAATATTTTTCGAAAGCCCACGTATAATAAACATAAAAGCAATGAAAAATTGATTCGTATAACCGAGTGATCACTGTATTCATTTTAAGGTCTCCCGATATTATTTTTTTGACTACAAACAAGGCAAAATGTAAGAAGGTACAAGTATACGACAGTCCTTGTCCGAATCACAAACATTTTAGAATATATTTTTGACACGGTTCTTTCACATTACCCGTTCAAATCTGCTATCTGAATTCCTATGTTCCAGAGCATAAATATACCAATCCCTAGATCGATATCTTCGGGCCTTTTCTATGGGACAAATGTCGACACCAACTTCGCCACGGAAAAACAATCCCGATCTTGGTAGAAGGGAGTTTAAGGCCATTTGTCATAGACAATGGTACAAGGCCTGCCATAGACAAAATACTCGCCCTACTTTATTAGCCCAATAAATTATTAAAAAAAAAAATGAAAAGCAGAAAAATGAAAAAACTTTTCCCCAGGACAACAAGGTTCCATGTGCCAAAGATGGTTCTGAGGAAATGAGACTTGCATAGTTTTTTTACAGCTCATTTTCTCAGGAGGGAGCTTTGTCAGATGGAAACCTGTTATCCTGAGGAGATGAAAAATCAATACATTAGAAAAATGAAAAACTCACAGGTGCATGTTTTAAATATTTTTTTTATTTTTAAAAAGACAATTAATAAACAATACATAAAAATGCAGAGTAGGAGGTTCCACCCATAGATTGAGCATGAGTCAGAAATTAATGCTAACTGGGCCATAATGTATTCATTCATTGTACTTGTCATATAATTAACAGTATTTTATAATTGTTCATATATCCAACGGAATATCCATTAATACATTATTTGGCTTAATACGCTAACTCTGTAATCTTTTCTATAAAATGTAAAATAAATACAAATACATAAAAAAATAATAGCACAAATTACAAGCACAAAAACAGTACACAAAAAAAAATTAAAAACACAAAAACAAAGAGCTTTATACAAAAATATGTAAACATTGGAGGTTGCCAACCATTTTCCCACAGCGTTCTAAGGAAACAGATGGTTTCCTCCTTCACCGTACACGTCAGGACTCTATTTTTTTTTGTAAAGACTCTACTTTTTATTAAAATGACTCTAGACCTCCAATGTCCAGGCATACATTGTTAGCAGGCAATATGCGAGTGCGTACATGTTGTTAATTATTTATTTCACTGTATCACGTCTCATCTCCGCCACTTGATGTATCTGAAATAAAAGTTTATTAATATAAAGGAAGAAGAGTTCCTTCTGAGAGAAGGCAGTCCCGCCGAGGATGAGCGGAGCCATCAATCCAGTCGCAAGCAAGACTCGGCGTCAGCATCCCAAGCCGGCTTCCCGGTAGGCCCTCGAAGAGAATGTTGGGATTAAGGGGGAAAGAAACCTGAAGACCCTAGGGGAAAAAGTGAGCATCGGGTCACCAGAGGCAGGGTGTAAGGGCACCGGTCCGCTACGGTCAGTCTTCGGGCCTGCTCATGGCAACGGGGGAGGCGCGGGAGGGTTATGCAGCTGCTGCCTTGGGAGTCATCTCCTCAGTTGATGCACGGTCAAAATATGTAAGCACAAAAAATTTATACAAAAATTGTAAATACTAAACATATTTTAATTAAAGAAGGTGTTGAAAGATATTCAAGAAAGTACTAAGCGCCCCCATAAAGACACAGAATTTGACAAACAATATATTACTACAATAGGTTGAGTTGAGATATGTATGTATATAAATGTTAATATAAATAAATGTAAATAAGGAAAAAAAATACTAAGACGACCATTTTTTCTATACTTAGAATATTTTGCGTACCTCAACATTGCCTTTTTCCTCATGGAATCAGGTCCATTATAAGGTCTGGTATCTTTTCCAGATATTTTTTTATTAATATCTCCGCACCAAACATTAATATTAAAGGGCACGGCGAATTTCACAATGGATTCGGTCAAATTTTTTTTATGCTCTTGACAATTAATCCAATCATACATATTTGAAAATTGTATTTTTTATAATGGGCACAAGATGTATATTTTCGCAAAAATGATTTAGTACATTCTCAATGACACAACGAATATTCAAAGCGTTTAGTGCAAAAATTTTTGTTGGATAATTAAGGCTGAGCCTTTCCGTGATGCGGTATTCACGGCTCAGAATAAAGGCATTTAAGGAATCATACGGATCACCAATGCAAGATGATTTGCATTCTTTACAATTTCTAATATATTTCAACACCTTTTTTAACAAAAATCCAGCGACATAGGCGTCAATACTCATTTTTTGTATGGAAAATGAATCTAAAATTTCACCAAATTCGGCATCTTTGTCCGCTATAGTTAAAAAAGACGTTAAATTTAGATTTAAAGTTGAAGATTGGGTGTAAATAAACTCTACTATGTTAGATAGAAGGACGGCTGAATTGTCAGCTTCGCAATTCATACCCGGTGAACGTGCGGACCACAAATTACAAATCATTAATGATTTATAGGCTGCTGAAAATAAGGTAGCGGATGGATTTCGGACCCCACGACTTCGTATCGAACCGAAAAAGTTTTCTAATGGATCTTGGTTTAGATATCTACATTTTAAATATTTGAAACCTATATTTTCGAGAAATTTCCACAACTCCATTATGCCGTGGATGGAAAAAAATCCAGTTATTTAATACTGGAGCTAAAGTCCTAATACTTGCCCCTGTCGTCTGATGGACGTATTTCATCGTGCGCAATATTTGCAACGACTCATTCCACAATATTGAAAGTGGGGGGAGTCATTTGATAAAGCCACACGATATTTTTTGCTCCCTTTGGGGTGAAATGAAGTTCCATTGACACTATCGAATAGTGTATCAAAGAATTGCAAAACTCGTGAAGTGTCCAATGGATTTTTAGTAAACGCCTCTGGACGTATATGGTTTAATGCTTCTAGGGCAGCAGACACCCTGTCACTAAAAATTTGCGAGGCAAGTTACAACTACTTTATTTTTCCCTTTCAAGAAATATAAAACAAATATACATACCTTCGTTAACTCCTGGTATCCCTTTGGTAGGAATAACCTCACTGCTGGTCCCTAGGTAGAAGTTTTGTTCTGAAATAAATATATTTAACACATTAACCAAAGTTTGGAAACAAAAAGTAGAATACTTTTTCCCTTTCAACAAATATCCAGGAGCTTTATAATAAACTTTTTGGATTCTCAAAACAAAATATTATCCAAATAGCGAACGTCTGGGGCATGCCATGTGTACCTAACTAACTAACCATCACGCCGTTTTTCCGCAGGGGTAGGCAGAGAGGACGGACCGCCAAACAACTCGGTCTTAGTACACACTCTTTGCCTCACTCACATTCATTCATTGTCTCATACATACTCTTCTATTATTCTTACTTTTGACATGGCCCGTCTCAAGTATCTGATTCACTGGTCAGGTAGGTACCGTAGATGCCTAAAGGCATTGGAAATGGTGCAAGTTAATTTACTCAGACCGTCCTTTATTCAGTGTGCCTAAGTATACAAAATGTACATACCTTCGTTAACTCCTGGGACTCCTTCGGCAGGAACAATCTCACTGCTGGTGCCTTCGTAGACATTTTGATCTGAAATAAATATATGTATGAATTAGCTAAAATTTTGGAACAAAAACTACTTTATTTTTTCCCTGGCAGGAACAACCACACCGATGGCCCTTGGGAAGTCATTATGCACTGAAATCAATATAATTAACCAAAGTTTGTGAACAAACCATTTGCGATTATACGTTTTGCAATAATTTCCACAACTTTGTCCTCAGCAAACATGAATTAAATCTGAATAAATATAAAAAAATAATAATGATGCAAAAGATTACATACCTTTAGGATGTTTGGCGTAATCGTGGTCCCTTAAGGCTTCATAATACTTAATGTCGTGAGATTTTGTCGAGTTGGGGTCTACAATGAAAAATAAATACAGTTTTAGGCAAAAAAAAACAACAAAATGAAACATAAAAACAAATGTAATAACGGATGAGATTATCACCTGCATTTTCGTCGTCATTACGACCACTCACGAAACTGACTTTCTTTAATTATGTAGTTGGGATATCTATGTCGAATCGAATATCTGTCCACACAGCCTTTAACGCAGCACGGCTTTTTAAAACTTCCTCGAAGTGCTTTTGCAAGAACCATTTTAAAATCAAAATATTTACGTATTGGTATAACGCGACTGACAAATGCAATCATAAACCAAACCGGATATGCTGGTTCAATGGCGTATTTGTCATTTCCGTTTACCTACTATCTACAATTCAGTTCATCTATGGACCCGATCTTTTTTGGAGTTACAAGGTTAATACAGAGATATACGCCCCTGTTCCAGAGCATACGTATTCCATAGAAGAACTAATACATGCATATATTCTTAACACTACTTTACAGAGCAGAGCGTCAGGGAACGACCTCCTGTGGCGAAAGGTTTTCGCGTAATGAACAGCAGTTTAAAATGCGATCGTTTTTATCTGTTTTGGATATAGATAAAAATGGAATATTACCAAATAAGTAATTAAGTTATTTATATATTTTTATTAATTTGCATACCTTAAATATTGTTTTAATACACAGTATTTTTATTTTTTTCAAATACTTGTTTTTTAATACATAAAATTGATTTCAAAGTACATTGATTTAAGTTTTTATAAATCATTTTACATCGTTATTTACGCATCTTATAAAAAAATTTAAATGAGGCGGTATAAGTTGATATGTGTCCTATAACAATTTATTTTTCAATATATTTTTTCTTTTCGTTTATGACGACAGATTAAAAACATTCAATGGTAGAATGTCAATTTTTTGAAATCTGATCTTTTATAAACAGTTACAAAGTAAGGAAAACTATTTTTTTATATTTAATTTTATCTGATGGTATAGAAAATGCATGCATCTAAGAAAATATAATGACAAACTTTTTTTTTGAGGTGCCGTTATCGACACAAATGATTTTGAAAAGACGCAAAAATACGAAAAAAATTGAAAAAACCATTAAATATTGAAAAATTACACTTCCACTGTGTGCTTCTAACGCCGCGCCGAGATGTTTCAGAGATTTCCGCACAGGCAAGATGGAAGTTGCCTTCGCAGGTACAGCACGAAATACAATCTGATGGGTTTTCGATGTTTTTTCCACAGGTTAAGCATTTTGTAAACATGGTAGAAGTTTTTTTGCTTCAGACTTTAATAAGATGGAAACCACTTATGGTTGATGTTTGTTTGAGTTATTGATGAAGAGCACCACTGTGTAAGTTTCACTTTATGTTTGTTAATGATAGCCGATACGTTTTAGAGTAAGTGACAGTTGTGGAGGTATTATGATGAGTTTTTTGCACTAAAAAATCCACTTCTAGGAAATCTTCCACTTCATGAAAATACGCTGGTTTGGCGCGCGATATCCAGTTTAGAATATTTAGGCACTTTTGATTCAGTTCAGTGTTTTTTTTAAAGTTTATTTTTTATTATTTTGATGCAAGTGAGCAAGTGACAGTTGTGGAGGTGTTATGATGAGTATTATGTACTAAAATATCCACTTCTAGAGAAGAAAATACGCTGGTTTGGCGCGCAATATCCAGTTTAGAATAATTAGGCACTTTTGATTTAGTTCACTGTTTTTTTTATGTTTATTTTTTATTATTTTGATGCAGGCATAGAAATACGTCAACACTCTGTAGTAGGTAGTAGTTTTTTTTCAGTTGATCCGGCGACAATTGGTCTGGCCTGATCCTTTAAAAGATTTTTTCTTCAAGTAAGTATCTAAGGAGGATATACGGCCGAACAACCAAAGTCGATGTACTTATATCTGAAGGCATCTTGAGTGAAAATCCGCTGTAAAAATATATTTACTAACAATAATTTCGACTCTCCGAAAAAGCATGCGGCAATACAAAATACATACTTATACGTGCAGTCAGTTTAACAAGAAAACCGTAAAAGATTCCTACTTGCGTATAACTTTTTTATCTGAAAATTACACTAGAGTCCCAACTGCTCTCAACCGTCTCGAGCCAGTGAGTGCCAATGGCATCACCAATTTTGGTATGGTGTAATACTGAGGGTAGTGGGGAGGGAAAGGAGATGTGGAAAACGTACCTGGCTATTTAGATCTAGTCACGTCATTTCAAGTAATCCGACTAAACCTACATACACTGTACACCAGCGAACAAAGTACAAAAATCGTATGATTTAATTTTTGTTTAATATTTTTATTTTTATGTTTTAGGTCGATGGGTCGAGAGAGTGAGGCTGGAGATATCAGAAGGTCTCTCTCAACCGGTCTCTCCTGATCCGGACCGCCATGCATAAGGTGGGCAAAGGCATCCCCCGCGAAGACATAAACAAACCACGGTTTGTTTATGTCTTATCTTATGTAAACCCGGTTACCAAACGTAGCGAACCACTTGGGATGACCTATGGCAGGAATGTTGGTTATCCAATAAATGGTTCCCGGGGCGACGGTAAACATATCCGCCCCCTAAATCTTAAGTAGATGTTGCACATATAAGAATGTCGTATTTTGCTGTTCGTCAATATTCATTCAGAATTGAAACGTTACTTGAAATGGCTTTAGGCGTGATTGGTGACTAGATCTGAATAGCCAGGAAATGTTTTCACATATCCTTCTCCTCCCCACTATCTTCAGCCTCACAACATATCATAATTAGGAATGCCATAGTCTCATAAATTAGTGTTATGATAAAAGTTCTAAAAAATAAAAATATAAAAAAAATATATAATATGATTTTTGTAATTTGTTCGCTGGTGTACAGTGTATGTAGGTTTAGTCGGTTTACTTGAAATGACGTGACTAGATCTGAATAGCCAGGTACGTTTTGCACATCTCCTTCCCCTCCCCACTACCCTCAGTATCACACCACTCACCACTGGCACTCACTGGCTCGAGACGGTTGATAGCAGTTGGGACTCTAGTGTATTTTTCATATAAAAAAGTTATACGCAAACAGGAATATTTTACGGGTTTCTTGTTAAACTGACTGCACGTATAAGTATGTCGTATTTTGTATTGCCGCATGCTTCTTCGGAGAGTCGAAATTATTGTTAGTAAAAATATTTTTACAGCGGATTTTCACTCAAGATGCCTTCATATATAAGTTCATCGACTTTGGTTGTTCGGCCGTATATCCTCTTTACATACTTACTTGAAGAAAAAATCTTCTTAAGGATCAGGCCAGACCAATTGTCGCCGGATCAACTGTCCGCCGGATCAACTGTCCGCCGGATCAAGTGTCGGCCGGATCAAATGTCGGCCGGATCAAGTGTCGCCGGACCAACTGTCGCTGGACCAAATGTCGCCGGATCAACTGTCATGGAACCATGAGGATGATTTTAATACATTAACAATGATTTACAAACTTAAAAATAATATGCTCCCAAATTATCTGAAGAGTACAATTATGTTTCAAGAAAATGTTCACAATTATCTTACGAGAAGACTTTAGGCTTCCCAAAACTAAACTTTCGTGCACACAAAATAGCGCATTTTATAAAGGGCAAAAACTCTATCACAGTCTGCCAAATGCCGTAAAGGAAGCCTCAAGTCTCAGCACTTTTCGTAGGATATGTGCATTTTATGTAAAAAAAAATTTGATTACTTACCAATGTTATTCTCATGTCTTATTCTTTTATAATGTATTTTTGTATAGTTATCTTTTTTATTTAGTATTCTTTTTTAAATGTATTTGTGAATGTTTCTGTACCTACTTTGTAAATTGTATTTTTTATATTTTCCTACTAAATGTATGAAAATATTTACATACATCTAAATAAAAATTTCAAAAACAAAAAACAAAGGAAAGAAAAAAAATCGGATATTATTCTTGGTTATTAGCTGGTTCAGGTTGCTTGTATTGCGTGGTTCACTATCCTCATGTTTTACCCTTCAGATAGAAATTATTGTCGTGTATTGCCGTCAGGCAAATGTGAGATTCAAATACATACAAGTCAGTAAACTCAAATTCTACGTATTACTTCAAAAATAACATGGCGAATCGAATGAGTAAGGATCAATTCACCTCCATAGTTAAATGTTGACCCAACTTTATACGCAAATTAATATACTTTTTGAAAATGTCGCAATGCAACACAGCCGGACCAGCGTGTAACCATGGATCCTGAGACAGCTTATGTAAGTTCAAATTTTATTAATATCATTATTATAAAATATCCACATTTTATCATTCCAAATTTTATTATTATTACGTTCTATTATGTTCTCAGTAAAAATTTAAAAATAGTACCACAAGGTACGCCCTAATGAAGTTACGACAACATTAGATATAAACCGGAATTCCGAAGCATTTTATGATTTAAAATATACGATTGCATACAGATCTTTTCAAATCAATCAAATACCGCGATTTTTAAAAAAATATTCCCAACTAATGATTTTTAAAAACATCAGTTCTTCAATGTTCATTAAGTGCGTTTAAAATTAATTTCAGTGAACAAAGCCCGGCGTGCAGCTGGTCCCCAAAATTAACACGAGTATCAGATTCCAGCAGCAGTAAGGGATTTCTTCAGCGCCGTGGCCTTCCAAAGCTCCAACAGGGCGAAGTTTCATCGCTCCGAGACGGCTAGCAGAGAAAAACTAAGAAACACCAGATTGCAGTCAAAGATCAAGCACAGAAGAATAATGTTCCGGTCACGTAAATGTTTAAACAAAATTACATAACATTTAATTCCATTTCTGAAATTTTCTAAAATGTTACATTGATTGTTGTTCGACAATCTACCCTAGACGATATGTTGTAATTTCAAGCACATTTAAAAACTTCTAGAACTTAAATATCTTAACAATAAAATTAAGTCTTACCTACAGTACAAATGAAGATAATAATAATTTATATTTTTTCTCATTTTTATCAAATTTCAACCAAAATTAATGATCAATCCTGAATGTTTTAAAAAAAAAGAAATACATATAATATTTTATGCAAATTTAATATTCTTAACAATCTCTTCCTCGTCTCGGATTAAGCCTATGCAGCCGATTGTTACATTAAGTATTACACTTGACACATAGATGTCATTGAAAACATTATATGCGATATCTTATAAATTATGTTTTTAAAATGTATGGATATATTTTTAACAATTGAATGGCATAATCATTTAGAGTTTCTGTGATATTGATAATTTGCTTGCGAATATTTTTAAATTACCGCATATTATTCATTGAAATTGTCGGTATCTGAAAATTTTATAATGACGAAGAGAAATTCCCATATCGACGCAAACATCGGAATCCAATCAATCAAGCAAGAAAAATACGACGGAACCAATCAACATGGAATCGTCAAGCGGAAACAACAGAAATAGAAAAAACAGGTGTAACCGGTCCAGCTATCAAACTAATAAAATCCTATCTGTCCAACAGAAAACAATGTGTTAACATAGGAGATAAAAACAGTCAACTCGAGAGTATAAACTACGGAGTTCCACAAGGATCAATACTGGGGCCACTTTTATTCCAAATATACATAAATGACATCTGTCAGCTAAAACTACATGGTGAAATTTTCTTATACGCAGATGACACGGCAATGTTTTACTTCGGCAAAAACTTAGAAAGTCTATTAGAACAATCTCAAACGGATCTTAATGTACTAAACGATTGGCTAATACAAAATATATTAACAATAAATATTAATAAAACCGGTTACATGATCTTAAGCTCACCTAAAAGAATAATACCATCGCATAAACCATTACAAATAGAAGAAAGAGACCTACATATCCTAGATAGCGAAAAATACCTGGGCCTATATATTGATAAACATTTAACATTTAAACAACACGTAGAAAAACTAAAAACAAAAATCATCCCATTAATTGGTGTATTTGGTAGAATTGCTCATTTTCTACCAACAGAGGTAAAGAGGGGTTTATACTTTAGCTTAATCCAGTCCCACCTAAATTATTTAATAGAAATATGGGGAAACACATACATTACGTACTTAAACGACTTACAAATAATACAGAACAAAGTTATTAAAAAACTCTTCAACTATAACCCAGACACTCCCACAAAAAAACTATACCAGGAAATTTTGAAAATAAGAACATTGTAAGAATATAACATATGTCTTTTAATCTACAAAATACAAAATGGACTTATACACACAAACACAACATTTATAAAAACATCACAAGTACACGAACATTATACTAGACAACACAATAAATTGTACACAAATACTGTCAAGACTGAAAGTGGCAAGAGAAGTATTGGTCACGAGGGAGTTCATATATATAATCTCCTTCCAGATAGCCTAAAAACGGAAAATAACATAAAAACCTTTAAAAAAAAGCTATTTAAACTCAAAATGTTGGAACAAAATTAAAAATATTATTCTTACTACTATACTATATATATATGCTCTGTATTTAAGTTAAGAAAGCGAAATACTATGTTTCTTTTAACTTAATAATAATAAAAATAAAAAAAAATAAAAAAAAACAGTTACGAACCTGCTATTCATCATGTCTCAGTCAGACTGGCCCCAACCTGGAAGGAAAATATATCGCTCTGGTTTATTCAAGCTGAGGCGCAGTTTGGAAATTCACGAATCAAAGAAGACTTTACCAAATACAACATTATCATCGCAGCACTCGATTCACAAACATTGCAGTGTGTCAGCGATATTGTCACAAAACCACCCACGACAGACAAATATTCAACCTTTAAAGCTGCATTGATTGACAGATTGCAAGATTCAGCAGAAAAAAGACTGACCCGTCTTCAACTAAATCCAACTAGAAGACCTCAAGCCAACAGGTCTCCTTAGGCATATGATGGAACTGGCTGGACCTGCATTAGCAAATAGCGCAATAGTCCGTACCCTTTGGCTCCAACGTTTACCCCAGCATGTCCAGGCAATCCTACCAGCTCTCACGGATAACGACATAAATCAACTGGCGTCTTCTGCTGACAAAATTACAGACGTCTACCAATCAACGGAATGTGAACAGCTGAGCAAACCAAGCATATCAACATCTGAAAACACAGATTCTCGTTTATTACTCCAGCTACAGCAACAAATTTCTGCGCTCACACAAGAAGTGTCTCAACTGAAGATGTCACAAAACGATCGTTTTCCTACATTCCGAGGACGGTGAAATCAGAGCCCTCGTAGGAATTATTCTTACCAGAAATCATCTCGCGGTCGATCGCCCAAAAGAAACTCAGATGGGTACTGCAATTTTCACAGTAGATTCAGAGAAAAGGTCTACAAATGCTACCAGCCTTGCTCTTTTAAAAGGAAGAATTCGGGAAACGATAACGGAACCTCTCATTAGGGACGTGCGAGATTCTGAGAAACACATGTCGTCTCTTCGTTTACGATCTACAAACTCGACAGAAATTCCTGGTGGACATGGGGGCCGATGTCTCGGTCATTCCTAGGAACCCCCTATATAATAAGAACACTATCACTTCCGATAACTGCCCAACTACGTTGTATGGAGCCAATGGAAAACCTATCAAGACATCTGGAACAAGCACAGTCGAACTCGATTTTGGTCTACGCCGAGCATTAAAATGGCGTTTCATCGTCGCCGACGTCTTAAGACCAATCCTAGGTGCAGACTTCCTTCATCACTTTAATTTGACGGTAAATCTAAAAAAGCAATTATCGCATATCAGTCAACTGGATTATTGATCGAAGGAGTAACGTACAAAGAACCTTCATCTGGTATTTTCACAGTATCCTCATCATAGAAATATCATAACATTTTAAGCAAATACCCTAACTTAACGAGACCTAACATGAAGATTCCGGATATTAAAAAACACTCTGTGACTTACTGCATGGAAACAAAAGGACCACCCGTTCTGCCCTGCCCGTAGACTAGCACCTGCCTTACTAGAAGCAGCCAAACGAGAATTAAAACTTTTAATAGAACAGGGAATATGTCGACCTTCCAAGAGCAACTGGGCCAGTCCATTACATATGGTAAAGAAGTCCAATGGAGAAAATGGCGTTCATGTAGAGACTACATTGTATGAATTTACTTCCATGCAATTCGGGTTATCTAACGCGGCGCAGAGTTTTCAACGCTTTATGCACGCCATTACCAGGGATCTGGATTTTTGCTTCGTTTATCTGGATGACATACTAATTGCCTCCGCAAACGAAGAAGAACAACAAAAACATTTGGACACATTATTTAAACGTAGCTGACAATGGACTTATCATTAACATTCAATTTGGTGCCACAACTGTTAACTTCCTTGGACAAACAATTACTCCAAAGGGCGTGACTCCTATCAAAGAAAAAGTAAAAGCCATAACAGATTTTCCGCTACCTAAAACTGCGAAAGGTTTACGTCGCTTTTTAGGTATGTTAAACTATTACAGAAAGTTCCTACCTAACGCTATTCCCTCTCAAGCGAAGTTATTCGATTGCATAACTGGGTACCAGTACTTGGAACCAGGAATTAACGGCGGCATTCGAGGATTGTAAAAACCACCTTGCGAATGCAGCATTACTAGCTCATCCGAAGCCCAACGCGAAAATTGCCATCATGGTAGATGCTAGTGACACAGCTATAGGAGCCTTTTTGCAGCAGTTCAACGGCAATACTTGATTTTTTTTCTAAAAAATTCACCCCAGCTCAGCGAAAGTATAGTACATTCGACCGCGAACTAACAGGTTCCCACAAAGCCGTAAAATACTTACCGTAATAACGTTGAAATTTCATAATTTATACGGATCACAAGCTGATAACCTTTGCCTTTTGCAAAAAACGAGCCTCTAGCTCTCCACGTCAGGAAAGACAGCTGGATTACATTGCACAATTCTCAACTGATATCGAGCTGACACCGGGAGGAGTAGTGGCCCTCCCTGGCTTGCTCAAAGCGATGCGTGAGAGGACGCTGAGTGTATGGCAAGAGCGATGGGATAGGTCGACGAAGGGCAGATGGACTTTCTCCTTCTTTCCTTCAGTTAAATTCAGAATGGAAGGGGCATACATTAAACTAGATCACTACATGACGCAGATGCTTTCTGGGCATGGGGAGTTCAGGGGTCGGCTTCATAGCTTGACCCTCTCTCCTCACCCAAACTGCGCATGTGGTGATACTAACCAAGACGCCAAGCACATTCTGTGGCACTGCGAGTTGATGAAGGAAGCACGAGAGGAAATGTTGGATGGTTTGCGCGGAATAACAAGACCAGCGTGGAATGCTGACCTTGTGTCGAACAAAGAGAATTTCGAATGCTTGAAAAAGTTTGTCAAGTCCTGGGTAGAGAGATGGCCTGTACTTAGAGTCGCCGACCTAGACTAAATTCATCTTTGTTTCAGGTGCTACACGTATTGCTCCCGTCTTCTTCGGTCCTCCTCTATTACTCTTTATTTAGTGAATATGCTTTGAACTATCTATAATATAACTTATGTGACCTATAAATTACTGATTACGTTTGACTATTTTTTTTTTCTTCTCTGGTCTCTGCTAACAATGATTTATGTTTTTACCTCGATAGGTCATCTTGGTGAGCGATGGTAGTGATGACAGTATCGCTTGATACATTATCACTCTGTACTGATTCTGTAATTATGTTTTACATGTATAAATGCTCTTATTATTTTCTATTTTTCTTGATTAGTTTTGGTTTCCATTCTTTGGTGGCGCAACTGAACTGTGCATGTTATGTATCGTCGTTCCCCCATAGAAAGGGGGTGGGATAGACCCTGTCCATGCACATTGCCAGGCGAACATACAACAGAGCGGTCTTCCCGCGATCCGCCCGCGCCTCCCCCATCGACATGCGTTGGCCTGAGGCGTAACCGTGCGGTCTCGATGTCCTTCCGTCCCCCCTCCGGTAACCCGACGCTCATCTTTCCTCAAGGTCTTCAAAAACTTCCCCTTCTCTCCCAAGTACATTTCTTCGAGGCAAAATCGGGGAACCGGCTAAAGGACGCGGACTTCGAGCATCGTCTGCGGTTGGGCCGATAGCTATACGCATTCTCATTGGGACTGCCCGGTGGTCTATGGAATACTTTCTCTGGCTTTTTTTTTAATATATTTTATTTTATTTCCGCTACTATAGTAATTACTTACTTTATAACATAATCATATAACTGTTTTTTCCTCATTACTTATTTTATTCACAGAAGGTTTCTTCGACTTGTCATAGCCGTTATTTTTATTTTTCTTTTTCTTTTACTAACACTATTATCTCTTTTTGATGTTACCTATTTCAGAAGAATTATTCCACGGGCTGCTACTTCTATTTATCTTTTGTATAATGTTAATGTAAGTACTTGCATACTGCTTACTAACCCCGTATGCATGGACATTGGAGGGTCTAGAGTCGTTCAATTAAATGTAGCTTCGTTCAAAAAAAAGTAGAGTCTTGACGTGTGCGGTGAAGGAGGAAACCATATGTTTCCTTATAACGCCGTTGGGAAAGTGGTGGGTCCCCTCCATGATATCAGGCATATTTCTGGACTTCAGAATATAGTAGCTGACGCCCTATCTCGCATTGAAGAGATCAACTGTCCTACTACGATTGACTATGGGATGATGGCAGAAGCGCAGTGTCAAAACGACGAAATTAGTAAGGCAAAAGTTGACACTGGCCTCTCTCTCTACGTCAAATCGTGATACCCGGTAGAGACAGATCACTATGGTGTGACATCTCAACTGGTCATGTCAGACCTTTTGTTCCTGCTACCATGCAAACCGAGGTAATAGAAAGCGTCCATAATGTTTGCCACCCTGGCATCCTGGGAACGACAAAGACAAAGATTTTTTAAACAAAGATTTGTTCGGTCTAACATGGCGACCAACATAAAAAAAACTTTGTCAAACAATGTGTAGCCTGTCAAAAAGCTAAGGTCTCCCGGCACACGGTTGCGCCATTAGCAACACATATATTACCAAAGGATCGATTCATAAACATACACATCGACCTAGTCGGACCTCTCCCAATATGCAACGAGTACCAGTACATACTTACTATGATTGACAGATTTACTCGTTGGCCCGAGGCAATACGTTAAATAAGTGAAAATGTAATTTTCTTTTAACTGGAATATAAAAAAAAAAAAAATACCCCTGAAAAATATGACAGCGGAAACCGTCGCCACTCCATTGACGACCCGTTGGATCGCTCGTCACGGAACCCCTGACAGCATAGTGACTGATCAGGGACGCCAATTTGAGAGTTGCCTTTTCAAAAAACTTACAGAAAAGTTCGGCATTAAGCATCTGAGGACCACTGCGTATCATGCACAAGCCAATGGTATGATCGAGAGATGGCACCGTACGTTAAAATCATCTCTTATAGCTTGTGGAGATCATAATTGGGTTGAAAATCTCCCACTCATTCTACTTGGCCTGAGAGAAACAGTACGTGAGGATTTGAAATGTTCACCAGCAGAACCAACTTATGGTAGAACTCTAAAATTACCTTGCGACTTCTTCACAGCAACTCCACGCGAGGTACCAGATACAATATATCGTACGACTCCAGAGAAAGTTCGAAACAATCAAATCGACTCCTGCCAGTATCCACGGTACAGGAAAAATTTTTGTTCATAAAGAGCTACCGATAATGTGTTTCTCAGAACTGACGGTGGAAGAAAGCCGTTACAGAATCCATACGACGGTCCTAACAAAGTCGAAGAGCGTAATGAGAAAACATTGGTCATTACCATTAAAGGAAAAAGTAAACGCGTCTCGATAGACCGCTTAAAACCAGCTTTTGTTCCTGTAGAAGAAAATGTACCTGTTTCTACAACTGTTTCAGAACCACTCACGAAAATAACCAGGACCACGAAAAGTGGCAGAAAAGTTCATTTCCCAAAGCGATTATGACATTTTAGAGCATAAAAAGGCATTTAACTTTTATCACATTAATAAAACTTCTAAATTACACTAAACGAAATTTCAAAGGTATAAATATTTTAAAATTACTAAGAACAAATAATAAGAAAGTCTTTAATATTTTATACAAATCTTGAGCTTTATTATCATTCATAATTATTTTTTAACAAACAACTTAGTGTAAATACATTTTGATTAAATGCATTCCATTGTCATCGAAATGATGCATCTTCAAATTGATGAAAACTTTCATCCTTAAAAACCACGTACCCTAAGCATGTAACTAATTTTAAGCAAATATAAAATATCGTATTAATCGATGAACCCTCCGTACCTAGCTATAATCGCTTTTCACAATGCTTATTTATCTTATGATAAAAAAAGCTTCTTATAAATTTGTATAACGATTATTAGAGTGCAATCTTAATGTGTCCCGTATTGATTATGTACCCAATATAGAATATATTAACATTCCTATACAAACCTAGTATCTAACATTGTTTAAACAACTTTTAACTATCTCAGATTTTATATATTTTAAACAATTTTCAATGGAATAAAATTTCACATTTATATTTTTTAAGAACTTTTATCAAGTCACGCACAGCGAAAATGTATTTACTTTTAGTAATATTTACCATGGTCTCTCAGATGTATAATGACACACATATCTGACTGAACATGTTGTTGAAACTTTCATATTTATGTTATCATAATTCTTTCCAAGTGTTTACTGAAGCATGTGAATGTTATTAATCATTTAATGATTAATTGCAATAACTTTAGAATAAAAACAATAGTAGGTCCACTCTGGATGATAACTATACCAGACTGTTTTCTTTAATTACAATAAAACTACATTAATATGTTGAGTTAGTAAATAAGCGCTCCAGTAAACAGTTGGAGATAATTTTTATTCGTTTTTAGAAATTAAAAACAATTCTTGTTTGTGCATTTAAGTATAATATAACTTGGTATGAAACATAAAATAATAAACAATTTATCAACTTCTATGCACATAGGTCAATTATTTTGTTACATTAAATTAACATTTAACACTCCATAAATTTGAGTGTAGTTTCTTACAATTTTCTTACATGTATTACAAGTGTTAGTTAAAATTTAGCTTAAAAATGTAAATTTTCCACATCCAGGTGATGTGAGGTATTTTTCACAATTATGTAATGTGAGATATTTATCGCAGTATAGAAACATGAAGTGTTACCATTGTAGTGCAATGAAGCCACTCTTTAAATCACACTCATACGTTATTCATACAATATATTTCTATACTGTATTAAATACATTGTTAATCTTATAGCGTTATAAAAACAAGTACCTTGTTCTTAAGCAACATTAATATGTAATTAGTTTATTTTATTAGATATTATCAAATAAATTATATTCTCGTTATCTATTTCTATAGACAACTTGAATAGGTATGTACAGCTTGATTCACTAACGACCTTTTACTTTTTGTGTTAGGGTCACTAAAAGAAAATAACGGAGTTAGAATGATTTCTATGGAGACACACGCGTTAACTTATAAACACGCTTATTGTACTTGACTGCTATCGTATTTTTAACGCATATATCTGCTTAAGTTGCTGACCGGTTTTAAGAAACTCAGAAATTACGAGATATACAGTTTTGTGTTATAGCCACAATTACTTTGAAAACATGCTTCAAATGAAATTTTTGGGAATGCAAAGACCTTTAAAATATACTTATCTAATTCAATCCAGTTGAAGCATATTCCTTATCATGATTTTCATAATACTTTTGTTAACAACGTTTCAACTATTTAAGTTTTTTTAATTTACAAGATGTTTTAATTTTTTTAATATTACTTGTAATATTTATGGTTAGACTACAACCCGGTAAACGACACGTTCGGGTAGTGTGTGTCCTACACAACATGGTCATTTTTTGAACCGATTAGTATCCTATGTATGTGCTATGTATTCTATATTTTATTATTTTTCTCTTTTTCTTTTTTATCGTTTGCCAACCGGGGGGGAAGTATGTGGACAGTATCTGCGCACAACACACAACAGCCAAAAAACATTAATAATAATAATAAATAATAAATTTTGACAACTTATATAGCGCTGTTTTTGCGAAAAATCGCCTCAAGAGCGCTGTACAAATTAGCATGTACTTTACTTTAGAATTTACTTCACAATGTAGGAGGCTAGATAACAACTCGTCTTGCAGCTATCAAGCGCATGGATTATTGGAACTCTAGCCCCCCGATAAATTAAATAAAATATATTTTTATATGTACGTATTTCAATTTACTTAACTATGTAGAAGGCTAGATAACCACTCGTCTTGCAGCTATCAAGCGCATGGATAATTGGAATTCTAGCCTTCCAATAAATTAAATAAAATATCTTTTTATATGTACGTATTTTAATTTACTTAACTATGTAGGAGGCTAGATAACAACTCGTCTTGCAGCTCTCAAGCGCATGGATTATTGGAATTCTAGCCCCCCAATAAATTAAATAAAATATTTTTTTATATGTACGTATTTCAAGATTATCAGAATATACATAATTACTCTCTTGCTTCAACATTAGAACCTAGAAATAAGAATTAGCTACCAACTGCTCTTGTTTAATAAACAAATAATAATGCCCGCTGCCGACACAATCGCATTGCAGTCCTACTAGAGGTAATGCAATAGCATTGCACTCTTATGTATTTAGTAATCTACTTAACATCCTTAGTCTAACTTAATCTAACTTAATCTACTTAATCTATGGAGTTTTTCATAAGTAACCAAATATTTTTGTCCTACAAAAAGTTTCAAAAATCGATATCTAGATTGTGTTTTTCACACAAAACTAAGTGTATCACATTAAAATAGTGGATCGTTTTCCTATTAATAAATAATCACAGTGAGAACAGATATACTATAAGAATGAATTTAAAAACAAAATCTTGAAATTAACATGACAAGTGATATTTGAATTTGAAACCATTTGAATTTGAATTTGAAGTTTGAAGTCAAGTGACATTTGAAGCCATAGACAAAAAGTTAACAGAATATTCTACCATTCTAACATCTACCTACATCTAATAATAATCCATAATATTATAATAGAACAAGAAAACTCTGCCCAACAATTCCTGGCAAAGGCAACCTCTATTTTAAACCTATTAAATATCATCATAATGGACACATCAAACAAATTTACCAAGGAACAAATAGCAAAACTCGCCCCTAAATTCACCGATCTATTGGGTAATGTCGGTCAAATGGGTGTAAAGTTAGGGAGCCTGAAGGAGAATTGAAGATCTACAAATATATGTCTTCAAATCAAACATCCAAAAATGGGAACAGAACGTATAGTTCGATTACGTCCAACCAAGTCCTCCCGAAATATCCACCAAACACAAGAAACAATGCCCCTATACTTCCTGCAAGACCAGCCGTACTTATCTTCCCCAAAGATGACAAGTCACTTCCTTCCAGCAGTACTCTTGAAACTCTCAAAACCTCAACTAGCCCATCATCTTTGGGAATTACAATCACGGGGGTACGGGAAATAAGGAACGGAGGTGTAGTCGTGCATCCAAGTACCGATGCGGAGGCCATAAAACTTGCCAATGCACCGACCCTATCCGATGCTGGTCTGAAAGCAGCAGTTTCTTCGCATAAACTCCTCGGATAGCTATCCATGGTCTATCTCAAGTTGTGCCCCTCGAGAACATCATCTTGGCAATCCACCAGCAAACACACGAAGAAACCGGTCTACAAATTAATGAATTGAAAGATAAATTGCAGTTCTCTCACAAAGTAGGACCTCGTACCGGATCGTGCACTCATGTCTTCAGAGTTCCTCCTTCTGTTCGTCACTCCCTCATTCGCTTCTCTAAACTGGCTATGGACTGGCAAATACACACCGTAAGGGATTGGATCGACAGTCTAAAATGTGGACACTGTCAACTTTACGGCCATACGGCGTCGAAATGTAACGCAGACATGCCTACATGTTCTCACTGTGGAAAACCTGGACACAATCGAGATGCTTGCCCGACTCCTGAAAAGCCACCAGCATGTGCTACCTGCAAGTTCTTCAGAAAACCGTCCACACACAACACTGGCTCCCCTGACTGTCCTGCCCGCCAAGCCGCTGAGAGACGCGAATTATCTCGAGTCAATGTTTTAGGCTGAATCAGAATCGACACCTTATTAATACTAACTTTTCCACCTATTATCAAAATATTCGTGGTCTCAATACTAAGCTAAACTCCTTTAGATGCTCCATAAATTTATGACCTTATGCTTTTTTATGTTTTACTGAAACATTTTACTGAAACCACTCGATATTAACTTCACTAATCCTTTCAAAAGTGACACTCTGAAATCAGCAGTTACATTACACTACAAATTTAACAAAGGTGATTATACTGGCATGAATAGGTACCTTGCCCAATATGACTGGGCAGGTATGTTATCAAACAACAATATTAACGATGCTGTATTTAAAGTCAACGAATGTATAACTCATGCTATAGATTTGTTCGTTCCAAGGGGAACTTATTCCCAGCCTAAATTTCCTATTTGGTTCAGTATGAAACTAAAGCATTTGATTATGGAAAAAAAGGAAACACACAAGTTATTCAAATTAACGAACAACTAAGCGCTTTATCAAAAATTTTCTCAGTTAAGAGAATTATCCAAAATTGAATCTAACTTGTGTTACAAATCTTATATTGAACTCACTGAGACAAAATTAAATCTTAACCCTAAACAATTTTGGAAATTTATTAAACAAAAACGTATTGATAACGATCTCCCTTCAAGTTTATTTTTTAATGAAACTCACGCCACCAACGATTTCGATATTGCCAACCTTTTTGCTGAATATTTCTCCTCTGTCTATACTGATAACATATGCACCATCCCTCCACTTAAATATGCTAATACTATTGACCTTAATAATTGCGAAATCACACTTGTAGATGTTTTCAATTACTTAAAAAATCTTCCCAGCAAAACAAGCACTGGTCCTGATGGTATACCTGAAATATTATTGAAAGAATGTAAATCTTTTGTATCTAAGCCAATTTGTTTATTATATAACTTATCACTATCATCTGCCACTTTTCCGGATTCCTGGAAAGTTTCCTATATACGACCTATTTTTAAATCGGGTAATAAGTCGAACGTAGAAAACTATAGACCTATATCGATGTTATCTCATATTCCTAAAATCTTTGAATCTATAATCACAAAGAAAATAACACATATTTTCAAAAATGTGCTGATTGAGGAATAGCATGGCTTTAGATCTGCTAAATCTACCACTACAAACTTACTCTCCTTCACCAACACCGTAGTCAATGGTCTAGAAGATAAATCACAAGTAGATGTTCTATATACCGACTTTTCTAAAGCTTTTGACAAAGTAAAACACGCTATCCTCATGGCCAAGCTATATGCTATAGGTATACGAAACCCATTGCTATCTTTCTTTAATTCTTATTTAAGCAATAGAAAACAAAGAGTTAAAATAAATAACATAGAGTCTATTATTATTGAAGTAACATCCGGCGTACCGCAAGGAGCACATTTAGCCCCGCTTCTCTTCAACTTGTTTATAAATGAAATTATTCTTATTTTCTCTCACACACGCTTTTGGCTTCGTGCTGATGACAATAAGATCCTAAAAATTATCAAAAACTACCATCACTGCCTTCTTTTCCAATCAGATATTGACTCTTTCAATGACTGGTGTAAAATTAATTGCTTGGAACTAACCGTCGATAAGTGCAAAATTATGTCCTTCTACAGATCTAAAAATCCGATTGTTTTCGAATACAAATTAAATAATAACTGCCTAACAACTGTTGGTGTCTCTCTTGATAGCAAGCTTTCTTTCCGGGAACATATAAATATTATTTTTAATAAATCTCTCAAGCTACTTGGTTTCATCACTAGAACCACTTCTGACTTCAAAAACATAAATACCCTAAGAACTCTTTACTGCTCCTTGGTTCGCCCCCATCTTGAATATGCTTGTATTATATGGTCTCCTTTTTATGCTGTCCGTATTCGTCATATTGAATCCGTTCAACATCGGTTCCTAAAGGGAATTGCTTGGAGGCTAGGATTAGAGCGAGGAAATTACTCGTATGCTGAAATTGAACAAACTCTAAACCTTTCTCCTTTAGAAGACCGTCGGATAAAATCTGATCTCATTTGTTTCTTCAAAATTATTAACTGTTTAATCGACTCGCCTACATTACTACAACTCATCACATTTAATATACCTTCTCGTAGAATCAGAAATAAAAACCTGCTTTTCCTCAATCAGCACTCGACTAACTATGGTTATAACTCACCACTGTCCAGAATGTGTAGACTGGTCAAATCACGTCAAGACCTTGATTTTTTTGGTATTAGCTTAAATGATTTCTGTGGTTCTTTAAACAAATGAAGATATGTTATATTCACCCTAATTTTTGCAAGGTCTTGACGTGACTTGACACTTATTTTTTCTTCTATTTTCACTGTTTGTTTTTGCTTTCATGTACCATCCGAATCCTTGCATTGTTTTTTTCTATACTTCGTGATACTTTGTTTTAAATTGGACGTAAGTCCGTAAATAAATAAATAAATCTAACTTAACCTAACTTAATATTATTTTTAGTATGGCAACACTGGTACTCTGTGCCTTCTACCAGATTTTCATTTCATGACCAACACCTCTGCCACAGGTCACCCCAAGTGGTTCGCTACGTTTGGTGACTTAGCAGGGGCGCCCGGGTTTTTGGGGTTATGTTATTCCTGGTCTTGATGGTGGGTGCGTCGTCCCACATTCTGCCTGGCGGGCCGGATTGAGAGATGCTGGTTGAGGGAGACCCTTTACAACCGGTTACCGCTATCCGGGCTGCTCGGTAGTACAGGGGCCCGACCCTCAGGCTCACAAATGAGGGTGGGCTGCCCCATCAACGAGTGTGAAACCCCCGCCGCTGCTTTTGTGCCGGTTTGTGACCCAGCAGCAGCGTTTGGGGCGCATCGGGTGACCTCTCCAGCCGGACCCTGCCCATCGCCTTGCACCGCAGTGGGTGGATTGGATTCATTCGTTCATCACTCTTGGACACTCTGATCCCCAGCTTCCTACTCACCCCTTTACCATACCTTTTCCTCCCCAGACCTTCCTTCCCCCACATCCTATCATAAAAATAAAAAAAAAATCAATAAAATCATGACAACACAACCAACACAAACTAACTTCATTACAGCGTCGAGTAGTAGGAGACCCCGGCGCAGGCCAAAAATGTTGGTGAATTACACCAACATTCGCGGCCTGCATACCAATATTAACTGTCTACCACCACCTTTTTCTCAATGCCCAAACCTACTATTCCTGTCTGAAACGCAGATAGCTGAGCCTGTAGACGCCTCCTATCTGGACTGCCCGGGCTTCACCCTCGCAAGCAAGTTCAAACCTAAAGGAGGTGTCGTCTCTATAATCGATCTGACGTCAAATGTGTGCGACTGTTGAATCTGGAAAACTCCAGATTCGACGTAATGTGGGTACGCGTCAATCTTGCCAGTACGGTAAGATTCTACGCATGCTTATACCGCTCACCGAACCTTAGCGAATCAGACACGTCCGAGCTCTTCAAACATTTAAGCTACACTATCGATGACCTCTTGCCCCGCTACCCTACGGCGGAGTTTGTGGTCCTGGGGGACTTCAATGTTCATAACGAACCTTGGTTGAAGTTCTCAGGATCAACAGACTCGGCTGGACGATAAGCGGAATCCTTTGCCCTTTGCTACGGATTGGAGCAAATGGTTCAGGAGCCTGCAAGGGTTTTTGATGTCCAGACTCACCGTTCCAATCTCTTAGACCTATTTTTAACCACTGTGCCACACGGTTACAAGATTGAAGTTACAGCGCCTCTAGGATCGTCCGACCACTGCCTGGTGACGACATCAATCCCTGTAAACTTCAGACCGCCAAACGAGAGGCTGAAGATAAAAATGTGGCACTATAGGTCAGCAGATTGGTTCGGTCTGCGGGCACATTTTAATGCTTTCTCGTGGTCAGCTGTCTGTTTTCGGACTTCGGATCCCTCAAGATGTGCCCAGGAAATTGGTGAAGTCATCACATCCGCGATGGATGGCTTCATTCAATCTACTGTTAAGGAAACTGGTGTAGGCTCAAAGTCGTGGTTCAGTCGACAATGCGCTGAAGCAGTGCGACAAAAAAATGCGGCTTACCGAGCCTACAACACACCTAGAACATCCGAAGACAGAACAGCTTACAACAAAATGGCAAAGGAAACCAAGAGAATCATAAATAGGTCAAAGTTGGAGCACGACCAGCAGATCAGCAGAAAGCTGGCTGCATGCCCGCATGGCAGCAGGCAATTCTGGTCGCCTATGTTTACTCCATGTTTTACGAGGGCTAAATGTTAATAAAGCTAGTGGGTCTGATGGAATACCTGCCTGGTACTGCAGAGGTGCGCTGCAGAAATAGCTCCAATTTTGACGAAGCTTTTTAAAATGTCCCTGCAGACTGGCTCTGTGCCCTCTGGTTGGAAAAAGCGGTTATCCATCCTATTCCAAAGAAGGGTGACCGTTCCAACCTTGCCACCTACTGCCCCATAGCGATCACATCAGATCTGTCTAAGGTGATGGAACGTGTGATCAACGACAAACTGCTCACATACCTCAAGAAGAACAAAATTATTAACGATCGTCAATACGGATTCCGGCGGAACCGCTCGTGCGGTGATCTTCTCGCGTACGTGACGTATGTTTGGGGATGGTGCCTGGAACGTTTCGGTGAGACCCAAATGGTTGCACTGGACATTTCCAAGGCCTTTGACCGGGTTTGGCACCGAGGACTTGTCAACAAATTGCCTTCTTGCGGACTTCCCGCATCCTTGTGTACGTGGATTGCCAACTTTTTGAGGGAGAGGTCAATTCAGACGGTAGTCGATGGTTTCACCTCTTCTTCACACTCGATAAATGCTGGCGTCCCACAGAGATCGGTTCTGTCTCCGACTTTATTTTTGATGCACATCAACGACCTTTTGTCATGTGCACCAATTCACTGTTACGCGGATGACAGTACAGTCCATGATAGCTTTTTGTTTGACAAGCCCCCAAAGGGCTCACAAACTCCAACGGCTCGGAGGGCTTTGAAGCAAAGAATGGATGGTTACCTTCTTCTTCTTTCGTATGGGGGGGTGTCAGAGGGGGACATCTAGGTCTGCGAGCCAGTCTAGGGCCTCAGGCGTTGCCCTGTGGACCTCATCAATCCCGCCGGGGAATGAATGGAGCGGGCATTCGTTGACCACATGTTCGGTGGTCTGCACCGCACCGCATTCACACGTCGCCGACTCTTTAAGGCCCCATCTATGCATCATATGAGCACAACGGCTAAGGGAGCACCTTATCCTATTGATGGCAGTCCAGAGTTTGCGAGGCAATGAGAACCCAGGCTGTCTCTCAGTGGGGTCTTGCACGAGATGGGTGTTTTTGACGTTGGCTGATTGCCACTCAAGCTTCCACCTATCTTCTGGGGTGAGAGGTGTTCGAAGGAGTCTTTCTCCTTCCGTCCAGAAGGGTTTTCGAGACTTTAAGCGGCATGCCGGGTGAGAAACGACATCATCGTGCAAGGGTATTTCGCTTTTTTGCAGCGCCTTCTTGTATTCCCTCAGTGTTGCAATCTCTCGCCTGATATTTGGCGGGGTTATATTTGCAAGTACGGGGAGCCAAGGAAGAGGAGTCGATTTTAAGGTTAGGTAAGGTCAGCTAGTACCAGCCAGCTTATTGAATAAGTTTAGTCTTGTCCTGGTTTTTTTGCCCACTGTTTCCATGTGTTTCCGGTAATTCAGGCTCCTGTCCAAAGTTACTCCAAGATAGCAGGGATGGGGGTCATGGTAAATATTTTTTCCATCAAACTGAACACAGAGTTTTGCGTTTGCCTGTGAATTACTAAGATGGAAAGCTGTCACAACTGTTTTCGACCCATTCGGCTTTAGTCGCCAATTGAGGAAAAATTCTACCTCTAGTGTGGTTACCTCTAGTGTGTTTTCTCTTGGGGTAAAAAAAATCTCGTTGAATTTAATGTTTCAAAAACCCAATCTTGTCTGATTATGTCTAAAAGGGATCGAAATGAATATCTAGTATCTTTCAACGAAAGAAATCTTCCGAACAGGACTTCCATTGATATGCTTGGTGTAACCCTTAGTGACCAGCTCAAGTATGGGAGCTCCATCGAAGCCAGAGTAAAGTTAGCCTCTCAGAAACTGGGCGCACTGCACAGGGCCCGCAGATACTTTAATAGTACACAACTGCTAACCTTGTACAAATCACAAGTGCGCCCCACGGTTGAATTAGGCAGCCACCTCTGGTCTGGAGCTCCAAAATACCTGAAAAATACCCTCGACTCTGTGCAGAAACGGGCGGTCCGTTTAATAGATTCTCTCATCTTAACAGACAGATTGCAATCTTTAAAGCACAGGCGTCGGGTGTGAATGCTATCCTTGTTCTACCGGTATAACAATGGAAGATGCTAAGAGGAACTAGCATCATTGATCCCTTCGGCACCGGTGCATAGTCGGGAAACACGCCAAACGCGTGGCCATCATTTGTACACGGTTGACATTTGTCGCACGAGAACGGGTCGTTTCTTCGACTCATTCTTGTGTTCAATAGCTCGGCTGTGGAATGATTTGCCGGCCTCTGTATTTCCTCATTCCTACAACATGGGTCTCAACTTGAACAGACTTGAAAAAAATATTTATTTTATTATTTTTGTGTGTGCTCTGATGACAGGAAACATGATTTGAAAATCTCAACCCCTTTTTTTTCAATTTAAAAAAAATCATGTTTTTCAGGAAAACATTTAAATGAAATAAAAAATTAACATAAGAGAAAATAAATTAAAGAAATTAATAAAGAGTTATAACAAGAATGATTAATTTGGATTATTTGTTTTATTGAAGGAATTGAACAGCCGCTAGTAGTAAAACAACTACACAAAAGTTTCGAAAATTGTGTAATTAAACGTTTTCATGATCATAGTGTTTTTTATGCGACAATTTGTAGTCTGGTGATATTATGAATCGAAACAATTGTGTGGATGACACATGTTTTAGTTATCACAAGATGCATTTAAGGGACATAATATAAATAAAACTATAAAATAGTTAAAATAACAATATCATGTGCACGTGCAACACTTCCTTACTTACACAACAGCGGAATTAACCTTTACATAACTACAAAACAGCATAAAGTTGATGTAGCAATTGCACAGGAAGTTTAACTTGGCACAATAGACTGACTTAAGTGTAATATTTGTTTTAAAGAAAGACACATTCCCGGGTTACCTGACAATGTTTTTAAATCTCCCACTTCCATCACGTTAAGCATAAATGATGCTTGGTGCCACGATCGAGGAATTAGCAAATTGAAGACACGATGTCGACGCCTGTTCTTGTCGGGTGCTTTTTTTGTAGCCGTCCACGTGGTGATGGTTTCCACTAAACCCAATGACAGACGCATATAAAAAAAATTATGTTTATTTAATAAATACCGATTAATTATTATTTACTTCTTCAAACTTCGCAAAATTACTTTGTGGCATCATTAATTATATAATTAATTTTAAATTTGGATTCGTAAAATGTATTTATGATGTTACCCGTGAAGCCATACTGACTAACTATGTAACAGCTACATGTCTAGATCATATCTATGTAAGAGAGAGAGAGAGACAAATGAAATCAGCTCATGCGTATGTGAAACAATAATAGCGGACCACTAGCTTATCGCAACCACAATTCGTTTCTATACTTATGAGACAGGTATCTCCAATAAATCGAACCATACGAAATATACTGTAATATTGGAAAAAAAAGTGGATCTACTAATTGGAGTGAAATACTAAGCATAACGGAACCTAACTTAATATATGAAGACATTAAATCTAAATTTAAATATATTTACGAAAAAGTACCATAACAAAATCAAATACAAATAAACATCGTAAAAACCAAAAAGGCTGGATAAATTATAACCTCATTAAAAATATACAACTACGTGACACACTATGGAGGAAATGGAAAAACATGCCGAACAATAAAATATATGAAATAGAATTCAAAAAATACAGAAATAAACTAAATAAAAAAATATTAAACACAAAAAAAAAAAATTATAATGTAAAATTTAATCATTGCTTCAAGGATATTAAAAAAACATGGAATGAAATAAATCCAATATTGGGAAGGAAAAATAAATCCGATTGTGATGAAATCATATCTAAATATTTCTTAAAATCTCAAACGGTGGATGTGGCGGCAGAAAACTTTGCAAATTTCTTTGACGAGGGTGTAAATCAGTTATTACACGAATGTACCGTTCGAGCATCTGAGTGGAAGCAAGAACATTTGCAACATTCAATGTACTTACCAAGAGCTAATACAAAACAAACTGAATGCATTATCGGAAGAATGAAAAAATTCCAAGACACCGGGCGTGGATCTAATTCGCACGTTTGATCTAAAAAAACATGTAAAATTATTTAGTCCTATGATTACCCACCTAATTAACAGAATTATTGACACAAGCATCATTCCAGCTGAACTAAAATGCAGCATCATAAGGCCCATTTATAAAAATGGAGATCACACTGTAATAAATAATTATAGGCCCATTCATTATTACCCGCATTAGAAAAAATCTTAGAAAAATATATATCGATAAATTTGGATAAATATTTAAATAAATTGGGCATTATTGATGAATGTCAGTTTGGCTTCCAAAAAAAAAAAGCTGTGAACTTCTCGAAAAATTTTCAAATTATATAAATTCACAACTTAGCTCTAGAAAACATGTACTAGTATTATTTATTGACTTCTCAAAAGCTTTCGATACACTGAGCCACACACAATTAATCAAGGTACTTGAATTCATAGGAATCCACGGTAAACTCCTATCATTTTTTCAAAAACTCTTTAACAAATAGAAAAATGTATGTGAAGATTTTGAATAAAATGAGTAGTTTTAGATTTATCAAATCAGGAGTACCACAAGGGTCAATTTTAGGCCCAAAATTATACATTGTTTATGTTATTGCCTTGTCTAAACTTTTTAAGATAGCCCGTAGATTCATTTTTGCAGATGATACAGCACTAGTTGTATCTAATGAAAACCCGGAAATAGCTATTAAAGAATTACAAAGAGTCTTTAACGAGCTACTCAAATGGGCTCACGATGTAGGTCTAATTATTAATATCAAAAAAACTAAATGTGTGTATGTAAGATCACCGAGCTTGAAAATGTGGAATTTACCTAAAATAATTGCACATAATTTTGAATGCGTACATAGGAAAATTGAAAATAATTGCCACTGTGAAAAAATTGATATTACAAATGAATACACTTACCTTGGCATAATCGTAGACAATAACCTCAAATGGGATAAACAAGTTATCAAAATCTGTAACCAGCTCCGATGTTTGGCGAGTAATTTTTATAAATTAAAATTTGTGTTGCCTCGATGCACTCTCAAACTTATATATCATTCGATGATCGAATCCATACTTAGATATGGAATTCGAACTTGGGGACATTCGAGCATAATTAATATTAAATTCATTAAAAATTTGCAAACTGCTATAATTTAAAAAAATGTTAAACCTAGCATTTACAAACAAAGAAACAACTTAAAATTATTGTATGGGTCTGAGGGCCTACTTCCAATTTTTTTTTTTTTTTTTTTTACATGAGCTCCACACAGGAGGCCCTGAGGAAAATAATTTCCCTCAGGGCCTATGTCATCTTTGAGGATGCTGTGTGGAGGGTTTTTTTTAAGGAAAAGGGAAGGAGAGGAGAGTTCTGGGAAGGAAAAGGGTTTAAGGGGTGGGTAGGAATCTGGGGTTCAGTATGTCCCGGTCATCCGCCTCCAAGACCTAGACAAACCTCACCCCATGAACCCGGGCACCCCTGCTAAATCACCAAACGTAGCGAACCACTTGGGGTGACCTATGGCAGAGGTGTTGGTTATCCAATAAAGGTTCCCGGGGCGGCGGTACCCATTCCCGCCTCCCAAATTGAAAAAGGGCCGCCTCCCAATTTTAAAAAAATCCAATTAAAGGGCTTCTCTGGTATCTTTTAATTATGGATAATTCGGGAGAAAGCGCTTATAAAAAGTAATTGGTGCATAGTCACACAACAAGATTTACTGAAAATAAAGGCCTAAAAATACCACGAATATCAAATAAGTATGGTACCAGAACGCTAGAATATATGATACCTTTGATCTATAACATGTTGACTCAAAACATTAATTTTAAAAATAATGAGGAACCCTGCCCTAAACTGTCAAAAAAGTGGTTAATAAGTGAAAAACACATTTATCTAGCCTAAATCTTTTATTATGTATTAATATTGTAAATTAAGCTAATTTGTGTTATTTAATAATATCATACGATAGAACCTACAGATGGTCCCACAAGCTGATTTGTTACAGCTTTGTGGGACTACCCATATCTTTATATTGTATTAGATGTAATTATATTAAAATTTAATAAATAAATAAAAAAAATTAATAACAGATCACTTTGTATAAACCACTATATTATAAACAATATCTACATGTTTCGACAACAATGTTATCTTCATCAGGATATGTTAATATAAAGAAAAATAAATGACAAACAAGTATGGTCAAATTAGAATAAACTATAACATAGACAAAATATTAAAAAGTAGAGGTGATTAATTACTTACAAATCATAAAAATAGTTATACAAAATTAAATATAAAAATTATTTAAGGAAAAATAAAATTGCATTTAGATAATAAAAACTTTTAAGAACAAATAATTAAATAATTAGTCTAAATCAAAAAATCAATAATTATAATTAATTGTAAGTATTAATAAGAAAATAAATTTAAAAGACGGCTATTTTAAAAAAAAATTAATAAATTAGAAAAACATATTAGACAACATATATTATTATTATCCAATTGTAGTGCTCCTAGTTATAAGTTGGCTTCTACAATCAATAAATTAATTTTTTGGAACAAAATTTTTAATCCTAAATACACAATAAAAAATTCCCTTGAATTAATTGAAAAATTAAAATCTTTGGATGTACCTAAAAATACTATGTTAATATCATTCGATGTTGTTAACTTATTTCCTAGTGTTCCTCTTTTTGAAACTAAATTTATTATTAAAGAATTACTAGATTCTTCAAACATTGCCAAAAACTTTTCACAGGATTTATATAAAGTTTTTAATTTTATTTTAAAACAAAATTATTTTCTATTGTTCAAAATTGAGGGGTCCTTTTAAATAAAATAATTATCCTTGCAAAAAACTTCACTGTTTATTTCACTTGGACATGTTATAAATGTATTATAATACGGCGTCAATACACCGGGCCAAAACACTGGCAGTTGTTTACTGTTAAAACTTGCGTTGGGAAGAAGGAATAATAATGGGATGCTAGCACTTTTATAACATAAAAACCTGCACACATTTAAAGAATCTACGATTATACTAATGTCAATTCGAAAGCATCTACAAAAAAAATGGCTTCCTCCATAGTATGTACTTGGTAGTTAAAACAGGCTGCGAACACTCAGCGTCCAGCCAAGCCTCGCACCATTCGAAATATCAACGTCTGGGAGCTTGCTCAAGCAACCCATAGGTGCTGGTAGTATCTCAATTTTTAACATAGCTTCCGCCTCGGGGTTACTAAATCGCCCATACCGATTTAGGAACCCTTCAAGAAAACATAACAAAAACAGGGGAAGACAATCAAAGCAAAAGCAAAAAACACAAATCCTAACTCTAAATAGCGTACAAATACTAACAAATAATTTTACCTATTATAAATTAGCAGCCAAAAACTAAATGATCCTGCACTGCTTATTATACTATTATTTAAAAATGTACATTCACAAGTTGAATTTTAAGGTGATTAACCTAAACTAATTATATAAACTTCAATTAACCAAAAATTTTTTTTACATATTTAAATAATAACTTAACACAAAATACTATTATAATAGAACACAACCCAACACAAAATAATATTATAATAAAACCCAACCCAACACAACACAATTGTCTTTTTTTTTTTTTTCAAGTCCATTGGTTAGGATCTTCTCCAGGTGCAGTCCACGATATAAGCACCACAGCGCGGGGTGCAATCAATCATCAATTTATAGGTTGTCATGTTGTTCCTGGGATTGGTATCTTTAAAGGGTCTTTTTTTTAAATATTTTCACCCTAAAAAGTTTCATCATGGTCGTCCGGGGAGTCCGGACTGACGGAAGGGTCCGGGGCGTCCGTCACAGGTTCAGCTTCCGGGTCCAGAGGTATTAGACATATCTTTGTGATAGGCCTGACAAAGATTCCTTGAGGGGTTTTCAGGGTAACCACTCGCACTACACCATCCGCGCCGGGATGTGTAGATATAACTCGCGCCATTTTCCATAATGGTGGGGGTAAATTATCTTCCTTCAGAATAACCAGATCATCCTTTTGCAGTGCCCGTTGATTACTGGTTTGCCATTTCGTCCTTTTTTGTAGCTCCATCAAGTACTCTCGCTTCCATCTATACCAAAAGGATAACATTAGCGCATGGATTCTCTGATATTGGGTCAGCCTGTTGTCTGGTATGGCTCGGACATCTCTCTCCGGAATGATAGAGGATTTAGTGCCTATGAGGAAATGGTTTGGGGTGAGGGGTTGGTAATCGTGGATGTCATCAGACAAGGAAGTCAATGGACGGGAATTTAGACAGGCCTCAATCTGACAAATTAAGGTATACAAAAGTTCAAAGGTTAAAGCAGAATTACTAGTGACTCTATACAAATGAAACTTTGCTGACTTGACCGCAGCTTCCCACAGCCCTCCCTGACTAGGGGCTCGAGGGGTTATGAACCTCCACTCAATACCTCTGTTAGCTAAATAATTTTGAATCTTGTCGTTGTTCTCTCTCAAACTGGTATACAGCTCCTTGAGCCTATTACTGGCCCCCCGAAAGTTGCTAGCGTTATCGGAAAAGATCTTATCAGGTTCTCCCCTACGGGATATAAATCTCTTTAAACTGTTCAAAAAAGCATTGCTAGATAAATCCGAAACTAATTCCAAATGAACCGCCTTTGTGGAAAAACAAACAAAAATACATAAATACGATTTCACGAGTGGAGCTCTCCTCAGTGGCCCACTTTTGGTTGGAATCGGTCCAGCAAAATCGACTCCCGTGATAGCAAAAGGTCGGCTCGGTGTGATTCTTTCGCTCGGTAAGCTTCCCATGATCTGGTTACCAATACGAGGATTACACCTAAAACACACAATACACTTATGTAATATCTTTTTAACAGTATTTTTCCCAAAAATAGGCCAAAACCTTAATCTTATTTCAGCTAATAGCGCTTGAGGTCCTGCGTGTAAGTTTACATAATGATAGTGACGTATAATCAATTCGGTTAGCTTATGTTTAGCTGGCAATATAATTGGATGTCTTTGTTGGTACGATAGGTGTGTAGCTAAACTTAATCTACCGCCCACATATATAAGACCATCACATAAAAAGGGATGAAGAGATTTTAAGTTACTATTTTTGTTGACATTTCCCTGGTTTTTTAATGTCTTCAACTCCTTTTGAAAGGCATGTGCCTGAGCTGATTTCAGTAGACAATTCAAACTTGCTTCTAGTTCAGCTACACTTAAATTACCTGAAATTTTACTTTTAATATTTCTGCAGTTATTCACAAACCGCAGTACATATGCTGTAACCCTTTTCAATTTGATAAATGAGGAAAATTTTCCAAATATTTCCCATTCTTGAATATCAGTAGATAAAAGAATATTTTTACTCTTGAGCTCCGGAGGGTTTGAACAGGAAATGTTCGATATAGGCCAATCGTTGACTCCGTCGGTCAACCAATTTGGTCCATTCCACCATATTGTAGAATTTATCAGTTTATCCGCCGTAGCTCCTCTTGAAAGTATATCCGCTGCATTGTCGGATGATGATACGTGTCTCCATTGATCTGGATCACTCAGTTCTTGTATTTCGGCTACTCGATTGGCCACGAAAGTGCTCCAACGAGTAGGTTGACCTTTCAGCCAACACAGCGCTATCGTAGAGTCACACCAATAATATGTGTTGATCTTCATTATATTTAATGCTTGTTTTATAGTTTTCATTAATTTTGCCAGTAGTACAGCACTACATAGCTCCAACTTAGGCAGTGAAATAGACTTCAATGGTGCTACCCTTGATTTGGATGTTATTAAGTGTGAATGCCACTTACCGCTGTGGTCCATTGACACCATATAGATACAGGCTCCGAAAGCCTTCTCAGACGAATCGCAAAAACCGTGTAGCTGTAGCTCTTTTGCTTGCTTGCAAATAATTTTTCTTGGTATTTTCAACACATTTAGCTGAATTAAATCTTGCAGGTAGGTCCTCCAGGGTGCTAATATTTCATTAGGTAACTGATCATCCCATGCTGCTTTGGACTGCCACAGCCTTTGCATTATCAATTTGGCTATGACTATTATCGGCCCTAGGAGTCCCAATGGATCGAAGGTTGATGCGATGCAAGACAATATCTCTCGTTTGCTCTCGGTTGGACCTGATGGCTTCATTATTACATAAGAAAAGTAATCAGATTCATTGTTCCATGTTAATCCTAATATTTTCTCAGTATTTGGATTGTCAGTAATAATTTTGTCGGAATCGCCTGAATCGGCACACTTAGCTTGGCCCGACTCGGCTGACAATTCCAACGCATTGGACCTCCACTTCCTCAACGTCATCCCCGCAGATGACAAGATGCTGATTAATTCTTCTTTTAATTTTTTACAGGATTCCAGCTCATCTGCTCCCGTTAACAAGTCATCCATATAGAAGTCATTTTCTATGACCTGACTAGCTCTAGGAAAAATTAAATTATTATCCATACCAATTTGCTTTAAGCATCTTGTGGCTAAGAAGGAGGAAGGTGCCAGTCCATAAGTCACAGTCTTCAGACGATAATGCTTGAGCACATCCTGTGGCGACTCGCGCCATACTATCTTCTGTAGGTCCAGGTCATTTTCACACATGTTAATCTGGCGGTACATCTTCTCGATGTCGGCAGTCATGACTATTTGATGTTTCCTGAAATGCAATAGTTGGTTATATAGATCCTTTTGTATAACAGGTCCTGTCATCAAGGCTTCATTGAGGGAAATTCCATTTGAGGTTTTGGCGGAGCCGTCAAAAACGACTCTCACTTTAGTAGTAGTGCTGGATTCTTTCACTACAGCGTGATGCGGTAAAAAATAGGAGTCACGATCCCCTTTTGACTGGTCACACATCTCCATGTGTCCCAATTCTTCATATTCACGCATGAATTTTACATATTGTGTCTTTAACTCGGGATGTGACACAAATTTTCTTTCTATGTTTTTAAATCTTTTTTCGGCAGTGAGCAATGAGTTTCCCAACTGATCAATGCATGCCCGACGCGGTAAACTTACTACATATCTACCGTCATCTTCTCTAGTATGAGTACTTACAAAACTGGCTTCGCAAGCCTTTTCTTCTTGAGTTTGAATTTTAGTGGAATTAATCTCTTCCAATTTCCAAAATTTTTCTATTTGATGACTCAACTTATTTATAGATAAACTGCAAAAATCTGATACAGGCCTTTGTTTGGGGTACACGTTGATAGGACCGGACACAATCCATCCCAGTTGCGTACGTTGAAGCGTTGGTCCTGACTCGAGTTTCAATCTATCGTTGTTTAGCATCTCCCAGAAGCTCTCCGCGCCTAACAGGATGTCGATGGGTGCAGCTATATTGAAGTTCGGGTCTGCCAGCTCCAGTCCTGGTGGTATTTTGAACTCTTTTTTCGCCATTGTCACTTGTGGTAAATTGGTTGTAATTTCCTGTAAAATCAGACATGATATTTCGCGTTTATAATCCGTATTAAGCGAAGTCATCTCCACTGAAATTCTCTTTTTTATGTGTGTGATATTATTATGGATCCCAGACACGGGTTTGTTTATCCATTCACATGGTAAATTTAATTTAATAGCAAATTCAGCTCTCATAAAATTACTCTGCGCACCAGAGTCAATCAGGGCGCGAGCTTTAAACATTTTATTGTTGGCCCCCACAATTCCTATGTAGGCGGTTGACAATAATATTATTTTTTCTGCCTTTTCCGATGCAGAAAAATTCGACACTATAACCTCGTTATTAGCATCCATATTTGAGGTCTCCGGCGGAGGTACCTCCTTGTGTAATAGAGTATTGTGGCTATACTTGCCACAAATTTTGCAGGTTAGGTTTGTCTTGCAACTCTGTGCCTGATGACCCAACCTCAAACATTTAAAACACGCCCGGATTGATTTCGTAGCATCAATCCTATCCTGTAATTTTAATTTTAGAAATTTTTTGCAAAAATAAATTTGATGACCTTTATCATTACAATAAATGCAGTTGTTTGCCTTTATTGCCAAGAATACCGATGAATCTTTTTTGTTATTATTGTTGCCTATTTGCATTTTATGTAGGTTAGAAGATTTTTTCTCTGAAGCATTCATAAGCTCCAATACTTGTGCCCTAGCAGATAAACATTTTATGAATTCCTTTAATGTAGGTAATTCACCTTGCAATGTATATTGTTCCCAATTTCTCCGGGTAGCTATATCCAATTTATTTGAAATTATGTAAATAATCAAAGGATCCCAATGATCTACTTTAACTCCGATGTTTTGTAACGCTTTCAAATTGACATTAGTTTCATCAATTAAATACCTTAATGCTACAGGCTCTTCATGTTTCATATCCTTTAATTGAAATAGAGTTTGGATATGTTTATGTACGGTAGCCCTGAGATTCGCAAATCTGTCGTGCAACAATTCCCAAGCCGATAGGTAGTTTAATTCCGAAACTTCTAGATTACTAATTATTTTCAATGCGTTCCCTTTCAGCGCAGATTGTAAGTAAAAGAATTTTTGGACGTTGCTCAAGGAACTGTTATTATGAACTAAAGTTTTAAAGGTTTCAACGAAATTTACCCAATCTTTTTGATTCCCATCGAATTCTCTCAATTGGAGAGTTGGGAGTTTGATGTCGACTCTACCCTCGTTAATTGAGTCCATCGCCCCTTTAGCAGTAGCAAGGACTGAAAAATATTGATTTTCAAACGTCTCGCGCTGAATAGAATTTTCCAGTTCCTCATCCGATAAAATTTCAATTTCGTCCTGTATAGATTCGAATTGATCTAACAATGGCTTTATTCGGTCGTACCTCAGTTTAATTTCAATCGCGGACAAGGAGTTTATAGAATCCGCGAAACGCGTCAATTTCCCTTTAATCACGCCTCTCTTGGCTATTAAAGATTTGATCTTATCCATTTTGTGTACAAATACCTTTTCGTAGCTTAATCCCTGATAAAATGTGTTCCGACAATGCGTATTTATTTATTTGAGAAGCTACCCGCCTGAAAGACAACAACGACAATATTCCTGGCAATTATTAATTGAGAACCTAATGTTCAATCATTAATTGAGAATCATGAATTGCATAAAATCTTTACGTGGGTAGTGATTTTATTTTTTACAATACAATATTTATGGGATTAATCTTGTTAAAAAACTACGAATGAGTTCTGTATGGATGTTAAAGAATGGGTATGGGTGGGAAGGCACTAAAAACTTATCTCATTTCCGATGTGAATCCAGTCTTCCTTTGTTCATCTTTGTGATTCCGGTAATTGTAATATTGGTCATCTGTATTAATTGGCAGCTGGTTCTTGTTTTTTTATATTATTGCAGTCCTCTGATTGCAATCCGGATCGTAAGGCCCATGTTCAAAATTGAGGGGTCCTTTTAAATAAAATAATTATCCTTGCAAAAAACTTCACTGTTTATTTCACTTGGACATGTTATAAATGTATTATAATACGGCGTCAATACACCGGGCCAAAACACTGGCAGTTGTTTACTGTTAAAACTTGCGTTGGGAAGAAGGAATAATAATGGGATGCTAGCACTTTTATAACATAAAAACCTGCACACATTTAAAGAATCTACGATTATACTAATGTCAATTCGAAAGCATCTACAAAAAAAATGGCTTCCTCCATAGTATGTACTTGGTAGTTAAAACAGGCTGCGAACACTCAGCGTCCAGCCAAGCCTCGCACCATTCGAAATATCAACGTCTGGGAGCTTGCTCAAGCAACCCATAGGTGCTGGTAGTATCTCAATTTTTAACAGACAATATTATTTACAAACAAAAAGATGGATTAGCAATGGGTTTAAGCACTAGTCGCAGATATTTTTCTAAACAATTTTGAAGATAAACTTTTTAAAAGTCGTGCGTTATTATTAAAATATGTTTATTTTTGGAAAAAATATGTATATAATATTTTTTGTATATGGACTGGCACTAATAGACAATTAAATATATTTTTAAATTTCATTAATGAACTCAACAAAAAAATTAAATTTACCCTAGAAATTGGAAATAATGGCAACTTAAATTTTTTGGATTTAAATATTTCTATAATTAATAATAAATTTGAATTTAACATTTTTCGTAAAGATACATATATACAGATATCATTATACATGAAACATCTAATCATCCACATTCACAAAAATTAGCAGCTTTTCATACCTTGCTAAGTAGATTAATTAATGTTCCCTTATCTTTGAGTAATTTAAAAATAGAATTAAATACTATTAAACAAATTGCAATTAATAACGGTTATAATTCAAAATTAATAGACAATATGTTAAACAAAAAATATAAGAAAGAGTTTTTTAGATCTTTTGTTTATCCACACGTTGCTGAAAATGATAATAATTGGAGAAAATTTTTATTTTTAAATAATAACATTTCAATAAATAAAATGAAACAATGCAACTTTGTATAAACCACTTATAAAATGTGCAAATCCGACCGGTTTCGGAACAAACGTTCCTTCGTCAGGGAAAGCTTATACTAATTTAACAAAGTAATAGCTACATTCAAAAATATAATAACATTTCAAATTTAATAATTAAAAACATGCCTAATAATGTACAGCCAGCTTTTTCTACAAATAACAAATTAAAAAATTATATATTAAATAATAAGGATAAATGTGATTTTTTGAACAAATCTGGGGTTTATAAATTAATTTGTAATGATTGTAACTTTTTTATATTGGAAAAACTTCTTGAAATTTTAACATTAGAGTTAAGGAACATATAAGATGTTTAAATAATAATAATTATTCTGAATTCGCCAACCATATTTTGGAAACAAGTCATTCTTTTGATATTAATACAGGTCTTAAAATTTTACATACTAACACTACGGGCATACAATTGGATAACTTAGAAATTTTAGAAATTAGAAAAAGCATTAATAGTAAATTAAATATTATAAATAACCAAACATTTTTTTAAAATATCCATCTTTTAAATGTATGTTCTTATTAATACTTACAATTAATTATAATTATTGATGTTTTGATTTAGACTAATTAATTTAATTATTTGTTCTTAAAAGTTTTTTATTCTCTAAATGCAATTTTATTTTTCCTTAAATAATTTTTATATTTAATTTTGTATATAACTATTTTTTGTGATTTGTAAGTAATTAATCACCTCTACTTTTCAATATTTTGTCTATGTTATAGTTTATTCTAATTTGACTATACTTGTTTGTCGTTTATTTTTCTTTATATTAACATATCCTGATGAAGATAACATTGTTATCGAAACATGTAGATATTGTTTATAACATAGTGGTTTATAACAAAGTGATCATTATGTAATTATTATTTACTTTAATTGGTGATTTTGTTTAGTTAATTAATTTTAGTTTTAGGAAACAATTGGTATGCAGTATTAAGAAAAAAGTATGTTATTACACATTGATTACGTAATAACTTTAATAGTGTTCATAATATTATTATGATATTAGTATGTACCCGATTTGGTGCTAAAAGGCAGCGTTTGAATTTCCTCTTCGTGGTAAATTTTCAGCAAAGTGGCCAAAGCTATAAATAATCTTAGACATGTATTATTTGCACATGTCTGTGTTGATATCCAATTCTCCTGAGCCCAGTTTTCCATCACAGCTAAAGCGTTTTTCCACTTCTGAAGAAGACTCTAAAGGAATTCAGATTAGGTTTATGTATTATTTTCAGCACTTTCCCGAAGGATTGTAACCAGTGATTCGTGAGCATATTGCAGTAAAAAATGTAGATGTCGTCTTGCTGTACGATGATTTTTGTTTTTTAATTAAAAACATTTTTCCATCACATGTCGCAAGAGAGTAGACCGGTACAGCCTAGCAGCAGATCACATGGTAAGCACTCCGTCTCATTCCAGCAACATGGTAACACGCAAAACAGCTCGCGTATCACGTAATCCCGTGTGATTGAAAATATTTTTTTTAATAGAAAAAATAAATCATTGGACAGCAAAACGACATGTCCTTTTGGTACTCCAAATATGCGCAAAAATCGCTGGTTAAAATACTTTCGGTACATGCTGTTAAAGCCTGAAAAGTAGTCAAGTAACCCGCAACTCGGGAATATTTGTCTTTTAAGAACAATAGGAATGAAATATTTAGTGATATTTGATGTAATTAAATTGACGACTGTGCTGTTATCTACATAAATTTTCTGAAATTAATTAGTGACAATTATTATTCAATGTACCTGAATTAGGCGATATTTATATGCAACAAATTATCGTACACATCGCCAAAAATATGGAAAATATTAAAAAAGAAATTATATCCAAAATGGAAAAAATCACAGCTGAAACACAAAAAAGCATAGAATTTATAAGCAATCAATATGACGAGCTAATAAAAAAGATAGACCTAACTCTTAGTCAAAACAAAAAAAATTGAAGATGAAATAGCAATCATCAAAAAAGATCAACAAGACAAAAATACCACTATAAAACATCTGGAAATAAAACTTTCTGAAATTGAAACAAAATTCCGCTCAAATTACTTGGAAATAGCCGGGATTAAACATTCAAGTGGCGAAGAGGCAGCTGAAATAGTTATAAGAGTTGCTGCAGCGGCTGGCGTAGAAATCAAATATAATGAAATAACCGAAGCTAAAAGAATACCGGACCGACGTACTGATGCTCCCCCCAAACTGCTGGTTCAGTTCAAGAACAAAACTGCACGTGACAACCGCATCGCCGCGAAAAGAAACATAAACTACGCTTCCATCAAAGGACTTACAGACGACAAGATTTACATTGGAGAAGAACTCTCCCCATATCACAAAGAACTTCTATGGCATACAAAAAAATTTGCTAAAGAAAAAAACTATGCCTATGTCTGGTACAAAGAAGGGAGAATCATGATGAGGCGCATCACGAACGATAAAATTATTTATATTAAACATGTAGATGATTTAAAAAAAATTACATAAAATATCGGGTAATTACCCTTACATATTTCCACACAATCTACACATCATTCAAAATGGATAATACTACCACAACATCTAACAAAACAAACTTATCAATATACCATCAAAATATTAGATCTATAAACAAAAACTTTGACCAATTCCTCATCGAACTCGACCTTACTAAAATCAAATATGACATAATTATCCTGACAGAATGTTGGCTAACACCTTACTATACTCCTAAAAACATCCCCAACTATACCCACCATCAAACCTCAAATCACTACAGACAAAACGATGGCATAGTAGCATATACGTTAAACAACACTCTTAACTCATTTAATGTCAAAGAAATTTATATTACTAACTCAAACTGTCTTCAAATAACGTACAATGTCAACACATGTATCATTGCACTTTACCGCTCTCCTTCTCAACCTAACATCTCCTCATTTTTGCGCGACATAAACTGCTATCTCACGGATCTACACATAATAAAGAACTTAATTCTAATGGGGGATCTTAACATTAACATTTTAAAAAACAACGAACATCCCCAATGCCAAGACTATCTAAACACACTGATGTTCCACGGAATGGAAAGCACAATAAATTCAGCAACACGATGTACGCCAAACTCCTCCTCCTGCATCGACCATATTATGGTTAAATCAACCAACCAATACACCTCCGAAATCCACATGTCATCAGTCACAGATCACTACGCTACCTCTTTCACAATGAGTTCCAAACACAACGTACAAAGCAAACCTCCAACTAAAACAACGAAGAAAACAATTAACTATGACAATCTTAACAAAACGATTAACTCCAAATCGTGGGACACACTCTATAACAAAACTAACATAGAGGAGGCCTGGAACTACTTCTCTACCTACCTACAAGATATCCTTGTCCAAAACACCAAAATCACCACAAACACCATTCCTAAAGCGATCAAACCTCTCAAACCTTGGATAAACCATACTATAATCAACTGCATTCGGAAACGCAATTCCATACACAAAAAATGTGCCACAAACCCATATGATATCACACTCCATAATTTCTACAAAAGATACCGTAATATCTGCACACAAGTCATTAGGAAAGCCAAAAATCTATATTACAACAAAAAAATTTCCGAATGCAACAATGACCCTAAAAAAATATGGAAAGTCCTCAAGGAAGCTACCAATTCAAATAAAGCCACCGACACCTTAAACTCTCTCAATATCAAAGATATCACTGTAGACTTTACATCGAACCCCAACACAATTGTCAATTACATAAACCAGTACTTCACAAACATAGGTCCGGAACTAGCAAAAAAAATCCAAATAAATAACGATACGCTTGGTCCAAATGACCACGCGACCAATGATGATTTCCCAACCCGCTTTGTTCTTAAAACGATTACAGAGAAAGAAGTTTCTAGAGTAATAAACTCGCTCAAAAACTCTTCATCAACCGGCATTGATGAAATATCTAACAATGTTCTTAAAAAAATTGCCCCTGGTATACTTCAACCATTAACGCATCTACTTAATATTAGCATCCGCCAAGGGGTATTTCCCACCATTCTAAAACAAGGTCTCATTATCCCTATTTTTAAAACTGGCTCCAAACTTGATATTAGTAATTATCGTCCTATTACGTTGCTAAATTCCCTCTCAAAAGTATTCGAAAAGATCGTCAATAATAGTCTCATGGAATATCTGGAAACCAATAACTTAATATCGCCGCGGCAATTTGGATTCAGAAAACATAAAAGCACCAATGATGCTATAGCCACGGTCACTGACCATATTTCTGGCCACCTGGATAAGGGCTTGAAATGTCTATCGGTATTTCTCGACCTATGTAAAGCATTTGATACAATCTCACACAGCAAACTAAAACGCAAAATGTTTAATATAGGTATTAGGAACAAAGAATTAGGCCTCCTCTCCAGCTTCTTATCTGACAGATCCCAATGCGTTAAACTCAATACCACAAAGAGCCAGAATTTGCCCATTAGTTACGGGGTCCCTCAAGGCAGTGTTATAGGTCCAACGCTCTTCCTAATATATATTAACGAGTTATGCAACCTAGATATCGATGCCACTATTGTCAGTTTCGCCGATGACACTGTCCTACTCTTCCAAGCAAAAGATTGGCTTACCGCATATTCCAAAGCGGAGGAAGGAATTCAACAGGTAAAATATTGGCTTGACTCGAACATATTAACTCTAAATGTACAGAAAACCAAATACTTACTGTCTAGTCTCACCAATATCCCAAAGTCAAACCCAGCCCCGCCATTAAAAATACACAAATGTAAAAATTCATCTCTAAACCGAAACTGTGACTGCCCATGCCTAGAGCAAGTAAACATTATCAAATATTTAGGAGTAACCTTCGATACACACCTGAATTGGAAGCAACATATACATAATACTACAAACAAAATCCGAAAATCTATATACTTTTTCAAACAAACACGCAATTTCCTTCACCTAAAACTTTTAAAAACAATATATTACTCATTGTGCCAATCTCACATCGAATACGGAATTCTAGCCTGGGGTAATGCATATTCCAATGCCCTTGATCCCATCATGAAAGCACAAAAACTAATCATAAAAATAATTCTTAAGATGCCGCTTACTACCAGCACTGATACTATCTTCAATTCCTTCAACGTTATGGACATAAAACAGCTCTACTCAAGATCCATATTACTTAATTTACACAAAAACAACAAAACACCATACAAAGCTACACAAACAATACACAATACCCGAGCCAATAACAACGAACTTCTCCAAACTCCTTTTTTCAAAACCACCTTCGGGCAAAGACACTCTAAATACATAGCTTGCCAACTATACAATACACTACCAACTACGATCAGACAAAGTGACTCCTTTACAAAATTCAAACAAGATATTAACCTTTAACTAGTGTCGTGCATTTTTTGTAACGTTAGTACTGACGTGAGGCCTGACAGGCCGCGTATATTATGCAGTGTTTTATAAAGAAAATGATGATTTAAATATCTGTCTTTGCATTAGGATGTTAAATGAAGTGTTTTAACAAAAATTATGTATAGAAAGAAAATAAAATTTATTAAATTTTTAAATATAAGACTACAATAAAAATTTGCTTGAATTTTGGGGAAAAATCCGAGTATTAGATATAAATGATCAAAACACAAAAAAAAACTCTTCTCAGAATAACAAAAAAATGTATTTCTTACTTAAGACTAATATAAATTTTAGAAAAAAAATAGAGTAGGTACATACACCTTCTGAAAAAAAAATGTCCACAGTCGAACTACACCTTAAATTCTAAGCACAGTCAGGGCACACTTGTTTCGCGCACTGTAAACAAACGTGTTTTTTGCACGAATAGCATCTATACGTGGATTTTCTTTTGAGTTTGGGTTGACATGAATGACAAGTCCTTCGTGTCGTGACTTCTTCAGCTTGATCTTCAGATGTTTCTGGCTTATCAGAACCAAGTACTCTTGCCAAACTCATCCTAAGTTCACGGGGCAGCCTTATGTTACAAAATCTTCGCTTCATGTGCTATAATACCAACTGTCGCGCTAATGTTTTTATAAAGGTTCCTCTATCAGTTTGTCTTCCCACATGTACATCATATAAAATATGAGAATTGACGGAACTTATATCCAAAATCCGGTAAAAAATTGTCATAGGCCAGCGTCTTGATCGGCGGCTGCAAGTGTATATAGAGCACTTTTTATCTATTTCATCTACACCACCTTTCGTAGAATTATAAAACTTTATAATTTCTGGCTTCCCTGAGTCCGTGTCGTTTCCTTCATTATGATGCACTGACGAAGCCAAAATGACAGCTTTTCTCTTCTTGGGAACATGAGACAATAGCGTTGTGTCTTTTGTAAAACCATATAAGGTTGATTTTTCAGGTCTAGTTTTAGCAGGCAAGAACTCTGGGGGTATTTCCCTTTTTTCCTACACAGGTCAATCCTCTCTGTTTCAATGCATCAATTAGTTGTATTGATGTGAACCAATTGTCACACGTTATATTTTTGTTACTACCATGTAATGGTTTACTCAAACGGATCACAGCCTGCGTAGGAACTAAAATTTTTTTTTCTGCATCTGTTAATGTTTCTCCATCTGAACCTTTTCCACAATAAACATAACAATTGTAAAAATACCCATTTTCGGCATCACATAGGCACATTAGTTTTAGCCCATACTTAGCGGGCTTCTTTGGCATATATATCATCAAAAACGATCGCCCTCTAAATGGAACTAGCATTTCATCAACTGTAGCATATTGACGTATATTATATACCCTCTGACAATTTGATACGAATTTATTAAAAATATTCGATATCGCAGCCAATTTATTAGTCTCCTTTCTCTGTGCTCTGTCCAGTGCATTGTCAAACCGAAGACAGTGAAGCAAGAACAGAAATCTATGTTTAGACATAACACATCTAAAAATGTCTCTTCCGGTACCATCAGTAGCAAATATTAAATTTGCGTCTTCGTGGTTAGACTTGAATACAGCTGTGTACATCAATAGTCCAATAAAAGCCTGCAACTCGATTATATCGATATCTTTTAGTTCCGATCGGTTCTGCTTCATAAATTTAGATCTATATTCAGCTAGCTTCTCGTTGGTCCTTATCAAAATCTCCGATAACATCTCGTCATTTATATATTGTTTCCATAAAGAATAAGGATCCTTTCCGTCATTCTCGGTCAACTTGGATGTGGGTACTTGGGTAATAATATTGTGTTGCGGTGTTCTAACTGATGATCTGTTTGAAGATGATTTAGACCACTTATATTTATTCTTCCCTCTAAAATAACCCATCCTTGAGAGGGGAACATCTTCATCTGATGACGATGACGGCGCGTCCAGGTGTTCAGGTTGAGTTTCTTCGGTATCAGAAATATCAGTGATAGTATCCGTATCATGCTCAATGTGCTCCGGACAAAAATCTTCGCCAACGTCGTCAACCTCGGATCCGCTGGAATCTTCATCCGCGATCCAGTTCTCAATCACTTGCGCAAAATTTGGATTGGATTCATTTACACATATCCGAGATCTCTTTGGATGCGGTAAATCTGTCGCAGAACTATTTATTTTACTTCCTGAAGTCCCTGGTACATCCATAGTTAACAATATCTGTAAAAATAAAAATTTACTCTAACAATAAAATAAAACAAAAAACTTACGTAACTACTGACGTGAGGCCTGAGAGGCCGCTTCAGAATTTCAAATCGTAATTACTCACCAAATGCGCGCATGAAGACACTACTTTCTGCTCCCACGTCAATGTGCGTACTGAACTTGCAGCTACTTAAAAGTGGGGATCGGTGTTACGCGGGGAAAGGGGTAAACTAGCAAGTCAAGTACCTGCCGGGGCCTGTAAGACCGCACGACAGTAGTTAAAGGTTAAAAAATGGATTATAAGTATTGGACGCCACACTATCACAAATATCTGTAAAATAAATCACACATAGACATAAATAACTATTCACATACAACCTAACCCATATAAAACAAATGAAAATAATGGAATCCTGTCAAATTTAACCTATAAATAGACTAGGCAGAATTGATTTCATTACTCCATCTCCAACATTTATAAAATAACTCTCTTTAAAAGATTTATTACCCTTCCAATCACCCTTCTGTTTTAATTCTATTCATAATATGTATTTTACCTGAAATATCCTTGTAATTACTATATTCATTTATATACCTGTACGCCTGTCTCGACACAGGTATACCCTAGTGAGACAGGCATACAAATAAAACCATTGTAAACATATTTTATTATAGATAAATAAATAAATAAATAAATAAATAAATTTAAAAAAAAAAAAAAAAAAAAAAAAAAAAAAAAAAAAAAAAAAAAAAAAAAAAAAAAAAAAAAAAAAAATGTTTTACGTTGGAAACCACATAAAAACCGGTATTTAGGAAGTATATTGTACATAATTTTGCATTATAAAATAGAAGATGTTTAGCACTATAATACATTTAGTTGTTATACATAAATATTTTAAATAAGTAAATGTTGAAAAGACTGAAAATATTTCATCACTTCTAAATAAATAAATGTTTATATTCATTAAAAACATACAACATATAAAAGTATTGAAATGGAAGTACGTAATAGTAATATTATGTCCATATACGTTGAGTTGTTTTTCTGATATTAAAATGTACACATGAGTATGTATTGGTTTGCCTGTTGTACTTATTATTTTTAATACTGTTTAACTATTGCATACATGTAATTGTCATTTTTTTTTCACTTTTCATCAAAATGAGATATTGCTCTCATTAATTTACACAAAGTGTCGTAGTAAAAACTATACTACTTTTCAGACCGTTATGCAATGCATGTACATCAAAAACGATTAAGATTAAGTGATTAATTTTGCTTAAAATGAACAATAAAATTTTTCCTATATAATTTGTCAGAAGCTTGTGTTTTAAAATTTCTAAAGTTGTGTACTTTTAATTGTACTTCATTTTACCTCATACTCGTCTGCGAGCTGTAACCGTAACAATTACCCCTTTACAACTGGCTTCATAAATCTTGACAGAAAATAAATATATTTAAATTTGACTTTAAGACTTTGAAAAAGGTCATTATCCAGGAAACCATCATTCTTCAGAAGTAATTATGACGTACCCAAACACTTTTTGTAACGCAACTCGGGCTCCTAGAAGACAACAGAGGAGCGCCATAAACCATCAATCGCTGCTCACTTCTGAGGGACCCCACGTGCAGAATAGCCCAACAAGCGACCGACATGCCGCAATTTGAAAGAACCATCTTTTACTAATAATTTTAATGTTTAATTTTGTTTAATGTTTAATGTTTAATTTTAAGAATAATATGATTTTGTTAATATAAATGTAACTAATCGAGGCGATTATAAGTTACATTTAGGAGGAGTGTGTAACAAATATAGTTATTTTGAGTGCATTTTGAGAAGTGTTCACGCTCGAATACTTTCTTTGTCTTGCATTGGTTGTCTCTTACTACCACTGCCGCTAGGGCAGCGGGACCATAGGTATATAAAGACAAGCGGAACCTTACAGTTTTGAGTTTTGCCTGCCGGGGAGTCCCGCGCTAAGCTCCAGGAAAATAGTAAAAGTCGAAGTCTGCCTACCGAGATCAGCTCGCGCGGCTTCAAGGAACTCGTGAATCTTTTGTATAAAGTGACGAGTAGGTAATTAAGGATAACAAGTGTCCTTTGGAGTGATAATAATAATAATAACCATAAAGCTACTGTTGTAGTTGGTACGTATGTTACTACTGTTTTTACGATTATTGAACTGGCTACTGGTGTAATTGATTGTACCCACCCAATAAAAGAACTAATTGTGTTTATAGAAGAAAAGTGTGGATTTTATTTAATTACCCCGCTATAGTGTAATATAATCTATTGAATATACTGTGTTGGATCGTGGTGTTCTTCACTTGATAGTGTAATTCCCGAACTAGTAAAAGTGGAAAATGCGAGAGATGCTGGTAGAAGTAATTCCTAAACTAGCAAAAGTAGAATATAATATAAGTGCTGAAATAGCCGAGGAAGATGTTTAATTCCTAAACCAGCGGTGGTAGAAGTTGAACTAGCGTTGGTGCCTGGACAAATCTTTACAGAAATTCAGCCGATCAGGGATCAAATCTTAAGAAATCCAAAAATTTTTTTTTTATAAAATCATTATCCAATCTTAAAACCACTCCAAAATGAACATGCAAAAGAAATCGACATCCAGCGACTCCAAAAAAGAAAACACAAATACTAATAATTTGACCAAATGTATAGAAAAACGTGCACTGGAATTCAACGATAAAAATATGGAAAAAATCATCCTTCACATTACGATACGATTGTACCACCCCAGCCAGGAATACTCCTGTCCCGGTGAGACCGGTACACCAGGGGGCACTGATTTGTTAGGCCTGGAACACGTGCTCTGAGGATGGGAAGGAGTTTGGAGTTTAATCGACCGTTATACATGGCAACCTAATAAGCCAATATTGGAATTTAGGATGGGCAGGAATAAATGAATGGATTGAGCATTATTTTCCCCCCCCTTCTTTGTATCTTCCCTTTTCTCGATTCTTCTCGGCTCTTTTGCCGCTTTTTTTGGCTTTTGTTGCATCTTCTTGCTTCTTCTTGTGTGTTTGGGATCTTCTCGTATCTTCTCATCTCTTCTTTGCTCTTCTTGCATCCTCTCGCCTCTTTTTGACTTATTTTCTCTCTTCTTGCCTTTTCTTGAATCTTCTCGAATTTTCTTGGATGTTCTCGTCTCTCTTCTTGGTTATTCTTGTCTCTTCTAGTGACTCGTGACCTTGCTTGCATCTCTCCCCCCCCCCCGAACCCTATCCGCACGCCTTCTCTCCGTTGGCTCTTCTTATCTCTTCTTGACTCGCCTTGCCACCTGTTGGTTCTTATTGTCTCTTCTTATCTCTACTTGTCTCTTGTTGTGACTCGTGACCTTGCTTGCATCCTCCCCCCCCGACTCTTTCCGCACGCCTTGTCTCCATTGGCTCTTCTTGTCTCTTCTTGACTCGTCTTGTCACCTCTTGGTTCTTCTTGACCCTTCTTGACTCTTTTTGAATCTTCTTACTTCTTACCGCCTCTTCTTGGCTCTTCTGTCCGCTTCTTGGCTTCTGAAATAATCCGATTTCTTCATCCTGAATCTTCTAGTTTCCGTAAAATATATACATAAAAAATAATAAAAACTTGCCCAAGAAATTACAAATTAAAATTCCTTATCTATGCACAAATTCCTTGTACTTACAAGATAACACTCCTCTGAAATGTGAATAAATAAAGGCCGACTGGAAAAAAACATAAACAATTAAGAAATATATCTTTTAAACAGTGCTCACTATTATTTAAGTTGTTGTATTATGTATTATGAAAATAAACTTCACCGCATCAACAAAAATAACAAAACTCTTCAACCAATAAATAAAAGTGAGTATATATCTTATTGGTGTGGTGCATTCTTTGTTTCCTTAATGGTTGGTTAACACCACTTGAAATGTCGAAGACGGTCTGTTTACAAAATCACACAAAGAACACGAAGTAAGTTTTAAAACATATATTTAAAATTGAGCGTAACGTTTCTCTCTGAAGAGATAAATTATTTCGCGAAATTTAGCAGATATTATTGATTGTAACGCGTGTCTATGACAATTTTCGGAAAGGTAGCTTGAACGAAACAATAGTTATTTGAAAAACAAGTCTGCATCAATGTGGAAGCGTCATAGAAAATATAATAACCGACTGAAAATAAACAATTAGATAAATTAAATTAACTTAATTAGCTAAATTAAAATGAAAATAAACGTTTAATCGACATTTACATTCACTAAATGAGTTTGTTCAGATTGTAGACAACAGTTCCACCAGTTAATAAATACGCATATTAGGCAGCTCCCTCCAAGTTCTCTTGACTTTTTTTATTACCTACTATTGGTGTTATGTCTCCATCTGGGCACAAAGACGTATACATAATAAATAATAACAATACAAGACCAATATGACCCTCGTCTTTTAACACTTCAAATATCAACGCTTCCAGTGAATCGAACATTTTTCTTCCGAGCGCTGCAACCTAAAATTAGCAACAATTCATAGCATCTTGTGGAACGTCAAGCATCCCAACTGTTGAACACCTCTGACATGAGCCCATAAATAAACAAAATTTCAACGTTATGAATAAAATTGAAATAGGATCTATTCTTATGTTGTCGTGGGTCCTTTGTCCAAAATCGAAATCAGTTGCGAACTTTAACGCCCGTTTTAGCACTTTTAGCACGATGCAAAACAAAATATCTCAATCTCATAATAAAGCTTTCACTAAAACAAACATTTTCAAAGACATTCGGCCAAAAACGACAGATTTAGAGCATAAACACACAAGAGCGATAAAAACACGTCTCGTCAGAATGAACTGCACGCTCCTATCCGGAAAAAAAATCATCCTTCACATTTATAAAAAAGTGCATCGTAGTCTGCCCATTTTTGTCTACTTTATTTTTCTGAAGGTTTCACTTCTACCGCTTGTGAATTGCACACTTTCCTTTTTTATTATAACGTTTTGAATTTCTCACTAAAATAGAGAAGTACAGTTGATTCGTCACATATAATATTTCGGCACAAATAAGCATTTAAATGATCTAATCTAAATACATTTTTTATATCTAGGTACATAATATATTTTTACGAATTCTCTCGAATGGGTTTGTGAACTTTAATAAATTTTTAGAATGAACATTTAATTACAGAAAAATAATTATGCACTAAATAGTTATACCTATAGAGTTTATACCTATAGAGGTACAAACATCGTAGCTGGCCGCGTAATACGCATGTATGATGTGAAAATAAAAAAAAATCAGGAGAGTGAAAAATCACATACCGCGTCATTGCACCACCACCCTTCATAATAAAGATTAGTTTACTGAGACACTTTTTGCCTCGACTTCAGATCAGATTTATCCCAATTAAACGTAATGGTGTCCCAGATAACCGAGGTAAATTTATTATTAATTTCTTTATTTGATTTCTGTTCGTTCGGAGTTGTAGGCAAATTGCTAAAAGGCCATCTCTATATGGAAATAGTAGCAGTAGGGTCCGCGTAAATGGTCAAGTTTCGTAAGAATTTGAAGTGGAAATCGGCCTCAGAGAAGGGTGCTCTATGTCGCCAATCCTCTTCACTGTATTCATGGACCGAAACAGCAAAACACCGGAGCAGAACTGGTAGGCAGTACTAGAATCAGCTCCCTACTATTTGCTGAAGACATCGCAAGATTAACGACTTCACTGGAGGGTCTACAAGAGTGGATTAACCATTTCAACGAAGAGTGCACGGCGGCGGGAATGAAGATGAGTATCTCAAAAACAGAGGTGATAGTTACAGGAAGACACCAAACTCAGTACAACATACTCGCTAATGGGACCCAGCTGAAACAGGTTCAAATACCTTGGGGTCGAATTCTCCAGCGATGGTCGGCAAGACGGAGAAATTGATAGAAGAATAAGTGCGGCAAGCAGTGTATTGCGTCCTCTCTTCAGCTCAGTGATAAGAAAAGCCAAGCTCAGCATCAAGACAAAGACGCTCACTTCAGGCCACCAGACATGGATGCTAAATGAATGAACACGCTCTAGAGTCCAAACTGAGAGGAGTGGCAGGGGTTACGAAATGGGATCATATAGGAAACTCGACGATACGATATGATCTAAACATTGAACCACTGCTACTCTTCATAGAAAAATCGCAACTGAGGTGGCTTGGGCATGTGTTAAGAATGTCTGATGACCGAATTCCGAGGAAGATACTGAGTGCGATTCCAGAGGGTAGACGTCCAGTGGGCCGCCCCAGACACAGTTGGGCGAGGCAACTCCAGAAACTGTGTGAGGAGAGGAAGGGTCTACCATGGACAGAGGCCGAACAATCTGCACAAGACAGGGACGTATGGAAGAGCCTTGTCGATGCAATGGGTCCCCGACCCGAATAGGACAAGGGGAAGAAGGTGATGATGATGATTTCTGTTCCTGGTGCTTTGTTCCAAATAACCGGCTGTCCCGTTAAATTGGTATCCCGATTAAGCCGAATCGACTATTATGCAAGGTGTTTATGCAGGGTGTTAAGTTCCTGACATCATTTGGTGTGAAAAATGCAAATGAAATTTTGGTTTCCGGTGACTTTTGATGTTTTCTTTTTTATTTTCAATTTTTTTTTTAAAACAATAAAACATCAACAATGTCATCGGAGACCAAAATTTCATTTACATTTTTTACTGCAAATAATGTCAAAGTAAGTCAAGTATGTCTCGTATCACCCTGAACAGGTGTTAATATTATTGAAATTCAATGTTCAAATGAATCGTAACCTACACCATGATTAATTTGAATGAGTCATTTGAACATGAATTTTTTTTTTTTTTTTTTTTTAACTTTATTTATTTCCATTTCTTTGTACATATAATGAATAATAGAAAATATTGTAAAATAACATAATATATAATAACAATTATGAACAAGAAATGAAAACCCACTAAGGCACTGACTGAGTGTGGGTAATATTAAAACAAAATACTATATTTCCAAGTACCCAAAGTATAAATTAGACTTAAAGAAACATATTAAATATAAAGATAGTATAAAAAATAAGTATTACATAGGTAGAATAAGTGAAAAAGGTTTTTTCAGCTAATTATTATAAAAATAAAATAAAAATATGGAGAAAAATATACATTTTTTTTTTTTTTTTTTAGTTCTTATAAAAAAAAATTAAAATAATAAAATAAACGAAAAGATATTGTACTACAGTTTAGAAGTTACAGCAAATGAGTTGTAGAAGGATGGATAAATTTATAGAAAAAGCGTTTCAACATCTACATTATTCAACCATAATTTTACCTCTTTTACATATTTTATCATTTTATTTATCATTTGAGTTTGTAGTGGTAGAAGGTTAAATGTACGAGGACCAATGAAACTGCTATGTGTCTGCAATAATTTAGTATTGGTTTGTGGGGTATAAAATATATTATTTATTCTTTTGCTCGTTCTGTTTTCATTTATTTCGAAATTATTTTTGTTTTTAAACACATATTTCAAAGTTTGTAATATAAATAATTTACGTATATTAAATATTTTAGTTTCTTTTTATAATACGTTAGTCGAGAATGTTTTATTTTTGTTATATATGACTTTAATTATGTGTTTTTGAATTATTTGTAGAGGCTTCATAAATGTATCAAGTGCACCACCCCATCCTATAATGCCATAAGTGATTGATGATTGCACCAGGGAAAAGTAGATAATTTTCAATTTTTCAATGTTTAGTACTTCCTTAAGTTTATAAAATATGTAGGTTAGATATCTTAATTTAGAAGTGATTAGATTAATATGTGATTTCCAATTAAGATATATATCTATTGATACTCCTAAATATTTTATATTTTCGACATCAGTGAGTTCGTTGCACATGAAGCACATTTCTTGATTGCAACTAGTATTATGGATTCTAATTTTATGGTTGTCTTTAGGTTTATTTTTAATGGTTTTATAAAAAGGTAAGTAAAATGTTTTGCTATAGTTTAAAACGAGTTTGTTGTATTTTAGCCATGTTGAAACCAATGAAATACAATCAGTTGCTTTCGAAAAAGTTTCTTTCCAATGATTACCATCCACTATTATTGCCGTGTCATCTGCGTAGGAAACAATTTTGCCAGGGATTACAAAATTACATAAATCATTAATATACATTAAGAATAAAATCGGGCCAAGCACAGTTCCCTGTGGAACCCCATTTTTTATCTTTGACTCTGAACTGTAATTATTCCCAATTTTTGTTTTTTTGTGTTCTGTCTGTAAGATAGTTAGAGAGTAGTTCTAGTGTGTCTTTTTTGAAACCTCGTTGATTTATTTTTGTAATGAGTAAATTATGATTAACGGTGTCGAAAGCTTTTCTTAAATCTAGGAATATGGCAAGACATTTCTTTTTTTTATCGATAGATGAGTATATCTTTTTTGTCAGTTCATATATCGCATCCTCGGTGCTTAGGTCTTTACGAAAGCCGTATTGGTTTTTCGATAGAATTTTATTTTTTTCTAAGTGTTCAATGACTCTAAATTTGATGCATTTTTCGAATATTTTCGAGAGGTTTGAAACAAGAGATATTGGTCTATAATTGTCTAATTTTTTCGTATCTCCAGATTTATGAATAGGTATTATAGTGGAGATTTTAAATTGCTCTGGAAAATGACCATTTTTGAGGCATAAATTAAAAATATGTTGCAATGGAGTTAGGACATGTTGTTTTATTTTTTTTAACATATCACAAGATAATCCATCATTTCCCTTAGAGTTGGATGATTTTAGGTTATCAATATATTTTTCAATTTCATTAAAAGTAACAGGAGAAAAATATTCTATGGAGTTAATTGAATCGTTATTTGAATCTAATTGAGAAGATGTCTCCATATAAGCATCATTAACATTAATGCCGGATGATTCAAGTACTACGTCTACTACATTTGTAAAATAGTTATTAAAACTTTCTGCAATGGTCGATTTGTTAGTTATTATTTCATTATTTATTATAACCTCATTTACAATATTTGAAGACATACTTTTTTTGTTGGCAATTTCATTTATAATATTCCAAATTTTTTTAGTATTATTTTTAGCATTTTCAATTTGTATACTATAATATTTCTTTTTGCAGTTTCGTATCAGCCTATTGAGTAAGTTACGATACATTAGATATTTTGTTTTCAGATAAGGCATTGTTCTGAGATTATTCTTTTGGCAATCTATTTGATATTTAAACACTTCTCTATATAATTTATCTCTTTGTTTAATTGATATAATTAATCCAAATGTTATCCAAGGCTTAATTTTTTTATATTTATTATTAGTGACAATTATTTTACTTTCACTTTTTAGAGTATGATCTCTCAGAGTTTTATAGAAATTCTCTAGTGCGAGATTTGGATTTTCTATTGATATCACATTTTCCCAGTTTTCTGACCGAAGTAAAGAGTTTAGAGTTTCATAATCAATGTCTACTTTTTCTAGATTTTCAGAATTTCGGTTTTGAGGAGTATTTTTGAAATGGTGTCCATAAAAGGTCGGGTAATGATCTGTGATATTTGTTTCAAGAATTGAAGAGATGATATTAACCGCCTTGTGCGACTTGACAAATATGTGGTCTAAACATGCCGAGTGACTTAAGGTTACTCTTGTTGGTGAATTAATGTATGACATATGTCCAGAGCTTGATAAACAATCAAGATACTCATTTTGACAATTTACATTTGTATTATTATCATTAATATTTATATTGATGTCTCCTGTCACAATGGAAAAAGTGAAATTGTTTCTATCAAGTTTACTAACAAAAGATTTTAATTCTTTTACAAATAAAAAATCATTTAATGAAGGGGATCTATATGGCTAGTACATGATATTTATAGTTGTTTTGACAAAAAGTTACTTTTATTGCATTGGCTGTTTTAAATTCAATAAATTCAGCGGCAACATTTTTCAGAGTATTATGACAAAAGACAGTAGTAACTCCATCATGACCAGTGTGCTTACAGGCAGATGAAATTGTTGTATATTCTGGTAAGTTATATGGAATTACTTGTTTCATTTGGGTTTCACTTAAAATAATTACGCTTGGAGAAAAATCTAGGTTATTAATAAGTACACAGAGCTCATCGAAGTTTTTCCTTATACTCTTAATATTCATGTTTAAGATCGAGAAATTAACATTTTTAAATAGGTGATTTAGTTCACATGGGTTTTTACATTTATAATTTTCGTGTATATAGTTTTCTTCAGACATTTTGAAAGGTTGATAGTAGTTTGCTATGTGGTTTATCCTTTATTCGGAGGGGATGTCTTCTGGCGTTCTTATGAGTAAGATTGGAGATGTTTCGTTTTTTCTCATCCATATTTTTCCATTTTTTGCCCATATAAATTTGTACCCAAGTCTTGACGATTTAGCTAGGTATAGTAGGTGTTTATTAAATTGGGTCAGTTGTTCGTTAATATATATTGTGTTGTTTTCTTCAAAATTTATGTTTTTTGCGTATAAAATACCATATTTTTTTTATGTGCTATAATTACGTCTTTAATTTCTTTGTTTTGTAGAGGTACTACAATTGCAGTATTTTTGTTCATAGGGTTTTTATTTTTGCTTCTGAAAATATTTGTCACGTTAATCGTTTCTTTATCACATTTGAGTATGTCTATTATATTATTAAATACATTCGTGATATTTTCATTTTCCTTAAAAGGAACACCCTGTATTTCAATATTGTTTTGTTTTTCATTTTGCTCCATTTTATTAATGTGTAGTTTTATTTCTTTATTTTCTGCTTGAAGTTGTTTAATTAGTATTTCTTTATTTTTGTTTTTTTCTTCATATTCGTCTAATTTCTCACAGCAAAATTCGACGGACTTCTTAAGTTCTTTTATTTGCTCATTAAAAGATTTCATAAGTTGATTGGTTAATTCATTAAATTTTTTTACAATGCATTTGATCATTTTATTAGTCATTGTGTCTTCTTCTTCCAAGTCGCTAGATGGCGCCTTTTTTTGGGTTTGTTTCTTCTGCTTATTCATTTTGTAAAATGGTTCGAAGATTGTTTAGGGCCTATTTCTTAAATTATTTCCAGTATTGAAATTTAAAAAAAAAAAAAATATTTTCAAACATTGTGATGAATAAATAATAATTTCATAGTCATAAGACAAATAATTTGTTTTGCTAAATTTGTGCTTATCGATGTTTATATTCAATACTAGCTGACCCGGCCACGCGTTGCAATGGCGAACGAAACGAAACGCCATCCACTGATTGGTTACCCAACCTTTATGACCAACGCCATCTGTTAATTTGCATTCAAATCAAATCCACACCGACCTCTTGCCATATATGTCGATCAATTTACACAAAACCTTGACATATATATATAAACCTTCTCCATGAATCACTCCCATCTGTTGGTGAAAACTGCATGAAAATCCCTTCATTAGTTTTTGAGTTTATCGTGAAAAGACAGACAGACGCCTCAGAGGACTTTAATCAATAATATGTAGAGATAGCTGTTTGATGGGCAAAGTAAAGGACACCTTTATTATGGTACTATTTGACAACAGTTCTCATGCAATTTCAGGGTATCTAGCACAGTCGATCAACATAGGTTTTATCAATAATGTCAGTAACTAATCATCGCTCCCGTGCACACTGCAGGCCGCTAACGAACAAACATCAGTAACATCAGTAACCAACGACAAAATTTTCATAATTTATTTGACGTGAACTGTTGCTTGTTCGTTGGTGATCTGCACTCGTGCCTGAGAACGGTGACAAGTTATCGATACTATTGATAAATCCTTTTTCGATCGACCAATACAAAAAATTGAATAATATTCCAATTAGAAGTTGATTGCAATGAAAATGAAAGCCAAAAGTTGCTCCCAAATTGAAAAAGTTACTCTGAGTAATAAGGCTCTTCATCAATGGTCCCCAACCTGTTGATCATGAAGTAAAATTTGGTCAATCGCAATTACCACTGTGGATTTTGATAATAATTACTGCCTGAAACCATGTTTTCAGCCGAAACCGAAACTTTTTTATTTCAAAACTTAAATTTCGATTTAAGACCAAAATACAGAGCCAAATTGAAAAAAATATTTTTTTAATCGAAAGTTACATAAAATACCTATTAAGTACGGGATGTGTGATTTTGTGTTTTAAATTATAAAATGTAGGCCATTAAAGAATTCAATTTTTTTCTGAAATTTTATCCGTGGAGCCATTTTTGCTAAAGAAAATTTTGAATGCATTATTTTCCATCACCCCGAATGCAAATACCTAGTTTTTAAGTCGATCAAAAGATTTTTTCTAAAAAATTATAATTTTAATTTTTTTTTGCAGTAGCACTAAAATAATTTTTTTGCACTAAAATAATTTCCCTCAGGGCCTATGTCATCTTAGGGAATGCTTCATACTTAACATGTAAATAATTTCAATTAAGTATTTAGAAAGTACACCTTGAAATCTTATGAAATATATTTATGGAGATTACTTACTGATCCTTTATTCTTATTAGGTGACGATCACGGATCGCCATCAAAATATGGATAAAAGTGTGTAGCTCTCATCCTAAAAAGATTGAGTGCCCTTGCCCTACATAACGTGACCTTTCTCATAAAGCCTATCACTAACTCTGACTATCCAAATACCATTTCTGTGTAAATGAATGGAATATAAAATTATGGAAAATTGAAAACATTTTTGAAAAACTTAAAAAATGGAAGGAAACAAATGAAAGGTGAAAAAACAGAATCGAAATTCAACGGGTATTTGCGAATCAAAACCTCTAAGAAATAGCCCCTAAATGTAATTAAAAATAGTTGATCATGTATCAAATAAAGTGTTATTAGCTGAAGAAACATAAAATAATTCAATTACTTTAAAAAATTAACTTTACACGAAAATCATGACTTTTTACAATAATGGCTTTTGTTAATTAAGAATCACCAAGGTGCAAATATTAATGACCAATCACATACCTAATTGAAATGTTTATTAAATCAATACAGTAATGGATTGACTATTAGTTTCAAGTAGTTTTATTATGTTTTCAGATTTCAGTAGGTTAATTAAAAATTATTTTTCTCCGTACATTTTAAGACTAAAACCATTGAATTACCTCTAACAGTTTTTTTATGGCAATTATTTTAAATGTTGTCTTTATTTTTCGATTACCCTGTATTATAATATATATTTATTATCTAACAAACTTTTGTTTGACTCACTTGTCACACAGTGGGCAAAAGAGAGACCAGGGCTGTATTTAAGCACCGTCTGCCAAGGCCGAAGCTTACAGACCCGCGCCACGAAGGGACCTGTAGAATCACGTGGGGTAACCGAACACGGAGTGTAAGTGTTCGCAGTGATGTTTCTGACAAGATCGTGCTTGTTTCGCGCCCGCGCGTTCCTTCATTCAGTTGTGTTTTGGGTCGCATTGAAGTAGGACATGTGTACAGTAAATCCTAATTTGAAAATACAAATTGGTAGGTAAATTACTTTTTTTCGTGCTTTTCTTAAATTTTTCTTCTTCGTTACCAATGTGTGCTATTGCGTAACCAACTGTGTCAGAGCAATGTGATATATGAGAATTTTTGGGGAAATATTATTAATTTTACAGGTGCAAAGCGGTTATTCTAATAAAAATAACCACTAAGGTTTATTGAATTTCGGTGTGATGCAAACACTTACCCCTCTACATAAAATTGATTATGTAACATAATATTTCAACTCTCGTTATTTTTTTAAAAGTGAATTAAGCTGCTTGCATACGTGAGAAAGCACCCGGGAAGGACAGTTTGCGTCCAAGAGCAGATTAAAACCGCAAAAAGGCTTATGAAAGAGGGGAAGAGTCAGCGGGCTGCTGCAGATATCAGTGAAACCATTCTGCGTAAACTCCCCATCACAAGCTGCAACATCAGTCCTTCACGTCCCAATATTTGATAAGTCCTCCGCCAAAAGCAGCACATATATAAAAAAGACGAAAAAATATGTATAAGTCTGAAATAATTACCTCAAGTCCCTATAAAAAGAATCTTCAACAGAAACAAAGAGAAGCACATGCAAAAATGGTACGAAAAACAATAAATAAAACCATGAAAATCGGACGACCACCTCTGCACCTGAAATCCGCACCACAAATCGTAAGACGGGAGACTCCAGAGTGCTTAAGAGCCCGCGAGGGATTTTTCAATATTTAATGTTTTTTATCGTATTTTTGCGTATTTTCGAAGTCATCTGTGTCGATAACAGCACCTCAAAAAAAAGTTTTTTATTATTTTTTTTTTAGATACATGCATTTTTGATGCCCCAAGTTAATATTAAATATTAAAAAAATATTTTTTCTTACTTTATAACTGTTTATAAAAGATCAGTTTTCAAAAAATCGTTAATATACCACTGATTGTTTTCCATCTGTCGTCATATACGAAAAGAAAAAAATATTGAAAAATATTTTGTTATAGGAAACATATCAACCTATACCCCTACATTTATATTTTTTTATAAAATGCGCAAATAATGATGTAAAATTATTTTAAAAACTATGTAAATCGTTGTACTTTGAAATCGATTTTATGTATTAAAAAACAATTATTTGAAAAAAATAAAAATAATGTGTACGAAAAGAATATTTAAACTATAAATACTGATTAATAAATAAAATTCATTTTGTGATTTATTGTGTAATATTCCATTTTTATCTGTACCCAAAACAGATAAATGCGATCCCATTTTCAACTTCTATTCATTTCGCGAAAGTCAGTCGCCACGAGAGGTCGTCTCGTAAAGCTCTGTTCTGTAAAGTAGTATTAAGAATATTTGCATGTGTTGGTTTTTGTATAGAATATGTATACTCTGGAGGGAAGAAATTCGACCACCGAATTTGTACGGGGAAAGTGAATGAAGTGTGTCAAAAAGATATATTTTAAAACGATTGTGGCAAGGATTGACTGTCATCTACTTGTACCTTCTTACATATTGCCTTGTTTGTAGACCCAAATATGAATACAGTGATCACTCGGTTTTACGAATCAATTTTTAACTGCTTTTATGTTTATTTTTATACGTGAGCTTTCGAAAAATATTTTTAATGTTATTATTGAAATCAATTACTGTTTATTAAGTTCTGCTAGATATTTTTAATGATTTTAATTATATGCGTACCGGCAACAATTGTTGATTTGGCGATGACTTTGGTAGGCAAAACTGCCATTAGGTACTTGTAAACAGTAATAAATGAAATTTGAATTATTTTCATTTTGGTTTTATTATTCGGAAGTTTTATTCGTTTTGACCATTTTTACTTGGTTTATTTAATTACGAATGCATTACAGAGCAGATGAATGAAGAAAATAGTGTAAGGAGAAGGAATGAGGTGAATGTGTAGGTATGGTGGAAGAAGTCGGGGGGAGAATGGCACGATCAAGTGAAACTGCGCCCTAGGGGTGATTTTTCACTAATACGGCATTATACAAATCGTCCAATTATTATTATTAAATAGTTGAGATTCAGAACTGTACCTAACTGTCATAATATTATTTTATTTTTCAAAAGCGAGTGTCAAGTTACACACGAAATAGGGCTGTCCAAATAAATGGTTAATTATTATTATTCATAATTTAACTAACAAACCATCACGCCGTTTCTCCGCAGGGGTAGGCAGAGAGGACGGACCGCCAAACAACTCGGTCTTGGCACACACTCCTTGCCTCGTTCACATTCATACATCGTCTCATACATGCTTTTCTATTATTTTGACTCTTTCTCACACGATCCTACATGGTTTTACCACACATACGCCATACATCTCAGGGATCTCATTCTACAGCATTCAGTCTACTTTCATGACTCACTGCCATACATCAGGGTAGGTACCAGTACTCCATTAATAGAGTTACCTTCATTCACCCCTCTTTCAATATCTCTATCAGCCTTTTCATCTCTCGTAAACATACTTCCCAAATACACAAACTCATCCAATTGCTCCAAGTTTTCATCATTCACAACTATGTTGCACATTGTTTTCATATTTTCTCTTTCAAATACCATGGCTTTAGATTTTACTTACTTTCATTATTAACTCATTCTTCGTTCACCCTAGATACGAGAGACTGTAGATCTTCCATACTGTGAATATCTCGACCCATCGCCTTGCACTGAGATGGATTCATATGTTTGTTACGCCTGGTTCGATACACTGACCCCAGATTCCTACCAATCCCTTATACCTATTTCCTTCCCAGAACTCCTTATTAGAACTTCGTATCCATATTTAAAAAAAAACTTTTAAAAATCCTTAAAAAACCCCCCACACAGAATTCCTTAGGATGATAGTGATGATGACAGTGTGATATAATAAGTCATTATTATACATCAGCTTTCACAGGAGAATACCTTTATTTCATAGGAAATAATAACAATGTTAATAATAATACATAATCTTAACCTAAACTTTTAAATAAACAAATATATTTTTCAATTGTGTTTTATATTTCCGTGTGTTGTGACGCCCTGGGGATTATTCAACTGGCGGGCGCAGACATCCATCGCGAAGACTTGTTGTCACAATGCAGGTATTCTTCTTGGGTGTTGACAGTTAGCCGAAAAAAATCCCGTATTTATGGAAAATTTAGTTTACTTGTAAAATTTGGGAATATCGATTCACATGTAAAAGAAATCAATATGTCGCAAACATTTTTCATATTTAGAAGATACAGATTTTTATAGAACTTCTATAACTTTTTGTAGTTTATATTTTTTAAATATTTTTTTTTTTATATAGATGGAAGTGTTAAACCAATAAACAGCTCACGATTTGCTTCTAAAATCATACCAGTTGCATAGTGAATTTCCGACAGTTTTTAAAAAGTTGTTCAAATAATATTTTTTTAAATAATTTTCTTCGAAATAGGGAATCTTAAGGGAAATTTTCCCACGTTATGGGGAAAAATAGAAATCCAACGTTCAAAACGACCGGCCAAGATATAATATGCCAATATTTAATTTGTGATCGGGAATGATCGTGTAACTTCGGATTTTTACGAGCGAATATTATTATCAAATCCATTTTTAGTAACCATTTACAATAAATTTTGATGGAATTGAGTTAAAAAGCGATGGGGGCGACACAAGTGACAAACAATTAAACTATTTTAGCAAATTTCGATAAAACCGATTGTCCTGCTAGGCTCTTAACTGTTAACTAACTGTTAAGAAAGCACAAAAACAGGCTTCAAAGGACTATTTTTGCCCACAATGCAAGAAAAAATATCGAGATCCACCAACAGAAGATTGGATAGAAAGTATTCTGTGTAAAACATGGCTGCTGAAAAGTGCACGAGCAGTACAAGAGCACGAGAACTGCACAGACTACGATTAGGGGCAATTTAAGAGCCCGAGAGGGATTTTTCAATATTTAATATTTAATGTTTTTTTCGTATTTTTGCGTATTTTTGCGTATTTTCGAAGTCATCTGTGTCGATAACAGCACCTCAAAAAAAAAGTTTGTCATTATATTTTTTTAGATACATGCATTTTCAATGCCTCAAGTTGAAATTAAATATTTAAAAAAATATTTTTTCTTACTTTATAACTCTTTATAAAAGATCAGTTTTCAAAAAATCGTCAATGTACCACTGATTTTTTTCCATCTGTCGTCATATACGAAAAGAAAAAAAATATTGAAAAATATTTTGTTATAGGACACATATCAACCTATACCCGCCTATTTATATATTTTTATTATGTAGCTTAATTATGACGTATTTAAATTTTTTAAACCACGTAAATCAACGTACTTTAAAATCATTTTTTTGTACGTAAAAACCTTTTTTTCTGTATAATAAAAATATTACCCAATAAAACAGTGTTTACCTATACAATGTATAAACTAATGTAAAAAAAAATCAATGATTTATTTGATTATATTCAATTTTCCTGAGCATACAAAATACATAAAAACTATGGTGTTTTCGATATTCTGGTCATAACGGGGAAGTCTCTCCGCCAGAGTGGAATTCTGTGACGCTCTATTCCGTGAAGCTGTGTTGAAAAACATAAGTGTATTAGTTATTGAGATGTAATACATATACTCTGTATGAATGAAACCAAACTGTATAATGTGTTCATGTAATTTGAAGGAAGCCTGTCAAAATGGATTTCAAAAACGTGCGTAGCAAGGGACATACGATCATAGTATGCTTAAAGTTTTTAACATTGTACCCGTTTATCGTTTGATTATTAACATGTCAAAAGGAATTAGTTAACGGAAGTGGCCAGGACGCGGCCTTTCCTTGTATATTGTAACTTTTGATGTGTTGGCTGTTTTGTGCACGCTTCAAACGGAGCACGTAGAAAGGGACAAAATAACTAGAATACCCAGGACACGTATGTTCATATATTTTATACCTTTGCACATATTACCTTCAGTTAGCTTCGCACAGGGTAGCTGCGCGCTTTATTTTTCAAACGGAGCACGTAGAAAGGGACAAAATAACTAGAATATCCACGATACGAATGTTCACATATATATTGTACCTTCTCACGCGTTACCTTCAAATAGCCTCACACAGGGTTCATCATCACTCGGAACAACAAAACAAGTTTTAATTGGATTGTCGTCTCTTTCTCTAAGCGCGGCGCCCTGGGTATGTCAGAGAGAGACCACAGTAACAATACATTATTGAAACGTTATTCGCAGATATCATGTTACATTGAACAAAAGTGTAAGAGCTGTGCAAACAAATGATTAAATATTATAATCATTTAAGTATTTAATCTTGCTATTTTCGGCGTTCCAAAACTTGGCGTCAGCTCAATACCTCCGAATGAAAAAGCATGATTTTTAACCTATTTATCATTACATAGTATAAAATGAAGTCGCTCAAAATATATGTGCGCATCGATCTTTTAAACTACGCAACGGATTTTCATGCAGTTTTCACCAATAGATAGATTGATTCAAGAGGAAAGTTTAAATGCATTCTTATTATAGTAGAGAAAAGCCGAGAAATTCAAATATTCAATTTAGGCAACGGGCGGCGGGCAGCTGGCAAGCGGGTGGTATGGATTTTATAAAGGTTGGGTAATGGCGTTGTGTTTCATTAGCCACAGCAACGTGTGGATATATACTATATATATACTACAGGTTGTATATAGACGTATCCGACGACTTTTACCAGATTTTTTTTAAAACAAACTAAAAAACAAACAAAAAAGCTTTCGCCGTTAGTTTTAGATTTCTTTAGCTACATCTAATTTTATCATTTACAAAGGATACAGAAAACATACTTACCTGGCAGGTCACTTTCGATAAAGAAGAAAGTTTATTCTTGGAGAAGATGCGATGTGCACGCGGATACACTACATTTAAAACAATGGACATGGCATGATTTTAGATTTGCTATCCCCATTACTGTTGATTTTACATTTATGAGAAGAATAGTGGCAAAAGTAAATATTTGTATTGAAAGACTGGAGAATTTAGGACTCTTTATGGGATGAACATACATGTTTCTTATTCATCAAACACGGTAAAGCCATTTCAAGCACAGTTTCACGTTTAATGGTGGTCTTACCAGGGCGATACTGAAAATACCTTCCACTCTGTAACGTGCCACAAATATACTATGTATTATTTCAAATGTATTGATTGTGAAATAACACAAATTAATCAAATTAAATTTGACTGTTTTGTGTACAATTTAATCGGTTTAAAACTTTTAAACAATTGTAAATTGCAGGTCAATTACACAAAAAAACACAATTTCAAGATTAAAAACTGAATCTTTTAATTAAAATATGTATTCTGACAAATTTTTAGACCGATTGAACCAAATCTAACAGGGTTATTCACTAAAAACCAAAGAGCTCGAAAAACGCGTCAAGCCGTGATCGCGACTCAGCGAGACCCTCATCGCATATTATATTCTATACATATATTTATTATTTGAGTTACATATATTTATTATTTAAGTTGTTAATCCTTTTTTAAATCAGATCACTAAACTATGGTCACCCTAAAAGTCTACATGTTTACATTAATGTACTACCTAGCGCCATCAGTTTAGTAGGTACCCATAATCTCAACCTGTAAGAAATACAACAATATTGGTCTTTCAATATCTGTATAATATTGTGTTATTTTGAATTTGTATATTGTTAACCTCAACACAGGCTTGTCCTAGTGAGGTGACAAATTGTATTATAAACATTTTTACCTGCAGTGTAAAGATAAAATATAACAATAAATATAAAATATAAGTATAATAAATATGGCTACATTCTAGCTTTTATACATAAAATTTTGTTTTGCGTCAAGTTTTATTATCTAAATTGTATTAGTTTTTTGATTGGTACAAAAACATAATTTATTGTAATATTTTTTATGTATGTATGTAAAGGCCACTAGAACTTTTATAGAAATAAGTTAATAAATAAATTCCAACCAGGGAAAGACATTATTCTACTATTTTTGGATACATTATTCTTACCGTTCCAAATTTTGGAAGAATTTTTCATATTATGTTTTTTTTTCATTCGCCTAAAAAGTGGTGTAATAAATCATTAGTTTATAGCGTACAAAGGAAAATACCTAATTTTCGTAGGAAATGTTAATGATTTTAAGAAAAATACATAATGAAGAATTTTCACTGACTTCGTATTTCTATATAAAATTCTAAACGATTTAGTTGATAGTCCGGTATTGCTAGAATTGATAAGCTTCCGGATTCCACTACGTAATACTAGAAGTCAGGATTTATTTCAGTGCAGAAATTCTGGAACTAACTACCATATATATTCCTCTTTGCCAAGAATACGAATGGAGGGAAACAATTATACCCAGTAAGTGGACATCTTCAATTTATGTTTAAACAAATATAAAATATTGTTACTGAGACAGTTCGGTTACGTACAATGAATTCTGTATATTTCTTATTAGTCATGTGTAATGTTTGTAAAAGCCCCGAAAAAGGACGTTAATAAATTAATAAATCACAAAAAACATATAATAATCATAGTTATGTATTGAAGTTTTTTTCTCTTCGTGTTATAAAAACTATTTTATTCTACTTTGCAAAAAACCTAAACTTTTAAATAAATAAATGAATATTTCAACTGTGTTTTATATTTCCATGTTTTGACAGCCCTAACAATTTGCACAGACAATGATGGACACGCTAAGCAGGTGTTCGGGGTTGAGAGGTATAAAATTTCCCAATATTTAGGGAAAATTATGTACAATACACGTGAAATGTGGGAAAATTAGTAATATGAAATATATCAATACCCCTCTAATTTTAACTTTATATTGAAAAGAAACAGATTTTTATAGAAGTTGGTAAACTTTTTGACGTTTGTAATTTTTAAGTTAAAAATAACATAGAATATGGTGTTAAAATCCAGTAAAAATCTCCCAATTTAATTCTAAAATCATACTTTTTAAATCTTGGATATCCGGGGGTTTTAAAAAGCTGTTTGCGTAATATTTGAAAATTATTTGCAACAAAATAGGGAATCTCAGGGGAAATTTCCCCAAGTGAAAGGGAAAATATCAAAATTCAGTCGATCACGAAAGCGACCAACGTGTAATATTCCTTTTTCAATCCGTGTTCGGGAATTTCGGGAATGATCGCCATAACTTCGGGTTTTTACGAGCGGATACTGGGATCAAACTCATTTGAAGTAACAATGAACTTTAACTTTTGGTGGAATTGATTTAAAAATTCGATGAGGGCGACGCAAGCGACCAAAATTTAAATTATTTTGGCAAATTTCGACAAAATCGTTTGCCCTGCTACGCTCTTAAGTGTGATAATTGCAATGGCGGGTAACTGTTCGCCCTGCGAACACTTACCCTACAGTATTCCAATACTTACCCCGCACATGTGATAAGTGATTACTATCATGTATGTTTGTTTTTCTTTTAAATTTTTAACACCTACCCCCCCCCCTGACCCTGACATAGGTAAATATAATAATAAATAATAATACTTACATATACGGCTGATTTCGCAGATTTCGGAAACAGTCACCGAACTCACTTCGGGATCTGCTAAAGTATAGTCTGTCAAATAAGAGTAGAAAATATAAAAAAAATTCAACTCCAAAATTTTAAGGCTGGCGACACTAATTTACCTGTCAAATATTGACAATGAAAATAGAGAACACTGTTCACATTTAAAAAAAAAACATTTTTTTGTTCTTAAAAAAATTTAAATTGAAGAAGCACTGTTGTTAAGGTACCTACTTAATAATTGGCTTTCATTTAATTTAACAATAAAAAAAAAATTTACAAAAAAAACCGTCTTAAAAAAAAACTATTCCAAAACAATTAGCTACGAACTAAAAAGTAAAAAAAAAATAATTGCTTATTCTTTTATAACTTAATAATCGACTTACTTTTTCTACTCATCAATATGTAGGTACAATTGTTATTTTTGGAGATATAGCGAAAGGAAGAAGAGGAAGTTCTGGTAAGGAAAAAGGTGGGTAGAGATCTGGGGGTCAGTGTATCCAGGATTGACGGACGTATTAATCCACTGCGATGCAAGGGAATGGATCGAGAGGGTCCGGTTGGAGAAGTCAAAAGGATTCCCTCAACCAGTCTCTCCCGATCCGGCCTGACCTCCAGTAGGTGGGCAAAAGCATCCATCACCAAGACCTAGCCAAACCTCACCCTATGAACTCGGTAACCTCTGCTAAGTCACCAAATGTAGCAAACCACTCGGGGAGACCTATGGCAGAGGTGTTGGTTATCCAATAAATGGGCGGCGATACCCATACCCACCTCGCAAATTGTAATATTTCATCATTCCGAAGACTCAGTTATTTTAATGACTTTTATCATTGAGGAAATTACAGAAGTTCATTCATAACAACAAACAGCTGTTTCTCCTTTCTAATATTTGTAGTAAGTCGAAACGGTTCTTGCATTCTTGGTTGCTGTCATCCATCAGGGATGTCAGTCCGAAATGGTCAAATTAGTTTTTGGAAAATTCTTGGAAGTCGTAAGTCAGTCCGTCTCTGTTAATTATATTTTAAGCCTACAAAATCAATAACAGGAACCGATCGGCCAAAAAAACTTTAATTTTAGTTTCACTCTCGTCGTAGAACTACAATGACGACCGGTGAGTTCTCTAGTAAATTATTTATACCTGGCCAAAAACAACTTATAACGCTGTTGTTAATAAATTTTCACCATTTCGTTAATTTAAAACAATTTCTTTTTAATATATGTATTCTTGTTGTTTTTCTCTAAAGTTGTATTTTACATTTAAAAAAAAACCAAGTTGTTTGAACCCTCCTCAAATTTGACATCAAATCAGCTACGTAGGCAACAACCCCAATTGATTTTTAGGATATTATTGTCACTTTCGACGATTCTGTGTTTTTTATGTAGGGAGATTTTGGTTGAAGGCGGAAAAGAAGTTCTTTTAGAGGTTTAGAATCCTAGCATTCGTGGACTGAATTTGTATTATCGTATTTTAATAGCGTCAATTAGAAAACGAAAACCAAATTCTACTATACCACATCTCTGAGCTACTCTCCACCCAACCAACATTTACTCCTTTACCCATAGTGACAATTTTCTTGCAGAAACTGATTTATTGCGGAATGGAGCTGCATTGCTCGTATGTCTGTTGATGATCTGTTCACACATAACTGCTCAGTATGAATCATGTGACAAGATGATTGTTGTACGTATTCTATTTTATTCACTTCCAACTACAAAATCATGAAAAATGATAGAGTTGTAAAACCAAAGCAAGAAGGAAAAATGAAAGAAAACCCGATTCTTTTGATTATCACCTTCTCATCGCAGTTTGTCAACACATTGAAGTGAAAACTTCTTTATGATTTATGATTCGAAATTCCACGAAACGGACACTAAAATGAGTAACACATACATTTATAGGATTTAGCCTACGAGAGAACGAGAGAGCAATAAAATATTTATTTATTTCATGAGTACTCGGTTCCAATATAATACAATAGATCCACGGTCCCACTCAAGCCGCCTTTGGTCTAGTGGTATGAAGCGCCTGACGAACCTTAGCGACAGGACGTTCAGCACATTAAGGGGCAAATTCTATGAAATCCAAAAATATTTTTTTTTTGTAAAAACAACATCCAATCTTCAAACCACTCCAAAATGACCAAATGTGTAGGAAAAAGGGCACTGGAATTTGACAACAAAAATTCGAAAAACATCATCCTTCACATTGATAAAAATAGTGCTTCGTATTCTCCCCATTCTTGTCTACTTTAGTTTTCTGATGGTTTCACTTCTACCGCGTGTGAATTGCATAAATACTCTGATTTTTTTTTGTAGAATCCAACTTCAAAATGTCTAAAACAAAATTTGTGAAACCAAATGAATAAGAGACCTTTGGCTTCCGATGAACAGAATGAAACCATAAATTATATTATTAAATTTACAGGTGTCCAAAGAAAAGAACTACCGTTTTTATTCTACTAACTACGCTGAAAAAAATACAGAAGGAATATTATGCAGGTGGCGGTTTATATGCCCTGAAGGTTTCAAATGTCTCATGGATTGCATGAAAATAACTATACCGGTTAGACTAATTTATTTTATTGTATGATAAAATTTTGCAATGTGAAATATTATAATTAATTAGAAATTTGTAGATTTAAATGTACAAATTACTAAAATAAAAATTAATAAAAAAATATATAAAATAAAAAACATATCTACAAATAAAGAGACTGAAAAGCTAGAAAACTGTCTTTGTGGAGCAACAAACTGGCGTTATGTATTGGAGTGCGACAAAAAATTCTACCGGATTTTCGTGAAAGTTCTTCATTAGATTTCTCTGAAGTTGTTGCGTAAGAATTTCAATTTCAATTCAAAACTGGTGCTTTACGGAGAACGTGGTGTACGTGGAGAAAAGTATTTAATTCCTATTACAAAAGGTAATAATTAAAAATTATCGGATCCTTTTCTCTTCCCCCCGGTGCCTAAGTTTCGACTTCCGATTCCATGAAAACCACTTTCTGTTTTTTTATGTTTTTATATTTAAATTTTTTTATTGATTATTCTTAAACGTCCGTAAAACGGCAATGCTCCGATACATTACAGAGCAGATTACAAATTTGAGGTCCATGAAAGTATGAAAGGGGGGCAGTTTTACTATGTTATGACTTCCGTCAAAAGATAAATGCTAAACTGTCTGTAGTGACGTTGAAAATGTCGTGCAGAAATGGTCAATACAGAATCGTTAAGCAGTTGAGTCGCTCTGTTGATTAGCACATTCTGATAGAAGTCTAACAGAAGTTCTCGCTTAAGAACAAGGATGGATAAAGGAATGGTTAGTACCTGTGTATAATCTCTCATCTACAAGTAACGCAAAAAAACTCTTTTATACTTTTTCTAGGATTTGGTTTTGTTACAATGGAGCTTTATTCTAGGATACTGCATATTTAATATATTAAAGTAATATTATAATATAGATTCTTAGTTCTCTAAGATTTTTCAATTTATGTAAATATCACGTATGGTTAACTGTACAACGTCATTCTAATACGAGGTCAATGATGCAGAGGCAGATATAGGTAGACAAAGAGGTCAGGATTATTCGCGTCATTGATTTTAATAGAAATAATAATTGATCTTTCCAGAAAGACAAAAACTGCTATGGTGATAGGCTAATGTTTTCTTTAACTGGTGATGGGAACTTGGACAATGGCGAAAAGATTTGCACAAATGGAACATTTCTAATACAGTCCCTTCATAACGAACTTGTCGTGGGTGAGGAAACCAAAAATTGTTGAAAATATCTATGCAAATTGAGAAATTTACCGAAAAATCATAAAAATATCTTTCTTTGTTGTATCTGTGCCCCCGTGCTCCTACTACACACAACAGTCAGTCTCGGACCGAAGATCGTCGTAATAAAAAATAATAATTTCCATATCCATTTACATAGCATTGTATTGTTCGACAATGCCATCGTCCTTTTTTTTTAATTGTTCATTTTTTTTTCACTTTTTTATGTTCATATATTTTAAACGTATATTTCATTTAGTTATAAATTAAACATTCCATTTCCAGAATTTTACAATTTAACAATAAACATTTTATCTATATAGTAAATGTGGACTTCAGATCATTGATATTAATTAATTAAAAATACAATGCCATTGGCATTTTTTGCTTAACCCTTTTACTAAATATTTTTTTAAGAATTATCAATAAATAGTGTTCTCGATGAATTTATTTACGGCTTCTTAAAATCTTCGAAAATTCTTGGGGGTAACCATGAACAAAACTATCTACTAATACTAACACTTTTTGTGATCTATGTTTCTTTTAATAAGGCTACTTATTATAATTTTTCCAAAAAAGAAAACGGAAAAAATAAGTAATGATAAATGAAACAATTTAACTTTGTTTGAACCACTTTTATATTTGATTAAATACGACCGGTTTCAACAAAAGTAAATAAGTAAAGAATTAAAAGTATAATAAGTAATGAATTTCTAAACAGTATTTTAAATAAAAATATATAAATATTATATTATACAAATAAATTTCCAGGTCTAAAAATAACGCCAAACAGTAAGGGAGGCGATTTCGATTGTGAAGTGATGGCAGTACTTTAATTAGCATTTAGTTTTTCATTATTTTTTTGATGTAGAAATAAATTTAATCTCGGATGTGTTTGCATTCATTATGAATAAAAATAAACAAGTAAATACCAGTATTTCAGTTTCCTATTTATAAAAAATAATTAAAATGCCTGCTTTATTTCTACTATTTATTTATACAGATTGATATTATTTGTTACTTTTATGCAAATATTATATTTCTTAAAATAAAAAACTTAACAATTAAAAAAAATTGCGTTTGGATTGACTAAATAGGGGTGCCCGAGTCCACGGGGTGAGGTTTGTCCGGGTCTTGGCGGCGGATGTGTCTGCCCACCGGCTGCGTGAGACCTTGAGAGAGACTTTGTGACCTCTCAAGCAGAACTCTTTTGGAACATCGCCTTGCATCGCAGTGGGAGGAACGGATTCATGCGTCCGTAATTCCTGGATCCACAGTCACCCCAGATTCCTAACCTCCACTCATACCTTAGCCTTCCCAGAACTTCCTCTCCTTCCTTTCCTTTAAAAGACCCTCCACAGAACTTCCTCAAAGATGACATAGGCCCTGAGAGAATTTTTTTTCCTCAGGGCCTCCTGTGTGGTGCTATTGTATAAAAAGATTGTTATTACCTACCACGCCAGCAGAATTCCTTGACAATTCAGGACGCGAACACCGTGCCAGAATTTTAATTGATACCGGTAGTGAAATCCCATTCACGTCCGAAAAAACATAATGTACATTGGGTTTAAAGTCGAGAAAATAGTCAGGTAATAAATATTACAACGCAACAGTAAACAATGTACGAGGTTAAGTTACTTGTAAAATATTTTATTTGCAAAATCGTTCTTGTATATCAGGGCAGGCAGCAAAAAATCTCAAATATCACATAAAAACTTCGAAGAGAGAACGTTAAAAGAATTAAAATTATAGAAAAATGAAACAATATAACTTTGTATAAACCACTTATATGATGTGCAAATCCGACCGGTTTCGGAACAAACGTTCCTTCGTCAGGGAAAGCTTATACTAATTTGACAGTTTAGAACAATGTTTTATTGTGGTAGGGATGGAGCCATTGTTAGTTAATAATGTAGATTGGGTGGGTAGGTATTAGTGTAGAGTGGGTGGGTAGGGGAACAAATCCATGATTGGGCTATATGACAATATTTTTTGTTTGTTGATAATAGATTCATTATTTAAGTTATATTGTTTCATTTTTCTATAATGGATAACCACAAAGTAATAGCTACATTAAAAAAAAAAAAAAAAAAAAAAAAATTAAAATTATTTTTTATTTGTAATTTTTAACTTTATGAGTAAAACCTCAAATTGTAATATTTAAATAAATGAAGACAATATAAGCGAAACTCAATCGAAAATCTGGAAACAGAAAAATCAGAAAAACATATTGACACGTCTGGGACTCGAACCCAGGACCTCTTGCTTGTCTTTATTTATTTAAATATTACAATTTGAGGTTTTATTCATAAAGTTAAAAATTACAAATAAAAAATATTCATCCTAGACTTGCAGAAAAGTCGATAGATGTCGCATATTAAATAAAATGGATAAAGATTTATCCAGACACTATCTAGAGAGCATTTAGTTCGGGTTTGAATCTTGCAATCATACATAAAGATAGTTGCCAATAATATATGCGTTAAAGAAAATGAAGATAATGTAGGTGGTTCTTAGTCGAAGTATGGTATAGTTAAACATGACCGAATTTCATATCGACACCGTGGCGCAGTGGTTAGCGCGTTTGCCTGGAAAGCAAGAGGTCCTGGGTTCGAGTCCCAGAGGTGTCAATATGTTTTTCTGATTTTTCTGTTTCCAGATTTTCGATTTAGTTTCGCTTATATTGTCTTCATTTATTTAAAAATTAAATTAAATTAAACTATATCTTATCCCGGAGAGATAGATTTCCTAATGGGCTATGACTTGAAAGCAAAAATATGGAGACAAGGTTATATTTCAAGCCGTGAATGTAATTTGATGGCTGTGAATACAATTTTCGGAAACGTAACCATGGGCTCATGTGTACAGGGTTACGATTCAACACAAACCTTTGTGACGTCAGCTCCAATTGCAGTCGATCACATCGACTTAAATAACGCGGTATGACGTTTTTGGGAAGTCGAGGAGATTTATAACGAAATTATTCAAAATAAGAAAGACAATGAACGCGAACACATATTTCAGGGATGGCACTATCTTTTAAAAATAAATCTCAAGTAGATATAGGAAGCACATAAGAAATCGCACTTAAGCAATTTTACAATCTAGAAAAATGTTTGTCGTTAAAACTTTAGCCGAACATTATCTTAAAAACACGAAGGACTTTTTAGAGCAGGGCTTTGTGTCAAAAATTCCTCAATCGACTGAGATATAGAATACGAATTATATTCCACTTTACAAAAATTAGTAATGACATCAAAATTCAGGTAGGCTTTGACGCTGCAATGTATCGTCTTGTTACTGGAAGCTAGCTCAGGATAATAATCGATGTATAAATAAGTGCTGTTTTTATATCTTAATTATACTTAGATCTACTTATATCTAAATCTTAAATGGTTGTCATATGGTTTGGGGTTGCTTCTCCATTGTTCACATCGTCATTTAATTGTTCACTGAAACTTCCTTCGTGTCACTGGGTTCTCTGCGGGTGCCTTGGTAAGGCCGAGGTCCTCAATGGCAGCTCTTCCAGTTCAGAAGCTCAGGCCCTCCTAGCCAAGTCTCCTGCCTCTGAAGTCTGAAGTCTCCTGTAGTCGCCGCTGTCTGCGCTACCTGCTCAAGGTTTAAAAAACCAGCGAACCATTCTACGGGAGATCGTGCTTGCCCTGCCCACAGAGCGGCTATAGAGGTCCAAGTACGTATGACGGACTATGGCGGGCGCTAATTCCCTCACCATTGGTCAGGAAAACCTGCAAAGATCTCGGGTGGCCACACTGGAGACCCAGCGGGTGATGTCTGACCTTGGCATAGACATCATGCTTATTCAGGAGCAGTACGTGTGGCAAGGCAAAACTCCTGGAATTAATAGTCCGGGTGCGGTGCTCGAGGTGGGTTCCTCCCCGGGTGCGGGTGTCTTTTGCTGTCGAAGACCTTATTGCGGCGCAACTGTTCATCCTCAATGAACCGGGCATGCTTTCTACTTTTTCAGGAGCCGGAGGCGAAAGCAACATTGATCTCACTCTATGTTCTAGATAATAATAATAATAATAATATCTTTATTTTACAAAAAATTTTAAGATTTATAACAAACAAGAAAAAAGTACATCTTACAATATTTTAAAAGTAACATTAGTACAAAAGTTAATAACAAAAAAGTAGAGATTTGTAATTATAAATTTAGATTTCTCGTAACCTGCCTCACTAGGCTAGCCTGTGTTGAGGCAGTTATTTTACATCAATTTATAATGCTGTGAACATACCTACACTTATATTAGAATGTAATCACACAATAGATTGGTTGCATTAATAATAACAATAACATTGGTACAATAATAACAGCATTGGTTCATTACTAATTTCGAATTTGGGTGAGTGCACCGGTAAATGCTCTATCATTATTTTTTATCCAAATTTTTATGTTTTTTTTTAAATTTTTTTGTGAATCACATTTTTTTATACTAATTGGAAGAATGTTGTAAAGTCTTGTTGCAAGGTATCTAAAGCTTCGTTGACCAAAAGTAGTATGAGTTATGGGAATTTGTAGTAAATCTTTGTTATTGTTTCGAGTATAGCGAGAATTTAGTCTTTTTTCATAGTATTTATGTATGTTTGTGTATAAATGAGTGAGGATTGTTTTTGCATATATCTGACGAACGTCAAACACATTCATAATATTAAAGATAAAGTTCGAGTCCGTAATTAGGGGTAATCTAAGAATTATTTTTATAATCGTTTTTTGTGCCTTTATGATTGGATCTAGTGCTGATGCAGTACCGCCTCCCCATGCTATGATACCGTACTCAATAACAGATTGACAAACTGCAAAATAAATCATTTTCAAGTGTTGCAAGTCGAGAAAGTTTCGTATCTTTCTGAAAAAGTGCATGGTTTTTCTTATTTTGTTTGCAATTATTTGAGTGTGAAAATTCCATTTGAGATATGGATCAATTGTGAGGCCGAGATACTTCATCTGTGTAGTGCGCTCAATGTAGGGACACTGACAATATTCATCGCAATTCATACATGTGTGTATTCTAATAGTGGCATCATCATGACGTTGACCTGTTATATTTATGCTTGATGTGACATATTTAGTTTTCTCGGTGTTCAATGTGAGTGTATTTGTATCTAACCACTTTTTTACAATGTTTATTTCCGTTTCTGCTTTATTGTAGACAGCTAGCCAAGTGTCAGCTTCAAACAATAAAACAGTGTCATCGGCAAAACTAACTATTTTTCCCTGAATGTTAATGTTACATAAGTCGTTGATATATAAAAGGAACAAAGACGGTCCTAATATGCTACCTTGTGGTATACCATAGTTAGTTGAGCGCTGATTGCTAAGTGTGATCATTATTTTCACTTGTTGCTTGCGTTCATCAAGGTAGCTCTTAAAAAAGTTAAGTTCATTGCCTGTAATACCGATTGTTTGAAGTTTGTTTATTAATTTACTGTGTGATATTGTATCAAAGGCTTTAGACAGATCTAAAAAAATTGAAATACATTTTTTGCTTTTGTCAAGGTTTTTTACAATAAAGTCAGTTACGGCGGCCATAGCATCTGAGGTACTCTTGCTTTCTTGAAACCCGTATTGATTTGCTGAAAGTAGTTTATGGCTGTCTAGAAATTTTACTAACTGAGCATTTATAATTTTTTCAAATACTTTGGATAGACTGGTCAGTAGAGTTATTGGTCTGTAATTGTTTATGTCTGTCTTGTTACCTGTTTTATGTATGGGAATAACAATACCTTGTTTCAGGTTTGAGGGGAAGTGTCCTTGACTGATACTAAGGTTAATTAGGTGTTCTAGGGGCAATGTAATTTCCGTAGACAGCGTTTTCAAAATCTTGGTTGTTATTCCATCAACCCCGGCAGAAGAAGTGTTTTTAAGGGAATTGATTATTTTTAGAATCTCTTCCCCTGAAACAGTTTGGAGATTGAATCTTCTATTGGGAAATTGAAGTTCTGTTTCAGCAGGTAGAGCATTTCTACAATTTGGTAGACGAGAAGCAAGATTTGAACCAATATTTATGAAGAAGTTATTGATGTAATCCGCAACGAGCTTGGGGTTTTTTGAGGTGTCAATAATTTTTCCGTCAATACAAAGTTTACTAATGTCCTGTTTGTCTTTGGTGTTTTGTGTATTTGTGGCTTCTCTTAGAATTTGCCATATTTTTTTGGGATCGTTGTTACTTTCTTGGATTTTGTCTCTGTAGTAGATTTCTTTCGCCTTCCTAATGACTTCGCCGCATGTATTTCTATATCTTTTGTAGATGTTTATTGATATTATGTCATAAGGATTTTCTTTCACTTTTTTGTGTAATGCGTTTCTTCTACGAATGCAGTTGATAATTGAGTAGTTTATCCATGATTTCAAGGGTTTAATTTTGTTAGGATTTTTTTTTGTTAAAATTGTTGTATTATTAATTAATTCATTTTTCAAAAAGTCAACAAAATAATTCCATGCATCCTCTGAGTTTTTTATTTGTAAAAGCTCTTGCCAAGATTTATTTTTAATTATATTTTTTAAATTCTCAAAATTAATATTATTGTATACGATTGACTGATCTCTTCTGTTTTTTGTGGTGTCGGATTGTAATGTGAAAATTGTTGTGTAATGGTCTGTAATTGTTGATTTGTAAACAATACTTTTGTTTTGTTTATTAGTTTTGACCATTACGTGATCAATGCACGATGTTGATTCATTAGCTATTCTTGTTGGTGTATTGATAGTACTAATTAATCCATGAAACTCTAATATGTTCAGGTAGTCGTGACATTGATGGTGAGGGTTGTTTGGAAGTATGTTGATATTTAAATCTCCCATAATTATCAAGTTTTTAGTGTAGGAAAGACTAGAGAGTATGCTATTTAGACTGTTAAGAAATGGTGTTATATTGCGAATAGATGGAGAGCGGTATATTGCTAGAATACACGTATCATTATTATACATTATTTGCATACAGCTTGCGTCAATAATGTTTATTTCAGTTACAATAGAGTTTAGGTCATTTTTTGTGTATACCACAACTCCATCGTTCTGACTATCGTGTTTTGATGAGTTGTAGGAAGAGTAGTGATTTATGAATTTAGGAGTGTAAATATTTGTCAACCAACATTCTGTGAGAATAATAACATCAAAGTCTATATTTAGGTGGTTCAGCTGTATCTGGAGTTCATTAAAGTTTTTATTAATAGACCTGATATTTTGGTGCATAATAATAGTATTTTTTGAATCAGTTGTTAGGTATTTACATATTTTCGCATCTGATGTTACAAACAAATTATCTTGATCACCTAGTTCTTTGTATGTGTTATTAATGTTAATAGCCATATTATAAGATCTGTTGCGACTAAAATATCTCAGTGGAAAGTTCACGAGTGTGCGTTAGTTTCTGATCATAGACTTATAACCTTTTCTGTGGGTATTCCAAAGACAGAAGCTCCACGGTCTACGTGGAATTTCAGAACCACAAGGGCGGATTGGGATAAATTCGGGGAGGCGCTACGTCAATCATTAAGGGGCTTTCACGACGTAGCAGCTAGGGAACCGGACAATTTGGGGAATTTTTTCAACGCGGCGGTGGTATTGGCCGCAGAAGCCTCTTTGGGAAGAACTAACCCTAAAAAAGCTATTAGGACGCCGTGGTGGACACAAGAGCTGACTTTGCTGAAGGGTACATTTAAAAGCGCTAACAGGAATCTCAGTGTGGTCAGGCAGAGTTTATGCTCGCCCGAAGAGGCTATTGTCCTCCAAGCCCGTTTTAGGGCTTTATTTAGTGAATATGCTTAGAATTATCTATAATATAACTTATGTGACCTATAAATTACTGATTACGTTTGATTATTTTTTTTTCTTCTCTGGTCTCTGCTAACGATGATTTATGTTTTTACCTCGATAGGTCATCTTGGTGAGCGATGGTAGTGATGACAGTATCGCTTGATACATTATCACTCTGTACTGATTCTGTAATTATGTTTTACATGTATAAATGCTCTTATTATTTTCTATTTTTCTTGATTAGTTTTGGTTTCCATTCTTTGGTGGCGCAACTGAACTGTGCATGTTATGTATCGTCGTTCCCCCATAGAAAGGGGGTGGGATAGACCATGTCCATGCACATTGCCAGGCGAACACACACCAGAGCGGTCTTCCCGCGATCCGCCCGCGCCTCCCCTATCGACATGCGTTGGCCTGAGGCATGTCCCCCCTCCGGTAACCCGACGCTCATCTTTCCTCAAGGTCTTCAAAAACTTCCCCTTCTCTCCAAAGTACATTTCTTCGAGGCAAAATCGGGGAACCGGCTAAAGGACGCGGACTTCGAGCATCGTCTGCGGTTGGGCCGATAGCTATACACATTCTCATTGGGACTGCCCGGTGGTCTATGGAATACTTTCTCTGGCTTTTTTAATATATTTTATTTTATTTCCGCTACTATAGTAATTACTTACATTATAACATAATCATATAACTGTTTTTTCCTCATTACTTATTTTATTTACAGAAGGTTTTTTCGACTGGTCATAGCCGTTATTTTTATTTTTCTTTTCTTTTACTAACACTATTATCTCTTTTTGATGTTACCTATTTCAGAAGAATTATTCCACAGGCTGCTACTTCTATTTATCTTTTGTATAATGTTAATGTAAGTACTTGCATACTGCTTACTAACCCCGTATGCATGGACATTGGAGGGTCTAGAGTCGTTCAAATAAATGTAGCTTCGTTCAAAAAAAGTAGAGTCTTGACGTGTGCGGTGAAGGAGGAAACCATATGTTTCCTTATAACGCCGTTGGGAAAGTGGTGGGTCCCCTCCAATGTAGTCGTCTGCATCACTTCGCACTTCGGCCACTGGCCGCGCTTGGTCACCGCTCTATCTTGCGAATAACATTCTTCTTCTTCTGACGCCTATAGAATATAAGAATATATCGTGAGAATCACTTTCTTCAACTCAACTATAACTTCTTCATCCGCCGCACAGCACTTACTACGCAGCTGAGCGGGGAACGCGGGGTTGGTGTTGCACCACCACTCGTGTCTCCTCTCTTCCTCGTCTAGATCTTGACTCTTATTCTTCATCCACCGCCCAGCATTTACTCGTCCGACATATTATGTCCTAACCCCTTTAATCATTTCCCAATATCGAATGACGATCCTTTTCGCTTCACACTCTTTCAAAACCATATCAAAACATTCACAGTAATATGTGGCCCTTCATAAAATAAAATAACACGAAAACCATAAGATGCAATGAAAAATAATAAAATCAAAGACTAACATAAACACTTCTTAATTAGAAAAATGAAAATAAAAATAAAAATAACCACAAAGTAATAGCTATATTGTTACGATACGCTCTACGAGTAAACTCCCGCAAATTACGAAAGAAAAGAAAATTACAAAGTTACGAAATGACATACCACACCCCTCGCCCATATTCCCGCAAGCCGCGCGGCGAGTGCAATTCCCTCGTTCCCCTTGCAAGAAATGACATACCGCACCCCTCCCCTGCGAGTCCGGCAGGAACCCGCTGCCCGCCCGCCTGAAACCGACCAGCCGTCGTTTGGACAGGCTGCGCTCATCGCGGTACGCACAATAAATTCCCGCGAGATCGCCGATTTTAATGGCGTTCCAATTAAAGCCGATCTCAATAGTAGTATACGTGGTCGCGGACATGGCCGCTCCACTTGGAGATCACCGCTACCTGCACCAGCCCCGGATTGCTGCCCCCTGGCTTCTTGCACCAGTCCAACAGCTGTGAGTTGAACCTCGATTCCCCTCTTAATTAATGTGTCCTATAGCATTACTCGGTTGAAATGACCACACATCCGGAGAGAATTGAGAGACCCCTTTGTAGGAAATACCTAGCTAAGCATTGTTGTTGTTTTGTGACTAATAATTATGTTTTGCTAGATGTTGTAATTGTGTACACCGGACAATACAGATATGTTTCACCCAGCTACCTCTTTCATTTTGATGGGATAACGTGGGCGGGGTTTGGCAAATTACCTATGTACCCTTTACCCCCTAGTTACCTACGACCTTGGCGAGGAGAAGTTTCCTGTCTGCCGACGACATTGAGCTAGCCGAGAGCAAAAGGTAGGTGGCTTCCCCCCCTTGGGACCGCTACAATATTCAAAAATATACTTCTTAATTAACCCATCGAACTTCTCCTCTTCAGGATCGGAACCTTTCACTGTTTATTTATGAAGCTCTTCCCAACCATATGACCAAAAACTAAAACTAATGACAACATATAATTTTACATAAAAAAATCAATGTACCAGGATAGGGAAGGGAACGGAGATTGCAAACCTACCACTAGAGTTCAATATCCCATCATTTCCGCTGGCACGTCTGAAGTATAATTTTATACCTGCTTATTCGTAGATCTTTTTAATTTTACTCTTAATTAAACATAATTTTTGAAAAGGAGGCCGTTACTAATATTTATTCACTCTTTTATTTCCAAAACTTTTAAACACCTACATCAGCGATAACAAAAAACAAGAAATCAGGTGCACGACCAGCAGATCAGCAGAAAGCTGACTGCATGCCCGCATGGCAGCAGGCAATTCTGGTCGCTTGCGGGCTCAATAGGTCGCAATTTCTGCAAATCCAGTCTGCCACCTCTTACCAGACCTGACGGCTCACTAGCAAACACCGCCACCGAAAAGGCTAACTTACTAGGTAAAATGTTTGCGGATAACTCAACCCTCGATGACCAAGGTCCCGACGTCGGTTCCTCACTGCGGTTTTCGTATGAAAAAGCTGAGGATCCGGCATCGGGAAGTACTCCATGTTTTACGAGGGCTTGATGTTAATAAAGCTAGTGGGCCTGACGGAATACCTGCCCTGGTACTGCAAAGGTGCGCTGCAGAAATAGCTCCAATTTTGACGAAGCTTTTTAAACTGTCCCTGAAGACTGGCTCTGTGCCCTCTGGTTGGAAAAAAACGGTTATCCATCCTATTCCAAAGAAGGGTGACCGCTCCAACCCGGCCAACTACCGCCCCATAGCGATCACATCAGTTCTGTCTAAGGTGATGGAACGTGTGATCAACGACAAACTGCTCACATACCTCGAGAAGAACAAAATTATTAACGACCGTCAATACGGATTCCGGCGGAACCGCTCGTGCGGTGATCTTCTCGCGTATGTGACGCATGTTTGGGGGCGATGCCTGGAACGTTTCGGTGAGACCCAAACGGTTGCACTGGACATATCCAAGGCCTTTGACCGGGTTTGGCACCGAGGACTTGTCAACAAACTGCATTCTTACGGACTTCCCGCATCCTTGTGTACGTGGATTGCCGACTTCTTGAGGGAGAGGTCGATTCAGACGGTAGTCGATGGTTTCACCTCTTCCTCTCACTCGATAAATGCTGGCGTCCCGCAGGGATCGGTTCTGTCTCCAACTCTGTTTTTGTTGCACATCAACGACCTTTTGTCATGTGCACCAATTCACTGCTACGCGGATGACAGTACAGTTCATGATAGCTTTTTGTTTGACAAGCCCCCAAAGGGCTCACAAACTCCAACAGCTCGTAAGGCTTTGAAGCAAAGAATGGACGGTTACCTCGAGAGTGTTTTCTCTTGGGGTAAAAATAATCTCGTTGAATTTAATGTTTCAAAGACCCAATCTTGTCTGATTACGTCTAAAAGGGATCGCAATGAAAATCTAGTCTCTTTCAACGGAAGCAATCTTCCGAACAGGCCCTCCATTGATTTGCTTGGTGTAACCCTAAGTGACCAGCTCAGGTATGGGGGCTCCATCGAAGCCAGAGTAAAGTTAGCCTCCCAAAAACTGGGCGTACTGTACAGGGCCCGCAGATACTTTAAAAGTACACAACTGCTAACCCTGTACAAATCGCAAGTGCGCCCCACGGTTGAATTTGGCAGCCACCTCTGGTCTGGAGCTCCAAAATACCTGAAAAATACCCTCGACTCTGTGCAGAAACGGGCGGTCCGTTTGATAGATTCTCCCATCTTAACAGACGAATTGCAATCTTTAGAGCACAGGCGTCGGGTGGGAATGCTATCCTTGTTCTACCGGTATTACAATGGAAGATGCTCCGAGGAACTAGCTTCATTGATCCCTTCGGCACCGGTGCATAGTCGGGAAACACGCCAAACGCGTGCCCAACATTTGTACACAGTTGACATTAGTCACATGAGAACGGGTCGTTTCTTCGACTCGTTCTTATGTTCAACAGCTCGGCTGTGGAATGATTTGCCGGCCTCTGTGTTTCCTCCTTCCTACAACATGGGTCTCTTCAAGACCAATGTTCATTCCTTCCTCTCCTCAAAAAGACCCTCCACACAGCATCCCAGATGACATAGGCCCTGAGGGAAATTATTTTCCTCAGGGCCTCCTGTGTGGAGTTAATGTAAAAAAAAAAAAAAATGCCATAGTACGTCTGAGAATGGATGAAAAATTAAACAAAAAATGATTACAGAGTTGTAGTGTATCTCCCGACGCGATACACAATGAAAATTAGGCGCCAGGTAATTTCTATTACACGGAGAAACCACCAAAACCGGAATGTAGAATCTTTCACATCACGTTTTTCCTCTTCACGCGTTCGCTCGCATTCTTTCGCATTTTTTCGCATTATTTGCACTTTTACACAATTTTCGGCTTTTTCTCACGTGCGCAGACTACTACTCAAGTTTGGAGACATTTAGGTACACACATATTACTTTTCATCGAACGCGCGTATTTGTACCACTCAAATCGTGAAAAGTTCAGTGCTCACATTCGTTTAACGACAACACTAACACCGGCCTTTTATCAAGCATGCAGACTATTATTCATACTAATTTCGTCAAACATGCATATTTGTACCACTCAAATCGTGGGACATTTAGTGCTCGCCTTCGTTTTCATTCGCTTTTCGCATTTTTTCGCTTGTGGACGCACTACTACCAACACCGGCCTTTTATCACTCATGCTGATTACTTTCAAAATATGGAGACATTTAGGTACTCGCACGCTTATTTCGTCAAACGTTCGTATTTGAACCTCTCAAATCGTGTCAGTGGTAGGTGCTCCATTCTATCGCTCTCATAAAACGTTTCTAACGCAGTTGGTCTGCACATTCACGCACGCCCCCTTATTTCTCATCTGCGCAGGCTTTCGAAACATCGTGAGACTTTTGCTGCAAGATAATGTTCGGCTTCGCCAAACGCAGATATTTGTTTTCCTCAAATCGCGTTAGTAAGTGCGTCTTAACCCTTTCTCTCCCCTCGACATCTTTCGCCTTCAATTTTGAATTATCGGATTTTTACCGAACACTTAAAATTGTGGTATGGAAATATATTTCTCCGAATGACATTTAGAATTATATTTTTATTCTTACACCGCCCATACACGGCAATCTATATTACTGATTTTATAATTTATTTGGTTCGATATCCTTTGTCAACGAGACAAAGACGTATTCCTTACTCGGGATTCAAACACCCTGCCTAAATTTTTTTTAATTTTAATTTTTTTCTAATTTGAAATATACATACATATAACAGATTTACATAAGGAAAATACATTGTTCTTAAAAATAATTACAAATAAAGTGATTTCTTATTAATGAATCTACCCAATTTAAAAGAGAAAACATTTCTCGTGTTTAAATTGGGGAGTCGTGTCATTACAGAAAAAGATATACTTTTTTTTGAATTAAGAAACAAATGATTATAATTATAATGATAACAAATATTAAATAAATAAATATACTAACGTAGCAGTTACTAAATTAGATATAATGTAGTAGAGATATTTTAAAGTAATAATAATGAAACAAATAAACTTATGAATGATAACAAATATTGATAAAGAAATAAACTAACGTAGCAGTTACTAAATTAGATATACGTGTAGTATAGATATTTTAAGTAATAATATACAATAGATGTAGTAAAAATAAAAATAATATTATTGCATTTCTCTTAAATAGGTAGGTGTTAAGATGGTAAGTACATGTAGTTGATTCTAACAATTGGATTAGCTGATAATATTGCAGGAGTAGGTACATAATGTTTTACGACATTAATCAATTAATTAATTAATTAATTTTACGACAATAATCATTTCAGTTCAAAAGCTGATGAAATATTATATAATAAAGAGGATATGTGAAATCAATAAGAGTACATTAATTTATAATTTATTTTTTGTTAATTAACGATGGAGTTAAATGATTAATTTTGAAATAAAGTACATAATATTATAATTAAGGCTTGACCAATTTTTACTAATCAGTACATTGTAATCAAAAAATATACGTAGAAATTCTTTCTATGAAATTAAAACTTATAATTAGTGTTTGGTTGATCTAGCAGTTGTTTTATTAGTGATTTAAAGACTTTATAATTTTCATCGGATTTGATTTTATATGGGAGGGAATTAAAAATTTTTATGCCTTGATAAGTATAATGTTGTTGAAAAGCACTCGTTTTAAATTTAGAGATTTCTAGGTTACCACGTGATCTTGATCGGTTACTTATTTTTGTGATTGTTGTTGAAGTATTAAAATGATCTTTGTGTGTTTGTAACAGTGTGTTCTTTTTGAAAATTTTATTTAAACTGAGTACCCTAAAAGAGCTAAATAGTTGTATTGTTGGAAAGATGGTTTTCGTGTGATAACTTTTAGAATCAACCTCTGTACCCTTTTTACAGGTTGGAGGTTAGTTTTGAAGTTCCCCCCACCCGATTATACCATATTGTAGAATAAATTGGGCAAGAGAGAAATAAATAGTTTTAATCATACTAGATGATAGAATGTTTTCTTACTCTGGTTACCGTATTTTCGACTTGTTCGTTTCATTTTAAGTGTCTACAATGACACCCAGATACTTAATACTATTTTTGCATGTTATTGGTAGGCAATTGTCATCGTTTCATTCCTTTTTATTTTCACACTGTGATGAATGGATTTTAATAGTTATATTGTTCTCGACATTCATTCTTTCAAAGAGAATGGAATAAAATAAGTTTTCTCTGTATTTAGTGAGAGACAATTTAGGTCAAACCATGTTTTGAGTATGTTTATATTTGTATTTGCTTTACTCATTGTTTCCTACCATGATTTCCCTTTAGTGATAACTACAGTGTCGTCTGCATAAGATATGATATCTCCAACTATGGGAAGAGTGAACATTTGATTAACATATATAATAAAAAGGATTGGACCGATGACACTTCCTTGTGGTATACCAAATGATGAGGTTTTGGGTTCACTTAGGGTATTATTTATTTTGACATATTGAAATCTCTCTTTAAGATAACTTTGGAACCATGACAGTACTGTTCCGTCCAATCCAATTTGCACGAGTTTCTCATTGAGTTTGGAGTATGATATGCTATCAAATGCCTTGCTTCGATGAATAGTATAATACTAACTTTTCTCCGTTATCTAATTTTTGTATTATTGTTGAAGCTAATTTAGCAATTGCATCTTGAGTGCTGAGATTGTCCCTAAACACAAATTGGTTTAGGCTCATTATCTTTTTTTCTTTTATGTAATTGTTGAGTTGTTTTTTAACAATTTTTTAGTAGATTTTTGCAATGTTTGATGTGAGTGCTATGGGACGACAGTTGGAAGTATTTTTTTCATCTCCAGATTTAAAAACAGGGGTGACAATAGTCTTCTTATAGTTGTTCGGGAATATATCCTTCTTTAGACTTACATTTATTATATGAACAATCGGTTTGCTGATTATCTTATGAACGGCTTTTAATGTTTTTACGGTTATGTTGTCATAGCCAGGGCTTGCTGATCCTTGTAGACTTATTACAGCCTTTTCGACTTCTTTATCAGTTACTGAAGCAAATGTGTGGAAACCTTCTTCAATAATTGAGTTGTGCTCTAGTTGTTGTGTTTGTTTGTTGTCTAGGATAATATTACGAGCAAGATTAAGGCCGACATTAGCAAAATATTCATTATAAATGTTACCACACAGTTTTGGATTTTTTTCGGTGTCAGTGTTGATTCCGTGATGAGTAATTTCTTTTGGTTATTTTTTTTTGTGCTATTGTTGGTTGATGATTTTCCAAAACTCTTTGCTGCCTTGACCAGCATTTTTTATTTTATTACGAAAATATTTTTCTTTTGTCAGTCTTATTAAAAGCGCAAGTTTGTTACGGTATTTCTTGTAGAAGGTGTTGATTTTTTCATCATTGGGGAATTTTTTAGACTTGTGGTAGTATTTTTCTTTATTTCTGATTGAAATCACTAGTCCATGGGTTATCCGTGGCTTTATTAATCTGTGCTTAGATTTTGGTTTAGAAACAATTATTTGTGTGGATAGGTTTATGTGGTTTTGGAAAACTGTTTCGAAATTCTCAGCAAAGGTATTTGGATTTTCCGAATCAAATATTGATGCCCAGGTTTCCGTTTTAAGATTTGTTTTTAAAATTTCCATATTTAGATGATTTTTTCATTTTTTTTTGTCAGTTGTATTAGAATTGGTACTTCTTTTATCAATGTTGGTAACAAATATACAGGTGTAGTGATCGGTTTTGCTGGTTTTCCATAATATTGACATGTTTTTTTCATTGTTATTTGAGTTGCACTATATGTGATCGATGCAGGTAGGATTATTTATAAATGATTTATAGTTTAGCGATGTCATTACATTTATATAATCATTCTTCGTTTTACCCCTTACCTCTCTCAAAATGTTCAGGTTAATATCGCCCGTGACAATGCTACAAGTACCTTTTAGTTGTAGAAATAATTCCTCCAATTCTGTAATGAAACTGTTTGGATTCGATCCGTGTGTGCGGTAGATAGCTATGATATTGTATATAACTTCATTCAATTTTAAGTTCAGTTTTAGACAGTTTGCTAGCTTCATGTTGATTTTAGTGATTGTGACGTTATTGTGTTTATTTAAGATGAAAACAGCAATACCACAGTTCTTATTAATATGCGTTGTGGACGAATAATATGTACAGTCAGGGATGTTGTACAGTGCGACAGTATTATTTATATTTAAGTGTGCTTCTGTTAAAACAATGAGGTCCGGTAAATTTTCAAGGAGATTTAATGTTAAAACAAATCCTTCGAAATTTTTTTGCAAACTTCTGATGTTTTGGTGCAGAACAATGAATGCATTTGGAACTTTTTTTAATAGTTCGTTACATTGTTTTGAGTCTTCGCAAGTGTATTGTGAAACATCTGTTAATTTATCAATTTCCTCAGTTAGTAAATTATCCATTACTTATTCATAATCGATTCTTTGCTGTGCTATGATAGACATTCTTTTCCGGTAAGTACATATTTCACTATTTGCACTATGTTGGGTATTGTTTTTTGTTCCGAATAATTTGTTGTTATTGTCTCAGTTGTAGCATTTGACACTATCTTTGCTTTCTTATTCGCTAAATTTGTGATTTTTTGAGCAATGTATGCATCTGGGCTTATTCATTTTATTTAAGCATTTAAAGGATGTGTGTCCGAAACCAACGCGCCCGGACAAAGCCTATATTGATTCTTTGTTTATGTAGTAGCATTTTCCGGATTGGGCCTGTTGTTTCAATTATTATATTACGGAGTTGATCACTTTTTCTATTTTCCAATATTTTCGTTACTTTAATGGATTCATTTGTTATATTGTTAAGTCCACTGTTTTGTAGAATAAGATCATTTAGAAAACTATCTTCGTTATATTCCCTACCGACACCTTTAATAATCATGCACGGTCTCTTCTTTTTTAATTCCGTTGCTGATATTCCATTTTTATTTTTATTTATTTCTGCCTTCAATTTTTCAGCATCTTCTTTATTTGAGCAGGTCATAATTATTTTATTATTTGTTACTTTTTTATTACACTTATTCCATTTCCTAGGTTAGGCACTTTCATTGTTTTTGTGATAATACTATTTATGTCTTCAGATGTTTCTTTGCCTTCAGCGGTGATTAAGACAGCAAATTTGGGTTCTTCGATCGGAATCATCCTTTCTTTTAGAACCATTGCATAGGATTTTTGTTCATTATTTTCTTCAAGCTTGATGTTTACTTTTTTTTGAAGTTCAATAATTTGTTCTTGGAAATGGTTTTTTTTCCCGTTTCCATGCTTCTTCTAGTAGTTGAATCGTTTGTTCAAGGTTATTTCAAATTGTTGGGTCCTTTACGGTCGATATGTTTTTTAGTTCACTTTTAATGTTTTCTATTAATGTTAGTACATCCATTTTTTATTAAACTTGAGTTGCCGTGCGGACGCAAACACTCAGGGTCGAACTATAATCGAGTACTAATATCAATATCAACAAAAAGTAACCTAGAACGGATACCCTAAAATCCTTATAGGCTGAGAGGTCACGGGATTTTTCATAACGATCATGGATACGGTTAGATTTACTTTTATAGTTTGTAGAGCAGTCACCTAATGTGAATGATGTCGGTCTGCCTGCTCTCAGTGATTGCAACTTCGAGTAATAGAGCTGACAAGAGGCTTCATTGTTGCAAAAAAAAAACGATCAGAGAAATGGTCAGTTTTAGTACATATTCAAAGTATGGTGTCTCCACAGGTGAAACGAGTTCGTCTGCCTGCTCTCAGTGGTTGCATTTCAGAGTTATGATGCGCGCAAGTCACTGCATTGTTGCGAAAAAAAAACGATAACAGAAATGGTCAGTTTTAGTATCTATTCGAAGTATTGTGAAACGAGTTGGTCTGTCTGCTCTCAGTGGTTGTATTTCAGAGAAAAATAAATAATCAATAAAATAAAGAATTAAATCGAACAAAACCAATTTTATTAATTCAACTTTCATAATCTAATCATCTTTGGGTAAAATCACACATCACTTTGGGTAATCATTATGTAGAATATTGCTAAGGCTTAAAGAGTTGTTAAATATTTACTTACTTTTAATATGTTTTTGAGCTTTTTCATTATTCACATTAAAATCTATACTAAACCACAAAATAAAGTATTAAATCCAGGTTTTTATAAATTTTAACTTGCAATATAATCTAATAATTTTTAGGTAAAATCACAAGTTCATCATTACTTTAACTTAGATTTCTTTTTTAACTTAGCTAGATTCAACTTTGATTTCGTCATCTTTGGAATCTTCTTCTTCGCTGCTTAGGCACGTAGACGAGGAGTCTGTAATGTGATAAATTAACTGTAAAGTTTGATATGCTTAGATTGCTTAGTCCAGTCAGTGGTCAGAGTTTAACTTGAGAAAGGTCATGTAGTAGCGATTTTGATATGTGTTGTTTAGATTGGGACTCTTAAATAAAAAATAATAAAGTTTTTGACCTTGGGGGGTCGAGCTCGAGCCGCCATCTTGGATTGAAGGTGCCAAAATTTTGTTTTTTTTTTCAAAATAATTATGCAATGGTTGTTCTACCACCAAATTGCGAAAGCCAAAGTTAAAGAAAATAAAATTTTTAATATTACATAGGTAACGAGTTACAGTGACACAAATGAGAATATTTTTCTAAAAAAATGGTGAGATTCTCAATTTTTGTTATTTTTTTAGGCTATTCATTATTACATAATTATCATAATTAACTCATTTACACCACCATGAGGTAGAGAAAATGGCGCATTTTTTTATTGTGGTATCCCCAGTAGATCTTCTTCCTCTTCAATGGCACTACAACCCATTTCGGGTCTTGGCCTCCTTCAACATAAGCCTCCGTCGCCCTCTGTCCTCTTCCTATGTGCAACATGGAGTAGTCCTCTTGCATCCTTCCTGAAATCATCCTCCTTAGAACTTTCTTCGGTACTCGTGTGCTTGGCATTCGATGCACATGTACGACCCATCTCAGTCTTTGGAGCCTTAGATGGAGTCGGGAGCTTTGTAAATATCATAGAGCTTTATTGTGGCGGATTCTCCATGCCTCTCCCTCTGGCACCGCTCCTAAGATTCTTCGAAGTACCTTTCTTTCGAAGGTGTCCAGTTGTTCCCGCCTCACATCCATAGGCCAAGACCATTCTAATAATTGTTTTATATAGGGTTTTCTTATGGACGTTGCAGGATTTGAACACTGGCAACAACGTGGTGTAAGTGTTGTTAGCGACTGTGATGCGCTCTCTTATTTCTACTGGGTCTTCGTTGTCCTGCGTTATGATAGAGGTATATAAACTCTTCGACCACTTCGAAATTATAAGTGTTTTTTTAATTTAACTTTATCTTTTATTATGTGGTGTGGGGTTCTGGTTTGCATCATGATTTTAGCTTTATTCTCATTGATTTACAAACCCACCTCTCTTGTCGCAGTCTCCAAACACATCTCTTACAGCCTGTAGGGATCTTCCGGCAATGTTAAGGTTCGTAGGTCTATTCCACAGATATTCCAGTGATGGTAGATTTCAAAATGGCCCTTGAGCCACACAGAGTTTGACTAGTACCTATTTGTAATTATGTTACATATTCGCTATTGCGAATAATATTTTTTTTTGATCCCGGTTGGTTGATATGGACATCTTAATAATACTACGCAGGTACGCGATGTGTTTTCGTCTCTTTCTCTCCTCTATGTAACACGAGAAATCAATGTTATTTGAAATATATTTTGCTATATAATTATATTGTGTTGAGGAAATACGTTAAAATGATATTGTGTAATATGTTCTTATAAAATTTATCAAGAAAACTTGACTTTTACTATATTTTTGTCAAAATTATCTTTTTCTAGTTGCTGTAAGTCAATATATATTAGATTTATAATAAAAAAATTCAAATAAAAAATGTACGTATTTCAGTCTTCTTCAAATTTGCCATAAACATTTATGTTGTAAAATCAACCGTTGAGGAATTATTTTGAAAAAAAAAACAAACTTTGGCACCTTTTTTTCTTTAGAGTCTCAATTTAAACAACAATAGTATATCAAAATCGCTACTATATGACCTTGTGCAAGCTAAATGCCTTTTTTATCCCCCACTGACTGGACTAATAGAAAAAAAATTACGATTATGATGATATGAAAATTATTATAAAGAAAATTATGAAAAAAATGAAAATTATTTCAATTTGTAATATGCCATTAAACAGTCAACCGTAGGATATTTAGATAAATAAATACGATATAAAATTTTTCCTTCTGTGAGGGCTTCAGTAACCAAGGTAAACAACAGTATTTTGAGATTACTTTGAAATATATTTTGCAGGTAAATTTAATTATATATTTTATTTTGATAACATTATTCTAAAATATAATATTTATTATAGATTTGTAGTATTGAAGGGTAGTTTACATTAAAATATTTAATTTGGCCAAATTGAAAATTATTTGTTGACAAATGACAGTATTAGGTAACGACGACAGTTGCTTGGTTACTGGAATGTAGGAATAATAATAATAATCATTTCCAAGTTGTTTTGAACGGTGACAAAATGTCATTTTCAACCAACGGAAATGAAAATGGGTTGATTATGTCATCTTTACAGATGAATATTGATAATCTGAGACCCCAAAAAACAAAAGCAGGTATTCCTAGGCAGAGAATGAAATGGACGAACGATGTCAATATGTTCATCGTTCGTTCATATTTTTATGTGACGAAACTAGAAACAGATATGTTATTGTATAGGAAAAAATTACATTTACTTTTCTCACAAAATTATCCGGTTGCCCAAGTAAACGAACAAAGATTAGCTGACCAAAAAAGGGCAATTTTCAAAAATAATTTAATCCCTGTAGTAACATTAAATCAGATAAAAAAGGAAATAGGAGATAGATTGCAATTAGAGAATAATTTAGAACAAATTAATACGAGTAGTAATGTTATATTAGATACATTGAATGAAGACAGTTTAGATAATATTCTAGTAGAAGAATCTAATGATATTACAGTAGATTCAAATAACTTAGACGCTATTCATAATCTTAGGGAAATCAACATTGCAAATTTAAACTTACTAGATGATAATGTAATAGAATTAGCTAACTTGCTTCATAATAATATAAATAGATATATAGATATAGAGCCCACAGTTAGACCAAAATTACTAAAATTGCATACGTCAAAAAAATTATCTAAATTAATTTCTGAATTAAATAATTTAATTTTACCAAAAATAATATTTGTCGATATTAGTTTTTTAGATCTTCATACGTTAGTGTACGCTAGTGCTATCACTATATGTACTAGGTTAGGAGTTAAATTAACATCCTCTGATGATAGATCATATAGTTATAGTAAACCAGAATGGCAGATTAGATTAGAAAATGATGTAGTATTTTTAAGAAGTAGTATAGCTAGAGTAATTGAATATAAAAATGGGAATAGAAGTAGAAATATTTTGAGACATGTAGATGAAATTGGGAGAAAATTTGGTTATAACATTGGTAGTAATAATAATGAAAATATAATCAATGATTTATTAGATTTATTAAAACAAAAATTAGGTGTAAAAGCTAGTAGATTAAAAAGATATAATTATACGTATATTAAAAGAAATAATAATAGATTATTTTAAAAAAATGAGAAAATATTTTATTCCAAACTTGATGATAAACAAAATATTATTTCGAATAATAATATTCCGTTGCCATCTGAATCAGATATACGCGATTTTTGGACAAACATTTGGAGTAAAGATATAAAACATAATGAGGCAGGTTCATGGATAGAAAATGAAGAACTCAATTGTTCAGACATTGAACAAATGAGTTTTTCTGATATATCGGTTGAATTGTTAGCCAAAATTATAAAAAATACTCATAATTGGAAAGCCACGGGTTGCAATTGGATACATATTTTTTGGTACAAACGTCAAACTACTTTACATCCTCTTTTTGCAAAAAATCTTTCAAAACTTGTCAAACAACCTCAAAATTTTCCTAATTTTCTAACTAAGGGCATTACTTATATGTTACCTAAAAGCGAAAATATTAATAATCCCTCTCAATATAGACCCATTACATGTCTACCGACAATATACAAAATTTTAACCTCTTGCTTGACAGATTTAATATATACTCATTTGGATGAAAAAAATATTTTATCTGAACAACAAAAAGGTTGTCGCAGAAAACATATGGGATGTAAAGAACAATTAGTTATTGATTCTGTAATTTTAAAACAAATTCAAAATCAAAAGCGTAATTTACATACTTATTATATAGATTATCAAAAAGCTTTTGATAGTGTCCCGCACTCGTGGCTAATCAAAATATTAAAAATATATAAAGTTAACCCAATTATAATTAGCTTTTTGAAAAATATTATGTCCTTTTGGAATACAGATTTACTAGTAAATTTAAAAGGTAAGAAAATAGTAGTACCGGGCATTTCAATAAAAAGAGGGATTTTTCAAGGAGACTCATTGAGTCCTCTTTGGTTTTGCTTAGCATTGAATCCTATATCTAAAATGTTAATTAAAAGCAAGTTTGGAATAAAAATTAAGGGTAATACAAGAGAGAGTAGTATAGTTTCACATCTATTATATATGGATGATATAAAATTATTTTCAAATTCTGAATCAAATTTAGAAAAAATGATTAAGGTAGTTAAAATTTTTTCAGATGATATTAAAATGACTTTTGGTTTAGATAAATGTAAAACGATCCATATAGAGAAAGGCAAAATTGTAGATGGAGACGAGGGTATATTTAGAAATTTCAAAATTAAAAGTATGAAAGGGGATGAGGTTTATAAATATTTAGGATACCCGCAATCGAATAGATTAGATCACACTAGTATTAAAAATGATATTAGGATTAAATTTCAAACTAGGATCAGAAAATTTTTAAAATGCAATCTATCTGCTAAAAATTTAGTAAAAGCAATAAATACTTGGGCAATACCTTTATTAACTTACTCATTTGGCATAATTAAATGGTCCAATACAGATTTAGATAGTTTAGAACGATTAATTAGAACTACGTTAACAAAGTTTAATTGCCATCATCCAAATTCAGCTATAGAACGAATTAATTTACCTAGAAATTTAGGAGGTAGAGGTGTAGTCAAAATAACATCTTTGAAACACAATCAGGTAGAAATGCTTAGAAATTTTTTCCATAGGAAAGCTAATAGCTCAGAAATGCACAAAATAATTTGTAAGGCAGATAGAAACATTACACCTTTAAATTTATATGACGAGAATGCCAACATTCTTATAAATACTAACCAGGAATTATTAGATTCCTGGTCAAATAAAATCATTCATGCAAAACACTTCAATTATCTCAACCAAACATATGTTGACAAACTTTCGTCAAACAAATGGTTGAGTATTGGAGAGTTGAGCGCAGAAATAGAAGGATTTATGCTTGCCATTCAAGATAGAGTCATTAATACTAAAAATTATAGGAAGCATATAATCAAAGATATAAATCAAATTGATGATTTATGTAGAAAATGTTTGGCTTTTCCGGAAACTATAGAACATATTATATCGGGATGTTCTATATTAGCGCCGTCCGAGTATACATTTAGGCACAATCAGGTTTTAAAAATAATCCACCAAAGTTTGGTAATTAAACATAACTTGATTGACTGCCATAATATAGTACCATATTATGAATATGAACCAAATTCATTTTTAGAAAATGAATTTTATAAAATATATTATGATAAAACTATACTAACAGACAGAAAAATTAGTCATAATAGACCTGATATAGTTTTACATGACAAAATTAAAAAAATAACTTATATCATTGATGTAGCTATTCCAAATTCCTGTAATATTCAAAAAACTGTTTCTGAAAAAATTAGAAAATACACAGATTTAGGAAATGAGATTAAAAGAATTTGGCATTCTCGGAATATAAAAATATTACCATTTGTTATTTCGGCTACTGGCATTATACCTAGGTCTCTGATTCAAAATTTAGGCGTATTAGATTTGTCAAAGAATTTATATATAAAAATGCAAAAATCGGTAATTTTAAATACATGTAGGATTACAAAAGATTTTTTAAATATTTATATTGAGGGATCAGTAGGATTTATAGGTTCAATTAGGAATTCCACAGAGCCGAACCCTCTGATATGAAAATATCTGGAGTCGGTGAATTATTTTCCCATCTGGTCTCTGGTAGATTGACATGTTGTTCTTGTATTGTTTTGTAATTATAATACATATAGTGCAATTGCATAACGTGGATGGACCAGATGATCATTTGGGAAGTGTGTGAAAGGGTTTAGTTTTTCCTGTTGGGAAAATTAAACCCGGACATTTAAATCTGGTGCGTAATAGAAACAAATACATGCAAACTTTGCGTTTCCTAACGATTTTTAACTATACAACCGCAATTGCATAAATCTTACAATAACATCAGATAATTTATCTGGTAGTCGGTTCCCTCATTCCATAGGTCTGTTGCAGGCGAAAAACAGTACTTCTTCAATGAAAAACAGTATCTTACCCCCTCGCACTAGCGCCCTAACATTATGTACGAGTAAGAAGAGGCAGTAGGGGTACCTTTTATTTTAGGAAAAACATATTAGCTTAACGTTTCACACTGAAGGTCCATTACGGGCAAAGAGCGAGAAGACAACCTGTTATTTTTAAAACAGGTTGAAAAATTGAACTCAAATAAATGCAGGGAAGTCTACTCCCTTCTTTCTCCATAAATAAGGGTATTGCGTACACAATGATAGCTCTGAAATACAATCACAGAGAGCAGACAGACCAACTCGTTTCATCTGTGGAGACACCATACTTCGATTAGGTACTAAAACTGACCATTTCTGTTATCGTTTTTTTTTCGCAACAATTCAGTGACTTGCGCGCATCATAACTCTGAAATGTAACCACTTAGAGCAGGTAGACCAACTCGTTTCACCTGTAGAGACACCATACTTTGAATATGTATTAAAACTGACCATTTCTCTGATCGTTTTTTTTTTTCGCAACAATGAAGCCTCTTGTAAGCTCTATAACTCTAAGTTGCAACCACTGAGAGCAGGCAGACCGACATCAAGAGACTGCTCTACAAACAATAAAAGTAAATCTAACCGTATCCATGATCGTTATGAAAAATCCCGTGACCTCTTAGACTATTATGCCAAACAAATAAATTTAGGCAAAAGAACAAAAAAACAGTTCACATCGCCCGTCTTACTGGTGACCGTATGAAATCTAAAACACTCTTGAAATTATTATTCAGCCGATAGGTAATACAGGGTTTGAACTCCAGGTACTTACCTACAATTCTGAATTAGTTAACACGCCGAATTTTAGGATGATTTAACAGTCTTCCAACAACAAAATAATACTTGACATTTCCGACGTCAAATTATATTACGTATCCGAGCCCGCTACAGCACATTAGTTTATAATAACAACATTAACGGAGAGGAAATAATTCAATTATTATCTAATAATATGTATTATGAGATGGACATTTACTATTCGCTTTGAAGCAACGATAAAGACTCTAACTCAGGTTGAACAAAGAAAAGGACAAATCTAAACAAAGTTAAGCATTACAAAGGGGACTCTTGTGGGTATCGTATAAAAATACAATAAATTCGCTGTAATAAAAACATGCAAATATTTACCATATTTTCAGGGACGGGGTTCATGAATGTCGATAAAATTAGTGATAGGTATAGTAAAACACCTAATACCGCCCCACAACCGTTGGGCGCCATTGCAACGTATCGTCTTGTTACTGGAAGCTAGCTCGCGTCGGGTGGGAATGCTATCCTTGTTCTACCGGTATTACAATGGAAGACGCTCCGAGGAACTAGCATCATTGATTCCTTCGGCACCGGTGCATAGTCGGGAAACACGCCAAACGCGTGCCCAACATTTGTACACGGTTGACATTTGCCACATGAGAACGGGTCGTTTCTTCGACTCGTTCTTGTGTTCAACAGCTCGGCTGTGGAATGATTTGCCGGCCTCTGTGTTTCCTCCTTCCTACAACATGGGTCTCTTCAGGACCAATGTTCATTCCTTCCGCTCCTCAAAAAGACCCTCCACACAGCATCCCAGATGACATAGGCCCTGAGGGAAATTATTTTCCTCAGGGCCTCCTGCGTGGAGTTAACGTAAAAAAAAAAGCTCAGAATAATAATCGATGTATAATATTATCGATGTAATAATCGATGTATAAGTGCTGTTTTTATACCTACCTCTGTACTTTCTCCACTCTGCTTTCTCACCAGTTAGGGTCGCTTGGGTTGGGACAAAAGGGGGATGAATTTAATTATAGAGATTTTATACGTTGGGATTTTAATTAGGTTTGGCCAAGTTAGTACACAATCTTAATTATACTTTGTTACAGTTTGGCTTTTTGTGGCAGAAGAACTTTAATGAAAACAATATTCCTTCAATGGCGAATTTCAACTTATGTATTCACGTATAAATACATGTTACAATAATAACTTTTTACTGACCCGACCATCACTAAAACTGGTCACCAGACCATTTACTAGTTAATTCTAGCTGTTTCCAAGAGATAAGGGCGCCTTTACCTAAAAAGCTCATTATTTATAACAACCACTGGAACGATTTTTTCCGAATTTCGGAACCACTTACAAAACCTAAAGCTGATAAGCTTCCGAATTTCGGAAGATTCTCCCTTGACGCACTAAAAATTTTATTTAAATATTTTCGAAAACTCCCGCGATCTGTAATTTGCATAATCATGTAGTTGACAAAATCCTTTAGCGCTTTCACCAGAGATGTCTCAATTCTTTGTTTCTATGATTTAATTACGGAAATTTCTAGATCGATTATTTTCGCGGCAAATCACAATAATTGTCAACGGAATTGTATGAGAGCTGTCAACCGCGCGTGCTATTAGAATGTCGTAAGTGTTGGTTTTAATTGATGTTTTGTACAAATTTATATAAAACAGTTATCACAATTCAATTATCCATCTGTTTTACGTGTTTTCAAGGGTTCAAACAGAAATTTTAGTGACTTTTTAAATATTTTACATTAACCGAATGTGCATTTCAAATTTCATCTGTTGAATGTGTAAATTTTCGCAAGTATCGATCCAATTACTTGACGTGTGTATAGTTATTCAATTACAGTGATTCATAACGAATATGTACATGTACATTTCATTTAGTTGGGTTAAATTTTAATCAGTTATTTACAGTTCAAATACTTCGCAGTAATTTCAGAAAAAAATAGCCATTTTTGTTGATAAAGGTGCAACCACACAATAAAAAGCCAGGATTGTTTAGTTTTGTAATTAATTTTAAATTTCAGAACCAACAATCAAGAGAATACTCCACGAACCAGGTAAACAAAATTTATTTTAGTATGCAATATTTTACAAAATATAAGTAATACATTATTTTTAATATAAATATGCACAGAGTACTGATGTCTGGAAATCGAAGAGGCAGGGGGAGAGGAAGGATACTGGCACCAGCTGCTACTGATACTGCATCAACTGCAATAACAATAGCAGCTGGTGCCGGACTACCTGCAGCACGAGGACGTAGGCGTGGACGCGGCCGTTCATCTGCAGCTGCAGCTCGGTCTGGAGTGTAAGTATTTTGTAATTTTTTAAAGTAGGTATTACTTAGGTGTGAATCTGTATTGTGCTAATGATATTTTCAATATTTTAATAGTGATCCTGCTTTGCTAACTGTTCGGGAGGACCGTGCCAGAGCCCAAAAGGCAGGTCGGGCGCAGTCTGCTTCATTCCAACTGGAATTTGAAAGCAGAAAGTTCCAGAAGCAGGCGGCCCGCATATTACTCCCGACAGCACCACCAAGAAAAACTAAAAGAAAGTAAGTATTTAGATGCACGATAATATGTTATTGTTTTTCCGGAGTGTTCCGCAACACTGATTTGGATCAGCTCTCTGGTTATCTGTATTATGCACAATCAGTAGAATCGACGCTGTTTCATGACACTGCTTATTATCGTTTATTTATTTTACCTACTGGCTTTTTACAGATGCAGTTCACGCATGAATGAGAACAATCCGTGAATTTAATTTATCTATTTGTTTTCAGAAATCCATCTCCGGAGAGAATAGCGTGTCCCTTTACACAAGGGACTTCGGCAACATTGCCATCGCCTATTCCTCCTCCGTGGCTGACTGCTCCCACCGCTCCAATTCCGCAACTTGTACATGAGACATCGTGGGATGGAGAACCGCAGCGGGGTGAACTCTTCTCTCCGGAGACTGGCTACAATAGCGAGCTGTGGGTGGATGTACCACTCTGTCAAGATTTGACTGCGTTTGAGAACGGTTAGTTTATTTTTAAAACGTCAGACCAGAGGCGGTCCATTACGGATGATCAAAGTGATGCAAAATTCATTTGCATACCTTCTTAACCATCACACACTATTTCCCTACTTTGGTAGACCGAGAGGATAGCCCGCCAACACACACTTTGATTTATTCCCATTCGTACATCGTCTCGTACAATCCCTTCTATTATTCTGACTCTTGATATTGCACGACTCGAGCATTTGATTCACTTGATCGTGCCACGAGTTTACTTTTTTAAAACGTCGTACCAGAGGCGGTCCATAATTGAAATATAGACACATTAAATTAATCTGTGTTTTCTATTATTGCAGAGCAAGACATGGGCAGAGTGGGAATGACCAACGACATCGACGCAGCAGCTCTCTATGAAGAAGAGTCGGCACTAGGAAACCGTGAGTTAAAAAAACTAAACAACTAAATAAATCTGTCAGTGGTTCAGTGGGCATTGCACTTGGGTCACACCAAGGCGTTCTGTGTTCGATTCCTCGGCAGGCTAGATCCTCCATCACAACTCATGCAACATTTTCCTTATACTATGGTGGTAGTAGTAAATTTTCAAATATTGTCGGGTTATTCGTAACCCAGGAATGTTTGTCTTTCTTTAAAAAATAAAACAAGGATGCGTTGCATACATTCGTGTATCAATTATTTTATTTAATTCAATTATTTTACAAACCATTTGTAAAATAATTGAATAAATAAATATTCTCCGTCAGCGATCGCAAAAAATCACCTCGAGAGTAAAAGACACCCAATTAAATTACGCATGATTAAAGTGCTGCAAAATTCATTTGCATACCTGCTTAACCATCACACCATTTCCCTACAGGGGTAGACAGTGAAGATGGACCGCCAACACACAATTCGATGAAGGGCGGAATTACATTTGTCTGTCGTGTCGTGTCGTGACGAAACAGAACGGTATTGTTTTTCATACATTTAGTGATTTTCACCACAACACGACAGACTAAAATAAACATCACCGTACTAAATGTATGAAAACGATACCCCTCTGACGCGTCATGACACGATAGAGTAATTCCGCCTTCATTCACATTTGTACATCGTCTCGTACATTCCCTTCTGACTCTTGACATTGCACAAGCATTTGATTCACTTGATCGTGCCATTAGTTAACTCTTTTAAAACGTCGTACCAGAGGCGGTCTGTAATTGACAAATAGACACATTAAATTAATTTGTGTTTTCTATTGTTTCAGAAATGGACATTGAGAGCGACATGGATGAAGCGAGTGAAGCGAGCCACGGAACGAGCGATGAGGATACCTCATGCATACTACCAGGACCTTCTCAAATTCGGTTTAATACTACCCTTGACTCCGATATGGCCATTGCGACAATGAGACAAGACCTAGACGACAGCGAGGCAATGCGTTCGATTCTGCCGCCTGATAGTTACTCTTTCGATTGGTCCAAAGATACCTCGCGGTTTAATGGGATAAGGGAGACATTTACAGGTATGCCAGGACCTACTTTCAATACTGACGAAATGGGCAAACCTGTAGATGCCTTTCTTAAAATCTTTGATGCAGGTTTCGTCGAACTGATCGCGAGAGAGACCAACAGGTATGCAGATCAATGTATTGCCAAGAAACAATTCAAGCGCTATGCGCGTACCAATAAATGGGCTCCCACGAATAAAGAGGAAGTGTATGTATTCTTGGCAATTTTAATGTATCAAGGTATCACTCCCCTTCCTGTTGAAAAAGACTACTTCTATTCAAAAAAAATCACCGCCATGCCTTATTTCAGCCGAGTCATGGATTATAATCGTTTTCTTCTATTGAAAAAATTCCTTCACTTCACCAATAATGAAAGTCTTTCTTCTGATGTACCGTTATCTGTGCGAAGGTTACAAAAGATTCAACCTGTCTTGGACCACCTCTCAAGTAAGTTTGAAACCTTATACCTGCCCGAGCAAGACATCTCTCTGGACGAATCCTTACTCGGCTATAAAGGCCGTCTGGGATTCGTCCAGATGATCAAAACGAAAGCGGCTGGCGTAGGTATAAAATCTTACGAGCTTTGCGAGTCCAAGTCTGGCTATCTTTGGAAATTCCAAATTTATACGGGGAAGACCATTTCCAATCAGGCTGAATCGACAAATCCAGACCAGGAAGATATGACGGAAGACATGACGGATGACATGACACCGACCAACTTTTCTAGTGCTCACGGTAACTTCCCAGTTGGATCCACTGCAAAGATAGTGTACGACCTGGCCAGCCCTCTATTTAATAAAGGGTACACGCTGATAATGGATAATTTTTATAATAGTCCATTATTGGCGCGATGCCTCAAAAAGAATGGGATGGACTGCATGGGCACATTGCGGTTGAACCGAGAATTCGTGCCAACTGCATTTAAGTCCCATCTCAAAGCAAAACTGAGGGAAGGTGAGGTCGCATTCTCGAACTGCGGGGACCTTAATGTTATGGTTTGGTTAGACAAAAACCTGGTAAGTATGTTGTCCACCTACCATAAGGCAGAAATCGGGGCAGTTGAAAAGTATGGTACCTGGACATATAAACCCGAACTTGTACTAGACTATAACAAGGTAATGGGGGGGGGTTGACCGAAAGGATCAGCTTTTGGCAAGCTTCCCCGTTGAACGACTGCGAAACCTGGTTTGGTATAAGAAACTTTTCAGGAGACTACTGAGCACTTCGGTGCAGAATGCGTATATATTGTACAGCTCAAAACTCCGCAAGGAAAATAAACGCATTTTGTACCGAACCTTCAGGAGTGAAGTTGCAGACAATCTCCTGCTATTCCGTCGCAGACAGATTCCCACAACTGTGCGGACTGTCAGCACAATATCTGCTGGAAGGTTTCTGCGACCAATCCTGAAAGGCAATCACTTCTTGGTCCGTATCGGGACAATCCATACAAGGGTAGCATGTGAGATGTGTAAAATTATAAAAAAATATAAAAAGACCGCCACAAAGTGTAATGTGTGTAACGTAGCATTATGCTTTGAATGTATGATGCCGTATCATTCGGAAGAATCTAATCTTTGAAGGCTTTTCTTGGGTTTGTTATTTTTTTAATTTTCTTTTTCTTTTTCATTTGAAACTGCACGAGAGTCACAACTGTCCGTCTGCAGTCAGTGATACTATGGTATTCCCGATCGGGGTACGTTATGGGCTGAAGATAGTGGGAATGGGAAGGAGATAGGAAAGAGGATGATGGTGACCTCGCTATTTAGATCTGGCCACCAAATATGGCCAAAGCTATTTTAAGCGACGTTTCAATTTTAAATGCTGGTCTTCCACTAAGGCGTTACTGGGAAAATCTTCCGCTCCGTGCCGTGAATATTTTTATTATTTTAAAATGAATAAATTTGGAAATAATGCATATTAATCCATAATGTTTGAATGTCTTATGAAGGCAGCTGGGCAAGTCCTTTCTTTCCGCATACGTACTTACTTATTCATAAAAATGTTTTTACGATAAAGCCCCCAAAGGTTTGATTTTCAGGTTCTATCGGAGAAGGTTCGGTGGATATTTAATATGTATATTTCAATTCTGATCATTGAAATATACATATTAAAAAAATGCATAGGTATTCTCAGTTTTCCCTGTACATTGTAAATATTAAAATGCTTGTTGTATTTTTGCGTCATATCTCTATTTTGTCAATTTTTATATATCTAGTAGAGTGGATTTTTTTTTCAGATCTAGTCACTAAACATAACTATGCTTTTTCAAGCAATGTCCTATACTCTGGAACAATAATTCACAATCATACTATATATTGTTTTGTTTAAATTATATGAGAAAAACCCATTTAAATTATATGAGAAAAACCAATATAAATTGAATAAATTTTTATTACAATTAAATGTATTTGATCTGAAACAATTGTTTAAATTAAATCAATGTACTGTTCTACCATTGTTATGAAAAAAATGTAATATTATTTTAATGAATGTAAAAGCCCACTAGGGCGATAATAAATACAAAAATAAATTATTTGTTCTCAATTATTTTCCTACCTACTACTTTTTTGTCGAAATCCAACTTTTAGGTTTAAAATTATTACAAGTTTTTAATTGCCAATTAAATTAAAAGGTTTCACGGTGTATACCGAGCTTAAGAATCTGTCAAAACGCATAATTTGTCAATAAAAACGGCGAAACATCCAAGATTTCTGCAATTAGAAATGTATTTTCTGGAGGATTTGTAATGTGTATTGTAATGCTATACATCTTATTAAAACCCTTGCTTCTTGTTTTACTACGTTATATAAAAACATGGTGATAAATATCTAACGTTAGGTCACAAATGTTTATAAAGCTGGAGTCTGAATTTGATACTGTGATTTAGGGTGTTTTTGTAAAACAATTATTTTAGTTAAATAAAGCAAAAATCACTTTAATTCTTATTGATAATTGTAGACAATGAACGTATCCTTCTAATTTCATAAAGTTACTTTGTGTTAAATGTATTTAAATATACTAAAAAGTGGATTTCATTTTGACACTCCGCAATCTCGAAAATCTATAAAAATATTTCTAGCAAAATATTTCATCAGCTGATTGCGCATAAAAATTGACAGTTTAAAAATATGTTTGCTTCTGTGGTTATCAAGTAGGCCATAGACAACGTGTAGAAATCAAAAATATCCAATGTTGACTTGAAAAAGTAACATTTAGGGCAATTTCAAAGGAACTAACACGCAGGATTCGCACATTTTTAAAGTTTACGATTTTATAATATTTTTTTTATAACTCCTACGAATATGTGGTAATCAACAAAAGATAGGTTAATTCATTGGCTATATAGAACTATAATCAGTTTGCATGTCTCCATATTAAAATTCGGAGATATGATTTTTTCAATGTCGGCGGAAAAAATTCAAAATGGACTCGAAAATATAACGAGCAATCCGAGGCAAAAGTTATAAAACGCGCGGTCGCTCCAGTGGATAAAAAACCTCACACAAACAAAAATAAACATGGCGAAGGACACACTACTGATAGCGTGATACAGAAATCTGCTTTATCGACTATCATTTTAATCAGTGAAACCCTATATTGCAAGTAGGGAATCTGCAATAATAAACAAGCTTTGAAATGTTACGCTAGAGGTCAGTAACCTTCGCTTTTTGAACAAACTTAGATCTACTTATATCTAAATCTCAAATGGTTGTCTTATGGTTCGGGGTTGCTTCTCCATTATTCACATCGTCATTTAATTGTTCACTGAAACTTCCTTCATGTCACTGGGTTCTCTGCGGGTGCCTTGGTAAGGCTGAGGTCCTCAATGGCAGCTCCTCCAGTTCAGAAGCTCAGGCCCTCCTAGCCGAGTCTCCTGCCTCTGAAGTCTGAAGTCTCCTGTAGTCGTCTGTATCACTTCGCACTTCGGCCACTGGCCGCGCCTGGTCACCGCTCTATCTTGCGAATAACATTCTTCTTCTTCTCACGCCTATAGAATATAAGAATATATCGTGAGAATCACTTTCTTCAACTCAACTATAACTTCTTCATCCGCCGCCCAGCACTTACTACGCAGCTGAGCGGGGAACGCGGGGTTGGTGTTGCACCACCACTCGTGTCTCCTCACTTCCTCGTCTAGATCTTGACTCTTCTTTTTCATCCACCGCCCAGCATCACGCCGCTGGGCGGGGAATGCGTACTTTCTCTTATACACCACTCGTGTCTCCTCTCTTCTCCGTCTCGGTCTTGACTGTTTGTACCGGCGCGGCGCGGCGCACTATGGGGCCAAATGGTTCATATCATCTCATAATTTGCTTCCGGTAATTATGCCGTAGAATTAAAACAACTATTGATTCTTAATGACAAATCCATCATTTTTTATGTTGTTATGACAATTTTGTATTCCCTTCCGTTGTTCGTTAATTTATCACGTCAAAGTTGAACTTTTGAGAAATGCGGATTTGTTGCGAAAATTTATATGAAACTTTGAACAGACATATCAAAAGTTCTAAGTTTAATAAAGCAAATATTTTTATTTTATTATATAAGTATGCTATTCCTTTTATATATAAATCAGCATTATTTTTTCGGAAATGGGAATTACTTATTAAATTTAATTATACGAATAAATTCCTCAGATTTCAGAAAATTATTAACTTTCACTAAACCTTTCGTTTCTTCCGAAGCTTCCCGAAGGTTAGATATTATGATTTTTATATTCCTTAGAGCAGGGGTGCTCAAACCGTCGATCGCGAGTGCTTTTTGAGTCGATCTCTAGAAAATTTGCCGATGTAAATAGATCTTTTCACAGTTTTTGTTTCAGATGATCCTCAATTAGGCCTCAATAACACCGCACATTTTTTATGACTTTTTGTTTATAATTTATTTGGATCTTATATTGTCAATGGTCGCGTATTTTTTGTTGTTCACTCTATCCTCATCTAAGGTGTGTGACGTCAAAAGTCCACATTAAAAAAATCATCTAATCGTCTAAAAATCGTCTAATCGTGAAATATTGTTGAAAATTACCCCAGTTATCGATCTAGTTTCTAGTTTGTGGGTTGGTTTATTTACGAGTCAGCCAGTCCGAGTTGTAACTATAAGGCGATACGAAGTTTATTAATAAATAATACAACATGCGGTGCGGCAGAAGTAAAACGTATCATTTTAATAACGATTGGGAGGAAGAATTATCCCGGGCGGCACTTTTAAGGGGCGGCAAAATTTTACAATAAATAATAATAATATCTTGTAAAATTTTTAACCCGTTTCAATTCATATTATTGTCGCACTTACATTTTGGGCCGATTGAAATGAGCACGGAATTTGTCATTAATTATTCTGTGGCGAAACTGACAACACGCGAACATTGTTTTCATGACTAAGTTTCCGTATTCGTATTACGTCGTGTTCTCGAATGCAAGTACGAAAGAAGTTTACTAAAATCATCAAAATTATACTGTTGTTGGTTTAATACCTATTAAAATCTGTGCACAGTTGAAACATTTTTATGTGAAATGTGAATCTTATGTGGACGTCATCAATCCAGTCTGCTACATCAACCAGTGAGTTTTACGCTTCCTTATTTTCCACCTTCTAAGAAAGTTCCTTATATCCATATTTTTTTTTACATAACCACATATGTGCTGCCAGAATCAAAGAGAAACCATTTTCATGTTCTGAGTGTAGTTTTAATTCGCCGCACACAGATTTAATTTAAACCAGTTTTGCGTTCAGAATGTAAAATTCCGATTGTGGATTCATCTGCTGATACATTTCGAAAGAATAACATTATCGCATTCGAAGTGCAATTATAAAATTCTAGTTGCTGACTATTTATGTACTGCCAGAATCAAAGAAAAACCATTTTTATGTTTTAAGTGTAGTTTTAATTCACCGCACACAGATTTAATTTAAACCAATTTGTGTTCAAAATGTAAAATTCCAGTTGCGGATTCACCTGCTGACACATTTCAAAGGAAAACATTATCTTATTCGAAGTGCAATAATAAAATTCTAGTTGCAGACTATTTATGTACTGCCATATTATGAGTGTTGTTTTAAATCACCGCACACAGATTTAATTTAAACTAGTTTTGTGTTCATAATATAACGATAAATTAAATAACAAGCGAAATCCTTTTACATACCATTCTCGATTTCCGAGAGCAGTTACAAATTTGTAGTAGAATTTATAAACATGATTTTTTTTGGAAGAATACTCGTCACATGGGATACAAAATGAGGTCTCAATTTCTACCCCCCCCCCCTCCCCCCCTCCCCGGCGCTTGAAAATCTGTGGTTGAAGTATCTAAGGACAAAGAAACTATACATACTTTGCAACAAAACTCCATAACATCCTCCCCCAAGACATAAAACTAATAAAAAATCCAATTGAATACAAATCAAGAATAAAAATATGGCTTAAAGAGGTCAATGAGAAAACCCTAGCGAAGACGCTAAAAACGACATAGAAGACAAATGAACTATATTTGAATAACTTTAGTCCTCCTCCGCACAGGACCCCCTAGTGAGGAGGACTAAGAAATACAATATTTTGTACTTAATTTCACATTTCATTTTGTATGTAAAATTTTTGTATATAGTCGCTATAATAAAAAAAAAAAAATAAAAAAAATTAGATGACATTCCTGCATCGCACATCCTTGCAGCCTGTCATAGTCGAATCCATCGGAATCGAATAATATTGAGGTAGGTCGCCAGCAGTTCAAGTTTGAGTACCCCTGCCTTAGAGTGTTTACTTTAAGAATTAGTAATAATATTTTGCTCCAACTTTCCCCCTTTTCTGAAATTGTTTTAAGACTCCGCTATTCGCACAAAATATTTCGATTTTGACCAACGTGGGCATTTAGTATAAAAACTTACCGATAGGAGATGTTTTTGCCGGGTTTGAAACTTGGCTGATAATTAAATAATATCGGGTAGCGCAGCGCGCCTTTTGAAAACTTCTTCTCATGTCGATAAGTTAGGGCTGCCAATTTTAGAATATTTAGACGAAAATATCTGATATTTTCTCAATGTAATAATAATAATATTAAAACTATACTAACAGACAGAACAATTAGTCATAATAGACCTGATATAGTTTTACATGACAAAATTAAAAAAATAACTTATATCATTGATGTAGCTATTCCAAATTCCTGTAATATTCAAAAAACTGTTTCTGAAAAAATTAGAAAATACACAGATTTAGGAAATGAGATTAAAAGAATTTGGCATTCTCGGAATATAAAAATATTACCATTTGTTATTTCGGCTACTGGCATTATACCTAGGTCTCTGATTCAAAATTTAGGCGTATTAGATTTGTCAAAGAATTTATATATAAAAATGCAAAAATCGGTAATTTTAAATACATGTAGGATTACAAAAGATTTTTAAAATATTTATATTGAGAGATCAGTAGGATTTATAGGTTCAATTAGGAATTCCACAGAGCCGAACCCTCTGATATGAAAATATCTGGAGTCGGTGAATTATTTTCCCATCTGGTCTCTGGTAGGTTGACATGTTGTTCTTGTATTGTTTTGTAATTATAATACATATAGTGCAATTGCATAACGTGGATTGACCAGATGATCATTTGGGAAGTGTGTGAAAGGGTTTAGTTTTTCCTGTGGGGAAAATTAAACCCGGATATTTAAATCTGGTGCGTAAAATGATAAAACGGTAATTTTAAATACATGTAGGATTACAAAAGATTTTTTAAATATTTATATTGAGGGATCAGTAGGATTTATAGGTTCAATTAGGAATTCCACAGAGCCGAACCCTCTGATATGAAAATATCTGGAGTCGGTGAATTATTTTCCCATCTGGTTTCTGGTAGGTTGACATGTTGTTCTTGTATTGTTTTGTAATTATAATACATATAGTGCAATTGCATAACGTGGATTGACCAGATGATCATTTGGGAAGTGTGTGAAAGGGTTTAGTTTTTCCTGTGGGGAAAATTAAACCCGGACATTTAAATCTGGTGCGTTAATAAAAATAATAATATGTTTTTATTAATTTCTTACACATTACAAATTTAGTTTTAATACATATAAGAAATTTCGTTGTACATATAAATAGTATACAAAAAAGATAAATTTTTATAAATATTTATACATAAAAAAGAAACATCAAGAAATAAATCAATTTCAAAAAAATTTCAGGCAGTGGTGAAAGATCTCGTCAATGAGGAGAGACTCTTTCAGGAATCAAAAGAATTTCAGTTTTGAACCTCTCCTCACTGACGCCAAACATATCAATCTCGGAGGAAATTTGGTTCAGGAGCAATATACTCCTTCCTACCGGGAGAACCATTGGCAGGTTAGTTCTACAGGCAGGAAGAATAATCTATGCTGGCGTTGTCTAAGATAGTCATCCGGAACATAGAGACTCACGCGCTCCAGAATGGCTGAATTCTCGATATAGCCACGCAGCAGTCTGAATAAGTGGGTAGCAGCGTACCCCTCCCTTCTGAGTTGCAGGGAGTGGAGTCCCAACATGCCCAGAAGAAAGTTTGTCGGGTAGAGCCATGGCTAGTGGCCGTACTCCCTCATGTAGAGAAATCTTAGAAACTTTTTTTGAACCCTCTCCAACATGAGGGAGCATCCCACCTCATGAGGATTCCAGATAAGCGAACCACTCTCCAGCCTACTGCAGACTAGGGAGAAATATAAAATCCTCAGAGCACTCCCGTAAAACTCTGACGGTTCGAAGAACAAACCCTAACATTTTTAAGGCCGACTGGCAAACCCCTTCGATATGAGGACGAAATGTCAGCTTATTTTCATACATAATCCCAAGATCCTTTATATTCGAAACTCGGTTGAGATTATGACCGAGCATAGTGTACCTGTGGTAGGTGAGACTAAATGCTCTGGTAAAAGTCAGAACAACGCATTTCGAGACATTGAAATGAATCTGGTTTTGTTGACTCCATTCTGAAATGTTATCAACATCAGCTTGAAGGCGCAGGCAGTCCTCAATATTTCTTATTAGAAGAAATAATTTTAGATCGTCAGCGAACAACAGAAAGCGAGAAAAACGAATGACTCCAGCAATGTCATTAATGAAAATAGAAAAGAGAAGAGGCCCTAAGATCGATCCTTGGGGAACCCCTGAAAAAACAAGAAACACAGCAGATTGGAAGATTCCGTGGGTGACAAATTGCTTCCTGTTCTTGAGGTAACTTATGAAAAACTTTAACATCCGAAGGGAAAAACCTATTTGGGCAAGTTTTATGAGTAAGATATCATGATTCACAGTATCAAAGGCTTTGGAGAAGTCGTGATACGAACAGTCTACTTGGTATCCACTGTCTAGGGACCTATTACATTAGGTTACCTACATAGTGTAATGTGCACTAGAGGTGAACGTTCAAATAGCGCTATATTATTATAACGGAACTACTATTATCATAGTTTCTTTTTAATTTCTCTTATCAATTTGGGAGACGGGTATGGTTGAACAAATGTGAAATCTTTAGTCTACGATGTCCTTCCTTGTTTTTTTTTTAGTGCATGTAATTTTAACAGTTTTTTCTTACAGTCCGAACTTTATTTCTGAAATCGCGATGCAACCATAATTGCATAACAAGAAATGTGTTGTGGGCGTGTCCGTGTGCTCAAAGTAAGCTTATATTTTTTCTTAATTTCTGATGAAATTGGTCAAACGCTCTCTAAAAAACCGAAATTCTATCTTACACAGATGATCAATATCATTAGCCCGTTTCTGCCTAGGAGTCGAAAGGCGTTGGTCGGTCAGTTGTCCTTCCTTTGTGTATATTGATCTTACACTTCTTATCAACATATTCAGTAGCATATATATTTATTTTTTAGATTAACTTTACACGTTAATATATAATATATTCACAATAATTTCCTTCAGGGCCCACGGCATCCATGGGCGTGCTATGAAGAGGGGAGAGTACATTCAAATTACCGTTTATATTGCTGAGCTTCTACAGGATGTTAAAGTCACTTGACTTGCTGATTACAATGATTCTTGATATTACTTGGAGTAAAAATGTAAATCAAATTTTGGTCTCTGTTGACTTTTCCGATGACTTTTTTTCAAATTTTTTATCTTCAAAATCAAAGAAAAAAATCTTCCGCATGTCATCATTGGTCACTCAGCCGAGTAACAATCCAACCTCTTACCCCACCCCCAACTCTCCAACGTTTACAATTTTATGTGTACCGGCTCCCGGGAAACAATTGTTGGATAACCGACACCCCTGCCATAGGTCGACCCAAGTGGTTCGCTACGTTTAGTGACTTATTTTATTACTATGCAAACGAACAAAAGTAGTCTGTCAAGAAAAAAACAGCTTTTTTCTGAAAATGACAACATTTTACGAAAAAACTTAAAATTGCTGTGAATGTTGACATTTACATATGTTTAATTATTCTAAAAGAAAATTATTTTTTTTTCAATTTCTTTTAGACAAATTTCTTTCATTGACAAATATTTTAGACGATATGAAGGAATTTGTAATGAAAAATGTGAGGTAAAATTATTATTATTGATTTCGAAAATTACATTTAGAATAAAACTTGTAGATAATTATAGGAGCTTTTACTTATTTCAATAAAATTTTCGTCTGCGATGCTCCATTTTTCAAATATAAGCAGAAACCCGAAAATTGGGAGCTCTCCCCCCCCCCTCCCCCCTAGCTGCGTAGTGACTTGACGGCCGGCGTAGTGCAGCGGTAAGGCGCTTGATTTGCATTTCGAAGGTCGCGGGATCGAATCCCGGCGTGGCAAATAAATTTTATTTGATTAATTTATGTTTTTCACAATTTATTCATTTAAAATAATATATAGTATATTTGCGGCACGTTCCAGAGTGGAAGATACTCTCAGTATCGCCCTGGTGTAAGACCACCATTCAGAATTGAAACGTTGCTTGAAATGGCTTCTGCCGTGTTTGGTGACCAGATCTAAATAGCCAGGTACTTCCCCACCTTCCTCTTCCCCTCCCCACTGCCTTCAGCCTCACAACATACCCAAATTGGGGATGCCATAGTCCCACTGGCTCCAGACGGGAGCAGCCGGAACTCTTGTGCGGTATTCATGTAAAAAAAAAAAAAAGCTCGCCAACTAGACGTCAGAACTTCTAGTATGTTCACACCCTAAGCACCCTGAACAAGTTTCTGAAGGAATCGCTTAGGTTCCTTCAGAAACTTGTTCAGGGTGCTTAGGGCTATGAATAACCCAACAATATTTGAAAATCTTCAACTACCACCACAGTAAGCGGAAAATGTTGCTTTTGTCGTGATGGAGGACTTAGCCAGCCGAAGAATCGAACACGCGACGCCCGGGTGGAGCCCAAAGAGGGTAACTCACAAAAATAGCTCTATACAAAGGGGTTAAGTGCACAAACTTCGGGTGGTGATTCTACATGACTGTAAAAAAGTAGAAGGTAAAAAATAAGGTTTAAAAAGATATAGAACTTTTTTCAAACGTTTTAAGGTAATTTTCGGGTAAAAAAAGTTTTGTTGCTTTGTACAGAAAAATGAATATTCTTCTATGAAAAAATATTTTTGTATTGGCAAAAAAAAACATTGGATTTTCAAAAAAAGTTATTCTATTACCTTTTTTACTTCTTCTTGTATATGTGGAATCACCTCCCGAAATTTGTGCCCTTTACCCCCGGACACCCTGTACAAACAATGAGAGAGATGGCGGGATGTAAGTAATAAATAGATTTTTTATGATAATGTATTAAACGCCCTCAAGGCATTTTTTTTTAAACGGCACTACACAAATTATACAAATATCATTAAAATGTTCGCTTGATAGCAGCCCTGAACAAACAACTACTTGGTTTTTAGCATGGGCCTCATGCGGTAAGCAAATTATATAACATTTATAAAAAGGTCAAACTAAATACTTTAACAATATAGTCAGTTTTAGTAAACAATTGGAACTTTTATTTACTTACATTTAGGGTAGATACTCGTATACCGACATGATACTAGAATGTTTCTGTCACTGATAAGGTATGAACATAAAAACATAATATTACAAACTTGAAAAATTGCATTCCTTTTTAAAAGTAGGTTGGTATTTAATGCATAAAATAATTATTATACCTACATTATTAATTTATTATATTACCATCCGTTTACACGTACACGTGACGTAGGTAGATAATAATAATAATAATAATAATGATTTATTGTCTTCATTTCTTAGTAACAGTAGAGATAATGATATCCTCACTGGGATCTCCCATGCTGAGGATTTCATTTACATATTTTAATTTAATTATAAGAAATTAATATGAATAAGTCATAACATATATCATGTATTTTTTTTTAAATAATTATAAAGTAAATAAGATAGTGTTTTTTTTTATAATTCAGTTTACTAGATTTGGTTTTAGTCTGTACTTGATATCAGTATATTTTCTATTTCTGAACTCCCTATATTTAGTATCCAGCTTTTTATTTGAAATTTAAATGTCATAATGTTGAGGTTTTTGAGTGAGAGTGGTATTTTATTGTAGAGTTTAATGCCATAATATAAGAAGCTTTTTGGCCCAAATGTTGTGTTAGTAGTTACTTGTTGGATAAGTTTTTGACCATGACATCTAGTGTTTCTAATGTACGTATTAGTTGTTATTTCTTGGCTTTTGTTCTTATGAATGTAAATGAGTATAGTTTTAGAATATAGTTGTTTAATTGACATGGTGTTAAGATTGTTGAATATTTCATCAGTGCAAGATACCTATATTGTGTTTAACAATGGATGGGTGGGTACTTGAATACTTTTAATAATAATATTACTTACAAATACTTATTACAAACTTGATAAAAATACATAAAATAATGACTTTCCTTTATTAATGTATTAACATTAACCATTTACATACTATAGGTACGATATACATCGATGTCCGTTGGTAATAATATTTTTTGTTATTCCCACGCTTGACAAAATAATTTTTAACCTTTTTAATAAGGAGAAAGTTCTTGTGACTTAAAGTAGATTGAATTGGTTGCTTGGGGACCAATCGAGTAACCAGCCGACTGCGATTCCGTGTCCTTTGTTCGACCTCCACAAGTTCCTATAAAGTTAGTCGATTCTCAAAGTAATCGCATAATATGGGAAAATCAAACTCCATCGTCCAACAGATACTGTCGTCCAAAATCCATTGAATTTACAAAAGAAACTCCAGATAAAACGAGAGAAGTTATATCAGAAGTAGAAAACTAAATTTCTTTACTTCATCCTGCTCACATTTTTACATCTGAACATGAAACTGTTTCTGTTAAATTCGAAATGTTTCTGACAATGATTGATGGGAAGGTATTATAAGTGTTGACAGATACCCCGTATTCTTCAGCATGTACAATATATCTGGCAAAACGATCCGAAATGAATAAATAATCTAGAAGTTATTAGAAATAAACAAGACAGGCAAGAATTCTACAGATTCTGGCTCTCAACATTACATTCATTGTTGGATCCGATTTATGGAATGTATTTTACATATGTCGTATAATTACGTTACATTTCAAAAAATTGTCCATGACAAACCCCGTCAAGGAAGTGGCAATTCTAATGTCGGACACACGGCAAGGTTCGTTGTTAAGATGGTACGAGAGATTGTTCAATATTTAATGGTTTTTTTTGCGTTTTCGAAGTCGCCTACGTCCATAACTGTAAATCAAAAAAAGTTAAATCAAAAGAATGATAGTTACATTTACGTTCTATCCCACAAAATATAATTATACATTGTCCAAATATATTTTTCTTACTTTACAACTGTTTTAAAAATAGCTGTTTTCAACAAATCTCAATCGACCTGCAAATATTTTTCTTATGTGGTCATATACAAGAAGGAAAAAAAGAAAAAAAAAAATGTTTAGATAGAAAACATCTCAATCTATGCCTGCTCATTTTTACATTTTTTAATTAAAGAGCCTTTTTACCTAAATTACGATATGATACTATTAAAAAAACTGCTTAAATCAGTCAACTTTAAAATCGTTTTAATGTACCAAAAACAGGTTCGTTAATAAAATAAAAATATCATCCAATTTAACGGTATTTTAAGTAAGTCAATTTAAAAAATATATTTATTAAATTCCAATGATTTACTTGGTTTACTTCGATATTCGTAAGTATATATAAATACCACTTTGATCCATCAATTCCATTGCGCGAACAGGCCTCGCCGAGAACAGTCGCCCCCGACGCTGTCCCGCGTGATTTAAGTAAAAACAGAATCACCAAAAAGATCAATCATTTACTAGACCTGAATACATTGTGAGAATTATTAAACTGACCTTTTTACAATGTTCTTTAATTTACCATCCACAATATTTGTGCGGGCGAATTCAGTCGGCGTTGGCCTCAGGGATATTCAACGCAAACATTTAATATTCTGTTTTTATGATAATAAAAAAACAATTGAAAATAATTACATAAATCTTTCTGATAATTACATAAGAAACTATAATATGATATGCATAATTCGGTGTTAAATAAATACATATTAAAAAAAAATCTTTATGTAATTTCGTTAAATTATTTACATAAAAATTATTCCTTACATCCTAGTTTTGTTCACTTTTAGAAATATTTATTTTTAAAATATTTCTTTTTATAAAATATTTCTTTCATTACTAGTTTTGTCATTTTTGGTAAGGCTCTCGACTAGCGTTAAATTTAATTTGATTTTTTTATATTTTTCCACAATTTACTAATTTTTAAATATTAGGTCCTTACGGTTTGTATGGGAGGAACATAAAGTCTTTTTTTTTTAAAAATATTATATATTTATTTAATCAAAGAAACCATTGCTATCTATACACTTTTGCCATCTCATAGGTATTCATCGATCCCTTTACTAAAAAAACCATTCGGACGGGAATCAATAAAATCTTTGATAGTCCAGTCAACCTGTGTCGTAGAACACCAGTTGAAGGAAATAAATAGTATAAAGCTAATTTTTTCTCCATCGACTACTACTATTTAGACAAGTGTTTTGTCAAAAGTTCCCGCCCCTACCACCCTTGCTCCACCTCCTGTGCCCCCCAAACACGAAAATTGTAAGGGTTTTGTAAATCGCGTCTATCTCAATTACTAAACAACACATCGGATTGAAACTTTTTTATTCTCTTTTTTATAAATTTTCTACAATTAATGTCCAGTAAATTTTCATCGTAACTTTTACCGTTTGTTTGTAATTCATATGAAAAGGTAAAAATTTGTATATTTTTTGGAACGAAATTTTACTTTTTGTCATAGAACTTTTCAGGCCGACATTTTATGAAAAAATGTTTCCTACAAAGGTTATAGAGCCCTTTCTATGAGCTATGAAATAATATATTTTAATGTGTACTTTATGGCAAGAAAACACCAGATATCAACCGTGAATGCTTGGTGCGCACCATCTCTGCGGCGCTCCGCGGCAGCCGATTCATTGCCGCACTACTCATGTTTTTTTATACTTATTTATTGTATTTTTTGTTAATTGCTTTAAAATTTGGTTTTACTGAAGAAGTGAAATAATGCTTACTGGTATCAGTTCAAGATTTCAGCAATTAAAAATGCCAGAGTTGTTGCATGCAGAGTGAATCATGCCAATGTCAGAGTCCAGAGAGAGGGTCGCGTCGCAAATGTCCGTGTTTCGCAGTGATTGTGTTTTACGGTTTGTGTTTGTTTTTGTGAACCAAAATGGAGGACGTGTCTTGTGTTATTTGTTTTGCTTTTGTGCCAGTTTCACTACCTGGATGGTCTGGATACATGCGAAACTGTTTCGATGGTAGACAAAACTTTGAACCATCTTATGTACTAGCTTTGCCTTTCATAAACATAGATCCAGGAAATCTGACTGCTATTTATTCTGCCCTTAGTTACGCTTCTAAAGAAAGCAAGGTAGCTGACCAGCCATGTATTGTCACATTTGACCAACCACTTTTCCTGAAAGCAGTAGACATTGTTGTAAGTTCTTCTACAGAAAGTGAAATATCTGGAGTAATCGTCAGACTAGGCGGATTCCATCTACAAATGAGTTTCCTTGGTTGATTAAGAAAGTTTATGGAAGGTAGTGGATTCGAAGAAATGTGGACCTCTGTTTATGGAAAATCAACGATTCCTCACTATGTCAGGACATGCTTACTCTAAGTCTTATAGAGCTCACATGATGACCCAGGCAGCTTTGATGTTATTGCTATTCGAGGAATGTTTACATACGAATTACAAACAAACAGTAAAAGTTACGACGAAAGTTAACTGGACATTAATTGTAGACAATGTTACAGCAGAGAGAATAAAATAAATTGCAATCCGATATGTTGTTTAGTAATTGAGATAGACGTGATTTACGAAACCCTTACACTTTTCATGTTTGGGTGGGCACAGGGGAGGAGCAAGGGGGGCGGGGGCGAGGATTTTTGGCTAAACACTTGTCTAAATGATAGTAGTCGATGGGAAAAAAATAAACTTTATACTATTTTTTTCCATCTAAAAACACAGGTTGACTGGGCTATGAAGGCGGTTTGGACTGCCCCATCGGAGTTAAATTTTTTCCCTTGCAATAAGTTATCCAAATTTAGAAAAAATGGTAATCTGTTGGGGCAAGGTCCGGAGAGTACGGTGGATGTCTTAGACATTCCAATTGAAGCTCCTCTAATTTGGTAGCCGTCTGTTGTGCAGTGTGTGGTCTAGCGTTGTCATGAAGCAGCAGTGGCCTAGAGCGATTAACCAGCCTCAGTTGTTTAGCAGCTAGCTTTTTCATCATGGTTTGCAGTTGCTGACAATAGACATCTGCCGTAATCGTCTGGCCAGATTTAAGAAAGCTGTAGTGAACGACACCAGCACTAGTCGACCAAACGCTCACAAGTAACTTTTTTATAGTCAATTTTCGCTTGGGGCATGGTTTGGCTGGTTCGGCAGGGTTCAGCCATTGCGATGAGCAAACATACTTGACTTTATATATACTCTTACTTACACCAGCGCATATGTACAAAAAATCTTCACTATATATAAATTCTTATTTTTTATTTTAACTTTATGAGTAAAACCTCAAATTGTAATATTTAAATAAATGAAGACAAAATAAGCGAAACTCAATCGAAAATCTGGAAACTGAAAAATTAGAAAAACATATTGACCCAGAGGTGTCAATATGTTTTTCTAATATTTCAGTTTCCAGATTTTTGATTGAGTTTCGCTTATATTGTCTTCATCTATTTAAATATATAAATTCGTTTGATATTCATATCAACTTATTGTTATGGGTATTTTTGAAGTCGATTATACGTTTGAAGTGGAGGGTTTTTATGTAAACAAAGGAGAGAAAGTTTTAGGAAGGAAAAGGGTATGAGAGGTGATTAGAAATCAGGGGTCAGTGTGTCCAGGAGTGATGGAAATATGAATCCATTCCGCGGTGAAAGGTAATGGATCAAGAAAATAGATGATCTGCCAGCAACGCACAAGCAACCGATTGAAAAAAAAATTATCCTTAAAAATTTATAATGGGTTTTAAATCATCAAATATTTGAAGTAAATTTTCGAGTTCTGTGAAAGTTCTATTCAAGTTCTGTGATATTTAATTTTAATGATGCAACTGGCTTATAATGATATAATAACAGAACTTGAGTAGAACTCACACAAAACGTGGATATTATCTTAAAATATTTGATGAATTGTTAAAATTTTTTACAAATATTAAATAAAAAAGATTTAAAAAAAGGATTAATAAAAGTATCTACATAATCGAAAATTCAACCGTTATATTATTCACAATAAATATGTACAGTTGTGAAAGAAAATCAAAGACAAAAATATATTTTTCTTTGTGATAATTAATAACAAAAATAATTTTCGATTCATCAAAGTAATATTTACTAACCCCAAAATACATAATTTGAGATGAAAAAGGCATATTTTCCATTGAAAAATATTCCTTTCTGCCAAAACTCAAATAAAACTGATTTTATACCCCTGAGAACGGTGCATATTCTGTGAACATAATTACACACGAGTTTCACGGTAAAGTCGACGTCTTACAACTTGACGCGACGAACAAATGCCGCGGAATTAGATTAGAAGAGGCGTTATGAAATTATTTACAAATTTGTCGAGGATTTTTCGTTGCCGAATTCAAGAAACGACACGGGCGACGTTACATCAATGTCCGAAACTAAAATCACCGAATTTGAAAACAGTCGTAGCCCTGCTAAGCTCTTAACTATTCATATAGCGTAAATATAACTAGTGTGAAAGAGGAACTCCTCGAGAATTTTTTTCATAATTTTACAAACCACGGCTAGTGGAAAACCTATAGACTCGAAAAAATTCTGGGAATACGCAAGCGCAACAGCTGAATATTATGTACAGGACTAAGGATGGTACTATATACCTGCTTTTATACATAAGATCCCATGGAGAAAATATCATAAAATACTATTTATTGTTACCATTTGGACAACTTTCAGAGGATGCCCAAGAAGGAAGAAACAAGGATTATAAATTTGTTCGCATTGACCATGCTAAAAAATGCTCACGATCATCAACAAATGTGAAGACTTAATGCACACTCTCATGCACAGTTCAAATCCATTTCAAATACATTTCCAGCAAAAGTTTTACGAAATGACGCAAACTTCTGTAATTATTAGTCAGTGCCGTAAATAGGGCGGTGCCACCGGTGCCCAGGCACAGGGCGTAGACTCTGAGGGGCTCAAGAATGACCAGACTAGGCAGGACTATTATTTTTTCGTTTTGCTCCTAATAATTTCCCGGCCCCGCTGCGCCCCTAGTGCTCGATTCCAACACATATGTACCTACATTCCAGTATCATCAAAAACGAGTAAAAAGACACGAGCTAAGAGAAAGCTCAGGCACCGGCTACGATATTATACAAGGCGATTTGATTTTCACAACTTCACAACATTCACCATCTTTTAATTTTTTGACAATAGAACAGATTGCTAATAGGCCACTTGCATGGATTTCATAACGACTTGGAAAAAATCGTGTGGATAGATTTTTTTATAAATGTACATTTTTTTATTTTTAAATAAATAAATCCATTATTTGGGCCCGTGACGTCACTACACGAAAATGTCCCGTCTCCGAAAATGTTCCTAATAATTTAGTAAAATTCCACACTGATTTATTTTTTTTATATGGCAACACTTTGATTTCAGGCGAATTTTTGAATTTGACATTTAACGTTCACTAGAGTTATTGTTTGTTCTCTGCGAACTTATCATTTGGTTTGACTTTTTGACAGATGTAATGAATAGAACCCCGTACATTTAATGTTGTCCGTACGTGTTTTAGAGGTATAATGGTTGTGGTGCTAATTTTAACAAAATCAAATTTTATAATATTCTTATTATTATTATAATTTACAAGTACAAGTATATTACATTGGATTTAGTAATATAGACGTTGTACATTACAATGATTTTTGGACATAAAGATGGATCGAGGAAAAAAATATTTACGGGATGTTATATTTTTGGTATAGTATCCTCGTTATTCTCCTGTGCCCTTTCTTCTGGAAAAAGTTCTTTTTTTAAATGATTTTCGGCTATGCAATTATCGTTTTTTCTCAACTATAAAATTATGTCCCGTCTTTCCGGTTTATAAAAAATGGTCTGATTTTTCCGATTGAAATTTTCAAAAAACCGCCAGAGTTACAAAAATGCGATTAAAAAAATAATAATAATACAGAATGTCTTAGAATATTTGCCTAAACCGGAATTATTTTTTTTAAATGTGTTGAAAGTGGCCTATTATCCAGCTGAAAAACTAAAAAAACGTGCCGCTGATTTTTGAGTATCAAATATTCAGCAGATATTAATGCTACTGAATTTTGGGCCGAATTAGACACTATAAAGAGTCAAGTTGAAACGACTACATTATTTGATAAATGTGACCGTAGTTCAAGTATGGGTCTTCTTAAAGCTCTAGTCGAACTAGATTTAAAAGAGATGTTTCCCAATGTAGTAGTCGCTATAAAGATTTTTTAACAATGCCAGTGACTGTAGCTTCCTGCGAAAGATCATTCAGTAAGCTCAAATTGATAAAAATTTACTTGCGCTCGACGATTGGCCAAGAAAGGTTGACCGGCCTAGCGATTTTGTCGGTTGAACGCGACATGGACGGTGCCTGTCGTATGAAAAGGTTATCATCGATTTCGCAATGAAAAAAGCGCGAAAAGTAAATCTTTAAAAAAGTTTATAGCTTGCTTTACATCTTTACTATCTGAACTTATTCATTAGCGCCTCCCACACGCACACTTCGGAGCGACCGAGTCCCGCGCCACTTCAGGCCGCCGCTCAGAAAAGTAAAGACCGATAGGTTTACAGCGCAGTTCATTGTGAGACTTTTCTGCGCGGCGGCCTGAAGTGGCGCGGGACTCGGTCGCTCCGAAGTGTGCGGGTGGGAGATGCTATTTGTTGTTTCATTCATTTGTGTCTTGTGTAGTTGTGAATAATCTTTGCAAATATTTTCAAATAAACGTTTTTTCACCAGTTCATTCGTAAACGCAATTTATATTATGCTATGCTACCTTCCTTATTCAAAACTCTACCATACCAAAAAATTAAATTAATTTACAGTTTCCTGAAACTTTGCAAGGTATTTTATTATAGAAGAAGTATGAAGACCAAAGTGGCCCAAAAATTAAATCTTAAGAATCAGGGTAGGCAACGCATTTGCACTAGTGAACTTGCGTTTGAGTTTTAGACTAAAACTCAAACGCAAGTTCACTAGTGCAAATTAAAACTAAAACTTTTAGTGAGTGAGACACAGTGGGTGGTATAATAGGAAAGGGTCCACTTAAATAGGGCGCAGTTATAGAAGCTGGCACTGTTCAGAAATAAGACATTATTATAAAAGCGAATTAAAAAAAAAAAAACATTTTTTGTAATATTTTTAACAATCTTAATAAATTACAAATCTGTACACATTCATTAACTTATATTAAAAAAAATCACCTCAATATTCGTATTATTTTAAAAGTTATTGAATTTTAAGATGATATGCACCATTTGGCCCCTTAGTGCGGCGTGCCCTACGCACCCGTAGGACCCGTAGCCCTGCCCCCAACTTCTCCGTTCTTCCGTTCTAGTCCTTGCACCCACATCTGTCATCACTTTCTTTGTCTTTGCTGCACAGAGCGAGACTCTTTCATAACATTAATTTAATTATTCAAATTTATTTGTGACGAAATTTGATTCGTCACAACGCCTCCTGTAAATCAGCAATTTTCATTGAGCGATTGTTTATATTGGGGTCCTAAATTACAAAATGAAATAGGTCATATATATCTTATTAAAGTTCCGTCTATATTTGATAGTATTCACTAGAGATATACAAAAAAGCTAGGAATTGTTCTCTTGTGGTCGTTTTCTAACCTACCTGTAGGGTTCTGATGCTGGTTGAGGGAGACCCTTTACATCCGGTTACCGCTGTCCGGGCCGCTCGGAAGTACAGGTGCCCGATCCTTAGGCTTCCGACTGAGGGTGGGCTGCCCCATCAACGAGTGTGAAAACCCCGCCGCTGCTGTTGTGCCGGTTCGTGACCGGAGGGGGGACCTAGCAGTAGCGTTTGGGGCGCATTGAGGGTCCTCTCCAGCCTCTCCGTCCTCTTCCGCCGGACACTACCTGCCCATCGCCTTGCACCGCAGTGGGTGGGTTGGATACAAACGTCCGTCACTCTTGAAAACTCTGAACCCCAGCATCCTACCTACCCCTTATACTTTTTCCCTCCCAGAACTTCCTTCCTCTCATATCACACTTAAAAATCCAACAAATAAAATCATGAATTTACAACCGTCAATAATTAACTTCATTAAAGTGGCGAGAAGTAGGCGTCCCCGGTGTGGGCCAAAACTATTGGTGAATTACACCAGCATTCGTGGCCTGCACACCAATTTAAACTCTGTCCACCACCACCTTTTTTCTCAACGCCCAAACCTACTTTTCCTGTCTGAAACGCAGATAGCCTCTTATCTGGACTATCCGGGCTTCTGTCTGTCTCTATAGTCAGTGACGTTAACTATGTGCGCCTGTTGAATCTGAAAAACTCCAGATTCGACGCAATGTAGGTACGCGTCAATCTTGCCAGTACGGTAAGATTGTTACGCGTGTTTATACCGCTCACCGAACCTTAGCGAAACAGATACGTCCGAGCTCTTCAAATATTAACGACACTATCGATGACCTCTTGCCCCGTTACCCTGCGGCAGAGTTTGTGGTCCTGGGGACTTCAATGTTCATAACGAACCTTGGTTGAAGTTCTCAGGATCAATATGCCAAATGTCAATAATATCAAATGCCCTTTGCTACGGATTGGAGCAAATGGTTCAGGATCCTACTAGGGTTCCTGATGTCCAGACTCACCATTCCAATCTATTAGACCTATTTTTAACCACTGTGCCACACGGTTACAAGATTGAAGTCACAGCGCCTTTAGGATTGTCCGACCACTGCCTAGTGACGACATCAATCCCTGTAAACTTCAGACTGCCAAACGAGAGGCTGAAGAGAAAAGTGTGGCACTATAGGTCATTGAAGCACCCACCACTGTCCCGCCCCGGTATAGGCGACTTATTGTCGCCCCTTCGGAGCTCTCGCAAGAATCTATTTTTTTTTTTATAAACGACTCTACATTTAACATTTGTATAACGAATCTAGAGCTTCAATGTCCCCGCATACGTTGTTAGAGGGCGGTATGCAGGCGCGCCTACAGGATACTATAGGTCAGCAGATTGGTTCGGTCTGCGGGCACATTTTAATGCTTTTCCGTGGTCAGCTGTCTGTTTTCGGATTTCGGATCCCTCAAGATGTGCCCAGGAATTTGGTGAAGTCATAACATCTGCGATGAAAGGCTTCATCCAATCCACTGTTAAGGAAACTGGTGTAGGCTCAAATCTGTGGTTCAGTCGACAATGCGCTGAAGCAGTGCGACGAAAAAACGTGGCTTACCGGGCCTACAACACATATTATAGAACATCCGAAGACAATACAGCTTACAACAAAACGGCAAAGAAAACCAAGAGAATCATAAATAGGTCAAAATTCGAGCACGACCAGCAGATCAGCAGAAAACTGGCTGCATGCCCGCATGGTAGCAGGCAATTCTGGTCGCTTGCGGGCTCAATAGGTCGCAATTTCTGCAAATCCAGTCTGCAACCTCTTACCAGACCTGACGGCTCACCAACAAACACCGCCTCCGAAAAGGCTAACCTATTAGGGAAAATGTTGCATATGACTCAACTATCGATGACCAAGGTGCTGTCCCGACGTCGGTTCCTCACTGAGGTTTTCGTATGAAAAAGCTGAGGATCCGGCATCGGGAAGTACTCCATGTTTTACGAGAGCTTGATGTTAATAAAGCTTATAGGCATGACGGAAGACCTGCCCTGGTACTGCAGAGGTGCGCTGCAGAAATAGCTCCAATTTTGATGAAGCTTTTTAAAATGTCCCTGAAGACTGGCTCTGTACTCTCTGGTTGTAAAAAACGGTTATCCATTCTTTCTAAAGAAGGGTGACCGCTCTAACCCGGCCAACTACCGCCACATAGCGATCACATCGGTTCTGTCTAAGGTGATGGAACGTGTGATCAACAACAAACTGCTCACATACCTCGAAAAGAACAAAATTATTAACGACCGTTAATTCCGGCGGAATCGCTCATTTGGTGATCTTCTCGCGTATGTGACGCATGTTTGGGGGCGGTGCCTGGAACGTTTCGGTGAGACACAAATTGTTGCACCGGACATTTACAAGGTCTTTGACCGGGTTTGGAACCGAGAACTTGTCAACAAACTGCCTTCTTACGGACTTCCCGCATCCTTGTGTACGTGGATTGCCGACTTTTAGAGGAAGAGGTCGAACCAGACGGTAGCCGATGTTTTCACTTCTTCCTTACTCGATAAATGCTGGCGTCCCGTAGGGATCAGTTCTGTCACCGACTTTATTTTTGTTGCACATCAACGACCTTTGTCATATGCACCAATTCATTGTTACGCGGATGACAGTACAGTCCATGATAGCTTTTTTTTGACAAGCCCCCAAAGGGCTCACAAACTCCAACGGCTTGTAGGGCTTTGAAGCAAAGAATGGACGGTTACCTCGAAAGTGTTTTCTCTTGGGGTAAAAAAAATCTCGTTGTATTTAATGTTTCAAAGACCCAATCTTGTCTGATTACATCTAAAAGGAGTCAAAATGAAAATCTAGTCTCTTTCAACGGACATCAATCTTCCGAACAGGCCCTACATTGATATACTTGGTGTAGCTAAGTGACAGCTCAGGTATGGGGGCTCCATCGAAGCCAGAGTAAAGTTAGCCTCCCAAAAACTGGGCGCCGTGTACAGGGCCCGCAGATACTTTAATAGTACGCAACTGCTAACCCTGTACAAATAACAAGTGCGCCCCACGGTTGAATTTGGCCACCTCTGGTCTGGAGCTCCAAAATGCCTGAAAAATACCTTAGAGATAGGCCCTGAGGGAAATTTTTTTCCCAGGACCTTCTGTGCGGAGTTAATGTAAAAAAGGGCAATATAAACTGGGCAAGTCACGTTCGGAGTGATTTCTTCGCCCTACTCGACAATTTGGATGTTACATCAGCTAGTGAAGGGTGAAGTTGCACAATTTCCAAAGGTTTCTAAGGCACTGTTGTCGGATACATCATTGACGACATTGTTATTGGCTAATGGGAGCTAGACAGCGCTTCTCAGCTTTAGAGGGAGCTGAAAGAACTTGCAAAAGGAGGTTTTCAATTAAGGAAATGGATGAGTGATTTGCTTCCGTTATTAAATAACATCCCAAATGAACAAAGGATCCACACAAGAGGTCGCGTTGTATTTGATGATGGAACATCTTGCTAATTAAAGAATTAAATTTTTCACCGAAAGGTTGCGCGACCGCGATCTCAGACGACGAAAGCAAATTTTGAATGCAGTATTTTTCCATCACCCCGGATACAAATAATTTATAGTCATTAAGGTGAATCAAAAGGTTTTTTCTAAAAATTATTCACATTTAGAGTGTCCAGTGATTTCAAAAGTTTATTTTGAAATCTTATGACATGTATTTACGGAGATTACTTACTGATCCATATTCATATTAGGCGACGACCACGGATCGCCATCAAAATATGGATTAAAGTATGTAGCTCTCATCCTAAAAAAATGGGAACCCTTGCCCTACATAATGCGACCTTTCCCCGCATTAAATACCACTAACTTTGATCATCCAAATACCATTTCTGTGTAAATGAATGGAATATAAAATTATGGCGAATTGAAAACATATTATAAGGGACGTGTCCGCCACTCATATAGACTGTAACATAGGGGGCCGGGTAGTCTATATCAGCCGCTGGGTCTCTCGTGAAATCAAAGTCGAGTTCTGGTCAATTTCCGTCGAGAGGTGGTCCGGTTGGCGAGAGAGAGAAGTGTAGCTGTCTGGATTCTGTACTAGAGTGGCCGCTAATAGCCCGTTCACATTGTTCATTTATCTTTCATTCCGCTTCTTTCCCTCGAAATGAAACGTGTGAACACGAAAGCGAAGAGAGACAGTGCCTGGCACTGTCTCTCATTCGGTACTTCGGCACTGTTCACTCGCAACCGGAATTTAACATCACGTGACGCGAATGATGTGTGTGAACAGTACTGAACACTCAAGTGAACAGTCTTTCACTCGCGAATTAGTCGGTCGAGAATGTTCTGGCGTGAGGACGAGTAGCCGGAGAGGCTTAGACGTCAAAATGCTCCATTTAGTTCGCTTTTCGAAATAACTCCTACACGTCTTATAGAAATCGTTGTTTCTCCCTTACTATCATAGTGAAAAATATTATCTAAACGGTATTGGAAAAAGAAAATAATGTTCTATAATTCAATATAACAATTAAACCCAAAATAGTACGAATGTACACTTTTATGGAACCAAGGTTTCTGATCGAATTTGAAAAAAAAATTCTGAAAAATTGTGAATTTTTTATGAATTATTTTTATATGAAACGACAAAAAAGTGAGGTGACAGAAACGTTTCTAATTTATTTGTCTAACAAAATAAGTGTGTGTTTTTAATATATTTTTTGTTACCAGTAATTTTAGTTAGAACTTTTTTTTTAAATATTTTTATTCCAGTTAAAAGAAAATTACATTTTCACTCATTTAACTAGAAATAATTATAAAAATTAAAATAAAGTAAAGGGTTTAGTTTTTCCTGTGGGGAAAATTAAACCCGGACATTTAAATCTGGTGCGTAAATTTTCAATACAGCGCTATTCAACATCATTATTTTGTTTATCAAGAATAAATATTAATAATTTTTTTTTAAATTTACCCAGCTTATTTTCGTTTTTAATGTCGTTTGGGAGGCAATTATATAAGTTGCCTCCCTCGTAACGAATGGATTGTTTACCATAGTTAGTGTGGATGGTGTTTAAATGTATGTTATCGTGTTGTCTCGTAAAGTGTTTGTGTACTTGAGACGTTTTAATGAATTCTGTGTTTGTGTGTACGAGTTTATTGTTTATTTTGTATATAAGGAGACATGTATTGTATTCATATAGTTTTCTTAATGTTAGTAGTTTTGTTTCCATATATATATTTTTTGTGGGTGTTCTGGGCTTGTAGTTAAATAGTTTTTTGATTACCTTGTTTTGTATTACCTGTAATTCATTTATGTATGTTTCACATGCGTTTCCCCAGATTTCAATCAAGTAATTTAAATGTGAGTGTACGAGACTATAATATAAACCTTTTTTAAATTTATTTGGCAACAGATATGATATCCGGCTAAATACGCTAATTAAGGGGATGATTTTATCTTTAATACCTTGTATGTGTTGTTTAAATGTCAAATGCTGATCAATGCACAGCCCAAGATATTTTTCCTGGATCAGAATTTGAAGTTCGTTGTTTTCAATTTTTAAGGGTACATGAGGAGGAACTATTTTACGGGGTGAGTTTAAGATCATGTATCCTGTTTTTTTAACATTCATTGTTAACATATTTGATTGGAGCCAACTGTTGATTTTTTCTAGATCTGTTTTTGCATTTTCTAGTAAGATATCTAAATCTTTACCCAAGTAAAAAATTGCTGTATCAACTGCATATAAAAAGATTTCACCATTTAAAATTAATTGCGAAATATCATTTATGTAAATTTGGAATAGTAGTGGACCTAGTATGGACCCCTGCGGAACTCCATAGTTTATTGGAACGTACTTGCTATTTTGATTGTTAATGCTAACAAATTGTTTTCTATTGCTAAGATATGATTTGAGTAGATTAAGAGCAGGACCAACTACACCAATTTTCTTGAGTTTCTTGAGAAGTATGTCGTGACTAACTGTATCAAAGGCTTTTTGAAGGTCAACTAATATAGATAAAATATAATTTTCACCATCAATGCCGCTTCTAAGTTTACTGATTAAGTCATTTATTGCTCCTAGTGTGTTCGATTTTTTCCTAAAGCCGTATTGTTTTTTATATAAGAATGATTTTTTAGCAGAAAATTGTTTAATCTTTCGTAAATTACACGTTCAAACTTTTTTCATAAAATTGGTAAGATTGAGATGGGTCTGTAGTTTGAGGTATAAAAGCAAGGAGAGCCATTTTTTTTACTTTTAAAAGTTTACATTAAAAATTATTCTATTTAAAAAATTACGTGGTAATTTCTAATAATAAATTTTGGAAGCATATTTCATCACCTTTCCAAAAGAGTTTTTAGTTTTTGGATACGTTAAAAAATATTCCATTTATATGGATTTTATTGCAAGCCGAGGCCTATTTTGGAATAAAAAAAATTTCATGGTGCAAAAATACTGGTAGATATCAGTTTTCAGGTTATTATTTAACCATATGTTCATTTAATTGTGCTGAAATTTTACAAGAATTGCCAATTTCTCATAATTTAGTTCCACATTATCGGAAATGTCAATTGAAATCGTAAATATTCCCGAACTTAGCCGTCAGCGCCGGACGAATTCCAATGCGCGCCGCGACTACGCTCGACAACTACGTAGCGAGAATGTCGAGTGAGCTCTTCCTTCGAAGGAACCGTCTGAACACGCAGTGAAACGAGAATGGAACATTTCATCGAGTAAACCTTCATCCGAGTGAACCATGTGACTTCAGCATAAGAGCTGATACCCGCGTATTTATTATGAAGCCCACCTCGTCCGCGTTCAAAGAGAGCGAGATGGGCCGGCTGCCTTCTTTTTCTGGCTAGCCGTGTTACACGGGCCAACAATTCGCGTGGCGGCGCTACGACCTTCGGGGCTACCCCTTTTCTCTGCCAACCAAAACCATCTCCGTCCAGTAAGTTTATTGTTTCAAAAAAATACAACTACAAAAATATTCCACATAAGACACACACATAACAATATCAATTCAAGCAATATTCACAAACTAGGGATACTGTTAAAAATATATGGAAGATTTAAAGTTTATTTTTCTGATTACGATTATCATACTCAAAATGATCAATTTTAATATTTTCATTCATAATTATTGATTTGAAAAGCAGCCAAATATTGTTAATTTTGAAACGGCCCATAATTGGTTCATAGAATCGTGACGTCACGCCCGTCAACCATTACCAGCTGATTCGCTCATTGACATATTATTGTTAGGAGTCAAAACATTGTGTCTTGTTATCGCCTGTTTTGTTTCATTTTTTAAGACGTTTGTGTTATTTCATAATAGTTTAATATAATATAGTGTTGTTATAATGACTGACAGCGGTTTTTTACGGGCGCAGTCCGACAATTTGCCCAAAGTAGATGCTATAATGATGGCATCTTTTATTGCTGGTAACAGTGATTTTCTAAGTGCTGAATTTAGAGGTTTTAAGGCAACCAGGTAAGAAAAACATAGTGTATAACTCTAATCCTATACGTATATTTCAACATTTTGTAAACATGCGCACATAATAGTGTTTATTTTGGCCCTTTATTGAAATTGAAACAAGTGACAGTTCGGTCACCTAACCTCCATGTCGAAAGATACTTTGTAAAACTTTGGCCATTCTCAAAGTAAATTTCCTTATTATTGTGTAGATGCCCTCCTTACAACTATACACAAAAGGTGTAATATCGTTTCTACTATGAATATAATTAGTTAATATCTTTATGCTGTTATTGTAATGTTAAATGTCAAATCTGCAAAAAAACATTACCCCCTGCCTGCTAATAAAGCTTTGTTTTGGTAGATTAATGTTTTGATGTGTAGGTATTAATGTTTTTGTGTGTATTACAGATCAGCACGGGATAATTATGGAGACAGTGCTGTGGGATACGTCCAAGTAAAACGAATTGACGATGTTTGCACTGTGAAAGCTCGAGTCACTCCGGAGCACAAAATCAGAACAAAGGCTTACGCAGTCACACTGATTTGCAATGAAGCACTAGAGGTTATAGATTCGTGCAAGTGTGAAGATTGCCCTGCATCCCAAGGTTAGTTCCTAATTTGTGTATTCTTCTCACCTTCAATTGAAAGCAATCTTTCCAACATGCTCTCCAGTGATATGCTTGGTGCAACTCTGTAATTAGCTCTGACAGGGGGCTCCATCGAAGCAAGAGTCAAGTTAGCCTCTCAGAAGCTGGGCAGCTGGGTGTACTGTGCAGGACCCGTAGATACTGCAGATAGCACACAACTGCCGACCTTGTATTGCAATATTTAGAGCACATGTGTTAGGTAGACCTGCTTGTTCTACTCGTCTTTCAATGGAAGATGCCCCGATGAACGATGATTGATCCCTTCGGCACCAGTGCACTGTTGGAAAACACGCGCTCAACAATTTTACACTATTGACATTTGTCACATGAGAAAGGGTCGCTTCTATAAGCGACCGTTAAGTTCAACTGCTCGGCTGTGGAATACATACATACATATATTGGTATGTACATACCGGAACAAAAATATCTCAGATTGTGTATCTTTTCATTGTTCCAGGTGGCTGTAAGCATGCACTTGCTTTCTTATCATGGCTCCACAGACGCAGTGAAGAACCTCCAAAAACTTCAACTCAATGTTATTGGAAACGCTCCAAGATGGCAGGAATCGGTACAAGTCTGAAGTTTATTAAAGCCAAAGACATGGGGACCCTGGGACGTGTGGATTTGCCAGAAGATGATGGGAGTTTTATAAGAGAGCTGCTAGATGCTAGTACATCTGTAAATACACAGTTGACAAAGTATTATAGACCCGAACACCTCTTGAAAATATATCAATCCACAACATGGAATGTGATTTTTTTGAAAATAATATGGGCTCGACGCCCAGTGAATTTATTGAATTCTGTAAGAAATCAATGACCATTGAGGCATGTCAGAAGGCAGCCTATGATACAGTCGGCCAGTCTGATAGTCCACTATGGCATAACCTACGTTATGGTAGAGTGACAGCCTCAAAGTTTCATGAAGCAGCTCACTGCTGCACACTGGACGGGTCACTGGTGGAAAGCATCCTCGGTGCTAAAGTATTTGAAACTAAAGCCATTCAGCGTGGAAGAATTCTGGAAGCGCAAGTTTTGAAAGTGGTTGAGGCTACTAACAAAATTAAACTTAAAAAGTGTGGTCTCATTTTGAGTAATGAGTATCCAATTTTTGGTGCCTCTCCAGATGCTTTGGGAGATGATTTCATCGTTGAAGTGAAATGCCCAGCGAAGGAGTCTACGATGAAAAATTATTTGACAGATTCCAAGGAACCTACACCCAAAGTCATGGCACAGATGCAACTACAAATGTATTTTGCTCAGAAGCCGACTGCACTTTATTGTGTTGCCAACCATGATTTTGAATCATCTAAAAAAGTAATGCAGTTACGTGTGAAATACGATGAAGATTTGTGTAAAGACCTCATTATGAAATGTACTATGTTTTGGTCTAATGCCATATTTAAAAAACTGAAATACAAATGGGTAGATGTATGACATGTATAAAATGTTTTAATTACCTTCCTTGATTCCTCCATTCCTTATGAGTTCTTACTTATAACTATTCAATTGAATATAGAGTAACATTTTTTAATTTATAGAATGCAGATATAATCTACTTTTTATATAGGTGAGTAAAAGAAAAACTATATTCCAGTAGAGAACATTGCTTTTAATAAATACAGTGATATCGGTTATATTATTTATTACAAATAGAATTTTGATACACAATAATTTCAAAGTAGTTATTTACTATAAAATAGAATGTATGTACATATGTGTTCAAACATCACAACCATTTATTTTTATGATAACTGTTTTGTGGACAGATTTAAAAAAAAAACTTATTATATACTCTGCAGAAAAAAATAAGACTTAACTTCCCTATAATTTTGACTTTTTGGAAATTCAAATAATTAACCCAATGACCAATCACTGAACTGGTCCGAATATAATGACACAAATATTTTTATAATGTATGTACCTTCTACACTTTAATAAGAACACTTTGTAGATTGATCAAAGCGCAAACGATCCTTATGATTTGATCCATGAAGGGGATATGGTTGTGGTGTGTAGATGCATGCATTTTGCACATGTTAAATTCCCGTATCCTGCTAATAACACGTTCTACGTGGATTCTTAATGCTGCTATCCTCTTTGCTTGTTTTACTTCTTCCGCTGTACAGAGCACATTTGTAAATACACTAGGGGGACGTATTAGCTCACACTGTCGAATTTGAAGAAGATTGCTTATAATCTTGAATCCCCTGTCGGCCATTACGAACGTGCCTGGCCGAAGAGCATCCAGGTATCCACAGTCCTCCACAATGGTAGCGTCTGAAGCGCGTCCACCATAGCCACAAGAAATGTAATTCACCAATCCGTCTGGAGTACACGATACAAGGTATTTCAGTGTGTTACAGCTCTTGTATTCGGACCAGGTCAGTGATTGGTGTATTGGATTATTGGGTTTGTTTATTTGAATTTCCAAACAGTCAATAATAGATTGTACCTTAGCATATCTTGATCTAAAACTTATAGGTAAGTTAAGTCTTATTTTGTCTGCAGATGGCCATACAATAAGGCTTTTTAAAAATCTGTCCATTAACAAGACAGTACTCATAAAAATCCGGCTAACAGATGGAACAGAAATTCCAAACTGCAGCGATAGTATGGCAAATGAATCATCCAAGCGGATTTTCTTTAGAGTTATTAGGACATTTGTTACCGGAGTGGGTATTTTGTTTGCCAAAATAGAAATTATTTGGAACATTTGTTTTGGGATACCTAGGCATAGCCTAGGACTCCTTTCAAGGGCCATCAGGCTTGACTTGCGCATTTGAGCTTTAAAACTTTCACTCTCAAAGTTGTCACCTGCAAAGTCCGGTGAGTTTGAACGATACATAAAATCCTCTGGTATGGAATCTGAATCCGATGAAAATTCCTGAGGTTCCAAACTTGTCGAGCCAGCTTGTGTATCCCGAGGTTTCACACGTGTCGCATCAGCTTGAGTATGTTGTGTACTTGCCGCCATTAAACTGATATCCCACTTCATTGGTGAGCAAGCTGTGTTAGTTTGTCGCCTTGATGTGGCTGTTGCTTTACTACGAACTTGACGCTTTAGGCTAACTTGAACAGCCTTGTCCTGTATTCCAAGTGAGCAAGTTTGGGTAGCAACATGAAGAGGTTCAGTCACAGCTTGCTCTTCTGGCAGTGCCGAGGTGGAAGATTGTGATTGTGGCTCTGGTTTTGGCTCTGCTTGATTATACTGTACTAAAGTGTTTTTGATGATTTCGAGGCGCGAACGCTTCAATCCTGTCTGTCGAGGAGTGGCTATTTTTTTTTCTGGCATTCGAATTTGTGAGGAATTACACTCTTTTTCAAGTGCATGACACCACCCATAAACCTGACCCTCATGTAGTTGTCAACGTCTTCTTTAAGCTGAAATATAAATAAATGAATATTAAAGACGTATGTACACTAAAGTCATTGATATACCTACATAAACCTCGATGACTACAGCAGATATGTTCATTATTTGCATAAAAATCGTAAATTTTGAAAAATAAAACAACTGTCATCAATGACACTGACTGTCATGCTCGCAATAACTCATCGTTTTATACTGAATTAATCTTAAATTATGAGAATTACATTGCTTAGAATATTATTATTATATAGGAACTTACATTAAAATGGTCTTCGCAACAATGAAGATGGCTCTTCAAAGAAATGGTTCGATTTCTTTTCGGATCTCGTTTCATGGCATTACACCATTTTTTCCTCATTTTCTCGTTCTTTGGAAAACTTAAAAACACCTTACTTGGTGTATTTACTGTGGTATTTGTACACATAGGTACTAAACAATACTTGTATCGCAAGTGGGAAGACATCGAAACAAATATAATGATATTAATCGAGCAATCTGGAGGTTCACAATCAACTCAACTGCAACTTACGTACTGACAGATCTCACTTATGGCGGAGATTGGCGGCGCTGACGTCACAGCTCAGCGACAGTACATTCGGCGCGAAAATATCGTTTTGGCGGCATTTTAAAAATGGCATACTTTAAATCGTTGTAGAAAATTTATACATCATCATAAAAATAAAAAATAAATTTCGTTTTTCTCCTAATTTGTGCTCTTGGCTGGGCGGTAGGGTGCCCGTCCGCGGCGAGCGGAGGGGGGACGGTACGGCACTCTAGCGTATATACCTCCCAGCCCCGGCCGCCGTCGCTATCATACACTAAATAATGCCGGCCGAATAGAGAGGATGTCCGCCGAGCCGCGGGAAAAAAAGAAAACGAGGAAGTTGAGCCAACACTCCTCGTCTTCCATTTCTCCAATAAAAACGTCCGCAACACATATTTTGAAATAAAAAAAATATAACGAAACAAATAAAAGATGAAGACTACAATAAAATTCAATATGCAATTTAAAATAATCGACCAAATATGTAATTTTTTATTTGCTGAAGAAACATAAAACAAATCAATTACTTTAAAAAATTTACTTTACACGAAAAAAATTATTTTTTACAATAATAGCTTTTGTTAATTAAGAATCAACAAGGTGCAGATATTAATGACCAATCACTTAAATAGTACCTATATTAAATAAATACAGAAATGTATCGACTATTAATTTCAAGTAATTTTAGTATTTTTTTCAGATTTCAAATAAGTAGATATTTGTACAAGGAAAAGAAGTGTTGAATGGGGTGGGATAGGAACCTCTGTAGTGTTGTGGTCTAGGCATTATTTGACTTGTGAAATATTGCACTGCCAGGGTTGGGATGTTCATTGTTACAAATTATCATTATTTGTACACCCGCGAAAAAACCTAAAAGAGTTCAACCTAATATTACTATTTTTAAACAACGCTTTTTATGTGAATATCGCACAAGAGTCCCTGTTGGCCGGAGCTAGTGTGAGTATGGCTTCCCAAATAAGAGTAGTTAGTACATTGTGAGACTGAAGGCAGTGGGAGAAATAGGTTGTAAATTACCCGCATTCAGTTCACTAAGTCAAGCTGCGTTTCGAAGATTTAAAGTTTTTCATATATAACGTTTGGTGACTAAGCAGGACTGCCCAGGATAACGAGGTGAGTATGTCCGAGTATTGGGAGCAGATGCGTCATCCCACCAACTGCATGGCAGGCCGGATCGGGAGATACTGGTTGACGGAGACCTTTTGATCTCTCCAGCCAGACTCTCTTGAAACTTCGCCATGTGGGAAGTGTAGGGAGGGATGGATTTGTAAGTTTGTCACTTATGAATATATTGACCCCCAAATTCTTACCAACTCTCACATCTTTTTGCTTCCCAGAACTTCCTCTCCTTCCTTTCCTAAAAATACCCTCCACACAGCATCCCTAAAGATGAAATAATCCCTGGTTCCAATAATTATTTTTTTTCCTGGTATGGGGCCCAAACAGCAGAAGCGTATTCTAATTTTGATCGTATAATGTAGTTGAACATCGATGTCATTGCTTCGGGCTTGGAAAATTGTTTACTTATTCTTATCACAAATCCAAGAAGTTTGTAACACGACGATGTCAACTCCTCTATATGATCTGAAAAAGTAAGTTTGGGATCAAATGTAGCCTCAAGGTCCCAGATGGATTTCACTGACAATATTTCATTACTTAGTTTGTAATCAAATTTAATCGGGTCATAGTTGCACATTTTTTTAAATTAAGGAAAAGTTTATTCTCATCTGCCCTTGAAGATTTTGCATCTAAATCAAGATGTAACTTAAACATAATTGTTATGAAAATATTGAATATTTTATAACAATTGCGGTCAAGTACTGTGCTTTCTGAAATTTTACTTGTCTATGGTTTTTTTGACAGCCAAATATTCTCCGTTTTTACGAACCACTTTTCGTTGTGGCCCGCCTGGGCACGGACCGGAACGAGACGTCGGGGCGTCTAATGTTACTTTCAATTTAATAAAGTATCCATTAAGTAATCATTAAGAGATTAGAGGAAACATTTGGTTTGAGTTCCGATATTAAAAATTGGCTGGTGTCATATCTATCCAATCGCTTACAAGCCGTTAAGGTTGAAAATAAGCTCTCTAACTTCGCAACACTTTCTTCAGGGGTACCCCAAGGATCCGTTTTAGGCCCACTTCTTTTCATCCTTTTTACAAATGATGTCGCCAAAATAATCGAGTCATTTGGTATCCCGTCCCACTGCTACGCTGACGATCAGCAAGTTTATTTTTACTGCTCTCCAAACGAAATCAACAGTCTCAAAATCCGCATAGCTGAATGCCCAGAAGCAATAACTCGTTGGATGTCTTCAAACAAGCTGAAGCTGAATCCATCTAAGACTGAGTTTCTATGGGCGGCCACAAACAAACGCCAACATTTCATAGACATTACACCTATTTCCATTTCCGGCAACGATATTATTCCAAAGACAACAGTCAAACTTCTTGGCGTTAATTTAGATTCAGACTTTTCGTTAAAAAGTCAAATAAATAGGACAGTAAGCACCGGTTTTTTTCACCTAAGACAACTCAAGTCAGTTCGAAGAAACCTTCCTACAGAGGCGACAAAACTATTAATTAACTCTTACGTAGTCTCGCGGCTCGATTACTGTAACGGCATCTACGCTAGTCTTCCCAAATATCAAATTGACAAACTTCAATCCGTGTTTAATGCAGCGGCAAGGCTCATAACTGGGGTTTCTAAATATTCGCATATTTCAGAACACCTTCGTAGCCTTCACTGGCTCAAGTGCCCTGAGAGAATCCAGTACAAATTGTGCTGGATGGTTTTTAAATCAATCTACGAAATGGCCCCACCTTACATCTCCGAATTATGCGTCCCGGAAAATACCGGTCCGAGACAATTAACCCTTAGATCAGCAACTTCATCTGCTAAAGGCATACTAATAGAACCTAAACGAAAGCCAAATACTATGTTTGGAGATCGTGCTTTCGGAGTATCTGGGCCTAAGGCTTGGAATAGACTCCCTCCGGAATTAAGATGCATAACAAGCCCAACAGAGTTTAGGTCCAAACTAAAAACCTTCCTTTTTGGGCTCTCATACCCGTAATTTAAATATACCTATTTGAGAGTATCATACTTGTATTTTCTATGATATGTCTTAACCACACTTTCCTTACTGAATTAAAATTACTCGATTCCTTACACATCAATCTGTCTCTTGACGAATAACATTTAGAAAGATCAAATCCTTATAGGTACTACTGCACCACCCACCTTTACATGTTGCTTTTACTTTCCAAAATACACTCGTCAAAGAATACATTACATATTAATATTAAAATATTTTTCAGGATTAAATAACATGTGTTCAAAATAATGTCCTCTGCGTGCGAACTCTATCTAAATTTCTTTAAATGGACAATACACAGTGTTAATTTCAAGCAACCTCCCAGGTAAGTATGGTCCTGTTTTCATTAAATTTTAGGCAGCATCGCGTTCATTGGTCAAAATATTGTACACATATTTTCGTATCGGTGATCAATGAACCGGTGTATGCAATTTTTAGCCATAAGTTGTTTATAATTGTTTGCCTAGATTGTAGTTTTTAGATTTTAGAAATGTATTATAAGTTTGTACAGCGCCCTTGAGGTGATTTTTCACAAAAACGGCGCTATATAAATCATCCAATTATTATTATTATTATTATCCGAGACTGGATCTTAAACGAATGTATTCGTGAGTTCAGATTGAGTTTACGGGAAGGTGCGTGACGCAGAATCCTGGCCGGTACCGTAAATACGCGGATGGAAGCTCCCGGTGCAACGAGGGGGTCGATTTGGTAATCGGATCTGAATAATGCCATCCTTGCTCGCCTTGTAAGTGTTGGCCGATGGAAAGAAGTAACTTTAAAGGCCTAGCCGGTCGGTTAACGTATTTGGGGTAATGGCCGCATTTTTGCCGAATTTTCCCGCCACGCGCAAGTATAACCGGGCCTGGGATCGAGCGGACGACAATCAGACGACACCAGCGGAGTCCTCGAGACCGATCGGAGGACGTCGTAGCGCACACGCCTTTGCTGGATTGAGGGCCAGCACGCCTTCGGCGGATGCAGCCGTGGATCCCGGGGAGAAGGCATCTCCGTTCAACAACAGCTCAACTACGCGTTAGTTAGGTTAGCTTAGTTATCAAACAGTCTGGGGGTAAGTCGATTCCATATTACCATCTGTATGCTTGTTTTATTTAAATAGAACTTCAATTGTATCTGCAAACTATGTTTAATTTCACATATCTCCTCATCCTCACGTAATGGACAATTCCTTCAACGTTATGGACATAAAACAGCTCTACTCAAGATCCATATTACTTAATTTACACAAAAACAATAAAATACCATACAAAGCTAAACAAAAAATACACAATACCCGAGCCAAAAACAACGAACTTCTCCAAACTCCTTTTTTCAAAACCACCTTCGGGCAAAGACACTCTAAATACATAGCTTGCAAACTATACAATACACTACCAACTACAATCAGACAAAGTGACTCCTTTACACAATTCAAACAAGATATTAAAAAAATGGATTATAAGTATTGGACGCCACACTATCACAAATATCTGTAAAATAAATCACACATAGACAGAAATAACTATTCACATACAACCTAAACCATATAAAACAAATGAAAATGACCCAGATGCAATGATAGCCATGTTTGATGGAGTCATAAGAAGTAAGCTGGAGTATGCCAGTGGTGTGTGGACTCCGCACCAAGCGAAATATATTAATATGCTAGAACAAGTTCAGAAAAAATTCCTTAGGTATGTCTATATGCGGATGAATGGAACGTACCCGAGATTCATGCACCATATGGAATTACTTGAGGCAACAAATAGATTTAGCTTGGAAACTAGACGTTATGCAAATCTTGCAATTCTTAGTTTTAACATAATCCATAATCGTATTGACAGCCCATTCCTCTTGGAATGTTATGGCTTATACGTGCCTGAAAATTTCAGCCGTAGTCGTCGACACGACTTGTTCAAAATACCATACGGCAGAACAGATGTTCTAGCACAGCATAGCATGACAAGAGGAATGGTGCTGTTGAACGAAATATCGGAAACACTAGATATATATAACTCTTCTTTAGATAGCCTTAAGATTTTTTTGTATATTAATCATCTTCCTAGGTGTTAAGACTGTTAAAATGAGAAAATTGTACAGTAATTGGATAAAAATCTGTTGTACAATTAAAAAAAATAAAATAATAATAATAATAATAATACATATAGTGCAATTGCATAACGTGGATTGACCAGATGATCATTTGGGAAGTGTGTGAAAGGGTTTAGTTTTTCCTGTGGGGAAAATTAAACCCGGACATTTAAATCTGGTGCGTAAATGGAATCCTGTCAAATTTAACCTATAAATAGACTAGGCAGAATTTATTTCATTACTCCATCTCCAACATTTATAAAATAACTCTCTTTAAAAGATTTACCACCCTTCCAATCACCCTTCTGTTCTAATTCTATTCATAATATGTATTGTCACGATAATAATTATTACTTCATAATAATTATTAGCCTGACTTAGTAAACCTTCACCTGGCCGCTTACTTTAATTGTTGAATCGCCGTATTTTGGATTTTTTCGATTGGCAACATTATTGTTAAACTTCCGGCGGCACTTTTTGGATTCGCATCGTACAGGAAGCCGGTGCAAATTCGACTAGTCACTTTAGTGATAGTTCTGGATTTAAAAAAAATGGGTTAATCCCTTTGTTACAAATTGTTTGTTTAAAACGATTTTAATCGTGATGCACATCGATGCACTTTTTGCGAACGCTCCTTTCTGATGTGATCGGAACGCTGTTTTCGAATGTGTTTGGCCGCCGCCATTGTGACCGATATTTGTCCGCGGCATAACGATTTGTAAATTACCTATATAATCGCGACCGGCATATTGAAGAGCGTCGCGAGGGAGAGTTCTTATGACCTGGTACGGTCACTGCTGCTCATATTTGTGACGGATGGTTACTTGGCGTTCATTTCCTGATGAGGCGTGCTGACGGAAATCGTGGTTATCCGAGGGGTTCAACCAGAGCACTGGTGCTGATCTTGGACCCTACTCCCTGACGGGGAGTCCTCAAACTCTGGCCTTCCTGGGGAGTCTTTCCTGGTTTCCCATCCTGGAGATTGCGTGAGAATATGGCCCGCGGTTCATCAACGCGCTATCTTAAAGTAAATTAAGAGTTCGCGTCATTGTAGAAGTATTTAGATAAAGATCCATGGTCCGCAGGTACGACATTTCTTTCTGTTTAATTATGTTCCTGTTAAATTGTCAGAATCTGTTATGTTTTTGGGGATGTGATACCCGGCCCCTCAAAAGGGCAACATTGTTATGTTCTTTATAAAAATATACTGGGATTTAGTTGTTTTGGAAATGAACTCTTTTATTGCTTAAACCAATGAAACCTCACAAGTTGGAACCTGTATTCGTTTATTCCCACAATCCTGAAGAGAATCTCTCACTCTACCATTAAATAGAATAATCAGAAGGTCCATACTGATGGCTACTGTTACAGTATTTTACCTGAAATATCCTTGTAACTACTATATTCATTTATTTACGCCTGTCTCGACACAGGTATACCCTAGTGAGACAGGCATACAAATAAAACCATTGTAAATATATTTTATTATAGATAAATACATTAAAAAAAAAAATTGCGGTGGTAACATCATATGCCCACCCTTGGGAAAGGTTTCTCATGCCTATCGCAGTGACAGCATACCTCGTCATTGACAAGGTCTGGCGTCCCAGTTTCCGACAGGAAACAAAGCTGTTCACTGTAATGTTTTCCTATTTAATGCACCCACTTCATAAGCGGTGTAATCTACACATAGTATAATCTGTACACATAGTATAGTACATCACGGTAATGATTACCTATTTAATACACCCACTTCATAAGCGGTGTAACATTACTAACCACACAGCATGCCCAAGAACGGCATAGCATATGTCTGGGGAGGAATGCAGATCCCGCCAATGTGGGGGATTTTAATAAAATTGCACTTTCTAGATGAGAAAAGTGTGGAAAAGTTAAATAAAAAAGAAATTAAGGTGCGCTTGGCAAAATTGAGGGAGATACAGCCGTTTAAAGAATGAATAAAATGACACTTCGTGAACTTATACTACGCCATTTTGTTACTATTATGTTGGTATCTCAGACTTGCTATTAACGAAGGTTGATACTATTGTAGCCGACTTCATGTGATAGATGAGACGCGTAATTATGAAATTTTTCTAGCGGACTTTTTTTCAACGATTTTTTCAACTGTTTATCACCTTCCAAATTAAAGTAACCTAACCTAAGACTACGCTAAACATGGTTTGTGTAACATAGTTTGTGCCCCTTTATAACGCATACTCGCGTCAACGCAAGAAAAACATCCCAGTTTTCAATTAGTTTAGCGGCTACGCTAGGTTTGTGTAACATGGTTTATGTAACATGGTTTGTGCCCCTTTATAACGCCTACTCGCGTCAACGCAAGATAAACATCCCAGTTTTCAAGTAGTTTAGCGGCTACGCCAGGTTTGTGTAACATGGTTTGTGACCATTATTAATTCTGTTTTTCATAATTACGCGCCTTATTATATATCACACGAAGTTGGCTACAATCGTATCAACCTTCGTTAATAGCAAGTCTGAGATACCAACATAATAGTAACAAAATGGCGTAGTATAAGTTCACGAAGTGTCATTTTATTCATTCTTTAAACGGCTGTATCTCCCTCAATTTTGCCAAGCGCACCTTAATTTCTTTTTTATTCAACTTTTCCACACTTTTCTCACCTAGAAAGTGCATTTTTATTAAAATCCCCCACATTGGCGGGATCTGCATTTCACCCTATGTCTGCCCAACGTGCATGGACACGCATTATCTCGCAATTACGTCTGGATGTTGTTTGTATTTTGAAGTTTCCATGTGCCAGCGTTCTTCAAAAGAAATGTTATTACCTAGTGTCAAAAGCACTTTGATGTTCAAATGAACTTAACCTTATTTACCTGTCAAACTAACAATCAACATAACCTCAACTTAATTATGTTTGATTCCATAAATAATGAACGGTCGAAAATTGTTCGTAAACAATACACGAACTTTATGAATTTAATTCGAAACCGAGCAATAGCGGTTAATCTATGATTATGTCAATTCTTGTCTATAAAATCTATGAAATTTGCAAACGTCAAAATTATCAACAAATAACTTTACAGATATAATGAAAACTTTTCAGTTTAATTTTAATAGAAGTTACATGTAAATCAAACATTTTAAAATATATTTGCTCAATATTATTCAAGCAATTACAAACGAATGACTTTATGTTTATGGGTTCATCTAAATGATAAATTGTAATTTCTAATCATATTTACATAATTGCGAGTCTCGACACTTATTTACATATCAGCTGACATCTGTCACAGGTATTATATTGATTGTTTATTATTCAAATGTCAATCTTGACGTTTTAAAAATACTAGAGATGGCTATTTACATTTTAACGCGGGTTTGAAATCTGAAATACTATGGATAAATCGGTAAATATTTCAAGTATAACCAATACCAACAAAAACGTCATCTTATAGTATACTATTATTACCTACTAAGTGGTACCTGTAAGTAAGTACATTCCATTAGACATACGAATTATCTTTATAACTAATACAAACATAAAAACAGGGTTGGCGGAAAAAAAATTTTGTAACTTATAACAACATTAAATATTTTTAAATGCAGGGTTGCCACAAATCATTAAAAAATTAAACAACATTAACCCGTCTGCTTGTTTAGGAATAAAAACATCCCAAAACACATAATCGCATTATACTTTCATAAGACCAAAAACGTCCCGAGCGACCTTACAATTTAAAAGCTGTATATCTCTCTTCCTCTAATACAAACTTATGTGTTTTTCTTTTAACCAGAAAGAGAACAAAATAAAGCTTCTTATTGTCTTTAAAATATGTAAGCTATCTTGCATAGATATTTTACAATCTCGATCCAAAGTGACAGTTTCAGAATTTACGCGCAAAACTGAGGCTTCCGTATTGTGAGGTGCGAATATATTGAACAAAGCAGACGGGTTAATCAAGGTTGCCATTACAAAAATTTATCCAATTTATTTTTTTTTATAAATTCAGGGTTGTCAAAATTTTTTTTTTTTTCTCAACATTCTTTTTTTTTTCCTTCTCAAATTTTTTTTTTTCTTCAGTTCATCTTTCCGTACACATCTTTCATCGTGTCTGGCCCAATAGAAAACGTAAACGGCAAAACAAAAGATGATTTGAGTATGGAATTGACTACTAGAAACTTAATACCAGCTAACACATTAGAAGAAATGCGTTTTCAAGCCAGAAATCATAACAAAACCGTAAAAGTGGCTCAAATAGCAAAACAAGTTGAAGACGACACAAATACAGATGAGGACAGTGACTCAATTAATAGTTGGCATATTAAATTCGACGGTTCGACCTGTGTTAGGGAATTTATTTTACAGATCGATGAGAAATATAGAACAAGGAACGTCAAACATAAAGATATTGTTAGGTGTTTTCCTGATATTTTAGAAGACCTAGCTCTATTATGGTTTAGGTCCATTTATACCCCTGACCTAACCTGGGATAGTCTAAAACAACTCTTAATCAAACAATTCGAGGGCAGTAATAGACAGATAGCCCTTAAAATAGATTTGTTCAATATGAAGCAATCAACCGGTATGTCGGCTTTTGAATTTATTCTTAGAATGAAGGCGCTTAACAATATGCTCGACTCTAAATTATCAGATGGTGAGCTGCTCCAATTAGCCATGAGAGCCTTGTTACCCAAGTATTCCACCTTACTCGCATCTCGGGAGATAAATACTTTCGAAGAGTTGAATGATGCGACAAAAAAATTCGAATCATTCTCGACAAGCGATACTGTAAAGCGATCTACTCCTTCGTCTTCTTACGCAAGCAAGGTCTATCCAAATGATGATTCGAAATTTAAGAAACAACATTACAATAAAAATTCTAATAATAATAAATATATTAACAATCAAGATCCTCCTTTATATAATAATAGATATTATAACCGTTCGGCAAATAACAACCAAACTTATTTTGGTTATAATACAAATCCTGCAAAACAGTACCAACAGGAATCTTCAACTATTAATAAACAAAAAGAGACAGGACATACACCTCAAGCTCCTTTAAACAATAGGATTATTTGTAACTATTGCAAGAAACTGGGTCACAAAATGTCGGACTGTAGGAAGAAAGCTTCCGACAGTTATACTTCCAAAGTAGGGTCTCTTGGAAACAACAGGAAAAATAATACAAACAAGGATGCGGAAAACTAGGTTGGAGTCGCTCTAGACACGCACCTTCCAATGCGCAAGGTAAGCGTGAGTGGCGGATTTGGCTCCGACTGGTTAGACAGTTTCTTTCTGTCTCGGATTCTAACGCAGTGGGCCCACTGCCACAGAATTCTGAGATAGAAAGAGATAATCGACCGTACGCCGAAATTTGTATTGTTGATAAAACTTGCAGGGCGCACTTGACAGTGGCGCTTCTCTATCTTGTATAGGGTGGGATTCTTATAAATATTTTTTAAATTTAGGTTTTAAGTTAGTCAAAGTAGATTTTAATGTCTCAACAGCAGACGGTACTAGACAGAATGTTCTAGGGACAATGACGTTGCCGGCGACGTACAAGGGAATCACTCAGAACATTCTTTTTTATGTCATTCCGTCATTGTCACCTGATTACATTTTAGGGGTGAACTTTTGGAAGCAGTTCCAAATCGCGCCGGAACTGTTTTCATGAGTGCCCAGCCCAACACGGACAGGACAAATTAATGAGGTAAGGGCAATCCGGCCAGCCTCATCGTTGACTCCTACGGAAAACAGAAGTCTATTAGAAATAATAAAAAAATTGAATCGATTTCTTTTGAGAAAAAAGGCTTAGGTAAAACTCATCTTGTATAACATAAAATCATTACCACAGGTCCTCCAATAAGGCAGAGGTATTATCCCTTGTCGCCCGCTAGACAGAAACAGCTTGAAGCAGAAGTGAATGAGATGGTGAAATTAGGAGTTATCCGTCCCTCGCGTTCTCCTTGGTCTAGTCTGGTATTGATTGTAACTAAAAGGACGGTACGGGTCGTTTTTGTTTGGACTCGCGAAAAATCAATAACGTGACAATTCGCGATTCCTCCCCTTTGCCATATATATCAAGGATCCTGGATAAGCTTGGCGGGGCTAGGTACGTCTCGTCCATTGACCTTTCCAAGGCTTTCTGGCAGATTGCCTTGGATAAAGACTCCTGTCAGAAGACGGCATTCGTAGTTCCTGGTCGAGGACTATTCGAATTCACTCGTATGCCTTTTGGACTCAAAAACGCACCGAGCGAGCTCCAAAGACTGGCTGACGCCTTGTTCGGACCTGAATTTGACGAAAATGCTTTCTGCTACTTAGACGACCTAATCTTGGTGTCGGAAGATTTACAGTCTCATCTTAACTTATTAAACCGGGTCTATGAACGTCTACGAGACGCAGGTCTAACCATAAACCTAAAAAATCTGAGTTCTGCAAAGCCGAGCTCAAATATCTTGGTTATATGGTTGATTCTAAAGGTCTTCGTACAGATCCTATAAAAATAGAAAGTATTCAGAACTTCCCTGTACCCAAAAAAGCAAAGCAAATACGAGCCTTCATTGGTTTATGTGGATACTTCAGGAGATTTATAAAAGGCTTTTCAAGCATAGCCGCTTCTCTTACAAGACTCACCGGTTCCAAAAACGGTATCAGCAACTTTGCATGGTCCCCAGAAGCCGAGACCGCCTTTAGTGATTTAAAAAAAGCCTTAACCTCAGCTCCGGTTTTAAGTTGCCCGGATTTCACAAAACCCTTTGCGATACATTGTGACGCCAGCTCCGCTGGGATTGGCGGAGTTTTGATCCAAACCATAGATGGACTAGAGCACCCTATCACTTATTATTCGCGTTGTTTAAATACTCACGAACGCAACTACGGTATCACGGAACGCGAACTTTTGGCTGTGTTAGACTCGGTTACACATTTTAGGCCGTATATAGAAGGTGCGCATTTTAAGGTTGTCACCGACCACTCGAGCTTGAAGTGGTTGGGTTCTTTATCTAACCCTAGCGGCCGTCTCGCACGGTGGAGCTCACGGTTATCACAACTTTCTTTCGATGTAGTGCACCGTAAGGGAACTCAACACGTTGTACCGACGTACTTTCGCGAATGAACTTAGCTTTACTATCAGGAACTGTTCCAAACAACACCACTGACGAATGGTATATAAAAGCTTGGGAAAGTTGTCAGAAGTTTCCACAGCGGTTTTAAAATTTTCAAGTTCGTGACAGCGAATTATTTCGTCATACTAAGACTGATTCAGCTCTCTGCGAAGATACAGCGTGGAAAAAAGTAATCCCTCAAGAACTTAGACAGGAAATTTGATCAAATGCCAGTGTGACTGACTTCATTGTAAAAAGCCTTGAAAAGCTCTCTGCGAAGATACAGCGTGGAAAAAAGTTATCCCTCAAGAACTTAGACAGGAAATTTGATCAAATGCCAGTGTGACTGACTTCATTGTAAAAAGCCTTGATAAAGGAAATAAATGTATCTCAATCTTTTTAGACCTTTTTAAAGCTTTTGATACAATATCACACATTAAACTAATTAAAAAACTAGAGAACATCGGCATTTCGGACAAAGAGCTAAACTTCTTCAAAAGCTACTTAAATGGACGCCAACAACAGGTTAAAATACAGAATACTCTCAGTAATCAGCGCTCAACTGACTATGGAATTCCACAAGGAAGCGTTTTGGGACCGACTCTGTTCTTACTGTATATTAACAACTTTTGCAACCTTGAAAGTCAAGGACACATTGTTAGCTTTGCAGACGATACCGTCTTATTATTCGAAGACAATAATTGGTCAGCTGTATTTAAAAAAGCTGAAGAAAATATTAACTTCATTAAAAAATGGCTAGATATAAACACACTTACCCTTAACACGAAGAAAACTAAATATGTTACTTCAAGCATCAATACTACAGGCCAACCTAATGATGATTACTCCATAAAAATTCATAGCTGTACGAATTCCAATGAATGTAGTGAGTGCCCCAGTATAGAGCGCACTTCACAGATAAAGTACCTCGGCCTCATCATTGACCAATACCTCAAATGGAACCTACATACCCAGATCATTGCAAATAAAATTAGAAAAACAATACACTTCTTCAGATCCATAAGGAACTTTCTTAACTTACAACTCTTAAAAACGATTTATTTTGCAATCACCCAATCTATCATTGAGTATGGTATCATTGCATGGGGAGGGGGCACTTCATCAGCTCTAGATTCTGTCGAAAAGGCACAGAAAACAATTATGAAAATTATTCTCAAACTTCCTCTAACTGCAGACAGTGACCTTATATTCAAAATAATGAGAGTATTTGATGTTCGACAGATCTATGTAAAAACTATCCTCATGCATCTCTTCAAAAACAAACATGTGCTTTACGAAAAAAAAATAAACTTAAGGTTTACACGTAACTCCAACAAAGACATATTGCAAGTTCCAGCACTCTCTTCCACCTTTGGTCAACGTAGCTTTAGATACTTTGCCACAAAAATATTCAACATTCTCCCAGAAAACATCAAACTGAGTCAAACACAGAGAGAGTTTAAAAAATATGTTAAAATATGGATACATTCTAATGATCGAGCCTATACTGGTGCCCTCACCCAAACGCCCAGTCATTGACAGTTGTTATTGTAGTAATAACCTTGCAGTTTATGAATTGTGTAGGTATATGCAAACAATAATGTTAAATAAAATAAAGTTTTTGCTGTATGGAAACCTACTTTACACATTTATAAAAAAACCATAGATAAAATTGCGAGAAACAATTAACAAAATTTCTGCCTCAATACAGGTTCACCTAGTGAGGCAGGCAATGCACAACTAAAAATACTGTATAACTATACTACTCCTGTGTAACCTTTCTTACATTACTTTCTGTTTGTTAATTTTTCTGTACTGATTGATGTAATCTATTTGTAAACTACATTGAGTATGTAATTTTTTTTTTTTTTTTAGTTATATTTTTGTTATTTCATTGAATAAAGATTATTAAAAAAAAAAATATATATACACGAATCTTCTCTAGCTTGTCATCCTGGTGTCTTTAAGACTTATAAAAAATTGCAGCTACGATACTATTGGCCTAATATGTATAGAGACGCCAAACAATTTGTGAATCGTTGTCAAGCCTGTAAAGTACATAAGATTAGTACTGTGATGAATTGCATTGATCAACAGTGAAAATTAGGAAATATCGTAGCTTCCCACTTTAATTTAAAAAGAAAATATCAATTACTTATAAAACGGACACGTCTACGACATCTATCGGATTAGAGTAAAGTGAATTCATATTTACGGTAGGGATCTATAATTAGACAAAGTGAGACGAGTATTGATAAAAAAATCACAGATGGTATCAACAAATAATCAAAGACAGGGACTCCCCATATACTTTGGGCCGTGATATATTGACAGCCAATTGAATTACAGCAAAAACGATTAAAAACCGAGTTAGCCTATCAACAAGAAGAGGGCCGAGCCCATTTTTAGAACAAAGGAACGACCTTTGGACTTGGCAATTAGTAATGTAATTAATGAGTTTGACGTTCCCACCAAACCGAGAGGTGAATAAACTCCATGGGAAGAAATAATCTGTTCAGGGACAAAAGTACGGTGACCCCAAGAAATGTTATCATTAACCGGTACGTTCCAGGGATCAGAAACCCTAGTTCTCGAACGCATTAAAGCATATAAGGTGCGGAAAAAAGGATACACGTAAACAACGTTTGAAAAGTTTAAGTGAAAAATTGCACAGCAAGTGACGAAAACGTGTTGTAAGGTGTTAGGGAGATTTCATCTATAATACGATTGTTTGTGACGACCGGAGATGATCGATTCGAGGGAAAACGTGCTAAAGGAAATGGAAATGTTGAAAAAACAATGGAAAATTATTGTTATCAATTCTAGACGGAGCTAGGATATTACGATGAAAGATTTAGGGAGGAAACGTCAAAAAAAAATGAGAGTTTTAAAGAATAGGCGAGGGTATATTTCAGATGTCTAGAGCAGTAACAAGTGTTAGAGAAGAAGATAGAGTGCAGTACGGAGGGGAGTGGAAAATGCTGAAAACATTGCGATAGAAAAACTCAGGAAAAGGAGTCATTTTACGTAATTAAAATGGAGGTTATAGAGTAACATAGTACGCGATTGCAGATAAAAAAATGAGGCATTACAATGGTTGTCGATTTCAGATGTATTTTGTTGTGATAAACAAGGAATATTCGAACATGAAAATTGTTTAGATAAGGACGATTAGCCGTTAAAAAGGTAATAAAAATTATCATGGGTCTTATGAAATATTTATATTAAAGAATTCTCATAAAAGTTAACGACACTGAAATAAAAAAGGATTTATTGCCAGGTGGGTACAGGAACTAATGTATACAACTGTCAAGACATATGGTTTATGGGATTTTTCGTAAGAACGGGACAAAATTTGTAAGGCGTTCTCTATGAAGCAATAAAAATGACAGGAATTTAAGGGCCGAAGTGGGGGTATCTCCTATAAAGATGTTAAAAAATGATATATTTATTAATAACAAATAGAAAATGAAATTTTCCAAGAGGCAGCAAACATCAAAAAACGATATGGTTATATCAGGGAAGTACGGGGAAGTGAGGGGAAAGGAGATACGACAGAGAAAAACAAAGGAAATCTTAGATTAACAGTGAATAAAATAAATACGGCTTGAAATATAAAAATCTATAGAGATATGAACAATAGCGTAAGAATAAATAAGGAAATTCATGGAAAGAGTGTCGTGAATAAAAGAAAATTCGAGAAAAAATGGAAAATTCAAATATACGACGTAAATAGAGAAAATTCGGTTTTAAATGGAAAGGTTCATATAGAATACAGAAAAACTCGTGGAAAAATAATAAAATAAAAATGAACAATTTGCGAGAAAGACTTCGACATGAAGATATCTCTGATAGGCGAATTTGGGGACAGATTTGGAACATATGGTAGATGCCGTACGCACGGACATGTTACGAAATATATGAAAATAGAACTTTAAAATTATTAAATTCAAGCTAATTTTGTATGAACAACAGGACAAAGGAAGTTGGGCCATTAAACATGGATCTTACTAAATCCGGATCTTGTAAGTATGGAAGTACGAGACAGAATTTAATGTATCAAACGCAAAACGTACAAAGAGACCGCATTCGACAATAATGGAGAGGTTTCAAGAAATTACGAGTTGATAGTAATTAGATTGGTTTATTATAGGAGATTCAGATACGATCTTTTGGACCTGAGAGGGGTATAAAAGTCTAGACAAATGCCAGTTGAGGACAGTCTACGGTCGTGGTCGAAAAGTTTGTAACTTCGCGGAACGTGACGAAACGGTGGGTGACTTAAAGTGGAAAAATTCTAAGTGATAATTATTTTGATACTTAGAAAAATTTCACATTCTAGTCAGTGATATACAAAAAAAATACTTTGCAGTTAGAGTCAGTGAAAAATAAAAATTAAAGCCAACGCATTAATTACTTGTGAAAAATAAAAGTGCTCGTGATAAATACAATTTGTTTTAGTGGAAAATTCGGATTTTATAATCACTTAATATCGTATTTTTAAACTTAGAAATTTCGCGTTTAATATTAGTGCAATAAATAACTGAAGTGATGTGATAATTTAGCGTGATGAAGTTATAATTAAATACGTGTGTTCAATCTAAGTGAAAGTGTTCTAACAAATAATAAATATTTAAATTAATTATCTTAAATAATAATAATAAAACAAAATAATAGTTTATTAATACATAAAAGTTCGGAGGGATAAAAATTTAATTTAACGACAATTTACCATCTCTAAATTAATCATATTTAAACTAATTATCTTAAATAATAATAATAAAACAAAATAATAGTTTATTAATACATAAAAGTTCGGAGGGATAAAAATTTAATTTAACAACAATTTACCATCTCTAAATTAATCGTGAAGTAACTATCATTTAAAGAGTTATCTAACCAACGAGTTTTGAGATAAAATACAGTTTAGAACGATAGAGTTCATGCATCATTTTAATTAATTAGATTAAATGAAAAAAAAAAAAATTGAAGTCAAAAAGATTTAATTAAATTTAGGAAAATAAAAATTAATTTAGGAAAATTGCAGCAAGGTTACCGTGTATTTCCCGGTCGGAAAAAACCTTGGTAGGGGTAAGTCTTTTCCGTTATAAAATTTTACAGATTCCAAGGAGAAAGCGGAATGGAGCAAACATTGGTATTTGGATTAATTATTTGACCAAGATATTACTCGCTTAATATGTGATATGTAACTATATTAAAATATTATAAGTATAATAAGTATATTTTATATATTTATATATGTAAGTATATAAACATATATATATGTAATTTTGTTCCCAAGAAAAATTATAATCAAAATCAAAAAGAAAAACACTTATATAAAAAGAGGAAAAGGGTATCGATTCCTACCTCTGAATTCATCAATAACTATTGAAAGTAGTTATGTGTGATAAATTTACAAATCAATATTTTATATTTAATCTTATGTATGTATTAATATAATTTCAGAAAATCCAGAGCATTTGAAATAAGTTATGATATTAGAAATTATTTCAATCAGAAAATTATACAGATCAATATTATAAATTATTTATTGAGACAAAGTATATATAAATGAATAAATATGTATACGTAATCGGGTATCAGACTAGACAATTGCGCTAAGTACATCATTATCAAACAAAGAAAATTTTAGAGTCATCTCACACGTCTCCGGAATGTCTAAAGTAAACATACCTCATACGCTTGAATCTAGGTCACGAGGCCGTCGAGAATGTTTACAAAGCTCAAATTGTTTACAAAATAAATCGGTCACTGGGACACTAGTTCGAGTACAGTAAAAAGAAAAAAAAAAATGACCTTGATTAATGGATATCGTACTTAGGTATTAACTTCTAGGAACGGGATAAAATTATTATATTGCGCAATTATTAGGAACAAAAAGAAAAAAAAATGACCTTGATTAGTGGATATCGTACTTAGGTATTAACTTCTAGGAACGGGATAAAATTATTATATTGCGCAATTATTAGGAACAAAAAGAAAAAAAAATTACCTTGATTAGTGGATATCGTACTTAGGTATTAACTTCTAGGAACGGGATAAAATTATTATATTGCGCAATTATTAGGAACAAAAAGAAAAAAAAAAAAAAATGACCTTGATTAGTGGATATCGTACTTAGGTATTAACTTCTAGGAACGGGATAAAATTATTATATTGCGCAATTATTAGGAACAAAAAGAAAAAAAAAATGACCTTGATTAGTGGATATCGTACTTAGGTATTAACTTCTAGGAACGGGATAAAATTATTATATTGCGCAATTATTAGGAACAAAAAGAAAAAAAAATTTAAACACTAATTTTAATTTGAACGTAAAGAGGTATCTACAGACCTAAGCAATCGAAAATTAACAGATTTATTATAGCAGTTCGAAAGGGTGTATTGAAGATTTACATGAAACAGTTGATAAATCACGGGATAGTAAAAAGGGGTGTATTGAAGATTTACATGAAACATTTGATAAATCACGGGATAGTTCAAAAAGGTGTGTTGAAGATTTACATGAAGCATTTGATAAATCACGGGATAGTTCAAAAGGGTGTATTGAAGGCTTAGATGAAACATTTGATAAATCACGGGATAGCTTAATAAGGGGTAATGAAGGCTTAGATGAAGCAGTTGAAAAATCACGGGATAGCTTAATAAGGGGTAATGAAGGCTTAGATGAAGCAGTTGAAAAATCACGGGATAGCTTAATAAGGGGTAATGAGGATTTACATGATTCAATTGAGAATCACGGGATAGCAAGAATTTATCAAAAGTTGAACATTGGAGGGGAGGGAAAGAAAAGAAAAAAAAAATACAGTTCAACCAACAGAAGGCAGTGTTCGCTTCTGTAACAAGGACCATTAATCAAACCATAGAGATGGCGGATCTCTCAAACAAAACCGTCAACAAAACCAAACAAAAGCTTGGAGTTATGGCGAATCTCCAGAACACATCGCCAGATAAGATCTTATTGTACTAGTATATATTTATATTTCACACTATTCTTACGTATATATTCGGTATCAATCTGAAAATTTCGCAGAATTTGATGGGCGAGATCCGAGCTCGGGATGCGTTGCAAGTAGTTTCGTATTGCGAGTTATAAACCTTCCCAAAACGTATGTTTACATATATATCTTTTTATGTACTGTTCATTGAATGAAACGAACTCACTTACAATTAGTGCTTTAGGCCTGTCGGGTCACTCTCGTCTCATTTCTTGAACGTGGAGGGAGGATTCACGACCCGTAACTCCACACAAACCCGTGAGTATATGATTGCATATAGGACGAAACCGGTTCGCCCTAAGTAAATAGTAAACTTTGGAGGAGTAGGAATTTGGAGGTATCTGGGCTTGGGGGAAGACCTGAAGGCAGTGCATGATGGCGAAGGAAGGTCAATTGGGACGCGATAACTTAGGTATCAATCAATTGAACCGTGCCAAAAGACTGTGCGAATTTTGGGTTGACTTCTGATCACCCTGCTTACTTGATGGAGGCAGGAGCCAAATTTTGCCAGAAAAAGGGTTATTCTGAGTTCGTCAAATATGCAATTAACAAATTACATTAACCTACTAAATCCATCTTTATATGTACCTTATAGCAGCTGAATCTAAACGGAGAGGCGCCCAGCAGATACGAGATACAATCATAATCAAATTTACTAACATTTAACCATTTGAGTTATATTTAATTATCTGTTCAATTAGTCATGTGTAGTTTCGATTAGTATTGCTTATTCATGAATTCATTAGGATGTAGGGAATCATAATAAACGTCAAAGGGAAGTTAGTTCATTTAGAGAAATTACTTAAGGTTAAATTTGCAAGAGAGAGACCAATACAGTTTGAAATTCAACACTCTGTTTAGAATCAAGAGGGTTACCACAAATTTAAAGTAATTAAAGTCCTATATCATAAATCAAAAAAATTACACAACGTTTGATGGAGTTTAATTACAACCTAAATACGAAAATATTTACGTTCAAAGTCGTAAATAACGTATTTATTAGTTAAGTACATATATCGCTAAAGGTATGTAGTACAAGGGAGCTTTAAGTAGCTTTCTGTAGTTATCAGAGGAAATAAGGGTCCAAATTTATAAAGGCTTGTGTGACGTAGGGGAGGAATTTTCCATCCCTACCACACATATGCAAAGCCTTAAGAATTTAAATATCGATCAGAGCCAAGAGAAAAGGCGAGAATATTACAACTGTCTTGCCGATGAAAGGAGAGTTAAATAAGTATGAAAAGACGAAACATTACGACTGGTGCCAAGTGCCCAGGAGTAAATAAAATAAAGACAAATATAAGAGAGTAGAAAAGACAGTACATCACAGTACGGCACCTCCTAACGGTATATCCTCAAACTCTAAACGAGTTACAAGACCTATGCAAATGTTGTCCTTAGATTTGGTAGGTCCTTTACCTAGAAGCTACTCCGGTTTCACAGTAATTTTGTCATGTGTAGACGTCTTTACTAAATATACTTGGCTATTTCCGCTGCGCAACGGCTCCGCGAAAAGCATCGTAAAAAATTTAGAAGAGATCGTCTTCCTTGTTCATGGAGTACCGCGTACTGTAGTCTGCAATAATGGCCGGCAATTCATCGCGAAGGAATTCAAAGAATTACTGCTTAACTATAATGTCCCACAACCTTTTTACAACTCCCCGTATACTCCTCAAAATAATGTCGTTGAGCGTTATAATCAAACGTTGGGGACAGCGCTATCTATTTTAGTTGAATCGGATTACAGGAATTGGTCTAAGTTTCTTCCTCAAGTTCAATCGGCTATGAACAATACTGTCAACTGCGCTACAGGATATAGTCCGTTCTTTTTGATGCATGGTAGGGAGCAGATAATTGATGGAGATCTCCACCGTAATACACTAGCAGATGGAGATACCAATTTGCGGAATGGTGTCCAACCTGAAGCTTATGCTCAAAGGTTAGATAATTTATCGACAGTGTATGAACAAGTCTCAGATGCACTTCTTAAAGCCTACCAAAAAGGGAGCTAACCACTACAACCTACGTAGAAAACACGTTACTTACCAGGTCGGGGATGTGGTTTGGCGTAAAAACTTCGTCCAATCAAATGCATTGAATTACTTTGCACATAAATTAGCTCCTCGCTTTGTCAAAAATATTGTTGTGAGAAAGAAATCAGATCTAATTTATACACTCGCAGACATGAATGGTAAGGAAACCGGTGACTTTCATGTGAAAGACATCGTGAAATCGGACTATATTCGTATATAGTCAAATTATCCTCAGTACCTTGTTGGGTCTGGCCATCCTTGCAAGGGCTGACAACGTTAACTAAGTATTCTATACTTGACCATTCAATTCGACTTGATCAATCGAATTGTTGTGGCCAGTATTTTGTCAATAAGTCAAATTTTAATAAATACTTCAAATAGTATGCCTCATAACCACTGGAACGATTTCGGTCGAAAAATCGACCACTTTTATTTTTCTGCGATTGAAATCGGTCGAAAAATCGACAGATTTTTCTACCATTCGTAAAATATTTATTATAATTATTTAAAACCTTTCCATGGCCAGCTATTTGTTTGATCGAATAGCTGATAAAATATTCTTTATGTCTATGACCTTATCGGTTGTCTTTGAAGTGTTATTCAATGAGTTTTCGCGGTTTTCTAAGGCGTCCTGTCAAAAAACAAAATAAAACTTTCGACTATTTCGACGAATTATGGTCTCTACCTAAAATGCCGTAAGTAATTCATTTATTGGATTTTTAACGCATAATTATATATCTGTGTTATCATGATTGAATTATCTATCTGTGAAATGCGTTTTTAATTCGTTTGTTCCTAATATATTGTTTTGCTGGATGTTTTTGTGTAAAAATGCGTCGACTGAAGACGTCATCTGTTTTTGATTTACAATAATTTCATAAATACTGCACTCGCGCATTTGAAATATAGTTATTCAATCAGAGTGATTCATAACAAAGAGATAAATATAAGTTTTATTTGAATTGGTTCATTATTAATACAGATATTTGCTGTCCAATTATTTCAAGTCATATGTCAAAAAGTCTGACTTTTTTAGATGTAAAATGGTGTAAAGCCTTCGTCGCACAATAAAAATTTGGTTATTTAGTTGTATAATTAATTAATTTGTTTACTTTTACCAAATTTGTGCAGAAACAGCTATCGTCCAGGGAGAGGGAGCACTCCACGACCCAGGTTTAAATAATTTTTTTTAAATTTTATATTACTGCAATATTTAACAAAATTTAAACATTTAAGTACTTACCTACATCAAGTGTTTTCAATTTAAAATATATAGAGTGGTGCTGACTGCAAGAGTTGGCAGAGGAAGAGGGAGAGGTGGGGTACGAGCTGCAGATGGAGTACCAGCTGGTGCCGGACTACCTGCACGTAGACGTGGGAGTCAACGCAGAGCTGCAATTGCAGCCTCGTCTGGAGTGTTAGTATTTTTTAATGTTTTTTTATGAAAGTACTTTGCTGTGGCCGTTGAATTCATCATATATTTGTATTTATTTAAACGGTGACCCTGCTTTGCTACTGGTGCGAGAGGATCGCGTCAAGGCCCTAAAGGCTGTTAGGGCCCTGCCTGCTTCCTTCGAGCGGGGTATTGTATGAAAATATTGACTATTTTATAACAATCGCGGTCAAGTACTGTGCTTTCCGAAATTTTACTTGTCTATGGTTTTTTTGACAGCCAAATATTCTCCGTTTTAACGAACCACTTTTCGTTGTGGCCCGCCTGGGCACGGACCGGAACGAGACGTCGCGCGTCGGGGCCATTTTTGTTGATTAAAATGTGAACATTGTCGAGCGTAATCTAATGTTACTTTCAATTTAATAAAGTATCCGAGACTGGATCTTAAACGAATGTATTCGTGAGTTCGGATTGAGTTTACGGGAAGGTGCGTGACGCAGAATCCTGGCCGGTACCATAAATACGCGGATGGAAGCTCCCGATGCAATGAGGGGGTCGATTTGGTAATCGGATCTGAATAATGCCATCCTTGCTCACCTCGTACGTGTTGGCCGATAGAAAGAAGTAACTTTAAAGGCCTAGCCGGTCGGTTAACGTATTTGGGGTAATGCCCGAATTTTTGTGGAATTTACCCGCCACGCGCAAGTATAACCGCGCCTGGGATCGAGCGGACGACAATCAGACGACACCAGCGGAGTCCTCGAGACCGATCGGAGGACGTCGTAGCGCACACGCCTTTGCTGGATTGAGGGCCAGCACGCCTTCGGCGGATGCAGCCGTGGATCCCGGGGAGAAGGCATCTCCGTTCAACAACAGCTCAACTACGCGTTAGTTAGGTTAGCTTAGTTATCAAACTGTCTGGGGGTAAATCGATTCCATATTACCATCTGTATGCTTGTCTTATTTAAATAGAACTTCAATCGTATCTGCAAACTATGTTTAATTTCACATATCTCCTCATCCTCACGTAATTGCGGTGGTAACACCATATGCCCACTCTTGGGAAAGGTTTCTTATGCCTATCGCAGTGACAGTATACCTCGTCATTGACAAGGTTTGGCGTCCCAGTTTCCGATAGGAAACAAAGCTGTTCACTGTAATGTTTTCCTATTTAATGCACCCACTTCATAAGCGGTGTAATCTACACATAGTATAATCTGTACACATAGTATAGTACATCGCGGTAATGATTACCTATTTAATACACCCACTTCATAAGCGGTGTAACAGTTACTAACCACACAGCATGCCCAAGAACGGCATAGCATAATCTTGAATGTCGCGTATCGTCCTGAGCAGTTTAAGATCGTCAGCAAACAGCAAGCAAGTGGTACTTTGGATGCATTCTTGAATATCATCAATTAATATCAAGGCACACGTACAGGCTGCTCCTTAGTGGGTTCTCACATTATTGTTATGATTTTTCAAAATATGTAAATATAAATTGTAAAATATGGGAAAAATAAAGGAATAAAAAAAATATATAAATATATATATTTATCTCTTCACGTACTTTGTTGATATTGCGCGACGGTACACCAGTTTTTTGTTGATCCGTTTGAGTTTGTTGATCTATCCGGATTTGTGGATCCGTTACCGAAGCTGGCATACATATCTTGATCCATGTGGATCAACTTTTGTCTTCGAGATTTACCTGTAAGCCACGCCCATTTTTCGGTGTCATATACATTTTACACGATTTTATTTGTTGATCCATATATGTATATATGGATGGTGCCGGTCTGTCGAACCTTTCTGCTCCTTTTAGTAGGGTAGGTACGTTCTTATTTTATGTATTTTTGGTTTAGATTTAATTTGGATTTTGGTTTTGAATTTGATTTTTATTTTGAATTTGATTTTGATTTTGATTTTGACCGCCAACAAAGATGCGCTTCGGTCGTACTTTTCAGCTTATTTTTGTAGGTACCTGTAAGTTCTATGAAGAAATAGTTACCTAAAGAGGATAGACTGCCTAATAATTTCGTCTTGGTACTTAACGCTTGAAAACTGTTTTTATATGCGACATTCTATGAGCGGACTAGGTAAAGGGGTTTTTTTTATTGCTACTCAGTTGGGCAACTTCGTGAGACGGATTAAGGTAGGGTACAAAGACTCGATTGAAATTAATATAGAATATAATAAGCTATTATAGAATAGACTAACCTATTACTTAAGGTGACGTATGATAGAGGTGGTTATCCAATAAATGGTTTCCGGGGCAGCGGTACCCGCCTCCCAATCTGTAAGTCAAAATTAAATGGTTCGCTAAGTTTGGTGACTTAGCCGGGGTGCCCGGGTTCATGCGTCACCCACGGCATCAGAAGACCAAGACCTAGTTTACGCCTCTAGCGGTGATACCTTCTAGGAATTGATAGGGCTGAACGCTGAACCGCTGAACCTGGGCGGCTGGAAACGTCAGATTCATACATTACGAACCTCACTTCTATGGATATTATTGCAGCAGCGGTGCAGCTTGCGTGTTTTGAATTAGGCAAAAAAACTATAAATTAGAAGCATTACATGCACACAATACATACAATACTTTGAGCGACGTTACATATTAATTCTCTACAGAAGTGTTTTTAAGGGAATAAGAGGGAATTACGATAACGAACCAAGACGTCATACATTCAAGTTCCCAAATGATGTTATATTACGTAATAAATGGGATAAGTCTAATCGTCGGTATTTCATTCCAACTAAATATTCAACGCTAAGTGAAAAGTGCTTATTTTTTTATTGCAAATACAGGATTCAACTTTGAACATAACCTCAATGTAAATGTACATATATAAAAATCGATTGTAATGTGGTGTTTCCACATTTTTATTCATATTATTTTGATTCTAAAATGTGTTTGCCTAATTTAATGTTGTTAGCTCATAACGTTGTCTAATTTAATAAATTGAATCATTTTTGACAGTTTTTTGGTGTAATGAAAGACGACACCATGAAAAAATGTAACGTTTCAAAGTGCCTAGATATTTAATAAACGGCTAAATAACACCATTTTGTAGGGGGGGTGCTGTACAATTGAAATCTATTTTACCGTGCATTGTGAAAATGTACCTGCATTATATAACAAGAACAATTGAATGCATATTGATTGTTGAAAAGGGATTCTGTAACATTGATGATAGATGAAATTCACATAAAGCCATATTTAGATTAGGGAACGTACCCATACTACGTGACCAACTTTTTGCAATTTTTAACACCCCCCCCCCCCCCCCCCCCCTGGTGACCAAAAACCTAAGCAACCCGTCGCTCATTTGTACCAAGCGTAGTATTTTAAAGACCCCCCCCCCTAAACAGGTCACGTAGTACGGGTACGTTCCCTTACAGCGGAGGCAGCATTTTGGGATCTGCATTTGGTCGTATACAGATTGACATTGTTGATTGACAGATTGACATTGTGAACTTGAGAATGTACCCCAGGCCTGTACCAGTTCAAATAAGCAACCAAATTTCTCTTTTTCTGGATTACATAAAACATTTACTGAGAAAGATTTCCAGCAAGCAGAAGACAGTCTGCCTGTTCTTACATATCTCGTAGGTTATTGTGCCCGAACCGTTTTAAAGAAACTTAAATGTACAACATGTTCCAATTCCATCACTGTTGATAAAATCTTAAACACAAATTGTAGTTACTCTTTAATAAGGAATATGGATCGAGGTGGTTTATGATGTCCTCACCCTGACATCGTCAATGCCCTCATTCATAACTATGTCACCGTACAAAAACTTTTATCAACCAAACTAGAAAAAATGTTTTTAGATTACAATAACCAGCGTGAATTAGTATCACAATTAATAATTGACGCTATCAATGATACAGATTTCAATTGTCCCACTGGACATTCATAGAATATTATTTTGCAACATTTAATCAGATCATCTACAAATTCATTGTTAAATAATTATGTTAAAAGAAGAAATGATACTACCAAAAAAATTATGAAAAGTCGTAAAATCTACACAGTAAAAAAAAATATTCTTGACTGATTGATATACCCACATACACCATTCCCTCATGACCATTCAACATTTCAAAACAATATACACATAAAGGCGGGTACAGATTGCTGTAACGTAACATGCAATGTAACATGAAAGGAACATTTCATAAGTGTGGACGCAGCGCGCGCACGAACCGAGCATGTACCTACTCGCAGCTATTCCCGGCATGCGCGCAGTGAACATAGCTCAGTCTGCCGAGAACAAGTTCTCCATTGTTCGTATCATTGTCATCTGCCGTATAGACACAAACAACCAGTCCACACTAATCCCCCCATTACACGTATCAATCCTAGCATCAATATTATATCGCGATCCGAAAATATCGCAACCGGCTCACAAGGTGAGCCATTACACGTGTCAATATTATTGACGTCAGTATCGATGCGAATCCTTGCGGGACGGACGCGTTTTAAGTGATGGATCCGAAACAAAAAGAAACCGCAAACGGTGGGTGAAGGACTGGCTTCTCAAAAAAGAAAAATTCTCACACTTGAATTTAATGGATGAAATTTTGCTGAGTGATCCACACGATTATAAAAAATATTTTAGAATGAGTAATGATAATTTTAATAAATTGTTAGATATGGTTAGTCCATATATTTTGAAACAAAATACAGCCATGAGAGCTTCGATCATGCCAATAGAAAAATTAGCTGTAACTCTATAGTGTACTTGTGAACATGAAATATTTCCGGTGTCGCTCTTTTTTGTTTTAAGCGTTGGAGAGGGGGGGGGGGGGGGGTCACTGGTAGTCTTCATTGAAAAACTGTTTTCATAAAATTCAAAATTATGACATTATTATGGGCTAGTTGCTTTACAAAACTGAATAACAGAACGTGAATAGAACTTTCATTGAACTTGAAAAATAATTTCGAAATTTATTTATTTATTTATTTAAACGCCATAAAATGGCTTTTACAATCAAGAGATATATGATGCATTGGTACACAGTAGTATAATAATAACAAAATTAAAAAGGTTTAACATATTTAAATAATATAATAATACTAGGTATAAGACCTGACATAAAACAATGTGATGTTTGCAAGGTATGTCTTCCCTCGTAATGTTTGGTTTTATAATAACCATCGTTTCTTTTATTTCCTCCAAGGCCCTTTTTCTCTTAACAACATTTTTATAGTTCTTATGACGTGTGTTCCATAATATGTCACGCATCTCATACGCCTCGATGAATGCCGCTAACTCATTTCGCGGCGGAACTGGAGATGGCGGAACATCGCTGTCCGACATAATAACAGGCAAAAAGGGACCACTGCTCTCCATGGTGCACACGGAATACTGAGGTATTGATGCGGCGAGCCATTACACGCATCAAACCGCGCATCAATATCCCCACCACTTACGGCCACGCCCCAATACTTTACGGCCACGCCCCAATACTGATGTGACCGATCCAGATTTCTAGATGCGTTGCGATATTATTGATGATGCGTCAATATTTGCCATTACACGCATCAAACCTCGCATCAATACTCGAGTACTGATGCGAGGATTGATACGTGTAATGGGGGGATAACGCTCCGCACACACTGCGCGCCCCTTTGTATTCGGCGGAAGCTTTGTGGATTGCGGCGCCCACGTGTTGAAATGCTCTGTTTGCTCGCGGAGTGTGCGCGGTTCGTGCGCGCTAGGCGTCCGCACTATGGAAATTCTGTTACATTGCATGATACATTGCGGCAATGTGGACGGCAAATTCTTACATTGCGTGTTACGTTACAGCAATCTATACCCGTCTTAATACTTATAATACTTTAGTTGTTATTATTTTCAGGTGCACATTCTACAGCAGCCAGTCTCCAGCCTCCAGAGACTGCAGCAGACTGGTCTGAAATCTCAACTGCCGGCAATCATATCCACCAACTACACAACATTTATATTATACATATTCCAACGCATATCATTATAATCAAATTTCATTATTAAATATAATCAATTATTAATTTTGTTTATATTTTGTTTATTCTTTAGGGCCAGTTGTTTCGCAGAATTTGAACAATTCATCAAATTTCAAAGTTAATTTTCAAGTTCTGTTGAGGTTCTACTCAAGTTCTATTATTATTTCAGCTATGTGGAACAACTTGCCCATATTGATTAAATAACAGAACTTAAATGGAACTTACACAGAATTTTTTAAAAATATGAGCAAACAATCCTAAATCTCTTCTACCAGTAAGTGGTGGTAATCAAAATGAGAGTACACAAAAGATAATAAAAGCAACAAATTAAAAATACTTACATTCTTATACTTACAAAATCTTACCATTTGTAGTATGCTGTGAGACTGAAGGGGTTACGGAGAGAGAGGAAATGGGAAAGAAGAATGTTTGTTCCATAATAATTCATAGAGAAGTGTAGTTTTTATACAAGATACATTTAATTAATAATTTATTATAAATGACGTATCATCTAAATTACAAATTTTAACGAACAAACGTCGAATCTCAAATGACTAAATATTAAGTGGGTAAAATAATTACAGATTATAATACCATACATGAGTACAAAACTTAAAGCAGTTTGTGGACTGGTCAAAGTTCAATCTTTCAATCTCTACATATTATAAATTAAAGTCCTCCGCGTCGTCTGTCTGTCTGTTCGCGATAAACTTAAAAACTACTGAACGGATTTTCATGCGGTTTTCACCAGTAGATAAAGTGTTTCATGAGTAAGGTTTAATTTATAATTTGTCAAGGATTTGTGTAAATTGGTTGAAACATATCAATAATTGTTAGAAGTGTCAGAAAATGTCAAGCCGCCTGGTAGCTTTCATCGAAAACACTGCCTAATCCCTTTAATTTATAACAAAACAATGCATGGTGGGATATTCCTTTTTTATAGATCTACAAAAAAGTCTGTGTTGGCATATGTCTATCTTTTACGGATAGCTTACTATACCCATTCTTCTTAAAAAAATGGTCACGTACAATGCGGTAATTGGAAAGTTATTTAGACGGATACAGTATTAATCCTTATTAACTTAAATATGTTAGTTACCTGAAGCATTTCATGCACATTTATAATCTTTCGCATCAATATTATCAATTATCTGTAATAAAGTATAATAATGAAATATATTTATCGTACTGTTCAGGTTGTGGTGCAGTTTGAATTGCATGGTTTAAATCATAAATATTGTCATCATCAAATTCCACTAATAATAATAATAATATGATGATTATTTATTTATTTTATATATTGATTCCAGGATGTGGGGAGGATAGTGCAATCCCACACGTCCCATATAGTAATACATATTTATATATTTACACAGTAAAGAAATATGAACGTAAATAGAAAATAAAAATAATAGTTTTATTTTTAATTTTTAACTTTATAAGTAAAACCTCAAATTGTAATATTTAAATAAATGAAGACAATATAAGCGAAACTCAATCGAAAATCTGGAAACAGAAAAATTAGAAAAACATATTGACACCTCTGGGACTCGAACCCAGGACCTCTTGCTTTACGGGCAAACGCGCTAACCACTGCGCCACGGCACAGTGGTTAGCGCGTTTGCCCGTAAAGCAAGAGGTCCTGGGTTCGAGTCCCAGAGGTGTCAATATGTTTTTCTAATTTTTCTGTTTCCAGATTTTCGATTGAGTTTCGCTTATATTGTCTTCATTTATTTAAAAATAATAGTAATAAAAATTAATAATAACAAAAGTAAATAGTCAATTATTATGCAGGGCGTGATCTTGAGTGCGCTCGGGCTCATCGCTCACTCAGGAGTGGAGCTTGGTGCTGGAAGTCTGCGGTCACCAACGTGTTGTCGGAGGCCATTAGCCGCATCCTGGCTCCAGTGACCCGGTGTCTCATCAGACTGGCGAATCCTCTCTCTCTGGTTTCAATCCTGGGATTGGTTTGCAGCAATTTCATCTATTCGTTTCTTCCACTCTTCCCTGTCTTGTGCGGCTCTTTTGAATTCTGTATATGATAAGCAGCGCACGTCCACCAGCAGGTCCTCCAGGTACTCTCGGCGTGGGCGTCCCCTAGCGTTTGTCCCCTCGGTCATACCCTCCATTATGGCATGCAAGAGGCCTTCTTGTCTTATTGCATGGCCGATCCATCTTGCGCGCCTTTCGGACAAGGTCCTGAGCAGGTGCCTTCCTCCTTCGATTCTTTGGAGAACCTCCTCATTTGTGATGTGGTCTCTCCAGGAAATTCCTAGTAGTCTTCTATAGGACCACATCTCAAAAGCCTCTAGCCTCCGTTTATCTCTTTCGGATAAGCACCATGTTTCGCAGCCGTACATCAAGATACTCCATACATAGGTCTTGATGAGGAGTATTCTCAGTTTCAGGTCTATATTATTCGATTCTATTATTTTCGACATTTTATTGAATGCAAGCCTAGCCTGGTGTATACGGCTGTCGACCTCGCTCTTAGACCGACCGTCCCATGTTATTTTGCTCCCGAGGTACACAAACTCCTTGGTGTTCTTTAGTGGAACTCCTGACATCTCTACTCTCATCTGATGTTGCATTCGGCCTACAGTCAGCAGCTTTGTTTTGTCTTTATTTATCCTCATGTTGTAATTATTTTGAAGAATGCTTTGCATGGTTGTTAAGGCCTCTTGCAGTTCTTCTTCGCTTTCAGCAACCAAAGCAATATCGTCAGCAAACCTTATCATATCCACCTTTTGCCCGTGTATCTTTACACCTTTTCTGTGACTCATTCTCTCCCTCAAGTCATCAATCGCACTTTGTATATATGCGTTAAAAAGAACAGGTGACAGAGAGCATCCCTGTCTCACCCCTTGTCTTATACTGGCTTCTTTTGTATCATTGTCACATCTAATTATAGCGGCCTCATTCTTGTATAGCGCCTGGATTATTCGTCTATCTCTATATTTGATGTCAATTCTCTTCAGAATCTCGAAGAGTCTTTTCCATTCTACTTTGTCGAAAGCCTTCTCCAGGTCTATGAATGCGATGAATGTGTTTTGGTTTCTTTTTAATCTTTTTTCTAGTAGTAATCGTAGCGACAATATTGCTTCTCTGGTTCCTACACCTCTTCTAAAGCCAAACTGGTCTCCGGAAAGGATGTTCTCTACTTTTGGTTCGATTCTTTTTAGAATGATATTAGTCAATATTTTTGAGGCATGGGATATAAGGCTAAGAGTTCTGTGTTGTTCACATTTCGTCGTGCCCACCTTCTTTGGTAATGCGACAATTAGGCATTTCTCGAAATCCTCTGGTATCTTTCCAGTCTTATACATTGTCTGTATCATTTTAAACAGGGCATCTATAGTTCCTTTTCCTGCTGGCTTAATTAGTTCAGCCGGAACGTCATCGATTCCGGGTGCTTTCCCGTTTTTGAGATTTTTCAGTGCGAGGTCAAACTCTTCTCTAGTGATTGGATCTCCCAAATCATCTGCGTCTACCTCATTTTCTCTTTCTATCAATGTTTCGTTGTCATTATTTCCCTTTCCATTGTACAGCATTTCGAGATATCTTTTCCATCTCTCTCCTATTTGGTGATTTTCGAAAAGTATTTTGCCGTCTTCTCCTTCTATTGCATTACCCTTTCCAACTCTCATCCCAAAGAAGTCTTTCACCGCAGCGTGAGCTCTTTCTACATTTCCTCTCTTTAGGTCGTCATTTATCTCATCGCATTTATTCTGGTAGAATGTTTCTTTGGCTATTCTTGATTCTCTATTTATTTGGTTTCTCAGCACTTTGTATTTCTCTTGTGATTCAGCTCTTTTATCATTTTTGAGCTCTCTTCTATCCATTATCATATTTAAGATTTCATCGGTTATCCATTCCTTCCGTGCTTGGGGTTTTTCCTTGCCTATAGTTTCCTCTGCCGTAGTTATAATCTTCGTCTTTATCACTTTCCAGATCGCATTCACGTTCTCCTCTTCCATTAGGTTGCACTCTTGCGTCTTTTCCCTAAAACTGTCGCTAATCTCTTTTATTTTTAATACTTTTGTATCCCATTTGAGATTTTTTCTCTTTTTTAATTTTTTCAGTTTTAGAAGGCTTTTGGCCATTACCATATTATGGTCACTATCTATATCTGGACCGGAATAGCTTCTACAGTCTTTTATTTGGTTTTTAAATCTATGTCTAACCATTATATAGTCTATTTGCAGTCTTTGTCTGTCTCCAGGGGATTTCCAGGTGTATCGCTGTCTTGGGTGGTGTTGGAAACAAGTGTTTGCTATCACTAGTTTGTGTTTTTCGCAGAATTCTGTCAATCTGTTTCCTCTGTCGTTTCTTGCACCCAACCCAAAGGGCCCAATGCAAGTTCCTTCACGTCCTTCTCCTACAACAGCATTCCAATCTCCTAGGAGAATCAGATTTTCACCTGCTTTTATCTCTAATATAAGTTTATCTAGCGAACTGTATACCTCCTCCACTTCTTCTTCGCTATGACTAGATGTTGGCATATATACTTGGATAATTACAGTGTCTACAGGCTTAGTTTCTATTTTGACTAGAATAATTCTTCCGCTATATTGCACATATCCCTTAACCCGTCTTCCCCACTCCTTGCACAGCACAACGCCTACTCCCCCTTGGCCAGGTTTATCCTTTATGCATCCTGTGTGGATAATTCTGTAGTTGCCACTCCAGAAGTCTCCGCAATTGGGCCATCTCATCTCTGCTATACCTAGGGCATTCAAATTTACGTTTTGCATCTCAGCTTTCAGATTATCCAGTTTGCTGTTTTGCAGTAATGTGCGGACATTCCACGTTGCCCATCTCGCTATTTGGTTCTTTGTATTTGACTTTTGTTTCGCTATTGACTTTGTGTTTCTAGCATCTCGAGCAGTCCCCACCCGGAGATCCGAACGGGGGACTATTTTACCTCCGGAGAATTTTACTTGAGATTGGGTATTCATGTTTTGCTGGTTCTTGGGATGCCACTTGGACCTTTAATGTGGTAGTTTCCCGTTTCTTTCCACATCCTATGCCGTTGACCTCGAAGGTTCTTCCGCCTTTGGAGATTATTTACTTCTCCAGGACAAGAGGGTGCCCTAGACAACAGACGCCTGGTAGGGCGAAAGTTGGTGGTCAGCTTATTCCGGCCAACGCTCGGTCCCTGTCTATATTTGCCGATACGAGGTCGTTGCTCACTCCCCACCACGAGAAGGAAATAGATCAGGATTTTCCTTTCCTCAAACCTGAGACCAGAAGGCATTTCTCAGAGTTCTCCAGTACTTTCGGGGAGCATGGCTCCATGGCGAATCCATGGAGTCCTAATTCTGTGAACATTGTTGAAGCGCTGCTATACATTCTGAATCCAAATATGATTCTGCCCGCATCATTATATTGGATCCGGAGACGTTCCATTGAGCTTACTCGGTATTGACACCATGTTTCACACGTATACAGGCTAGTGCAGAATGCATTAAATAAGGTTTTTTTTAACATTATTACTGCATCGGAAAAATCTTCGGGCAATCATATTTGACAAAACACTGATACTTCTCCTCTGTCGTTTAATATCACCATCATCCGAGAGGTCTTCAGTGATGATGTGCCCCAAGTATACTAATATGTTTCATATATCCCAAGACGTGAAAACAACAATATATTAGAAAAGAGTCATTTATTTAGCAACTTTTCCTCTCCTTATATCCACAGACGATATTTAAATTAACAATAAATAGCATACTTCTCAGGATCTGGGTCAGTGTTTGTTTCTCGTTCATTAGCATTGTTGATAGATTCAGATGGTGTTCGTTGTGCATTTGAATTGTTAGACTTATGAGCACATTTTTCAATAACAATATTATTTTGAAGATCACAGCTCCTGGAAACATAACATAATTAATCTATTATATTTAGTTACAAGCTGTTCAAAAAGAATATTAGAGATTTCGAACAGTAAAATAAACTATCTATACTTCTGAATCATGTTTACTGTGGAAGTAAATAATGAATACTACGTACTTGTCATGAGGTTGTTCTTCAAAATAAAGACCATGTGTTTGTTTCTCAATTATTGTGAACTTCATACGTTGGGGACCTGTTGATAAATAATTATATCAGAGTAAGAACATGTTTGGTGTTTAATGATTAAATAACGCAAATATTCAGTAACGTTGTAAGAAAATGTATTAAAAACATACTTTTTTGAATGTGGGCCATCTATATTCACATCTTTGCCAGAATATGATTGTTTCTCACTCCTATTTGGACGAGTGTAAGTCCTGGAAATATATAATAACAACACATCAACACACTATATTATTTGATGTTAAACGTAGTTGAAATGAATAAAATCATTTACATTTATTGGAGACGTTACTAACCTTCCATATTTTCGACTGATTTCCTCATTATTATGACCAGTTTTTTCAGAAATAGGTGGATTGCAAATTTCATCCGATGAATTACATTGCGACGTTTCTTCAGCAATCATATTGTCGATTTCTTCTTTATTTATATATGATTTATGATGTCTGATCACAATAACTCACTCACACACTTTGTTATATAGCGGCCTCAGGCACCACTCTACGCCAGTGAGTTGCACCCCGCCCGCCCCCCGGGCACTTGTACCCCTTCTCACCTCGCCCAAACGGCCCACGCTCTGCACCGGCAACGCGCGGCATTCTCCACCGGGCTCTCCTAGCTGTAACCCGTGTCTGTCGCTGTGATAGTGTCCCCGCGCGGTTCGAGAACATTCCATAGAATTCACGGGGCCGAACGAGAGACACGCCCGTCCGCCGTGTTCGGTGGGACACGAGTTGACCGGCCCCGCTGCTGCGCTACCTGTTTGCGATGGGTTTCCTGTCGGGCATAGCCTGCCCTGCTCCCAGGCAAGCGCCCCCTGGAACGCCTGTCCAGCCGCCACCTGAGAGATGGCCTGAGCTTAGAGTCGCTGACTAGAGATTTTTGACACCAGGTGTACTTCTTCCTGATCTACCACGGACTTTCTTTGATTTTACTCTTTACCATTTTGCCAGGATGTACAGTTTTCTATTTTCTTTTCTTTTACTATGTTTTTTATGTTTTGCGCTTTACACTTTTACACCTGTACATATTTTTTCTGCTTTTGGTTATTTACTGCTTAAATTGATTGAAACGAAAAGAAGCTGGGTAAATTTAAAAAAGAATTATTTATATTTATTCTTGATAAACAAAATTGTTAAAAATTGAGATACTACCAGCACCTATGGGTTGCTTGAGCAAGCTCCCAGACGTTGATATTTCGAATGGTGCGAGGCTTGGCTGGACGCTGAGTGTTCGCAGCCTGTTTTAACTACCAAGTACATACTATGGAGGAAGCCATTTTTTTTGTAGATGCTTTCGAATGTCAAAATGTATAATCGTAGATTCTTTAAATGTGTGCAGGTTTTTATGTTATAAAAGTGCTAGCATCCCATTATTATTGCTTCTTCCCAACGCAAGTTTTAACAGTAAACAACTGCCAGTGTTTGGCCCGGTGTATTGACACCGTATTATAATACATTTATAACATGTCCAAGTGAAATAAACAGTGAAGTTTTTTGCAAGGATAATTATTTTATTTAAAAGGACCCCTATCAATTTTGAACATGGGCCTTACGATCCGGATTGCAATCAGAGGACTGCAATAATATAAAAAAACAAGAACCAGCTGCCAATTAATACAGATGACCAATATTACAATTACCGGAATCACAAAGATGAACAAAGGAAGACTGGATTCACATCGGAAATGAGATAAGTTTTTAGTGCCTTCCCACCCATACCCATTCTTTAACATCCATACAGAACTCATTCGTAGTTTTTTTAACAAGATTAATCCCATAAATATTGTATTGTAAAAAATAAAATCACTACCCACGTAAAGATTTTATGCAACTCATGATTTTCAATTAATGATTGAACATTAGGTTCTCAATTAATAATTGCCAGGAATATTGTCGTTGTTGTCTTTCAGGCGGGTAGCTTCTCAAATAAATAAATACGCATTGTCGGAACACATTTTATCAGGGATTAAGCTACGAAAAGGTATTTGTACACAAAATGGATAAGATCAAATCTTTAATAGCCAAGAGAGGCGTGATTAAGGGAAAATTGACGCGTTTCGCGGATTCTATAAACTCCTTGTCCGCGATTGAAATTAAACTGAGGTACGACCGAATAAAGCCATTGTTAGATCAATTCGAATCTATACAGGACGAAATTGAAATTTTATCGGATGAGGAACTGGAAAATTCTATTCAGCGCGAGACGTTTGAAAATCAATATTTTTCAGTCCTTGCTACTGCTAAAGGGGCGATGGACTCAATTAACGAGGGTAGAGTCGACATCAAACTCCCAACTCTCCAATTGAGGGAATTCGATGGGAATCAAAAAGATTGGGTAAATTTCGTTGAAACCTTTAAAACTTTGGTTCATAATAACAGTTCCTTGAGCAACGTCCAAAAATTCTTTTACTTACAATCTGCGCTGAAAGGGAACGCATTGAAAGTAATTAGTAATCTAGAAGTTTCGGAATTAAATTACCTATCGGCTTGGGAATTGTTGCACGACAGATTTGCGAATCTCAGGGCTACAGTACATAAACATATCCAAACTCTATTTCAATTAAAGGATATGAAACATGAAGAGCCTGTAGCATTAAGGTATTTAATTGATGAAACTAATGTCAATTTGAAAGCGTTACAAAACATCGGAGTTAAAGTAGATCATTGGGATCCTTTGATTATTTACATAATTTCAAATAAATTGGATATAGCTACCCGGAGAAATTGGGAACAATATACATTGCAAGGTGAATTACCTACATTAAAGGAATTCATAAAATGTTTATCTGCTAGGACACAAGTATTGGAGCTTATGAATGCTTCAGAGAAAAAATCTTCTAACCTACATAAAATGCAAATAGGCGACAATAATAACAAAAAAGATTCATCGGTATTCTTGGCAATAAAGGCAAACAACTGCATTTATTGTAATGATAAAGGTCATCAAATTTATTTTTGCAAAAAATTTCTAAAATTAAAATTACAGGATAGGATTGATGCTACGAAATCAATCCGGGCGTGTTTTAAATGTTTGAGGTTGGGTCATCAGGCACAGAGTTGCAAGACAAACCTAACCTGCAAAATTTGTGGCAAGTATAGCCACAATACTCTATTACACAAGGAGGTACCTCCGCCGGAGACCTCAAATATGGATGCTAATAACGAGGTTATAGTGTCGAATTTTTCTGCATCGGAAAAGGCAGAAAAAATAATATTATTGTCAACCGCCTACATAGGAATTGTGGGGGCCAACAATAAAATGTTTAAAGCTCGCGCCCTGATTGACTCTGGTGCGCAGAGTAATTTTATGAGAGCTGATCTTGCTAATAAATTAAATTTACCATGTGAATGGATAAACAAACCCGTGTCTGGGATCCATAATAATATCACACACATAAAAAAGAGAATTTCAGTGGAGATGACTTCGCTTAATACGGATTATAAACGCGAAATATCATGTCTGATTTTACAGGAAATTACAACCAATTTACCACAAGTGACAATGGCGAAAAAAGAGTTCAAAATACCACCAGGACTGGAGCTGGCAGACCCGAACTTCAATATAGCTGCACCCATCGACATCCTGTTGGGCGCGGAGAGCTTCTGGGAGATGCTAAACAACGATAGATTGAAACTCGAGTCAGGACCAACGCTTCAACGTACGCAACTGGGATGGATTGTGTCCGGTCCTATCAACGTGTACCCCAAACAAAGGCCTGTATCAGATTTTTGCAGTTTATCTATAAATAAGTTGAGTCATCAAATAGAAAAATTTTGGAAATTGGAAGAGATTAATTCCACTAAAATTCAAACTCAAGAAGAAAAGGCTTGCGAAGCCAATTTTGTAAGTACTCATACTAGAGAAGATGACGGTAGATATGTAGTAAGTTTACCGCGTCGGGCATGCATTGATCAGTTGGGAAACTCATTGCTCACTGCCGAAAAAAGATTTAAAAACATGGAAAGAAAATTTGTGTCACATCCCGAGTTAAAGACACAATATGTAAAATTCATGCGTGAATATGAAGAATTGGGACACATGGAGATGTGTGACCAGTCAAAAGGGGATCGTGACTCCTATTTTTTACCGCATCACGCTGTAGTGAAAGAATCCAGCACTACTACTAAAGTGAGAGTCGTTTTTGACGGCTCCGCCAAAACCTCAAATGGAATTTCCCTCAATGAAGCCTTGATGACAGGACCTGTTATACAAAAGGATCTATATAACCAACTATTGCATTTCAGGAAACATCAAATAGTCATGACTGCCGACATCGAGAAGATGTACCGCCAGATTAACATGTGTGAAGATGACCTGGACCTACAAAAGATAGTATGGCGCGAGTCGCCACAGGATGTGCTCAAGCATTATCGTCTGAAGACTGTGACTTATGGACTGGCACCTTCCTCCTTCTTAGCCACAAGATGCTTAAAGCAAATTGGTATGGATAATAATTTAATTTTTCCTAGAACTAGTCAGGTCATAGAAAATGACTTCTATATGGATGACTTGTTAACGGGAGCAGATGAGCTGGAATCCTGTAAAAAATTAAAAGAAGAATTAATCAGCATCTTGTCATCTGCGGGGATGACATTGAGGAAGTGGAGGTCCAATGCGTTGGAATTGTCAGCCGAGTCGGGCCAAGCTAAGTGTGCCGATTCAGGCGATTCCGACAAAATTATTACTGACAATCCAAAGACTGAGAAAATATTAGGATTAACATGGAACAATGAATCTGATTACTTTTCTTATGTAATAATGAAGCCATCAGGTCCAACCGAGAGCAAACGAGAGATATTGTCTTGCATCGCATCAACCTTCGATCCATTGGGACTCCTAGGGCCGATAATAGTCATAGCCAAATTGATAATGCAAAGGCTGTGGCAGTCCAAAGCAGCATGGGATGATCAGTTACCTAATGAAATATTAGCACCCTGGAGGACCTACCTGCAAGATTTAATTCAGCTAAATGTGTTGAAAATACCAAGAAAAATTATTTGCAAGCAAGCAAAAGAGCTACAGCTACACGGTTTTTGCGATTCGTCTGAGAAGGCTTTCGGAGCCTGTATCTATATGGTGTCAATGGACCACAGCGGTAAGTGGCATTCACACTTAATAACATCCAAATCAAGGGTAGCACCATTGAAGTCTATTTCACTGCCTAAGTTGGAGCTATGTAGTGCTGTACTACTGGCAAAATTAATGAAAACTATAAAACAAGCATTAAATATAATGAAGATCAACACATATTATTGGTGTGACTCTACGATAGCGCTGTGTTGGCTGAAAGGTCAACCTACTCGTTGGAGCACTTTCGTGGCTAATCGAGTAGCCGAAATACAAGAACTGAGTGATCCAGATCAATGGAGACACGTATCATCATCCGACAATGCAGCGGATATACTTTCAAGAGGAGCTACGGCGGATAAACTGATAAATTCTACAATATGGTGGAATGGACCCAATTGGTTGACCGACGGAGTCAACGATTGGCCTATATCGAACATTTCCTGTTCAAACCCTCCGGAGCTCAAGAGTAAAAATATTCTTTTATCTACTGATATTCAAGAATGGGAAATATTTGGAAAATTTTCCTCATTTATCAAATTGAAAAGGGTTACAGCATATGTACTGCGGTTTGTGAATAACTGCAGAAATATTAAAAGTAAAATTTCAGGTAATTTAAGTGTAGCTGAACTAGAAGCAAGTTTGAATTGTCTACTGAAATCAGCTCAGGCACATGCCTTTCAAAAGGAGTTGAAGACATTAAAAAACCAGGGAAATGTCAACAAAAATAGTAACTTAAAATCTCTTCATCCCTTTTTATGTGATGGTCTTATATATGTGGGCGGTAGATTAAGTTTAGCTACACACCTATCGTACCAACAAAGACATCCAATTATATTGCCAGCTAAACATAAGCTAACCGAATTGATTATACGTCACTATCATTATGTAAACTTACACGCAGGACCTCAAGCGCTATTAGCTGAAATAAGATTAAGGTTTTGGCCTATTTTTGGGAAAAATACTGTTAAAAAGATATTACATAAGTGTATTGTGTGTTTTAGGTGTAATCCTCGTATTGGTAACCAGATCATGGGAAGCTTACCGAGCGAAAGAATCACACCGAGCCGACCTTTTGCTATCACGGGAGTCGATTTTGCTGGACCGATTCCAACCAAAAGTGGGCCACTGAGGAGAGCTCCACTCGTGAAATCGTATTTATGTATTTTTGTTTGTTTTTCCACAAAGGCGGTTCATTTGGAATTAGTTTCGGATTTATCTAGCAATGCTTTTTTGAACAGTTTAAAGAGATTTATATCCCGTAGGGGAGAACCTGATAAGATCTTTTCCGATAACGCTAGCAACTTTCGGGGGGCCAGTAATAGGCTCAAGGAGCTGTATACCAGTTTGAGAGAGAACAACGACAAGATTCAAAATTATTTAGCTAACAGAGGTATTGAGTGGAGGTTCATAACCCCTCGAGCCCCTAGTCAGGGAGGGCTGTGGGAAGCTGCGGTCAAGTCAGCAAAGTTTCATTTGTATAGAGTCACTAGTAATTCTGCTTTAACCTTTGAACTTTTGTATACCTTAATTTGTCAGATTGAGGCCTGTCTAAATTCCCGTCCATTGACTTCCTTGTCTGATGACATCCACGATTACCAACCCCTCACCCCAAACCATTTCCTCATAGGCACTAAATCCTCTATCATTCCGGAGAGAGATGTCCGAGCCATACCAGACAACAGGCTGACCCAATATCAGAGAATCCATGCGCTAATGTTATCCTTTTGGTATAGATGGAAGCGAGAGTACTTGATGGAGCTACAAAAAAGGACGAAATGGCAAACCAGTAATCAACGGGCACTGCAAAAGGATGATCTGGTTATTCTGAAGGAAGATAATTTACCTCCACCATTATGGAAAATGGCGCGAGTTATATCTACACATCCCGGCGCGGATGGTGTAGTGCGAGTGGTTACCCTGAAAACCCCTCAAGGAATCTTTGTCAGGCCTATCACAAAGATATGTCTAATGCCTCTGGACCCGGAAACTGAACCTGTGACGGACGCCCCGGACCCTTCCGTCAGTCCGGACTCCCCGGACGACCATGATGAAACTTTTTAGGGTGAAAATATTAAAAAAAGACCCTTTAAAGATACCAATCCCAGGAACAACATGACAACCAATAAATTGATGATTGATTGCACCCCGCGCTGTGGTGCTTATATCGTGGACTGCACCTGGAGAAGATCCTAACCAATGGACTTAAAAAAAAAAAAGACAATTGTGTTGTGTTGGGTTGGGTTTTATTATAATATTATTTTGTGTTGGGTTGTGTTCTATTATAATAGTATTTTGTGTTAAGTTATTATTTAAATATGTAAAAAAATTTTTTTTTGGTTAATTTAAGTTTATATAATTAGTTTAGGTTAATCACCTTAAAATTCAACTTGTGAATGTACATTTTTAAATAATAGTATAATAAGCAGTGCAGGATCATTTAGTTTTGGCTGCTAATTTATAATAGGTAAAATTATTTGTTAGTATTTGTACGGTATTTAGAGTTAGGATTTGTGTTTTTTTTTTGCTTTTGCTTTGATTGTCTTCCCCTGTTTTTGTTATGTTTTCTTGAAGGGTTCCTAAATCGGTATGGGCGATTTAGTAACCCCGAGGCGGAAGCTATGTTAAAAATTGAGATACTACCAGCACCTATGGGTTGCTTGAGCAAGCTCCCAGACGTTGATATTTCGAATGGTGCGAGGCTTGGCTGGACGCTGAGTGTTCGCAGCCTGTTTTAACTACCAAGTACATACTATGGAGGAAGCCATTTTTTTTGTAGATGCTTTCGAATGTCAAAATGTATAATCGTAGATTCTTTAAATGTGTGCAGGTTTTTATTTTATAAAAGTGCTAGCATCCCATTATTATTGCTTCTTCCCAACGCAAGTTTTAACAGTAAACAACTGCCAGTGTTTGGCCCGGTGTATTGACACCGTATTATAATACATTTATAACATGTCCAAGTGAAATAAACAGTGAAGTTTTTTGCAAGGATAATTATTTTATTTAAAAGGACCCCTATCAATTTTGAACAAAAATAATGAAATAGAATAGCGCTGTATTGAAATATTTATTTATCTTAATGTGTATAATTATTTCTAGTTAAATGAGTGAAAATGTAATTTTCTTTTAACTGGAATAAAAAAAATAAAAAAATATTTTGGGTTTTTATGCTTTCACAAATTTTCCTTTTCTTTTAGGCTTTATAAGCCTAGCGTAACTAAACGCTCAAGCTTTGTTATTTTATTTTAATTTTTACGATTACATTACCTTATGTTTTACTGCAACCCTCATGCTTTTGAATTATTTTTTTTGTTAGTTAATTGGTGAAATTTCACACCAAGCGATGACTCCTACACGCTTTTCTTTTATTTTTTCGTTTTTTTGGATTGGTTACTTGTATATTTTCTTCCAGTTACGTTTAAATTCGAGAACTGAACTCCGTTGTCTGTTATGTACTGTCCTCTTCCCCATTAAGGGGTAGGACTCTGGAGCGTGTCCCCCCCTATGTTTACTGGCTGACCCTACAGAACTGGTGGAGCTGCACCTGTCTTCCGCGCCACCCCCCGTGACATGAAGAGGCTGGAGAGAAGGCCGAACGGCGACCGAAAGCTGTTCGTCCCGCCTCCGGCGACCCGACGCTTTTCTCCCTAGGGTCTTCATGCTTGACTTCCATTTACTCTCGTCTAGGCACCACCTGTTAGCTGGCTTACGGACGACACCGCCGGTTGTCGGGAGGCCGGACATTCATTCTTCTTCACTGTCTCGGGGACTGCCGGTTGACAGAGTGTGGCAATACCATTTACAATTTGGTAGGCGGGTATGGGTACCGCCGCCCTGGGAACCATTTATTGGATGACCAACACCTCTGCCACAGGTCACCCCAAGTGGTTCGCTACGTTTGGTGACTTAGCAGGGGTGCCCGGGTTCTTGGGGTAATGTTTGTTCAAGTCTTGATGGCGGGTGCGTCGGCCCACCTTCTGCATGGCGGGCCGGATTGGGAGATGCTGGTTGAGGGAGACCCTTTACAACCGGTTACCGCTGTCCGGGCCGCTCGGTAGTACAGGGGCCCGACCCTCAGGCTCACGACTGAGGGTGGGCTGCCCCATCAACGAGTGTAAAAACCCCGCCGCTGCTGTTGTGCCGGTTCGTGACCGGAGGGGACCCAGCAGTAGCGTTTGGGGCGCATTGGGTGACCTCTCCAGCCGGACTCTCCCTATCCATCGCCTTGCACCGCAGTGGGTGGATTGGATTCATTCGTTCGTCACTCTTGGACACTCTGATCCCCAGCTTCCTACCCACCCCTCATACCTTTTCCCTCCCAGACCTCCCTCCCCCCACACCCCATCATAAAAATATTTAAAATCATGACAAAACAAACAACAAAAATTAACATCATTACAGCGGCGAGTAGTAGGCGACCCCGGCGCAGGCCAAAAATGTTGGTGAATTACACCAACATTCGCGGCCTGCATACCAATTTAAACTCCGTCCACCACCACCTTTTTTCTCAACGCCCCAACCTACTATTCCTGTCTGAAACGCAGATAGCCGAGCCTGTAGACGCCTCCTATCTGGACTGCCCGGGCTTCACCCTCGCAAGCAAGTTCAGACCTAAAGGAGGTGTCTGTCTCTATAGTCGAGCTGACGTCAACTGTGTGCGACTGTTGAATCTGGAAAACTCCAGATTCGACGTAATGTGGGGACGCGTCAATCTTGCCAGTACGGTAAGATTCTACGCGTGTTTATACCGCTCACCGAACCTTAGCGAATCAGACACGTCCGAGCTCTTCAAACATTTAAGCGACACTATTGATGACCTCTTGCCCCGCTACCCTATGGAAGAGTTTGTGGTCCTGGGGGACTTCAATGTTCATAACGAACCTTGGTTGAAGTTCTCAGGATCAACAGACTCGGCTGGACGCCAAGCGGAATCCTTTGCCCTTTGCTACGGATTGGAGCAAATGGTTCAGGAGCCTACAAGGGTTCCTGATGTCCAGACTCACCGTTCCAATCTGTTAGACCTTTTTTTAACTACTGTGCCACACGGTTACAGTATTAAAGTCACAGCGCCTTAGGATCGTCCGACCACTGCCTGGTGACGACATCAATCCCTGTAAACTTCAGACCACCAAACGAGAGGCTGAAGAGAAAAGTGTGGCACTATAGGTCAGCAGATTGGTTCGGTCTGCGGGCACATTTTAATGCTTTCCCATGGTCAGCTGTCTGTTTTCGGACTTCGGATCCCTCAAGATGTGCCCAGGAAATTGGTGAGGTCATCACATCCGCGATGGATGGCTTCATCCAATCTACTGTTAAGGAAACTGGTGTAGGCTCAAAGCCGTGGTTCAGTCGACAATGTGCTGAAGCAGTGCGACGAAAAAACGCGGCTTACCGAGCCTACAAGACATCTAGAACATCCGAAGACAGAACAACTTACAACAAAATGGCAAAGGAAACCAAGAGAATCATAAATAGGTCAAAATTCGAGCACGACCAGCAGATCAGCAGAAAGCTGACTGCATGCCCGCATGGCAGCAGGCAATTCTGGTCGCTTGCGGGCTCAATAGGTCGCAATTTCTGCAAATCCAGTCTGCCACCTCTTACCAGACCTGACGGCTCACTAGCAAACACCGCCACCGAAAAGGCTAACTTACTAGGTAAAATGTTTGCGGATAACTCAACCCTCGATGACCAAGGTGCTGTCCCGACGTCGGTTCCTCACTGCGGTTTTCGTATGAAAAAGCTGAGGATCTGGCATCGGGAAGTACTCCATGTTTTACGAGGGCTTGATGTTAATAAAGCTAGTGGGCCTGACGGAATACCTGCCCTGGTACTGCAAAGGTGCGCTGCAGAAATAGCTCCAATTTTGACGAAGCTTTTTAAACTGTCCCTGAAGACTGGCTCTGTGCCCTCTGGTTGGAAAAAAGCGGTTATCCATCCTATTCCAAAGAAGGGTGACCGCTCCAACCCGGCCAACTACCGCCCCATAGCGATCACATCAGTTCTGTCTAAGGTGATGGAACGTGTGATCAACGACAAACTGCTCACATACCTCGAGAAGAACAAAATTATTAACGACCGTCAATACGGATTCCGGCGGAACCGCTCGTGCGGTGATCTTCTCGCGTATGTGACGCATGTTTGGGGGCGATGCCTGGAACGTTTCGGTGAGACCCAAACGGTTGCACTGGACATATCCAAGGCCTTTGACCGGGTTTGGCACCGAGGACTTGTCAACAAACTGCATTCTTACGGACTTCCCGCATCCTTGTGTACGTGGATTGCCGACTTCTTGAGGGAGAGGTCGATTCAGACGGTAGTCGATGGTTTCACCTCTTCCTCTCACTCGATAAATGCTGGCGTCCCGCAGGGATCGGTTCTGTCTCCAACTCTGTTTTTGTTGCACATCAACGACCTTTTGTCATGTGCACCAATTCACTGCTACGCGGATGACAGTACAGTTCATGATAGCTTTTTGTTTGACAAGCCCCCAAAGGGCTCACAAACTCCAACAGCTCGTAAGGCTTTGAAGCAAAGAATGGACGGTTACCTCGAGAGTGTTTTCTCTTGGGGTAAAAATAATCTCGTTGAATTTAATGTTTCAAAGACCCAATCTTGTCTGATTACGTCTAAAAGGGATCGCAATGAAAATCTAGTCTCTTTCAACGGAAGCAATCTTCCGAACAGGCCCTCCATTGATTTGCTTGGTGTAACCCTAAGTGACCAGCTCAGGTATGGGGGCTCCATCGAAGCCAGAGTAAAGTTAGCCTCCCAAAAACTGGGCGTACTGTACAGGGCCCGCAGATACTTTAAAAGTACACAACTGCTAACCCTGTACAAATCGCAAGTGCGCCCCACGGTTGAATTTGGCAGCCACCTCTGGTCTGGAGCTCCAAAATACCTGAAAAATACCCTCGACTCTGTGCAGAAACGGGCGGTCCGTTTGATAGATTCTCCCATCTTAACAGACGGATTGCAATCTTTAGAGCACAGGCGTCGGGTGGGAATGCTATCCTTGTTCTACCGGTATTACAATGGAAGATGCTCCGAGGAACTAGCATCATTATCCCTTCGGCACCGTTGCATAGTCGGGAAACACGCCAAACGCGTGCCCAACATTTGTACACAGTTGACATTAGTCACATGAGAACGGGTCGTTTCTTCGACTCGTTCTTATGTTCAACAGCTCGGCTGTGGAATGATTTGCCGGCCTCTGTGTTTCCTCCTTCCTACAACATGGGTCTCTTCAAGACCAATGTTCATTCCTTCCTCTCCTCAAAAAGACCCTCCACACAGCATCCCAGATGATATAGGCCCTGAGGGAAATTATTTTCCTCAGGGCCTCCTGTGTGGAGTTAATTAAAAAAAAAAAAAAAAAATACCACTTCTTCACTGTATATACTCTCTGTTATCTGTTTTTCTTTTTTTCTTTTGAACAGTGCTCGGCGCTGCCCGCTGGATTGACCATAGTCATCCGCTGTCGTGAGCTTATTACTCACGACGGTTGCTGTATATTTTGTTCTTTTTTCTTTACTTTATTTTTGGTTGAGGCTACTAACAACTCGTTTGACTGTCCATGAGGCTGATTACCTCCATGGGCTTTAGAATTGTAGAAGTGACTATAACAGTGCAATCCTGTAGGCGCGCCTGCATACCGCCCTCTAACAACGTATGAGGGGACATTGAAGCTCTAGATTCGTTATACAAATGTTAAATGTAGAGTCGTTTATAAAAAAAAGTAGATTCTTGCGAGAGCTCCGAAGGGGCGATAATAAGTCGCCTATACCGGGGCGGGACAGTGGTGGGTGCTTCAATGTCCAGCCGCCACCTGGTACCAGTGAGTAACGACTCTTTCCCTCATTTTTGTTGTGTCCTTTCATGTCCCGCGAACAATAACCAACCCCCAGGGGAGACACGAATTGAGAGAGATTTGGTAGGCTTCCCCGTGTGCAGATAGTCAATTAGTGTACCTGTGCATAATTATTGATTGTAAATGTACTGCTTTGCTGTATTTGTGTGTGTTCCCGGCAATACAAGTAATGTTCACCTTAGACGATCTTTTATTTGACGAGACATGACGAGTGTTGGAAAATCCTATGTACCCCCCCCCCCTTTTTAGCTACCTACGACTCTTGATGCTGAGAGCCCCTCCTGTTCTGCCGACCTATCTGAGCTAAAATCACGGTCTAAAAACCGCGCGAAACGTGGCGTCGCCCGTGAGAATGTTAGATGGATTACGTAAGCTTATACCTACCACAATGGGGCAACAAAATATTAACCATTTTTCCCTCTAAAACAGGCACCCGTTATTACGCAGTATTTTTATGAATGATGCAATATTGTTTCTTCTCTTTCCCTTCCTCGCAAATAATAGCTACAGTAACTAATTCAAGCGCTGGCATGCGTACTCGCCTGTGAAGTGAAAATCAAATACACCCGGACCCCGTGTTGTTTTCTTTCTCAAGAAGTGTGAGCCCTTGTTGAAAAAGTGAAGTTCTTCAAATGTTGGACAGTGAAATTAAAAACAGTGTTTTTCTAAAGGTTTCCCTCGGCCAAGTGTTTATTACCTTACAAAAGCGTCATTTTTTCAAAAGTGCTTTGTGAAAATTAAACTAGCTGCCCTTACAGGGAAATCTATGGCCATTGTTTTCTGCCTAGTATTTTTTTCGTCCCAAAAGTGTTTGTGCTCGTATAAAAGTGGCATTTTTCCAAAAGTGCTTTGTGAAAACTAGAATATCCACCCCGAGAAGGAGACCGCTGGCCGTTTTTTTTTCAAAATTAAAACACTTCGAAAAATTTTCGACAATTTTCAAAAGTGCTTATTTGGAACACAAAAAGGCAATTCTGTAAGGACCCCTCCTGGCCGATTTTTTTCCAGCCCCCAAAAAACACTTCAAAACAAAAACACGGCGAATTTTTTTAAAATTTTGGACTTTAAAAATGGAGTCACAAAGGGTGATTATCGAAGCCCTCGGGCATAATCACGGTCAGCTTCAACCTATAAAGGCATCGGCAACATCATACCCGATGCACTGTCAACATGGAAGCCACCAACAAGTACATTGGTCGCAAGCTGTAGGCGCTGTCAAGCCCGGAAATATGTACACCAAGAATGCTAATACCGCACAGGGCGTGCCACCCAGGAAAACAAAGGCCGACGGTGATGCCTCTCCCGGCTGAATCAACCACTGCTGGACATTACAAAGCTTGCCTAGCAACAAGAATTTGCTTACGTCATCCTCAATTGTACACGCCGGCCACATCCAAATGTCACGGCGTTGTTTGCAATTGTTAATCCCTTGGAGACGCATACGAAAATTATTATGCAAAGAATACATTGTAAACAAAACAGTGGCGTTGTTTACACAAAGGACTACAATTCACAGAATCATTTCTGTAATACCTACTCCCTCGCAGCGTGTACACTACACAAGAGTCACACCCCGAGATAAGGAGATGCGGCATAAGTCCTCAAGCGTGAGGCAGGTCTCGGGTGAGCTTTCGGGCGAACTCTTGACAATGTTTTGTAAATAAATAAATATGCATTCAACTGGCGTGTAAAGTGTCAATTACACGTCCAGACCCCCATAAATAAAGCAAGCTCTTTATTTATTCTTGTTTGTAAATAAATGTACATTCATAATAGGTACATCCAAATGTCACGGTTGTACCGATTTCTCTTTTCCCCATCACGGCAAATTGCCAGCATTTTTCTTTTTACCTGTTGTTTTTTTTCTCACCTGTTCTGAGGCTGATCACTTCGGAGCAGAGACACCTTTCGAGTCACGATGTTTGGGAAGTCATGAACCCAAACTGTCGTTTCTCACCCCCCACACTATGCAATACTCATGCCTGTCTTGCTTGGTCTTGACATGTCATGTCACTTGTTTTTTTGTTTTGTTTTGTTTTTGCCTCGTTTTGTCTATGGCCTCAGCTTCGGCCGCCCTTGTACTTTTTTCTCTCATCCTCACAATCACCACATTTTACCTACCATGGTGAAACCCTTTTTCTTACCCCTCGATTTTTAGCTCACCTTGAGTACGTAAAACCCAATAGTGGTCTCAAGCACGAAAGTCAGAAATGGTTACTTTACCTTTTCTTGTACACATAAGTCTTTTTCAATTTTTTCCTAAAAAAAAATCAAAAATTGATGACGTCCTTTTCACCCGTGCTCATGTTTTCCCCAAAATTGGATATTGACACGTCCATTTTGGAAATTGTATATTATAAAAACCCTAAAGTTGGCCCTTATAAGTCATACACAAATCCTTTGGCTCACTCGACTAAAGTATGTAAAACCGAATCATTCGGTCTTTGGTTGCTACAACGAAACCATTGAGTTGTTTCTCCTCTAATGTCACGTCACGTATGTTTTGTATAACACGTTTCAACACGAGACAGGTTAATAAAACCAAACGGTCATCCTGATTCTCGAACCCAAATAGTTGTAACTTTTAACGTAAATCAGCATTGATTTGCTCGATCATCGTTTTGCAATTATCACCCCTTGTTTTCTACACGGACAGTATGTAAAACCACTCTATGCCTGTCCCCCCTTTATTGCTCGGTGTAAGCAGAATGTACTCTGCCATCACTTTATACCTCGTGACATATGAAGTAACATTAAATTGTCTATCTTCTTTGCCGTTCTATCGTACGCCCCCGGGCTACGGGGTTAGTTAATCTAACGAATCTTTATAAACAACATTAAAACGAATGTTGTTATCATTCATTTTGCTATACTTAAGCGTAACCTGTACGCGATAGGAGAGACCCTTACAACATCCACCATCATAGGAGAGATCCTCAAAACATCCGCCATGATACGAGAAGCTCGTTATAATTACTTTAGACTCTTAACTAAATGTTAATGAGTTGGTCGTGTGTCATTAATTTGCCATGAGAACCGCCCCTTATTGGTCGTGTGTCATTAATTTGCCATGAGAACCGCCCCTCTTTGGTCGTGTGTCATTAATTTGTCATGAGAACCGCCTTGTTTACAATTATGTACTTGTATAATCTGTACACGAGACGTGAAGACGTAATAATACTCACCGTGATTCGTGTGAACGACATAATATCGGCCTTGTTATCTTCTTTAAGATGCATTGTATAACTGTAATATCCAATGTTTGCAGGCAATACTGGGCCCTTTATCTCCAGTATTCCTCTAGGATGTTTTCAAGGTTATTATTTAAACACTTAGTACTTTGATACACGAAAACTGTTTAATAGAATATAATAGTACAATGTTGGCTGTAAGCCGTCTGACGAGAAAGAGGGCGCGCGAGATCTCCGCTCGCTATTATATCGTACCGATGTTAGGTCGCTTCGGCTAGGTTCGGTATTTCCGAACCTACCCGACAGATTAACATATTACCAACACTACATCTCTCCCTCCTTCAACTCTGAAGCTACTTATTTAAATATTTCACACTTAAATAACAATTAACATAAATTATAATACTTCATAAACATAATTTTAAGATACACATAATTCAACCGCGGTGACTGGGTCAAGTCGTCCCGTCTCCTCTGGAAGTTGTGGGTGCCTTGCGACTTGAACGCAGTCTTCCCGACCATGGTCTCTGTTGCCGTGCCTGCTCCGACACCACTTCCTCCCCCACCAAACTAGAATCAGGAGAAAACCCAGTCAATCCACGCAACAAGGTCGAAGTCTCTAACTCATGAGGCTCGTTCCTCAAAATTTCAGACGCGGGATGCTGCGCAATATTGCCATCTTCCTTCCAGCTCACTGACATTTCCCTCATTTGGTCCACATGTCTCTTCCATGTCACATCAGTGTTTCCTATTTTAATAATATAAACTTTTTTACCTAGCTTTCTAGAGACTACACCCTTAGCCCAAACGACTTTATTATCATGACGATAATCTTTTGTTAAACATTTTTGTCCAACTTTAAAAACCCTGGTTTTTACCCCTCTGTAAAATCTAACTTGATCCGATTGAGCTTTAGAAATGTTAACGTTAGCTTCCTTGACTTTTTCCGAAAAGTCTTCTCCATTTTTCACTTGCAATAAACTGTCGAACGTAGAACGCAGCCTTCTTCCTAATAACAGAACCGCTGGTTCAATACCTGTCGAACAATGGAAAGAATTTCTATAGTCCATTAAAAAATTCAACAGCTTGACATTAAAATCTAGTGGGAATTTACCGTTTATTAACAGTTTCTTGAGGAACATTTTCGAAATTTTTACTGCATTTTCTGCCAATCCGTTTGACTGGGGGTGTTTCACCGGAGAAGTCATAAGTTTAATATTGTTCTCCTTTAAGAAACCTCTAAATTCCTCACTTGTAAAAACTGAGCCATTGTCAGATACAATTAACTTAGGGTTGCCAAAATTAGAAAAAAATTTCCTCAATTCCATAATCGTATGAGTTGAATCTGCCTTCTGCACCTCGATACAGTCTAACCACTTCGAGAATGAGTCACAAACCACGAGGAACATCTTCCCCGCTAGGGGCCCACAATAATCTAGATGTACCCTACTCCAAACTTTACCTGGATTTGGCCAAACCGTCAATTGACTTTTGGGTGGTGACTTTTTTGACAACGAACAATCTGAACAAGATTGAACGACTTCCTCCAAGTCTTTGTTCAGAGAAGTCCACCAAAAATATGTTCTAGAAATTCCCCTCATTTTCACAATACCTAGATGTGACCTGTGTAATAAATCTAACACTTGCCTTTGGAGAGAAACAGGTATAACTATTCTATGTTGCCAAAACAAACACTCTTCTACGATAAAAAGTTCATTCCTTTTTAACCAATATTTCCATATAGTGCTGTCACGATTTACTCGTTTGGGCCAGCCCTGCCGCAAATACCTAAACACTAGCTGTAATTCGCTATCTGCTGCGGTGGCTAACACAACTGCTTGAAAATTAACAAGGTCACAATTCTCAATAAAACAAACAAAGTCAGTCCCGCAATCATCCTTAAAATCCTCAACTGTGTCCTTCAACGGTAAGCGAGAAAGAAAATCTGCTTGGTTATTACAAGATTTCACAAATTCCGTTTTGTACGAAAACCCTGCCAGAATGACGCCATATCTCTGCAAACGGTTTCCCGCGAGAACCGGAATATTTTTATGTTCCCCTAGAATTCTTAGTAACGGCATATTGTCAACGCATAACCTGAACTCCCTTCCAAAAAGGTACTGAAAAAATTTATTTAACCCGAACACAATAGCCAGAGCTTTGAGATCCAAAATACTATATTTCTTTTCGGCGGTTGTTAAACTACGAGAAGCGAACTCAATTGGACGTATTGTGCCGTCTTTAAACACATGCATCAAGCAAGCTCCGAGTCCGCATGTACTCGCGTCCGTATACAGTTTTACCGGTAAGTCCGGAAAATAATTTGTAAGAATCGTATTGTTGCCCATTAACTCTTTAATGGTATCGACTGCTACTTTACAGTCTTCTGAGAAATTCCACTCTACCCCTTTTTTCAAAAGGTTATGTAGGGGTTCCAGTATCGATGACATCCTAGGAATGAAATTCCGATAAAAATTTAGAAAACCCAATAAACTTTTCAATTTATGTACGTCCGTAGGATACGGAGTGTTTTTTATAGCTTCAAGTTTGTTTGGCTGTGGTTGGATTCCGCTCCCTGAAATTACATACCCCAATAATTCAACCGATTCTACAAAAAAATCGTATTTATCCGTGTTGACCCTCAACCCACACTCTCGTAAACGCGCGCACACTGCCTGTATATTATTCACTAAATCCCGTTTGTTGACCCCCGAAATGATGATATCGTCTAAATAGAATGCCACTCCCTTCAACCCCTGAAGACAGCTTGCTATAGTCCTAGCGAAGATCGCTGGCGCTGACTTAAAACCAAAAACTAGTCTGTTATATTGAAATAACCCTAAATGCGTATTTATTGTAGTATACTTTTTGCAAAAGTCAGCTAATTCTAATTGTGAGTAAGCCTGTCTTAAATCTAGTTTAGCGAACACTTTACCCGAACTTACTTTGTGAACAACTTCATTTATGGAGGGAAGTGGGTACCTTTCCAAGTCCGTCATGAGATTTAAAGATCTCTTGTAGTCCACGCAAATCCTAACATTCCCGTTCTTTTTAATTACCGGTACAATTGGAGACGCGTATTCACTGCTGGTTACCGGAGAAATGATACCATCAGCTACCATAGTTTCTAATTCTCTCTCAATTTTTTCCTTAATAGCGAACGGAACCGGCCTCGAATTAAAAAAAACAGGACGAGCTTCCTTGTACACTTTGAAACTCACTTTATGTTTACTGAATTTTCCCAGCCCCGGCGAAAACACTTCTGGAAACTCGTAAATCATTTCAATTTTGTCTTTGATTGTTGAAACCGAATTATCCATCATTGGAACTATCTTCAGATTAAAAGCCTCTATGAAATCCCTACCCACTATCAATTCCGAGTCATTAATCACAACAGTAAATAATAAATTATTTTTAATATTATTGTATTCTACGGTAAAACAAGCACTACCTACAAGATTAAGTGGTTTACCATCGTATCCAGATAAAGTACGCTTATCCGGTGACAATGTTACATCCCTAAAATAACGGTTGAAAATTAAATCAGGCATGACCGACATACTTTGCCTGAATCAATCATAGCGGAACATTTTAATTTATTAATTATTACATTAGCCCTAAACGGATTAATGTAAGAAATACTATTAATAACCTTATCCCGAGATTGTTCAAAAATCAGATAAACATTGTGATTCCTGCAGAATTTCTTCAAATGCCCTACTTTGTGACAATTAAAACATTTTGCATTCTTAAATTTACAATATTTTCCTAAATGTGTTTCACCGCAAATGGTACATTTTTTATTACTCGAGAAACTCCTCGGCTCGGAGCTTTTTGACCGCGAAGGTGACCTTCGGAAACCTTGAGTTTTATCCGGATGTGAATGTCTCCCCGGCGAATTCGAGCGTTTAATGGAATTCACGCCGCCCGACGTCCCTACGGAAACTTCTGATTTAATTTCCGGAACCAGATTGTCTAAAGCTGAAACCGTTATTGCTAATTCTTCCATTTTGTTAAACGTTAATCTAGTCCCCTCGAGAAAATTTTTCTCCTTGGCTCGGCCCGGGAAAATGCCGATTGCGAAAACATCAACTAAACATTCCGGTAATCGCGTTCCGAACTCGCAAAACGATGATAATCCCCGTAAACGCACTGCAAAATCCCTGACTGATTCACCATGTGATTGCTTGGCCTGATAAAATTTTTCTCGTTCCTCGAACACCGATCGCGGTCTGGAACAATGTTTCTCAATTAATTCTATTAACTGATCGAATGCCACGTCTGTAACTTTAGAAGGAAAACATAAGTTGATCAAAAGAGTTAATGTCTCCGCTTCTAGAAGATTTAGCAAATATGCGCGTTTCTGTGAAGCATCTAACTTAATCGTTTTTGTGTCATCACGAATTAGTAGGAACTGTTCTAACCTCAGGCGAAACAAACTCCAATCCCCATTAACGTGAGAGAACCTGGAAATTCCGCCCGATTCCATGATCGCACAGACCAAAAAAAAACACACCCGGCAACAATAACACCTTCCAGAAAAAAACAAGAAACAAAACAACCTGACACCAGGAACCGGCGCCTATGCAGTCCAGGCGCCCAGCCGCTTCCAGGAATATCAATGCTTCTTTGCTCCTGACTGAATACCGGGCTGGCCCTAGTTACCCATGGTCCCGTAATTTCCTCTTATCCACTGTCTCCTATTATGCCCTGAGAATCTTCTGATGGATGGCACTTCAGCGATGCCCCAAGTGATTTATTGTCACCTTCGGGAGATTTTTGCAAGTCACGATCCCTGAAACGAATCGACTTGCCGCAATCTGATAAACAGTCAACCGTGTATTCCTTTTCAGCTGCGCCACTTGTAATATCCAATGTTTGCAGGCAATACTGGGCCCTTTATCTCCAGTATTCCTCTAGGATGTTTTCAAGGTTATTATTTAAACACGTAGTACTTTGATACACGGAAACTGTTTAATAGAATATAATAGTACAATGTTGGCTGTAAGCCGTCTGACGAGAAAGAGGGCGCGCGAGATCTCCGCTCGCTATTATATCGTACCGATGTTAGGTCGCTTCGGCTAGGTTCGGTATTTCCGAACCTACCCGACAGATTAACATATTACCAACACTACAATAACACTCTTTGACTTCTGTCTATAATTGAGTTGTATCTTGTGTACCTATATAATCTGTACACCACACGTGAAGACGTTACAATACTCACCATGAATCGTGCGAACGAAATAATATCAAACCCTTTTTGTGCGTACCACACAAAGTAGTCCACAACCTTTTTCAAATTATTCAACGACAATGCCCGTGGACTTCCTGTTTTGCCACTTCTTTCTCTAAAAACTCATCGTCTGGGAAGCGAATAAAATAAATCCCGGGATTGTGAAATTGGAGCGAGGGTATATCTTTTCTCACAATCAAGAAGAAGTTTTTAAGTGACCCCTAACCTTTCGTCAAATACACGCGAAAGACTAGTCTCTTTGGTATAATGTGTATTCTTTCTCATTTCATTGTTTTTTCTAATGTAAAGAGTCAGGAAACGTGCTGGTGGATTACGTTTCCTCCTCACATAGAGTTTGAATTAGAAATTAGTCCAGTCCCTAGCAAGTTTCGTCACTCAACTCCCCTCCATCCCTTTTCCCCTTCCCTCCCTCATGTTCTCATCATGTTATGAAGTGGAAAATCCGTTGTTGTCCACATTTCGCCCTCACTTGGAGTTCGAATCGGTACCTAACCAGGCACAACGGGCCTTCTATTTCACCCTCGTTATATGTTCCATCTTTTCTTCATCCTGGTTTCAATGAAGCAGATTCATGAATATTGGACACGTATGTTATGCACTCGGCGTACCATCTGTGTCTCTTCTCGACAACCTTTGTCCATGAATCAGTTTCGCTGCCTTGCCGTGACTCGTTCACGACCTTTTGTCTTGTTCTTTGAAATTCTTCGAAAATGCTACCATTTTATGTTAACATAGGCCATGGAAGGCCGGTTGCTTTTCAACCAAGGTATTTTGTCACTCGGCAAAAGCCAGTTTATCCTAACAAAGGACAATTTTTTTCAAAAATGTAATTGTATGCTAGCCAGGAATCTCTCTCTCTCGTTGTTCTCTCTGGGTCGTTGGTTAAAACCTCGTTGGTTTATTCTCTGGACACATTTTGTTTCTCTCCAAACTTTTCTTCATTGGTCTCTAGGCAGGTAAACTTCAAGAATTTTGCTTTAATAATAATTTCTCCCGGATTTAAAAAGAAGCCCGGAAGGATGTCTTCATCGGCAGCCAAGCTGAGCTTCACTTCCTGGCAGCCCCCGCTGTGGTTACGGAGGTTACCCCGCCGCTATTTTCTACACATTTGTTCCTGGAAGCACGGACCATACCGTCTTTCTGTATGTTGTCTTGTTGCGCCACTGCGAGCCGAGTTGTCCCGCTATACATAATGACACTCTGGACTACCTTTTGGGCACGCTAGCCCCTGGGTTTTGTTTCTGCTCTCGCTACTAAGCCAGCTTTGCCGTCTCTTGCTCTGTCATGCAGCGACGCACACCATGTCATGTGTAAACCATTATTACTCTGACTCTCCAGTATTCGCTGAAGGCGTACCCTTACAAGTTATTCCGAGCTACATTATACTCCGATAACCATTATACACGATCCGTGCCCACCATAATGGCACATTAGGATTCGTACTGGCATGTCTGCAGATTCTGGATTCTTCTCTTCAACGACCCCCGTAACCATAGCCTCCGCACTGCAACCACAGTCTTCGCTTCGTAACCTTCGACGTCTACGACGAAACAAAGTGTTTTCTCCAAGGCCCTAGTGTACTCTTGAGTGTTATCTCAAATGGGTCAGATTACAGTGATAATGTAATCCTTCTAGAGTCTATGAAATCACGTCTCTTCGTAATTCCTCGAAACTCTTCGCACCTCGTTGAAACCATAAACAAATCTACGCACCGCAAATTTAGCTTCCAGACCAATGAAACCCTAGAGTCTCAAGTGTCATATTTTTGTCTTTGTTTCCACATTTTCATAATTTTGTCCTTGTTTTCACATTTTCATAATTTCGTCCTTGTTTTCACATTTTCATAACCTTGTCTTTGTTCTTTCAATTGCATAAATACCTATGTTGTTTCACCCCTCCATGTGCTAGTTGCCTGTTCCTCATATGTTATGTACCCCCTCCCTACCCTGACAAACATTGTACCTAGCCCATGGCATAAGCTAGTTTTAAGATGTAAGTCAGCTCTCTCTCTCTGGTCAACAAATCTCTCTTTCAACTCCCGTGGGTAACGTAGAGGGTTTTTGCCCTATTGCTCCATTACTACGTCGCCTTTTTTCCGAGCGTGGGGGGAGGTGTTATGTAGCGGCCTCAGGCACCACTCTACGCCAGTGAGTTGCACACCGCCCGCCCCCCGGGCACCCCTTCTCACCTCGCCCAAACGGCCCACGCTCTGCACCGGCAACGTGCGGCATTCTCCACCGGGCTCTCCTAGCTGTAACCCGTGTCTGTCGCTGCGATAGTGTCCCCGCGCGGTTTGAAAACATTCCATAGAATTCACGGGGCCGAACGAGAGACACGCCCGTCCTCCGTGTTCGGTGGGGCATGAGTTGACCGGCCCCGCTGCTGCGCTACCTGTTTGCGATGGGTTTCCTGTTGGGCATAGCCTGCCCTGCTCCCAGGCAAGCGCCCCCTGGAACGCCTGTCCAGCCGCCACCTGGTACCAGTGAGTAACGACTCTTTCCCTCATTTTTGTTGTGTCCTTTCATGTCCCGCGAACAATAACCGACCCCCAGGGGAGACACGAATTGAGAGAGATTTGGTAGGCTTCCCCATGTGTAGATAGTCAATTAGTGTACCTGTGCATAATTATTGATTGTAAATGTACTGCTTTGCTGTATTTGTGTGTGTTCCCGGCAATACAAGTAATGTTCACCTTAGACGATATTTTATTTGACGAGGCATGACGAGTGTTGGCAAATCCTATGTACCCCCCCCCCCCTTTTTAGCTACCTACGACCCTTGATGCTGAGAGCCCCTCCTGTTCTGCCGACCTATCTGAGCTAGTTTTGGGGCAGAACGTGGGTACTTCCACCGAGGTACGCAACAACTTATATACTTAGTTATTATAATAACGTCAAATACAATGATTTATATCGAAAATAACAAGCAAAACTACACAAAACCAACAAAAAATCAACTGCACCGCGCTTTCCTAACAATATTATCAACAACAGACCGAACATAGCATAAATTTAATATACTAACCAATGACGTTATAATAATATGTAGATATTAACCCCGTCCATAGTGACGATAGAACTGTGACAAATACAATGCCAACTGGCAAAATATCATGAATCACTTTTAGATATTCGTAACTGTAATGCAAAAATATTAGTATTGTCATGCAGACAAGAGTTGAAATTGCGAGATATCATGATAATATATTCGGAAAGTTTTTGACAGGTCCGAATATCTATTAGGACTCCGTTTCCTGTTAATTCATTCGTAACAACTGCAGTCCATTTTTTAACAGTACCTAATTCCGAATAAAAAGACAAGAATTCCGAATAAATTCTCAAAACATTTTTCTCCGTGTAGGGGGGCGTGAACAAGAAATGTCAATAATATTTTGTGGAGAATATAGAAGAATATATATTCTTCACAACCGTTGTAAAAATTTAGCTGAACAATTGGATATCTTTTTTTAGTAGGTGCCTTCCATATCTGCTACCAATGAGAAGGCTTCGTTCGACCAATCAGAAGGCTTCCTTTTTCAGCCATCTTTGATTATCAACAGGCGGATCAACCGCGTATGGGGATTTGGACGGATCAACAAAAAAGATGCGTATGATTTCCATACAAAGTTCGAAAATTTTATGTGCAATATATCAAAAACTTTTACCGAGAAACTGGCAACCTTGGTATTTGTAGTAACGTTGTTGCCAATTCATCCAGATGTATTCCATCAAAGCCAAGTTATACGGTGTTAAAGGTGGATCAACATTGTCAAGCAACTTCTTACAGGATCAAGATACTACGGGAAGAGGGCAATATATATATATATATATATCAAGAATAGTAGAAGTCCCAAGTTTGACCTCTGAGGTATTCCTGAAAATGCAGGGAATTCCCTTGACTCTTGGCCACCGATGCATACACACTGTGTTCTGTTTTTAAATGTCACAAAAAACTGTATTAGAGGTTGGTCAAAGCCTGTATTATGAATCTTTCGTAAAAGTACGTCATGATCTATGCGATCGAAGGCTTTTGCAAAATCAGCATAAATAACTTCTGTTTGATATTGCGCCTATTTATTATATTATTTTGCTAATCCTTTTGCTACTTTGTGTGAGAGTTCAAGAATTTTGGCCCTGCGGGGAATTATTACTCCAGTGCTGAGCTAATGAAAAATAAAATGGCTACTTTTTATGATTTTTCCAAAAAAAGCTAATGAAAGCAATGAATAAATAATTTCTTAACAGTTTTTTTTTCATTAACTCCACACAGGAGTCCCTGAGGAAAATAATTTCTCTCAGGGCCTATGTCATCTGAGATGCTATGTGGAGGGTCTTTTTGAGGAGAGGAAGGAATGAACATTAGTCTTGAGGAGACCCATGTTGTAGGAAGGAGGAAACTCAGAGGCCGGCAGATCGTTCCACAGCCGAGCTGTTGAACATAAGAACGAGTCGAAGAAGCGACCCATTCTCAGGTGACAATGGTTACATAAGAACCGTGTACATTTGTTGGGCACGCGTTCGGCATGTTTCCCAACTATGCACCGGTGCCGAAGGGATCAATGATGGTAGTTACTCGGAGCATCTTCCATTGTAATACCGGTAGAACAAGGTTGTTAAAATAGGAGAATCTATCAAACGGTCCGCCCGTTTGTGCACAGAATCGAGGGTATTTTTCAGGTTTTTTGGATTATTTATATTTCCAGGTCTGCATATCACGCCTGGTAGTCCGGGAGGCGAATTCAATTGTACCGTAAGGGCATCAGTTTTTAAATTAGCGTTAGGTTTTTCGTTACTTTTTGAGGTGGAAATAAATTTTACCTCGGGTGTGTTTGCTTTTATTATGGATAAAAATAAATAATCGTAAAATATGTTGGTTCCGTCAATTCAAACTTGAATCCGTTCACAAAGCGGAATTGAGCGGATGTCTGCTAAATGAAATAAAACAATTCACCGAAATAACTGCCCAATGAAGGAAGGGTGTAAAGGATGCCAAAACTTACCAACTGCACGTTCGATGGTCAATTTCAGGCCATTGGTTTAGTCTCTATAATAGTTCAAATACACAAGTAAATGCTTCACAAAAGTTCAGCCGTGATAACAATATTCACGTGGCGGGAGCGGTTTCTTTGGTGCCCAATTATCAGCATACATGTGCGGCAGGAAAACATTTAGACACAAGCGAACAGCGGGCCACAACAGCAATGATTAACAAATTACACTGCAATTTCCACAAATGGATTCCAAAAATGTGAAAGATTCCGCGCATGTACTTACTTATTCAAGAACTTATAAAAGTATGGAGTGAATCTAGTATTCCGACCAGACAACAAAATCACTGCATTGAAAAACTGATTAAGTTTCTTAAGAACTGGCTGCTATAAAGAAAGGAAGAAATTCTGAAGCACAAAGAAAAGGTGAGTATTTGTTTAAAAAAGAACTGGACAAACTTTTTGATATTGCCCATGCAAGCGCTCAAGAAGACAGAGCGTTTCTCGTCGATCAAAGATGAGAACGTAAGATGATTATGACCTTAATCGATAATAAACTAGAAAAGGTCAAAGAAAGTTGTCTTAAATGGAAACAAAGATCTAAAGAATTGAAAGAAATTTCTGCTAAAAGTAATGCTTCATCTTCGGTGGTGTCGAGACAAGAGTTAGAACTTGAGTGCAGCTTCAGTAGCACTTCTAGTAATCAGTACCGGATTATCCCTAAGGCAGAGTAGGCAACTGCCTAGGGGCCCCGCATCGGCTAGGGGCCCCGCGTCCCAAGAAAAAATGACTTGGTTCAATTAGTGAGCAATGAAGTTTCGGAAAATGTCAGCTTTCAAGATGTTTTATTTTTTTATTAGGAACATTTACAGGTTAATAACATTAGGTACACACGAATTAAAGAAAACAACAAATTATAATGATTAGATTATAATAAAATGAAACAATACAACTTTGTATAAACCACTTATAAAATATGCAAATCCGACCGGTTTCGGAACAAACGTTCCTTCGTCAGGGAAAGCTTAAAAAAAAATGAAACAATACAACTTTGTATAAACCACTTATAAAATGTGCAAATCCGACCGGTTTCGGAACAAACGTTCCTTCATCAGGGTAAGCTTATACTAATTTATATTTTTGAATGTAGCTATTACTTTGTGGTTATCCATTATAATAAAATGAAACAATACAACTTTGTATAAACCACTTATAAAATGTGCAAATCCGACCGGTTTCGGAACAAACGTTCCTTCGTCAGGGAAAGCTTATACTAATATATTATAATAATAGATTATAATAGATTAGATAATATCTTATAATATCTTATACTAATAGATTAGATTATATCCCAATAAATAAGTAATGTTCACATCATGCACAAAAAATATATAAAAAGTCTATAATTTCAACAAATATATAAACATAGTTGTATTTTACTTTTCTTTCCTTCTATTTGTTGCAACATTATTTAGTATCTGAAGTGATTTAAGGTGCCGTGTGTGGTTTATATTGGCATTTGTTTTGTTTTATTTCTAATTATATGTTTAAAATATAAATGTTGTACAAGCTTCAGTATGCACTACCTATCTTCTTGCTAAAATTCTTTGGAAAAGGTTGTCTGGTAGAGATCACTTTAGTGACAAGACGGTTCATTGTAAAGTTTTTTTTAATAATATATGAGTGGGACATAAGCCATTTGGATTATTTTTCAGTAGAGTGAGTTTCTTGTTTCGAATATGCTGGTATGAAATATCTGAATTTTTTTTCTACCTGCATAATCCTTGCGCATAAACAATCACAAGCCATACATAACATTATATAATTTAATACTCTAACTATTTTTTTTTTAAATTTAAAAATGCCTATGTCCGCTTTTGATACTAAAACGAGCAATTGTCCGTTTTTGAAACACATGAGCCTGCGAGTGTCCGTTTTTGAAACAAAGTCTTACAAAGGTCCAAGGTCCATACTACGAAATAAAAGGCTATTCAAGTTATATATGAAGTTTATTTATAATGTAGTAAAATAACAGATTAATTATGGATAAAATTATGGTAGAAAAATTCTTTTTTTGGAAGTTAGAAAAGGGTAAAGTGCAATGGCGGACTAAGCCCGTCAGAAGCCGGGGCGGCAAAGTTGAATGAACCCCCCCCCCTTCCTGAAGTTGATGTAATTTTACAAGTTTTTTATTCAGTTTTAATTCATTTTCCGAAAGACGCATTATTTGTTAATAATGCTCTCCCTATTTGTGCTCTCACCATTTGAGGAAATTGGTAAAATTGATGGAGATACAGCATTTTATATGAAACCGTTTTAAACAGTTTGTATGTGTTGAATTATCCTCAGCAAAACTTAATATGATAATTCAACATATAAACTGTTTCAAATGGTTTCACATAAAATGCTGTATCTCCGTCAATTTTTCAAATTTATTTAAAACATTTGGTGAGAGCGTTTTTAACAAATGCATCTATCAGAAAATGAAATTAATAAAAAATATTACAAAAGAAAAGTATTTTTACAGTGTCCCTGTTGCCTTAAGGGGGGGGGGGGTAAGGTTTTAAAGGCGAAATAAAGGCATATTATCATGATTTTTTTGAGATACGAATAACGTTGGTTTTATTTATTTCATACACACTTTATAGTATAACATCTGAAGTATCTTTGAAAAAACTTTCAATTAAAAATATCAATAAATTAGTCCGTGAGAGCGAATTTCCGGAGGCGCCTCGAAAAAAAGTTGTTATGCGGTGATCTCCATAACTCGTCACCGGATCATTTGAAACAAAAAAATCGAAAAGTCAGAGGTAGTCAGAGGGATATTTTTTTCGATATATTTTTTTTTGGCAGCATTTTGAAGTGAAAAACGCGATTTTTGCTGAAAAAGGGCGCTGTACAATTTATTAGGAATGCTTAGGTTATAACTAATTTTACTATTTACAAATGGATACAGAAACATACTTACCTGGCAGGTCACTTCCAATAATTTAGATAACTTAGAAGCCTTGGAAATAAAAAAAAATCCCTTAAAAATAATGAATCTATTATCAACAAACAAAAAATATTGTCTTATAGCCAAAGATATTGAAATATAAGTAGAAGTGCTATCTGCTGTTTTTACTATGTGGGTCTGCGCTTCCGGGTGTCGCCGATATTGTTTACCATTTAACAAATAAACTAAAAGAACAAATAATTAACGAATAAACCAAACGAACGTTAAACTAAATGAACGAATTCTTTCCTTATTCAAAATATATTGTTAACCAATATTAATGAACCAATTCTTTTTGTACGAAAACTGCGCTAATTAGCGCGTAGTCCGGCGACAGTTGCGCGGACACCATAGCATATCTCTTCTGTATTTGAATATCTTTGCTTATAGCCCAATCATGGTTTTGTTCCCATACCCACCCATTCTTCATTAATACCTAGCAATACCTCCACCCCTACCATAATAATACATTGTTCCCATCCATATTTCAAAACTGTCAAATCAGTATACATTTGCCCTGAAGAAGAAACGTTCGTTCTGAAACCGTTCGGATTTACTCAAATATAAAAGTGGTTCAAACAAAGTTAAATTGTTTCATTTATCATATTTTTTATTTTACAATAATAAAAAAAAATAAAAAAAGTTGGATTCTACATTCTCCTTTTTTTGTCTTAATTGGATTTAAGATTTTCACTACCTTCTTATTTATCTGTTGGTATTTTATTTATTACTATAAAATTTTCTTCTGTGTTGTCAGATTTACATTATTTTACTCAGGCCATGTTGAAACTTCACTAAACACGTCGTCCCACTGGCTCGTTATCGGTACTGAATCGACAAAACCAGAGACTCTGCGGAGCAAAATCCCAGAACGGCTGTCTGCATACCCTAGTGAACTTTGATTTTCTGCATTGGGTATCCGGTTTTTTTCAATTCTATATGGATACCGAGCCAGTGGTTCGATGGACCAAAATTATTTTCCACTCTCCATAAATTCCATATTTAGCAGCATACTCGTGTACCTGAAATATCCCCGAAATAGCCCGAAATGACATCTAAACTTTTTTTTTTTTTTTTTTTGTTCATATGAAGCGGATACTTTGTGATGTGACATTATTAATTTAAAATAAAACAATAACTTTGTAAACACCACTTTTATTTTTATATTTTATGCCGACCGTCGGCATAAAGTATAAAAATAAAAGTGGTGTTTACAAAGTTACTGTTGTATTTTAAATTGACATCTAAACTTTTTATTCGAAATAAGCTGAGGAATCATTGGAATTGGAATTGGAATCATCACCCTATTGTTACGTTACAAAGTAGCAACGTTCCCCCTAGATTCACCTTCGCCCCGTTCTACGCGAGAATAGTTCGGTAGATTTCCGCAATACGCTGAGTCGACACGCGCAGGCTCCCCGCGGAGCCGACGCGCAAGCAGCCATTCATCGGCTACCAGCCGGCAAGAGAGCAGTGACCAAAGAGAGCGCTCTAACGCGCACTCGAGAACCTAAAAACTCGCGATGTATTTTATATTGTGAATTGTGCAACCAGAAGGTCTGCTGGCTACCGCATTTCCTGCTACAGTGAGTAGAATGATCCCTTCCCTCTTTTGTGTGCTACGTCCCGCTCTTAAAGCCAATAACGCGTGTGGAGAGATTGAGAGAAACAGTCCCTGTTAAGTTAGGATATTAAAGTGCTAACCATGTTCATGTGAAGTGTGCCCATATGGCAATTGTAATAACCCTGTCTCCTTCTAATTGAATAAACCCTTTACGTGCAATACTGTGTTCTGATTGAGGAAGGAGACCCCGGAGATTGTGAGGAAGGGAGGAGGAGAAATACCCAGCGAACCACAAACACTCGCCCTGGTTTTAGGAGAATCTTTAGTCTGGAGCCAGTGAGACTATGGCATTCCCATTGGGGTATATTGTGAGGCTGAAGGTAGAGGGGACGGGAAGAAGGTGGGGAAGAGGAAGGTTGGGAAGTACCTGGCTATTCAGATCTGGTCACCAAACACGGCTAAGGCCATTTTCAAGCAACGTTTCAATTTTGAATGGTGGTCTTACACCAGGGCGATACTGATAGTATCTTCCACTCTGGAACATGCCGCAAATATACTATATATTATTTTAAATGAATTAATTGTGAAATAACACATATTAATCAAATAAAATTTGTTTGCGCATGTCGGGTTCGAACCCGCGACCTCCGGATTGTGAGTCAAGAGTCTTACCCACTGGACTACGGAGGTCTTCAATTAGAAAAAGAAAATTTAGTCCCTCTTCCCCAAAAAAAACATGATTCGCCTTCGTCTTCACAGTCTCCACCAGCTCTTCCTCAACCTACTCAAACAAACTTTTACTCTACTCATTCCCGTGGCCCCTACATTGTATAAGCACAAAAAACTGAACAAGGTAAAACCAAACATCCTCTTGAATTTGGTAAATTCCTTTCAAATAACAAGAACCTTTCTATTAAACCTCTAAGGTTCAGCCGCCAACAACTTTATAAAAAATATTTCATCAAATCCTAAACTCAAGGCATACATTCCAACTTTCAATGTCACTCGAATGGGCCTGGTCAGGGGTATCTCGACCGATCTGTCCATTCCAGAAATCCTGTCCTCACTTTCAACCCCCAAACATTTCGGCAGTCCCATAAAAGCCAGGAGCCACCTCTGAGGGCATCGTTTCCTGGAAGCCCTCCCAATCTGTTGTCATCACATTCGAAGGACAATCTTTTCTTTACCATATTTATTTATTTTTCAACTCCTTACCAGTTGAAATGTATACTTATCCCACCACTGCAGATCCCCTCCCAGATGTTTCAAATGTAGAGAAAACCACACGGCTGATCAATGTTCTTCTCTCTCGTCACCTAAATGTTTCAACTGCTCACGCGCTCATTCTGCCATTAATTCTTCTTGCCCTGAACAATCTCGCCAAAAAAATATAAAAAATTCTATGGCTTCTCAGAACTTGTCTTTCTGCAGGCTTCTAAATTATTCCCGCCTGTCAAAAAATCATTTGCCGAGGTTTTATTCAGTAAGTCTTCATCCGACCCTCTCCCCTTCTCCTCAACATCTTCTCGTTCAACTAAATTCACATACAAAAACCCTATCTCTAAACCGGCTCCTGGATACGATCAGCAACAACACAACTCACTTCTCTTAAATCCCAATGGTTCACTTCTTTCAATTTATTTATTTTTCAACTCCTTACCAGTTGAAATGTATACTTATCCCACCACTCAATGTTAAAATTTGCTGCCGTTTTGGTCGTACCAAAGCTGCATGCTGATCCCCTCCCAGATGTTTCAAATGTAGAGAAAACCACACGGCTGATAAATGTTCTTCTCTCTCGTCACCTAAATGTTTCAACTGCTCAGGCGCTCATTCCGCCATTAATTCTTCTTGCCCTGAACAATCTCGCCAAAAAAATATAAAAATTTCTATGGCCTCTCATTCATAAACTATTCCAGCCTGTCAAAAAATCTTTTGCCGAGGTTTTACTCAGTAAGTTTTCATCTAACCCTCTCCCTTTCTCCTCAACATCTTCTCGTTCAACTAAATTCACATACAAAAATCCTATCTCTAAACCGGCTCCTTGATACGATCAGCAACTCACTTCTCTTAAATCCCAATGGTTCACCTCTTTCAAAAGCTTTTTGAACAACTCTCCCAAGATAATTCTTCATTTATACAAACTCTTATTATGCTTCTAATTGACCTAATTTCTTCTCAAACTAATCTACCGTCCAACGCGGCATCTTTATTTCCACATTAAAATCATTTGTTCAAAATGGCTTTTCAAGATGCTTCAGAGGAATAGCCGCAGTACTATTTCTAACAAACCGAACCTTCTTAACCTATTAATTTCAAACTTTATTTCTGTGGCTGCTGTCTCGGAGACATGATTTACTCCATCCACCCATTTTAATGTGGGAGGTATTCCTGTCTCCGCGACGATCGCCCGGAAGGTATGGGCGGCGGTGCTGTCCTTTTTATTAAAAAATCCCTACCGTTTTTCCCAATAAATAATATCAAACCCCCAAGTCAATGGTTGCAGCTAAAATAAAGGACACCTCATTTGTTTCTATCTATATTCCCCCAACATCGCACTTCAATAAGCAAACTTGGTTACAAATTGTCCGTTAACTAAGCTCGTCCTTCTTTTTACTATGCGATTTTAATGCCCATTCCCCCGTCTGGAGTTTTGCTTTCTCTGATCGAGATGGTCGAAGTGTGAGATGAATCCAACCTTTTTCTTTTGAGTGACGGATCTCATACTAGAATCTCACCCCAACACAAACCCCAGTGAGGTGGATTTCTCCATATGCTAATCTGGCAACTCTTTCCTCATGGGTGGTGTCCCCAGACCCGTGCTCCAGTGATCATTACCCGATCACCATCACTTATCAAACTTCTTTCCTTTCAGACAAGTACCATATTTCGACAAAGATTAAAACAAAACACACCAAATGGGATAAGTTTATACAAAATTTACCCTCTACCGATATATTATCTGTCAAAGATGAATACGATAACTTCAAATCAATGCTCATAACTGCAATAAATAAATCAAATCCTCCCCTAAAACCAAATCTCCCAAAAAACTTCCTCCAACTCCCTGGTGGGATGAGGAATGTTCAAAGGTAGTGAGAATTCGGAAAGCTAAATCTCTTTCCTAATCTCACAGTATGACTGATATGGAGAACTATCTTATATACAAAAATGCCGAATTCAATGCTAAAAGGGTGTTGAGGTCAAAAAAATATCCGGGTGGTACAACTTCTGCAGTTCAGTATCTTCAAACACTCCAATTTCAGAAATTTGGTATCTCCAGGCAGAGATGGTATACCTTATAGTTTATAGCATTATCAAAAATAGTAATGATAATGTCCTATATCACTTCTTGAGCATCTTAAATAAAATCTTCCAGACTGGCATAATGCCTGATGACTGGAGTTCTCAAATAATCATCCCACTCCTAAAATCAAACAAATCTCCCAATTATGGATCCAACGACAGGCCAATTGCTCTTTCATCCACCCTTAGTAAAATTTATGAAAAATTAATTAAAAACCGGTTAGAATTTTTTGTTGAGATAATCAGCTTCTCTCTCCATCTCAATTTGGATTTAGGAAAAAAAATCTAAATCTAGATTAATCCCATATATATCGTATTGTAAAAAATAAAATCACTACCCACGTAAAGATTTTATGCAACTCATGATTCTCAATTAATGATTGAACAATAGGTTTTCAATTAATAATTGCCAGGAATATTGTCGTTGTTGTCTTTCAGGCAGGTAGTTTCTCAAATAAATAAATACGCATTGTCGGAACAAATTTTATCAGGGATTAAACTACTAAATGGTATTTGTACCCAGAATCGATAAGATCAAATCTTTAATAGCTAAGAGAGGCGTGATTAAAGGGAAATTGACACATTTCGCGGATTCTATAAACTCCTTGTCCGCGAATGAAATTAAACTGAGGTACGACAGAATTAAACCATTGTTAGACCAATTTGAATCTATACAGGACAAAATTGAAATGTTATCGGATGAGGAACTGGAAAATTCTATTCAGCTCGAGACGTTCGAAAATCAATATTTTTCAATATTGGCAACTGCCAAGGGGGCTATTGACTCCGTCGACCAGGGGAGGGTCGAGATCAAACTTCCAACTCTCCAATTGAGAGAATTCGATGGAAATCAAAAGGATTGGGTGAATTTCGTTGAAACCTTTAAAACTTTGGTTCATAATAACGGTTCCTTGAGCAACGTCCAAAAATTATTTTACTTGCAATCTACACTGAATGGGAACGCATTGAAAATAATTGCTAATCTAGAAGTTTCGGAATTAAACTCCCTATCGGCATGGGAATTGTTGCACGACAGATATGCGAATCTCAGGGCTACCGTACATAAACATATCCAAACTCTATTTCAATTAAAAGATATGAAACATGGAGAGCCTGTAGCATTAAGGTATTTAATTGATGAAACCAATGTAAATTTAAAGGCTTTACAAAACATCGAAGTCAAAGTAGATCAATGGAATCCTTTGATTATTTACATAATTTCAAATAAATTAGATATAGCTACCCGGAAAAATTGGGAACAATATAAATTGCAAGGTGAATTACCTACATTAAAGGAATTCATAAAATGTTTATCTGCTAGGGCGCAAGTATTGGAGTTCATGAATGCTTCAGAGAAAAAAAACTTCTAACCTACATAAAACGCAAATAGGCAACAATAATAACAAAAAAGATTCATCGGTATTCTTGGAAATAAAAGCAAACAATTGCATTTATTGTAATGATAAAGGTCATCAAATTTATTTTTGCAAAAAATTTCTAAAATTAAAATTACAGGATAGGATTGATGCTACGAAATCAATCCGGGCCTGTTTTAAATGTTTGAGGTTGGGTCATCAAGCACAGAGTTGCAAGACAAACCTGATCTGCAAAATTTGTGGCAAGTATAGCCACAATACTCTACTACACAAGGAGGTACCTCCGCCGGAGACCTCAAATATGGATGCTAATAACGAGGTTATAGTATCGAATTTTTCTGCATCAGAAAAGGCAGAAAAAATAATATTTTTGTCAACCGCCAACATAGGAGTTGTGGGGGCCAACAATAAAATTTTTAAGGCTCCTGCCCTGGTTGATTCTGGCGCGCAGAGTAATTTTATGAGAGCTGAATTTGCTAATAAATTAAATTTACCATGTGAATGGTTAAAAAAACCCGTGTCTGGGATCCATAACAATATCACACACGTAAAAAGGAGAACTTCAGTGTAGATGACTTCGCTTAATACTGATTATAAACGCAAAATATCATGTCTGATTTTACAGGAAATTACAACCAATTTACCACAAGTGACAATGGCGAAAAAAGAATTCAAACTACCACCAGGACTGGATATGGCAGACCCGAACTTCAATATAGCTGCACCCATCGACATCCTGTTGGGCGCGGAGAGCTTATGGGAAATGCTAAACAACGATAGATTGAAACTCGAGTCAGGACCAACGCTTCAACGTACGCAACTGGGATGGATTGTGTCCGGTCCGATCAACGTGTACCCCAAACAATGGCCTGTATCAGATTTTTGCAGATTATCTATAAATAAGTTGAGTCATCAAATAGAAAAATTTTGGAAATTGGAAGAGATTAATTCCACTAAAATTAAAACTCAAGAAGAAAAGGCTTGCGAAGCCAGTTTTGTTAGTACTCATACTAGAGAAGATGACGGTAGATATGTAGTAAGTTTACCGCGTCGGGCATGCATTGATCAGTTGGGAAACTCATTGCTCACTGCCGAAAAGAGATTTAAAAATATGGAAAGAAAATTTGTGTCACATCCCGAGTTGAAGACACAATATGTAAAATTCATGCGTGAATATGAAGAATTGGGATACATGGAGGTGTGTGACCAGTCAAAAGGGGATCGTGACTCCTATTTTTTACCGCATCACACTGTAGTGAAAGAATCCAGCACTACTACTAAAGTGAGGGTCGTTTTTGACGGCTCCGCCAAAACCTCAAATGGAATTTCCCTCAATGAAGCCTTGATGACAAGACCTGTTATACAAAAGGATCTATATAACCAACTATTGCATTTCAGGAAACATCAAGTAGTCATGACTGCCGACATCGAGAAGATGTACCGCCAGATTAACATGTGTGAAGATGACCTTGACCTGCAGAAGATAGTATGGCGCGAGTTTCCACAGGATGTGCTCAAGCATTATTGACCGAATCTGAAGACCGTGACTTATGGGCTGGCACCTTCCTCCTTCTTGGCCACAAGATGCTTAAAGCAAATTGGTATGGATAATAATTTAATTTTTCCTAGAGCTAGTCAGGTCATAGAAAATGACTTCTATATGGATGACTTGTTAACGGGAGCAGATGAGCTGGAATCCTGTAAGAAGTTAAAAGGAGAATTAATCAGCATCTTGTCATCTGCGGGGATGACGTTGGGGAAGTGGAGGTCCAATGCTTTGGAATTGTCAGCCGAGTCGGGCCAAGCTAAGTGTGCCGAATCAGGCAATTCCGACAAAATTATTACCGACAATCCAAAGACTGAGAAAATATTAGGATTAATATGGAACAATCAATGGACAACTGAAATCAATCAACAGCTGATTCTGACAGGTCCAAATTTAATTAGCAAAGTAGTGACATTTTACCACATTAATAGACTAAGCATAGTCGAAACACTTAAACCAGTGAAACATTAAACATAATAACATTGTATTTCATAGTGGCAGTGAAAAATAACTCTATATCTTGCCCTGAAAAATAACGACAATTGACTGTCATTGTAAACTATAGACAATTTATGTTTTGAATGTTTTAATTTGATTTTCAAATCCTTGAATTTGTTCAAAGGTGTTTCGAAGTCATAGACAAATAAGTTAAGTTATAATCATTTTTAACCAAAGGGGTACTTCTGAACAACCACAAGAAACTTACCCACAAATAAAGAAATAAAATGTCTAAATCACGCAAGGTTTGCAGTGCAAAGAAAGCGGCTTCCTCACCTCTAGCAATCCCGCTCGGCCCTATGGATTCACCATCGGCGCATCAGTCAATAATAAATATTGACACTGACTCGCTCATCAATTTTTTCGAGTCGAAACTTGAAACCATGCGGACTGAAAACAAGACAGCAATTGATGCAGTTCAGCTAAAATTAGATGCGCTGTCTAATGAATGGAAGGACCAGTACGCGAAAATTCTGGAATGTGTGAGCGTCCTCCAACAAGAAAACACCAACCTCCGGCAAGAAGTCCAGTCACTCAGAGATGCACACGATGAGATGGAGCAGCGCAGTCGAATGTGCAACATTGACATCCATGGCATTCCCGAGGCAAAGGGTGAAAATTTAATAACCCTAATAGATAAAATAGGATCAAAAATTAACGTCCCGCTTCCAAGTAGCTGTGTGGTGTCAGCGCACCGCGTCGCTCGCGGTCACTCGTCGCCCTCCAACCGTCCACGCAACATTGTCATCCAGCTTTCCACAAAGCGTCTCCGTGATGATGTCATCGCTGCAGCAAGGACTCGCCGCGGCCTCACCGCGGAACAATTAGGACTTGGTTCTCCAAACACCAATTTTTATACTAACGAGCACCTGACATTAAAAAATAAGATACTTTTTGCGAAAACCCGAAGCGCAGGAAAAGCCAACGGCTTTAAATACATATGGGTGCGGAACGGCAGTATTCTAGCGAAGAGGAACGATCTCTCGAGGGTAGTCACCATTCGTCGTAAGGAAGACCTTCAAAAAATCATCACACATGATCAACAAAACATATGACTCTTACCACAAAGATGTTACTGCTGTCATCAATGCCCGCTTTCTTCCAATTTTCTCCACCCTTGTTTATTGATTTGTTTTTTTCAAAGCTATTTTATATTTTTGTTTACTGCGCAATATCCCTATAACTTTATACCAATACCATGTTTCTTGCATATTAATTCACTTTGTAAAATGTGGACATATCTTATACTCCTTCTAATGAGTAATATATGTTTTATATGTAATTTCGATGCCTCGTATGTCGTACATAACGTATCACTCCCGCGATTGTGGAATAAGTCAAAAGACACTCTTACTCTAGTGAAATGATCTCATCATCTATCTCTGTTTACTACCAAAACTGTGGTGGTATTAGAACCAAAACTCAGGGGCTACTAACTAATATATTATCGAATAATTATGATGTTATAGTGCTAGTTGAAACATGGCTTGTAGCAAGCGTAAATACAGCTGAATTCATAGATTCGCGATACACGGTGCTCCGACGAGATATACTGTCTCGCCACCAACGATTTATGATATTTTCTCCAAAAACCTGGAATCTATATTTTCATCTGAACCAAATAATATGTTCTGTGTAATAGGAGATATGAACCTACCTTCTCTTACTTGGTCATTTTCCGAAGGCTGCAGTCAAGGTCTCACCTCCTCAAACAATATCATTGAGGAACTTGCTCCAATATAATTGTATCCCTAACCATAATGAAAAATACTTAGACCTCATATTCTATAGTCGCGAAACAAATGTTACACATAGCAACGACCCTCTGCTTTCAGAGGACAGACACCACCCAGCCCTTGAATTCGACATATCCCTCGCTCAACCAAAAATCAATAAAAAAAGAGCGTAAGCGCAATTTCAGGAAAGCTGATTATACTCAGATTAATAACGACATTAATTGTATTGATTGGTTATCTGAAACCGCAAATTTATCAGCCGAAGAAGCAGTAGATGGATTCTATTTAATAATAAACAATGTAATTGATAAGTTCATTCCAGTATTGGCACGACGAAATGACAAATTCCCCATATGGTTTACTCCCGAACTTATTACGATATCACGGAAAAAAGATAAAGTTTGGCTCCAATGGAAGACATATAAAAGTCTTTCTGACTATCGTAAATTTTCCATCTTACGTGCTACATACAAAAAATTGGCTAGTGAATCTCGAAAATTATTTTTTGACAACATCGAAAGTTCATTGCAAAATAATATTAAATGTTTTTGGTCATACATATCCTCATTAAAATCATCTGATGGATATCCTGCTACTATGTCCTTCGAAGGGCGCAAATCTAATGATGCCCAAGAAATCTGTAATATGTTCTCTGAATTCTTTAAGTCAACATTTGAACCCTCCTCTATCAATGACACAATTAACGTCGACCAATTTGAGGCCGTTCGGGACTCTGAACTTACGCACATTCACACCATCGAACTAACAGAACAAGAAGTCCAATCAAGTTTAAAGTCGTTAAATATAAACAAAGGTGCGGGTCACGATGGAATACCGGCATATTTCCTCAGATCTGCTGCGTCGTCACTGTATGTTCCACTTATCATAATATTTAATAAATGCCTGAGTGACGGGATTTTCCCTGATAGGTGGAAGTTGGCTTATATTATACCAGTCCACAAGAGTGACTCACGTCAAAAAATCGAAAACTATAGGCCAATATCAATTCTCTCGGCGATCCCTAAACTCTTGGAAAGGCTTGTCCATGATAACATATATCCCCAGCTTGCCGCCAAAATCACAGAACAACAACACGGGTTTGTAAAAGGCAAATCTACCATGAGTAATTTACTAATTTACTCAAATTTCTTATTCACTAGCATGGATCGAGGCCACCAGGTAGATGCAATATACTGCGATTTCAAAAAAGCTTTCGACAAGGTTGACCACCTTATTCTTATTAAAAAAATAATGTTCATCGGAATAAGGGGAAACTTATTACCTTGGTTTGTCTCATATTTGACAAAAAGGCAGCAAGCTGTATCATTACGAGGACATACTTCTACGTGGGAACCAGTTACTTCTGGCGTGCCACAGGGGTCAATCCTGGGTCCGCTGTTATTTGTACTTTTTATTAACACTGTTACTAAATGTTTCATGCATTGTTTATTTCTTTTGTACGCCGATGATATAAAAATATTTGCCATTGTTAGGAATTTAAACGATTGTCTGCTCATCCAAAGCGACTTAGTAAGGTTCGAAGCATTTTGTAATGAAACAAAATTTACCTAAGTTACAACAAATGTAAACAAATAAGCTTCACTAAAAATCACAACGCTATTATACACAATTATTGTATTGGTAACTATTTACTCGAGCGCGTTTACTGTATAAAAGATCTAAGGGTACTTTTTGATTCTAAACTCCATTTCGATGCGCACATTGAAAATATTGTGCATAAAGCTTACTGCATGCTAGGATTTGTCATCAGAAACAGCCGCGAATTTCGAAAACCGGAAACTTATCTTCTACTTTACTACACGCTGGTCCGCTCTCGACTTGAATACTGCACCTCCATATGGACACCACTTTACGGTGTCTATAAAGACAACATTGAAAGTATTCAAAAGAAATTTCTGCAATACCTCAATTACATAATGAGCGCACCTAAACGGGGGTACATAAATATGCTCTCGAATTATAACGTCTCCACTCTAACTAACCGGCGAACATTCCTTGACCTCATGACTCTATATAAAATCTGCAACAACATTATTGACTGTCCTGACCTACTGAAACTAATAAACTTCAAAATACTACCCAGAGTAACAAGGCTTAACGACTTATTCCACATTAGCCGGACGCGTACAAATGCTGGTGTCAATCAGAAGGGATCCAATCAGAAGAATGTGCGAATCGTTTAATCAAAATCAAAACCTCAAGGATTCCGACTTATTTTTTGATACACGCAGTACCTTTAGTAGAAAATTGAAGGCGTTTTTCTACAAAATACAATAAGTTTTCCTACAAAATACAATAACTTAGACATTACTTGGTTTATAATTTTAACTACCTTTCTTTTTTTAAATTTATATATGACATTATTTTTTTATCTATATTTATATATATTTTTTAATATTTTTGGTCTTACCATCAAAATTCCAAAAACACTTTGTAAACTTTTATAAGGATATTGCGCACATTTTTTTCATCTCTCTATTTGTAAAATAATATTCTTATGTACGTCTTTTCCGTATTTAAAAGTAAAAATATTTGCATATGTTTTTATCTGCTGTTAATGTTAATTCGTGAGAAATAGTTTGGATGCAGGTGAATTCTCTATTAATTGTTTTGTATATTCTTGTCAATTGACATCTGTATCTGTATTTTCTCCTTAATAAAAAAAATATATATATATACAATTTAAAAAAAAAAAAAAAAAAGAATCTGATTACTTTTCTTATGTAATAATGAAGCCATCAGGTCCAACCGAGAGCAAACGAGAGATATTGTCTTGCATCGCATCAACCTTCGATCCATTGGGACTCCTAGGACCGATAATAGTCATAGCCAAATTGATAATGCAAAGGCTGTGGCAGTCCAAAGCAGCGTGGGATGATCAATTATCTAGTGAAATATTAGTACCCTGGAGGACCTACCTGCAAGATTTAATTCAGCTAAATGTGTTGAAAATACAAGCAAGCAAAAGAGCTACAACTACACGGTTTTTGCGATTCGTCTGAGAAGGCTTTCGGAGCCTGTATTTATATGGTGTCAATGGACCACAGCGGTAAGTTGCATTCACATTTAATAACATCCATATCAAGGGTAGCACCATTGAAGTGTATTTCACTGCCTAAGTTGGAGCTGTGTAGTGCTGTACTACTGGCGAAATTAATGAAAACTATAAAACAAGCACTAAATATAATGGAGATCAACACATATTATTGGTGTGACTTTACGATAGCGCTGTGCTGGCTGAAAGGTCAACCTACTCGTTGGAGCACTTTCGTGGCTAATCGAGTAGCCGAAATACAAGAACTGAGTGATCCAGATCAATGGAGACATGTATACATGTCATACTTTTGCAGTACCCGTTTATTACTGGTTTGCCATTTAGTCCTTTTTTGTAGCTCCATCAAGCATTCTCGCTTCCATCTAGACCAAAAGGATAATATTAGCGCATGGATTCTCTGATATTGGGTCAGCCTGTTGTCTGGTATGGCTCGGACATCTCTCTCCGGAATGATAGAGGATTTAGTGCCTATGAGGAAATGGTTTGGGGTGAGGGGTTGGTAATCGTGGATGTCATCAGAAAAGGAAGTCAATGGACGGGAATTTAAACAGGCCTCAATTTGACAATTAGGTATAAAAAAGTTCAAAGGTTAAAGCAGAATTATTAGTGACTCTATACAAATGAAACTTCGCTGACTTGACCGCAGCTTCCCACAGCCTTCCCTGACTAGGGGCTCGAGGGGTTATGAACCTCCACTCAATACCTCTGTTGGCTAAATAATTTTGAATCTTGTCATTGTTTTCTCTCAAACTGGTATACAGCTCCTTGAGCCTGTTACAAGCTCCCCGAAAGTTGATAGCGTTGTCGGAAAAGATCTTATCAGGTTCTTCCCTACGGGATATAAACCTCTTTAAACTGTTCAAGAAAGCATTGCTAGATAAATCCGAAACTAATTCCAAGTGAACCGCATTTGTGGAAAAACAGACAAAAATAGAAAATAGTTCATCTTGAAAGTATATCCACTGCATTGTCGGATGATCTGGTTATTCTGAAGGAAGATAATTTACCTCCACCATTATGGAAAATGGCGAGAGTCATATGTACACAACCCGGCGCGGATGGTGTAGTGCGAGTGGTTACCCTGAAAACCCCTCAAGGAATCTTTGTCAGGCCTACCACAAAGATATGTCTGATGCCTGTGGATCCGGAAGCTGAATCTGTAACGGACGCCCCGGACCCTTCCGTCAGTCCGGACACCCCGGACGGCCATGTTGAAACTTTTTTAGGGTGAAGATATTAAAAAAAAGACCCTTTAAAGGTACCAAACTCAGAACAACATGACGACTTATTAATTGATGATTGATTATGCACCCCGCACTGTGGTGCTTATATCGTGGACTGCACCTGGAGAAGATCAAAACAAATGGACTTGGAAAAAAAAGACAATTGTGTTGTGTTGGGTTGTGTTCTATTATAATATTATTTTGTGTTGGGTTGTGTTCTATTATAATATTATTTTGTGTTGAGTTATTATTTAAATATGTAAAAAAAAATAGTTTAGGTTAATCACTTTAAAATCCAACTTGTGAATGTATATTTTGAAATAATAGTATAATCAGTGTAGGATTATAGTTTTTAAAAATAAGTTTTTGGCTGCTAATTTATAATAGGTTAAATTATTTGTTAGTATTTGTACTTTATTTAGATTTATGAATTGTGTTTTTTGCCTTGGTTGTCTTCCCCTGTTTTTGTTATGTTTTCTTGAAGGGTTCATAAATCAATAAAGGCGATTCATAAACCCCGGGGGGGGGGGGGACTATGTTGAAAATTGACATGCTACCGGCATCTGTTGGTTGGTTGGAGTAAACTCCGACTTTGTATCGATCCATAAGATGGTGTGAGTCTCTGCTAAAAGGCTAAGACCGAATCGGTGGTTTAGGAACCTGTTTTAACCACGAGTTAGGTGGAAGCCATGTTGGTAAACATTAGCAATGTCAGACGTTGGTAGTGATTTTTTAGTTTATAAATGTGTGCAGTTTTTATACTATAAAAAGGCTAGCATCTGATTATTATTGGTTCTTTCCTACGCAAGTTTAAACAGAAAAACAACTGCCAGTGTTTGGCCCGGTGTATACAGTATTATCACCGTTATTTTATACATTTCTAACATGTCACAGTGAAAATAAAAAGTGAAGTTTTTTGTAAACGGAGTTATTTATTAAAAGGACCCTTACAATTTTAACACCATCATCAGCACTAATATTAATTTATTCATTTCTAACCAGGAAGTATGTCTTGCAGTCTTATATACATATAAGGCGCCTTTGACAATGTTTCCATCTCAAACCTTAAAAAAAACTTTTAGGCCTTGGCCTACCCTCCATGTTTGTCTAATCTATTATTATTAATCTATTTCTTGAAAGAAATTTTTTGATTGAGCTACCAGATATTACTCCTCAGAGTAGATCAATTTGGAAGGGTTTACCCCAAGGCGATGTATTATCCCCCTTACTGTATAATACATACACGTACGATATGCATTTCACTATTTCCCCTCAAGTAAAAGTTATTGAGTTTGCAGATGACATGGTTTTCTTCTTATCATCCAAAATCATCTCACTCGCCATCAAATATCTTCATGAAGCCATGGATGCCCTTTGCACGTGGCTCATTTTAAATTTTTCAATTTGGGAGGCGGGAATGGGTACCGCCGCCCCGGGAACCTTTATTGGATAACCAACACCTCTGCCATAGGTCACACCAAGTGGTTCGCTACGTTTGGTGATTTAGCAGGGGTGCCCGGGTTCATGGGGTGAGGTTTGTCTAGGTCTTGGAGGCGGATGACCAAGACACACTGAACCCCAGATTCCTACCCACCCCTTAAACCCTTTTCCTTCCCAGAACTCTCCCCTCCTTCCTTTTCCTAAAAAAACCCTCCACACAGCATCCCCAAAGATGACATAGGCCCTGAGGAAAATTATTTTCCTCAGCGCCTCCTGTGTGGAGCTCATGTAAAAAAAAAAAAAAATGGTCTTGATCTTTCAGTGCAAAAGAGTCAGTGTGTCACCTTCTCAAACCATCATAAAAATCCCCCTGTTGATATTTTATTTAAAAACTCTCCAACCCCCAACGCCTCTGAAGTTATATTTTTGGGAGTAACATTCGATAGGAAACTTAAATGGTCTTCCCATATTCATAATATAGTTACTAAATATGAAAAAAATAAAATATCATCAGATCATTGACCAGCGTTTGGTGGGGTGCTCACCCTACTTGCATTAAGTTGCTTTACAGTGCTCTTATTCGAAGCCATCTCGACTATGCCTGTCCACTTTTTAGTACTGCATCCAAAAATGCACCTAGTAAGTTGGACAAGGTTCAGTCTAAGTCACTGCGAATAATAACTGGAGCGATGCCATCGTCGCCCATCAATTCCCTTTAAGTGGAATGTTCTGATCCCCCACTTTATTTAAGGCGTCAACTATTTGCTTACAAATTCGTTTTTTTTTTTTTTTTTTTTATATTATAATATTTAATCGAGGCTTCTGACTCGCATACTGCTGTCATTTTTTGCCTCATCTGTTTTATTTATTTTAAGGTTTCATTTTTTTTTTTTTTTTTTAAATATATCCTATATATTAATGTTGCAATATTAATATATGTATGTATCTTTATAAAACAATGTATCATATATTTTCCATGTTGCACCATCTAATGAATTTCATGAGTCTTGAAATGGCATAGTAGTCGGTTGAAGCTATCAAATTATGAATTTCCGATGGGTTTGAGGTCATCAATATTGTTACTCTCTGTTGTTCAAATTTAATGCACTTTGTGAGAGTGTGTTCAATGTCTTCAAATCCTTCACATATAGAGCACATTGGAGAATCAGAGAGGCCTAACAGACACAATACTCTTCCCATTAGTGCATGTCCGGATCTTAATCTAAAAATGACTCTCATTTCTGATCTCTTCAGATTGGTTTCAGTGAACCATGGTGTTTTAAAGGGTTCTTTTTGAAGCTTTCTATACCATACGCCCTTATTGGCAGATAAATTTTCAAAATGCTCATTCCACATATTATTACATAGTAAATGTATTTTTTGGTTTTAAATGTTTAAATTCTGAATGTCATCAGATTATTCCCAGAGTCTCGTTGTTCAATGACTCAACACAATCATCTACAATCAGTGCTCGAACTAAACTTCTTCCTGCCATCTGTAAAATATTTTGCTCTCTCTCAGAGCTTCAAATTATCAAAAATGATCTTCTTCCTTTGCACAAATTAAAATATAGCCACGTCATCCTATCCCCAACGATTTTAGAAGGGATCGGCATCCTTAAAAGTCATTCCAATCTCCCAGCCCGTACTGTCAATAATATGTTCAATGACATTATTTCATCTAAATGGCCCAACCCTTCTTTTTTATTTACTGATAGCTCCAAATCTCCGGACTCTCCTAACTGTGGTATAGGTATCAACGTTTATCACAATAATTCTAATGACAGAATATTTTGTGAAATAAAACAATAACTTTGTTTTTTAACCACGATTTATTTAATTTTTATTATTTAATTAAACTGAGTTTAATTTTATACCCTGAAGAAGCTTGAGTAAAGCGAAACCGGTTGGTATTACAAAAATTAAATAAATCGTGGTTAAAAAATAAAGGTATTGTTTTATTTCATACAATATGTGGCGACCACTTTTTCCGAATTCCTTGCGTCGCCACTGGCGTTGAAAGAATACGTGAGAAATCCTACATACCTACCGCGCAAGGTGCCGGCCGCGCCGTTTCGATAAATAATATCGCCACCGCCTAGAAAGGTCTCGAGATAGCACCGTACAATATCAGTGCCTGAGCGCGCAAAAGAACTCAAACGCGCGACCCACTCCCGCCTCGCGAGTTGCTCGGACTGAGACGGAAAGAACTCAGAACTCGAACGTCCGATCTTCTCCCGACCGTAGCTCGAAATGTACATTTTGGCGAAGTTCAACGAAACCCATTCGTGGTTTGTCGTGGTCCCGGTGGCCCGGCTGACCGGCCATAATGGATGTATTTAGATAAATGTAAAAAATCTTAAGTAAAATCTTAATGTAAAAATCTTAATCCGTTCGTTCTGTTTAGATTTAAATCCAGGACTCAAACCAATTATGAAGTTGAGTTACCATCAAAGGTTGGATTGCTATCCAAGAATTATCTGATTTGTTCGCTAGATGTCGATAGAATCATTTCATTCTTTGTCCTTTTCTCACACAACAAACAAGGGTAAATATAGATGCGAAACCGTTATAAAAAGGCTTGCATCAGTAAAATTAATTTACTTCTTTACAAAAACTTGCACCAAGAATTTAAAATATTACTGAACCCTTGTCCGTTGGGTGGGGAAAGTTATTGTCGTCAGTTTGTAAATATTCGAATCATAACAATAAAAAATCAAGAAATTAAAGTGAAAACCAAAAAGTGCTTCATTTATAAAAAACCAGTCTACCCAAAGAAATTCTCCTGAGTGAAGACCTACATTTTTTACATTTGATCCTTCGAGCCGTATGATCCCACGAGCGGATACGATTTTTTCGGCTGAATACGATCCTGGGAACCAGATCAAAAAATCAAGGAAAGCCAGACATGAACCAGCAATAAACCAGGAGAATTCTGATGAAGCGGATCCACAACAAGGGCAAGTGACCATCCTAATTATCCATTTTGATCCCATAGAAAAAACAAATTCGGTTAGACCACTTCGGTATTTTATTGTTGTTGATATAAAAAATCGCAGCGGGCTAGTTGTTACAATTGATATTGGCGAGATTTTTTGTGGCTGGCTATGATTATAGTGTCGCAAAAAACATAAAGATCGGAGTTTTTTGTGTTTTCATTGATTTGTTTTTTGGTGTTGATGTTTCGATACTGTCAGTAGAGCAGGCGACGAGTACGAAGTACTGTCGTTATTTATTTGCAACTGAAACTAACAAGGTTTTTTGTGGCTAGTCATATGATTATGCTACCGCAAAAAACAGAAGGATAATTATTATAATGCATGAAATGTATTAATTGATTATTCAAATAATCTGAAAGCGAACGTTGGACGTTATTTTGACTACCGAAGTATTGTTCCAGTCGGTAAGGCAGGGCGGTAGGCACGAAGTGATTCCGCCATCTGTAAAAAGTCAAATTCCGACGCGAGCTCTCATAACAAAATAATAACAATAGATTTTCTTTGTTGTTGAATACATGCATCTAGTGTTCTAGTGTTTTGTTAAAACAAAAGGAACTATCTCGAGTAAAAGACAGTGCAAGTTTTTAGTGTTTAACCGTGGTTAGGATTGGGCCACACCAGAACGATCAGTGAGTATTGTTAAATTGATTGTTATTTACAAAAATCGTGGATTTAAAAGTGTTAATTGCCCAGCGCGGCATATGTAAAGCCAAATTAACCAGATTCAAGGATTACTTAGAGAATAAGGAGTTATTAGGTCGAAATACGCATTCAAAAATTCGAACCATTACTAGACATTTTCGAAGCGTTGCAAGAAAAAATTGAAACATTATCGCAGGATGAATTAGAAAAAGGGAACGAACGAGAAATGTTTGAAAACTCATATTATAGTGTATTGGCAAAAGCCAAAGATAGATTAAACGAAACCAGTAAAGTCGTCCGTTCCAAAAGCGTCAAGCTCCCAATTTTAGAGCTACCAAGGTTCGGCGGAAATTACGAAGATTGGTTACATTTCAGGGATGCATTCATTTCATTAATTGACAGCAACGACGAATTAGATGTTATTCAGAAATTCTATTATTTGAAATCTTGTTTGTATGATGATGCGGCAAGACTGATTGCGTCCTTACCTACAACTCGTGATAATTATTTCATTGCGTGGGAAATGATCACGGATAGGTTTCAGAATGACAGGGTAATAATAAATAAACATGTAAATGCATTGTTTAAATTGCAAGAAATAAAATCAGAAAATCATATGGCATTACGAAAATTATTAGATGAGGCCCAATTGCACTTAAAGGCATTAAATAATTTAAATCTACCCACTGAAAGTTGGGATATATTATTAATTCATATTTTGTCAAATAAATTGGATAGCGAAACCAGAATGCGCTGGGAACAATATCCAATAAAAAATAAAATCCCCACTTATGAAGAATTTATGAGATGTCTATACGAACGAGTACAAGTTTTAGAATTCTCAGCACCAAACGACAAGCGACAGAATCATGCCAAGGGATTTTCTTCTAATTTTAAAAAAGAAACTTATGTTTCGTTATCATCGCAAAATTTAAAATGTATTAATTGTAATCAAAATCATAGAATTTATAATTGTCAAAAGTTTTTAAATCTAGGAATAAAGGATAGAATGACAACAATACGTCGTTTGAAGGCTTGTCTGAAATGTTTGGCGGTAGGACATAAAATTCAAGATTGTAAAAGTAAATATGATTGTCGCAAGTGTGGTGCGAACTCACACAACACTTTGTTACATTTACAAAATGAAGATAAAATGCAAAGTCATCAGGGAAGCGATACTTCTTCAAAAGAACCTCTTGTTAACAATCATGCAACGAAAACATCCAACAATTTCATTTTATTATCAACGGCAGTGATTAACGTGAGAAATAATAAAGGAAATCAAATTAAAGCTAGAATTTTGTTGGACTCCGGAGCACAGTCTAATTTCATTAGCCAGGAATTCGCTTCTAAATTGCAATTAAAAATTAGAAAAACTGATATCCCTATTACCGGAATTCATAATAAAATACAGCATATTAAAAACATTGTGGATTTGGAAATATCTTCCAATTATTCACCATATTCAAAGAGGATTGAATGCCTAGTATTGTCGGAGGTGACCAGTAATCTGCCGCAAATCTCATTTCAGAAAAAAGGCACCGGCATTCCCCAAGGATTGCAATTGGCGGATCCAAACTTTAATGAAACCGGCCCGATAGACATGTTGATCGGGGCTGACACCTTCTGGGAGACTCTGCACTCTGACCGGATGAAGATTCAAGATTCCGGACCAATATTGCAACGAACCGAATTTGGATGGCTGGTTTCGGGACACATCTTCACTTCAGAAAAGAGGCCAGTAAAAATTTGTAATCTTTCACTCAACTTAATACATAAGCAAATTGAAAATTTTTGGAAATTAGAGGAGCTAAGTCCTATTAAACATAGGAATCACGAGGAGCGAGCATGTGAAGAAAGCTTCACAGCTACTCATGAAAGAGATGGCAGAGGCCGTGTTACGCTGTAATTAAGCGTTGAGTATAATACTGTATGGTCTATGTTTTCACCACGAACTTTACGGTTTTACCGAGCGCCAAAATACTGCTTTGTGCAGAATTATGCCCGTGGTGAAATAAAAACATGAAACTACATCTCAGGAGGGGGCATAGGTATGTGATCTCCAGCGTGTTAGGGTATTAAATAAATACAAGTATCTCATTTCCAATTTAAATGTTAAAGAACTTATATATTATTTTAATAATGTCAGGTACAATAAACGTAAAGTGACTCTACTCACCCTCAGGGACCGATTGAGGTTATACTATCTAGCTATTTCACTATATTCCTAACCGAACCGCGTCTCGTAGTTCGCCACAGGATGATGGGCAGGACCTCCAGCCGACCCTCATCTCGGCCAGTCCGCAACAGGATAATCGGCAGGACCTCCAGCCGATTCTCGTCTCCACAGATCGCATCAGGATATTCGGCAGGTTCGCGACAGGATGATTGGCAAGACAGGGCTCTCAGCAAAGCCAGGGCTCCAAGAGAAGTGGAACTCCAAGGGAACGATGTTACGGGGCTTACGTAGCAAGCCAGCGGGACCGTTAGTATTCCCGCACGTGCATTTTCTCTCATACAAGCCGGTGAGCGGAATTATTCTTCTCCACGCGTTTAAATAGGCATTCTTATTGTCGGCACCCGACAAGTACATACCGGCGCGTCTCGTGTGGCGAAAATACTCATACCGATCGCCTTGATAACTTTACGGTAAACTTCTCGTAATATAAGAACTACCGCGGAGAGCAATCTCGCGACATTATTCATTTAAAACTTTGGTGCACTTTCGCATCCTGTAACAAAGATCGTTCCACATTAATTTTTACGCGCCAATCGACTGAAATTTGAATCTTCGTCCTTTTTAATAACTTAATACTATCCGACTGTCACAGCCATGATCTGGCCCAAAAGATCATGCCGGCGAGAGTGGGTTCCATTACCGGACCCGGAAAAGAAAAGAAACTCCCCCTTCCATAACGACTTGTGTTGCCAGTCCTCCTGTTGTAACTATCAACAATTAATTCACTCAATAGTTCGTACCGCTAGGTTCGACGTTATAAAGCAGTGTTCATATTTTAAAATAAGAAAAGGTAATGATTTCAGCACTGCTTCATAACATTACCCCCCGCGCCACACAAATGTTTGCCCTCAAACATGTTTCGTTTAACTAACAAATCCCTAAGCTATTCCGGTCAATCCTCAGGGTGTTCTAAAAAAGAAATTATAAAATACACATGAATAAAAATGAAAAAGTGAATCATCAAATGTGGTAGGCACACCATGTTAAACTTAAAATTGATGATAGCAAAAGCTAATAGTGATAGAAAAAGAAAAATCAAATAAATACGAATGAGTTCATTATGATTCCAATCGCACCTATGTTGTCCGGCAAGATGGTGGCTTCACAATGCAGTCATTCAAGACCAACACTTAAAACTAGAAGAACTTAATCTAAAGAACAATGTGAACTAATGTTCCGTGAACGGGGTCCGCAAACACCCACAGCATTGAAAATACTGGGTGAGGAACAGCTGACTTTATGTCTTGGACTACCGTTAACGTTACATCTACAGCATAAACATCATTAATTATGTACATATAAACACTAATCAGTGGACAACACATCCTTAACCTTAATTATACCTATGTGTGTCCAGCACATTAATTAAACACCACCATATGCATTAATGCATCACTGACCCATAATAGGGTTTTAGAAAGCCATTTAGGCAACACTTTAGGGTGCAAGCAACCCTCACTTCACTGAATTTACGTCCCTTTTAGGAGATATAAGAAATGTTCACTACGAAGAGTTTCCTATTCTACCTAAATCGGTCGTTCGAGCGAGTATATGAAGTAAAGTAGTATTGTAGATACTAAGACTAATCAACGAATTTTATAAAATAATATATGTATCACTAAACTATTCTTTAAGTATACTCACAAGCATGTGAGTTGTTATTACGTGTTGAATTCACAACATTTCTCAGAATTTATTTATATTTGAAAACAATCATGTTTCAGATGGGAAGAGATAAACAGAAAAACAATGCTCAAAACACAAAGAGGTGTAGGGCTGGCATCCCTGTGTGTTCCGAGTTAAAACTTAAGAATAAACACAAAATTCAATACCCATGAACGCAGTTCAATGGGATGTACCCTGAACACAAGGGGAAGTGGGCATGTGTTCCCCTTGTATTCGAGGTTAACAAACATAATAGACAAAGGAAAATAAATTATGTCATTTATTTTGTTCTTTTGCTCGTGCTCAGTCCAAAAATTATACAAAATTTATTTCAAATAAATTACAGATTATTACGCCTAACGAAAGCGAAAACTTATAAAACAACTCGAGTAAATCTTACCAGAGTGGAATTTGATTGCAATGAATCATAACAAACTACGTGAGTTTGCGTAAACGCGCCCCAAGAAAACCTGAATGAACAAAAGAAATATTCCTATGACAGGATTTTGACTGTCAGAATGTCGGGTCGTTTCAACTCGGTTGATCAGGCCGGGTTAAAACTCCCAGGCATCAAATATTAGCTAACAGATATGATAATTTGCAGTACTCGGTAGGGATGGCCAGACCCTCCGAAGTATTGCCACAATAAGACTATACCGGTATGTTATTTGATTTTACTATGTCTTTCACATGAAAATCACCCGCAACTTTTCCGTTTAAGTCTGCAAGTGTATAAATTAAGTTGGATTTTTTCTTTACTACCACGTTCTGAACAAACCGGGGTGCCAATTTTTGTGCGAAATAATTCAATGCGTTAGATTGCGCAAAATTCCTCCGCCACACCACATCACCAACCTGATAGGTAATGTGTTTTCTGCGCAGGTTGTAATGGTCAGCTCCTTTTTGAAAAGCTTTAAGAAGAGCATTCGAGACTTGCTCATAAACCGATGACAACTCTTCCAATTTCTGTGCATAAACCTTAGGTTGAGCACCAATTTGCGAATTGGTTTCCTCATCCGCTATTGGATTACGGTGCAGATCACCGTCTAGTATCTGCTCCCGACCATGCATCAGAAAATAAGGTGTATAACCTGTAGCGCAGTTTACCGTGTTATTCATCGCTGATTGAACTTGCGGAAGAAATTTAGACCAGTTTCGGTGGTCTGATTCAACTAAGATGGATAACGCCGTGCCCAGGGTTTGATTATAACGTTCGACTACGTTGTTTTGAGGCGTATAAGATGAATTGTAAAATGGTGGCGGCATGTTATAACTATTAAGTAATTCTTTAAATTCTTTCGAAACAAATTGACGACCATTATCACAGACGATAGTTCGTGGTACGCCGTGAACAAGAAAGATGTTTTCTTCTAAGATTTTTATTATGCTTCTCGCGGTGCCATTGCGCAGCGGAAATAGCCATGTAAATTTAGAAAAAACGTCTACACATGATAGAATTACGGTAAAACCTGAGTAACTCCTAGGTAAAGGACCTACCAAATCTATCGACAACATTTGCATGGGTCTTGTGACCTTTTTTGGGTTTGAGGAGATTCCGTTAGGTGGGGCTGTACTTATTTTGTGGGCCTTACAGACTGTACAACGATTAACAAATTGCTTAACATCCTTGTACATATTAGGCCAATAGTAACGCAATTGCACCTTTTTGTAGGTTTTGAATACCCCAGGATGACAAGCTCGCGAAGATTCATGTAAATTAGATAGAATTGCCTGTCTACCTTCTTGCGGAACTACTTTTTTCCAGGCAGTATCCTCGCACAGAGCTAGACGAGTCTTTGTGTGTCGGAACAATTCATTATTACGTATTTGAAAGTTCTGGAATCGTTGTGGGAATTCTTCGCATCCTTTCCAAGCTTTCAAATACCACGTATCCTTTGTATTATCAATGTCCACACCTGTTAATACGGCAAGGTCCATTCGTGAGAGTACGTCTGGAACAACATGCTGTGTCCCTTTGCGATGAACAACGTCAAAAGAAAATTGTGAAAGGCGAGAGCTCCACCGTGCAAGACGGCCACTAGGGTTAGACAAGGACCCTAGCCATTTCAAGCTTGAGTGGTCAGTAACTACCGTAAAATGAGCTCCTTCTATATAAGGTCTAAAGTGAGTCACCGAGTCTAGCACAGCTAGGAGTTCCCGTTCAGTGATGCCATAATTGCGTTCATGCGCATTTAAGCAACGTGAGTAATAAGCAATGGGATGCTCTTGCCCGTCCACGTTCTGAATCAATACCCCTCCAATTCCCGCCGAGCTCGCGTCGGTGTGGATAGAGAAAGGCCTGGTGAAATCCGGGCAGCATAAAACTGGAGCCGTCGTCAACGCGCGTTTTAAATCATTGAAAGCAGTTTCAGCTTCCTGGGACCACTTGAAATTGCTGATTCCATTTTTTGAACCTGTGAGTTTAGTAAGAGGGGCAGCTATTCCCGAAAATCCTTTAATGAATCTCCTAAAGTAACCGCACAAACCAATGAATGCCCGGATTTGTGTCGCATTTTTTCGGGACTGGGAAATTTTTGATGCTTTCTATTTTTATTGGATCCGTACGGAGACCCTGCGCATCTACTAAATACCCTAAATATTTAAGTTCAGATTTGCAGAACTCGGATTTTTTAAGGTTTATTGTAAGGCCTGCGTCTCGCAAACGTTCATATACACGATTCAACAGATTAAGATGTGAATCCAGGTCTTCTGATATCAAGATCAAGTCATCCAGATAGCAAAAAGCATTATCGTCAAATTCCGGACCAAAAAGGACATCTGCCAATCTTTGCAACTCACTAGGGGCGTTTTTCAGTCCGAAAGGCATACGGGTGAACTCAAACAAACCCCGTCCAGGTACGACGAAAGCTGTCTTCTCGCAAGAGTCCTTGTCTAAGGCAATTTGCCAAAAGGCCTTTGAAAGGTCTATAGAAGAGACGTACCTAGCTCCACCTAGCTTGTCTAGAATCCGCGATATATATGGCAAAGGGTACGCGTCGCGAATCGTGACATTATTAATTTTGCGAGAGTCTAAGCAAAAACGACCTGTACCGTCCTTTTTTGTAACGATCAATACCGGACTCGACCATGGAGAACGTGAGGGACGTATGACTCCTAATTTTAGCATTTCATCTACTTCTGCTTCCAATTGTTTTTGTCTTGCTGGAGATAAAGGATAATACCTCTGTTTGATCGGAGGCCCTGTCGTATTAATTTTGTGCTTGACTAAATGCGTTAGACCTAAACCGCGCTTTTCGAAAGAAATCGATTCAAATTTTTTAATAATAGCAGAGAGTGACCGACTCTCTGAGGGACTTAGAGATGAGGCTGGCTGAATTGCCCGCAACCCATTGATTTTGTTTTCCGAAGAATGACAAATAGCTTTTGGAAGCAGCTCCGGTGCGATATGGAATTGCTTCCAAAAGTCTATACCTAGGATAAACGATGGTGACAATGTCGGGATGACGTAGAAAAGAATTGTCCGGGTAATTGATTTGTACGTCACCGGCAACGACATTGTACCCAGGACAGGCTGACTCGCACCGTCCGCTGTTGATACACAAAAATTAACCTTAACTAATTCTACACCTAATTTAATAAAATTTTTATAACTATCACCTCCCAAACACGATAATGAGGCGCCACTGTCCAACAGTGCGCTGTAAAAATTGTTTATTATATATACATTTACATACGGACGACCATCGTTTTCAATCTCCATCCCCTGTGGCAGTGGGCCCACTGTTCCAGACGATGGGACCGAAAGAAACTGATGTACTAGTCGGAGCCAACTCTTCCATTCCCGATTCCTCTGCGCATAGGATGGGACGTGGTAAGAGAGACTCCGCCCTAGTTTTCCGACTTACTGTTATTAAATCTTCCTTTAACTGCTCCCACTTTAGAATTATTTCCCGCTGCGGCTTTTTTCCTACAGTCAGCCACAACATGTCCCGGTTTATTACAATATAGACAAACTTGAGTCTTAACAAAGGTTCTAGAAGTTCGTTCAGTATTTTGATTATTTCTATTGAACGAAGACGAAGGTTTGTTATTGTTGCAACCAGCATTGGTATTAACGTAGTTACGCCCAGCATGACTATAACTATTACTATTAAACGACCGTCTATAGTTATTCTGAGAGAACCCAGTACGTCTATCAGTACGGGTATTACCGTTTGTCAAAGTTTTATTAGTAGGCACGAATCTATCCTCTTTATTAGTACCGTAGTTTTCATTAGATTTTTTCGAAAAAGAAGTTGAAGAAGTAGCAAATTCCTCTGGTGGTGTCGCATAAGACTCTAAGTTCCCTGCGTAGATTGTTAACTGATCGAATGTATCTATATCTCTAGAAACTAAAATGTTAGTGTACAATGGCAGCAACGCCTTTTTGGCAAGCCGCAAAAGTTCCTGCTCAGGAAGTTTAGCTTCCAACATGTTATTTAGGGATTTCATCCTAAGGGAAAATTCAAGTACCGACATACCTTTGGGTTGCCTCATATTGAAAAGTTTAACTTTTAAATCTGTTTGTAGGTCATTTGCCTCAAATTGATTGATTAAAAGTTTAGACAGCTCGTCCCATTTCAATTCTGAGTGATATATTGACCTGAACCAAAGTAATGCTAGGCCATCTAGAAGATCAGGAAAAACGCGTACCAGATTATCATGACTAAAATTTTTTGTCCTACATTTTTCTTCAATCAATAAGAGAAATTCTCTTATGCTTGATTTACCGTCAAATTTAATCTTCCAATTTTCTACATTGATGGAGGGTGATTCTCTATAAATAATTTTTGTATGTTTAATTATTGTAGGGTTGTGAACGGTCCTACTCTCTGAATCTGAATCAGAAGAATCCATATCTATTTCTGATATTGTTGGCATCTTAAGGGCTTTATTATATGCACGCGCCTGCGAGCGCAGCGCGTGAGAGGTGGTTGCCGGTTGTGATGTATGTCTTTTCTCTACTCTTATATTTGTCTGTATTTTATTTACTCCTGGGCACTTGGCACCAGTCGTAATATTCTTCTTTTCTCTTGGCTCTGATCGATATTTAAATTCTTAAGGCTTTGCATATGTGTGGTAGGGATGGAAAATTCCTCCCCTACGTCACACAAGCCTTTATAAAATTGGACCCTTATTTCCTCTGATAACTACAGAAAGCTACTTAAAGCTCCCTTGTACTACATACCTTTAGCGATATATGTACTTAACTAATAAATACGTTATTTACGACTTTGAACGTAAATATTTTCGTATTTAGGTTGTAATTAAACTCCATCAAACGTTGTGTAATTTTTTTGATTTATGATATAGGACTTTAATTACTTTAAATTTTGTGGTAACCCTCTTGATTCTAAACAGAGTGTTGAATTTCAAACTGTATTGGTCTCTCTCTTGCAAATTTAACCTTAAGTAATTTCTCTAAATGAACTAACTTCCCCTTGACGTTTATTATGATTCCCTACATCCTAATGAATTCATGAATAAGCAATACTAACCGAAACTACACATGACTAATTGAACAGATAATTAAATATAACTCAAATGGTTAAATGTTAGTAAATTTGATTATGATTGTATCTCGTATCTGCTGGGCGCCCCTCCGTTTAGATTCAGCTGCTATAAGGTACATATAAAGATGGATTTAGTAGGTTAATGTAATTAGTTAATTGCATATTTGACGAACTCAGAATAACCCTTTTTCTGGCAAAATTTGGCTCCTGCCTCCATCAAGTAAGCAGGGTGATCAGAAGTCAACCCAAAATTCGCACAGTCTTTTGGCACGGTTCAATTGATTGATACCTAAGTTATCGCGTCCCAATTGACCTTCCTTCGCCATCATGCACTGCCTTCAGGTCTTCCCCCGAGCCCAGATACCTCCAAATTCCTACTCCTCCAAAGTTTACTATTTACTTAGGGCGAACCGGTTTCGTCCTATATGCAATCATATACTCACGGGTTTGTGTGGAGTTACGGGTCGTGAATCCTCCCTCCACGTTCAAGAAATGAGACGAGAGTGACCCGACAGGCCTAAAGCACTAATTGTAAGTGAGTTCGTTTCATTCAATGAACAGTACATAAAAAGATATATATGTAAACATACGTTTTGGGAAGGTTTATAACTCGCAATGCGAAACTACTTGCAACGCATCCCGAGCTCGGATCTCGCCCATCGGATTCTGCACAATCCTCAGATTGATACCGAATATATACGTAAGAATAGTGTGAAATATAAATATATACTAGTACAATAAGATCTTATCTGGCGATGTGTTCTGGAGATTCGCCATAACTCCAAGCTTTTGTTTGGTTTTGTTGACGGTTTTGTTTGAGAGATCCGCCATCTCTATGGTTTGATTTATGGTCCTTGTTACAGAAGCGAACACTGCCTTCTGTTGGTTGAACTGTATTTTTTTTTTTTCTTTTCTTTCCCTCCCCTCCAATGTTCAACTTTTGATAAATTCTTGCTATCCCGTGATTCTCAATTGAATCATGTAAATCCTCATTACCCCTTATTAAGCTATCCCGTGATTTTTCAACTGTTTCATGTAAATCTTCAATACACCCTTTTGAACTGCTATAATAAATCTGTTAATTTTCAATTGCTTAGGTCTGTAGATACCTCGTTACGTTCAAATTAAAAATAGTGTTTAAATTTTTTTTTTTTCTTTTTGCTCCTAATAATTGCGCAATATAATAATTTTATCCCGTTCCTAGAAGTTAATACCTAAGTACGATATCCACTAATCAAGGTCATTTTTTTTTTTTCTTTTTACTGTATTCGAACTAGTGCCCCAGTGACCGACTTATTTTGTAAACAATTTGAGCTTTGTAAACATTCTCGACGGCCTCGTGACCTAGATTCGAGCGTATGAGGTATGTTTACTTTAGACATTCCGGAGACGTGTGAGATGACTCTAAAATTTTTTCTTTGTTTGATAATGATGTACTTAGCGCAATTGTCTAGTCTGATACCCGATTACGTATACATATTTATTCATTTATATATACTTTGTCTCAATAAATAATTTATAATATGGATATGTACATACATAAATTTTATGATTGAAATAATTTCTAATATCATAACTTATTTCAAATGCTCTGGATTTTCTGAAATTATATTAATACATACATAACATTAAATATAAAATATTGATTTGTAAATTTATCACACATAACTACTTTTAATAGTTATTGATGAATTCAGAGGTAGGAATCGATACCCTTTTTTCCTCTTTTTATATAAGTGTTTTTTCTTTTTGATTAAAATTTTCTTGGGAACAAAATTACATATATATATGTATATATACATACATTTATAAATATATAAAATATACTTATTATACTTATAATATTTTAATATAGTTACATATCACATATTAAGAGAGTAATATCTTGGTCAAATAATTAATCAAAATACCAATGTTTGCTCCATTCCGCTTTCTCCTTGGAATCTGTAAAATTTTATAACGGAAAAGACTTACCCCTACCAAGGTTTTCTCCGACCTGGAAATACACGGTAACCTTGCTGCGATTTTCCAAAATTAATTTTTTTATTTTCCTAAATTTAATTAAATCTTTTTGACTTCAATTTTTTTTTTTTTTCATTTAATCTAATTAATTAAAATGATGCATGAACTCTATCGTTCTAAACTGTATTTTATCTCAAAACTCGTTGGTTAGATAACTCTTTAAATGATAGTTACTTCACGATTAATTTAGAGATGGTAAATTGTTGTTAAATTAAATTTTTATCCCTCCGAACTTTTATGTATTAATAAAATATTATTTTGTTTTATTATTATTATTTAAGATAATTAATTTAATTATTTATTATTTGTTAGAACACTTTCACTTAGATTGAACACACGTATTTAATTATAACTCCTTCACGCTAAATTATCACATCACTTCAGTTATTTATTGCACTAATATTAAACGCGAAATTTCTAAGTTTAAAATTACGATATTAGGTGATTATAAAATCCGAATTTTCCACTAAAACAAATTGTATTTATCACGAGCACTTTTATTTTTCACAAGTAATTAATGCGTTGGCTTTAATTTTATTTTTCACTGACTCTAACTGCAAAGTATTTTTTTTTTTTTGACTAGAATGTGAAATTTTTCTAAGTATCAAAATAATTATCACTTAGAATTTTTCAAATTTAAATCACCCACCGTTTCGTCACGTTCCGCGAAGTTACAAACTTTTCGACCACGACCGTAGACTGTCCTCAACTGGCATTTGTCTAGACTTTTATACCCCTCTCAGGTCCAAAAGATCGTATCTGAATCTCCTATAATAAACCAATCTAATTACTATCAACTCGTAATTTCTTGAAACCTCCCCATTATTGTCGAATGCGGTCTCTTAGTACCTTTCGCGTCTGATACTTTCAATTCTGTCTCGTACTCTCATACTTACAAGATCCGGATTTAGTAAGATCCATGTTTAATGGCCCAACTTCCTTTGTCCTGTTGTTCATACAAAATTAGCTTGAATTTAATAATTTTAAAGTTCTATTTTCATCTATTCCGTAACATGTCCGTGCGTACGGCATCTACCATATGTTCCAAATCTGTCCCCAAATTCGCCTATCAGAGATATCTTCATGTCGAAGTCTTTCTCGCAAATTGTTCATTTTTATTTTATTATTTTTCCTCGAGTTTTTCTGTATTCTATATGAACCTTTCCATTTAAAACCGAATTTTCTCTATTTACGTCGTATATTTGAATTTTCCATTTTTTTCTCGAATTTTCTTTTATTCACGACACTCTTTCCATGAATTTCCTTATTTATCCTTACGTTATTGTTCATATCTCTATAGGTTTTTATATTTCAAGCCGTATTTATTTTATTCACTGTTAATCTAAGATTTCCTTTGTTTTTCTCTGTCGTATCTCCTTTCCCCTCACTTCCCCGTACTTCCCTGATATAACCATATCGTTTTTTGATGTTTGCTGCCTCTTGGAAAATTTCATTTTCTATTTGTTATTAATAAATATATCATTTTTTAACATCTTTATAGGAGATACCCCCACTTCGGCCCTTAAATTCCTGTCATTTTTATTGCTTCATAGAGATCGCCTCCCAAATTTTGTCCCGTTCTTACGCAAAATCCCATAAACCATATGCCTTGACAGTTGTATACATTAGTTCTTGTACCCACCTGGCAATAAATCCTTTTTTATTTCAGTGTCGTTAACTTTTACGAGAATTCTTTAATGTAAATATTTCATAAGACCCATGATAATTTTTATAGCTCTTTTAACGACTAATTGCCCTTATATAAACAATTTTCATGTTCGAATATTCCTTGTTTATCACAACAAAATACATCTGAAATCGGCAACCATTGTAATGCCTCATCTTTATCTGCAATCGCGTACTATGTTACTCTATAAACTCCATTTTAATTACGTAAAATGACTCCTTTTCCTGAGTTTTTCTATCGCAATGTTTTCAGCATTTTCCACTCCCCTCCGTACTGCACTCTATCTTCTTCTCTAACACTTGTTACTGCTCTAGACATCTGAAATGTACCCTCGCCTATTCTTTAAAACTCTCATTTTTTTTTGACGTTTCCTCCCTAAATCTTTCATCGTAATATCCTAGCTCCGTCTAAAATTGATAACAATAATTTTCCATTGTTTTTTCAACATTTCCATTTCCTTTAGCACGTTTTCCCTCGAATCGATCATCTCCGGTCGTCACAAACAATCGTATTATAGATGGAAATCTCCCTAACGCCTTACAATACGTTTTCGTCACTTGCTTTGCAATTTTTCACTTAAACTTTTGCATCGTGTTTACGTGTATCCTTTTTTTCCGCACCTGATATGTTTTAATGCGTTCGAGAACTAGGGTTTCTGATCCCTGGAATGTACCGGTTAATGATAACATTTCTTGGGGTCACCGTACTTTTGTCCCTGAACAGATTATTTCTTCCCATGGAGTTTATTCACCTCTCGGTTTGGTGGGAACGTCAAACTCATTAATTATATTTCTAATTGCTAAGTCCAAAGGTCGTTCCTTTGTTCTAAAAATGGGTTCGGCCCTCTTCCCGTTGATAGGCTGAATTGGTTTTTAATCGCTTTTGCTGCAATTCAATTGGCTGTCAATATATCACGGGCTAAGTATATTGGGGAGTCCCTGTCTTTGATTATTAGTTGATACCATCTGTGATTTTTTTATCAATACTCGTCTCACTTTGTCTAATTATAGATCCCTACCGTAAATATGAATTCACTTTACTCTAATCCGATAGATGTCGTAGACGTGTCCGTTTTATAAGTAATTGATATTTTCTTTTTAAATTAAAGTGGGAAGCTACGATATTTCCTAATTTTCACTGTTGATCAATGCAATTCATCACAGTTCCCTCCTCTGAACTCAATTTGCTGTGGCTAACGTTGTATTTTATTTTAATGTCCTCTTCTTTTTTTTTTTTTTTTTTTTTTTTTTTTTTTTTTTTTTTTTTTTTTTTTTTTTTTTTTTCGTTAGACACCGAAATTGTGTTCAAATTTAGACTAGCTATCTTCCCCTCCTCATTTGGTTATCCCCTATCTCTACTCCGTGTCATATTACTTCCTATCTCCCCCTCCTCATTTTGTTATCCCCTATCTTTTTCCGTATCCTATTACTTCCTATCTCCCCCTCCTCATTCTGTTATCCCCTATCTTTTTCCGTATCCTATTACTTCCTATCTCCCCCTCCTCATTCTGTTATCCCCTATCTCTTTTCCGTATCCTATTACTTCCTATCTCCCCCTCCTCATTCTGTTCGGATTGTTAACAATCTTGAATTTGAATCTCATTGTATTCTTTATTTTCTTTTCGCGTAGATTTTACTTTATGAAATTTTCTTTAATTTTGATAGATTCAAAATTAATTTCTTTTTGCTGGAACACGCCCCTCGACTCGCGTGTTTTGGTGGTCCCCAACCAAATTGGACTAAGACCTCCCTTACAATGATTTAAGTAAAGATTGTTTACAATCTCGCGGCCTTTCGAACAACTGAAAAGCGGGTGGTCTCTTGGTGTGCAATTAATTGTTTTTTGTTTTGTAAGTATGAATATTTTTTGTGAAATGTGTGTTTTCGCACGACCTCACCCAATCCGACAATCAGTGGTATACATGTTTCATATAAATTTTCCAGCATTTTTTTTTTTTTTTTTTTTTTCTTTATTTATTTAAACTTTATTTTATAATTCTTAATTTCTAATTGTAATTTCTTAATTCATCCAAAGTTGTTCTAGCCTAAGTGTTGTCCACTCTAATATTAAAATTTTTATAAATGTTCTTTATTATCCTCAAATTGGTTCAGCGTTCCTTTTTTCCTTTTTTTTTTTCGAAATCTAAAATATTTATACCTTAATTCAAATGTTACCTTTTCATCTCTATACTAAATGTCTACTCTATATCTATAGATAAACTTTCTTATTTCAATATTTCAAAAAAAAAATTCCTAGGCATTGTTTATTTTTCAAAATGTCCCTTTTGTGTGCCATATAATATCTCCAATTTCTCTCCTTTTGAGTGTTCTTACTTATCTAACATTTTTTTTTTTCTCACTAACACATAAAAAAAAAGTCAATTTTTTTTTTTTTTTTTTTTCAACTAGAAAATCAAAATTAACGAATTTATTTGCCTTACTCTATTTCAATAATTGAATATGATTGTCGCTTATTAAGAACTTGTCCACTCACCCTCAAAGACTTGACGACGATCCGCCCCTCGCAAGCAATCTGATAATCTAATATTTTAGTAATTTTCTTTCTTCCCCCTCCCCAATTATAATGTATCCTAACATATTTTTATTTGTATTTCTCAATCGTTTATTTATTTATTAACATTTACAAATATTTGTAAACTTCGCACTCTATCCGTTGATTTCCACTAACTGTAAACCTGATTTTTGTTTCTTATTACTTGTGTAATATCTAGCTAAATGTAAAGCGCTATAATCTCCTTTTATCTCCCGAGTTGGCTGCGACCACTAGCTCCTTCCCGGCTGTAGTTATTGTAGAATTTTCTTTTGGTGAACTGTTAACATCGGTGCACTTGCTGCAACTAGCGTTTTCGCCCACACTTTCAATTGCGTGTATCCTCCTTTTTATGGCGCGGTAACGGTCACGGTATTTGTCCTTCTTGCTGGATTCCTCCCCACTCCTCTTCTTCATGTTCCGTTCTTCTGGTGTACATACCATTGTATCTAGTTTTCGTAGAAACTCAGCGGCGACAATCTCATCTCCTGATTGCCCCGAAAACCATAGCGATTGAATTTCCTTCGGATAATGTCTCATAATTTCATCAACTATGCCCAACGGTGTGTCAGTAATCTTTAAAGCCTTCGCTAGCTCCCAATAGTTTGCGAAATGAGTGAGCATGGATATATTTTTCTTGGCATCATATACCCCTTCTGCAAGACGACGGCGAACTTCATTTTTCTTTATGTCTCCCCAATAGGTAGCTAAAAAATCTCGTTCGAAATCTAACATAGTCTCCCATCGTTTATTGTACAATTTTGCCCACGACTTAGCTTCCCCTTTCAAATTTTCCCGTACGACGACTAAAGGATCCGTTCGTTTCACTTTTCTAGTGTATTCTTTTAAATCTTCCAGGAAACTAATGGGATTTTGATTTCCACCGGAGAATGATGGTCGTTCCTGCTGTGGTAACATTTCCACTACTTGGAGAACGCTTTTCGGCGCACTATCCTCTCCTATCACCGCCACTGTTGCTGGGCTTTCCAATTGTTTCTCGAGTTCTTGCATCTTATTGACGAGCGGTGCCAAAGCTGCCTGAATTATTGTAGTTATATCTCCTATGTTTATTGTTGAAGTCTCGGTTGTGACATTTTCCCCGATTGCTGTCACTAAAGCCTGGGCTCGCCTACTTGTCCCACGTTTCCCAACCATTTTCTTTATTTTCCGAGTGTCGCCTGGTTAATGTTTATATTTTATCTTATTAAGCGACAACCTTATAATCTCTATTTTAGTTTCCTAAATTACCTTATGTAAATTATGTTGCCTTCCTTATTCTATTTATTTACTTATTTTATTTTTTTTTTTTTTCAATTTTCTCGTTTTTCTATATTTTTTATTTTATTTTTTTATTTTTCCTTTTACTTCGTTAACTTTTCTTGTTCCTTTTCCTCGGGTTTTTCCTGTAACATACCATGTGTGAGTCTCTCTTCACACTCTCGCTTATTTTCGCCCTGTTCCTCCGATTTTGTGTCGGTCTCCCCCTCTGGCTGAACGACTTCTATCATATCCTCGACTCGTAACTTAGACCTCTTTGAACGTCTAAATATCTCCCGTAATTCATCTCCCAACGGTATTTCTTTAGCTTCTAATTCCGTCGCATCCACTTTCCTTTTTTCCGCCATTTTTTGTTTAAAATTTTTAATGAATTTAACTCAATACCAACTATTTATTATAAATATACCTATATATATTTATAATTTATTTTATTTTTATTTTTATTTTTATTTTTATTTTTATTTTTATTTTTATTTTTATTTTTATTTTTATTTTTTTTTTTTGGAACCTGTCCCCCTATAAAACACAATATTTTCAATTATTTATATTTGTTTGCATGATGATTGTAACCCAAATTAGATCAACTCTACCATCACTCTTCATTTCAATTAAATGTAGGTAATTGCAAAAAAACGGAATGAATATTGTTACTCCAATGTTAATGAATATCCCGTGATTTTCGTTCAACCAATAATTACTCATTGTTTAGAATGCCAACCATTCCTTCAAGTTCCGCAATACCTACGATATTTTCGCAAAATCTATTTAGAGTTCGCAATACCTATCTTGATGTTATTTCGTCAAATCCCCTCCTTTTTTGGTCCGAATGATCAAATGTTCCCTTAAATAGGTATATACCTATAAAACATTCGTCTGTGATATTAAAGTTCTCAACTCGACACTATCCCCAATCAAATATTTTATGTTATTTTTATTTTATGTTCCTTATCTTTTATGTTATGACTTTTTATGTGATAATCCTCACATACAAACCCACAACATTAACTATAAACAAAGGGTCACTTTATGTAGGTAAGTTCCCCCGTTTTTATCTGTAAAGTCTGTTTATTTTTTCCGTAACCGAGTGTTGATATCATTTTCGAGTTTGTTTATTCTACAATCTCTTAAAGCGATGCGCGTTACCCCCGATGTCGCCCACTTCAAAATTTTTCGATGTTTTGTTATCACTTTCGATGCTTAGGTTATCAATCTTTTGATGCTTACAAACACCGCGGTATCTCGTATCAGATTGTTTACATTACGGTCATTAACATTCTGGATTCAGGAATGTCAATACCATTATTCTGTCAATTTATGGCCTGCCTTGAATAAACTGTTTACGCTTGTATCTGACCTACATTCTTTGTTACGATATTTATAATCTCATAAGCAATCAACAAATTCATGGTCACTTGATTTAAACTTTATCGACACTTTTATAAATTATTTTAAAACATGTAGAGTTTATTCGTTAACACTTTTTTTTTTTATTTAAATGTATTGTTTATATATTTATTTTCGTATATTTATTTATTTATATATTTTTTTCCGTGTTTATTTAACGGCGCACTGTTCTGATTTTTATTTTATTTTTATTATCACTTCATTTAACATAACGTCCTACTTATTATTATTATTATTTTTTTTTCACTTTTTTTTTTTTTTTGCAATAGATTGACCAATAAAAGTTTTTTTTTTGTTTTCTAAAACAACTTGTAAAACTCTGATCTCCTGTCACGGCTGTGCAGTTGTGATGTATGTCTTTTCTCTACTCTTATATTTGTCTGTATTTTATTTACTCCTGGGCACTTGGCACCAGTCGTAATATTCTTCTTTTCTCTTGGCTCTGATCGATATTTAAATTCTTAAGGCTTTGCATATGTGTGGTAGGGATGGAAAATTCCTCCCCTACGTCACACAAGCCTTTATAAAATTGGACCCTTATTTCCTCTGATAACTACAGAAAGCTACTTAAAGCTCCCTTGTACTACATACCTTTAGCGATATATGTACTTAACTAATAAATACGTTATTTACGACTTTGAACGTAAATATTTTCGTATTTAGGTTGTAATTAAACTCCATCAAACGTTGTGTAATTTTTTTGATTTATGATATAGGACTTTAATTACTTTAAATTTTGTGGTAACCCTCTTGATTCTAAACAGAGTGTTGAATTTCAAACTGTATTGGTCTCTCTCTTGCAAATTTAACCTTAAGTAATTTCTCTAAATGAACTAACTTCCCCTTGACGTTTATTATGATTCCCTACATCCTAATGAATTCATGAATAAGCAATACTAACCGAAACTACACATGACTAATTGAACAGATAATTAAATATAACTCAAATGGTTAAATGTTAGTAAATTTGATTATGATTGTATCTCGTATCTGCTGGGCGCCCCTCCGTTTAGATTCAGCTGCTATAAGGTACATATAAAGATGGATTTAGTAGGTTAATGTAATTAGTTAATTGCATATTTGACGAACTCAGAATAACCCTTTTTCTGGCAAAATTTGGCTCCTGCCTCCATCAAGTAAGCAGGGTGATCAGAAGTCAACCCAAAATTCGCACAGTCTTTTGGCACGGTTCAATTGATTGATACCTAAGTTATCGCGTCCCAATTGACCTTCCTTCGCCATCATGCACTGCCTTCAGGTCTTCCCCCGAGCCCAGATACCTCCAAATTCCTACTCCTCCAAAGTTTACTATTTACTTAGGGCGAACCGGTTTCGTCCTATATGCAATCATATACTCACGGGTTTGTGTGGAGTTACGGGTCGTGAATCCTCCCTCCACGTTCAAGAAATGAGACGAGAGTGACCCGACAGGCCTAAAGCACTAATTGTAAGTGAGTTCGTTTCATTCAATGAACAGTACATAAAAAGATATATATGTAAACATACGTTTTGGGAAGGTTTATAACTCGCAATGCGAAACTACTTGCAACGCATCCCGAGCTCGGATCTCGCCCATCGGATTCTGCACAATCCTCAGATTGATACCGAATATATACGTAAGAATAGTGTGAAATATAAATATATACTAGTACAATAAGATCTTATCTGGCGATGTGTTCTGGAGATTCGCCATAACTCCAAGCTTTTGTTTGGTTTTGTTGACGGTTTTGTTTGAGAGATCCGCCATCTCTATGGTTTGATTTATGGTCCTTGTTACAGAAGCGAACACTGCCTTCTGTTGGTTGAACTGTATTTTTTTTTTTTCTTTTCTTTCCCTCCCCTCCAATGTTCAACTTTTGATAAATTCTTGCTATCCCGTGATTCTCAATTGAATCATGTAAATCCTCATTACCCCTTATTAAGCTATCCCGTGATTTTTCAACTGTTTCATGTAAATCTTCAATACACCCTTTTGAACTGCTATAATAAATCTGTTAATTTTCAATTGCTTAGGTCTGTAGATACCTCGTTACGTTCAAATTAAAAATAGTGTTTAAATTTTTTTTTTTTCTTTTTGCTCCTAATAATTGCGCAATATAATAATTTTATCCCGTTCCTAGAAGTTAATACCTAAGTACGATATCCACTAATCAAGGTCATTTTTTTTTTTTCTTTTTACTGTATTCGAACTAGTGCCCCAGTGACCGACTTATTTTGTAAACAATTTGAGCTTTGTAAACATTCTCGACGGCCTCGTGACCTAGATTCGAGCGTATGAGGTATGTTTACTTTAGACATTCCGGAGACGTGTGAGATGACTCTAAAATTTTTTCTTTGTTTGATAATGATGTACTTAGCGCAATTGTCTAGTCTGATACCCGATTACGTATACATATTTATTCATTTATATATACTTTGTCTCAATAAATAATTTATAATATGGATATGTACATACATAAATTTTATGATTGAAATAATTTCTAATATCATAACTTATTTCAAATGCTCTGGATTTTCTGAAATTATATTAATACATACATAACATTAAATATAAAATATTGATTTGTAAATTTATCACACATAACTACTTTTAATAGTTATTGATGAATTCAGAGGTAGGAATCGATACCCTTTTTTCCTCTTTTTATATAAGTGTTTTTTCTTTTTGATTAAAATTTTCTTGGGAACAAAATTACATATATATATGTATATATACATACATTTATAAATATATAAAATATACTTATTATACTTATAATATTTTAATATAGTTACATATCACATATTAAGAGAGTAATATCTTGGTCAAATAATTAATCCAAATACCAATGTTTGCTCCATTCCGCTTTCTCCTTGGAATCTGTAAAATTTTATAACGGAAAAGACTTACCCCTACCAAGGTTTTCTCCGACCTGGAAATACACGGTAACCTTGCTGCGATTTTCCTAAATTAATTTTTTTATTTTCCTAAATTTAATTAAATCTTTTTGACTTCAATTTTTTTTTTTTTTCATTTAATCTAATTAATTAAAATGATGCATGAACTCTATCGTTCTAAACTGTATTTTATCTCAAAACTCGTTGGTTAGATAACTCTTTAAATGATAGTTACTTCACGATTAATTTAGAGATGGTAAATTGTTGTTAAATTAAATTTTTATCCCTCCGAACTTTTATGTATTAATAAAATATTATTTTGTTTTATTATTATTATTTAAGATAATTAATTTAATTATTTATTATTTGTTAGAACACTTTCACTTAGATTGAACACACGTATTTAATTATAACTCCTTCACGCTAAATTATCACATCACTTCAGTTATTTATTGCACTAATATTAAACGCGAAATTTCTAAGTTTAAAATTACGATATTAGGTGATTATAAAATCCGAATTTTCCACTAAAACAAATTGTATTTATCACGAGCACTTTTATTTTTCACAAGTAATTAATGCGTTGGCTTTAATTTTATTTTTCACTGACTCTAACTGCAAAGTATTTTTTTTTTTTTGACTAGAATGTGAAATTTTTCTAAGTATCAAAATAATTATCACTTAGAATTTTTCAAATTTAAATCACCCACCGTTTCGTCACGTTCCGCGAAGTTACAAACTTTTCGACCACGACCGTAGACTGTCCTCAACTGGCATTTGTCTAGACTTTTATACCCCTCTCAGGTCCAAAAGATCGTATCTGAATCTCCTATAATAAACCAATCTAATTACTATCAACTCGTAATTTCTTGAAACCTCCCCATTATTGTCGAATGCGGTCTCTTAGTACCTTTCGCGTCTGATACTTTCAATTCTGTCTCGTACTCTCATACTTACAAGATCCGGATTTAGTAAGATCCATGTTTAATGGCCCAACTTCCTTTGTCCTGTTGTTCATACAAAATTAGCTTGAATTTAATAATTTTAAAGTTCTATTTTCATCTATTCCGTAACATGTCCGTGCGTACGGCATCTACCATATGTTCCAAATCTGTCCCCAAATTCGCCTATCAGAGATATCTTCATGTCGAAGTCTTTCTCGCAAATTGTTCATTTTTATTTTATTATTTTTCCTCGAGTTTTTCTGTATTCTATATGAACCTTTCCATTTAAAACCGAATTTTCTCTATTTACGTCGTATATTTGAATTTTCCATTTTTTTCTCGAATTTTCTTTTATTCACGACACTCTTTCCATGAATTTCCTTATTTATCCTTACGTTATTGTTCATATCTCTATAGGTTTTTATATTTCAAGCCGTATTTATTTTATTCACTGTTAATCTAAGATTTCCTTTGTTTTTCTCTGTCGTATCTCCTTTCCCCTCACTTCCCCGTACTTCCCTGATATAACCATATCGTTTTTTGATGTTTGCTGCCTCTTGGAAAATTTCATTTTCTATTTGTTATTAATAAATATATCATTTTTTAACATCTTTATAGGAGATACCCCCACTTCGGCCCTTAAATTCCTGTCATTTTTATTGCTTCATAGAGATCGCCTCCCAAATTTTGTCCCGTTCTTACGCAAAATCCCATAAACCATATGCCTTGACAGTTGTATACATTAGTTCTTGTACCCACCTGGCAATAAATCCTTTTTTATTTCAGTGTCGTTAACTTTTACGAGAATTCTTTAATGTAAATATTTCATAAGACCCATGATAATTTTTATAGCTCTTTTAACGACTAATTGCCCTTATATAAACAATTTTCATGTTCGAATATTCCTTGTTTATCACAACAAAATACATCTGAAATCGGCAACCATTGTAATGCCTCATCTTTATCTGCAATCGCGTACTATGTTACTCTATAAACTCCATTTTAATTACGTAAAATGACTCCTTTTCCTGAGTTTTTCTATCGCAATGTTTTCAGCATTTTCCACTCCCCTCCGTACTGCACTCTATCTTCTTCTCTAACACTTGTTACTGCTCTAGACATCTGAAATGTACCCTCGCCTATTCTTTAAAACTCTCATTTTTTTTTGACGTTTCCTCCCTAAATCTTTCATCGTAATATCCTAGCTCCGTCTAAAATTGATAACAATAATTTTCCATTGTTTTTTCAACATTTCCATTTCCTTTAGCACGTTTTCCCTCGAATCGATCATCTCCGGTCGTCACAAACAATCGTATTATAGATGGAAATCTCCCTAACGCCTTACAATACGTTTTCGTCACTTGCTTTGCAATTTTTCACTTAAACTTTTGCATCGTGTTTACGTGTATCCTTTTTTTCCGCACCTGATATGTTTTAATGCGTTCGAGAACTAGGGTTTCTGATCCCTGGAATGTACCGGTTAATGATAACATTTCTTGGGGTCACCGTACTTTTGTCCCTGAACAGATTATTTCTTCCCATGGAGTTTATTCACCTCTCGGTTTGGTGGGAACGTCAAACTCATTAATTATATTTCTAATTGCTAAGTCCAAAGGTCGTTCCTTTGTTCTAAAAATGGGTTCGGCCCTCTTCCCGTTGATAGGCTGAATTGGTTTTTAATCGCTTTTGCTGCAATTCAATTGGCTGTCAATATATCACGGGCTAAGTATATTGGGGAGTCCCTGTCTTTGATTATTAGTTGATACCATCTGTGATTTTTTTATCAATACTCGTCTCACTTTGTCTAATTATAGATCCCTACCGTAAATATGAATTCACTTTACTCTAATCCGATAGATGTCGTAGACGTGTCCGTTTTATAAGTAATTGATATTTTCTTTTTAAATTAAAGTGGGAAGCTACGATATTTCCTAATTTTCACTGTTGATCAATGCAATTCATCACACGGTTCGAGAGAACGACTTGATAGTTCTCTTATGAGATCCTCTTTAGAAGCGTTGTTGACGTTCGAAATAGGAGTTGACATTGTTATTGATGACGTACAATATTGATTGTTGATGATGTAAAAAAAAAATTTTTTTTTTAAGTACGAGGGAAAAAAAAGTTTTTGGCAACCCTGATTTTTGAAAAAAAAAATCGAGATATTAATGTGTTTAGTCGATTTAATTTAAAATTGACAATAAAAATCGTGGTTACAAAATAAAATCCCACATTTGAAATACTAAAAAAAAAATATTTTTTTAATAAAAGAAAAAAATATCCCATCAATTTAGTTAAGTATGTCAAACTATTTCACCGTATAAGATGTACTCGTGTTGTTGATAATTTATGACACTCTTGTGCATAATGGAATTTAACGGAATAGATTATAAATTTAATCTCATTAATTACCATTCACTTGATTATAATGAATTATTTATTTAGTTTACTAGTTCATTTAAATTTGTATTAAGAATTCATCTACGATATAAACACAACATACCGTAATCTGTCACTTTTGACATTCGCTTGTCCACAATAAACATCAACTTGCGTAGATGATGTTTACCTTTTATCATAAACCTTCAACCATAGACAATAAAATTTTTTTTTTTGAATAAATATATACTTTTTTTTTCAAACTTATCATAGAAGAAGCATTGTCTATGATTGAAACCTGACACTTCTATGAAAATATCATTTCAAAAATTGAGGTTATGTTGACATGTTGACAATGTAACCACACACTGGGATACTGAGCACGAAAAAATACAAAACATGACCAATGTAAAACACCAAACACCAACGTAACCCGCAGGAGATCAAATAAACGAGCTAAACCACGTTGGGCCCAATTTGTTTCGCTGTAATTAAGCGTTGAGTATAATACTGTATGGTCTATGTTTTCACCACGAACTTTACGGTTTTACCGAGCGCCAAAATACTGCTTTGTGCAGAATTATGCCCGTGGTGAAATAAAAACATGAAACTACATCTCAGGAGGGGGCATAGGTATGTGATCTCCAGCGTGTTAGGGTATTAAATAAATACAAGTATCTCATTTCCAATTTAAATGTTAAAGAACTTATATATTATTTTAATAATGTCAGGTACAATAAACGTAAAGTGACTCTACTCACCCTCAGGGACCGATTGAGGTTATACTATCTAGCTATTTCACTATATTCCTAACCGAACCGCGTCTCGTAGTTCGCCACAGGATGATGGGCAGGACCTCCAGCCGACCCTCATCTCGGCCAGTCCGCAACAGGATAATCGGCAGGACCTCCAGCCGATTCTCGTCTCCACAGATCGCATCAGGATATTCGGCAGGTTCGCGACAGGATGATTGGCAAGACAGGGCTCTCAGCAAAGCCAGGGCTCCAAGAGAAGTGGAACTCCAAGGGAACGATGTTACGGGGCTTACGTAGCAAGCCAGCGGGACCGTTAGTATTCCCGCACGTGCATTTTCTCTCATACAAGCCGGTGAGCGGAATTATTCTTCTCCACGCGTTTAAATAGGCATTCTTATTGTCGGCACCCGACAAGTACATACCGGCGCGTCTCGTGTGGCGAAAATACTCATACCGATCGCCTTGATAACTTTACGGTAAACTTCTCGTAATATAAGAACTACCGCGGAGAGCAATCTCGCGACATTATTCATTTAAAACTTTGGTGCACTTTCGCATCCTGTAACAAAGATCGTTCCACATTAATTTTTACGCGCCAATCGACTGAAATTTAAATCTTCGTCCTTTTTAATAACTTAATACTATCCGACTGTCACAGCCATGATCTGGCCCAAAAGATCATGCCGGCGAGAGTGGGTTCCATTACCGGACCCGGAAAAGAAAAGAAACTCCCCCTTCCATAACGACTTGTGTTGCCAGTCCTCCTGTTGTAACTATCAACAATTAATTCACTCAATAGTTCGTACCGCTAGGTTCGACGTTATAAAGCAGTGTTCATATTTTAAAATAAGAAAAGGTAATGATTTCAGCACTGCTTCATAACAGCCGTTTCATAGTAAGTTTACCACAACGCCCCTGTGCGAAACAGCTAGGCGAAACTCTCCCTATGGCGGAGAAGAGATTGTATAATTTGGAGAAAAAATTAGCCTCAAACCCAGAATTAATGAAAGATTACAAGAATTTTATGCAGGAGTACAAGGACTTAGGTCATATGACGCAATGTGAACCACCGTCACCAAATCAAATGCACTACTATCTGCCTCACCATGCGGTGATCAAGGAATCTACAACTATTAAGTAATACAACTAATCAGTAGTACAACTACTAAGACCAGAGTCGTATTCGATGGATCGGCTAAATCCTCAACTGGAATTACCCTAAATGATGCCCTCATGATTGGGCCGATATTGCAAAAGGATTTATGTGCACATCTATTGAATTTCAGAAAACATCAGTACGCGTTAACGGCCGACATAGAAAAAATGTACCGGCAGATATTAGTGCAGCCGGAGGATAGAAACTTACAACGTATCCTTTGGAGAGACTCACCCAGCGAGGAGATTCAACATTATCAGCTGAATACAGTCACCTACGGTTTGGGACCATCATCATTCTTAGCCACCAGATGTTTGGAGCAGCTAGGAAATGAAAATCAAAACACAAATCCCAAGGTCAGTCAAATTCTTAAAGAAAATTTTTACATGGATGACTTAATAGCTGGCGACATTGGTGAAGAAGATTGCTTATTAATCAAGAAGCAACTATCTGCTATTCTAGCATCCGCTGGCATGAACCTAAGAAAGTGGCGGTCAAATTTGTCGTCGCTATGCTCAAATCAGGAGGAGGTTAGCGATATGATTATAAAGGATAACTCAAAGGAAGGAAAGATATTAGGTCTTTCTTGGAATAATCAGCAGGATTATTGGAAATATACTGTAGAGCCCATAACAAAACCAATTAGAAGCAAACGTCAGATGTTATCCTGCATAGCATCCATTTTTGATCCCCTGGGTCTGATAGGACCTGTAACGGTAGTAGCGAAGCTATTAATGCAACGTTTGTGGCAGAGCAAAACTCAGTGGGATGATGATATACCCCCTGAAATTTTGAAAGTTTGGAGAACTTATATAGAAGAATTGCCGCAGATAAATAATTTAAAGGTACCTAGGAAAATCATTTGTCAAAATCATGTGAATTTGCATTTGCATGGATTTTGTGACGCATCACAGAAAGCCTACGGGGCCTGCGTGTATATGGTTTCCACCGATGACTCGGGTGGAATCCACTCCAATCTAATAATTTCTAAATCAAGGGTGGCACCCTGTTTACTATTCTTTCCAGTGGAGGAGAATCCAGCACCTGGATTTGAATTTTCCTGGTAAGAAGGAGGTTAATTATAAAACTAGAAAGCTTACGAGGGATGCCAATTTTTAATAATTTATTAAATAAAACATCCAATAAAACATTGTCAAAAGCTCCGCACACATCAAGGCAAACACCGACAAGGAATTCATTATCGGCCAGGGCTAACTGGATATCAGAAGTCAGGATGGACACACTTTCGATCGTACTTTTTCTTTTTCGAAAGCCAAACTGAGAGCTGGGAAGAATTTTCTCATTTTCTGCATACCAGTCTAGACGTCTTTTAATCATATGTTCAGCTATTTTAACTAAGGAAGATGAGAGAGCTATAGGTCTGTAAGAAAGTCCAGAGTTAGGGTCTTTCTGGGGTTTCAGAATGGGAACAATTATTTGAGTTTTCCAGGATGATGGAATTTTGCCGGAGTCAAAGATCAGATTTATAATTGAAAGAAAATAGTTTAGTGTGGTAACGTCGCAGTTTTTAATAAAGCTATAAGGAATTCCATCTACACCAGCGGATGAGTCTGTGAGATCGTTTAAGACCTCCCTAAGTTCCGTTAAATTGAAGTGGGTGTCCATCCAACCCCGTGTTTTAAATGAGTATGTGAATTCTGTTTCATTAAAATTACTTGCAGTTTGAGGAGCTAGTTTATCGGCAAATTCCTTCACCCACTCTGAAGTGAGTGGTCGAGTCACCGTTGGGACGTGAGAACCCTTAAACCTGCGAATTGAATTCCAAACAACTGAAAGAGGAACTTCGGGAGATAATGATGTGCAAAATTTTTTCCAGCCTTGACGTTTTTTGTTTTTTAGAAGACGTTTGGTCTTAGCTTCAATTTGTTTATACTGAAGGAAGTTCTCCATATTCATATTTGTTGAATAAATTTTCGCATATTTTTTCCTCATATCTACTGCGTCTGAGCATTCAATATCCCACCAAGGAGCTGGGGGAGGTTTCCCTTTGCTACGTGTCGTTTTAATGGGGATAAATTTTTCTGCGGCCGTAATGACTGCAGACACAAATAAATCGTAACATTCCGCAACATTTTCTGTAGTTGGAGAGGGCAGATTTTGCACAGAGAACTTTGTATGATTTGAATAGTCATTCCAATTGGCTCTGGCAGTTAAGAACCTTGGTTTTCGACTACTGCACTTGACATTTTTGTTGGAATGATAAATATTTGAGGATTCAATGAGGATGGGGTAATGATCACTCCCATGAGGGTCATCCAAAACCTTCCATAACAGGGATGCGGCTATGTTGGAATTGCAAATAGTAAGATCAACCATGCTGGGTCGCTGACCAGGCACCTGAAGACGAGTAGGAGAACCATCATTGATAATACAAAAGTCTAGTTCATCTAGTAGATCAACAATATCTCTGCCCATTCTGTCACAATTGTGAGCTCCCCATAATCCGTGATGGGCATTGAAATCTCCCAGAACAAGAGAAGGGGTAGTGACCTTGGAAAACATAGCTTTTAGGATTGATTTAGAAGGTTTATTAGATGGTGATATATACAAAGAAATTATTGTAGTGTCAAAAACCTTTGCGGCCGTCACTTGAAAAGGACAACCAATTGGTTTTACATCTACAGGGGAGAAGGGTAATGATTTTTTAATGAAAAGAGCGGAGCCGCCCTTTCCATCTTGACGGTCGTCTCGAAGGCAGTGGTATCCCCTGACTCTGAAATCAGAATCCGGTTCCAGCCACGTCTCCGAGATGGCAGCCACTGCAATTGAGTTTGAGTGTAATGTGTTTAAAAATTCTTCAGTCTTATTTCTGAGACTATGACAATTCCACTGAAGAATCCTCATCAGAGGAGCCATTTCTAGTTGAGTTGATAATATTAGTAATTTGTTTAGCAACGTGGGACGGTATTTGAATGTTGTTTTTATTTAAAGTTTGTAAAATATGTAAAAATGAGGTGATTAGTGTAGAGTTAAGGTCTATATTATAATTTTGTTCTTTAGTAGATGACTTTAGGTAAGAATTGAAATTTGAACTGGAAGGAATTTGTCCATTAGGGAACCACAGAAGGGATTCGTGATTAGCATTATTTTTTTTGTTAGAACTCTAGGTTTCACGACCCTTTCAACAGTTTTTCTAAATGAAGAAGAAGAAGGTTGAGAAGGGGTGGATTTTTTAGAATTTTTGGAAGTTACTTCAGAATAAGATGGAATGGATTTGTTAAACATTCTTGATGCTTCCGCATAAGAGATGCTCTTCTCGGCCATTGTGTGTTTAATATTGCGCTGCCTTGACAGTTCAGGGCAAGTTTTGCTGATGGACATGTGGGTACCGGAGCAGTTTAAACATTTATAATTTTCCTCTGTTTTATCACAGGAATCGCCACTATGGGACGAACTGCACTTGAAGCAACGGGGTTCTGATCTGCAGAGGTTCTTCGTGTGTCCAAATCTGCAGCACTTGTAGCATTGCACAGTTGGGAACACATAGAGCTCTACTGGTAGAGAGACGTTAAACATAGTAACATTTTGTGGAAGGTCTTTGCTGTCAAATGTTAGGACAACGGATTGGGAGGGTCTCCATTCTACAGAGTTTCCCGTATTAAACCTGTAATTTAGACGACGCGCTTTTAAAACTTTTCCGAAACCTTGAGGAACAGTAATGTTTTCCAAGATGTCCTCTATCGACCAATGCGGTGGGATCCCTTTTGTGACACCTAACTTTGTAACCTGATATGTAGGTATGAAAACGTTGTACGAGTTTTTTTTGGCAACATCAGATTTTACAAAGCTATTGGCCTCAGCCGCTGTCTTGAATTCAACAGAAAGACGGTTACGCCCAACCGATTTTACTCCATTCCAGACAGGGTGGATTTTATTTTTAAACATAAAATGTCCAAAGTCCACATCGTATAAATTTGATTGTTTTTCATCCTTTGAAATTTTAGTCACGTGTGTAATGTAAGGTGGTCTATCAAGATTATTATACAGACGTGACATTTGTGAAGGAGTATTGTTTACCAGTGTGGCGGGTGTGGTTGAAGGGCTTGCTGGACTTAGACTTGAAATCGAGGAAGAAGTGGACGGAATTACATCCTGTAAAACAGAATTATTTGGAAGGGAGTCGTTTTGCGTGGAGGGTGTTTTTCGATGTATTTGTTCAATAGTCCTATCCTTTTTAATATTTATACCTTTGACCTGCATCGGAGTATGCATCCATCTTGTAAAATACTCCAGTATGCGGATGATCTTTTTATATATATTTCAGGACGAATTATTTCTATTCTGGAGGATGTGATTAACATTTGCATGAAAAACCTTGACACCTGGTTAAAAAATCACGGCTTAGAAATTTCTCCGTCCAAAAGCAATGTTATCGTCTTTTCCAGAAAACGTGTTACTCCGCGTGTAACAGTCCAAATAAATAATTCAATTCTCCCTATGCAGGTACAAATAAGATTCCTTGGGGTAATTTTAGACTCTAAGTTAACATGGAACCCGTATGTTAATTTAATCATTAACAAATGTCAAGCTGGCCTCAACACTTTACGTGCCGTTTCACGGGTCTGGTGGGGAAGTCATCCATTCACCCAAAAACTTTTTTATAACGCATATGTTAGGAGTCATTTGGATTACGCGTCATTCCTCATTGAACCCACTTCTAAAAAGAACCTCGCAAGGTTGGACCGTATTCAATTTCAATGTTAAGATTGATTATCGGAGCAATGCGTTCTTCCCCAATTAACGCTTTACAAGTGGAGGCTGTGGAGGCTCCTCTTCATTTCAGAAGACAGTTCTTGGCTGACAAGTTTTTATTTAAATGCTTAAGACTCTCTAATCACCCACTGAAAGACAAAATTACTGCACTCACTGCTCAAGTGAAATCACTTCCATATTGGAGGAACAAATCAATCCCTCTTCTTGTTAAAAGCCTCCATACGTACTGTTCGTATAAACCCCTCTTAAATCCATCAGACAGACTTCCTTTATATGCCAACTCCTTTCGTATTCATTTGTGTAAACCAAATATTCTTTTTTCTCTCGGCATAATTAACAATCACGAAGCTCCAACAAAACTTATCCAAATTTTAAATTCGAAATATTCCAACTGGATAATTATTTACACAGATGGTTCCAAGTCTCCCTTATCAAACCATGTGGGAGCGGCATTCCACTGTCCATCAGATCAAGTCGATAGAAAAATTAAACTTCCAAAAGAGGCTTCCGTTTTCACTGCTGAATGTATAGCCATTTTTGAATCCCTCAAATACATTGACGATGTTAACATTGGAAAATTCTTAATTCTCTCCGACTCCCTGAGTGCACTTCAAAAATTAAACTCTTCCCCTTTCCATTACCCAGAAGACGATTTCTGTGTTGGAATTCGCACTTTAATTCATAAATTAACCGACTCTGGCAAGGAAATCGTCTTGGCTTGGATACCTAGTCACTGCGGTATCCCTGGAAATGAAAAGGCCGATTCATTGGCGAAAGATGCCATTATTTCGGGGGATATTTTATATAAATTTTTAAACACCGATGACATTTTCATAAAATTGAAGGAAAACATGATTTCCACATGGCAGAATCATTGGGAAGAATCTAGTCAATCAAAAGGATATAGCTTTTTCACAATTCAGCCAACGATTCCTTCAAAACCGTGGTTTTCAAGACTTTCTTTTAACAAATTCTCGACATCATCCATTTGCCGCATGCGGATAGGGCATTGCTGCCACAATGTTCACCTGACAAAAATTCATATTAAGAATTCTGCGATGTGTGAATGTCGTCTTGGTGAAGAGGATCTCAATCATATTTTTTTCAGTTGTCCTTTAAATAATTCATACAAAAATTTCTTCCCTCACCTAATCAGTTCGGGTATATTGCCTCCCTACAACATTGCATGCCTGTTATCTTCTGTGAACAAACGCGTGTATAAAGTCTTGGCTAATTTCCTGAATATTAACAGCATCAATTTGTAACTGTAAGTTAAGTTTCATGTATTTATTTATTTATTTTATTTTTTACGCACAATAAATTGTGTCAGCATATCTTTTAATTTCCTTGTTATGTTAATTAAAATCATCTCTTATTGTAATAATTTTGCGTATTATTATTATTATTATTTGTATAGTATTATTATATAATGTAGATAGGTTCTTGTTATTAAAACTAAATTAGTTAATATTAACCAAAAATTACACTCACAAAATTACACTCACAAAAGCATTCACTTGACACTGGCCAGAACACTCTTTTGGGGTGAAGAGCCATTAAAAAATTAAAAAAAAAAAAAGGGTGGCACCCTTAAAAAGCACATCTCTACCTAAACTAGAATTGTGTGGAGCTATATTGTTAGTAAGATTAATTAATTATGTGAAGGGAGCTATTGGTATGCCAGATGTATCTACTACTTACTGGTGTGATTCTCAGATAGTCTTGTGTTGGATAAGGGACCAACCAGCTAGGTGGAACACCTTTGTTGCTAACAGAGTGAGCGAAATTCAAGAATCAAGTCGACCAGCACAATGGAAGCATGTGAAATCAGAGGACAATGCAGCAGATGTACTATCCAGAGGTAGTAGGACTTCTCAATTATTGACATCCACCATATGGTGGCACGGACCCGATTGGCTAACCCTTACAGAATCCGGTTGGCCATGCGGAGAATCTACGTGCATAGATCCACCTGAGGTGAAAACAAAAACTGTAGTGTTGGCATCAGTAACGCAAGATTGGGACATTTTTAGGAAATACTCATCTCTAACCAAATTGCAAAGAGTAACAGGTTATTTACTTAGGTTTTTATTTAATTGTAGGAACCCATCGCTCAGGCGTTATGGTCAATTAAAAGTAAGTGAATTAAATGACTCTTTGAATGTTTTAATATCCAGAGCGCAAGCTTATTCCTTCAGGGAGGAGATACGAGCTTTGCAGTCGGGCAAGGATGTCCTAAAAAGTAGTAATTTGCACTCACTAAATCCTTATTTGCATAATGATTTACTTCGCGTAGGCGGCAGGCTTTCCAAAGGAAAATTACTGTCAATAAACCAACAACATCCAATTTTGCTGCCACCACATCATAGTTTAACCGAATTAATTGTAAAAAACTACCATCATTTACATTTGCATGCAGGTACTCAAACCTTATTGGCAATAATCAGATTGAAGTTCTGGCCAATAATGGGAAAAAATTTAGTGAAAAAGATTATAAGAAAATGTATAATATGTTATAGATCAAATCCAAAGACGATGCAGCAAATAATGGCGGACCTTCCAGCCGAAAGGATAACGGAATCTAAACCTTTTACGATAAGCGGGATCGATTATTGTGGACCTTTTTTGATTAAGTCGGGTACCCACAGAAGAACTAGTAACGTAAAAGCTTATATATGTTTATTTGTATGTATGGTGTCAAAAGCCATACACTTAGAACTTGTACTGTCTTTGAATACAGAAAGTTTTTTAAATGCTTTGAAACGCTTTATCGCGCGCCGTGGAAGGCCGAGTAAATTATTTTCAGATAATGCTACTAATTTTAAAGGCGCGAACAATCAGCTACGGGATATTTATGATTTTTTGTCAAGCTCTAGCGATGAAATCGAGAGATCATTATCAAGGCTATCAATTCAATGGGGGTACATTCCGCCAAGGGCGCCGCACTTTGGAGGCCTTTGGGAAGCCGGGATAAAATCTGTGAAATATCATTTGAAACGAGTAGCAAGTAACTCCTTATTAACATATGAGGAATTTAATACCGTTTTGTGTCAGATTGAATCTTGTTTAAATTCTAGACCTCTTACCCCATTGTCAAATGATCCAAATGACCTAAACTCCCTCAGTCCCGGTCACTTGCTTGTTGGTGAAAGCTTGGCGGCGATTCCAGAACAAGATCTACAAAATATTTCAGTCAACAGGCTGAATAACTATCAAAAGTTATCCTTACTAATACAATGTTTTTGGTCGAGGTGGCGATTGGAATACCTGGCTCAGCTCCAAGGCAGAACGAAGTGGACCAGCGGACCTAATGCGCAGCTAAAACCAGGCGATATGGTGGTCTTGAAGGAAGACAACCTACCACCATGTGTGTGGAAACTCGGACGTGTAATTGCAGTACATCCAGGAGCTGACGGGAGGGTGCGTGTGGCAACTCTCAAAACATCGCATGGAACTACTCAGAGGGCGATTTCAAAGCTGTGTCTATTGCCAATAGACGATAACGAGGAGCTGAAGATGTCAACTTCCCCACCCAACGGACCGGACGCTGTGTGAGCGCAAAATGAAAGAAAAAAGAAGAAAGAAAAGCTTGTGCTTTATAAAAAAAAAAAGGAAAAAACAATATAAAAATTTTGTACGTTGAAAGTAAAAAGTGCAATAACAATTTTACGTTGAACAGTATCAAAAATTTCCTGTGCGTGAAAGGTGAATAACAGTAAAACTGGTGCATAAAAGTAGCCAAAAAGGACAAAAATAAGAAAATAATAATAAATTAAAAGTAAAAACCAGTGTTAAAAGGTGAATACCAATAAAAACTTGAGTGTGGTAGGGAGTGATATATAAAATAATAAAAACAAAAAAGGATTGTAGATCCATATATTTAAAAAAGGGTGAAAACACTTAAAAATGAACGCTTATAACCCAGGATAGCCTGCTGGCTATAATTGCAAACTGCATAGATATATCTGGAGAGACATTGTAATAACTCAAATGTGACAATGAACTATGGAAGGAGAGATGATTTATCTATGTTTAATTTTTTCCCGAGGAAGGAAGGATGACCAGGAAACCTGCTGCGACATGTTTGTGCTGTCTATATTATATGTTTATATGTAATTATTGTTATGGTTTCTGTTTGTTTTTTGAAAAAAATGTAGTTTGTTTTTCGGAATTGTCTTAGTATGTTATTGAATAACTTAATTAATTTAATGAATTTGATTTTGAGCAAAGTCAATATTTAACTTAGGCTCATAATTGGTTTGCATAATGTTATTTGTTTAGTTTGCAGAAAAATGGATTCGATATTTCAAAATAAATATCTGCCCATTTTGGGGGGGAATATGTTTAGATTTAAATCCAGGACTCAAACCAATTATGAAGTTGAGTTACCATCAAAGGTTGGATTGCTATCCAAGAATTATCTGATTTGTTCGCTAGATGTCGATAGAATCATTTCATTCTTTGTCCTTTTCTCACACAACAAACAAGGGTAAATATAGATGCGAAACCGTTATAAAAAGGCTTGCATCAGTAAAATTAATTTACTTCTTTACAAAAACTTGCACCAAGAATTTAAAATATTACTGAACCCTTGTCCGTTGGGTGGGGAAAGTTATTGTCGTCAGTTTGTAAATATTCGAATCATAACAATAAAAAATCAAGAAATTAAAGTGAAAACCAAAAAGTGCTTCATTTATAAAAAACCAGTCTACCCAAAGAAATTCTCCTGAGTTTACATTTTTTACCTACATTTTTTACAGTTAATGTTCATCACTTTTATTCGGAGATGTTAATTATTATTTTATTTATTTATTAATTCATTTATTTATTAAACATTAACGCCCTTGTGGGCTTTTACATACATTTACATTTTTTATTTTATTTTAGTACATACAGGTGTGTTTAGATGACAAAGAAAACTTTTCAAATGGTACATAGAAGTAAAGCTGGTAAGTAAAAAATATAGCATTATACAATAAAGACAAAAAAAATCAGTTTTAGAGCTGCGGATAGCATAATATATGTATAACAAATAATAATAATGAATGGGTTCTTAATGTGTTGAATACATAGCGAAGTTGATTACAAACAAAAATACGCACTACCGGCTTGAACCGCTTGAATTTTAATCTCTTATCTGCGCTTCGTGGATGCCTGTGTCGGTACACGCATTTGATGTATTTGTTTATGCTTTCGATCCATTACATATTTTATAATAGTTTCGGCGCGCCGGTAACTGGAGATTAGAAGACAGGCGACTGGAGATTAGATTTATTGAATGATTAGATTGATTAGTGCGTGTCTGTGGATATTATTATTTAACTAATTAACGCTTTTTTTACCTGTGTGAAGGTTTTTTTAAGGAAAGGAAGGATTGGAGAGATCTGGGGAAAAGGGTTTAAGGGGTGGGTAGGAATCTAGAGTTCAGTGTGTCCTGGTCATCCGCCTCAAAGACCTAGACAAACTTCACCCCATGAACCCGGGCACCCCTGCTAAATCACCAAACGTAGCGAACCACTTGGGTTGACCTATGGCAGAGGAGTTGGTTATCCAATAAAGATTCCCGGGGCGGCGGTACCCATTCCCGCCTCCCAAATCTGATATTGAACAAAAAATAAAACTTCCACTCACCGTAAAGTTCGTAAACAAAAATACATATTTTTTAAAATCACTCAGATAATGTATTGCTAGATTGAATTATTAGTGCGTGACAGTGGATATTATGATTTGTAGTTCGGTACGGAACTCATCGGTACGGAAAAGAAACCCAACGTAACCCAAAAACAGCCTAAAGTTCATAAACAGAATCAACCGCTAGAAAAGCAAAGGCTGATGTGACGTGTCATCAGGACTTACTACTCACTAGTTACTAGTACCAGGAGAACTCGCGAGTGGAGTGGAGCGAGAAAACGGGGACGCCGGCCGGTGGAGGCATTCGGGTTCATACTCATACTACTCACTACTCACTCGGAGAACGCGAGCATGGGACGCCACGCGTGCCGGCCGGTGGAGGCATTCGGGTTTCAGTTCCGACTCGGAGTTTCGGGTTTGGGACCGAGCCCGAGTTCCGCGACCGGGTTCTTTGGAGTAGTCGATTTTAAAAAGGATTAGGAGTAGGAACCGCTTCCCGCAAAGGACCCGAGTACAAGAGCCCATTCCAGCTGAACCGATACATCGCTAATGTGAACCACACGCATTCTTCCAGCGCAGCATCTGGGAACACAGAGAACTAGGAACTTTATCGGACTCTCTGTAACACCTTCGAGGCTCTCATCTACCACTACTGTCTCGCAGTCCGGTCCGCCGCACCACGACTTGAGATGCGCTCGCCCGCAACACATAAAGCCCGCCGTGCTTTCTGTTCGGGAACCAACTTGATCTCCGGCACTCCGAAGCCTGTCACGTTTCGCTGCCGCAGAGATTCTCCTCATGGCCTCACAAGGTCTTCTTCCTGCCCTGCGTGTGACTCCAGCGTACCGAAGTCACAGCCGTCATCTCCGTCCTCAAGACGTCGAGCTACCGCCTAGAACTGGTCATCCTCTACCACTCTAGTGATCTGAAGAAACGTTATCTTCACCACTGCAGCTCCCTGACCATCATCACATCTTACGGCGCACCATCACTGTCTACTCTTCCGTCTACACCCCTGGCTCACTGACTATCGCTACGTAGCACAATAAAGACGACTCACACTACATCGACTGACGCCTTTCATTTCTGTCTTCCATCTCTGCCGATCCGGCCCGCTCCCTCAAATATGTCAAACCACAAAGTGACTGCTTTCTATCAAAAACAAAAAAAAAATGCAGAATATTTTATTCAATTTTAAACCAATTTTCTGCCGAGTTCATTGCAATAATAATAAATAATTTTGAACATTCTCTTGTTCTCTCTGACTCACTCAGTTCCCTCCAAAAACTTAAATACTGTCCTTTTCTTCATCCTGATAATCACTTTGTATGTCTTATTCGAGTACCGATAACCTTCATTGTTGGCGTAGTGGGTAACGATATTGCTGATTCCTTGGCAAAACAAGGAGCATCTAACCCTACCGTTACCCTCGTAAACCAAATCCCCCATATGACATTTTTTCCATCATCAAAGATAGAACCCGCAATGTTTGGACAGAGTATTGGAACATTGCTAGTCAATCCAAGGGTGCCCGCTACGCCTCGATACAAAGGACTATCCCATCAAAACCATGATTTCAAAAATTTCCCCATTTTCCAAAAAAGAAATTTCCTCACTTATTCGAATGAGAATCGGACATTGTTCCGTTCCTTCTCACCTTTTTAAAATTCACGTCATTGACTCCCCAGATTGTACGTTTTGTGGTCTAGATGTGGGAGCTTTAGACCACATATTTTTTGGTTGTACCTCTCTAAATAAATATTCTTTCTTCTATCAAGCGTTATCTAAAATTGCCTCCCCTCCATTTAACATCTCATCTCTTCTAAGTCTGAACTCTACTCCAATCTTCCATATAATTCTTAAATTTGTTCATTAAATAAAATACATATAAATTCACCTTTCGTTTCTCTTTAATTTTAAATTATGGCCTAGAACACCCTTGAAGGGTAAAAGCTAGAAATAATTGAAAAAAAAACTTGGATGTATGTATATTAAAACAAATTTTGAATGAAACATAATCGATATTAAGTTATAGAATATATGAGAATAATCAATATTTCTCATCGTGACCGCCCTGTACAGTTCCAAGGTTCGATCGCAAGACCATCTTTTGACGAAATTTGAATTCTCAGTCACTGGTTGATGGGCCTTAAATGTGAACACTTCTTATTGTTAGTTCCTTACAATATACAACGTGTCCGGAAACTCGTAGTACAAGCGGGAAACTCGTGAATCTACATCACGTAGAGAACCCAAAAAACTTATTTTTTTCGATCTTAGCATTTCGATTTTAACATTTTTTTTTCTATTTTTCCATTTTTTCGTCAACTAAAGGGTTATAAAACTTTTGAGCCCGGTCAGGGGTGGATTGGTCAAGCAGCAAATGTACGGAATTGAGAGCGGTACTCTGCTGCTACTCGGTGGTAGCAGTATTCTTTGCAACAGGAAATTATAATAATAATTATTATTATTATTATATTAATTATTATATTATTATATTAATATCTTACACATTACAAATTTAGTTTTAATACATACAAGAAATTACGTTGTACATATGAATAGTATACAAAAAAAAAAATTATAAATATTTATACATAAAAAAGAAACATCAAGAAATAAGTCAATTTCAAAAAGTGGTGAAAGATCTCGTCAATGAGGAGAGACTCTTTCAAGAAACAAAAGAATTTCACTTTTTACCTCTCCTCACTGACGCCAAACATATCAATCTCGGAGGAGATTTGGTTCAGGAGCAATATACTCCTTCCTACCGGGAGAACCATTGGCAGGTTAGTTCTACAGGCAGGAAGATAGAATAATCTATGATGGCGTTGTCTAAGATAGCCATCCGGAACATAGAGACTCACGCGCTCCAGAATGGCTGAATTCTCAATATAGCCACGCAGCAGTCTGAATAAGTGGGTAGCAGCATACCCCTCCCTTCTGAGCTGCAGGGAGTGGAGTCCCAACATGCCCAGAAGAAAGTTCGTCGGGTAGAGCCATGGATTGTGGCCGTACTCCCTCATGTAGAGAAATCTTAGAAACTTTTTTTGAACCCTCTCCAACATGAGGGAGCATCCCACCTCATGAGGATTCCAGATAAGCGAACCACTCTCCAGCCTACTGCGGACTAGGGAGAAGTATAAAATCCTTAGAGCACGGGTATCCCGGAAAACTCTGACGGTTCGGAGAACAAACCCTAACATTTTTAAGGCCGACTGGCAAACCCCTTCGATATGAGGACGAAATGTCAGCTTATTTTCATACATAATCCCAAGATCCTTTATATTCGAAACTCGGTTGAGATTATGACCGAGCATAGTGTACCTGTGGTAGGTGAGACTAAATGCTCTGGTAAAAGTCAGAACAACGCATTTCGAGACATTGAAATGAAGCTGGTTTTGTTGACTCCATTCTGAAATGTTATCAACATCAGCTTGAAGGCGCAGGCAGTCCTCAATATTTCTTATTAGAAGAAATAATTTTAGATCGTCAGCGAACAACAGAAAGCGAGAAAAACGAATGACTCCAGCAATGTCATTAATGAAAATAGAAAAGAGAAGAGGCCCTAAGATCGATCCTTGGGGAACCCCTGAAAAAACAAGAAACAGCAGATTGGAAGATTCCGTGGATGACAAATTGCTTCCCGTTCTTGAGGTAACTTATGAAAAACTTTAACATCCGAAGGGAAAAACCTATTTGGGCAAGTTTTATGAGTAAGATATCATGATTCACAGTATCAAAGGCTTTGGAGAAGTCGTGATACGAACAGTCTACTTGGTATCCACTGTCTAGGGACCTAGCAACATAGTCGGTGAAAACCATCAGATTGGTTTCAGTGGATCTTCCTTTCCTGAAACCATGCTGTTCTGGGATAATGTATGCGTCTATCTGAGGCAGAATGAGTTTATAAATTAATTTTTCAAATAGTTTAGCAGGAGCTGATAGTATGGCAACTGGTCGATAGTTTTCGATTAACTTTCTAGAACCATTCTTAAAAATAGGACATACGTTGGAAGTTTTCCATACTTCAGGAAAAGTGGAAGTACTAATAGCTAAGTTAAAGATGAAACATAATGGTGTTTTTAGGAACTCGGCGCACCCTTTAATAAAAAATACGGGAACGAAGTCTGGTCCGATAGAGTGGGATTTCTTCATGAGTCTTATGGCACTCATCACGTCAGATTCGGTAAATAAACCTAAATCGACGTTTGTAGCTCCTCTGGTATTAAATGTGGCCGCATTATTAATGTCTAGTAGTGGAGGGTCTTTATTGTAGACCGATAGAAAGTGATCAGCAAATGCGTTAGCCACACCCAAGCCACGAAATTCCTGATTACCTTTCATCATGGTGTCTTCAAGACCACCATCCTTCCGAAGGGATTTTATGTAGTGCCAAAACATCTTGGGATCATGTGTGATGTTTTCCTCGATTGTAGACACGTAGGCTCGATAGGCCACTCGAATCTCGCGCCTAACTAACGCTCGGTAAAAACTAAACAGATCGTATTAACCCTGAAGGCCTCCAGCTTTCCAACGCTTATGATGGGCGTGTTTGATCTCTATATCCGAGATGACTTCTCTCGAGAACCATTTCGGATATTTGCGACCACCACTGCCTGCAAACTTTTTGGGAAAACAAGAATCAAATACGTCATAAATACAACTGTAAAAATATTGCACCGCCTCATCTACTGTACAGAAAGTGCTGAGGTTTTGCCAGTTCATCCAGCTCATTGATTCATACAAGTTGATGACATTTCCCTTATTGAAATTCCCTCCCTTTGAAGTGTCACGTTCAAGGGTCGGGACTCTATTACTTTTTAAAGGTTTTCTCATCAGGCTGCACTGAAATTCAATAGCCGGATGAAAACTGTCCTCAGGTACAAGTGGAAATTCACAGCGTCTTACCTCAAGATTGGCATTACACAGAACAAAGTCGAGGATTCTGGAATTGGAATTTAGAATGTCATTACACTGTGAGAGACCAAAGGCCGTGCACAGATAGTCTAAATCAGATTCAACCATAGAAACTTCACGAGCGGAATGTAAATTAAAATCTCCCAGTATGACGACATTCTTTGGACCAAATACATCGAAATTTGAATGCATCCTGTCAAAAAATTGCTTGAATACTTCCCACCTACTGCTAGGCGGGAAATAAACTACACAAAAGAATGTGACAGTCAGATTGCAAGATATTTTTACCCATAAATCCTCTTGCTCAGTTTCTAGGGTGTAGATGCGCTCGATCTTTAACCCATCATCATCCTTGAAGGCAAGAAGACAACCGCCACCCTGCCTGTGACCACTGCCATTGTCTCGATCTCTTCTAAAAACTAAGAAATCACCACCAAAAAGTTCAGAGGTCAAAACACCAGCATTTAGCCATGTCTCGGTCAGCGCTATGATATCACAGTCACCGGCCGCAACATTATTGTAAAAATGCGAGCATTTTGTTTTTAATCCTCTGACATTCTGGTAGTAAATGAACTTTTTATTGCGCGAGTTTAGTCAGCTACTGCCGACCACAATCGCTGGAAGGCGAGGCGCCGTCACCCTAACTACCCATTCCTTAATGAATGTGCGGCGCGGCCAGTGTTTTGCTTTTAGAACTTCGGCAACCGCCGGCTGAGGCATGCCAATCTTAATGAGGAGTACTCACCCCGAGTTTTAATTTTTACAACCTTATATGACGCGGCGTTATATAGTGACGTTAAGTAACGCGACATGTCATCGCAAGAAGTATCAGGATGGAATGGGTAACAGTGAAAGAAATTCATTACTGCTGGCTCCTTTTCACTCTTTTGATTGCCCCTTACGGTGACAGGCCGCTTGCGTGTTACTTTTGTCCATTGGTCAGATGGACCTTGAGGTTTTAATATGTTGGTATTAGTCGTATTATCACTATTATCCGTCGTGGCAGGAGCGGCGGGTTTGGCCGCAGGAGACGTTTTCAATGAATCCACGGCAATGGCCGATGATGCTGATGATGTAATAACGATTTTTTGCTGCACCTCGATCTGTGGTTCGACTGATGATGTTGACGGTAAAGGGCTGGGTTTAGGTTTGGCCTTAGTACTTTTGACAGTTTTGGTTGTAACTTCTGACTTGGCTTTGGGAATCAGTGTCTCGCTACCGTGCTTCGTTATGTAGATACTAGGATCAAAATTTGACTTACTACCGACTAGTAGTATTGTCTTAATTTCTTTCACTTCGTGTGTTAAGCTGTCCACTTTAGTACTTAACACTTTCACTATGTTAGTGAGCAGTTGAAGCTCATTAGCGAATTCACTTAAATCACTCATCTTATATCAAAGTAATATAACCCGAGTAAAAATTCAAAACAAACGGCGCGCGGCGAAATACGTGCGTTCCGCCGGCAAGGTAATGGTTATAGAAACATGAGAGATATCGCATGAACTGCTTTCAATCAGTCCACTATTGAAGTGCATTACGGGTATCAAATTACGCGTATCAACCTGCACAACCCGAATGGTGCATTGGAAGACCAACCAAATACCCGCCCTGGTATAGGTAACAGATGGTTACCCCTTCAAGGCTCTTGCAAGGACTCTAATTTTTTGTATAAAAACGACTCTACATTTAATAAACGATACTAGACCTCCATTGCCCTCGCATACGTTGTTAGGTAGCAGTATGCAAGTGCTACTATGTTGTTACGTAGCGCCCAGGCACCACCCTACGCCAGTGAGTGGCACACCGCCCGTCCCCCCCGGGCACTCGTACCCCTTCTCACCTCGCCCAAAAACGCCCCACGCTCTCGCGCACCGGCAACGCGCCTCACTCACGCCGAGACCCCGCTAGCCGCAACCCGTGCCCGCCGCTGCGACAGCACCACGGTTCCGGAACATTCCACAGAATTCACTGAGCCAAACGTGAGACGTGCCCGTCCGCCATGTTCCGTGAGGCCCGAGTCGACCGGTCCCCCTGCCACGCTACCTGATGGCAATAAATTCCCTGTTGGGCGTAGCCGGCCATACTCGCCGTGAATGCTCGCCCTGCCGCCACCTGGTACCAGTGAGTAACGCCACTTTCCCCATTTTGTTGTGTCCTTACCTGCCCCGCGAACAGCGACCGACCCTCAGGGAGGACGCGATTTGAGGGAGATTTGATAGGCTTCCCCATGTGTAGGTAGTCGATTTGTGTACCTGTGCCTAGTAATTGATTGTAAATGTACTGCCCTGCTATATTTGTGTGTGATCCCGACAATACAAGAAATGTTTACCTAGACGATCTTTTATTTGACGAGGCGTGACGAGTGTTGGCATATACTATGTACCCCCCCCCCCTCTTTAGCTACCTACGACCCTTGATGCTGAGAGTCCCGCCAGTTCTGCCGACCTATCTGAGCTAGCTTTGGAGGCAGAACGTGGGTGCTTCGCCCGAGGCACGCAACAATGTACAGTTGTTAGTACTTATAATCTTACCTGGACTTCTTTTAGGTAAGGGGATGAAATAACAATATGTAAGTATGCCTACCTTAACATATTTATGTACATAAAGCACTAAGCAAATTTCAAACAATGAAATAGTAATCATGGTAGACAGTAGATCCACAGACGGAGGTGCTACGCGGATCGCCCGGCAGTCCTGCTGAAAGTTAGTCGAAACGAGGTTCAGATACCGCGCCCCTAGGCCGACATCCCGGTGGTGCCTCGACGATCAGTAAGTGGGAGATGGGGGCGTATCGCCTGAAGACCATGAGGAAGTGAGCGTCGGGTTGTCGGAGGTGGGGCGGAGAGGTCCCCTAGCTCGCACAGACCTCCCTCTGACCGCCAATCTTCCCCAAGGGTGGCGCGGGCGGTCCGAGAGGCAGCACTCCGGGATCGCTTCACAGGCTCACGTAACGGAGACGAGGTCATACCCCCCCCCCCCTAATATGGGGAAATGGTACATAATATTACGGAGTTCAGTTCTGTCTCCGGGACACTAGCTCAGCATTACATGAATCTAGAATTGTTAAACGAATTTACAGGTAAAAATGCTCAAGTAGTTGGTATCTGGAAGCTCAATCCGAAACTAGCCTCTGTAGTAACCTAGAAAAGCTTACCACCTTAGTTGCAGTCAGAACCTAAAAGCGGTTTTTCTTGGGAGGCTACATTATAAAAAATAATAAAGTAAAATTCAAGTTCAAGTTTAAATAAAAAAAAACGGATGAAAGATAGAGAGTAGACGATATGTTCAATATCTTCAGGATGGCGGCCATCTACAGGTACATAATAATAATTTGGGGGGAAAAGATCAAAGTTTGCATAGCAATATGGTTTCAACAACAACATTTTGCGGTTTTTCGTAGTTGCATATCCCAGAAAAGGCTGTTATTCAGATCGGACGAGAGTGGTATGATAGCTAATAATCCCTGCGATAAAACGGTTTCCTGTTGACATTATAGAAATAAAATGAGTAAGGAAAGCATCACAAGTAGATGGTTAATAAAGTAATACGGAGCAGTAATAACATGTAAGTGGCAGGATATAAATGTGATGAACTGTAGAAAAGATAGCAAGTGAAAATAAAATAAAAAGAAGCATAACAATAATGAAAGTTTCTACTGAGTAGGTACACAAGTTAGCTGTTTTCCAAAGAATAATAAAAGATAAAAAAAGGTTGCAATCAAAATTTGAGAATGGCTTCCAGCCCGAAGATTTTCTACAGCCGCTGAAATAATCCAATATATAAATTAAATGTTTTCCAATAGAGAGGTTGCACTCAGAACATAGTAATGGTTTCCTGCACCCGACACATGTATTCCTGCGGAAGATGTTGCAGTCAGGACCTGAAAACGGTAAGTTAAAAAAAAAAAAAGAATAAAAAATAGAGAAAGCAGAGGGATAACAATAAACTAGCATATACAGTAATAATAGAGTAATAGGCCATGTCCACGAGTTCAGGAGCTAGTACACCATTGGTTTCTACTGATTTTACTCTAGTCGTCGACTCTAAGAACGGACCATCTCTCAACCCAAACCTTTGTATACTTCCTCAGACACTCAAAGTTCACCTTATTAGACACGAGATCGGAATTCCAAACCGGCCTCGTAACCACTTTCAGACCGCCCAGTAATTCATCTCGTGCATCCGTCATGATCTTGCAGTGCCGCACCCGAATGGTGCAGTGAAAAATTGAGCAAGAAGCTTCTCTGGCACATTTTGCGAGAAAAGGCCCGTACTGAACGCCTTGAACCGGGCGACCGAAGCGGCCAGAAAGTGGGTTTACGAAATTAAGCGGTCGGCTACCTGTGCCCTTTGTAGGCGCACACTCCTCGCTTCATCCGCATTCAGACATCGTTTTTTTCTTCACATATGTAATTTAACACACACGCCTTCTCGCTTTATCCATGTTCACACGTCAAATTGTACAAGTTGTACAAAAAGCAATTGTAAAATTATTAGTCGTCCCTAATATTTACAAACAAAGACAAATTACACCATTGCTGTTTCAGAGTGCCAAAATTTTACCGGTTAAGGCAATATTATGGCACAAAATTATAATTCAACATATATTTACCCCGCAGCATGAAGAGAAATTAGAACATAAATACAGCACTAGATTCACGCACAACGACGTGTTAATAGTTCCGAAATTTAACAATAAGTACGGACAGAGAACGTTTGAATACATCATACTGAAGATATTTAATTTATTACCTGACACTATAAAGCAATGTAATTCTATGAATAAGGTTAAAGCAAGGATCATACTGAGCAGACCGTTCCTGTCCCGTTCACACTGGCCGACGTACGTACGCGTCGCTGTGACCACGTGACAAGGGGTCTCTGGTTGTGCGCAGGCGCGTTTGATTTGACACATTTGACATTTATTTTTTAGGTTATGTTTATGTGATTCTCTTCTCAGCAGATGACAGCTTTGCCATGTCTTGAAAGTGAATTTGAAGATGATTTGCTACGATTATTATTATTAAATCAATATTCTCGTAAAAAGAAAAAAGTGAGAAGTATTTGGGTTCACAACATTAACAAACAAAGACAAATGTTTGGAGAGTTCCATACTTTAGTAGAATCTAGTTTACTAATCTAATTAACTAGAATCTGATGACGGACGATTCTTCATGTACTTCCGTATGAGTAAAGTGGTATTTGAAGAGCTTCACAGCATAATTGAATATGACATAATAAAAGAAAACACGAAAGTCCATTCGGATCAGAGAAAGACTGGCAGTGTGTCTAAGTCATGTTTGATTGTCATTCATTATAGGGGTATAATATTGAAAGTCATGCCATGAATGGCTGAAATTTCCTCCCAAGCTACACTGCGTATGCAGAATCTCTATAATCCTGTAATTTGATTTTATAAATAACTTCGTGCCGTCCAGTTTCAATGAACTGTTCGTCATCCATTTTTGAATAATATCTGTCAAAAAACAACCACAGATATTGCGAAACATAACGTTAAATACTTAGATAATACCAGAAAGATGTAAAATCATCTCGTGGTAGGCGTGACCATACCCCCTCCACCTTCCACATGGCCCACGCCGATCTGGCTGCGGCAGATCCGCGTCGCGTAGGGGGCGTCGGTTTGCGTTGCGTGGGGCTAGTGTGATTCTAAAGCACCCGTTTCCATAGAAAATGTATGGATGGTAAGTAGTCTAGATATGGAAATGATGACGTCTACCTACGTCGCGTGGCGTGGCGTGGGCCTAGTATGTTCCCAGCTAAAATATATGGTGAAAAATTGGCTATCGGAAAAAAATATTTATATTGATAATTGATATGTATGAAAAAATGTTGAATCTGTAGATATAAGATGTAAATTTTAAATGTAAAAAATATATATGTAACTAAAATATAAGCACCTGTTGACAAGCCAATTCAATTGGCTTAGCAGGACTTGTTTGTTGATTTTAATATGTATATCTATTCATTCAATAAAAAAATAAAAAAACTCATATTGTTTAAACTATTTGTTTTTCGAAATCTCCATTTTTTTCGTTGTCCTTCAGAAACACGCAAAAATCGACCACTCTGCCTATCCAGTTTCACCGACCGCAGAGATCAATTTTGCCAGACAGGGGATGTGGACCGCGATTTTCGACTTTTCTCCCCCGCAATCCGTAAGACCTTACGCTCTTTCGGTTCCCGGCCTCGCCTCGGCTCGCAGGCGATAATCGACCATCGCTCCTTCGAGTTTGGAACGTTTTGAGGTTCATTTTTGTGAGACAGCGAGTTAGAACGCATTGGGAAAGGTCAGTTACGGTCGCGATCTGTCACATCACATTGTAGCCTACAGAATTATCCGCAACCAAAGTGAATTGAACCGAACGACTGCACTAAATTGGAAAATTATGACACGTTTTGTATAAAACTACTGGTGAGTTCTGGCATTATGAAATTTGTATAAAAATGAATCGCCGAAATTTATGTACGCGCATATCTTTCGAACGACTGTACCAAATTAAATAATTATTTTTATATTGTGTTCGTTATTGTCAGGACAAGGTTTGAATCAAACTACTGTTGAGCTCTGGCATTATGAAATTTGTATAAAAATGAATCGCCAAAATGTATGCACGCGCATATCTTTCGAACGACTGCACCAAAATAAATAAATTAAAAAATTTTGTGTTCGTTATTGTCAAGACGAGGTTTGTATTAAACTGCTGTTGAGCTATAGCATTATGAAATTTGTTTATAAATGATTCGCCGAAATGTATGTACGCTAGTACTGGGCGTTGGCGATAATTCTATCCAGCGCCAACGTCGTTATCGTTGGCAATTTTCAACTGTTGAAAATAGCTGTTGAAAATAACGTCGACGTTGACGCAACTATAAAAGAAGTAATATATAACTATATATAATATAACTATAACACGATAATAATAATATAAGTATAACACGATAAATGTTATGAAAATAATTTAATAAGGAAAATAATGTTCTAAATTACCCCAGGGTTATTAATATTTGTTTATATTAATAACTCAAATTATTTTACTGGCTACTAATAGTTTCACTTTTTCTCCGATTAGTTAAACTTTCGAACGATAGGGGGATCATGATCGATTTCCTTCACTTCTTGGATTCGCATCTTGAGGGCAGGATGTGAATCCGACAGTCAGCAAGTGGATTTTAAATTATAATGGAAATTGTTTAATCGGCGGGTTTTTTCAAGTTAATTTAATATGTGAATGATAGTTTCCTTTAAATCTCAGCCGGCACAAGGTTATCGCGACTGGAGAATCTTTATTTTACGGGTATTCAAGTGTAGAATCCCGTTGTGCTACAATGGCGGCTTGATCGACAAATTTAATCATAATCTTCGATTATATACACCATCCGTCATTCGGCGAGATGTATCACCAATAATACAACGGCACACAACCCGTCCGCCTTTTCCACACCATATATTTCCAACCTGATGGGACCTGAACCATATAATGGAGAACGCCAAGGGCATGGCGTTCCCATACTCCACAACTACCTAAGATGGATGGAGAAGATCGAAAAAGGGAGGTAGGGTCCCCTCGCTGCATTTGGATAGTAGTTCGTTAGGTAAGGTCCACAGGTATGCTTAATCTTTTAATATATAAATCTTGTTATACATCCACTCTTTTATTTTATATTTCCAAGCTTCACAACATTGAATAAAATAACAGTGCCCACGCTCTGATGGGAGTATTTCATGGCTACCGACACAGTCCAGCATATCTCGTACCCACGAGATTTGGCGTCTAAGATCCCATGGGATTAAAGCTGATAACTGTGTACCTTTATGTATAACCCTGTAACTATAACATTTAATACACCCACTCAATAAGAGGTGTAAATGTCATGATAACGTGACCACAAAGTAGGTACAAATCACAACACAACCATCCAGTGTCATTACCCATTCAACATCATTACCCTGATATATTAAATACCCTAACGAGATTACCCTTATTAAAACCCTACTTCAATCCTACTACCATATCATGGCGCACCAACTGGTAATAACGAATATATTTTTTTCATTGTTGTGAATCTTTGAAATTTTAAATTTATTGTATAAACATGCCCTACATTTATTTTTAAACTTGCCCTACTTTTTTGTTTTGTTTTGCTTTAAAATATTACGGTCACAAATTTATGTTATAACCTGTAATGATTTGCTACGTGGGTTTTTCGCCAAGTGGCAAAGCCAAGTATACATTTCGTAAAACAACTTTAGTGTTGTAGTGCTGGTCAGGAACCCACAGATTTTATCCCGTAGGAAGCGCCAATTCTGGACGGGTTATGGAACCCGTCAAGAATACCTGTGGTTCCCAAATATGCTCAAGGTGTGGATCTTAAACCACGATATGTGTCGCTCTCCAAGGGATGGTGTGCCAGGTACATAATTTAAAAGGCAGAGTTGTGAGAACAAGCTTATAATTTTTTTTTTAAAGTAGCAATCAGGGTTTTAAATATGTCATTTTACTTACCCCCATGAACCGACCTCTTTTATTATGAATACTATCGCTAGCTAGCTAATATACTGTTCATCTAGTAGCTGCAAGGCCCAGGCGGCATTTTCCCATGCAGGATCTGGATAGCCCCTCACCGAAGCCGAGATCTGGAGACAGTTCCTCCGCCAAAGGGAAGTCGTCAAGCGGCCTTTCGCCGCGATCAAATTAGCAAGTCATCCCCATGCAGGATCTGGATAGCCCTCACCGAAGCCGAGATCTGGAGACAGTTCCGCCGCCAAAGGAAAGTCGTCAAGCGGTCTTTCGCCGCGAACAAATTAGCAAGTCATCCCGCCGCCAAAGGAAAATCATCAGGGGGCCTTTCGCTAGAAGGATTAGCATGTAGGGAGGCCGCCCTCGGTCCAAACGAGAGTCAGGGTCGGTGTAAATTTACTATTCCGCCACAAAGATCGGCAAATAGCATCGCGGGCTAACGGAACCCCAATCATCCGTCAAAACGGGCTCTGACCCAAGTGTGATCGGACGTATTTCTCATGGATTAAATCTTTCCAGGTTCTGGCACGCCTGGCCGCCATACAAGTTTACGTTGCGGAATCTCAACTAATCCCACCAAAAGAATGCAAACTCGCGATCACACAATACGTTCACGTAATCACTTTTACCGCCCGGCATTTCTCAAGTAAAAAGGAATTATTTTCCCGTTCAAATACTAAATTCTCACAAAAACTCCATTGACTGTCGCGTAGCTAGGTTCCGGGCCCAACTCTCCGAAACCTACCTACACAAGAAGTGGCGTATTGCCGCGGAACTGCTCCAGAGGTCGCCCCAGGCCGTCGATAAAGTCAGAGCTGGCACTCTAATAATTAATAACAAGTTCCTACCTAATTACGATTTCGACGGGTAGAGTTGTTAGGATGCAGTACAAATAATAAAGATGTTAATAATTATATTTAAAGTAATACGGATTTGTACTGTACATAACATTACCCCCCTCGCCACCAAATGTTTGCCCTCAAACATGTAATTCATACAAAACAACCTGATCCTTTACTGTCTAGGTCGGTCCACGGGATTTCTAAAACAGTAAAACAAAATTATAAAATACAAGCAAGCAGTGAGCAGTAAAATTTGGAAAAGTAAATGACAAAAAAAAACATTAGATTAGTCAACAACTTATTTCGAATGGGTGTTTCGCAACTCTAGTCGCACTCCATCAAGCTTAAGGCCGGATGGCCAGGTCCACGAAACAACCATTCTTTATTATGATAGGCTTACGAATAATGATGCTGGGAAGCATAGAAAGAAGTGGTGTAACGCGAACGGAGTCCTCAAGCACTCGCCGAATGAAGTACAATGAGTGTTGAAAACCGAACTAAGTCACGAACTGCCGTTAGCGTTACAACTGCAATAAAATAATACAACTTATGAAAATAAGGACTTAACAGTAAATATAAGAAATAATTAAAATCTAACACCTTCTAAACCAACAACGACACTTAAATGCCTTCATTCTCAATGAAAATTCGAATACAGACATACCCTTGGGCTGCCTTAAATTAAACAATTCCGCTTTTAAATCGAGCTGTTTTCCCTCTCCCTCAAATTGTTTGATCAATAGGTTGGAAAGGTCTTCCCACTTCAAATCCGGATGATAAATGGACCTATACCACAGTAATGCAATTCCATCTAAAATTTCCGTAAAAGACTTCACTAATTCATTAAGCGAAATACCGCACGATCTGCAACGTTCATCCACTAAAAACAGGAAGTCCCGAACACAGGTCTTTCCGTCGTACTTGTAATCCCAATTACCTAGCCCGTGCGCCGATGATTTTTTATAAATTATTTTGGTTTTCTTAATTAAGGTGACCTTCCCTTTTGTTTCATTATTTAATTCGTCATCCGAATTACTTCCCGATGTATCGTCCTCGGAATCACAAACTGAATTGTCTTCCTCAGACTGCGCGCTTGAAGATTGTTTTAGTGTTTTATTAAAAGCGCGCGCTTGTTTGCGTAACGCCTCGAATGTAGTTGCTGGATCCACGGACCGCAATGTTAGTTCCTTAATTAACTCCTCTTTGGAAGCATTGTTCACATTAGGGATTGGAGTAGACATGATGAATTCGGATAATTAAACTTGAAAAAAAAAAGAAAAGAAAGATGACCGTAATTACTGAAATCCGTCTGAACTTACCTAAAATGTACTAAGTCAATTATAAAAACTAAAAAAAAAATAAAACCCTGTATTTAAAATTAAAACATAAAATATTTCATTTGTTATTCCCGCTTTCATTTAAAAATTAAAAATTTGAAATTTTATTTGCATATGTATGTTCCCCATTTACATGAAAATATTTTTTTTCAATTCCAAAGCTAGGCGGACCTGAATTTTTCGTAAAGGCCACAGATGGAGTTAATGTCGATAACTTTGTAATAGACTAGACTAGACATATTATTGTTCACCATAATTAATATCCCGTATTAATATTTGTTTTAATTCAAGACTTAAGCAAGCAAAAGTACAGGTACAAAATAATTTTATAATCTTCAAGGATTATTAAAATAGCACATACTTGTGGCATCTTTTCTTTGCAATATAACGCATACAGGTTATGCCATCAATAAATGTTCATAAATTTCAGTGTGAACAAATGAATTCAAGTACAAAACACACAACACCTGAAGCGCGACACACACCTAGCCATTTTTTAGTTGGTAGCCAATTGCTACGTGGGTTTTTCGCCAAGTGGCAAAGCCAAGTATACATTTCGTAAAACAACTTTAGTGTTGTAGTGCTGGTCAGGAACCCACAGATTTTATCCCGTAGGAAGCGCCAATTCTGGACGGGTTATGGAACCCGTCAAGAATACCTGTGGTTCCCAAATATGCTCAGGGTGTGGATCTTAAACCACGATATAGTCACCCTACAGCAATAGTGAGAAATCTTCGAAAAAAACACTTTTGAGTTAAGTATGCAGTTCGATGTAAAATTGTGAGCTCTACATGATGCATTACTGGGATTTTTTGTAAAAAAAAATTGCCCGTGTTGCAAGTAAAGTCTCAGTATTGAATTTGTCGGTCACTCAGAGCAACACTGAGATATTGAAGTTGTCCCGCTGTTGCTTTCAAAAGGTCGTGGAAAAAAGTGTTGAAATACTGAGAAAAATTAATTGTCTCACTGTAACTCTATTGTTTACACCAATTTCAGCAGTGCTGTCATAATTTTGCGCACATTTACTGTCAACTGTCATTCATTTGCTAGTCATTGTTGGAATTTTATTTGTTTTTTTTTTTAATGCCTAATGACAATATATTAACGTTTTTTTGTAAAAGCAAGTTAAACGTTTATAACTTCTCTATTTATGATACCAAAACTCGACAGGGCCATTATTGCATGTGGCATGAGGGTGTAGCAAAAAGAGGCGCAATTGAAATGTATACCTGCGTATACACATTTTTAAAAGACTTTTGAGAAAGGAAACGTTATCTTTTATTCAGATAACCGTGTGACACAGAATAAAAACAAATTTTTATTTTCCATGTATATGCATGCAATACAAACACTTGATATTCAAATCATTACTCATAAATTTTTAATTGTTGGACACTCAGAGAACGGAGGAGACTCCATCCATTCTTGCATCGAAAGAGAAAAGGTCAGGGTTTTAAAACAATGCCCAATATTTGATCTAACGGATATAGCGATGATTATAAAGTGTTCCAAGAAGAATGAACCTCGTTATAAGGTAACAGAAATGGAAACAACGGACTTCACTGACTGGAAAAAGGTATGTGAGAAGACTGGAAAAAATTTCTCAATAAACATGGACAAGATTAAGTGTATTTGGAATAAAGTTAATTTGTTACAGATCACTAAAGATGAACCGTCACTTATCCAATACAAAACCACCTACACCGAGGATCCATTTAATCAGAGTATTAATATGAGAGAGCGACGGAGGAATGTTCGGAATGAGAATATGTAATATAATTCTAGGACAGCTTATACAGGTCCACCTACAATTCCACCGAATAAAAATCGTGATCTCTTATTTCTTTGCTAAAGTCGTATTATATAAAAAAATCATATTTTCTTTAATTAATTAATACTGCCAATACAGATCGCGATGTGCAAGAAGAAAATAACGATGAAGGTTCATTGTAGGTTTCCAGGGAATCAACACATATTTGTTATTTTTATTCTTAAAAAAAAATTAAGTTTTCTGTAAAAAAATTATATACTTTTTATGCTTAGGGCTTTCTGTTATTTTTGATACATATATACAAATCTTGGTTTTTTGTTAATTTTGTTACATGCTTTTATTATTAAGGTTTTCTGTTATTTTTTTACATACATAATAACACGCTTCTTATAAAAAAAACGAGTGTGCTTTAGACCACACAACTGAAGTAAAACTTCTGCTCCATCTATATGATAGGAAGAGAGAAAGAAAATGTGCGTGCGCACTACTCTCTCTTGCTCCTACAGTGTGATTCAGGCATATTGCCTGCACTGTATAACGTAGCTGGCTACGAAAGAGAGATAGAAAATGTGTGCTCGCACCTCTCTCTCTTGCCCCTAGAGCATACGAAGCGAAACTCTCTCTCTTTCTATCTTCACTAACTTATATCTCCCACTCAACTACCGTTCGCCTCGCTTTTCGTAAAGCTCTTGTCACGCATTCGCCAGCTTACTCGCCAGCTTACTAGAAGTTTTACTTCAATAAATTGATAAGCACAATTATATTTTTCTTTCATTTTTATACCACTTTACTCCCATACAATTATCGTAATGACAAACTGTAAGAGTGACTGGGTGTGTGTTCAGTTGAAAATGTATTTATGATTATAAATAGCACGATAAAATACAAAAAAATAATAATTTTTAATTTATTTATCCATCCATACTCGTAATATTATTATGCAACACTGAGATAATTTGAGAAGATTACCAAAAACTCCACGCAACAGTGAGATTTTTCCAGATTTGCGTGTATTTTGTCAAAATTAGTATGAAAAAATTAATTATTTATCTATTTTTACAATTTTGTGATGATGTTAAATAATTTACCTCTCTAATGGTATATCATTAATCTGCAACATTAGTTAATTTGATTCTGCCAGAGCTCACGCAAACCTAATCTCAGAACAGCATTTTTTAAGATATCCCACTATTGCTGTAGGGTGATGATATGTGTCGCTCTCCAAGGAATGGTGTGCCAGGTACATAATTTAAAAGGCAGAGATGTGAGAACAAGCTTATAATTTTAAAAACAAGTAGCAATCAGGGTTTTAAATATGTCATTTCACTTACCCCCATGAACCGACCTCTTTTATTATGAATACTATCGCTAGCTAGCTAATATACTGTCCATCTAGTAGCTGCAAGGCCCAGGCGGCATTTCCCCATGCAGGATCTGGATAGCCCCTCGCCGAAGCCGAGATCTGGAGACAGTTCCTCCGCCAAAGGGAAGTCGTCAAGCGGCCTTTCGCCGCGATCAAATTAGCAAGTCATCCCCATGCAGGATCTGGATAGCCCTCACCGAAGCCGAGATCTGGATACAGTTCCGCCGCCAAAGGAAAGTCGTCAAGCGGCCTTTCGCCGCGAACAAATTAGCAAGTCATCCCGCCGCCAAAGGAAAATCATCAGGGGGCCTTTCGCTAGAAGGATTAGCATGTAGGGAGGCCGCCCTCGGTCCAGATGAGAGTCAGGGTCGGCGTAAATTTACTATTCCGCCACAAAGATCGGCAAATAGCATCGCGGGCTAACGGAACCCCAATCATCCGTCAAAACGGGCTCTGACCCAAGTGTGATCGGACGTATTTCTCATGGATTAAATCTTTCCAGGTTCCGGCACGCCTGTCCGCCATACAAGTTTACGTTGCGGAATCTCAACTAATCCCACCAAAGGAATGCAAACTCGCGATCACACAATACGTTCACGTAATCACTTTTACCGCCCGGCATTTCTCAAGTAAAAAGGAATTATTTTCCCGTTCAAATACTAAATTTTCACAAAAACTCCATTGACTGTCGCGTAGCTAGGTTCCGGGCCCAACTCTCCGAAACCTACCTACACAAGAAGTGACGTATTGCCGCGGAACTGCTCCAGAGGTCGCCCCAGGCCGTCGATAAAGTCAGAGCTGGCACTCTAATAATTAATAACAAGTTCCTACCTAATTACAATTTCGACGGGTAGAGTTGTTAGGATGCAGTACAAATAATAAAGATGTTAATAATTATATTTAAAGTAATACGGATTTGTACTGCATCATAACAGATTTTTCAATGTTTTCTATCTGAAATGCAGTATTAATAATCTTAAATACCTCCATGTTTAACCAACATAACCTCAATTGAATTGTGGTAGTCATTTTATCAATAAATGCTTAGAAAATGGAAATTGGTCATAGACAATATGCATTATAGAACTCTATAAAATTTTTTTCTAATCCAATGAATAGTGGTTATTTTTCAAAATAATTTAAATTATCTATGGCAATTTCTTGCTTTCGAATTTACCTATGGCTTTCAGTAATGTCAAAACATTGTTATGTTTTTATAATTCCAAATACTTAATACTGATGAAAAACAGTTTTATTTTTCTAAAACAATTATTTTATCCAATGGAACGATTTTTTCCGAATTTCGGAACCACTTACAAAACTTAAAGCTGAAAAGCTTCCGAATTTCGGAAGATTCTCCCTTGACGCACTAAAATTTTTATTTAAATATTTTCGAAAACTCCCGCGATCTGTAATTTACATAATCATGTAGTTGACAAAATCTTTTAGCGGTTTTTCCAGAGATGTCTCAATTCTTTGTTTCTATGATTTAATTACGGAAATTTCTAGATCGATTATTTTCGCGGCAAATCACAATAATTGTCAACGGAATTGTATGAGAGCTGTCAACCGCGCGTGCTATTAGAATGTCGTAAGTGTTGGTTTTAATTGATGTTTTGTACAAATTTATATAATACAGTTATCACAATTCCATTATCCATCTGTTTTACGTGTTTTCAAGGGTTCAAACAGAAATTTTAGTGACTTTTTAAATATTTTACATTAACCGAATGTGCATTTCAAATTTCATCTGTTGAATGTGTAAATTTTCGCAAGTATCGATCCAATTACTTGACGTGTGTATAGTTATTCAATTAGAGTGATTCATAACGAATATGTACATGTACATTTCATTTAGTTGGGTTAAATTTTAATCAGTTATTTACAATTCAAATACTTCGCAGTAATTTCAGAAAAAAATAGCCATTTTTGTTGATAAAGGTGCAACCACACAATAAAAAGCCAGGATTATTTAGTTTTATAATTAATTTCAAATTTCAGAACCAACAATCAACAGAATACTCCACGAACCAGGTAAACAAAATTTATTTTAGTATGCAACATTTTACAAAATATAAGTAATACATTATTTTTAATATAAATATGTACAGTGTACTGATGTCTGGAAACCGAAGAGGCATTGGAGGACCCACCACATACCCGCCCTGGTATAGGTAACAGATGGTTACCCCTTCAAGGCTCTTGCAAGGACTCTAATTTTTTGGTAAAAACGACTCTACATTTGATAACGAAACTAGACCTCCAATGTCCTTGCATACGTTGTTAGCAAGCAGTATGCAAGTGCTTAGCGGGAAATACAGATACCATATGTGTTAGTATAACAAAAATAGACAAGACAATGGGACAGGTTGGTGAAAGTCCACGAGGTGGCAAGCGCTGGGTGATTGTATCCAGCGTATCCTACAAGCACCTGTTTGGGAGGAAGACACAGTAGATAAGTAATAAGGGCATGTCAAACGGTTGGGAGTCCTCTCCAATCGATTGGCAGTCCCAGCAAGAATGCGCATGACGTTCGGTCTAGTCGTGAACCACACTCAGCTTCCGCGCCCCTTAGCCGGTTCCTCGGTGATGCCTCAAAGAAAAGTAAATGGGAAATTGGGGGGAAATACCCGACGACCCTAAGGAATTCAGCGTCGAGTAGCCGGAGGCAATGCGAAGGAGAGCCAAGATCGCCCCCCCCAAACCTAACGCCTGCACATGTTGCTGGGGGTGGCGCAATTAATTTTAGAGGGCACCGTGCCATCGTCGACCGACTCCTGTTGATGCAAGGACGAGGTCTAGCGCACCCCCAGAAGGGGAAAAAAACATAACAAAACAGAGAGATGCAGTTCAGTTCAGCCTTCTGAGCGAAGCAAAGTAGCATTGTGAGACTAAAAAGAAAATGAGAACAAAGAAACCAAAAAAAAACAAAGTCGATTATGTTAGTAGAATCAATAGTATTCCTTGGAGTATGAAGCTGAAAAAAAAAAGAAAACCAAACAAAAATGACGAAAAATAATGAAAATAATAAACAGGTATCTCGATAAAACCTCGTCTAGCATAGCTTAGTGAAATCTATAATAAACCATGTAAAAAGAAATAAAATAAGCAAAAAAGATAAGTCACACAAAAATAAAAGAAATAGGAATAACATGTGTATAATAGAATAAGATAAAGGTACCTAAGATAGAGATGATATAACAAAAAAAATGCAGATATGAAGCATAACACATAAAATACTAGCATAAAATACTACTGTAATAAAGTAAAGAGAATGTCCGTGGATTCAAGAGCAGATACACCTGGCACCTACATGATTTTACAGCTAGTCAGCGACTCTAAGATCAGTCCATCTCTCAACATAGACTTTCGTAAATTTCCTCAAACACTCAAAGTTCACCTTATTCGAAACGAGATCCGCATTCCAAGCTGGTCTCGTAGTAACTTGCAAGCCATCGAGCATTTCCTCTCGGGCATCCGTCAAAATCTCGCAGTGCCACAGAATGTGCTCGGCTGTTTGATCAGTATTACCGCAAGCGCAGTTAGAATGGGGTGATAGAGAGAGACTATGAAGTCTCCCTCTGAACTCCCCATGACCGGACAGAAGTTGGGTCACATGATGATCCCTAGTGATGTACGCCCCTTCCATTCTGAGTTTAACTGACGGGAAGAAGGAGAAAGTCCACCTTCCCGTATTTGACCTATCCCAACGTTCCTGCCATTCTCTCAAAGTTCTTTCTCGCATCTCTCTAAGAAGTCCTGGAAGGGAAACCGCTCCACCTGGTATTAGTTCAATACCATGATGCGTGGCAGTTCTTCCTCTTGTTAGAAGCTTCTTTGTTAACACCTAACCGAAGAGGCAGTGGTAGGGGCAGGGGGAGAGGAAGGATACTGTCACCATTGAAGTACCCACCACTGTCCCACCCCGGTATAGGCAACTTATGGTCGCCCCTTCGGAGTTCTCGCAAGAATCTAATTTTTTTGAATAAACGGCTCTACATTTAATGTAATGAATCTAGACCTTCAATGTCCCCTCATACTGTGTTAGGTGGCGGTATGCGGGCGCGCCTACAAGACTGTACTGTAATGGTCAATCTCTACAATTCTAAAGCCAGTCAAACAAGTTGTTAGTAACATCAACAACATTACATGATCTTAAGCTCACCTAAAAGAATAATACCATCGCATAAACCATTACAAATAGAAGAAAGAGACCTACATATCCTAGATAGCGAAAAATACCTGGGCTTATATATTGATAAACATTTAACATTTAAACAACACGTAGAAAAACTAAAAACAAAAATCATCCCATTAATTGGTGTATTTGGTAGAATTGCTCATCTTCTACCAACAGAGGTAAAGAGGGGCTTATACTTTAGCTTAATCCAGTCCCACCTAAATTATTTAATAGAAATATGGGGAAACACATACATTACGTACTTAAACGACTTACAAATAATACAGAACAAAGTTATTAAAAAACTCTTCAACTATAACCCAGACACTCCCACAAAAAAACTATACCAGGAAATGAACATTTTGAAAATAAGAACATTGTACGAATATAACATATGTCTTTTAATCTACAAAATACAAAATGGACTTATACACACAAACACAACATTTATAAAAACATCACAAGTACACGAACATTATACTAGACAACACAATAAATTGTACACAAATACTGTCAAGACTGAAAGTGGCAAGAGAAGTATTGGTCACGAGGGAGTTCATATATATAATCTCCTTCCAGATAGCCTAAAAACGGAATATAACATAAAAACCTTCAAAAAAAAAAATTTTTAAACTCAAAATGTTGGAACAAAATTAAAAATATTAATCTTATTACTGTACTATATATATATATGCTCTGTATTTAAGTTAAGAAAGCGAAATACTATGTTTCTTTTAACTTAATAATAAAAAAAAAAAAAAAAACAAACAAAACAAAACAAAAAATAAAAATAAATAAAGTAATCCAAAATGACAGCAGCCGTCATGAGTAATCAGCTCATGACAGCAGGAGACATGACCATACATAATCCGGCGGGCGGCACCGAGCACTGTAAGTAAAAGAAAAAGGAAACAAAAGTAAAATAACATATGTACAGATAAGAACCGGTGTCACCGCAACCTGGCTGCCGGCAGTCCCCGAAGCAGTGAAGGAGGCTGATTGTCCGGCCTCCCCACAACCGGCAGCGTCGTCCTTAAGCCAGCTAGCCGGTGGTGCCTAGACGACAGTAAGTGGAAAATATGAAGAGGACCCTAGGGAGAGAAGCGTCGGTTCGCCGGAGGCGGGACGGACAGCTTTCGGATGTCGTTCAGCCTTCTCCCCAGCCTCTTCATGTCACGGGGTGTGGCGCGGCAAACAGGTGCAGCTCCACCAGTTCTAGAAGACCGGCCATGGTACGTAGGCGGGGACACGGTCCAGGGTCCATCCCCTTATATGGGGAGAAGGACGGTACAAAAACGAACAACTGAGTTCAGTTCTCGCATAACTGAAAAGAAATGTATATAAGCGTAGAAAACCGCAAAACATAAAAAAAAAAAACTAGAGCGTGTGGGAGTCATCGCAAGGAGTTTAATTGCACCAAATAACGAAAAATAAATCATAAGCATGTAAAGTAAAGAAAACATAAAATAAACATGAGCGTTGAATAACGCAGGGCCTGTGTAAACAAGAAAAAATAAACATAAAAGTGTAAAAGCATAAAAAAACATAAAATGTAAAATGCAAACAATAAACATAAAAATGAAAAAAATATATAAAACTGTACATCCTGAGCAGAGTTTGTAAAAGAATGGAAGTAAGAAAAGTCCGTGGTAAGTCAGGAACAAGTACACCTGGTGTCAAAATCTACTAATCAGCGACTCTAAGCTCAGGCCATCTCTCAACCCAGATCCTTGTAAAGTTCCTCAGGCACTCGAAGTTCGTCTTGTTCGAAACCAGATCAGTGTTCCACACTGGTCTGATTGGTACGTCCAAACCATCGAGCATTTCCTCTACTGTCACCAGCTGCTATTGATACTGCATCAACTGCAATAACAATAGCAGCTGGTGCCGGACTACCTGCACCACGAGGACGTAGGCGTGGACGCGGCCGTTCATCTGCAGCTGCAGCTCGGTCTGGAGTGTAAGTATTTTTTAATTTTTTAAAGTAGGTTACTTAGGTGTGAATCTGTATTGTGCTAATGATATTTTCAATATTTTAATAGTGATCCTGATTTGCTAACTGTTCGGGAGGACCGTGCCAGAGCCCAAAAGGCAGTTCGGGCGCAGTCTGCTTCCCAACTGGAATTTGAAAGCAGAAAGTTCCAGAAGCAGGCAACCCGCATATTACTCCCGACAGCACCACCAAGAAAAACTAAAAGAAAGTAAGTATTTAGATGCACGATAATATGTTATTGTTTTTCCGGAGTGTTCCGCAACACTGATTTGGATCAGCTCTCTGGTTATCTGTATTATGCACAATCAGTAGAATCGACGCTGTTTCATGACACTGATTATTATCGTTTATTTATTTTACCTACTGGCTTTTTACAGATGCAGTTCACGCATGAATGAGAACAATCCGTGAATTTAATTTATCTATTTGTTTTCAGAAATCCATCTCCGGAGAGAATAGCGTGTCCCTTTACACAAGGGACTTCGGCAACATTACCATCGCCTATTCCTCCTCCGTGGCTGACTGCTCCCACCGCTCCAATTCCCCAACTTGTACATGAGACATCGCGGGATGGAGAACCGCAGCGGGGTGAACTCTTCTCTCCGGAGACTGGCTACAATAGAGAGCTGTGGGTGGATGTACCACTCTATCAAGACTTGACTGCGTTTGAGAACGGTTAATTTATTTTTAAAACGTCAGACCAGAGGCGGTCCATTACGGATGATCAAAGTGCTGCAAAATTCATTTGCATACCTTCTTAACCATCACACACTATTTCCCTACTTTGGTAGACCGAGAGGATAGCCCGCCAACATACACTTTGATTTATTCCCATTCGTACATCGTCTCGTACAATCCCTTCTATTATTCTGACTTGATATTGCACGACTCGAGCATTTGATTCACTTGATCGTGCCACGAGTTTACTTTTTTAAAACGTCGTACCAGAGGCGGTCCATAATTGAAATATAGACACATTAAATTAATCTGTGTTTTCTATTATTGCAAAACAAGACATGAGCAGAGTGGGAATTACCAACGACATCGACGCAGCAGCTCTCTATGAAGAAGAGTCGGCACTAGGAAACCGTGAGTTAAAAAAACTAAACAACTAAATAAATCTGCCAGTGGTTCAGTGGGCATCGCATTTGGGTCACACCAAGGCGTTCTGTGTTCGATTCCTCGGCAGGCTAGGTCCTCCATCACAACTCAAGCAACATTTTCCTTATACTATGGTGGTAGTAGTAAATTTTCAAATATTGTTGGGTTATTCGTAACCCAGGAATGTTTGTCTTTTTTTTTAAAAAATAAAACAAGGATGCGTTGCATACATTCGTATATCAATTATTTTATTTTATTCAATTATTTTACAAACCATTTGTAAAATAATTGAATAAATAAATATTCTCCGTCAGCGATCGCAAAAAATCACCTCGAGAGTAAAAGACACCCAAATCAATTACGCATGATTAAAGTGCTGCCAAATTCATTTGCATACCTGCTTAACCATCACACCATTTCCCTACAGGGGTATACAGAGAAGATGGACCGCCAACACACAATTCGATGAAGGGCGGAATTACATTTGTTTGTCGTGTCGTGTCGTGACGAAACAGAACGGTATTGGTTTTCATACATTTAGTGATTTTCACCACAACACGACAGACTAATATAAACATCACCGTACTAAATGTATGAAAACGATACCCCTCTGACGCGTCATGACAGGATAGACAAGTGTAATTCCGCCTTCATTCACATTTGTACATCGTCTCGTACATTCCCTTCTGACTCTTGACATTGCACAAGCATTTGATTCACTTGATCGTGCCATTAGTTAACTTTTTTAAAACGTCGTACCGGAGGCGGTCTGTAATTGACAAATAGACACATTAAATTAATTTGTGTTTTCTATTGTTTCAGAAATGGACATTGAGAGCGACATGGATGAAGCGAGTGAAGCGAGCCACGGAACGAGCGATGAGGATACCTCATGCATGCTACCAGGACCTTCTCAAATTCGGTTTAATACTACCCTTGACTCCGATATGGCCATTGCGACAATGAGACAAGACCTAGACGACAGCGAGGCAATGCGTTCGATTCTGCCGCCTGATAGTTTCTCTTTCGATTGGTCCAAAGATACCTCGCGGTTTAATGGGATAAGGGAGACATTTATAGGTATGCCAGGACCTACTTTCAATACTGACGAAATGGGCAAACCTGTAGATGCCTTTCTTAAAATCTTTGATGCAGGTTTCGTCGAACTGATCGCGAGAGAGACCAACAGGTATGCAGATCAATGTATTGCCAAGAAACAATTCAAGCGCTATGCGCGTACCAATAAATGGGCTCCCACGAATAAAGAGGAAGTGTATGTATTCTTGGCAATTTTAATGTATCAAGGTATCACTCCCCTTCCTGTTGAAAAAGACTACTTCTATTCAAAAAAAATCACCGCCATGCCTTATTTCAGCCGAGTCATGGATTATAATCGTTTTCTTCTATTGAAAAAATTCCAGAAAGTCTTTCTTCTGATGTACCGTTATCTGTACGAAGGTTACAAAAGATTCAACCTGTCTTGGACCACCTCTCAAGTAAGTTTGAAACCTTATACCTGCCCGAGCAAGACATCTCTCTGGACGAATCCTTACTCGGCTATAAAGGCCGTCTGAAATAATGCATATTAATCCATAATGTTTGAATGTCTTATGAAGGCAGCTAGGCAAGTCCTTTCTTTCCGCATACGTACTTACTTATTCATAAAAATGTTGTTACGATAAAGCCCCCAAAGGTTTGATTTTCAGGTTCTATTGGAGAAGGTTCGGTGGATATTTAATATGTATATTTCAATTCTGATCATTGAAACATACACATTAAAAAAATTCATAGGTATTCTCAGTTTTCCCTGTATATTGTAAATATTAAAATTCTTGTTATATTTTTGCGTCATATCTCTATTTTTTCAATTTTTATATATCTAGTAAAGTGGATTTTTTTTTCAGATCTAGTCACTAAACATAACTACGCTTTTTCAAGCAATGTTCAATACTCTGGAACAATAATTCACAATCATACTATATATTGTTTTGTTTAAATTATATGAGAAAAACCCATTTAAATTATATGAGAAAAACCAATATAAATTGAATAAATTTTTATTACAATGAAATGTATTTGATTTGAAACAATTGTTTAAATTAAATCAATGTACTGTTGTAACATTGTTATGAAAAAAATGTAATATTCTTTTAATGAATGTAAAAGCCCACTAGGGCGATAATAAATACAAAAATAAATTATTTGTTCTCAATTATTTTCCTACCTACTACTTTTTTGTCGAAATCCAACTTTTAGGTTTAAAATTATTACAAGTTTTTAATTGCCAATTAAATTAAAAGGTTTCACGGTGTATACCGAGCTTAAGAATCTGTCAAAACGCATAATTTGTCAATAAAAACGGCGAAACAGCCAAGATTTATGCAATTAGAAATGTATTTTCTGGAGGATTTGTAATGTGTATTGTAATGATTTACATCTTATTAAAACCCTTGTTTTTTGTTATATAAAAACATGGTGATAAATATCTAACGTTAGGTCACAAATGTTTATAAAGCTAGAGTCTGAATTTGATATTGTGATTTAGGGTGTTTTTGTAAAACAATTGTTTTAGTTAAATAAAGCAAAAATCACGTTAATTCTTATTGATAATTGTAGACAATGAACGTATCCTTCTAATTTCATACAGTTACTTTGTGTTAAATGTATTTAAATATACTAAAAAGTGGATTTCATTTTGACACTCCGCAATATCGAAAATCTATAAAAATATTTCTAGCAAAATATTTGATCAGCTGATTGCGCATAAAAATTGACAGTTTAAAAATATGTTTGCTTCTGTGGTTATCAAGTAGGCCATAGACAACGTGCAGAAATCGAAAATATCCAATGTTGACTTGAAAAAGTAACATTTAGGGCAATTTCAAAGGAACTAACACGCAGGATTCGCACATTTTTAAAGTTTACGATTTTATAATATTTTTTTATAACTCCTACGAATATGTGATAATCAAAAAAAGATAGGCTAATTCATTGGCTATATAGAAATATAATCAGTTTGCATGTCTCCATATTAAAATTCGGAGATATGATTTTTTCAATGTCGGCGGAAAAAATTCAAAATGGACTCGAAAATATAACGAGCAATCCGAGGCAAAAGTTATAAAACGCGCGGTCGCTCCAGTGGTTATGAGTTTAAATAAGAATATAAAGTTAATATCATTAATTATGAAAATATTTATAATGATTTATTGTTAACTAAGTGACATTTTGTTCATAATTACGGAGGTACGTACATTCATCAAATCATTGTAGTAATTATTAATAACATTTTAGTTGAAAGGTATTAGTTAAAAGTATTACAAACATTTTTAAATACATTTGAACCTTATTATTAAAGCTTTATAAAATTATATTATGCCGGTATTCATACAAACTGTGCACATTGTCAAATAACATGATGTAAACAAAACATCCAAATATTTTGTATTTTTATGCAATTTCAAAAGATAACCTTTATTAGGAAACCATTTATACGGGATATTATTTTTCCAAATGTTTAATTAGTTACGGGACGAAATAAATGTTATTTACAGCTGACATCTGTCACAAATATATTATTGATTGTTTATTTACAAATAATATCAAACTGACATCTTAAATACTTTTGAATTTATAGCAATTGTTATGTGTACGCTAATGTCAAACTTGACATTTCAAAGTATGACGTTTCTAATGCTATGAATTATTAGTAGGTCATATTAAAAATTGTCTACATAAATATTCATTTAAATGAGCAACATACATATGCATTTCAATGGAATATAAAAAATATATATATATTCATTTAAATGGGGTACATACATATTCAAATAAAATTTCAAATTTTAATTTTTAAATGAAAACAGTGTTATAAAATAAAATATTTTATGTTTTAATTTTAAATACAGGGTTGACACAAACCAATATTTTCTTACATCAGGGTTGCCAAAATTATTATATATTTTTTAATTTAAAACAAAAAGTTATCAACAATATTTGTCAAATCAACGTTCAACAGCGTACAACAACAATAACATCAACAATAACAACAATAACAACAACAACAAGAACAACAACGTTTATTTTTCTTTTTAAATCAAGGGCATCATTTTTAATTACAATTCTGTACATTGTTTTGAATTTAAGTACAATCAAGTAATTGTCAACGGTGACACAAGGAATAATGTGATATAAATTATCATTCTTTTTATAAATAAAGGAAAATATTCACGAAATGTGATAAGACTTGGAGAAATTATCGGACAATGACAAAACGTCATTATTATCATTGGAGGGGGGTTGACGAAGGTATATTCGGTCTGATCAACTGGATCCTGGTGATCAACTTACCATTCCTAATGGTCAAAATTAGTTCCAAAGGTAAGGGTGGGCTTGTACCCCAACCGCAACGTATCGATCCGGCGTCGATTACGTTAACCTTATATGACAGACAGAGGGCGAGAGATGCTTGCTGTCTGCTCATCAGGCCATGAGTTGCTGACTCAGGTAGGGAACATGTGTGCTACATCGTCAGTCGGAGGGCAGTGGATCCGTTGCCTGTAGATGGAGGATACCTATAGGAGGCGGAAGGATTGCCAGCCACTGGTCCATGTGCATACTCAAAGTACTAAGTGGTGTGAAACTTGTTTGAGTGGTTCGGGTTGTTCTTGGAGTTTTATGACCAACCCTGACACAACATTCAACAAGTATTCATAAACTCTATTTAAAATCGAGTTTTATGTTTTTTTTCACACGGTACTATTTGTAGTGATTTCTGGTAAATCACATCAATTATTTTCTCAAATATATCAAGTCTCAATTAATATGTGCACACCTTTATATTGTCTTACGTTATGCTCTACGTCAGAGCCAATAAAATTCTAGCCCATTCAAATAGTCACACATGACTCAAATACATTATGATTCTTCATATCAAGTATCAAGCATCATTGAAATAAGACTAAATTAAAGTCTCATTCATAAAAAAAATCTATTGAACAAAAAAATGTCTCGTAACTTGTCAAAATTCTCGTAATCAAAACTCTTGTAATCAAAAAAATATATGTAACTATTAAAAAAAATGTATTATGTACAAAAACAAAGCAAAACAAAACAAAACAATTAATTATGTGTTGTAATTGTATAATTTTATATTTTTCCAACTTTTATTATTATTTTTATTTTTCAACTGTGAGACCTAGTTAGTATAGGCAGGTTTTCTTTTTCATTTAAATTAAGTGAAAAGTGAAGGTTGTTCAACCATTATAAAAAGTGTTTATAATCCGATAACAGGATAAAGTGATGCCATAGAGCATAATATAAAAGTGAATGATTGAAACGGTATTCTCACTACAATGTCTTTTTTTATCTTTGTAATTAACTACAATGATTATTGTTTTTATTTTTGTGTTTCTGTTTTGAATTTTATTTTTAGGAACCGGTGGACCAACACAATTGTTAAGCTTTTTAGTCAGCATAGGACATAGGTATGCTCGGGGTCGAACATTTACGCGAGAACGGGGAATATGTTATGAAAATAATTTAATAAGGAAAATAATGTTCTTAATTACCCCAGGGTTATTAATATTTGTTTATATTAATAACTCAAATTATTTTACTGGCTACTAATAGTTTCACTTTTCTCCGATCAGTTAAACTTTCGAACGATAGGGGGATCATGATCGATTTCCTTCACTTCTTGGATTCGCATCTTGAGGGCAGGATGTGAATCCGACAGTCAACAAGTGGATTTTAAATTATAATGGAAATTGTTTAATCGGCGGGTTTTTTCAAGTTAATTTAATATGTGAATGATAGTTTCCTTTAAATCTCAGCCGGCACAAGGTTATCGCGACTGGAGAATCTTTATTTTACGGGTATTCAAGTGTAGAACCCCGTTGTGCTACAATGGCGGCTTGAAAGACAAATTTAATCATAATCTTCGATTATAAACACCATCCGTTATTCGGCGAGATGTATCACCAATAATACAACGGCACACAACCCGTCCGCCTTTTCCACACCATATATTTCCAACCTGATGGGACCTGAACCATATAATGGAGGACGCCAAGGGCATGGCGTTCCTATACTCCACAACTACCTAAGATGGATGGAGAAGATCGAAAAACCTGGCGATGATGCAATCGTGAGGGAGGTAGGGTCCCCTCGCTGCATCTGGATTCGTCGCAGCAACGTTATAGGTTTTTAGCTAGTAGTTCGTTAGATACGGTCCACAGATATGCTTAATCTTTTAATATATAAATCTTGTTATACATCCACTCTTTTATTTTATATTTCCAAGCTTCACAACATTGAATAAAATAACAGTGCCCACGCTCTGATGGGAGTATTTCATGCCTACCGACACAGTCCAGCATATCTCGTACCCACGAGATTTGGCGTCTAAGATCCCATGGGATTAAAGCTGATAACTGTGTACCTTTATGTATAACTCTGTAACTATAACATTTAATACACCCACTCAATAAGAGGTGTAAATGTCATGATAACGTGACCACAAAGTAGGTACAAATCACAACACAACCATCCAGTGTCATTACCCATTCAACATCATTACCCTGATATATTAAATACCCTAACGACATTACCCTTATTAAAACCCTACTTCAATCCTACTACCATAACATAACAAAAAAACAAACAAAAAAAATATCAACATCGTATTAAGGAATCCCATTTAACGGGTGGTTCCCCGAATCATTGATGTATTAGTAATTATTATTTTCTCTATGCCGCACGCCCCACGCCCCACACACGTAATAATAATCCTATAATAACGTTGAAAATTAAAACTGTTGGAAGACGTTGGTTTCGGTGTTGAAAATATTACCCTGTTGAAATATTAAAAGACGTTGAAGATATATTTTGCTTGTCACTGATAAATTCGCTTGTTGCTTGGCGCTACGGATCGGCCGTATTGGACGGGAAAAAAAACGTGCAGTAGGTACGTACATTACCAAAATACCACGTCTAATTGGGTATAATATCGTTCACGAAGTGTGATCTCTTGACCCTTTTGATTTATCATTCCAATACCATTGAAAACAATAGGTACAAAACTTAGCTGTTAGGCGACCGGCGTTGATAATTATCAATGGGTTATTTTTTGCTTGTCGTTGATAAATTTGATTGTTCCTTGGCGCCGGAATTATCGGCCGTATTGGATGGGAAAAAAAAGTGCAGTAGTTACGTACATAACCAAAAGACATAATAGATATAACATTTAAAATATCGAACCAAAAGACAAAAGACATAACATTTAAAATATCGAGTAATGTTGTTCACGAAGTACAAACTCTTAACCCTTTTTATTTATTAGGCAGTTGAATCGTTGACTGTGAAAAAACTGTGTTAGTAATTTTAAATGGACGAAGGAAGCTGACTTACGACTGCACCAGTTTTAAGTTGTCCTGATTTTACTAAACCATTTTCCATCCATTGTGACGCAAGCTCAGTCGGAATAGGCGCTGTTATTATTCAAAATATAGATGGAACTGAACACCCTGTAGCTTATTATTCAAGGTGTTTAAATAAACATGAACGTAACTACGGTATCACTAAAAGAGAACTTTTAGCAGTATTAGATTCAGTCACACACTTTAGGCCATATATTGAAGGAGCACATTTCACTGTAGTCACCGACCACTCCAGTTTAAAGTGTTTCAATTCTTTATCAAATCCAAGCGGTCGCTTAGCTCGCTGGAGTACTCGTCTTTCACAATTTTCATTTGACATAATACATCGTAAAGGAACACAACATATCGTACTTGACGTACTTTCTAGAATGGATCTTGCCATAATCTCAGGAATAGACTCACAACCAACTACAGACAAGTGGTACTTAAATGTTTGGAAGGGTTGCCAAGAATTTCCACAACGATATTTAAATTTTTAAATTAAAGATGACGAATTGTATCGCCATACAAAAAATGGTATAGCACTATGTGAGGTTACTTCATGGAAAATAGTAGTTCCTCAGGAGCGAAGGGTAAATATTGTAGCTGATTCTCATGAGTCAATTCGAGCTTGTCACCCAGGTATTTTTAAAACTTATAAAAAGCTACAACTTCATTACTATTGGCCAAACATGTATAGAGATGTATGTATTCATAAACCGATGTACTGTATGTAAAGCACATAAAATTAGCACGGCTCCACCAAACGGTATTTCTAAAAACCCAAAAATAGTCACTAGACCAATGCAAATGTTATCAATAGATTTAGTTGGACCTTTACCCCGTAGTTACTCCGGTCATACCATAATTTTATCATGCGTCGATGTTTTCTCTAAATATACTTGGTTATTTCCGCTGCGTAAAGGTACCGCGGGAAGCATTGTTAAAAATTTAGAGGAAAACATCTTCCTTGTACACGGAGTACCTAAAACGATAGTCTGTGATAATGGCCCTCAATTCACAAGTAGGGAATTTAAAGAATTACTAAAAAACTATAATATTCAATTACCTTTTTATAATACTTTATATACCCCACAAAATAACGTTGTTGAAAGATACAACCAAACTTTGGGTACTGCGTTGTCAATTTTAGTTGAATCAGATCATCGTAATTGGTCGAAGTTTCTACCACAAGTTCAATCAGCAATGAACAACACAGTTCATTGCGCTACAAATTTTACACCATATTTTTTAATGCACGGACGGGAACAAATACTTGACGGGGATTTACACAGTAATCCTATAACAGATGGAGGGATAAATCCTAAGGATGGTACTCTACCTAAAATTTATGCAAAAAGATTACAAGGACTGTCTGTTTATGAGAAAGTCTCTGACGCCCTTCTTAAAGCATACTAAAAGGGAGCTAGTCATTATAACTTACGAAGGAAAAATGTTACATTTCAGGAAGGTGAGGTAGTATGGAGAAGAAATTTTGTGCAATCAAATGCAATAAATTATTTTGCACAAAAAATTAGCACCCTGATTTGTACAAAATGTGGTAATTAGAAAAAAATCCGACCTTGTGTATACATTAGCAGACCTTCAAGGCATAGAATCTGGCGATTTCCATGTGAAGGGTATCGTTAAATCACCAGTCTAGTTCGTTTAATTCAGTGTCTCAGAGGGTTTGGCCATCCTATCTGAGTGCCAAAAAAAATATTAATTTCAATAAGGCCTGATCAACCGATTTGTCGCTGCATTGCATTTCTATAGTTAGTAGCACTGTTATAATTACAGTTTTACAAATATAATATATATATATATATATTTTTTTTACAGTGAATACCGCACAAGAATCTCAACTGCTCCCGTCTGGAGCCAGTGAGACTATGGCATCCCCAATTGGGGTATGTTGTGAGGCTGAAGGTAGTGGGGAGGGGAAGGATGTGGGGAAGAGGAAGGTTGGGAAGTACCTGGCTATTCAGATCTGGTCACCAAACACGGCTAAAGCCATTTTCAAGCAACGTTTCAATTCTGAATGGTGGTCTTACACCAGGGCGATATTGATAGTATCTTCCACTCTAGAACATGCCGCAAATATACCATACATTATTTTAAATGAATTAATTGTGAAATAACACAAATTAATCAAATAAAATTTATTTGCGCATGCCGGGTTCGAACCCGCGACCTCCATATTGTGAGTCAAGAGTCTTACCCACTGGACTACGGAGGTCGTCAATATTTAATATATTAAATATACAATTTTATACGAAAATTGTTTTAAACAACATTTTATAACACAGGTACAACTCTAGTACTTCGCTCGAGTTTAACCATTATCGTATATTATTACGGAGTTATTAATAATATAACTTATTGACATGTTATGAATGATCAGACAAACTAAAATAAGAATCACGTTGTTTTTGTATATATATATGTATATATTTTAGTTTTGTAACTTAGAATTTAAAGAAAAGATATACCACCAAGTATACATGTATACTTTATTTTTTTTTAATTCTAAGCAAACGGTTTATAATGAACTATGTTTTTTTTGTTCTTAACATTTAACTCTACAATTTTTGTTTTTTTTAATTGACAGGATTACAGGATCCAAAGATTCGTACCTCTTTGCAACTTGAGTTGTCTTGATAGTTGAAAAATATAAAATTTACATAAAAAATGTTTACATTTAATTTCATTTCATGTCGCATTTGTTTTTAAATATTTATATATATATAAAACATATATATATAGAGATATAGATGTTGTTAAGTTAGTTTATAAGAGAGCATATCTCCTACGTATTCGAGTATGTAATATATTTCTAATAATTGAAGAGAATGGTTTATTTAATATATAAACTTTTGCATAAAAAGTGTTTGTTTTTCCTTGGGAAACTGAAATTTGTTTGTTTCAAACAATTTACTAAACAATTACGACTCCACAAAGCTGGTTGTTTACCTCAATTATTTGGCACCATTCATTGGCGATGGTTGATGACATTATGACATTTAAATAATTTAATTTTACATAAATGTTGATTGCTATTATATAAATTTCCTTCTTGGATAGACCAAATGACCTTAGTGAGTTAGTCAGGAAACTCCACGGAGTGAACATTCTTGATATCCTAAAGATGGATTTAAATTCAGTGCAAAGTGAGGGTTGATTGATCTCCCTAAAAGTGATGCCTATTGAGGCTTAATACCCTGATTTGGGACAGTGACGCTTTAGAGCATAAAAGTGATATGACGTTTCTGAAGGAGTTATGTAAAATTTGTAGAATTAATATTTATAATTTTTTTTTCTCTTTCAGTTTAATGTGTGTTGTTTATTTTTCATTTAATGATTGTTGTTCACGTAACATTTAATTATGTCCTGTTTATTTCAGGTATTTTAACTATAATAATCAATGATATTGAATTCTAATTCAAATTTAATCAATTTTACATATTTCAAAGGTTCATACGAATTATTTATTATATATTATGTTTTATTAATCTTTGAAAAGATTGTTAAATATTACTAATTGCTTTGTTGTTTTTATTTTATAGAAATGTATCAGATAGAATAGGTTTCTTTTATAATTATGTTTGGGGACAAACATTTGCGTGGTCCGGGAGGTAATGTTATGATAAAATATTTGTCAATTTTATCTCGAAGTTTATTCTATCATTGATTTAGGCAAGCAAGTACCTAATTTCGAGAGGTGATTAAATAATATTTAAAAAAATAATAAACTTCAACATAAATTTTTTTTTTTTGAATTTTGGAAGTAAAATATTTCAATTATTTCTTTTCGAATATGATATAAACATTGGAAAATTTGTTGAGAACTCACTCCTCAGTATTTAGTCCGTGGTGGTGGATTATTTACTAAAGTCTAATGTGATTCTTATTTACGTGTTATTTCGTTAATATTATAAAAGTAAAACGATTTTTTATTTAACCGAAATGGTTCTTTATTAAAAAGGCCGCGACCAATATAAATCGTGGTGCCGATAAAGTGTTTTTAATACACATTTCTGAGATCGTAATAACCACAGAATATAATCAAAGGATATAATTTGCCAAGTATCAAGGCAATACATTTAAAAATATGGAAGTTTAATAAATCACAAGGAGACTAAATATAAAACTGTCTAATGACGAAGGAATTATAATCTCGCCTGGATTTACAAATATTCCATGGCTGGAGTGAAATGTTGGAGCAAATACTGTTTTCAGCTGACTACAGTTCAAGGTATTTTGTCAGACTTTACAACATGAGAAAAACCAAGATTTGTTATTTAGTTAGTTAGTTACTTGAATTTTTGGTCGATCCAAGGGAGTTGAGTTTAAGAACTATAAATGTGTTTTAATGTACCAGTTATGTTTTCTATTATGTTTTAATAAATCTATTATTTCTTATTACTTATCTATACTGTCTATTTTATTTAAAATCCTTCTATTTTAACCTTAAAGTTGTATACCAAAGGCCCTGAGAGAGGATTATTGCTTACCCATCTGCTGGCCTGGTTAATCAACCAGTGGCGCCCCTTTAAAAATAAAGCTGGCAGATGATATTTCCCTTTTACAACATACCTTTTAACATTTTATTATACCTGTGATACGATATTTATGAGTTAACTTCCTTATGTACTAAGATCACGATGTATTCGCGTAACAATGTGTTTAAAAAATTTGTTTTGCACACTTTCGATTGTCAATATGGCATTGGTAGAACGGTGCCCAAATTTTTTTTTATTTTTATTTTTTTTATTTAGTAACTATATAATATTTTTTACATTTTTATATGAAACATGTTAGTTAGATGTATATATAAAATATATTCGTAGTCCTCCTCACCAGGAGATCCTGTGCTGAAGGGGACTATGCTTTGGATAAGTTTTTCAGCGACTTCTATGGTTTAACTTCATTGGATAAGGTTTTCCAGAAACTTCTTTGATGTTTTAAGTATACTAGTAAGTTCATTTTCCGATAGATTCTTCAGCCAACATTTAATGTCCTTAATGTAGCTATTTTTTATTTTTATTTGTTTGATACTAAGTGGGATTTTGTTATATAACTTTACTGCTAAAAATGCAGAACTTCTTTGACCAAATGAAGAGTTACACTTTGGTATATTAAGTATGTCTGTTTGTTTAGCTCTGGTTTTATGAGCGTGTGAGGTGTCTGCCTCTGAATCATTTTTGTGGTGATGTACTAGAATGTTTTTGGCGTGCAGTTAGTGTGCAGTATTCTAAGTGGGGGCGGATATACGTGTTGTAAAGGGAATTCATAGTTTTAATATTGCGAAAAGGTTTAGATATGCGAATTATAAATCCCAATATCTTAATTGCTTTGTTGATTACTTCGTTAATATGTTTGATAAAATTTAGTTTTACATCTAGTACTACCCCAAGGTCACGGATCGATTCTATTTCATTGATATGTGTATTATGAAAGTTATAATTAAAAGAAATTTTATTTTTGTTACGCGTAAAAGGTAATTTGTTGCACTTAGAAATGTTTACGATTAATTTGTTTAGTTTACAGTATGCAAAAAAATGATTTAGGTCTTCTTGAAGTTTTATGCAGTCATTGATAGATTTGATTACTAAGTATATTTTTTTGTCATCTGCATATGCAAGGTAGTTAGCATGTAAAAAACTTTTATAGATATCAAATATATATACATTAAACAATAATGGTCCCAGGTGAGAACCTTGCGGTATGCCAGAGGGCACAGTAAAAAAGCTAGACTTAGTTCCCTCAACTGATACGTGCTGTAGTCTTTTCTGCAGATATGAAGTTAGCCACCTAAGTAAGTCGCCATGGATTCCTAATTGGTGTAATTTTTTAATGAGGATAGAGTGGTTAACTTTATCGAAAGCTTTCGAGTAATCTGTGAAGATAACATCTACTTGGTGTCCATTATCCATATTGCTTGTTAAGTATTCAGTAAAGTTGACTAAGTTTGTTAGTACTGATCTTTTTTTGTAAAAAACCATGTTGTTGATTTTGTATGCTGCGGAAAATAGTTATATAAATTTGATCGTACACAATACGCTCAAAGAGTTTGCTAAATACTGTGAGTATTAAGATTGGGAGATAATTTGCAATGTTACTTTTTGAACCAATTTAATGGATGGGGATTATAATGGCTTCTTTGAATTTTGTGGGAAATATTCCTTTTTTTAAGGACATGTTTAATAAGTTAGTTAAAGGATATGCAAGATTTTTGGCACATTTTGAGATAAAATATGGCGAGATGCTATCACTGCCCGCACCCTTAGTAACATCCAATTTATTCAAGTATTTATTGACCAATGAGTTGTTTATTTGTACGTTTCCGATCGGGTTATCATTATTAACGCAGGTAGAATTATCTATATTACTGGGATCATCCGTGCCCTCATCGCTTACGTAAGTAGATTTGAAGTGTTTACAGAACAGTTGGCACACTTGATGAGCACCGGTGCCTGACTCGTCTTTTAAGTTCATGATTTGTGGTATTTAGCGTAATTCCATAGACTTTTATTGTTAGATGGAATACTAGACTCAACTGAATTTATATATTGGGTGTAACAATGTTTTTGTAAGTGTTTTTGTTGTATGCGTTTGATAGAAAACTCTATGTAATCTACTGGATTATTATTTGATTTCCATTTTTTGTGTAGTATTTGTTTCTTTTTTATGATTTTGATTAGGGGAGGTGAGTACCAGTTGGGAAATTTTTTCTTTTTGATAAAACGTTTAGGGACCAACTGGTTAATGGTGTTATTATCGGAAAATGAACTTACTAGTATACTTAAAACATCATAGAAGTTTCTGGAAAACCTTATCCAATCAATAAAGTTAAACCATAGAAGTCGCTGAAAAACTTATCCAAAGCATAGTCCCCCTCAGCACAGGATCTCCTAGTGAGGAGGACTACGAATATATTTTACATATACATCTAACTAACATGTTTCATATAAAAATGTAAAAAATATTATATAGTTACTAAATAAAAAAATAAAAAAATTAAAGATGTCATGAAAAGTATAAATTGCTTCGTCAACGTCAGCATTATCGTGAGTAAAATACCAGTCTGTTTTAGACAGGTGTTGGTTAATTAAATCATAATCAGCTTTATCATACCGATAAATTTCTTATGGTGGAGCATTGATTGTTGGAAGTGTATCTAATTGTAATATGATTTTGAGCGATAGATGGTGTAAATCCTCTTTGACAAGAGAGATGTATGCTTGAGATACAAGGCATTCCTCATTACAGATAACTAAATCTAGTATACGTTTATTGGCATTTTTAATTGAATTGTATTGATTCAATTCAGAGTAATGGATTGTGTCAGCTAGTAAGGAAGTAATTGAATTTAAATTTTCAGGTGTTAAGTGTGAATTTTTATCCTGTGGTTTCCATGTTATGGTGGGCATATTGAAGTCTTCAATTACGAGAATAATATCATCTGGGTTTTGATCTTTAACGTTAGCAAGCAAACAAAGGAATGAACTAAGAGCATTTTCATATCCATGTCCCTGTGGTAAGTATAGACAAGAAACATGGTCACCAAACGCAGCGAACCACTTGGGATGACCTATGGCAGGGGTGTCGGTTATCCAATAATTGATTCCCGGGAATAATCGATTCAATAAACATATCCGCCTCCTGAATCTTAAGTAGATATTGCACATATAAGTATGTGGTATTTTGCTATTCGTCAGTATTTAATCAGAATTGTTACGTTACTTGAAATGGCTTTAGCCGTGTTTGATAGCTGGCTATTCAGATCTAATCATCTCCTTCCCCTCTCCGTTTCCTTCAGCCCCACACTATACTAAAATTGGAGATGCCATAGTCTCACTGGCTCGAGACGGTTGAGGGCAGTTGGGACTCATGTGTTGTATTCAGATATAAAAGTTATATTATATGCAAGTAGGAATCTATAGAATTTTTTTGCTAAGCCGACTGCACGTATAAGTATGTCGTATTTTGTGATTGTCGCATGCTACTTCGGAGAATCGAAATTATTGGTAAAAATATTTTTACAGCGGATTTTCATTCAAGATGCCTTCAGATATAAGTATTTCGACTTTTGTTGTACGGCCGTATATCCTCTTTGCATACTTACTTGAAGAAAACATCTCCTAAACTTTCGGCCGGACCAATTGTCGCCGGACCAACTGACGGCCGGACGAACTGTCGCCGGACCAATTGTTGGGCCATCACTATATATGATCACTAAAAGTTTAGACAGTGGAGAAAAAACTTTGGCAATCTTCATAGACTTACAAAAGGCTTTTGATACAATAGACCACAAAATACTTTTTGCTAAACTTACAAAAATTGGTATGACAAATACAACACTAAACTTGCTAAAAAGCTATATGATGGAGCGTACACAGAGCGTTCAAATTAATAAGAGAAAAAGCGAACCTCTCCTAATCAACCATGGCGTACCGCAAGGAAGCGTACTAGGACCAATACTGTTTTTGATATACATCAATGATATCTGTAACCTAGAAACAAGAGGAAAAATTATTAGTTTTGCTGATGACACAGTAATTTTATTTAACGAAAAAGATTGGATAAATACTTACAAAGAAGTGGAACACGGGCTTAGTCTCCTGCAAACCTGGCTTAAAAGAAATTCCCTCACGCTTAATGTTAATAAAACAAAATATCTTACATTTTCTATAACAGCCAGAGGGCAGCCGTTGGAGGACTTAAATCTCAAATTACACAGATGCCAAGGAATTTATCAACAAAATCTAGGCTTATCATGCCTCTGTCCCACTATAGCACACTCCAAAAGCATCAAATATCTTGGAATTGAAATTGATGATAATCTCCGATGGAACTCACAAATTGACGTAATTACAAAAAAACTAACCAGGTACATATACTTCTTTAGAAACATTCGTAATATCCTCAACATAAACGATATTAAAAAAGTATACTATGCTTTGTGTCAATCACAAATAGAGTACGGTATAACTGGATGGGGGCCTGCCTTAAGCACTCACACAGAGCGACTCAATATAGCCCAAAAAGGAGTACTAAAGACAATACTGAAAGTTCCGCTTAGAACTCCGACGGAAGAAATATTTAATAACTTTCAAGTCTTCAATTTACAGAAACTTTATTCAAAAAATATTTTATTTAAACTGAAAAAAAAACATATATGTATACTCCACTGTCCAACATAAATACTCAACCAGGGCAGTAAGCAATAACATCCTGGTTACTCCCAGTTTGAACACATCTTTTGGACAGAGAAATAATAAATTCCATGCTATGAAATTATACAATGCTCTACCAGATCAAATCAAAAATATAAAGGAAATGAATATATTTAAAACAAAAGTAAAAACATGGCTGAGAGATCAAAGTGATAATAAAATTACAAACATCATGAAGACGATATAAAGACAATCCATAACCAAATACAAATATTTTAAAAAAACTACAGGCCACCTCAGAACAGGAAATCCTAGTGAGGAGGTCTGTGAAAAAAAAAAGAATCTATACTTATACTATACATTATACATACATGTACAAACCTTGCTATTGAAACTAATAATAAATAAATAAATAAATCTAGCACAGTCGATCAACATAGGTTTTATCGATAATGTCAGTAACTAATCATCGTTCCCTTGCACAACTGCAGGCCGCTAACGAACAAACATCAGTAACCAACGACAAAGTTTTCCTAATTTATTTGACGTGTTGCTTGTTCGTTGGTGATCTGCACTCGTGCCTGAGAACGGTGACAAGTTACCGATACTATTGATAAATCCTTTTTCGATCGACCGTGCTAGGTGCCCACGAATGATCCAATACAAAAATTTAATAATATTCCAATTAGAAGTTGATCGCAATGAAAATGAAAGCCAAAAGTTGCTCCCAAACTAAAAAAAAGTTTTTAAGTTTGGGAGCTACAATCGCAATTACCACTGTGGATTTTGATAATAATTTCTGTCTGAAACCAGGTTTTCAGCCGAAACCGAAACTTTTTTTATTTCAAAACTTAAATTTCGATTTAAGACCACAATACAGAGCCAACTTGAAAAATTATTTTTTTTCATCGAAAGTTACATAAAATACCTATTTAGTACGGATGTATGATTATGTGTTTTATTTATTTGTGTTTTAAATTATAAAATGTAGGCCATTAAAGAATTTAATTTTCTCTGAATGGTTATCCGAGGAGCCGTTTTTGCCAAAGCAAATTTTGAATGCTGTATTTTCAATCACCCCGAATCCAAATAGTTTTATGGTCAATCAAAAGATTTTTCCTAAAATTTTTTTTTAAATATTAGTACCACACCGGAGTCAAGGAGGTAAATAATTTTCCTCAGGGCCTATGTCTCTTAGGGAATGCTTCATACTAAGCATGTCCACTAATTTTACCTTGAAATCATATGATGTGTATTTATGGAGATCGCCATGAAAATATGGATAAAAGTATGTAGCTCTCATCCTAAAAAGATAGGGATCTCTTGCCCGACATAATGTGACCTTTCCTCATACAGCCTACCACTAACTCTGACTATCCAAATACCATTTCTTGAAATACTTAAACAATGTAAGGAAACAAATGAAAGGTGAAAAAACAGAATCAAAATTCAACAGGTATTTGCGATTCAAAACCGCTAAGAAATTGCCCCTAAATGTAATTTAAAATAGTTGATCATATCATTACATTGTATAAAATGAAGTCGCTCAAAACGTATCCCCAGATCTTTTAAACTACGCAACGGATTTTCATGCGATTTTCACCAATAGATAGAGTGATTCAAGAGGAAGGTTTATATGTATAATACATGGTTACTATAGTAGAGAAAGGCTAAGAAATTCAAATATTCAATTCAGGCAGCGGGCAGCGGGCAGCGGGCAGCTGGAAAGCGGGTGGTGTGGATTTTATAAAGGTTGGGTAATGGCGTTGTGTTTCGTTAGTCACAGCAACGTGTGGCCGGGTCTGCTAGTATCAAATAAAGTATTATTAGCTGAAGAAACATAAAACAATACAATTACTTTAAAAAATGAACTTTACAAGAAAATCATTACTTTTTACAATAATTGCTTTTGTTAATTAAGAATCAACAAGTTGCAATTATTAATGACCAATCACTATAGTGCCTAATTGAAATGTTTATTAAAAAAAATACAGTAATGGATCGACTATTAGTTTCAAGTAGTTTTATTAAGTTTTCAGATAAAACAGATTTTCAAAGAGTATATACTAGTGAGAATGGATTTTTTGTTTTTTTTGTTTTTCTTAGCAGCGGGGTGTGGAATAGATGCTATATGGGGATACTTTTAAAAGTCATTAAGATATTTCGAGTGCAAGTACTGCCCTAAGTCAATTCAAATTTAAAAAAAAAACAGCGAGAAACTAGAAAAAGAAGGATTTAATCTTTGCTCAATAAAAGTAGTTAAAATATAACAAAAAATTATACTTTTCATTTACTAATAATATTATAAGAGGTGGTTCTGATGGTTTTTCCCAGTATATCAAGTCAATATAGTCTGCTGCGTTGAAATTAAAAGCAGGTAGCTTAAATACTCTTATTGGAGACAACCCTGTTGGCATAAATTAAAGACAGTACCTCTTTTATGCCACTTCCCTGTATTATATGACCAATTGCTCCAAAAAAAGACATGAGTAAATGGAAACCTCCAAGTCTCACTACGATTTTCGATACCTCAGATCCTTCAGGTGCTGCTGATACGATTTCTCGAGCTTTTGCATACAGAGGCTGATTAAAAGTGATAATGCATACATCGTGACCATAACGTTTCGCATTCTCCAAAGCTCAGAGTAAAGTTCTGTAAATAGTATTATAGTTACTTGCTGGCTGCTGAATAAATGGTAAAAAAAGAATTTGCGATTTCGAAAAACGCAGGATATTACTCCTTAAACGTTCAATGTAACCATTCCAACCAGGTAATGGTAAATCTTTCCATTTTCCATACAACCACAGAACATCAACTTTTTTAAGTAAATATACTGCTGTATTACCTTCATAATCAAAATTTTATGCAACTATTTTACTAAATCCAACTACACTATTATTTTGATAAACTTTTATCGGTACACGAGCTTTTGCCGCACAATATTTTGCTAAAGGGACTGTATTTATTCGTGCTATGTGCTCTTCTGCTATAACTGCTGATTTTGGAGTTATAATTTGAATGATACCCATTATGTGAAGCGAGTTATGACCGTCTAGAGCTAGAGTCTAGAGTATGTACATTGATATCAGCATTGTCTGCAGCATACTGAATAATTGTTCCAGTTTCTGGTGGTAGGATATGAGGTAGACGGTGGAGAGCTGCTGCCTCATACATCATAGTATCATTATACGATGCACACAAACCAAAAGATGAAAAAATCTGAATAAGACGTTTTGATCCAAACCGTCGATGAAAAAACACTGAGAGATCCAACTGTAATCGTGATTTGAACGACTTAGGCCGAACAGCAGCCATAATACAGTGGCTGACATTTGTACATATTAATTGCATATGTTCCAGTTTACAACGTTTATTTTTCAAAATTATTAGCTGTAACAAATAATTTAATGATTCCGGAATATCGTTATTGATATCTTCAAACATTTGACTAGGTGGAGGATAATCATCAGTGTCAAGCACTACCGATTGAATATCCTCTCGTACGATCGCTGCAGCTGCTTCAAGTATTCTGAATCTCTCTTCCTTTGCATTTTGTTTTTTATTCTCATACCAAGCTTTGTTGAGAATATTGTGTGCTGATTATCGATGAAGCAAACTTATTGCCGAACTTCCGATTTTATCAGTTATGATGATTCTATTACCCAACTTCAGTTTTGACTTGATTGTTCTGTTATCGATAGATAGTTCTTCGCCAACATCTTTCAATTCTTGTATTGAAAATTGACAATCGTCGTGATTTTCAAAAAATGCAAATATTTTTTCCATCGCTAAAGCAGTACAATTACTTTCAGGACGACCGATTTTACCTCCAGTAGGGTTCACAAAGGAAGTGTAACAATTGCTGTGGTACTTAGCCTCAGCAGCAACTAAATCGTATTCATATTGAATGCGTGCAATAATACTTCTTGCTAGTTCATCATAACGCGTCTGAGCTACCTTCAAGATGGCGTCTTTAAATGCAAGTGTTGAAACTTGGGGCACTCTTCGCCGAAGATGCTGCATTTTTTTCATTTCAGCCGGTTTATCTGCTTCATTGCCGCAAAACAAACAGTACTTTTTAAAACAAAAAGAAGAATCATACCCTCGCGCTCTAGTCCGAGGAGGACTAATCTTAGATGTGTTAGCTGTTTCCGTCTCGCGTTGTCTTTTAGCTGCCGCAATGCTGCTCTTCCGGGTGTACACTTTACGACACTGCTATGGATAGTTACAGAATGTTTGTCTTTTAAATATTCACTCCTTTCATTACTTGAATCGATTAAAGTTTTCATCCCACGATCAACAACCACAATTTCTCCTTGAATCAAAGATTTACTGCAAATGAAGCAAGCTTCTGACATTTTTATAAAATTTTGTAACGGCACAGTTTAAAATGAAAATATCATCAACAAAAACGTCTATTTATTACGAAAAACCGTTCAAAACTGATTGGATTCACTAGGGTTATGTCCCTCAAAAATGCTGGTTCTTCGGAAAATCCTAAAAATGCAGGTTTACGCCAGTTCCTATGGAAAATCCCAAAAATGCAGGTGTGCGCCGGCAGTAACAGGCAGACATTTCTCAAGGCCAACCGACTAATGAATTAGGGATGGACGTTGATTTACTCAGAATTGTGTATTTTCCACGTATGAGTGACAAAAACCAATATTCCAATATTTCTTTCTTCAAATGGATGACCCGATGATGTATACTGGCCACATACGTGCATATTCGTATTTTCTAGGTTTGAAATCGCGACAACAAGAGAACGGTGTTTCGTAGAGAAAAAAGGAATGATATCATTTTTGTAGAGAATTTTACGATCTACAAACTTTTACTCAATATTTTTTTCGATTTTGACCTCGAAAAATAAAACCTTGCCAGAGCGGGATCGATGGGGACTTTTGACATAGCATTCGTAATGACGTATTCAAGACTTATACAAAAATTCAGCTTGTTCAGAATTAATATGAAGTCAGCACCTTTTTTCGTATATTTTGACTGGACTGTAAAGTATAAAAGTGTATAGTCTGTCAAATAAGAGTAGAAAATATTTTAAAAAATGCAACTGCACAATTTTTAGGCTGGCAACACCAATTTACCTGTCAAATATTCTTTTTATGTAATGACACTGAAAATACAGAACACTGCACACATTTAAAAAAAACATATTTTATTGATTGGCTTTCTTTTAACCCGTCTGCTTGGTTCAATATATTCGCACCTCGTAATCCGGAAGCCTCAGTTTTGCGAGTAAATTCTGAAACCGTCACTTTGGATCAAGATTTTAAAATATCTATGCAAGATAGCTTTCATATTTCAAAGAAAATAAGAAGCATTATTTCGTTCTCTTTCGGGTTAAAAGAAAAATACATATGTTTACATGGGAGGAAGAGAGATATATAGCTTTTAAAATGTAAGGTCGCTCAGGACGTTTTTGGTCTTATGAAAGTATAACACAATTACATGTTTTGGGATGTATTTATTCCTAAACAAGCAGACGGGTTAATTTAACAATAAACAAAAAAATTTACAAAAAAAACCGATTTAAAAAAAAAACTATTGCAAAACAAAATAATATGCCCTAAAAAGTTCAAAAATAATTTCGTATTCTTCTACAACTTATAAATCAACTTACTTTTTCTACTCATCAATATGTAGGTACGATTGTTATTTTTGGAGTCGGTGTCAGCTAAGGTAACTTTGGTTCCATAAAAGTGGACATTCGTATTATTTTGTGTTTAATTGTTATATTGAATACATAGAATATTATTTTTTTTGTCTTTCCAATACCGTTTAGATCATATTTTTCACTATGATAGTAAGGGAGAAACAACGATTTCTATATGACATGTAAGAATTATTTTGAAAAGCGAACTAAACGGAGCATTTTGACGTTTAAGCCGCTCCGGCTACTCGTCCTTACGCCAGAACATTCTCGGCCAACTAATTCGCGAGTGAAAGACTGTTCACTTGAGTGTTCACACACATCATTCGCGTCAAGTGATGTTAAATTCCGGTTACGAGTGAACAGTGCAGAAGGAAGCATTCCAACATCGTTGGAAGGAAGAAGGAAGCATTCCAACATCGTTGGAATGCTTCCTTCATTCCAACATTGTTGGAATGCTTCATTCGGCACTGTCTCTCTTCACTTTCGTGTTCACACGGTTCATTTCGAGGGAAAGAGGCGGAATGAAATCACGAAATGAAAGATAAATGAACCATGTGAATGGGCTACAAGCGCAGTTGAGGGGGGCAAACATCAGTATTTGCGGCAGCTTAAGGGCATATTATACACTTCAACCACATTGATGCGATTTGGTTGAACGGCGTATAATTGAAAGGGTGTGCTGTTTACATTTTCTTTTCAGAAGTGGACCATTCAATCACATCTCTGTTCTTATATTCCTCTGATTTAATGTTCCACAGGCTTGGATAGTTCTTAAAGCGCTCTAAGAACAGAGGCGTATGCTCTTCCCTCCATTTAAATACCATTTTCTATGTTGACAACTCACTACAAAATAAACAGTCACAGTCTGACACTTCCATACGCGCGCACAGTGCGGCGTGCGCATGCAACGCCGCATTCGCGCATGCGCAATGGACACCAGAACCAATCGCATTGAAAATATTGAACAAGCTCAATATTTTCAATACGGTTGAAAGATGACGCGCAATGACATCGAAACATTCAATTTCTTGTTTACACGGTGCAATTTGGTTGCTACAACCAAATTGCGATGCAGAATTGAAGTGTATAATATGCCCATTAGTTTCACCGCGCGCCGTACCGTGCTGGTGTCGCTTAAGTTTCCTTTGAGAACAGCCCCTTGTTAATTGGTTTGTCCTAAAAACTGTCTTCTATTAAAGATAATTCCCCATGTAAAGGCACAGTACATAATTAATGGTGAAATACTGAAAACCTATTTGTTCTTCGGTTTGAATTTAAATCCGGAAAAAGAATATATGAAATTTTTATAGTAGCCACTTTCCTTAATAATAGTCGAAGATTTTCGTAAGATTTTTTTTTACGAATGGTTTCTCGAATGCTCGTTGTGCGGTTTATTTGACAATTTTGAAAAAGCTTATCATATTTCAATTTTGGTATTACAAACCCTGGTCCGCCATCAATAGGACAAAGTGCTCCCATAGCCTATGTGTCCACATAGTGCATAGACGGGGTCTTAAGGGCCCGCAACCGTAAGTTTTAAAGCTCTTTAAAAAATATATGTTATTCTTGAAGATAATATCTAGACTTTGCTCGCGCCGAAACGCAAATTATATAAAATTCCCTCGATAGAAAAAAATCGCAAAGTATGCTCCAAAAATTATTATTATATATTTTACAAGTTATATGCATGAAAAAATTCACAGTGTTTCTTTAAATGCTGTTTAAGATAATGCCCGCGAGATTTTTGCTCTATTTTAAACGAGTCGTGTTTTATTAAACATTTTCTCAATTTTCGCATCGATTTTGTCGCTATAAACGTTAGCGCTCTCCTCTAACATTCGTAATTTCGTATCTCTCCATCTTCTTCTTTTCGGGCCCGATTGTAGAGCCTTAAAGAGTCGGCGATGTGTGAATGTGGTGCGGTGCAGAACACTGAACGTGTGGTCAATGAATCCCCGCTTCATTCATTCCCAACTGCGATTGATGTTGTACACATGGTGACGCCTGAAGCCCTATACTGGCTCGCAGACCTAGATATACCTAGACCTAGACCTCTGACCCCTCACCATACAAAAGAAGAAGAAGAAGATGAATATCCCGTCATTTTCACGGTTTCACTAACATTATGAAAATCGTGAAAACAGTTCAAGAACATAATATTTACTGCAGTAAAAATCTCCCAGTGCTGGTCAGTAGTTAAATAGTATAGGTTCATCAATAATAATTTCATTATAATTTAACTTTTTAAATTTTAATTTGGAATTTCTTTTTAAGGCCGTTTAATCAGTCAGCGGCCGAAAATCCACATTTCGTCGAAAGATGTTCTTGAAAGATGGCGGTTCCATTCAGAAAGATTAATTACTCTCCATACGAGCTTTTTAAATTTCATTGCAAATTTCCTTTAAGTTATAGCTACATCCAAAAATGCTGTAAGGCGTGATGATAAAACTATTAAAGTTATGTACGTTTTGTAATAATTTTTTTATCATAATATATATCATTTTTCAATAATGTCTAAACAAAATAAGAATGTAAAAAAATCTGAAATATATTAGTTTTTAAGGTGTGCAAATAAATACACAAACGGACCAATTTTCGTCAAGAAACACATGTACGTATATATTTGAACTAAAATTAAAATTCTTAAACATGCGTTTCCCAGATAATGTACTGGATGAATATTTGATTTGAAATGGGTGTTGATAATACAAAATCTTTTTTGAAAATTTAACAAATCTGCCAACAACCTATGGAATAACCTTATTATACTAAAAATAAACATTTTTTCTCAAAAATTAAAACACGCGTTTACTAGATAAAATTAATTTATTAATTTTGAAATCAATTTATATTTTTTTGTGGAAAAGAGACAATACATCTAAAATCTCCTCAGCAAAACTTTAAAAGAGTTTTTCTCGAAACTACGTTTTTCAACCTGGTTGACAACACGTTAGAAAAACTATATATCCGATTTGCATACAGTTAGAAAATCCAGTCACTATAGCACCACTTCGGGATTTTTTAATAAAGGTCCATTTTATTTTATGAACAATGAAAATTTTCCATAAAAAATCGAAAATAAGATTCGCTGGTCTGCCATTTTTTATATTTTTAGATATCAAAATTCCGCTATGCCGTAGACAATAGATTTTCGAAAAGATTAAGACTTGGTGCATGCAAATCGAATGTATAGTTTTTAAATATGTTGTCAACCAGGTTGAAAAACGCGTTAAAAAAGTTTCGAGAAAAACGCATTCAAAATTTTGCTGAAGGATAATTCAACGTACAAACTATTTCAAATGGTTTTACATAAAATGCTATATCTCCGTCAATTGTTCGAATTTCTTTAAACATTTGATGAGAGCATTTGTAACAAATGCATCTTTCAGAAAACGAAATAAATAAAAAAATATTACAAAAGTATTTTTTACAGTGACCTGGTGCCTTAAGGGGGGGGGGGGGGGGGTAAAGTTTTAAAGGTGAAATAAAGGCATATTATCATGTTTTTTTTGAGATATGAATAATGTTGGTTTTCTTGATTTCATACACACTTTATAGTATAACATCTGAAGTATCTTTGAAAAAAATTCAATTAAAAATATGAATAAATAAGTCCGTGAGAGCGAATCTCCGGAGGCGCCTCGAATAAAAGTTGTTATACCGTGAACTCCATAACTCATCACCGGATCATTTGAAACAAATTTTTTTTTTTTAACCACTCGAACGATCGCGCGTCAAAAATCTTTTTTCTCCGATTGCTCGCGGTTTTTTGGCGACGATTTTGAATATTTTCCGCCAACATAAAAAAATCATACCTCCGAATTTTAATATGGAAACATAAAACTGATTGTAGTGCTTTACAGCCAATGAATTCACCTATATTTTACTAATTATCCTATATTTTTAGAATTCATAGATAAATTATTAAAAAATCTTAAAATTTATAAATGCGCGAAATTTGTGTTTTTGTGATTTGAAATTGCCGCCAGTAGCAGTTTTAAATATCTTTATTGAATATTTTCTACGTGTTTATGTTCTCTATGGCCTGTTTGGTAACCACAGATGCAAGAATATAATAGAAAAATAATTTTTTGTATGTTTATGATCTCTTCAAAAGTTTGGTCGGAAAATGATTTTGTAAAATTTGAGTGCGTGACGTGCAAAATTGAAATCACTGTATTATACTATTTAATGAATTTACCACAAAAACTGGTATTACATTAGGAAGATACGTTAACTGCCTACAATTATTTATAAGGATAGTTGCCGTGTTGGCTTTATTTGATTCATTTGATGAATTATACAGAGAGCCTATTTCACGATGTCAAAATCATGGTGATACTTTTTCAATAATTGTAAATTAGAACTGGAGATTTGTAACCATGTTTTTATATAACGTGCAAAACAAGGAAATAAGGCTTAAAATGAAATATATATCATAGATATACACATTTCCAATATTTCAGGGGGATACTTTGCAAGTTGATGAAATCCACCAATATTTGACGAAAAATCACTTCTGACAGCTTCCTTAAGGTCAATCTACATAGGGTAAATCAGAATATGTAAAATGATGATGTATTTATATCAAACCTTTGTATGAGCGTCGAATGGCAAACAATATCATAGTGATAATTTTATATCTAAAAGCAAAGGTATCGAAAAAAAATGGTGGAGGGGAAAATAATTGATTTATTTAATTATTAAGCCCTAATATTCTTTTAAGTCAATTAAATTAATATTAAAGTTTTAAAGTTTTTTTTTTACATTAACTCCACACAGGAGGCCCTGAGGAAAATAATTTCCCTCAGGGCCTATGTCATCTGGGATGCTGTGTGGAGGGTCTTTTTGAGCAGAGGAAGGAATGAACATTGGTCTTGAAGAGACTCATGTTGTAGGAAGGAGGAAACACAATAGTTACAATGAAAGAGCAGTATATTGATTTAAACATTGTTTACACACTTTATCATAGTAAAAATGTATTCAATTTATATTGGTTTATTCATAATTTAAGAAAATCAATACATAATGTCATTGTGCCTCGATGTAGAGTGAGACTCTCAGTATCAGTGTCGTGTCGTCCGTCATATCTTCCGTTATGTCTTCCGTCATGTCTTCCTGGTCTGGATTTGTTGATTCAGCCTGTCTGGAAATGGTCTTCCCCGTATAAATTTGGAATTTCCAAAGATAGCCAGACTTGGACTCACAAAGCTCGTAAGACTTTATACCCGCGCTGGCCGCTTTGGTTTTAATCATCTGGACGAATCCCAAACGGCCTTTATAGCAGAGTAAGGATTCATCCAGTGAGATGTCTTGCTCGGGCAGGTATAAAGTCTCAAACTTATTTGAGAGATGGTCCAAGACGGGCTGAATCTTTTGTAATCTTCGCACAGATAACGGAACATCAGAAGAAAGACTTTCATTGTTGGTGAAGTGAAGGAATTTTTCAATTAGAAGAAAACGATTATAATCCATGGCTCGGCTGAAATAAGGCATGGCGGTGAGTTTTTTTGAATAGAAGTAGTCTTTTTCAACAGGAAGGGGACTAATACCTTGATACATTAAAATTGCCAAGAATACATACATTTCCTCTTTATTCGTGGGAACCCATTTATTGGTACGCGCATGGCGCTTAAATTGTTTTTTCGCAATCCATTGATCTGCATACTTACTGCCAATTACACTGAAATTAATGATCATCTCAGCAAGGTAGATTGGTCATTTCTAAAGGAAAACAATATGATCCATAATATAGAATCATTTTATCATAAAATAAATGCCATTATCATAGACTGTATACCTTTAATTAAATTCAAAGAATCAAAGCATCCAAAATGGTTTAATAAGGAATTAATCCAATTAATAGCTAAAAAAAAAAGTTTTACACATAAAATATAAAGAAGAGATCCCTATCAAATTATATTGAGTTCAGTAAAATAAGAAAAGATTGCAAAAATATGTCAAAAATTTGTTACAACAATTACATAAATAAGGTAGAAATGTCAATTAAAGGAAATACAAAACAATTTTGGAATTACACAAAGTCTTTAAAAAATGATGATATTAGCATACCCTCCAATATGTGCTATGAAAAAAAAATAGCTAACGACTCTCAAAACGTAGCTAACCTATTTGCCGACATCTATAAAAGTGTATATGTCCGTGACTCAATAATAGTCAACGATTACTCGCCTAGTTTTTCCTCAGATCATAACTTAAATTTAGTCAATGTAATAATTGAATATAAAGATGTATTGACTCAGCTAAAACATTTGGATCAAAGTAAGAGCGGTGGTCCTGATAATATGCCACCTGTTTTCTTAAAGAATTGCGCTACCACTCTTGCATATCCACTACATTTTCTTTTCAATCAGTCATTACAAACAGGACACTTTCCTGAAAAATGGAAATACAGTTTCCTCACCCCGATATTTAAAAAAGGAGACAAAAATGAGGTGAGCAATTACAGACCGATCTGCCTTTTAACAACTATTCCAAAATTGTTTGAGAAACTTATTTTAAATAAAATCATTCACTGTATCAAGCCAGTAATTTCACCTAACCAACATGGTTTCACTTCTGGAAAATCTACTTTGTCCAATCTCTTAATTTACCAAAACTTTATATCCGAATCCATGTCTAAGAAGTTACAATTTGATTCAGTCTATACTGATTTCAGCAAAGCATTCGACAGAGTTAACCATGACCTGCTGTTAAAAAAGCTACACAAATTAGGAATAGCAGGGTATTTATACATGTGGTTTAACAGTTATTTAAGTAACAGGCAATTGGCCGTTAAAATTTATGGTTTTATTTCATATAAATTTATTGCTACCAGCGGTGTTCCCCAAGGATCACATTTGGGACCAATTTTATTTTTAATATTTGTGAACGATGTTCTTTCTATTTTCAATGATGTCCAAGTTTTAATGTTTGCGGACGATATGAAAATATTCAAAGCCATAAGAAATATCAATGACTGTCAAACATTGTCAAATAACTTGCTTAAACTTTTTGTTTGGTGCCAAGAGAATTATCTACAACTAAATATAAGTAAATGTCTAATTATGAGATTTCATAGAATAAAAAATCCAATAATTTACGAATACTCCATCAATGGTGTAATGCTAACAGCTGTAACCGAGGTGAATGATTTGGGTGTAATCTTTGATCAAAAACTGAATTTTATAAACCATATTGAAATTACATCAAATAAAGCTTTGAAAATGTTGGGCTTTATAATAAGAATTTGCAGTCAATTTAAAAATATTCAAACCTATAAAAATTTGTACATGTCTTTGGTTAGGAGTCAAATTGAGTACAACTCTACAGTATGGGCACCTAGCTACGCTAGTCATTCACTCACGATAGAAAGAATTCAAAATAAATTCTTAAGATTTATTAATTTTAAAATGGGTATTACAAGGGATTGTGTCAACTATGATTATCTACTATGCCAACTCAATTTATTAAAATTGTCTGAACGTAGAATAGTTAATGACCTAACATGTTTATATAAAATCATAAATTCAATAATTGACAGCCATGAACTATTATACTTGATTTCTTTTCATATACCTCGCAAACCAACATCGAGGCAATATCTACCGTTCTATTGTGATAACTCCAACACAGAATCACAGTTGTATACCCCCGCTCGCCGCATACAAAATTTGGGAAATGACTATAAAGATGTTGTTGACATATTCAACACACCATTCACCAAATATAAGCAAGTCATTACCCAATTTATATTGAAAAGAAGAATACATATTACATACAACAATACAACCTTTACATAGTCTTGGTAACAAATACTTATACAATATGGATGTTTTGATAACAATTTTTAACTTGGCAAACTTTAAACGCCGTTATGTGCCAACTATTTCAACTTGTTTCATTAACTATTGTGAACACCAATTTTATGCACTTTTATTAATATTATTGTTGATATGGAGGATATTAGAAAATTATCTAATACTAGCTGGGTTACCCGGCTTCGCTCGGAACAACATTCGAGATAGTTCTGGAATACTTTGCATCTTGTATTTTATGTAACCTTTATTTTATTTTCTATATTTTATGATATCTGTATTTTGTCAACTCTTTATTTTGTTTGTAATAAAAAAATGTACTGCGTTATATGTAAAAGCCCTTTGGGCGTAAATAAATACTTGTTGGTCTCTCTCGTGATCAGTTCAACGACATCTGCATTAAAGATTTTAAGAAAGGCATCCACAGGTTTGCCCATTTCGTCGGTATTGAAAGTTGGTCCTGGCGTGCCTGTGAATGTCTCCCTTATCCCAGTAAAACGTGAGATATCTTTGAACCAATCGAAAGAGTAACCTTCATGCGGCAGAATCGAATGCATTGCCTCACTATCTACCTGGTCTTGTCTACTAAAGTCTATGGCCATAGCGGAGTTAGGTGAAACGTTGATAATATTATGATAAGGTATTGGTGGCATGTAGAAGGTATCCTCATCGCTCTCTTTGTGGTCGACGTCGCTCATTCTGTCCATATCCATTTCTGAAACAACAGAAAACCCAAATTAATTTAACGTGTCTATATTACGATTACCCACTGCCTCTGGTACGGCTTTTGACTCGCAATACGATGGTCGCGGGATCGAATCCCGGCATGGGCAAACAAATTTGATTTGAATAATTAGTGTTATTTTCACACAAAATTCATTTAAAATAATATATAGTCTATTTGCGGCACGTTCCAGAGTGGAAGATACCCTCAGTATCGCCCTGGTGTAAGACACCATTCAGAATTGAAAAGTTGCTTCAAATGGCTTTACCGTGTTTGGTGAACAGTTCTGAATAGCCAGGTACTTTCCCACCTCCCTCTTTCACACCTCCTTCCCCTCCCCGCTACCTTCAGCCTCACAACATACCCCGATTGGGGATGCCATAGTCTCACTGGCTCCAGCTGAGGCTCTTGTGAGGTATTCATATAAATAATAAAATAAAAAGTTAATCAAATACTTGAGGCGGGCAATGTCAGGAGTCAGAATAGCACAGTCAGGTAGGTATGGAATGAAGAAAAGAGTGTGTGTGTGTCCATCCTCTCTGCCTACCCCTGCAGGGAAATGGCGTGAAGGTAAGTTAGTTATTTTTATAACTCACGGTTTCCAAGTACCGACTCTTCTTGATAGAGAGCTGCCTCGTCCACGTTATCGGTTCTGCCCATGTCTGACTCTGAAATAATAGAAAACACACATTTATAGTAGAATTCGGATATAATGACTTTGCATTTAACGGTCTACCGTTTTAAGCGACGATAATGGAAACTCTAGTAAGGTTTCATAGCTTTTAGTAGGAAAACCAGGACCAACTACTTAAAGCGACCTATTTTAATGATAATTTGTCCGGTTACAAAACCCAACTACCAATACACCCTCATTTTGACTAGGAAGCTCGACACAATGAGTCCCGTGAAGCGAAAGTGTTTTTTCAATTGATGAAAAAAGTGCTGTATTACACCGTTTAGAAGCCGGTGAATCACATGTAACCCTCGCAAAGGAGTTCGGCATGTCTCATTTCTCATTCTACAATACCCGTTACAGAAAAAAAAGATAGAATCCCTGTTTAATGCCAATTTTTTGAAATGTAAGGCCCTCCGTTCATGGAGATACTTACAAACTATATGATTGTGACGAAACCACAAGTACTCTGCATATATACCACTCTTTAATGCTGGTTTCCATACACAGCGCTATCCGAAATATACTGAACTTGATCATTTTTTACGTGCAGCCGTGGAGTTTACACGATGTCAAGCGATGTCATATGACTTTTTTCCAACATCAATCCATGCCATCGCCACTAAATCCTTTCTTACGTATTCTGGTAAAGTATCATTACATAAACATGCATTTTTCTACTTCCAGAACAAATCTAACATTACTTTCATGTTCCGATTCCATTTCTGTCAAACGTCAAACGAAAAGTATCAGACACAAATGATGAAACGCGTCGCGTGCGTTCAGCACCCCCGCGCCGGTTGCGTGAAACTGATTTGAAACCGACAGACGTCGCATAGCGCCCCGTACACGGTGCTACCAGCAAAATCGTACGGGGGGTACTTACGATCGGCGCGTATGATACGCTCACGAGGATCGAGTAGCTTGTAAGTAGCGTCATGTATGGAGGCACTTAACGTTTCAGGACATTAACTCAAAAACAAATATATTTTGCATTGTCATGTGTGAAACTATGATGGTATTCACAATGCTGTGCGAAGTTCTTACTATCGAACAAAAATTAGCCAAAACAAACTCAAATTTCAGACTTTTTAAGTTAGTAACTACATATTTACTTGCATAGAATGTAGGTACATCATATCTTTTTGGATTACAGTACATTTTGTATGTTTTTTATGTGGAATTTTTAAGTACTATGCTTATCTCCTGCCAATATACCAACAGTGAAACTGTGCTAGGGACATCAATATAAAATATAGATAATTGATTTTATATTGAGCCCCTGGTATGACATTTCAAAAAATAAACTCACCGTTCCCAAACGCCGACAATTCTTGGTAGAACGGCACGTCCACCCACAGCTCGCTGTGGTAGCCGGCTTCCGGAGAGAAGAGTTCCCCACACTGGAGTTCCCCACTCCGCGATGTCCCAGCTAACGGCTCCGGAGATGCTGCCTGGATTGGCGTAATTGGTGCATTGGGAGCCGTTGATTGGATCTGTGCGGGAGTGGACATCCATGGTGGTGGAACGGGTCTTGGCAATGGTGAAGGTGTCCCTTGTGAAAAGGGACACGTTATTCTCTCCGGAGAAGTAATTCTGAAAACATATACATAAATCATATGAATTGTTCTCATTCACGTGTGAAATAGTAAGTACAGTATGTAAATAAACAATAAAATTAGAACTCTGTACAATATGCACTGAATGTGCCAAATGGACAGAGCGCTGATCTTACCAACTCTCACTGTAACAGTGGAACTCACTGTAGCCGGTCGATTTTTCGACCGATTTCAATCGCAGGAAAATAAAAGTGGTCGATTTTTCGACCGAAATCGTTCCAGTGGTTAAAATGTTTTCCTAGGTAGGCAGAGGGAGTTTTTTTTCGATTTTTTTTTATTTTTGGCATTATTTTGAAGTGAAAAACGCGATTTTTGCGAAAAAACTTCGGTGAATTTGTTATTATAAAATGGTAAAAAAAAACTCCCTCAGACTACCTGTGGTGATTTATGTGTAGAAATAATGAACGAAATTTTAAAAGCACCGGTAAAGTCAAGTCAATATTTTGTGTTATGATGTTCACGAACTTCAGAAATGTTGTTGGCGAGAAAACCGATTTAATTTTTTTTATTTTCGAAATATACTCGAATCGAGCGTGAGGGCCGGTCGCTTGAAACTCTGTATCTTCGTTAGTTTTGCCCCGATTTACTTGAAATTTTGACACAATTCTCAATATACTGACAAATTGTACATTCAGATTTTTTTTTTAAAAAGCTTTAAAACCTTACCCCCCCCCCTTGAAGCCTTGTTAAGGATTTGATCAAGGGAACAAGGCGTTTGAAGGCCCCTTCGACCCCTCCACCCGTTAGTCCGCCATTGGTAAAGGGGCCCCGAGACGTGCATTGCCTAGGGGCCCCGACATGGTTAATCCGGCCCTGCCTGTAGCAGTTAGTTTTTCAACTGCCTTTTTAATATTATTGACACCTACCGGTGTAGTAGTCTGCAGTGCAATACCTCCGCCCTTAATTTTCCTCGTTCGAACGACTTGGAAACCGTCATCACGAGGATTGAAAACAGATTTTAACTTTTTTGTGGGTCCTCTGATATTTTACCCTCCGGGATTGTCGGATAAAATAGGAGAGTAGGCTGCAGGGAAGGAGTGGGTCGCTCTAATCCATTAAAAACCAGTTTCTTTGACTGATTTTCATCTGATGTAACCCCCGCGTAGGTCTTTCTCTTGAGTGATTCAGTAGGCGTCGTTGAAATTTTGTCCGTTTTGTTCATAAGAATGTCATTTTTTTCTGAAATGCTTGATTGTACATTCAGAACTTTTGTAAGCATTTCTGCTTTTGAGATGGCCGCAGCATATGTGATTGCCAAAGAGGTAAGGCATCTCCTCATCTCCTCAATTGATCCTAGGATGGAGGAGCGGTCATCCTTGTTTAATTTGTTCTTGCCATTAATTACAGTTGAAATCAAAAGCATTTGGTCGATAATTGGTTGGAAGATATCAACTGATACATTACTGTCAATAATCCTCTCAGATTCTTTAGACTGTTCAGGAATCATCTTGAACCAATCATCTTTAATCGGATCCTTGCGTGCATTGACATCATTTTTATTAACTGACGCAGATATAGACGCAGAGGTGGATGGTCGTACACAACTACCAGCTGTTAAATTAGGATACTCCATCCTCATTCTTTGAAAACTTTCTTCATCTTCTGAATCAGACGATGCCATGATAAAAAAAAAAAAATTAAAAAAGAAGAGGAAGATGAAATTTGGAAAGGAACATAATTTTAACACCGAAAAAAAAATCTATTAAAATCATCATCAACAACACAGACAAATGGAGTATTTAAAAAATAATAAAAACAAAATTGTTGTCAGGGACATTGTCCCCGACAGGAAAACACCAAATTCATAAAACATTCCCGACTGAGTTATTATTCAAAGAGACAAAAATATTCAATATCCGTAAATTATTTATATTGCAAACAATGAAATATGTATTTTTGAATGTAGCTATTACTTTGTGGTTATCCATTATAGAAAAATGAAACAATATAACTTTGTATAAACCACTTATATGATGTGCAAATCCGACCGGTTTCGGAACAAACGTTCCTTCGTCAGGGATTCCAAACAAACGTTAAGGAACAAACGTTCCTTCGATCCCTGACGAAGGAACGTTTGTTCCGAAACCGGTCGGATTTGCACATCATATAAGTGGTTTATACAAAGTTATATTGTTTCATTTTTCAATGAAATATGTATTTAAAAACAAAAATTGTTTCGTAAAAATCGAAAATAGAATTAGCAAAAGGACTAATAATGTGTTTCAAGTTCCCCAAATCAAAACCAAATTAATGCAAACACATGGCAGTTTTATTGGTATCCTCGTACATTTAATCTTCTACCAAAACACATTCAAATGACAGACAAAATATCACTTAACATAAAATAATTAAAATTATGGCTAAATGATGCAGATGTTGAAACACTTTTTTTATAACTCTATGTAAACCTTCATGCTTCACTTTTACAATTCTACTGTAACTTCAAGACTAACTTTATTTATCTTTTTGAAACCGTAACAAAAAATCAACTACATAACTTGTATGTGTCACTTTGTTACTACAATATTTTCAAAGATAAGTTACCTATATTTTTAAACTTTCACTTTGAAATTTACATTTTTTTACTTGTATCGCCAACTTATTGGTGTAATTTATCACTTTAGTTAATATTATCCACGCACAGGCAGTGCCTTAGTGGGTTCCCATGATATACTTTTGTCTTATATATATTTTTTACTTTTTTACATTATTTTTATCTTGTGTTATGTTATATATATTTAGAAAATGTGTAAAAATTACTTTTGAAATGTATCGAGATATAATGGGAAAAAATAAAGAAAAAAAAGGGAAACAAATAAATTTCGATTAGAAAGTCAGAAAAATTTCACAGAATTTAAATGTCAAAATGCTTTTAAATTCAACAAAAAAACAACTAAAAATATGTTGGAACGCACCGAAGTTATAAAATTAGGTTAGGGAAGAAGTCCCATAACCCAATTATTATAAAATTAAAACTTCGCGAGCGATTTTATCCGGTTTTATTTTGAATTGAAACGAGAGAAAATTAAGCACGTTCAACCGTAATGGCGGCAGGAACTAAACTCATCCATCAGGGATGTCAGTCCGAAATGGTCAAATTAGTTTTTGTAAATTCTTGGAAGTCGTAAGTCAGTCCGTCTCTGTTAATTATATTTTAAACCTACAAAATCAATATAAGGAACCGATGGGCCAACAAAACTTTAATTTTAGTTTCACACTCGTCGGAGAACTACAATGACGACCAGTAAGTTCTCTAGTAAATTATTTATACCTGGCCAAAAACAACTTATAGTGCTATTGTTATTAAATTTTCACCATTTTGTTAATTTAAAACAATTTTTTAAAATATTCTTGTTGTTTTTCTCTAAAATTGTATTTAACATTTAAAAAAATGCTAGTTGTTAGAACCCTCCTCAAATTTGACATCATAAATCAGCTACGTAGGCAACAACCCCATTTGTTTTTTAGGACATTATTGTCACTTTTGACGATTCTGGGTTTTTTTTATGTAGGGAGATTTTGGTTGAAGACGGGAAAGAGGTTCTTTTAGAGGTTTAGATTCCAAGCATTCGTGGACTGAATTTGTCTTATCGTATTTTAATAGCGTCAATTAGAAAACGAAAACCAAATTCTACTATACCACATCTCTGAGCTACTCTCCACCCAACCAACATTTACTCCTTTACCCATAGTGACAATTTTCTTCTAGAAACTGATTTATTGCGGAACGGAGCTGCATTGCTCATATGTCTGTTGATGATCTGTTCACACATAACTGCTCAGCATCCAGCATGTGACTTTATGTTGAGTGTACGTATTCTATTTTATTTATTTTATTTACACCCAACTACAAAATAGAGAAAAATGAAAGAATTGTAAACCCACAGCAAGAAGGGAAAATGTAATAAAACTCGATTCTTTTGATTATCGCAGTTTGTCAACATATTGAAGTAAAAACTTCTTGAGCACCGTTATGATTTGAAACTCGATGAAACAGAAGCGGGCGACACCAAAAATATATCTACAGGATTTAAGCCTGCTAGAGAACGAGAAAGCAATAAAATATTTATTTATTTCACGAGTACTCGGTTCCAATATAACACGATAGATCCACGGTCCCACTCAAGCCTCTTTTGGTCTAGTGGTATGAAGCGTCTGACGAACCTTAGCGGCCGGACGTTCAGCGGATTAAAGTGGGCAAATCCTATGAAATCCAAAAAAAATTTTTTTTTGTAATGACTACATAAATGTATAGGAAAAAGGACACTGGAATTCGACGACAAAAATTCAAAACATCATCCTTCACATTGATAAAAAAAGTGCTTCGTATTCTCCCCGCTCTTGTCTACTTTAGTTTTCTGATGGTTTCACTTTTACCGCGTGTGAATTGCATAAGTACTCTGATTTTTTTTTGTTGAATCAAACTTCAAAATGTTTAAAACAAAATTTGTAACACAAAATTAATAACCAACCTTTGGTTTCCGATGAACAGAATGAAACGATAAATTATATTATTAAATTTACAGTTGTTAGAAGACACGAGATTATTTTTTCATGCTAATAACTACGCTGGATCACGTGGACGAGAAATGATATGCAGGTGGCTGTTTATATGTCCTGAAGGTTACAAATGCCTTTTGAATTGCATGAATATACAAGTACCGGTAAGACTAATTTATTTTATTGTATGATAAAATTTTGCACTATGAAATATTATAATTAATTAGAAATTTAATTTAAATTAATTAGCAAGTTAAATGTACAAATTACTAAAATAAAAAAAATAATAAATAAAAAAAAATAAAAAAATCATATCTACAAATAAAGAAACTGAAAAGCTAGAAAACTGTCTTTGTGAAGCAACAAACTAGCGTTATGTATTGGAGTGCCAATAAAATGTACAGGTCAACTCGACAATTTTCCAATGACTTGAGCAATTGGACAATTTGGCTGTGTTGGAATTGCAATCCCAGAGCTATATAATGTATTAATTATCCCAGTTTCCACGAAACCTACACCAAATACAATTGAATTGAAATGTTGAATTGCATAGGTACGTGTGCACTTCAAGTCATTTCAAATGTCAACACACTATCACCAGGTGACAGGTTAAGTGTGACGTCACCGTTAACCATTTCAGTAATGCCAACTTAACGCTGTGTTTTGAGAAGAGGTTTAAAAATGCACTTTTTAATATTTTTTTAAAAACTCTGCATTTAATATTATGAAATAAAACTTATATATTCAGAATCAGCGTTTCTTGGTCTATATGAACATATTTTTTAAAGCCATAATATTTTTCACTGGAGTTCCTTATTGTTGCGTAAAAATTTAAATTTCAATTCAAAACTGGTACTTTAGAAGGTACATGGAGAAAAGTATTTAATTCCTATTACAACAGGTAACATTTTAAAATTAATGGTTCCTGTGTCGGACGTATTTGGGAGTCCAAACCGCGGCCGAACGTGAACCCAGCTTCTCTTTTAAAATGCTCGTAATTAAATGTATTGTATGCTAAATAAATATATCGGAGTGGGGGTAAGCGAGCAAGCAGAGAGGGTTTTGAGCGATCCGACGGCTTTCGCCCTAATTATGCGCCGGGGTGTCCACCCAGCGTATAAGAAGGGCGAGACCCTCGGTATCAAGTCAGTACTCAGCTAACCATCTTCGCGTCAACATCTCTCTCTCTGTCTGCCCGCCCTTGCTCTGACTTGCTTCCATTCTCCTCTTTTCTTTTATGACAATCGCCTTACCCCTGGACCTTAGATACTCTATGCTCTATGGACCAGACCCGGCTAGTTAAAAGGAACTACGAGCCCTTGGATCACCTTCAGACAAGCTCTCCAAGCGGACAGCTTTTTAACGCCTTCGTGGATCGGAACCACCCCCTGTTTCTACAGTCTTGTGTGCCTCACCCTGTATGGTACATAAGTGGTCCTTCGAGCCGGATCCTTCCACGGAGCCCCTATACGATGTCGGAGACTCGACGCCTGGATTACTCAACCGGGGCGGCCGCTGCCGCGCCCCTCGGACCTCCGGCCACTGTGAAGCTGGCTAGTGACCACTGGTTCGCTAGCCAGACCACTTGCCCGACCCCTGCTCCCGTGATGCTGGCTGCTAGCCAGGTCGTGGAGCCAGCCCTGGCTCACGTGATGCTGGTTGATAACCAGGTCATGGACCTACCAACGGCCACTGTGACTCTGGCTGCTAGCCAGGTCACTTTCCCGACCCCGGCTCCCATGACGCTGGTTGCTAATCAGGTCACGGATCCAACCCCGGCCACTGCGACGCTGGCTGCTAGCCAGGTCGCGTGCCCCGCATCAGCTCCCTTGACGCCTCCTGCCGTTGCCTCTGACACGCCCCAGCAGCTTCAGCTCAAGGCGCGGGCTATAGCACGACTGCTACAGGAGGATGTCCAGATGGCCACCTACTTGAATGCCATGCTGACATTGCCTCCTGCTTCAGTGCACGGCGGCTCGATCCACGCTAGCCCTGGTACGTTCCGGCAGATTCAGCTCGTGGTGCTAGCTGTGGTACGACGGCTGCAGGAGGAAGATGGCTGACTGGTTAACTATTTGATATCCTCACCGGCCCTGCTCACCGAAATGGTTTTTCACTACTTGATATCCATGCAATACAGTTACGCAGCCTATAACCCCGCACCCTAGGGCCCCGCACCCTACGGCTCGCAGCTACCGACTCGTTCCACGTCGGCTATGCTGCACACGGCCTCGCTCCTGGCGGGCCCAACACCATGCCGGCCCTTCGCTCCCTGAATTTTGCGGCTCGATCCACGTCGGCCCTGCATTTCACCCTAGTTGTACACAGCCCCGCTACTGGCGGGCTCCAAGAGAATGACAAGGGCCACCGCCCTAATGAGCGTGGCCCTGCGTCGCTCGCATTATACTGCCCAGCATCACATTGCACCGCTGCCCCGAGCTCCGCCGCCACGAGCTCCGCTGCCCTGAACTCCGCTGCTCCGAGCTCCGCTGCCCCGAGCTCCGCAGCCTCGAGCTCCGCTGCCATGAGCTCTGTTGCACCGAGCTCCATTGCACTGAGCCGCTGCTGTTTTGCCTCTCCCTCAGCACCCAGTCCCGCTGAACATCGATCCGCCGCACCGAGGCTCCACCAGAGTAACGAGGGCCGCCGCCCTACCGTTCTTCGCCTCGCCGCACGTCGCCTCGCCGCACGTCGCTCTGCTGCACGTCGCTCCGCTGCACGTCACTCCATTGCACGTCGCTCCGCTGCACGTTGCTCTGCTGCACGTCGCTCCGCTGTATGTCGCCCCGCCGCAGGTTGCCCCGCTGTACGTCGCCCCGATGCACGTCGCCCCGATGCACGTCGCGAGGGTTTTGAGCGACCCGACGGCATTCGCCCTAGTTATGCGCCGGGGTGTCCACCCAGCGTATAAGTAGGGCGAGACCTTTGGTATCAAGTCAGTTATTCAGAACTACCATTGGATCACCTTCAGAGAAGCTCTCAGACAACATTAAAAAAAAATTATTGAAAGAATAGATATTACACATTAAAATCAACAAACAAGTCCTGCTAGGCCAATTGAATTGGCTTGTCAACGGGTGCTTATATTTTAGTTACATATAGATTGTTTACATTTAAATTTACATCTTATATCTACAGATTCAACATTTATTCATACATATCCTTATCAATATAAATATTTTTTCCGATAGCCAATTTTTCACCATATATTTAACCTTATTCATAGAATTACATTGCTTTATAGTGTCAGGTAATAAATTAAATATCTTCGGTATGATGCATACAAACGTTCTCTGTCCATACTATTGTTGAATTTCGGAACTATTATGATGAATGCCAACCTTCAATCTACGAGAAGCGTACAATAATTTTTTTTCCCCAAATATTATGTAGAAAAATAGGTTCATTCGGCGACACCTGTCCGAGCAGTTGGGAACTATTACAGAGATCTGTATAAAGACTGGAGCGAGGGAAGTCCCATATCATAGTTATCTCGAGAACAAAGAAAGTCTAAATTCTACCAATAAGGGATTGAGTAAAACGATTAATAATAATCTGAACCAATCAGAGAAATTAGGGGCGTAAAAATTATGGGCGTTATAAATTGTTAATTAGGCAGAAAGACTTCAAGGAAAACATGGCTTCAAGTAGGAAATCTTCTCGTTTATTCACGGCACATTTTACAATAAATTTGTTTCCGACCCGAACAAAAACACTTAATTTGGCCACTTTGACCACTCGCTAGATAATGCCAGCTGTTTACAGGAGATCCACGTTATTAAGAGCATGTTTTTAACTAAAATTGTCCTATTTTTAACTACACTTTCACATACTAACATAAACAAAACCAACCACCATTGTTAATCTAAATAATATACAGATTCCAGGAATCTGCTTTATCGTCTAGCCTTAAACCAGTGCAGCCCTATGGCCGCAGCCTGTAATCTGTGATTCAAACAGTCAAGTTACAAAATATACCGCTAGGTGGCAATAACCTTCACTTTTTGAACATACTGCCGGGCGGGGAATGAGAAAAAACAACAAGTTTTTTTGAAATTAAAAAATCAAACTAAAAATTCCTAAATTTACAACAATATACTAAAATTTTACCAGATGTGTACCTATCTAAATTTAAAGGGTTCGGGAACCTAACCAACAATTAACCTAAAAATTTATAAATTTCTAAAAAATCATAAAAAAAAATTCATAAAATATAACAGAATCACAACATTAATAACAATTTTGTAAAATTGATAATTCAATAATGTCTCATTGTCTCTTTGGAGATTTTTCACTTCAATTATATTTTTTAACTAACACCAATTCACAAATAGTAATAAATTGTTAGTTCGCTGTGAACTGACTATCAGCTTATCACTGGCATGGCACTGCCAAAAACAGAAAGAACACTTCACTGGGTAGACTACTCGGCCATCTTGTCCAGGGTGGTCATCATATTTGAATAGTACATCACCATGTACTTCTGTGTATCATCATTGGGTAGTACATCACCATGTACTTCTGTGTGTCATCATTGGGTAGATCATCATAAATTATGGGGCGGCCGTGCCCTGGTAATCAGATGGTACCATTAATTCTGCAGCGGGGATGATCAACTCGCGTTTATTAACTGGAAGCCCCAGTGGCTTCAGACAGGATACAGTGGTGTCAACAACACCAATACCGATGCTCCATAATTATTGTTGTGGTTTGGTTGCATCGGTTCAGCCCTAATTACAGTTAGGCTGTGACCTTGGGTAGGTCCGTGGTTTGTCGGGTCGGAAAATTTGGATCCAAGTTTGATTCTATTGGCATCAAACATATTTTTGTTATGGGTCTCACAAAAGTGCCTTGTGCTGTTTTGAGGGTAACTACCCTCACTACTCCATCCGGGCCTGGATGAGTAGTTAATATGCGCGCCATTTTCTACAATGCAGGAGGCAGATTGTCTTCCATCAAGATTACCAGATCGTCCTTCTTTATTGCCTTTTGGTTGCTGGCCTGCCATTTAGTCCGTTTTTGCAGCTCGGCAAGGTAATCTCGTTTCCATCTGAACCAGAAATTTTGAATTAGAGCGTTTAATTTTTGATATTTGCTTAGTCTGTTCTCCGGGAGCTCGCGGACATCCAACTCGGGAATAACCGAAGCATCCCTGCCCATGAGGAAATGGTTGGAGGTTAAAGGGAGAAGGTCGTCTACGTCAGCAGACAGGGAAGTTAAGGGATATGAGTTCAAACAAGCCTCTATCTGACAAAGCAAAGTATATAATAATTCAAACTGCAATGGGTTATTTTTAGTAATTCGATATAAATGAAACTTGGTGGACTTGACTGCGGCTTCTCACATCCCCCCATGATTCGGCGCCCTAGGCGGTATAAAACTCCAAGAAATTCCCTTATCAGCTAAAAACCTATGGATTTTGTCATTGTTCAGTCTCAGACTGGCATATAGTTCTTTGAGCTTATTGGAAGCTCCTCTGAAAGTGGTTGCATTGTCAGAAAATATTTTTTCCGGCTGACCCCTACGGGCAATGAACCTCTTTAAACAATTTAAAAAAGCATCGCTTGACAAATCTGTTACGAGTTCCAAATGAACCGCTTTAGTAGAAAAACAAACAAATATGCAAAGATACGACTCAATGAGCGGAGATTTCCTCAGCGCTCCAGCCTTCGTGTCTATCGGTCCGGCAAAGTCGACCCCTGTGACAGAGAACGGTAGACTGGGAGTGATTCTCTCAATTGGAAGGTCTTCCATGATCTGCCGGCAAACCTGAGGTCGGTATCTAAAACATACAACACACTTATGTAGGATACGCTTAACAGTGTTTCTCCCAAATATCGGCCAATATTTCAAGCGTATTTCCGATAACAGCGCTTGGGGACCTGCATGTAAATGTTCATAATGATAATTACGTATAATAAGTTCAGTTATTTTATGTGACGGTGATAATATTATCGGGTGCCTTTGATAATGCGATAAATAAGTAGCTAATTTTAATCGTCCACTTGCGCAAATTAAACCTTCCATTAAACAGGGATTGAGAGCTTTCAATCTACTGTTTTTGTTTACTAACCCATGCTTCTTTAGGTCCTTCAATTCTCTTTTAAATGAGTGTTCTTGAGATGATTTCAGTAGGCATTTTAAAGCTGCTTCCAGCTCGGAGACCTTTAAATTGCCATACCTTTTATCCTTAGGGTTACGACAATTATTTATTAATCTTAACGCTTGAGCGATAACACTTTTTAATTTGGTTAGCGATGAGAATTTTTCGAAAATATCCCATCCTTGAGCATCAGCTACCAATAGTACATTTTAACTTTTTATTTCCGGGGGATCCAAACATGACATCTTGGTACTGGCCAAGTGTTGACATCTTCCGTCAACCAGCTTGGCCCCTTCCACCATATTGTGGTACCTCGGGACAGTATATCCGCTGCATTTTCTGACGATGATACGTGCCGCCACTGCGTTGGATCGCTGATTTCCTGTATCTCAGCGACTCGGTTTGCGACGAAGGTGTTCCAACGAGCTGGTTGTCCTTTCAACCAGCATAACGCTATTGTTGAGTCGCACCAGTAATAGGTGGCTGATTCCTCTACACTTAGCGTCAACTTGATATTTTTTATTAGCTTGGCCAATAGTAATGCACTACATAACTCTAACTTGGGTAGTGATATACATTTTAATGGTGCCACTCTAGACTTGGAGGTAACTAACTGTGCATGCCGCTTACCTTCTGAATCTTTTGAGACGATGTAGGCGCATGCTCCGAAAGCTTTCTGCGAGGCGTCGCAGAACCCGTGCAATTGTATATTCTTTGGTGTTCCGCTAATAACTCCTCTCGGGATTTTTAACACATTTAGTTGCGATAGTTGGTCTAGATAGTCCCTCCAAGGTAGCAAAATTTCATCAGGTAGTATGTCATCCCATGATGCCTTGGACTGCCATAATTTTTGCATAATTAATTTGGCTACCACTACGATGGGCCCTAAAAGTCCTAAAGGATCAAAGGTGGAAGCTATGAACGATAATATTTGACGTTTGCTCTCCGTTTTACCTGACGGCCTTGTAATTTCATAAGACAGGTAATCTTATTCATTATTCCAAATTAATCCAAGTATTTTTTCATTCTTGGAATTGTCAGTGATCATTTTTTCACAATTGCCCTGTTTGGCAATTTCACCTTGGCTCCGCCCAGATGACAATTTCAAAACATTTGATCTCCACTTCCTCAGGGTCATCCCTGCGGACAGCAAGATCTCACTTATTTGTTTCTTCAACTTGAAACAAACTTCCAAGTCATCCCCTCCAGTCAATAGATCAATAAAATCATTTTCTATGACTTGACTTGCTACTGGGAAATTAACTTGATTATCCATACCAATTTGTCGAAGACATCTCGTTGCTAGGAAAGAAGAAGGTCCCAGCCCATAGGTAACGGTCTTCCTCTTCTTGTGATTCGCGCCATACAATCTTCTGAAGGCTGTGATCCGCTACGCATACGTTGATTTGACGGTACATTTTTTCGATGTCCGCAGTCATGACGTATCGATGTTTTCTGAAATGTAATAAATGGCTGTATAAGTCCTTTTGAATGACAGCTCCCACCATCAGAGCATCGTTCAGGGATATTCCGGTCGACGTCTTTGTCGAACCATCAAAAACTACACGCACCTTCGTCGTGGTGCTAGCTTCTTTAATGACCGCGTGATGCGGCAAAAAATAGAATTGCTCATCCCCTCTCCATTTATCACATAACTCCATATGACCTGGTTGTCCATATTCCCGCATAAATTGTACATATTGCAATTTCAATTCAGGATTTATTAAAAATTTCTTCTCTAAGTTCTTAAATCTTTTCTCCGCTGTGTTTAGTAGACGTGGGCAAAATTGAATGACTGAATTAAATGAATAAATTCAATCTTGTAACACACTCGATCTGATTCTCATTTTCAAAAGGAATAAAATCTTTATTCCTTACCCTTGGCCTTGCATCTTACGATTTTTAACAGCACCATATTTATTTTTATTTCGATTAATTTATTTTACAGTTAAATATTTCATGTTATATTGAGGTAAGAAAATAATAATGTACTCTATAAATATTGTAGTGTTTCGTAGGGATTAAATTAAATATTATTCTGGATATTTGTTGCGCGGATAGGTACACCTACTACAGGCGATGCGCGCCGCGAAATTGCCTATCACGTGTGATGAGTAGTATCCCGCGCAGTAAATCTTATACCTACAAAAAACCCCGTAGGCCAGAGTCCCCGTCCCCAATCCAAATGACAAAACCGCCAACAGACAAGCGAGTCAGCCAAGATCCAAATAATTCTGAGCTCCGAGAGTCGCGTCTGTTTCACAGTTGTCCCGCCAGTCCCGTCAGTCATAGTCACGGAGGAATCGTTCCTCCGTGGTCATAGTCCTACAAGCTGTTCGGTCTGTGCGAACTCAATCCGCAACCCCAATCTCTGTTTCACTTATTCAAGGAATCAAAACATTTATTTCTTATTCATTTGTGACGTCGTAGTCCCACGGGTCCCGGGTCCCTCGTGTCGAGTCGATCCGGCCGGTCCGCGGAATGCAAGTTATTCAAGTCACAGCAAGACAAAAGACACTTATTAGTCAGAAGTTCCTAATTCATTTCTTGATGCCCGCCGAGAATCGGTTCGTCGTTAGTCCCCGCGCGGCCAAGCCGTCATCTTAGGGTGAAACTTCCCACTTCGGACCCTGAACGTTAATAAAAATCTAAAAGCGAAAGTTAATCCTATGTTTTTTCTCCCTCACACGTGCGTAAATTGTGATACAATGCTTGTAGAAACAAAACGATGTTTATCTATATTATTATTATTTTTTTATGGTATCTGTCTCTGTCTACTCTAGCCGTAAACAATACATCAGTCGCTATCGAACCGTGATACTGATAAATGATAATCGAGCGGTTTGTTCCTTTATATTTTGGTAACAAATTATATGACGCGTGTCGCCAGGGCTTTTAATTAGATTTTATTTGACGCGTGGTATTAACTTTACCATTGAGGTAGGTGCATTTAAAAAATATATATTTGAGTGAAGCTTATTCCAGGTGACCGGTCCGGATATACCTATGAAAGCGCGATAATAGTATGGCTTTTATGTGAATTCCGCCCAAGTCCCGTCTGGAGCTAATGAAACTATGGAATCCCCAATTGGGATATTTTGCGAGGCTAAAGGTAGTGGGAAGTTTAGATCACGTGAAGTGAAACAATTTTAAGATTAATAAATAAATAAAAATTAGTAAAACCTTAGGGGTTAACCACAAAAACTGTTTAATTTTAAGATTTAATTGATAGCCTAATATAAACACATTTTTCTTGTCAAAAATTTGTCTTTTGGGCAAAATAATATCTAAGTACACATTGAAATATTTCATTAACCTCGTCGCGCGTCGTTTTTAGTACCTACGATTTTTCAGAACAACATAATTTACCCTAAGAAAAAATAATGAACCCCGCTTTGCGTAGTGAAAACTTCTTTATCACCGTTGTGATTTGAAACTCGATGAAACGAAAAATAACGACACTAAAAAGAGCAAACACATGCATCTAAAGGAGAACTAAGAAATAAAGTAGTCTGCGAGAGAATGAGATAGCATTGTTCTCCTCTTTGGCTTCGTAGCCTCATAAAATATAAGCGAGGGTTTTTTTTTTTTTTTTGGAATTAAAGGAATGAATAAAATGAATCAATTCAAAAGGCCGAGGGAATCACAATGAATCGATTCACTCCTGGGAATGAGTCTGCCCATGTTTAGTGTTTAGTGAGTCACCAAGTTGACTCACACAAGGGCGGCGCGGCAGACTCACAACGTATCTACCATCGCTCTCCCTAGAGTGAGTGGCGACGAAATCTGCTTCACACGCCTTCTCCTCGTGATTTTGAAATCTCGCAGGATTCACTTCATCCATTTTCCAGAATTTTTCTACTTGATTGGATAATGTGTTTATTGATAAACTACAAATTTGCGGTACTGGCCTTTTTTTAAAGATGAATGTTGATCGGGCCCGATATGATTTTAAGCAGGTTGTCAAGCACTAACAGATTTTCAACTGCAAAGCTCCACTGATTATAATTCTGGCGTCCTATCAACTTTTCAATACTTTCAAAATAATTCTCGGCAACAACAATAGCAAGGCGCTCTCGAAGCTTGCCGGTTGCTTTTTTCATCGCTCTTAGCTTTTATTGAAAATATTGGGAAGTCCTAATTTCTTTTCGTTGTAATATATCTTAAAATAACAGTTACCGTTTTTAAGTTAAGTGTACAAATTGAAAATAATTTTAGTGCGGCAGTGTGCAGCTTAATTTAAGTTTTAATAAAATAACGCATATTTTATTTTCAAATTCTTGGCTGATTGGCTAAACATTGGCTGTTTCGTAAAATGCAGTACGGTTGCATCGGATGGTCAGTGTGCATTGATCATCAACACATGTGCATTCTACACGTGGCTGGACCCGACCCAACTCAGCTAGACCTAAGTGTTCAGTTCTAGTGCGGTGATTTACGATGTTTTTTTCTGTGACGCGATGCATAGTGTAAATACTACTATTGTCTACAATCGGACAATACTGTTAAGTTTTAAAAATGAATCTGTTTTGTTGGACCCGTTAGTTTTCGAAAAAATAAATTTGTATAACCTTGTGCGTGACCCGAACATTAAAACTAGGTATCGTGGTTGCCGGGGTGGTCAACACAAGAAAAAATATCTACGCAAACAGGAAAAAGACTTTCAAAATAATACTGATTGTAATAAAAGTATCTCTCTGGCAGAACAGAGTATTCAAGCGGTCATACCAACCGACGAAAGGAGCAGTCTAGTTTCTGAAGACCTTCGTGTTCCTGAAAAATGCCATAACGTGAATGTTATACAATTAGAACGACATGCCAATTTCAGAAGTAGACGACTCGCAGTAGGTTCCTGGAATGCAAGATCCCTAAACAACAAGATAGAGGAGGTGGATGATATTTTCAGAGAACAAAATCTCCACATCCTAACCGTCACAGAAAGCTGGCATGAAAATGGCGAGTCTTATTCAATCAAGAGACTTCAAGCTCTAGGATATGCTGTTCTGGAGGAGGCTCGACCCCGAGCTACGCAACATGCTCATAACATATCGCACGTGAATCACGGGGGTGTTGTGATAATAGCCCGACCAGGACTGCGGCTTACCAAGGTGGCAAACGGTACATTCAGTACGTTTGAGTATATCGGATGTCGTGTTTCTTCTGCTGGATCGTCATTTATATTACTAACGCTGTACCGACCCGGTTCGAAACCGATTTGTATAGACTTTTTTAGGGAGCTTTCTAGTTTTTTGGAATGGGTACTGGGACTTTCTGAAACTCTCATCATTACAGGTGACATAAATATTCATCTTGAGCGCGAGGCGTCACCCAATGCTGTTAAATTCATTGACTTATTGGATAGCTTTGGACTCCGTCAATGGGTCGATGTGCCAACTCATGATGCTGGTAGAATCTTAGACATTTTTGTATCCAGGTGTAATGGCCCATCATTGATAGCAAATGTTTTTGACATAGGTTTGTCAGACCATCGCCTTATTCGCACGGAAATTGAATTTAACCCACCTAAAGTGCCATATAGAACAATAGTATCGAGGGAATGGCGTAAATTTGATTTCGATAGTTTCCTTGAAGAACTCAAAAAGTCTTCCTTGTGCATAGAAAGCAACTGGGAAACTAAGACGCCGACAAAACTCATCGAGGAGTATAACAAAATTCTTTCAAGTTTGCTAATTAAATATGCTCCAACCACCTCGAAAACGCGGAAAGTCCGAAAATCTGATGGCTGGTTCGATGAAGAGTGTCGGAGTCAGAAGAGGCTAATGCGGAAACTAGAGAGGTCATACCGAAGAAGCCCCGACGTTACTTCACGGGACGAGTGGATTAATGCTCAGACAGAGTACAGAAGAATAATAAGCACAAAGAGATCCGAATACTGGATCAATAAAATTGACTCTGAGCGGAAAAATCCACGATTTCTCTGGAACTCCGATAACCACTGGAGCGACCGCGCGTTTTATAACTTTTGCCTCGGATTGCTTGTTATATTTTCGAGTCCATTTTGAATTTTTTCCGCCGACATTGAAAAAATCATATCTCCGAATTTTAATATGGAGACATGCAAACTGATTATAGTTCTATATAGCCAATGAATTAACCTATCTTTTGTTGATTACCACATATTCGTAGGAGTTATAAAAAAAATATTATAAAATCGTAAACTTTAAAAATGTGCGAATCCTGCGTGTTAGTTCCTTTGAAATTGCCCTAAATGTTACTTTTTCAAGTCAACATTGGATATTTTTGATTTCTACACGTTGTCTATGGCCTACTTGATAACCACAGAAGCAAACATATTTTTAAACTGTCAATTTTTATGCGCAATCAGCTGATGAAATATTTTGCTAGAAATATTTTTATAGATTTTCGAGATTGCGGAGTGTCAAAATGAAATCCACTTTTTAGTATATTTAAATACATTTAACACAAAGTAACTTTATGAAATTAGAAGGATACGTTCATTGTCTACAATTATCAATAAGAATTAAAGTGATTTTTGCTTTATTTAACTAAAATAATTGTTTTACAAAAACACCCTAAATCACAGTATCAAATTCAGACTCCAGCTTAATAAACATTTGTGACCTAACGTTAGATATTTATTACCATGTTTTTATATAACGTAGTAAAACAAGAAGCAAGGGTTTTAATAAGATGTATAGCATTACAATACACATTACAAATCCTCCAGAAAATACATTTCTAATTGCATTAATCTTGGATGTTTCGCCGTTTTTATTGACAAATTATGCGTTTTGACAGATTCTTAAGCTCGGTATACACCGTGAAACCTTTTAATTTAATTGGCAATTAAAAACTTGTAATAATTTTAAACCTAAAAGTTGGATTTCGACAAAAAAGTAGTAGGTAGGAAAATAATTGAGAACAAATAATTTATTTTTGTATTTATTATCGCCCTAGTGGGCTTTTACATTCATTAAAATAATATTACATTTTTTTCATAACAATGGTAGAACAGTACATTGATTTAATTTAAACAATTGTTTCAGATCAAATACATTTAATTGTAATAAAAATTTATTCAATTTATATTGGTTTTTCTCATATAATTTAAATGGGTTTTTCTCATATAATTTAAACAAAACAATATATAGTATGATTGTGAATTATTGTTCCAGAGTATTGGACATTGCTTGAAAAAGCATAGTTATGTTTAGTGACTAGATCTGAAAAAAAAATCCACTCTACTAGATATATAAAAATTGACAAAATAGAGATATGACGCAAAAATATAACAAGCATTTTAATATTTACAATATACAGGGAAAACTGAGAATACCTATGCATTTTTTTAATATGTATATTTCAATGATCAGAATTGAAATATACATATTAAATATCCACCGAACCTTCTCCGATAGAACCTGAAAATCAAACCTTTGGGGGCTTTATCGTAAAAACATTTTTATGAATAAGTAAGTACGTATGCGGAAAGAAAGGACTTGCCCAGCTGCCTTCATAAGACATTCAAACATTATGGATTAATATGCATTATTTCCAAATTTATTCATTTTAAAATAATAAAAATATTCACGGCACGGAGCGGAAGATTTTCCCAGTAACGCCTTAGTGGAAGACCAGCATTTAAAATTGAAACGTCGCTTAAAATAGCTTTGGCCATATTTGGTGGCCAGATCTAAATAGCGAGGTCACCATCATCCTCTTTCCTATCTCCTTCCCATTCCCACTATCTTCAGCCCATAACGTACCCCGATCGGGAATACCATAGTATCACTGACTGCAGACGGATAGTTGTGACTCTCGTGCAGTTTCAAATGAAAAAGAAAAAGAAAATTAAAAAAATAACAAACCCAAGAAAAGCCTTCAAAGATTAGATTCTTCCGAATGATACGGCATCATACATTCAAAGCATAATGCTACGTTACACACATTACACTTTGTGGCGGTCTTTTTATATTTTTTTATAATTTTACACATCTCACATGCTACCCTTGTATGGATTGTCCCGATACGGACCAAGAAGTGATTGCCTTTCAGGATTGGTCGCAGAAACCTTCCAGCAGATATTGTGCTGACAGTCCGCACAGTTGTGGGAATCTGTCTGCGACAGAATAGCAGGAGATTGTCTGCAACTTCACTCCTGAAGGTTCGGTACAAAATGCGTTTATTTTCCTTGCGGAGTTTTGAGCTGTACAATATATACGCATTCTGCACCGAAGTGCTCAGTAGTCTCCTGAAAAGTTTCTTATACCAAACCAGGTTTCGCAGTCGTTCAACGGGGAAGCTTGCCAAAAGCTGATCCTTTCGGTCAACCCCCCCCCCATTACCTTATTATAGTCTAGTACAAGTTCGGGTTTATATGTCCAGGTACCATACTTTTCAACTGCCCCGATTTCTGCCTTATGGTAGGTGGACAACATACTTACCAGGTTTTTGTCTAACCAAACCATAACATTAAGGTCCCCGCAGTTCGAGAATGCGACCTCACCTTCCCTCAGTTTTGCTTTGAGATGGGACTTAAATGCAGTTGGCACGAATTCTCGGTTCAACCGCAATGTGCCCATGCAGTCCATCCCATTCTTTTTGAGGCATCGCGCCAATAATGGACTATTATAAAAATTATCCATTATCAGCGTGTACCCTTTATTAAATAGAGGGCTGGCCAGGTCGTACACTATCTTTGCAGTGGATCCAACTGGGAAGTTACCGTGAGCACTAGAAAAGTTGGTCGGTGTCATGTCATCCGTCATGTCTTCCGTCATATCTTCCTGGTCTAGATTTGTCGATTCAGCCTGATTGGAAATGGTCTTCCCCGTATAAATTTGGAATTTCCAAAGATAGCCAGACTTGGACTCGCAAAGCTCGTAAGATTTTATACCTACGCCAGCCGCTTTTGTTTTGATCATCTGGACGAATCCCAGACGGCCTTTATAGCCGAGTAAGGATTCGTCCAGAGAGATGTCTTGCTCGGGCAGGTATAAGGTTTCAAACTTACTTGAGAGGTGGTCCAAGACAGGTTGAATCTTTTGTAACCTTCGCACAGATAACGGTACATCAGAAGAAAGACTTTCATTATTGGTGAAGTGAAGGAATTTTTTCAATAGAAGAAAACGATTATAATCCATGACTCGGCTGAAATAAGGCATGGCGGTGATTTTTTTTGAATAGAAGTAGTCTTTTTCAACAGGAAGGGGAGTGATACCTTGATACATTAAAATTGCCAAGAATACATACACTTCCTCTTTATTCGTGGGAGCCCATTTATTGGTACGCGCATAGCGCTTGAATTGTTTCTTGGCAATACATTGATCTGCATACCTGTTGGTCTCTCTCGCGATCAGTTCGACGAAACCTGCATCAAAGATTTTAAGAAAGGCATCTACAGGTTTGCCCATTTCGTCAGTATTGAAAGTAGGTCCTGGCATACCTGTAAATGTCTCCCTTATCCCATTAAACCGCGAGGTATCTTTGGACCAATCGAAAGAGTAACTATCAGGCGGCAGAATCGAACGCATTGCCTCGCTGTCGTCTAGGTCTTGTCTCATTGTCGCAATGGCCATATCGGAGTCAAGGGTAGTATTAAACCGAATTTGAGAAGGTCCTGGTAGTATGCATGAGGTATCCTCATCGCTCGTTCCGTGGCTCGCTTCACTCGCTTCATCCATGTCGCTCTCAATGTCCATTTCTGAAACAATAGAAAACACAAATTAATTTAATGTGTCTATTTGTCAATTACAGACCGCCTCTGGTACGACGTTTTAAAAGAGTTAACTAATGGCACGATCAAGTGAATCAAATGCTTGTGCAATGTCAAGAGTCAGAAGGGAATGTACGAGACGATGTACAAATGTGAATGAAGGCGGAATTACACTTGTCTATCGTGTCATGACGCGTCAGAGGGGTATCGTTTTCATACATTTAGTACGGTGATGTTTATTTTAGTCTGTCGTGTTGTGGTGAAAATCACTAAATGTATGAAAACCAATACCGTTCTGTTTCGTCACGACACGACACGACAGACAAATGTAATTCCGCCCTTCATCGAATTGTGTGTTGGCGGTCCATCTTCTCTGTCTACCCCTGTAGGGAAATGGTGTGATGGTTAAGCAGGTATGCAAATGAATTTTGCAGCACTTTAATCATGCGTAATTTAATTGGGTGTCTTTTACTCTCGAGGTGATTTTTTGCGATCGCTGACGGAGAATATTTATTTATTCAATTATTTTACAAATGGTTTGTAAAATAATTGAATTAAATAAAATAATTGATATACGAATGTATGCAACGCATCCTTGTTTTATTTTTTAAAGAAAGACAAACATTCCTGGGTTACGAATAACCCGACAATATTTGAAAATTTACTACTACCACCATAGTATAAGGAAAATGTTGCATGAGTTGTGATGGAGGATCTAGCCTGCCGAGGAATCGAACACAGAACGCCTTGGTGTGACCCAAGTGCAATGCCCACTGAACCACTGACAGATTTATTTAGTTGTTTAGTTTTTTTAACTCACGGTTTCCTAGTGCCGACTCTTCTTCATAGAGAGCTGCTGCGTCGATGTCGTTGGTCATTCCCACTCTGCCCATGTCTTGCTCTGCAATAATAGAAAACACAGATTAATTTAATGTGTCTATATTTCAATTATGGACCGCCTCTGGTACGACGTTTTAAAAAAGTAAACTCGTGGCACGATCAAGTGAATCAAATGCTCGAGTCGTGCAATATCAAGAGTCAGAATAATAGAAGGGATTGTACGAGACGATGTACGAATGGGAATAAATCAAAGTGTGTGTTGGCGGGCTATCCTCTCGGTCTACCAAAGTAGGGAAATAGTGTGTGATGGTTAAGAAGGTATGCAAATGAATTTTGCATCACTTTGATCATCCGTAATGGACCGCCTCTGGTCTGACGTTTTAAAAATAAACTAACCGTTCTCAAACGCAGTCAAATCTTGACAGAGTGGTACATCCACCCACAGCTCGCTATTGTAGCCAGTCTCCGGAGAGAAGAGTTCACCCCGCTGCGGTTCTCCATCCCACGATGTCTCATGTACAAGTTGCGGAATTGGAGCGGTGGGAGCAGTCAGCCACGGAGGAGGAATAGGCGATGGCAATGTTGCCGAAGTCCCTTGTGTAAAGGGACACGCTATTCTCTCCGGAGATGGATTTCTGAAAACAAATAGATAAATTAAATTCACGGATTGTTCTCATTCATGCGTGAACTGCACCTGTAAAAAGCCAGTAGGTAAAATAAATAAACGATAATAAGCAGTGTCATGAAACAGCGTCGATTCTACTGATTGTGCATAATACAGATAACCAGAGAGCTGATCCAAATCAGTGTTGCGGAACACTCCGGAAAAACAATAACATATTATCGTGCATCTAAATACTTACTTTCTTTTAGTTTTTCTTGGTGGTGCTGTCGGGAGTAATATGCGGGCCGCCTGCTTCTGGAACTTTCTGCTTTCAAATTCCAGTTGGAATGAAGCAGACTGCGCCCGAACTGTCTTTTGGGCTCTGGCACGGTCCTCCCGAACAGTTAGCAAAGCAGGATCACTATTAAAATATTGAAAATATCATTAGCACAATACAGATTCACACCTAAGTAATACCTACTTTAAAAAATTACAAAATACTTACACTCCAGACCGAGCTGCAGCTGCAGATGAACGGCCGCGTCCACGCCTACGTCCTCGTGGTGCAGGTAGTCCGGCACCAGCTGCTATTGTTATTGCAGTTGATGCAGTATCAGTAGCAGCTGGTGCCAGTATCCTTCCTCTCCCCCTGCCTCTTCGATTTCCAGACATCAGTACTCTGTGCATATTTATATTAAAAATAATGTATTACTTATATTTTGTAAAATATTGCATACTAAAATAAATTTTGTTTACCTGGTTCGTGGAGTATTCTCTTGATTGTTGGTTCTGAAATTTAAAATTAATTACAAAACTAAACAATCCTGGCTTTTTATTGTGTGGTTGCACCTTTATCAACAAAAATGGCTATTTTTTTCTGAAATTACTGCGAAGTATTTGAACTGTAAATAACTGATTAAAATTTAACCCAACTAAATGAAATGTACATGTACATATTCGTTATGAATCACTGTAATTGAATAACTATACACACGTCAAGTAATTGGATCGATACTTGCGAAAATTTACACATTCAACAGATGAAATTTGAAATGCACATTCGGTTAATGTCAAATATTTAAAAAGTCACTAAAATTTCTGTTTGAACCCTTGAAAACACGTAAAACAGATGGATAATTGAATTGTGATAACTGTTTTATATAAATTTGTACAAAACATCAATTAAAACCAACACTTACGACATTCTAATAGCACGCGCGGTTGACAGCTCTCATACAATTCCGTTGACAATTATTGTGATTTGCCGCGAAAATAATCGATCTAGAAATTTCCGTAATTAAATCATAGAAACAAAGAATTGAGACATCTCTGGTGAAAGCGCTAAAGGATTTTGTCAACTACATGATTATGCAAATTACAGATCGCGGGAGTTTTCGAAAATATTTAAATAAAATTTTTAGTGCGTCAAGGGAGAATCTTCCGAAATTCGGAAGCTTATCAGCTTTAGGTTTTGTAAGTGGTTCCGAAATTCGGAAAAAATCGTTCCAGTGGTTAAAACTATCATCGCTAATAACACCGTGCAAACCTCTACAGACATTACTCCGCAGGCCTTCTCTAAGTTTTTCTGTGAAAAAATAGAATCCATTCGCGCCTCCACATCTTCTGCCCCCCCGCCAATATTTACAGCCAATTCCAAAGGAACACTGTCATCCTTCAAACCTACAACGCTAGAAGAAGTAGGAAAGTTAATTCTAAGTTCACCAAATAAACAATGTGTTTTAGACCCTATCCCAACGTGGCTTCTCAAGAAATGTTGCAACGTGTTGGCCCCCTACCTGGTTCACGTGTTTAATAAGTCCCTAAGCACAGGTGACTTCCCGGAAGCACTTAAGTATGCAGTAGTTACCCCTATTATAAAAAAATCACAGCTTGATGCCGACAACTTGGGTAATTATCGACCTGTGTCAAATCTGCCTTTCGTAGCAAAACTACTCAAAAATTGCTGCTTCCCAAATAACCTCCCACTTAAACCTAAATAAATTAATTACCGATCATCAATCCGCTTACAGAAGATTCCACTCAACAGAAACCGGGTTACTTCGTGTCCTGTCAGATATTACCCTTGCCATAGAGTCAGGTAAGTTAGCACTTCTTTCACTTTTAGATATGAGCGCCGCATTTGACACCATTGACCACGACTTTCTCATTAAGAGACTAGAGGTAACATTTGGTTTGCATTCTAACGTAAAAAAATTGGCTACAATCCTATCTAACGAATCGCTCACAAGCAGTGAAGGTGGGAAATAAACAATCTAACTTCACAAAACTCTCTTCAGGGGTACCCCAGGGATCCGTTTTGGGTCCACTTCTCTTCATCCTCTTCACAAATGATGTCGCAAGAATTATCGAGTCATTTGGTCTCCTTTCTCACTGTTATGCCGACGATCAGCAAGTCTACTTTTACTGCACACCAAATGAGATCACCGGCCTTAAAATTCGCACAGTTGAGTGTCTAGAAGCAATTAGTCTCTGGATGTCCTCAAACAAACTGAAGCTCAATCCATCAAAGACCGAATTTCTGTGGGCAGCCACAAATAGACGTCAACATCCAATAGACAACTCACCAATTGCTATTTCCGGCAATGACGTAATTGCGAAAACAACTGTCAAACTTCTGGGAGTTTATCTAGATTCAGACCTTTCATTGAAAAGTCAGGTGAATAGGACCGTTAGCACAGGGTTCTTCTACTTAAGACAACTTAAATCAGTTCGTAGGAACCTTTCAACAGAAGCAACTAAGCTTCTTGTGAATTCATATATTGTATCACGTCTTGATTACTGCAATGGTATCTATGCAAGTCTTCCTAAATGTCAAACTGATAAATTACAATCAGTGTTCAATGCCGCAGCACGACTAATCACTGGGGTACCCAAGTTTTCGCACATTTCGGAACACCTCCGAAATCTTCACTGGTTGAAGTGCCCTGAAAGGATCCAGTATAAGTTATGCTGGATGGTGTTTAAAGCTATCAATGAAATGGCTCCACCCTATATCTCTGAACTATGCATTCCGGAAAATATAGGTCCAAGGCAGTCATCTCTTAGATCAGCGACATCGTCTGCAATTGGAAGGTTGAAAGAACCCAAGCGAAATCCGAACACTAATTTTGGTGATCGTGCATTTGGAGTATCCGGCCCTGAGGCTTGGAATAAACTTCCCATGGAATTGAGATGCATAACCAACACAGCGGAATTTAGATCCAAACTAAAAACTCACTTTTTCAAATACTCATTTCCATAAATTCCTCATTTGATTTAACTTGATTTAAACTTCGTAATTTTTTTTATTTTTATTTCTGTTTATTTATACTCATTATATCCACGAATATATACTATTTTATTTGCTATTCCCTACAACTACTCATGAAAAAGTCAAAATGCTATTGATCTACCTACCAATAGACTGTCAGTGATAATCTAACACCTCAATCTGTTTAATGTTGTGCGGTGAATCATCTTAATACGGTAAAGATTGGCGATTAATTTCAATAATTTATTTAAGATATCCATACGTTTTCGTAAATCCGATAATTTTTGCGTCAATGTCCTTAAAAAGTAATATTATGTAAAAACTTCCTTCTTCTTCTGGCGCTGTGGATGATTCTGGCGAAAGTATAACATGTATAAGATGTGTAGAAGTATTTTTAATTGTAAATATTTATATGTTAGTTGTAAATCTCTAACTTTAAGTCATGATTGTAAACATGTATGTCATTGAGTTCAGTTTAGGTTAGCGTTTATATGTCTTAGTCATAAGCCACTAGCTATAAGTCTTAGATGTAAGTCACTAGTAATAATTGTAAATCTTAGTTGTAAGCCAGTAATTTTATTATTTTATGTATTTATTTGTACAGCGCCCTTGAGGTGATTTTTCACGAAAACGGCGCTATATAAATTAGCCAAATATTATTATTATTATTAACAATTATCAATTATCAAATCAACAATTTTCGACTGTCTTATACTAAATTCACACAGTAAAAACCGAAAAATAATGGATTTTTGCCCATAACCTATTAAAACCAATGACGTTATATAAATAGACTTGCCGTAGTATCACAAACTCAAGATATAATGTGGCAATTAATCAAAACTCTATTGTATTCAGCGATTTTCAATAATTTCTTAATTCAAAAGTTATTCGTGTATGATAAAGATAGACGCTTAAAAGAATATGTGCATATGGACGAAACAAAAGATAGAACGCGGGCGGCATTTTCGTATTCAAAATTCAAAAGTTTCGTCGAATAATGTCTCAAGGCCGACTAAAGTAGGAGGCCTGGGCACCAGTCGAATTTTGAGGTGTCAAATAGCTATAATGAACAACGATTTATTTGCAAATGGCGTTGATTGTTATTGTATTTGTTGTTTCTGCTGATTTGTATGTTGTTTTACCGCAGGCAAGTAAATAAAGAATCATTAGATTATTATTATAAAAAGTAAATTTTACTTAGCGACGGCATCGACTTAGTAATTTGGCTGTTGCGCATCCAGACCTGTACTTTAGTAGGCCTTGAGTTCTCCAATGACGCATAAAATCTTTGGGCGGAAAGCAATTGTATTATTTTTATAATCGATAATAATAAGTAAATTTGCATGTATTTACAAATGAAATGTTATTCCTTCGCTTTTACTACTGTTTACCGTGTAATCGAAACATTTTCTCATCACACAGGAGGGAATTTTGGCGCTTTTTAATGCAATTTACTTACTAGTAGGACACGACCTTACTCGACGCGTGGCAGTTTGGTACTAAAGTACTAGAAATCGAGTACTCTACAATTGTCTTGTTGTTGGCTTCCCATTTTGAGATTTCTACCCCGCGTCTAAAGTATGTAAGGTCTTTGATTAAAACACGTTAACTTTTCGTAATGGAAAACAAATGACAATCTTTATTATATTTAAATTTTGTTATCTATATTCTTACAATAAGATGGATCAAGGAAAAAAATATTTACGAGATTTAGTATTTTTGGTATGCCTCGTTATTCTCCTGTGTCATTCGTGTGGAAACCGTTCTTTTTTTTAAATGATTGTCGGCTAAGTAATTATCGTTTTTTCGCACCTATAAAATTTTGTCCCGTCTTTCCGGTTTATAAAAAATGGTCTGATTTTTCGGATTGAAATTTTCAAAAAATCGCCAGGGTTTCAAAAATACGATTAAAAACAAAATACATAATGTCTTAGAATATTTGCCTAAACCAGAAAAAAATTAAAAAATGTAATGCAAGTGGCCTATTGGTACAAGTACTTTTTGATAAAGACTTAATAAATATAAAATAAACTGTATGTTCACATCTAGTGTTATTTCAGAATACGTATGATATTTTAAGATTTTGGTAAAAGGTGTTGTTATATATATGAATGTGAAATACAATACACAGTGAATATATATGCATGTTTAAGTAAACAAAAAAATGTTATTGAAGGTGTCGTTGTGATATTACTGTTCAAAAAATTATGTTATATAATAACGTGATTTTTGTTAGTTATTTCGTGATCGTTTATTATATTTTTATAACAATATTTATAAAATAAAATATAATAATATATATTTTTATGTAATAAAATGAATTTTTAATAACAGAATATGACGACATTTGGAAATCTAGTGTCTTTACATAATAATTGTTTTCTTTAATATAATATAGAAATAGAAATGTGTAATGTTTGGTAATAATAACGTAAATTGTATTATTGAAATGTAGCAAATTCTACTAGAAAAATTCATATATATTATAATAGCACTCTATCTACTTTGAGACAGGTTTATTGTTATTTCTAGTCAATATTCTATTTTTTCTTTTGCTAAAATGCTCATTTTTTTATTCACATTGCATTTCGTATTATCGTTTGCAGAACGCCTGATGTCAATATTCCAGTTCATTTTTTTTATTTTTGCTATCACAGTTTTTACATTTAGGTTCTTTATTTTTGTTAGTACAATCTTTGTAGGAATGATCACCAGCACAGTGTGTACACGATGGTTTGTCCTTTTCTTTATGAAGACACCTGACAGAAGAACCTCAAAAACCCAGGCAGTGAAAGCACTGAACTAAAGGGCGGGCATCCTTTACTTGTATTTTCTGGTACCCCAAATAGTGTTCTGAAATGTTTCACATTGATGTTTCCGATTCCCTATCCCTGAAAATTCCAGAATTTTCCAGAATGTTCCGAGATGTTCTGGAACGTTGTGGAATGCTCTCAAATACTCTGACGGGGTTTCCGTCTTCGCTCAGGGATTTGATGTGAGATTGAATTCACGTTTGAATCCACGATGTATCGTGCTTTATATACCCCATATGGCGAGCCCCATTCAAAAGAGACTTCAATGTACCAGAAAAATGTTCCAGATCATTTCACAACAATGGGAGTGTTCTGGGATGTTCCGGTATGTTCCTGAAGGTTCCAACCTAATCCCGACCATTCCAAAATGTTCCGAGATGTTCTGGACTGTGGTGGAATGCTCAAGAATACTCTGGAATGTTTTGAACTGTTTTAGAAATTTCAAGGGCGCGAAACTTCCAGCCCTTATTTCTTTAAAAGCACGCCCTTTAGGTAAAAAAACGGGAACATTCTTCATGGATGGGGGGATCGAGGGCTACCACACAATATAATTACACTTCATTATGGATTCCTGTAACACTTTTGCATTTATCTCATTAGCCAATAACATCATACGTGATTCAAATTTGACCATCGTGGATCCTGCGAATAAATTTAATAAAGAACAAATGGCTAAATTAACACCAAAACTATCAGAGCTGTTAGGGAATATTAGTTTAGTTTCCACAAAAGTGGGTTTCCTTGAAGGTGAATTGAATGCCTACAAGAACATTTCACCTAATCATTCCGAACATGTACCCACTACATTTGTGAAACTTTGGCTGAAATGGAAGATAGAAAGTCGAGATCAAAAAATGTATAAATGTTCAATGTTCCCGAAAGCTTGGGTAATTCTCACACTGAAATAATGAATGATGATATGCCTCACAAATCGAAATGTTTAGATTGGGTAAAAAGGACTCAAATAAATCACGCCCTATTAAGGAACAACTTCCCAACAAGTCTCTCTCTCTGGTTTCAATCCTGGGATTGGTTTGCAGCAATGTCATCTATTCGTTTCTTCCAGTCTTCCCTGTCTTGTGCGGCTCTTTTGAAGTCTGCATATGATGAGCAGCGCAAAGTACAAGTACCAAGCTAGAATCCTTCTACAGATTAAAGGTATACCGTACAACAATTTAATTATTAAAACAAAAAACGATCTAACAATGTTACAACGCCAAGAACTTCAAAACTTGTGGAAGGAGCTGGAGGATCGAAAAAGGAAGGGTGAAAATAATTTAATTATTAAATACATCAACAACAGACCAAAAATTGTTAACAATATTCCAAAAAACTTAAAACTGTGACATGAAACATTTATTACCAGAACGTCAGTGGACTTCGGACAAAACTCAGTGACTTTAGAAGTAGTGCTTCCATCATCTCTCGTGACATCATCATTCTCTCTGAAACCTGGTCGGAACCGTCGATATACTCAGCGGAGCTCGGTCTACGTAAACACCTCATCTACCGAGTCGACCGATGTCAGAATACCAGCTCCAAATCAAGAGGAGGAGGTGTCCTGATAGCAGTTAATAAAAAAAATTCCTCAAAATTATTAAAACATAAAAACTGTGATGTTGAGCAAATTTATGTAATGTTAAATGATAAAACCAAGAAAACTATTATCGGATGTGTGTATATTCCACCAAATTCTAATATAACAAAATATAAAAGCCACTGTGAAGATGTTGAGTTACTCAAATCTAATCACCCTAATCACCATTTTATAATATGTGGTGATTATAACGTTCCTAACTGTAAATTTAATGATTTGGATTACTTACCAGAGACGGCATGTGAGAGAGAAATCTTGGACATGTCAATTTATTTACGTCTATTTCAATGTAATAATGTGCTGAATTGTAGTAATCGTTTACTCGATTTAATTTTTTCTACTGAAAAGGATATAAAAGTTTACGAGTCAGCCGAGTCCTTTGACCCGATTGACAAGCACCACCCTTCACTTATAATACTTGTACCCAATACAGTAGAATGTGTCCCCCCAAATCAAAAATTATAGTCATAATTTCATAAATGCTAATTACCAGGCTATTAACCACGCACTTAACTGTGTGGATTGGTCTGTTCTCAAGGAAGGTGATCTCAACTGTAGTGTTGAATTATTTTACACTCAACTGAATAGCATTATTTATGACACAATTCCTCTAACTTATCATAAAATACCAAAGTATCCGATATGGTTTATTAAAGAATTAGTTCAGTTAATTTCTATTAAAAAAGAAGCACATAAAAAATTTAAAGAAAACGAAACTTTATCTAATTATATGTCGTTAATAATATTAGAAGGGATTGCAAAAAAATTACAAAATCATGTTACAATAATTACATAAGTTTGGTTGAGAACAATATAATTCACGATGAAAAATACTTTTGGAAGTACACGAAATCATTGAAAAAAATAGTGTTGGTATTTCTGGTAATATGCGTTACGGACAAAATAGTTTCAGTAAAATTAAAGAAATTGTTAACATGTTTGCTGATTATTTTAAGGACGTGTATGAACCAGATATGCCCGATTATTTAATTCCTCAGTTCAATTCGGATATAAATTTAGACTTATCTCAAATTTACATTGACATTATAGTCTGTATTAAAGCCCTTGAACCCAAAACAAGCTCTGGACCTGACAAAATTCCTTCCAAAAGCTTCGTCGAAATTGGAGCTATTTCTGCAGCGCACCTCTGCAGTACCAGGGCAGGTATTCCGTCAGGCCCACTAGCTTTATTAACATCAAGCCCTCGTAAAACATGGAGTACTTCCCGATGCCAGATCCTCAGCTTTTTCATACGAAAACCGTAGTGAGGAACCGACGTCGGGACAGCACCTTGGTCATCGAGGGTTGAGTTATCCGCAAACATTTCAGAACTTTCTGCAGTTTTATTGAAATTTATAGAACTTTCCGGAACCTTCTATACTTACCGACTTACTCCGTCACTCCTTCCAAAACTTTTTACAGCTTTTTAGGAACCTTCTAGACTCACCGACATACTCCGCCACTTCTTCCAGAACTTTTTGCAGCTTTATAGAATCTTCTAGAATTTTTCGGAACCTTCTAGACTCACCGACATACTCCGCCACTCCTTCCAGAACTTTGTACAGCTTTATCGTACCTTCTAGAACTTTTCGGAAACTTCTAGATTCCCCGACGAACTCCGCTCCTCCTTCCAGAACTTTCTATAGCTTTATTGAACCTTATAGAACTTTCTGGAACCTTCAGGACTCACTGAGTTTCCGGGAATTTTCAGTCTTCTTGAAATTTTTAGCGTCTTTTTAGAACTTTCAGCACTTATATTTTCAAAAGCACGTCCTTTAGGTATCCACGGTATTCAAACGGGTACCTTATTTCTTAGGCAGGATCAAGATCTACCACACCATATAACTCTCTTGATCGTACCGGGACTCGTTTCTGAGTTTTTGCGTCCCGCACGTTTTTTAAAACCTTCTTTTATAATACGAGCATATATTGACTAAAGTTAAACAGAGAAGATTACAAATTTGAGGTCCGTGAAATTATGAAAGTATGAAAGGGGAACAGTTTTACTATGTTGTGACTTCCGTCAAAGGATAGTTGCTAAACTGTCTGTAGTGATTTTTGTTGTTTGTTTTTGGGGTGTTATGCCGTGTTACGCTACCTCCTCCTTTAGCCAACGTTTTGGACAGCGTTACAAAAACAAACAACAAAAATACTTTTGGCCGTGAAAATCTAAAATCATATCTGTCTGTAGTAACATTGAAAATGTCGTACAGAAATGGTCAATACAGAGCGCTCTGTTGATTAGCAAATTCTGATAGAAATCTGACAGAAGTTCTCGCTTAAGAGCAAGGATTGATAAAGGAATGGTTAGTACCTATGTATATTCTCTCATCTACAAGTAACGCAAAAAAACCTTTTACACTTTTTCTGTTTCTAGTGTTTGGTTTTGTTACAATGGAGCTATATTCTAGGATACTCCATATTTAATATTATTAAAGTAATATTATAATAAAGATACTTAGATCTCTAAGACTTTTCAATTTACATAAATATCACTTACAACGTACAACTGTACAACGTCATTCTAATACGAGGTAGATAATGCAGAGGCAGATATAGACAAAGAGGCCAGGATTTTTCATTACCTCATTAACGTCATTGATTTTAACAGAAATAATCATTGATCTTTCCAGACTGACAAAAACTGCTATGGTGATAGGATAATGTATTCTACGACTGGTGATATGAACTTGGAAAACGCCGAGAGGGTTTGCAAAAATGGATCACTTCAAGTAAAGTCCGTTCAAAACCAACTTGTCGTGGGTGAGGAAACCAAAAATTATTAAAAATATCTATGCATATTGAGAATTTTACCGAAAAATCTTAAACATATTTTTCTTGGTTGTATCTGTGCTCCCAAGCTCCTACTACTCACAACAGTCAGTCTCGGACCGAAGATCTTCGTAATAAAAAAATAATAATAATAGATAAAGTAAATAAAAAATAATAATAATAGATATCCATTCACATAGCTTTGTATTGTTTGACATTGCCATCGACCTTTTTTTAAATTGTTCATCCTTTTTTTTTTTTTCTTTTTTTATGTTCATATATTTTAAATGTATTTTGTTATAAATTGAACATTCTTTTTCCAAAATTTAACAATATATATTTTATCTATATAGTAAATGTGGGCTTCAGAACATTGAGATTAATTAATTAAAAATACAATGCCTTTGGCATTTTTTGCTATACCCTTTTTAGTAAATATTTTTTTAAGAATTATAAATATTATAAATAGTGTTCTCGATAAATTTATTAACGGCATCTTAAAATCTTCGAAAATTCTTGTAAGGCGACCATGAAGAAAACTATCTACTAATACTGACACTTTTTATGATCTACGTTTCTTGTAATAAGGCTACTTTTTATAATTTTTCCAAAAAAGGTAACGGAAACAATAAGCTATGAATTTCATAACAGTATTTTTACATTTCCAGGTCTGAAAATCACGAAGGATAGTAAGGGTGGCGTATTTGATTGCAGCGTAACGTCATCAATACTTTAATTAGCATTTGGTTTTTCATTATTTTTTTGAGGTAGAAATAAATTTTATCTCGGATGTGTTTGCTTTCATTATGGATAAAAAATAAGTAAGTAGATACTAGAATTTCAGTTTCCTAACAATAAAAAATAATTAAAATGCCTGCTGTGAACACATTTATTTCTACTAATTATACATATTGATATTATTTGTTACTTTTTGGACTGAAGACAGGCAGAAGTCGGATATGGATATGGTAGAGTTATGGATTAAACTGAGGACTATGTTTAATGACTCAGGTTTTTCTCGTAAAATATCCTTATTAAGACATTTAATCTCGTTACGACAAGAAAATTGTGGTTCCATGATTTCATTCGTCACGCAAGTGGTTGAAACAGCTCAGAGATTAAAAGGCACAGGATTTGAAATTACCGAAGTATGGATTGGATCATTACTTCTAGCTGGTTTGCCAGAAAAAATCATGCCGATGATTATGGCGGTGGAGCATTCGGGTATGCAGATTACCACCGATTTAATGAAATCTAAGTTGATTGATGTGGAGATTTCAAAGAATGATGTGGATACCGGCGGCGCAGCATTCGTTGCAAATAATAGCAAAGATAGATTAAAATAGATTTAAAAATGGTGTCATCGATAAACTTAAAAGTGATAGTTGACAAGATCGTCACTTGTTACAAAACAGACGGGTCACTATCGAAACCAGTGTCCAGTGTTACAGAAAAATAAACAAAATAATAATAAATAAAATGCTTTTAGTGTAATTTTTGAACGGAGAATACAGTCAAAATGAATGGTAACTAGACAGTGGCGCAAGTGCACATACGACAGCCAACAAAGAATGGATAAAATACGTAAATTTTACGCCGTATTTATCAGAAATAACCGTTGCGAATAATGTAAAAGTGCCAGTTTTGTGTTCCGGAGATGTACAAATATTAACTAACTGTAATTACGATATAATGGTTAAAGATGTGTTATGTGTACCAAGCTTAACAACAAACCTGTTGTCAGTGAGCCAAATAATCAAGAACAGAAACAAGGTTGTTTTTGAAGAAAACCAATGCTACATACGTAACATTATGAATGCGTTGGTGGCAACAGCATTTTCTATAAATGGAGTGTACACGCTAAATATTGAAAAAGCAGATTGTTTACTGGCAGCACCTGCTGTAGCAAATGCAGAGCTTTGGCACAAGCGGTTAGCACATATTAACAGAAATGATTTAAATAAAATGAAGGACGGCATTGTGGATGGATTGTCTTACTCGGATACCAGTGATATGACAATGACTAAATGTGTGACCTGTTGCGAAGGTAAGCAAAAGAGGTTAACATTTAATCATGTTGGACAAATAAGTACAGAAATACTACAGATAATACATGCAGACGTATGTGGTCCCATTTCCATTGGTGGTGCTAGGTATTTTGTCTTGTTCATTGATGATCACAGTCGTATGACTTTCATATACTGCCACAAACATAAGAATCAAGTTGTCAAAATATTTAAGAATTTTAAAGCAATGATTGAAAATAATCAGAATAAAAAAATTTAAATATTGCGCACAGATAATGGTGGTGAGTTTTGTAGTGGTGAGATGAAGAATTACTTATTCAGGGAAGGAATTATACACCAGAAGACAACTGCATACACACCTGAACAAAATGTTGTTTGTGAACGGGCTAATAGAACTATTATAGAGAAAGCGCGTTGCTTACTTTTTGAAGCGAAACTAGAAAAGAAGTTCTGGGCCGAAGCAGCTAATACAGCAGTATACCTAGAAAACAGATCTGTAATTTCAAGTTTGGGAAATAAAACACCCTATGAAGCGTGGTATAAAAAGAAACCAGATTTAAGACATTAACGCCTGTTTGGCAGTCCCGTAATTGTTCACATACCAAAGGAAAGAAGATTAAAACGGGACAAGAAGGCTAAAATGCACATTCTTGTAGGATTTTCAGAAACAGTGAAGGGATATCGTGTATATGATCCTATAAAAAATATTATAACTATAAAGACGGATATAATAGGGATGGAAGAAGAAAAAGTATCATCGGAAATCAATGAAGAAAACATAGCAGAATGGATATAGGATGATGTTCAGCTTGAAAGGCATGATTCTCCGGCAACAAACGAGGTTGGCAGAGATTGAGTGGGGTAGTCTTCAATGAATGAATCTCTTCATAGTTCAAATTCAAATACATCTGTATATGAATCCATCTAGTGAATCAAATCCATCTAGTGAAAATGATGATGATACAAGCATTACAAATATAGAGACAGATATCTCACTCACTGAGTTGCAACCAATTCCAGAATTGCCAGAACAGGAAAAGAGAACACGAAAACTTCCAGAACGTTTTGGGTTTGGTAATATCTGTATTTACAATTTTAGTATAGATGTCGAACAAATAGACTTCTCAGAAGCGCTGAATGGGCCAGAAGCTGATCAGTGGAGACAGGCCATGCAAGAGGAGCTTCGGTCGTTCGAAGACAACAATGCGTGGGAAATTGTTGATACAAGTAATGGATTAATTGTGAAAAACAAGTGGGTGTTAAATGAAAAATTAGATGTAAATGATAAAGTGCTGTTTCGTGCCCGACTTGTGGCTAAAGGTTTTACGCAAAGACATGGTATTGATTATGAGAACACTTTTTCTCCTGTCATAAAACATTCTACGCTGAGAATTTTATTTGCTCTGAGTGTACAGTGGGAGATGGACATAACACATCTAGACGTGACAACAGCTTTTTTAAATGGACATTTAAAAGAAAATATTTACATGTCAATTCCAGAAGGTTTTGTAAATAAGCAAATTAGGAAGGTCTTGAAATTAAAAAAGAGCTTTATACGGACTAAAACAGTCTGCTTTAGTCTGGTATGAAAAAGTTTATTTTATTGTTAATTTATTTATTGTTTGTTAGTAAATATTACATAATACAATATAATGAACTTAAAATGTCCAACTAGGCAATTGCCCGTTTTAGGACATTCCAATATGATAATGTTTTTACATGTAAATTATATTAAATTATAGTAAGTTATAGTGTTGACTATTCTGTTGGTAAAATAATGCATATGTATATTCATATTCTAGAATATTTTCAGTTATACCATGATATTTTTTACTATTGTTTAGCTGACATAATAAACTAAAGTAATATTAATAGATAAAACAAGAAAAATGAATTTGAGAATGAAAATGAATGAAGAAATTCTGTTGGTAAAATAATACATATATATATTCATAAAACTAGTATACTTTCAGTTACACCACGACATTTTTTTTACTATTGTTTAGTTGACATAATAAACTAAAGAAATGTTAATAGATAAAACAAGAAAAATGAAAAATAAAAACTAAAAGTAAAGAAGGAACTTTTCCTTTAAGGAAAAATATCACGCAGAATTGAGCAATTTTCGAACTTACTTTATGTAAAAATACAGTTACTTTAATGCTAATATAATACCAATATAAATTAAAATGTAAAGAAAAACAAAAATTACAATTCAATTAATGTTGTTTAGCATATTCTCGCATTCAGCTCTCCCCAAGACCAGAAGCCAATTATTTACCTGCATACGCAGAATATTAGTACTCTTTGCCTTCCATGCATCAGGTATGAGATTGAGAAATTTAGGGCCTAAGTATGAGAATTGTCTCTGTGCTAAAGATGAGGAAGTGGTGGACGGAACTATTGGTTTTTTTTTGCATGTCTTGTATTATGACAGTGGTTTACGGAAGCATATTGGTGCCTCTGTTTTTGAGTATGTACTATGATTTTCCTCATGTATAATTGTCTTACATCAAGAACACGAAACTCTGCAAACAGTGAATCGCTGGGGTACTTGAAAGGTTTTTTCAGTATGACTCTTATAAGCGATTTCTGGGATTTAGCTAAGGGATCGATAGTTTAAGCACAACCGCCCCAACCTAAGGAAGAATAGTCTAATATGGAATTACACATTGCAAAGTAAATTCGTTTCAAATCATTTACGGATAGAATATTTCTTATTGCTATGAACAGATGTGTAAGTTTCCTGACCTTTGTGGAAGTAAATGCTATATATTTGTCCCATCTCAGAAATTTATCAATGATAATTCCTAGGTATCTTATATTGTCCACACATTCTAAGGTGTTGCATCTACATGTAATAATGTCGTTGCAATGGTGTATTCTAATGTTAAGGATTTTAAGGAGTTGAACTGAAGCAGATGAATTTCGTTTTATCTGAGTTTAGAGTGAGTTGATTACTATCTAGCCAGTGTTTAACTTTGTTTATGCCAAAGATTGTTTGCTTAACAAGTGGAAGATTGTTTGCTTAACTTTGGTTTTAAAATAAGTTAATTTGAACCATGCTTGTTTACATTTTTAAATGAGAATGTCAAGATTATTGCAGCTTTATATGTTGACGATTTCTTATTTTTTTCTAATAATATTGCAGAAACAGAAAAATTTAAAAAATGTATTAAGTTCTAAATTTAAATTAAAAGATTTAGGTCCAAATGTAAACAAATAATGTAAGACTATAACTGTAGATCAGCAGGAATATATAGAGCAATTATTATTAGGCTTTAATATGTCCAATTGTAAAACTATTGATCTCCTATTGAGAGTAAGTTGAACATAGAAAAGGCTGAACATTGTGTAGTAAACATTCCATATCAAAAGCTAATTGGAAGCCTTATGTATTTGGCAGTTTTGACTAGACCAGACTTGTTATATTCCCTTAGTTATCTCAGCCAGTTCAATAAGAGTTACAATGAAACTCATTTTAGTTACGCTAAACGAATATTAAATTTAAAAAAAAACAAAACACTATTGTTTAACATAATATCATAAGGATAATGTACAGCTGACAGGTTTTGTTGATGCAGACTGGGCTAGTGATAGTCTGGATCGTAAATCTTATACTGGGTTCTGTTTTGTAATGAGTGGTTCTGTGATTTCCTGGCAAAGTAAAAAACAAAAGACTGTCTCCTTATCCAGTACTGAGGCAGAATATATTGCTCTTTCAGAAGCATCCAGAGAAGCTGTTTATTTAAGAAACCTTATGTATGAACTTACTGGTAAAAATTGTGTAATTAAATTGAATTGTGATAATCAAAGTGCACTAAAATTAGCAACAAGTCATCAGTATCATGCTAGATCAAAACATATTGATGTTCGGTATCATTATGTGTAGGGGAGTGTAAATAGCCCCAGACACGAAGGAAAACTACCCTATGTAATTAATGAACGATGAACTCTTCCCTATGTGACACAAAACAGATTATACAGCAATTCCAAAATCCGCAGTGAAAACAAAACAATACTCACTCAGAGAATGCAGCTCTCCACACGATGTCCAGATAAACGACACTAGTTTCTTTCAAATATTGAATTTGCCAAGGCGGTATTGTACAATCTCAACAGATGTTTATCCCAGGAAGAAAGTTCCCACAATGAATATTAATTTGCAAAATTAATAGTACGTGCCAAAAACTCACAACAATAATTTAATTATGGGTTAATTTTGATTAGGACTAATATCTCTTGGCTTCAACCAACACTCACGTAGAAAGTAATTGCCTGCCCCACAGAGGTCAGAAAGTGCCTGAATTTCAATGTCACATAGGGAAATTCAATATAACACAACCACCATAGATGGCGCCCCCATGGTCCCATAGCATAAATTATTAATTTAAATGAGACTAATGCCCAAATGTATTTAAATATATTTTATGGCACGTATCCATATTCCCCGCCTTGGAAATTCGTAGAACTTACAAAAGAAAAAAGTATAAAATACGAATGAAACAAGAAATCAAATAAAAATAAAGTGACTGAATTCACCGATAACATTCAGGAATGACACGCATTGAAAATTTGCAGAATCTCACAAAATAAAGAAAAACTAAACATATAATGTAATAAAGTTCAACTGATCAAGATAACGGATATTAAGTAATGCCATGTCTGAGTCATAGATCATTGAAACAATGACTAAGAACACAAAAAAAAAACAAAACAAAACAAAAAATAGATAAAATACAAAATTATTGCGTTGGAATGGGATATAATTTGACAACCGGACGTTTGAAAGAACCAAATCGTGTCTCTACCATTCCGGGATGGATTTCAGTTATTACACCTAAAGGCCAATTTAACGGAGGGGAATCTTTCTGTCCCACTAGTACGACAGTTCCGATATCAATCGGATGATCAGAAGTAGTCCACTTCTGCCTGACTTGCAAGGTGTGCAGATACTCTGAACGCCACTTATTCCAGAAGGACTGAACCATGCTGTCTAATAATTGCTTACGCTGAGTCAAATTGATTTTACCGTCTGCCAGGACAGAAGCAGGCAAGTACTGCAATGGTGTCGACATTAAAAAATGCGCAGGCGTAAGGACTTCTGGATAAGGGTCAGAAGACATAACTGTAAGTGGACGCGAATTCATTATGCACTCAATTTGAACTAGCACAGTCTGTAACTCCTCATAGGTGAGAAGCTGAGTTCCAATCACACGGTACAAGTGTGTCTTCATGCTCTTTATGTTCGACTTCCCCAAAATGAGGCACGTGTGGTGGAATCATTTTCCACTCTATACGACGCTTAGTGAGTTCGCGCTTTAAGGAGGGCTCATATTCAAATTCAACCAAAAACTTATAGAGGTCATCTAATTGTACCTTTGCACCCACAAAATTAGTACCATTATCTGAATACAAGCATGTTACTGGGCCACGCCGAGAAATAAAACGGCTGAAACCAGCCAGGAAAGCATTTGAAGTTAAGTCAGACCAACTCAATATGAATAGCCTTGGTCACAAGACATACGAATAGACAGATATATTCCTTTTGAGAATGTTGTCCTCTCCGACGAGTCAGCGTAATACGAAGGGGACCTGCGTAATATACACCGGTATGTACGAAGGCCTTTGCTTCTGCAACACGATATGACGGTAAATCTGCCATCTTCGGTGTAGGATGCGATGGATTTAAGCGGAAGCAACAATTGCATTTCCGCATCATTGCCCTAATAACAGTCCTAGCATCTAATATCCAATAGCGTTGACGTAAGATAGACATAAGAAGTCCTGGGCCTGTATGACAGTTCACGACATGAAAGTGAGCGATGTCATGTTTGGGAAGTAAAACCGGATGTTTAACCTCAAAAGGTAAATCCGATTTAGAAAGCCGCCCCCCAATACGTAACAGATTATCTCCATCAAGAAATAGAGATAAACTCTGAAGCCTTTTGGAATGAAATTTGCCTTTCTGGATTGCAGCAATATCTCCTGCAAAATGAATACTCTGCACCACACGAATCACAGCATTTTCAGCAGTCATAAGATTATTGACCGTTCCAGAGGAAAGTGATATCTTTTTTATGTTATCTGTTTTTTGTAGTTTATCCGAAGTGGATATACGCTGTGCCAGTTCACTCAGGACCAATTTTTCACCCTGAAATGTTGCAGTGAGCACATTAGCTTTGGGTTCAGGCATTTCACCAGTATTGGTAGGGTGAAACGGTTTTAATGGCCATTCCAAAGGTGGGCTGCGAATCCATGATGGGCCGTTCCACCATAAATCATGTGAAACGTTCCACCATAAATCATGTGAAACGTGGTAAAAGTTCTCTGGAGACAAATATTCTTGGCACTGAGCCACGCGATTACTAACAAACACCGACCAGCGATGCGGTGAAGAATGTATCCAAGAGAGCGCAACAGTAGAATCGGAAAACGCATATGTTCCTGCAATAAGAAGACGCTCAGAATAATTATCTTGAACCGTCCGTATTAATTTGGATATCAATACTGCGGCACAGAGCTCCAAACGAGCGAGGGTCTTCACTTTGGTGGGAGAAACCTTTGATTTTGCGCACAACAATCTCACTGTAATTTTCCCAAACAGATCAGTGGTGTGCAAATAAATCACACAGCCGTAACCATTCATGCTTGCATCGCAGAAAGCAACAACGAGCACCGTACTGTCAGGACACCAACATGGCGAGGGATTTTCATCATTAAAATTAGAAGAAATTCCTGTGTAAGCACCGAAAACCGATGAATAAAACACACAGGGGGTGTATCATCGCAACCAATGTTGCACAGCCATAACTAATTATAGCTAAATAAGATAAGTAATTTAGCGTACAGAATAACAGGGACGACCAAGCCGAGGACATCAAATAAGCGGGCGACCATGAAGAGTATGCTCCGCTTTGTGCACTTCTCCTGAACATAAGATGTCGTAAAGAAGAAGCTGTCATCAGCTGGTACCCACGAAAGGCCCAATACCTTAGAGGTATTGTTAGAACAAACAGTGCAGTCCACTGGGCTGCGGTGAGAATCCGGGAGGTTCTCAAGTATAACTTGTGAATTACTAGTCCATTTTACTAAATCAAAGGCACCAGACTTAAACAACAAGATTAATTCTCGAGAAAGACGTATAGCGCTGGGCTCATCTGCAATAGAATAGACCAGGTCATCCATATACAGCTTGGACTCTGCCACTTTGGTAGCGTCCGGGTAATGTGGTTTCATATCCTGGGCCAACTGGCAAACCGTCCGAATTGCTAAGTATGGACTTGCCGTAAAGCCGAAAGGAACTCGATTGAAATGAAAAGTTCGTATGAGACCATTATTCGAGAATCTAAATAAGATCCTCAGGTGTCTACGATGCTTGCTAGGAACTTCAATCTGTAAATACATTTGCTTTATATCCGCAGTCATAGCGATGGGAAAAAGACGAAAGTCAAGTCAAATGTGGGATGTAATATCCATCTTCTGTGATATCAGACTCTGAGACTTTTGATAGGTAATTATTTTCAATATATTCACTGATAACCTTGTTATAATTCTCCTGCAAAGCAGGGGAATGTTTAAATTTTCGCTCCAATGCCAAAAATCGGCATTGGGCAGCAGTACGAGAATTACCCAATTGTCTTGGATCTTTATAGAAAGGTAAAGCAACAGAATATCTACCATCGTCATTGGAGGGGACCCACCACTTTCCCAACGGCGTTATAAGGAAACATATGGTTTCCTCCTTCACCGCACACGTCAAGACTCTACTTTTTTTTGAACGAAGCTACATTTATTTGAACGACTCTAGACTCTCCAATGTCCATGCATACGGGGTTAGTAAGCAGTATGCAAGTACTTACATTAACATTATACAAAAGATAAATAGAAGTAGCAGCCCGTGGAATAATTCTTCTGAAATAGGTAACATCAAAAAGAGATAATAGTGTTAGTAAAAGAAAAAGAAAAATAAAAATAACGGCTATGACCAGTCGAAGAAACCTTCTGTGAATAAAATAAGTAATGAGGAAAAAACAGTTATATGATTATGTTATAATGTAAGTAATTACTATAGTAGCGGAAATAAAATAAAATATATTAAAAAAAAAAAAAAAAAAAAGCCAGAGAAAGTATTCCATAGACCACCGGGCAGTCCCAATGAGAATGCGTATAGCTATCAGCCCAACCGCAGACGATGCTCGAAGTCCGCGTCCTTTAGCCGGTTCCCCGATTTTGCCTCGAAGAAATGTACTTGGGAGAGAAGGGGAAGTTTTTGAAGACCTTGAGGAAAGATGAGCGTCGGATTACCGGAGGGGGGACGGAAGAACATCGAGACCGCACGGTTACGCCTCAGGCCAACGCATGTCGATGGGGGAGGCGCGGGCGGATCGCGGGAAGACCGCTCTGTTGTATGTTCGCCTGGCAATGTGCATGGACAGGGTCTATCCCACCCCCTTTCTATGGGGGAATGACGATACATAACATGCACAGTTCAGTTGCGCCACCAAAGAATGGAAACCAAAACTATCAAGAAAAATAGAAAATAATAAGAGCATTTATACATGTAAAACATAATTTCAGAATCAGTACAGAGTGATAATGTATCAAGCGATACTGTCATCACTACCATCGCTCACCAAGATGACCTATCGAGGTAAAAACATAAATCATTGTTAGCAGAGACCAGAGAAGAAAAAAAAATAGTCAAACGTAATCAGTAATTTATAGGTCACATAAGTTATATTATAGATAGTTCAAAGCATATTCACTAAATAAAGAGTAATTAGAGGAGGACCGAAGAAGACGGGAGCAATACGTGTAGCACCTGAAACAAAGATGAATTTAGTCTAGGTCGGCGACTCTAAGTACAGGCCATCTCTCTACCCAGGACTTGACAAACTTTTTCAAGCATTCGAAATTCTCTTTGTTCGACACAAGGTCAGCATTCCACGCTGGTCTTGTTATTCCGCGCAAACCATCCAACATTTCCTCTCGTGCTTCCTTCATCAACTCGCAGTGCCACAGAATGTGCTTGGCGTCTTGGTTAGTATCACCACATGCGCAGTTTGGGTGAGGAGAGAGGGTCAAGCTATGAAGCCGACCCCTGAACTCCCCATGCCCAGAAAGCATCTGCGTCATGTAGTGATCTAGTTTAATGTATGCCCCTTCCATTCTGAATTTAACTGAAGTAAAGAAGGAGAAAGTCCATCTGCCCTTCGTCGACCTATCCCATCGCTCTTGCCATACACTCAGCGTCCTCTCACGCATCGCTTTGAGCAAGCCAGGGAGGGCCACTACTCCTCCCGGTGTCAGCTCGACTCCCAGGTGGACAGCAGCCCTGCCTCTAATAAGTTCCTTTTTGGTCAATATTTCCCTAATTTCAAGGTCAATCGGCAGGACGCCGGCCAGAACCGGTAATGCATCTGAGGCCACAGTCTTATAAGCGCCCAAGAGCGCCAACAGAGGAGTCCGCTGACCCCGTTTAAGAGCCGAGTTTATCAAGACGTTATCCAAGCGATGCTCCCACACAGAGGCAGCATATGAGACTTGCGACACATATACCCCTCTGTACAGCAGGCGAATCGCCGGAGAACGCAATCCCCACTCGGCAGTTGAGAGTCTTCTCAGTTTCTGAAACAGGGCCTGGGCCCTGTCGGAGGCGTTCTTGACGTGGGCTAGGAACGAGGAAGATCTGTCCAAAATTACGCCTAAATACCTGGTGTTTTCTGCAAATCGGATGGGTGTGCCTCCCATTCTGATGAAGGGGTTCCTGCCTCGGCTGAGCATGCCCTTCATAAGGAGGCCCACGGTCTTGTGGGGAACGAAGTTCAGTCTATTTCTCTGTCCCCATTCAAGGATCACTTGTAAACCTTCTTCAGCCTTAGATTCCACTTCCCTTCTACTGTTCCCAGAGACCAAAAACAATTTGTCATCTACGTAGTCGACCGATATACAACCTTCAGGCAAGGGCAACCTGGAGGAGTCGTCAAACAAGATTTTCCAAAGGTCGGGTCCGAGGACCGACCCCTGCGGACATCCCATGTCGACTGTTCGAGTGATTAAAACGTCCCCGTGCCCTATGATAACTGTCCTACCACTTAGGTAGTCACTAATAATCTCAAACAGTTTACGCGGGTAATTCCTGCTTTTCAGCTTGGTAAGTATCATCGACCACCACGCGTGATCAAAGGCACCCGAGATATCCAAGAAGATGCCTATGACGTACCTCTTTTGGCATACCCTCACCCATTCAAGCGCATATTTAATGGCATGCTCCGTGGATTTGCCGGGGACAAAGCCGAATTGAAGATCGCTAGGCGGCGTTAGGGTGAGGTGTAGACGGTGCTTGATGATGTTTTCCAATATTTTACCTAGAATTGGCAATAATGTTATAGGTCTATAAGCTCCTATGTCCGTCTTCGGCTTACCGTTGCCCTTTGGTATAATCCGGAGCACGCCCTTCTTCCATTCCGTAGGGAATTTTCCCCTACGCAAGCACGTCTCCAACACCTGGTAGAACTCCTCTTTGGCGTGGATCCAGACATTCTTCGCAATTATTCCATTCAATCTATCAAATCCCGGTGCCTTTTTTGGACCCAAACCCTTAATTATTATCTCCACTTCGATTCGACTTAACGGTGGCATGCCGTTCCCCTGGGCGGGCTCACTAGGTGGTAGCCGTGACAAATTTCTAATCTGTTTATGGTGAACACTTTCCCCTATTACTGAGTAACGGAACTAACTTGCCCAGAAGTGTCTCAAGAGTGGAGGTAACATCGACACTCTCAACGATCCCGAGCACCACGCTCGACAAGTAACTTTCAGATCCTTTTCCCGTTTTTCCAACGACGCTGTGGATTTCCCACGGGTTGGCGTTACCCACTTCATTAACCCAATTATGCCAGGCAGCTCGTTTTGCCGAAAGGACACCCGAGCGATAGGCACCTTGTGCGGCCCTAAAGCGGGCTTGGAGGACAATAGCCTCTTCGGGCGAGTATAAACTCTGCCTGACCACACTGAGATTCCTGTAAGCGCTTTTAAATGTACCCTTCAGCAAAGTCAGCTCTTGTGTCCACCACGGCGTCCTAATAGCCTTTTTAGGGTTAGTTCTTCCTAAAGAGGCTTCTGCGGCCGATACCACCGCCGCGTTGAAAAAATTCCCCAAATTGTCCGGTTCCCTAGCTGCTACGTCGTGAAAGCCCCTTAATGATTGACGTAGCGCCACCCCGAATTTATCCCAATCCGCCCTTGTGGTTCTGAAATTCCACGTAGACCGTGGAGCTTCTGTCTTTGGAATACCCACAGAAAAGGTTATAAGTCTATGATCAGAAACTAACGCACACTCGTGAACTTTCCACTGAGATATTTTAGTCGCAACAGATCTAGAACATAGAGTGAGATCAATGTTGCTTTCGCCTCCGGCTCCCGAAAAAGTAGAAAGCATGCCCGGTTCATTGAGGATGAACAGACCTTGCGCCGCAATAAGGTCTTCGACAGCAAAGGATATTTCCGTCCGAATTCCGTTATAGTCGAACCAGAGAGGCGATCGCGCGTTGAAGTCTCCACCGATAATTACGTTTCGACCTCTTAATTTGTGAAGCGCTCGCGTTAAGCTCAAAATATGAGGTTCAACAGGATTACCGTATTTAAAGTAAACGGAGATCACGATGATTTCCGTGTTAGCTAATTTAATGGATACACAGGTTTGGTACTCGTTTGAGAGCCCTCCCAAGAGGAGGGGTCTGATCAAGGAAGTATTGACCAGGACACCCGCACCCGGAGAGGAACCCACCTCGAGCACCGCACCCGGACTATTAATTCCAGGAGTTTTGCCTTGCCACACGTACTGCTCCTGAATAAGCATGATGTCTATGCCAAGGTCAGACATCACCCGCTGGGTCTCCAGGGTGGCCACCCGAGATCTTTGCAGGTTTGCCTGACCAATGGTGAGGGAATTAGCGCCCGCCATAGTCCGTCATACGTACTTGGACCTCTATAGCCGCTCTGTGGGCAGGGCAAGCACGATCTCCCGTAGAGTGGTTCGCCGGTTTTTTAAACCTTGAGCAGGTAGCGCAGACAGCGGCCAGTGCTTTTTTGGGGCAATCCTCATAGTCATGGCCGGTTGCGGCGCAGTGGCGGCATGTTGTCGTCTCCTGGGTGCAAGATTTGCTCACGTGGCCATACAAGTGGCATTTATAGCATCTCGTTGCACCCAAGTAATCCCGAACACGGCAGGCGTTCCACCCAAGGTAGCAATGTCCGCTGTCTATTAGAACCTTCCTGCAGTCAGGATGACACGTAATAATCATATTCATGGTAGGGGCATCCCTCTTACCAAAAAGTGATACCCTCCGCATTGTTCTGAGGTGGTCGTCCTTAGTGAGGGTGCAGTTCCCTGTGATATTATTTACGAAGATCTCCTCAAATAGGGCGGCATCTTTTGAGACGTCACCCCTCGGGACGTCATAAAGTACAATTTTGGGTAGGCGGCCCTGTGGACTGATCATTTTTATACCACTAGCAGAGAGTTTCTCGGCAGCCTTCTGTATATTTTTCAACCCCCGGCACTGGATGTTTGTAGGAGAAAGCCTCCTCCTTTAATACTTCTACCATCATCAGTGCGAGAAATCGATGAAGTAAAGAGATTTTCACATTCTGTCTCCTCCGGACTTAGAAATTTTATATTAGGTATCTCTTCTAACAGCCAAAATTTTAGCACTAAATCATTCAGTGCGAGTGCCGAAAATGATGTATTTGTGTTGAGCATATTATTGGGGTAATCACCCATCAACACGAAACCGAAAGCGGTCGATAACGCGGGGGGTGCACTAGTACCCGATTCAACCCTGTTCCCTAAATAAATATATGGGAACAGTTGTGCACCTATGACAACATCCACGCATCCAGGAATATTCCACGTTAAGTCCGCGAGAGGTATGCCCTATAAATACCTCATGTCACCCTTGGCTATATAGTGATTAGGTAATTGGTCGGTGATACTGTCAACGACAAGCGCATGTATATTATATTTATTCTCTGGGTATACGCGGGACTCAATGTCCAAATAAACGTAACCGAAAATTGGTCGAGACGTTGATCCAATTCCTTTGACAAATGAATTACTCAAAGGAATTATTGGCAAATTCAGTGTCTTACAACAATCGACCGTAATCAAATTATTTTGAGAGCCATTATCAATTAGGCACTGAACAATAACTTTATTTCCGTTTTTAAGCTTCGCGTATACTTGTGCGGTCGAAAGTAAAATAGAAGAGTTCGGTGTTACTTTGGCAGAAAGCGAACACGAAGGATTGACATCACTTGCATATCACAAATACCAGTTCCATTGATGCTGGATGACACTGGAGGGGGGAATGACGGTTCTTCACTGGTAGGTACTTGCGACGTATGTACATGAGTATTGGTTTTCATATTATTCACAGTGCCGAAATGTAAGAATGTATGATGACATTTATTGCACAAATCACAAACTAACCCCGATTCGCATGACTTGATTGTATGTGAACCACTAAGGCAATTTACACAGGCATTTTTCGATTTTATAAAGTCAAATTGAGTCTGTGGGGAACTCATACATTTAACCTTTGAGCAAACGTTGACTAAATGATCAGTTTTGTTACACAGAATACAACCTTTCGGCGGAGCTGGGAAGCGCGGAATATTCGCATTACTCGCGACGAACGATTTAGTATTATTTTATCGGGAGGACGAAAAAGGATGCGTTTTATTTACGACAACATGCTAGTTACTCGTTCGTTCTAAAATCTTTACTTGATCTTGTACAAACGAAACTTACTCATTATAAGAAGGAATTTCTTTATTACGAACTGTCAGCTCAAAGTTTTGAACCATCTGTGTATCAATTTTTCTTACGGCGCAGTGAAACAAAATAAAATCAGTTAAATCCTCAAAATCTAACTGCTTTAATGCCGACACTGATGAAGAATATCTTTCAATGAAAGAATTGAGACTGGCAGATGTATTCGTGCAGTTTTTCGCATCGAGAATATTATTTAAATAATGGGTTCCTAGTGCACGGTTACGTTAAACGTCCCGTGTGTGAGTTTTCCGACTAAGTACTGCACACGCTGCGAGTCATTTAGCTAACTATTATTATGGATATTGGCTTTAAATGACTCAAAAAATTTCGGCTAGCTTTCATTTTTACCATCGAAGGTTGGATGATCTATTGGAGGAAGATTAATCATACACGTCTCCCGCGATTTATTTTGTGACGTAAGTGATTCTCTTACAGAAGTTTTCATATTCGATCTAGTTCGTTTGACCTTCAAAAAAAAGATTCTCAAATGCATTTAAAGCTTGGAAATCTGGTTTAAATTCTGGATTTAAAGTTAACTGACGATCATTGATGCTATCTTTAATACTTTCAAATTGACTTCGCATTTGATCAGTCATCTCTGAGTGAACCATAAACACTTCGTTATTTCTTGACTCAAAATTAGATATGTTCTTCCGCCCAGATGACAATTCCAAAACATTTGATCTCCACTTCCTCAGGTTCATCCCTGCGGACAGCAAGATATCACTTATTTGTTTCTTCAACTTGAAACAAACTTCCAAGTCATCCCCTCCAGTCAATAGATCGTCCATATAAAAATCATTTTCTATGACTTGACTTGCTACTGGGAAATTAACTTGATTATCCATACCAATTTGTCGAAGACATCTCGTTGCTAGGAAAGAGGAAGGTCCCAGCCCATAGGTAACGGTCTTCAATTTGTAATGTCGTAGTTCCTCTTCTTGTGATTCGAGCCATAAAATCTTCTGAAGGCTGCGATCCAAGGCGCATACGTTGATTTAACGGTACATTTTTTCGATGTCCGCAGTCATGACGTATCGATGTTTTCTGAAATGTAATAAATGGCTGTATAAGTCCTTTTGAATGACAGCTCCCACCATCAGAGCATCGTTCAGAGATATTCCGGTCGACGTCTTTGTTGAACCATCAAAATCTACACGCACCTTCGTCATGATGCTAGCTGCTTTAATGACCGCGTGATGCAGCAAAAAATAGGATTGCTCATCCCCTCTCCATTTATCACGTAACTCCATATGACCTAGTTGTTCATATTCCCGCATAAATTGTACATATTGCAATTTCAATTCAGGATTTATTTAAAATTTCTTCTCTAAGTTCTTAAATCTTTTCTCCGCTGTGTTTAGTGAGTCACCAAGTTAACTCACACAAGGGCGGCGCGGCAGACTCACAACGTATCTCCCATCGCTCTCCCTAGAGTGCGTGGCGACGAAATCTGCTTCACACGCCTTCTCCTCATGATTTTGAAATCTTGCAGGATTCACTTCCTCCATTTTCCAGATTTTTTTTACTTGATTGGATAATGTGTTTATTGATAAACTACAAATTTGCGGTACTGGCCTTTTTTTATGATGAATGTTGATCGGGCCTGATATGACCCATCCTAATTCAGTCCTCTGAAGAGTAGGTCCAGTATACAATCTCAGCCGATCATCTTGTAGTATATGCCAAAAGCTCTCAGCGCCTAACAGGATATCAATAGGCGCCGCTACGTTGAAATTTGGGTCCGCCATTTGTAATCCCGGCGGCAGCTTAATATCTTTTTCTGGCCACTGTTGCTTGAGGTAGGTTTGTGGTTATTTCCTGTAATATTAGACAAGTGATATTTTGGTTATAATTTGTCCTCAGAGATTTCATTTTAATCGCAACACGTTTCTTTATATGGGTAACATTGTTGTGTATGCCTTACACAGGCTTGTTTATATTTTAACATCTTAAATTTAATTTCATTGCGAACTTTTCGCACATAAAATTGGCTTAAGCTCCAGAGTCAATTAAGACCCTTGCCTCATGAACTTTATTATTGTGATCTACCACCCCAATGATAGCAGTCGACAATAAAATTGTTTTTTCTGCCTTCGCTAAGGCTGAATGGTTTGACACTGAAACTCGTTCAGCATCCATTTGGCCGTCATCTCCGGGGTGATCTTCACCTTTATTCATGGAGTCATCGCTCGGATGCATCTCCCTGTGCAATAACGTATTGTGGCTCTCGCTATCACAATGCTTGCATTTCAAATTAATTTTACAATATGGGGCCGTATGTCCTAACCTCAAACATTTGAAGCAGGCACGGTACCTCCTTATTGCGTTAGCTCTCTCTCCTGAATTTAATTTTAAAAAAATTTTACAATAATATATTTTATGTCCCTTGTCATTACCTTTTATTTTTAATTCTGTCTACTTATTATTTATTTTAATTTTATGCTTATTTTTTGTTATTTGTGTGATGAATTTTGTTTTCATTTTATGTTTAATTAGGTACCCACCTAATATTTAAACTATTTTTTTTCTTTTCTTTTATAGTTGTTTATGTAATATGGCAGACTGGGATTGCACTACCCTCCCAGTCTTGCTGGAATAAAAACTTAAATAAAAATAAATAAATAATAAATTACAACAAATACAATTATTGTGGGTAGCAGCTAAAAATACCGATTCCTTTTTAGGATTATTGTTGCTACCATTTGCTTTCGGGTGAGTAGGAATTTTTTTCGAATCTGAATTTAACATTAATTCCAAAACTTGCGCACGCGAGGTCAAACATTTAAGAAATTCCTGTAATGTAGGTAGCTCATCCTGCAATGGGGTTTGTTCCCAATGCTTTCTAGAACTTGCATCCAATTTATTAGAAATTACATATATAATTAAAGCATCCCATTGTCCGATTTTCACGCTTAAATTCTGCAACGCCTTGAGATTTACATTTGTTTCATCAATCAGGTAACGCATGGCTACTGGATCCTCATGTTTCATATCTTTAAGTTGAAACAGAGCTTGGATGTGTCTATATACGGTAGTTCGCAAATTTGCAAACCTTTGTTGCAACAACTCAAAAGCCGATATATAATTCAGGTCTGATACCTCAAAATTGGCGATTATCTTTGCTGCATTCCCCTTTAAACAGGATTGCAGATAATAAAACTTTTCTACATTGCTTAAGGCAGTATTGTTATGAACCAGTGTCTTAAATGTTTCTAGAAAATTAATCCAATTTTTTGGATCGCCGTTGAATTCTCGTAACTGAAGGTTGGGTAATTTTATTTCCAATTTGGGAGCCTCCACAGACTGAATTGCTCCCTTTGTAGTCGCTAAAATTGAATAATATTGATTTTCAAAATTCTCCCTTAACAAATTATTATCGATTTCGTTGGAATCCGGAAGGTTTTCCATTTGTTCCTGGATTTCTTCGAAATCATCAATTATTTCCTCAATTCTAGCATAGCGAATTTTAATTTCGTTAACTGATAATGCGTTTAATGAATCCGCAAATCTCGTGAGTTTACCTTTCAACACTCCTCGTTTGTTAATCAACGATTTCAAATTATCCATTTTTATTACGTATTTGACAATAATTCAACAATAAAAATGCTAAAAATGTTCCTTCAAAACTAATTTCTGTGCAATAATCGCGTAAAAAACGGTAATAACCAATTCAAGCTATGAACAATGACAGAATCTTATAATAATCATCTTCTAAACAATTAACCTAAAATAAATTTGCATGACTTGCATTTTACACTGAGGGCAGTTAATTTTTTTGTTTTTAAAATAAGTACATCGACACACAAAAAATAGCGCTTGTTTGAACAGGAATTCAAGGAATAAGAATGAAAGAATGGCAGGAATACTTATGTTTTGTTTCTTTGTTCTTCATGTTCTCATCTTTCTGGTTTTTTTATATAGCTCGCTGGTTCATTCTGGTAATTCCTTTGATGCCTTCATCCGCTCGTAAGGGCTATGCGGCTAGAAGGACCATGTTATAATTTGGTAATTTAGCAGAAAGACTTCAAGAAAAACATGGTTTCAAGGAGGAAATCTTCTCGTTTATTCACGGCACATTTTACAATAAATTTGTTCCCGACCCGAACAAAAACACTTAATTTGGCCACTTCGACCACTTGCTAGATAATGCTAGCTGTTTACAGGAGATCCGCGTATTAAGAGCGTATTTTTAACTAAAAATTGTCCTATTTATAACTACACGTTTCCACATACAAACATAAACACATATTTTAAGTTTACAACTCTGGAAAAAAGAAGAAAAGTTGCTGACTTAATGAGTCTATACAAAATCATTCATGATAAGCTTGAAACAACTCACTGCCTGAGCAATATTCTTATTAAGGTCCCCAATAGACGTAATTTAAGGAATCAGAATATATTTCATCTTGAATTATTTAAAAACAATATTGCATACTTCAATCCACTGTCTCGGATGTGTCGACTGTATAATTCCATTGAATGTTACCATATAGACATCTATGCAAATAGTCTCGCTTACTTTAAAAAGCAAATTAACAATAGACTAACCTAACATGTAATTGAGAATTGAAAATACTTATCTTAATACTTATCTTGAACTTGAATGTGAATGGCTGTTCTTCACTCTATTTGTACTTTACTTTTTTTGTTTTTCTGTTTTTTTTACATCGTATATCGATCTTTTTTTATCTTTGTCATCTCTATATTGTATCATCACTATTTTTGTTATCTCTTTTTATACCTCCGTTTATATTTTGATATTTCTAATTTCTGTTAACAACTATTAAACTGTGCATTCTGTGAACATTTTTAAGTGGACTATTAACATGTACGCTTTTTACAATGCTAATCCAATGACTTTTTTCTGTTAATACTCTGTAAATGTTCCAAAACAATAAATAAATAAATAAATAAAAACAAAACCACCATTGTTAATCTATAAATAATATACAGATTCCAGAAATCTGCTTTATCGTCTAGCCGTAAAACAGTGCAACCCTATGGCCATAGTCTGTAATCTGTGCTCCAAACAGTCAATTTACAAAATATACCGCTAGATGGCAATAACCTTGACTTTTTGAACAGATATATTTCATTTAAATCGTTTTGCAGTTGGTCGTTATGTGTATGTGGGTTGGCGTAGAATTTTGTATCATCTGCGAAGCAGCTGGAGTCCGATTTTAATGTATTGTGCAGGTCCGTGATGTACAAAATAGACAGAACTGGACCGAGATCTGATCCTTGAGGGACACCACTGGTCACGTTTCGCTTAGATGACAGTTGGTTGCCAATTCGAACTTGTAACTTTCTCTCAGTGAGGAAGGATTTGATCCATTCGAGAAGTCATCCTCTTATGCCTAGGAATTTAAGTTTAGCCAACGGTTGGGCATTGGTTGGAACGATGAATCAAAGGCTTTCTCAAAGTCGAGATAAATTATGTCAGATAAGTGCCAGATAGACAAACTTGAACAGCCTTGAACTTCATTTAAAAAATATCAGGTCGTTTTTCGTGGTTAAGTTGATGACACTGATGACAAATCGTTTAGTATGGAGAAGGACCGAAGATATCGATGAAGGGATTGGTTTATTTATGACTCAACGGTTTAGCATCCCCAAACTATTTGGGAATTCCCTGTAAGCAGTGATTGCAATACGCGCACCTACCACTTACTTCAATAGCATTTATGGGCAGAATAAAGAGTTAGTAGGATATGATTCCTTGCTTTTTTATTATTATTAATTTTTATTCCAGTAAAAGAAAATAACATTTTCACTTATTTAACTAGAAATAATTAAAATAAAATAAATAATTAACTAGAAATAATTAACTCATTAAACTAAACCAAATATAACAATACAGCGCTATTCTAGGTCATTACTTTGTTTATCAAGAATAAAAATTAATAATTTTTTTTAAATGTACCCAGCTTATTTTCGTTTTTAATGTCATTTGGGAAGCAATTATATTATTTGCCCCCTTTGTAACCAATGGAATGTTTACCATAGTTAGTGTTGATGGTGTTTAAATTTATGTTTTATGTATTAAAAAAAGACGATATCTCGGAGTTAATTTTTTTAATTCACTTCCTGAAAAAATCAGAAACATGAACAGTAACACAACAAAATTTAAAACTCAGCTTAAAAATTATACCGAAAAATTAATGATAAAAAAACCAATATAATAACACCCCCCCATACACACAAGCTCTGCTTATTTATGGGGGTAAATCAAATACAAATATTATGTAATTAATTATTGTATAAAATTTATTGTAATTTATTTATCTTGTTTCATAACGCTGTGGGGTTACATTCGTATTTGTGTTCCGATCGGCCTAACAGATCGGAGGAATCCAGATTTTGGACTTCCGCACATTAAGTGTACCTACCTACACGGTGGACATGCATCAAGTACCGTAATATCGCCAGTCCGTTGCTAACCATCATCGTATCGTGACATTTTGCTCTACGTTAGCAAAGAGTAGCCGCAAGGTTATTCTGACCTCCGTGCATTGTCATGAATCATTTTGGTGCCGAAATCAGCAAACCTTTAGAAAATAAATTCTTTCGTTGGCAAAATGAAAGAATGTTTTGAAATCAATGACGTTATATAAATAAATAGACTCGCCATAGACTCATATACTAACAATATAATGTGGTAAGTAAGGAACACTCTTTTGTTTTCAGCGATTTTCAGTATAATTTCTTAATTCAAAAGTTTATTCCTGTGTGATAAAGATAGACAATCAAATAATGTGTGTGTATGAATGACATGGATATTCTCCTTAAAAAATTAGATAACATAGGTATTAAAAACTCTGCATATAACTGGTTCAAATCATATATAACTGATCGCAGCCACGCACTAAATTTAGGCAACGTAACAAGCCAAAACAGATACATAACTTACGGTGTTCCCCAAGGAAGTACATTAGGACCCATACTATTTTTACTTTACATCAATTGCCTGTGTCAGTTAGATATTAGCGGAGATGTTATCTGCTTTGCGGATGACACTGTTCTCATTTTCGCTTCTGATTCCTGGACAAATGTATACAAAAAAGCTGCCGAAGGAATCAACCGGATTAAAAATTGGCTCGACAATAACCTGCTAACACTAAATATAGACAAAACAAAATACATGACATTTAGTATAGATCCCAGACGACAACCAAGACTCAATGAAAACCTAACTATACACGACTGCACATCTAAAAAAAACTGCCTGTGCAACCCGCTAACACGGACCCAGATAATCAAATACTTAGGCATTTACATTGACAACTATTTTAGATGGACAGAACAAATAAATAAAACAGCGGGTAAAGTAAGGAAACTTATATATTTTTTTAAGAACATTCGAAACATAATACCAGTGAAGACTTTAAAAACTATATACTACGCATTAGGACAATCAATTATCACCCACGGTATGATTGGTTGGGGTGGTGCTGCGAAGACTAATATGGACCCTCTCGACAAAGCGCAAAAGGCCTTAATTAAAGTTATTACTAAAAAACCTTTTAGATTCTCGACAATACAGTTATTTAAAGACTTTGCTGTATTGAACATACACCAACTGTACATCAAAATAATATCTATACATTACCAAAAAGACAAACTAAACCATCATACTGCACAACACAATTACGACACAAGACATAGACATCAACACATGACTCCGAAGACAAATACTACATTTGGACAAAGACATTATCACAATTTGGCTCCAAAATGTTTTAATTTAATTGAAAAAGATATAAAAGATATTCTAGTGACAAAAAATCTAAAACGCAAAATTCATACGTGGGTAGTAAACAAGGGTAATGCATACTGCGTGCAGATAACTTGATCAAACAACACACTCAACGCCTGTATTTTTTCTCTTTCCTCCCTTACTATTTTCATCTATTTATCTCATATCTTTTTTTCATTTCTTTATATTTTTTTCTTTTATTCCATTTATCTATTTAAATTAAAATTATATTTTTTATCTTCCAAGATTAAGATATCAAAATTAAATTAAATTCCTGCCACCTCAGAACAGGCTCAGCCTAGTGAGGTGGTATATACAAAAAAAAAATATATATATATGTATATGTAGGTATATTGTATATATTGTAATGTTATTCTTGGTTAATAAATAATAAAAAATAAAAATATATGAGCGGGCGGCAAATTGCTTGTCACTTTTTGATGGAACGTTCGCTGTCTCCTTTTCTTGAGGCCCACTAGAATAAAAGGTCCGGCTGCCTGTCGGAGTTTGATATGTTGAGCTATATAATAAATACAATAGGGCAACGACAGTTTTCAAATGGTGGCGATTGTCATCAATACTTGTTAGAACTTCTGATTTATGAGTTGTTTTACCGCAAGCAAACAAATAAACAGAGTGCTTAGGCTCATTAGTCTACTTTAAAACAGTGAAGTTTACTTAGCAACAGAAATTTGGCTGTTGCGCGTCCAGACCCTTTACTTTAGTAGGACTTGAATTTTCTCTAACGACGTGTAAAACCACGAGCGGGAAACATGAAAATTAATTGTAATATTTATAATAATCGATAATAAGTAATTTGCGTGTAATTACTAATGAAATGTTATTCATTCGCCTTTACTATTATTTGCCGTGTAATTGAAACATTTTGGCGTCACATAGAAGGGCATTTTGGCACTTTTTAAAATGCAATTTACTTACTGCTAAGTGCTGGTAAGACGCAACCTTACTCGACGCGTAGCAGTTTAGTAGTAAAGTACTAGATATCGAGACCGGTGCAATTGTCATGCCTTTGTCTTCCCACTTTGAGATTTCTACCCCTCGTCTAGAAAACAAAGGCTACCGTCTAAATGTGCCAGTGCCATTTCATCCCTCTTTACAAAATTAATCATTTTATATAGATAATAGTTTTAAAATAGTATTGTTAATTAGTGTAATATATTTTCGTTATTTGTTTTTGGGGTGTTATACCGTGTTGCGCTACCTCCTTCTTTAGCCAACGTTTCGGACATCGTTGCAGTGTCCATCATCAGGGCAGATCCGGCAGATCCGGTAGATGTGATCTGCCGGATCTGCCCTGATGATGGACACTGCAACGATGTCCGAAACGTTGGCTAAAGAAGGAGGTAGCGCAACACGGCATAACACCCCAAAAACAAATAACGAAAATGCTTTTAGCCGTGAAAATCTTAAAACTTATCTAGTGTAATATAGTTTTAACTTGTATATTTGCGTTCTCAGTAAGTGTTTGTGTTATGTAATTGGTTCTTTGGAGCAGTTAAGGTAAGATTTTTTTGTTTGATTTGTGTCCTTTAGATTTACCTATTCGAAAATGGATCAAGAAAAACCACCTGATCCCCCAGATGATGGTTTGCTATCTGAATCCTCGGGTGTTACGAAAAAAATGATCGCCGTTAATATTCTGGAGGCTTCGGACTTCGTAACTATTACTTCAAAAAAAAAATTGCTAAACCAGCAGATAATAGAAATGCAACAGATTTTGAACAGATACATCGAAAAACACCCTCCACACAAAACGACTCCCTTCAAAATAATTCTGTTTTACAGGATGTAATTCCATCCACTTCTTCCTGGATTTCAAACCTAAGTCCAGCAAGCCCTTCCACCACACCCGCCCCACTGGTAAACAATACTCCTTTACAGATGTCACGTCTGTATAATAATCTTGATAGACCACCTTACATTACACACGTGACTAAAATTTCAAAGGATGAAAAACAATCAGTCAAATGCCTACATTCGATTGACAGCTGTGTTTTGCTCTACTCCCGAAATAAATAATTATTTTTTCTGTTTTTAGTGAACTAATGTTTCAGCGCATTTATCAAACTGATAAGAATCTTAATTTATACTTAGACAGTGCTTCCTTCCCACTTGCGAATAATTGATTGACAGTTTTACAAAAGAAAACAAAATCAGGATATCACAAGTGAATTCCAAGTGTCAAGTAAAAGGGAATATAGGCAGTGTTCGACCTTACAAACTAAATTCAGTGTTCAAAATGTCAACTACAGATAAAAATCTGAGAAGTAAAGGACAAACAACCGGGACCAGTGCTACATCTGATCCCCGGGGAATAAATATTGATGTCCTGTTGGAGAAAATTGAGATGAAGATGGAAAAAAAATTAGAAACTTTTAAATCCGCAATCCTAAAAAAAATTGATGATGAAAATAAAGAGAACCGGAGCACAAGAGACTTCATCAGTCATCAATATGATGATATACACCTAAAGATGGAGACTATAATTAAACTGGTCTCGGAAGTAGAAACCATGAGAAAGGAAATAACGGCAAAAGATGGCATAATAAAGAGCCTTCAAGTTAGATTAGCAGAAGTGGAACAAAAAACGCGTGAAGATACCCTTGAATTTGCAGGGATTCCAGAAAAAGAGGTTGAGCAGCCTGCAGAAATAATTAAACGGGTGGCCGCTGCTGCAGGTGTCGACATAAAGGGCGATGACATCCTCGAAATCAAGAAAATTCCGGACCGACGACCAGGAGTCCCCCCAAAATTCCACGTCAGATTCACTAACCCCCAAAAAAGACGGCAGATTCTACTGAACAGGAAGCTACTCAACCCTACCACAACCCAAGGAAACGGACACCAGAAGATTTTTATTAGTGAAACCCTTGGCGCCTACTTCAAAGATCTTCTGTGGAGGTCGAAGACTAAGGCAAAAGAAATGGGATATAAATATGTCTGGTACAAGGAATGTAAAGTGATGGTTAAAAAAAATGAAAGTGATAGAGTAATTTATATCAAACACTCTGATGATCTTAAAAAAATTGATTAGTTTTTTTTTATTGAGAGCCTCACTTTTACAGGTCATTCACTGGGTCGATTCCCCTCAGTTCAGTGGGACATATTGCTTGCATTTATTTTCAAACTGCAACAATAATTCACCTGTACCTCTTTCAATCAAAGGTTGAAATCCCCAGTAATGGCCTCGGACTAGTGGAGCTCTCATTTAAGGGAAATAAACAATTTTTTTGTAATATAAATTATAATATGGCTATTAACATTAATAACACATACGAAGAACTAGGTGATCAAGATAATTTGTTTGTAACATCAGATGCGAAAATATGTAAATACCTAACAACTGATTCAAAAAATACTATTATTATGCACCAAAATATCAGGTCTATTAATAAAAACTTTAATGAACTCCAGATACAGCTTAACCACCTAAATATAGACTTTGATGTTATTATTCTCACAGAATGTTGGTTGACAAATATTTACACTCCTAAATTCATAAATCACTACTCTTCCTACAACTCATCAAAACACGATAGTCAGAACGATGGAGTTGTGGTATACACAAAAAATGACCTAAACTCTAATGTAACTGAAATAAACATTATTGACGCAAGCTGTATGCAAATAATGTATAATAATGATACGTGTATTCTAGCAATATACCGCTCTCCATCTATTCGTAATATAACACCATTTCTTAACAGTCTAAATAGCATACTCTCTAGTCTTTCCTACACTAAAAACTTGATAATTATGGGAGATTTAAATATCAACATACTTCCAAACAACCCTCACCATCAATGTCACGACTACCTGAACATATTAGAGTTTCATGGATTAATTAGTACTATCAATACACCAACAAGAATAGCTAATGAATCAACATCGTGCATTGATCACGTAATGGTCAAAACTAATAAACAAAACAAAAGTATTGTTTACAAATCAACAATTACAGACCATTACACAACAATTTTCACATTGCAATCCGACACCACAAAAAACAGAAGAGATCAGTCAATCGTATACAATAATATTAATTTTGAGAATTTAAAAAATATAATTAAAAATAAATCTTGGCAAGAGCTTTTACAAATAAAAAACTCAGAGGATGCATGGAATTATTTTGTTGACTTTTTGAAAAATGAATTAATTAATAATACAACAATTTTAACAAAAAAAAATCCTAACAAAATTAAACCCTTGAAATCATGGATAAACTACTCAATTATCAACTGCATTCGTAGAAGAAACGCATTACACAAAAAAGTGAAAGAAAATCCTTATGACATAATATCAATAAACATCTACAAAAGATATAGAAATACATGCGGCGAAGTCATTAGGAAGGCGAAAGAAATCTACTACAGAGACAAAATCCAAGAAAGTAACAACGATCCCAAAAAAATATGGCAAATTCTAAGAGAAGCCACAAATACACAAAACACCAAAGACAAACAGGACATTAGTAAACTTTGTATTGACGGAAAAATTATTGACACCTCAAAAAACCCCAAGCTCGTTGCGGATTACATCAATAACTTCTTCATAAATATTGGTTTAAATCTTGCTTCTCATCTACCAAATTGTAGAAATGCTCTACCTGCTGAAACAGAACTTCAATTTCCCAATAGAAGATTCAATTTCCAAACTGTTTCAGGGGAAGAGATTCTAAAAATAATCAATTCCCTTAAAAACACTTCTTCTGCCGGGGTTGATGGAATAACAACCAAGATTTTGAAAACGCTGTCTACGGAAATTACATTGCCCCTAGAACACCTAATTAACCTTAGTATCAGTCAAGGACACTTCCCCTCAAACCTGAAACAAGGTATTGTTATTCCCTTACATAAAACAGGTAACAAGACAGACATAAACAATTACAGACCAATAACTCTACTGACCAGTCTACCAAAGTATTTGAAAAAATTATAAATGCTCAGTTAGTAAAATTTCTAGACAGCCATAAACTACTTTCAGCAAATCAATACGGTTTTCAAGAAAGCAAGAGTACCTCAGATGCTATGGCCGCCGTAACTGACTTTATTGTAAAAAACCTTGACAAAAGCAAAAAATGTATTTCAATTTTTTTAGACCTGTCTAAAGCCTTTGATACAATATCATACAGTAAATTAATAAACAAACTTCAAACAATCGGTATTACAGGCAACGAACTTAACTTTTTTAAGAGCTACCTTGATGAACGCAAGCAACAAGTGAAAATAATGAACACACTTAGCAATCAGCGCTCAACTAACTATGGTATACCACAAGGTAGCATATTAGGACCGTCTTTGTTCCTTTTATATATCAACGACTTATGTAACATTAACATACAGGGAAAAATAGTTAGTTTTGCCGATGACACTGTTTTATTGTTTGAAGCTGACACTTGGCTAGCTATCTACAATAAAGCAGAAACGGAAATAAACATTGTAAAAAAGTGGTTAGATACAAATACACTCACATTGAACACCGAGAAAACTAAATATGTCACATCAAGCATAAATATAACAGGTCAACCTCATGATGATGCCTCTATTAGAATACACACATGTATGAATTGCGATGAATATTGTCAGTGTCCCTACATTGAGCGCACTTCACAGATAAAGTATCTCGGCCTCACAATTGATCCATATCTCAAATGGAATTTTCACATTCAAATAATTGCAAACAAAATAAGAAAAACCATGCACTTTTTCAGAAAGATACGAAACTTTCTCGACTTGCAACACTTGAAAATGATTTATTTTGCAGTCTGTCAATCTGTTATTGAGTACGGTATCATAGCATGGGGAGGCGGTACTGCATCAGCACTAGATCCAATCATAAAGGCACAAAAAACGATTATAAAAATAATTCTTAGATTACCCTTAATTACGGACTCGAACTTTATCTTTAATATTATGAATGTGTTTGACGTTCGTCAGATATATGCAAAAACAATCCTCACTCATTTATACACAAACATACATAAATACTATGAAAAAAGACTAAATTCTCGCTATACTCGAAACAATAACAAAGATTTACTACAAATTCCCATAATTCATACTACTTTTGGTCAACGAAGCTTTAGATACCTTGCAACAAGACTTTAAAACATTCTTCCAATTAGTACAAAAAAATGTGATTCACAAAAAATTTTCAAAAAAAACATAAAAATTTGGATAAAAAATAATGATAGAGCATTTACCGGTGCACTCACCCAAATTCGAAATTAGTAATGAACCAATGCTGTTATTATTGTACCAATGTTATTGTTATTATTAATGCAACCAATCTATTGTGTGATTACATTCTAATATAAGTGTAGGTATGTTCACAGCATTATAAATTGATGTAAAATAACTGCCTCAACACAGGCTAGCCTAGTGAGGCAGGTTACGAGAAACCTAAATTTATAATTACAAATCTCTACTCTCTAAGTAACTACTGTTTTATATGTATATTGTTTTTTGTTATTAACTTTTTTACTAATGAAATAATTAAAAACACTTTGTTTTTACCACAATAAACTTTATTTAAAAGTCAACATGTTTCAAGAACGATGTTCTCTTCATCAGGACATAAAATGTACTAAATACTAAATGATCAAACATAGAACGGCGTGGGTAGAAATGGAAGTAGTGGGGGAGGAGAAAGGTGGAAAGGGGAGGTGCTTAGAAGATCAACAAGGGGGAGGGGGGGGGGGGGGGGGGGGGGGGGAAAGGGGGTGCTTAGAAGAATAAAGACAAAAAATTACAATGGAAATATGTTTAAGATAGGGTTACTCACAAAATTAATTTGATTGTTAATAATATTTAAATTTCTATTGACATTTTTCCTAATTTCTAATATTTCTAAATGTGGTGAAGTGATAAAAAACATCAATTCTAAATCTAACTTTAACAAAATACAGTATACGTCAGAACAAATGCACGCGATAAATATATCGAAGGTTACAAAAGAAAAAAACCTCATCATAACTAAAGCGGACAAAGGAAACTCGGTGAAACTATGGTCTTTCTACAAGGCGATAACTTTGAAATAGTAAAAATAAACCCCATTAATAAATGTCAAGAATTGATAATGGACACTTTAAAATCTTGCAAAAGTGATAAAATCGTTAATTTATTTAGAAATAAAAGAATAACTGTAAAAAATCCACAAGTTCCCAAATTATACAGTTTACTAAAGATTCATAAGAAGACTCAACCTATCAGACCTGTAATTTCCAATTGCAATGCTCCTAGCTATAAACTGGCGTCAACATTGAATAGTATTATTATTGAATCAAATATTTTTCAACCTAAGTATACAATTAAGAATTCCCTGCAATTAGTTGATCACTTGAAATGTTTGGAAATCCCGGATAATGCATTATTAGTGTCTTTTGATGTCGTTAACCTGTTTCCAAGTGTCCCAGTTGAAGAAAGCAAAACAATTATAAATAACTTACTGAATTCCTCCAAATTACCTAATGACTTATCCCAGGATTTACTTAAATGTCTTAATGTAGTCTTAAACCAAAATTTCTTTCAATTTGATAATAAAATTTTCAAACAAAAAGATGGCTTGGCCATGGGGTCAAGTACCAGTCCGTTAGTAGCAGATATATTTTTAAACCATTTAGAAAATAAAATCTTTAATAGTTCTGCCTTATTACTAAAATATGTGTATTTTTACAAACGTTACGTAGATGATATTTTAGTTATATGGACCGGTACCAAAAGACAACTTCAAATGTTCCTTAATTTTTTGAACAAAATTCACAAAAACATTAAATTTACATTAGAAATAGGAATTAATTGTAGCATAAATTTCTTAGATTTAAACCTAACTATAATTAATAATAAGATTGAATTTAATATTTTTCGAAAAGAAACATACGCTGATATAATTATACACAACTCATCTAACCATCCATTTTCACAAAAACTCTTAGCTTTCCATTATTTGATCAATAGATTAATTAATATCCCATTATCCCCAAATAATTTCAAAGCTGAACTTAACACCATTAAAATAATTGCTTCTAATAATGGTTATAACTCCAAATTAATAGACGATTTATTAAACAAAAAATATAAGAAAAAATTTCATTTGTCCTACATTTACCCATTGCTTACCGATAATATTAAAAAACAATGGAGAAAAATATTGTTTGTAAATCATCAAACCTCCAATTTAATCATGAAAAAAATTCCTAATACAATACAGCCTGCTTTTTATACGAATAATAAATTAAAAAATTATATTTTAAATAACAAGGACAAAGACCAAAAAATGAAAAAATCTGGAGTTTACCAATTGAATTGTAATGACTGCAATCATTTTTATGTAGGTAAAACTTGCAGAAATTTTGAAACGAGGATTAAGGAACATTTGAGATGTCTAAATAGCAATAATTATTCGGAATTTGCTAACCATTTAATTGAATTTAACCATTCATTTGATATAAATACTGGTTTTAAAATTTTACATACTAACGTTAGTGGTTTTCACTTAGATCTTTTAGAAATATTAGAAATTAGGAAAAATGTCAATAGAAATTTAAATATTATTAACAATCAAATTAATTTTGTGAGTAACCCTATCTTAAACATATTTCCATTGTAATTTTTTGTCTTTGTTCTTCTAAGCACCCCCTTTCCGACCCCCCCCCCCCCCCTCCCCCTTGTTGATCTTCTAAGCACCTCCCCTTTCCACCTTTCTCCTCCCCCACTACTTCCATTTCTACCCACGCCGTTCTATGTTTGATCATTTAGTATTTAGTACATTTTATGTCCTGATGAAGAGAATATCGTTCTTGAAACATGTTGACTTTTAAATAAAGTTTATTGTGGTAAAAACAAAGTGTTTTTAATTATTTCATTAATAAAATGGTGCCACAAAGTGAATTTGCTAAATTTGAAGAAGTTTTGTACTAATGTTACTTTTAAAATATTGTAAGATGTACTTTTTTCTTGTTTGTTATAAATCTTAAAATTTTTGTTAATTACGCACCAGATTTAAATGTCCGGGTTTAATTTTCCCCACAGGAAAAACTAAACCCTTTCACACACTTCCCAAATGATCATCTGGTCAATCCACGTTATGCAATTGCACTATATGTATTATAATTACAAAACAATACAAGAACAACATGTCAACCTACCAGAGACCAGATGGGAAAATAATTCACCGACTCCAGATATTTTCATATCAGAGGGTTCGGCTCTGTGGAATTCCTAATTGAACCTATAAATCCTACTGATCCCTCAATATAAATATTTAAAAAATCTTTTGTAATCCTACATGTATTTAAAATTACCGATTTTTGCATTTTTATGTATAAATTCTTTGACAAATCTAATACGCCTAAATTTTGAATCAGAGACCTAGGTATAATGCCAGTAGCCGAAATAACAAATGGTAATATTTTTATATTCCGAGAATGCCAAATTCTTTTAATCTCATTTCCTAAATCTGTGTATTTTCTAATTTTTTCAGAAACAGTTTTTTGAATATTACAGGAATTTGGAATAGCTACATCAATGATATAAGTTATTTTTTTAATTTTGTCATGTAAAACTATATCAGGTCTATTATGACTAATTGTTCTGTCTGTTAGTATAGTTTTATCAAAGATATTATTATTATTATTAATCAAATTTATATGATGTGGACTATGGACATTTTATGTTTAAAAATAAAATCCACCCTGTCTGGAATGGAGTGAAGTCGGTTGGCCGGAACCGTCTTTCTGTTGAATTCAAGACAGCGGCTGAGGCCAATAGCTTTGTGAAATCTGATGTTGCCAAAAAAAACTTGTACAACGTTTTCATACCTACATATCAGGTTATAAGGCTAGGTGTCACAAAAGAGATCCCACCGCACTGGTCGATAGAAGACATCCTGGAGAACATTACTGTTCCTCAAGGTTTTGGAAAAGTTTTGAAAGCGCGTCGTCTAAATTACAGGTTTAATACGGGAAGCTCTGTAGAATAGAGACCTTCCCAATCCGTTGTCATAACCTTTGACAGCAAAGACCTTCTACAAAATGTTACTATGTTTAACGTCTCTCTACCATTAGAGATCTATGTGTTCCCAACTGTGCAGGGCTACAAGTGCTGCAGATTTGGACACACAAAAAACCTCTGCAGATCAGAATCCCATTGCTTCAAGTGCAGTTCGTCCCATAGTGGCGAAACAGAGGAAAATTATAAATGTTTAAACTGCTCCGGAATTCACATGTCCATCAGCAAAACTTGCCCTGAACTGTCAAGGCAGCGCAATATTAAACGCACAATGGCCGAGAAGAGCATATCTTATGCGGAAGCATCAATAATGTTTAACAAATACATTCCATCTTATTCTGAAGTAACTTCCAAAAATTCTAAAAAATCCACCCCTTCTCAACCTTCTTCTTCTTCATTTAGAAAAACTGTTAAAAGGGTCCTGAAACCTTGAGTTCTAACAAAAAAAATAATGCTAATCACGAATCCCTTCTGTGGTTCCCTAATGGATAACTTCCTTCCAGTTCAAATTTAAATTCTTACCTAAAGTCATTTACTAAAGAACAAAATTATAATATAGACCTTAACTCTACACTAATCACCTCATTTTTACATATTTTACAAACTTTAAATAAAAACAACATTCAAATACCGTCCCACGTTGCTAAACAAATTACTAATATTATCAACTCAACTAGAAATGGCTCCTCTGATGAGGATTCTTCAGTGGAATGTCATAGTCTTAGAAATAAGACTGAAGAATTTTTAAACACATTACACTCAAACTCAATTGCAGTGGCTGCCATCTCGGAGACAGGGGATACCACTGTCTTCGAGACGACCGTCAAGATGGAAAGGGCGGCTCCGCTCTTTTCATTAAAAATCATAACCCTTCTCCCCAGTAGATGAAAAACCAATTGGTTGTCCTTTTCAAGTGACGGCCGCAAAGGTTTTAGATACTACAATAATTTCTTTGTATATATCACCATCTAATAAACCTTCAAAATCAAACCTGAAAGCAATGTTTTCCAAGGTCACTACCCCTTCTCTTGTTCTGGGAGATTTCAATGCCCATCACGGATTATGGGGAGCTCACAATTGTGACAGAATGGGCAGAGATATTGTTGATCTACTAGACGAATTGTTGATCTATAAATCATTGTATCATCAATGATGGGAGAACCATCATTGATGATGGGAGAACCATCATTGATGATACAATGATACCCGTCTTCAGGTGCCTGTTCAGCGACCCAGCATGGTTGATCTTACTATTTTCAATTCTAGCATAGCAGCATCCCTGTTATGGAAGGTTTTGGATGACCCTCATGGGAGTGATCATTACCCCATCCTCATTGAATCCTCAAATATTTACCATTCCAACAAAAATGTCAAGTGCAGTAGTCGAAAACCAAGGTTCCTAACTGCCAGGGCTAACTGGAATGACTATTCAAATCATACAAAGTTCTCTGTGCAAAATCTGCCCTCTCCTACTACAGAAAATGTTGCGGAATGTTACGATTTATTGGTGTCAGCAGTCATTATACGGCCGCAGAAAAATTTATCCCCATTAAAACGACACGTAACAAAGGAAAAACCTCCCCCAGCTCCTTGGTGGGATATGGAATGCTCAGACGCAGTAGATATGAGGAAAAAATATGCGAAAATTTATTCAACAAATATGAATTTAGAGAACTTCCTTCAGTATAAACAGATTGCAGCTAAGACCAAACGTCTTCTAAAAAACAAAAAAAGTAATTAAACGTTTTTATAACGCATATGTTAGGAGTCATTTGGATTACGCGTCATTCCTCATCGAATCCACTTCTAAAAAGAACCTCGCGAGGTTGGACCGTATCCAATTTCAAAGTTTAAGATTGATTATCGGAGCAATGCGTTCTTCCCCAATTAACACTTTACAAGTGGAGGCTGTGGAGGCTCCTCTTCATTTCAGAAGACAGTTCTTGGCTGACAAGTTTTTATTCAAATGTTTAAGACTCTCTAATGACCCACTGAAAGACAAAATTACTGCACTCACTGCTCAAGTGAAATCACTTCCATATTGGAGGAACAAATCAATCCCTCTTCTTGTTAAAAACCTCCATACGTACAGTGCGTATAAACCCCTCTTAAATCCATCAGACAGACTTCCTTTATATGCCAACTCCTTTCGTATTCATTTGTGTAAACCAAATATTCTTTTTTCTCTCGGCATAATTAACAATCACGAAGCTACAAGAAAACTTATCCAAATTTTAAATTCGAAATATTCCAACTGGAAAATTTTTTATACAGATGGTTCCAAGTCTCCCTTATCAAACCATATGGGAGCGGCATTTCACTGCCCATCAGATCAAGTCGATAGAAAAATTAAACTTCCAAAAGAGGCTTCCGTTTTCACTGCTGAATGTATAGCCATTTTTGAATCCCTCAAATACATTGATGATGTCAGTTGCATTTCAGTGCTACAACAGTGCGGTCGTGCAGTTTCGTATAGTGCACTCGCGTATCGAGTATTGTTCTACACTTCGTACCCAAAGTACCTCGCCCGGGCGGGCGGGTATTAGAAAGAAAATGGATGACATTCTCGAAGATATTAAGAGCGATATCGCAAAGATCACATCTGTTAAAGATTCAAGAATAAAACTGAGTTTGGAGAACAACTTAAAGAAACTAGAAGAACAAATTAAAATAGAACATCTTATCCTACAAAAAAAAAACTATTAATCTACAAGAGCAAATTATAACAAACAATGAACACTATAATGAGAAACTAGAGAGTTTTGTGACAAAACATATAAAAACATATGCGCAAGCCACAACAACAATTAATAAAAACGAGATACAAACTCCACAAAAACACGCCATCATAATATCAACAACAAAAAACTTGAAGGCTGAAGAAATGAGAAAAAGAATCGAAAAAAACATTGATGTAACTAAAATGCAAGTCGGTGTAACAGAATTTAAAAAAATTGGTGAACAAAAACTCATAATCTCATGTGTAAAAAAAGAATACGCACAAAAATTGGTCACAAAACTAAATGGAACATTCGGAGAAGACATTAACGCTGAAGAAACAAAAAAGAGAAAACCAATAATGATCGTAAAAAGATTAGAGTCAAATTTAACAGAGGATGAAATTGTTTTAGGCATAACCCAGCAAAATGAGGGTTTACAAAATTACTGTAAAGATGATTTTAAACTCATAAAAGAAATCAAACTCAAAAAATTCGATCAACAAAAGATGTCCCATCAAGACGTATCAAACTACTTAATACAAACCTCAGGAGTCATTAGAAAAATCCTTCTTAACTTTGGAAAAATAAATATAAAATACCAAAGAGTCCCGATTGACGACCTTAACCCTATGACGCAGTGTTACCACTGCTTGAAATATGGACACACTGCCTTACGATGCCTGAACAGAACACAGCCACCTACCTGCCCCCATTGTGCACAAGACCATACCCTAGGAAAATGCACAGAGAGAAACAACAAACCAATTTGCTACAACTGTTCCAGCAACAATAAAAAATTCAAGGCGAACATCCTGGACGACCACCGTGCTGACAGCATCAATTGCACATACAGACATAAAATGCTTCAAATTGCCAAAGAGAGAATTGATTATGAATGAAATTGCACAACTTTATTAGTGATAAAAAAAACACAAAGGCTCTCAAGAAGTCCGTCCTCCAGAAAATCTTATCCCTTCTTTGAAATCAAATGTATTCACGGCCACTAATCCATTCATTATTATTATTTCTTCAATATAGATGATTTCGTGATAAATACTATAGATAAAACCATATCAATAGACGAAAGAATATATACATCAGTGAACGAAACAAACAACATTTTACCGATGAATCCCGAAGTTAGCTTAATCATATTTCATATGAATGTAAGAAGCATCGAACGTCATTTAGACGAACTCCTGGTAACAATAAAAGCACTTAACAGACTGGACTGTATAATATTAACAGAGACGCACTCATCGAGCGATATAAACTATAATATTCCGGGTTATACATACTATGCAACAAATACCCGAATTAACAAGAACAGCGGAATCGCAATATTTATTTCAAATAAATATGTTGTGACTTTTAACAGAGAAATCCACATCCACAATGTAAACGTCCTAAATATGGAAATCAGTTACCAAAAGTATACATCTAGCATATTCGCTATATATAGAACTCACGCCTCAATATTACCAATATATGTAGATGAACTAAAACGCATACTTCTTTCGAACAGAAATAAGAAAACCATTGTTGTCGGAGACGTTAACCTCAATATTGCAAATGATTATTCGTCTTATGATAAAGATAATTATCTTAATATGATGCCAGAATTAAATTATATATCGTGTATTAATTCATTTACAAGAATTATTCCAGGTCAACGACCTTCGTGCATAGATCATGTTTTCACAAATATTCAAGACATAAAAAACATAGTATCTGCAGTTATACAAACGACAATCACAGATCATTTCGGGTGCATTTTTACGTACAATTACGAAAATAAATATTCACCTTTACCAACACAAACACCGGAGAATGAAAACTGCTGACGCAAAACGCTCAACATAAAAGCCCTAGTACATAATCTAGATAAAGAGAAATGGCACAATATTTTTAATTGTGATGAAACGAATGAATGCTTCGAACTATTTGAAAAAAAATTATCAATGCACGTAAGTACTGCACATTCTATTGATTCCAGAAAACAATCATCAAAATTCAAACCAGTTAAACCATGGATAACTTTTGGATTAAATGTATCAATCAGACACAAAGAAGCAATATACAAACAATTAATCCGACAACCTACAAACGAAACCTTAAAAAAATACCTAGCATACAAAAACAAACTTACGTATTTAATAAAAAACACAAAAGAAAACTATTTTCGGCGAAAACTTGAAGCAACGGAGAACGATGCAAAAAAAGTCTGGCATGTTATAAATGAAATCATAGATAAGAAAAAACATAAAAAAATGAAATACACAGTATTACACATAACAATATCAAAATTCGATGCGAAGAAAATCCATCAGCTGGCGCTAACATATTTAACAACTTTTTTGCAAATGTAGGCAAAAACCTTGCAAATCAAATACAAAAAATACCGTCTAATGACGAACAGAGCATTAAAGTCAATATCTTAAACAAAATTGACAATTTTTCCCTAATTTCAGCCCAGGAAATCAAACAAATCATTACAAGCATGAAGGGAAGATCAGCACCAGGTTTCGACGGAGTTACTGTCGAAACACTAAAAACTATCAAAAAACATATTTCAAAACCATTAACACATTTAATCAACATTAGTCTTCAAAGCGGAATATTTCCAACGATATATAAACAAACCATCATCACTCCAATCCATAAATCTGGCAACCCAGAAGAAGTGACTGATTATCGTCCAATATCGCTGATTTCAAACATTGCCAAAATCTTTGAAAAACTCATCAAAAAAAGATTGACTGCATTTATTAACAAAAATAACATAATTCACGACAACCAATATGGATTTATGAAAAATAGAAGTACTCAAGATGCGATTGCCAAATTATCGAACATTATTCAGAACACACTAGACAAATCTTTGAAATGCCTCGGAATCTTCATAGATCTTAAAAAAGCTTTCGATAGTATTTCTCATGATTAACTTATTAAAAAATTAAACTATGTTGGGATAAACGATAAAGCTCTAAAATGGATAAAAAGCTATTTGTTTGAACGACAACAAGTAGTCAAGATAAACAACTCCCTAAGTCTACCACTAACAAGTAATTTCAGGATACCTCAAGGCACAGTCCTTGGCCCCCTACTATTTATAATTTATGTAAACGATATTTTTAAACTACCACTTAACGCAGACATAATATCATATGCCGACGACACAGCTATCATAGTGAATGGGATAGACTGGAAGAGAGCAAACGAACAAGCAAATAATAGCATGAACACCTTAAAACATTGGTTTGACACAAATCTTCTCTCATTGAATACTAACAAAACATACTACATACACTTCTCAATCAACAAACTAAAAACAATCCCCAACACTAAAATAATTATCCATAATAACAAATGTAATAAAATAACATGTATCCAAGGCTGTTCAACATTGAAATCAGTATCAGAAATTAAATATCTTGGAGTGATAATAGAACAACATATGAAGTGGAAGAGCCATATCTGCGAATTGGTTAAGCGTATCAGAAAATGTATATATATATTCATAAGATTAAGAAATATTTTAAAACTCAACAATCTAAAAAGAGTATACTATGCACTAATCCAGTCATCAATTCAATATGGAATTATTGGATGGGGGGGGGGGGGTCATACAACAATATTCTAACTCCGATCAAAGTGATCCAGAAGCTAATCATTAAAGTATAAAGTGATCCTAAAGAAACCCTCCACTTATCCAACAGAAACCCTTTTCGCCGATTTCACGGTGCCTCGAGTAGAGAATATCTTCAAGAAAAATGCAATTATCCAAATTTACAAAGATAATATCATCAAAAAATTTGAAACCCATCAATCAAAAAGATACCAAGACAACTTCAAAATACCAAAATTTAATACCAAACTTGTTAAATGAAACACGTTGTTTTATTCAGGAGACAGCGAGAACTGATATTTATTAAGCTTAGAAACATAGACAAAGATGGCATTAGTGGTAGGTACTTTGATAACTAAATAACACCCCCACTTATCAAAATAACGTACATAATACCCATATTACAACAAAGGTATATAATATAAACATGTTAATTCTTTACATCCTGCATACCCAACAATTGCATAAAATAATAATGCTTGGTACTAGCCAAACCTTTTGTAAATAGATCTGCTGGCATTTCAGCTGTTTCCAAGTATTTTAGTTCTACAATTTTATCATTAATACATTCTTTACAAAAGTGGTGTCGTATGTCAATATGCTTAGTTCTTTTATTATAGCTATTATTTAAAGACAACTTAAGTGCACCCTGATTATCATTAAATAAGGATATGGTGTATGACTCATTGTTTATTTCTTTTAACAAATTACTTAAATAAATAGCTTCCCTACAAGCTTCGGCTACACCAATGTATTCAGCTTCAGTGCTCGAAAGAGCAACTGTTTTTTGTTTCTTAGCCTCCCAAGAAATAACACATCCAGCTAAAATATAACACAAACCTGTATAGGACTTGCGATCAATGATGTTACTTCCCCAATCTGAATCAACAAAACCCTCTAATTTTGAATTACCACATTGACTATATTTTAATCCAAAATGCTTTGTTTTCTTGAGATATCTTAAAATACGTTTAGCATATGACCAAGTTTCCTGGTTATAGCAATTGTTAAATTGACTCAGAAAACTTACTGTAAAAGCTATATCAGGTCTGGTTAATACTGCTAAATACATAAGTCCACCAATAAGCTGTTGATAAGGAATTTGACTGTCAGGATTTTTATTTTCTTTGTTAATATTCAATTTAGCCTCTAAAGGTGTATCTGCTACTTTACAATCTGCCATGTTAAATCTATTTAGCAACTGATCAACATAATTCTCCTGGCTTAGAGTAACTGTACCATTAACTTTATCAATATTAACACTCATCCCTAAACAATTTTTGACCTGACCCAAATCTTTTAACTTAAATTGTGAAGCCAATTCCTTTTTCAAATTATTACATTCTACATTATCATTAGAAAATATAAAAAAATCATCCACATACAAAGTAACTATTGTCTTTTTATCATTCTTATCTTTTGTGTATAAACATGGTTCTAACGTACTACGTTTATAACCAATACCAACAAGACATTCATCAACCTTTTTGTACCATGCCCTTGAGGATTGCTTAAGACCGTAAATAGCTCGATTCAATTTAAGTACTTTATTATTGTCTTTTTGAGAATCTAATAAACATTCTGGTAATTCCATATAAATTGTTTCCTCAAGGTCCCCGTTCAAGAATGCAGTAGTAACATCTAGATGTGTAACATCTAATTCAAGTTTTACAGATAATGCGAATAACAATCTCAAAGTTGAGTGCCTAACAACCGGCGAGAAAGTGTCCGAATAATCCACATTTTTCTTCTGCGTGTAGCCCTTGGCTACTAAACGTGCACGGTATCGAACATTATTACTATTATCAATTTTTTTTCGTAACACCCATTTGCATTTCACTATAGTTTTACCATCCTTTGGCATATCAACGAACTCCCATGCATTATTTTCTTTAAAACACTGAAGTTCTTCTTTTACTGCACTTAACCACTGCTTTTTTTCATTTCCCTGTAATGCTTCTTCTAAAGACAGTCCATTAGCATCATCAAACACACCCTCAGGAATGCACATATTCGTCATCCTATACCGCTCTGGCTTCCTAATGATTCTGCTGGATCTAACACGCTGCTCAGGTGAATCATCAACATCTTCAAAATCACTAGTGTAAGTATCAGAAGAGTAAGAATCAGGAGTGTAAGTATCATCTGATGCATCTTCGACTAATGTATCCTCGTCTAAGGTTATATCTTCTGAACGTGACGTATCTTTGCAACTAGTGTCCCCCACTGGACATGAGTTTTCTCCACTCTCAGTGATAGGTATATTAACCTCTGGGTTGTTTTCATCTTCCATGATAATGACATCTCTACTAGTTGTGATATATTTAGTTCTAGGGTTGTATATTCGGTAACCTTTGATGTCATCTGGATAGCCAACAAGTATGTGCTGTTCAGACTTTTTGTCCCATTTCTGACGCTTCTCTTTAGCAACATGAGCCATAACATTGCTACCAAATATTCTTAAATGACTTATGTCTGGTTTACATCCAGTCCAGATCTCATATGGAGTTTTTTCATTTAAACTAGGAAGTACAGTACGATTTTGTAAATAAACTGCTGTATTTGTCGCCTCAGCCCAGAATTCTTTACCCAAATGCGCATCAAACAATAAGCATCTAGCCTTCTCGACAATCGTTCGATTATTACGTTCTGACAAGCCATTCTGCTCTGGGGTATATGGGTTACTTTTTTTGGTGCGTGATACCTTCCTTCTTGAGATATGAATCAAACTCTTTGTTGCAGTATTCACCACCATTATCGCTTCTCAATATCTTTATTTTCTTATTTGTTTGTTTTTCAACTTTTGCTTTAAATTCTGCAAAACATCTAAGTGCTTCATTTTTGTGTTTGATAAAATATACAAATGTCATACGACTATAGTCATCAACGAAGAGAATGAAGAATCTTGAACCTGCAAGCGATCCTTTCTCCGTAGGTCCGCAAACGTCAGTATGAACTAAATGAAGTAATTCTTTGCTTCTTGTACCAGTTTTTGAGAATGGAAGACGACACTGCTTTCCCTTGCAACAAACTATACACGATGTCTTGCTAAGATCAACCTTTTCTCGAAGATTCATTCCTTCTACAGCATTGGTCATTTTATTCAGATAATTACTATTGACATGACCCAATCTGCGGTGCCAAGTGTTGCCTGAAACCGCTAAATTAGACATTATTCTTTCAGGAACTTTTAACTCGTATTCCATCCTTAGTTTATAAACACCATCTGTCAAATCTGCTATAGCAACTAACTCGTTCTGTTTATTATAAACATAGCAGCATTTTCCTTTGAAGTCCACTTTATTTCCATTTTTGATTAACTGACTGACAGATATCAAGTTTGTCGTAAGTTTTGGCACACATAAAATATCTTTTAATATAACTTCATATTTACTTTTCGGGGTTAAAGTAATAATTTTAGCTTCTCCCGAGCATAAAACAGGCATAGCACTTTTATTAGCTGCAATTATTTCCTTCACACTCGTCCGATTCGACGCATTACACATAATGTTTACATCCGGTGTCATGTGAAAACAAGAGAGCGAGTCTATAAACCAATCCATTTTGTTGTAATTCCCGTTCAAAAACACAACAGAAAATGCATTTGACTTCTTCATTCGCTCTGATTGCCCAACAGGACATTGATTTTTAAAATGCCCTTCTTTTTTACATCTATAACATCTGATAGATTTCATTACGGTTTTGACCTTCGATGTATTTCCGTCAACACTGCGGCGCGGGCGCACTCTGGCGGAAAATGCCCCAACTGACTCCGTGTCATTTCCTGCCATATCAAGCAATTTTGTTTTTATTGCATCTGCAGTAATTATTATTCCACTATGCTCGATTGCTAATATCATGGGGTAGAATTTTTCTGGTAGACCAGCAAGCATTAAACAGCCTATCCATTCATTGTTCACATTAAATCCGGTTCCGGATAATTTCTGGCCAGTTTCAATAATTTGCGTGACGTAACTCTGCATCGAGTCACAAGTTTCAAGACGAATCGATATCAAACTCCTTAATAAGGAAATGCGTCTTGAAAAACCATTATCATCGAACATTTGCTTTAGCCTTTTCCACAAGTCTGCAGTAGATGTAGCTTGCTTGATGTGTACATACAGTGACGGATCTATAGTGAGGACTATCTTCGCTTTTGTTTTTGCATCATCTCCAACTGCAACAGTTTCTTCGGCCTTGATACACTTCTCCATGCCTTCCAATATAAGTAGGTTTTCAACGGCATATGCCCCTACATCGTAGTTTTGTCGTCCAACCAACTTGGGTATACTTGTGAGATATGATGTCGCCACCATTTTGGTTAAAAATGTCCTGACACTAATTACGAGTTTGCATTCGCAATAACTCCTTGCTCTATTCTCAATACGAACAAATACATCCGCGACAATTAGAAATGAATTTTTAACACAAATACCATTTAAATTATCGTGACTGATTATTTAAAAAACGCTTGGGAATCTTCTGGGCCCATAACCTGTTAAATGAAACACGTTGTTTTATTCAGGAGACAGCGAGAACTGATATTTATTAAGCTTAGAAACATAGACAAAGATGGCATTAGTGGTAGGTACTTTGATAACTAAATAACAAAACTAATGCAAAACAATTATATCTATTTAGGAATAAAGTTTTTCAACAACCTTCCGATTGAAATTGAGGCAAAAAAATTGAAAGATAAGATAAATGAAGTCGACAAAACCATAATAGCGTAGGGACTTGTGAAAACGGATCCATGCGTAATATTCAAAGGACTTGACAAAGACTATACCGAAAAAGAATTCTTAGAAGACATAATTGAACAAAACAACGACATCAAAATGATATGTGAAAAATACCAAGATAAAAACATATTACAAGTTAAAGCAATCATTACGAACAAAAAAACTAACAACAAAAACTTAATTCTCCAAACAAATCCAGAATTGAGACTACATCTTATAAATAGAAAAAAAATTCATCTAGGATTCATGAGAATCTATGTAACCGATTGTAACGTTCTTACCCAATGTTTCCATTGTCAAAGATTCGGACACACAGCACAAAAATGCTACAATAAAATGAATAAACCAACATGCAAGCACTATTCAGAAGATCATCCCATCTCCGAGTGTAAATCCCTGGAACTACCGCCCAAATGCGCTAACTGTCACGCAGCTAACAAGAAGAAAGAAATAAACTCCTTCAACAGTAAAATGAATGAAATAGACCACCGAACAAACAGCGAAACATGTAAGTTTCGTTCTTACATGCTTAAATTAGCCAAAGAAAGAATAAACTACGACATTGAATAAAAAAACTTATATATAATATTGCAAAATACAACCAAAAATGCATTAATTAAATGGATGATTTCTTAAATAGTGAATTAGAATTAAATATTAAAATTCAAGAATATGAATGTATTTGTACTGATTCATGTAACAAAATTATTTCTAAAAACATCAATGATATAATTATTATGCACATTCAGAAAAATTTAGATGAACTAATTCTAAAAATAAATAATTTAATTAAAAAGCCGGACTTCATAGTGTTAACCGAAACATTTACGAACGCTGAGTCACCGTCTTATCACTTACCTGAGTACAATTATATTTCTACCAAAGTAGATATCAACAAAAATTCGGGAATAATAATATTTGCAAATAATAAATTTAGTATTGTTAACATTATAGAACACCCAATACATTTGGTAAACTGCATCGAAGTACATTTCAAACTCGGCAAATCAATATAATATCATTTAATAGCTATCTATAGAACGCATGGCTTGAGTATTATTACGTTTATTAACGACCTCAAATACATATTATTAAAATTAAAAAATAAACTCTGCTTCGTGGTGGGTGATTTTAATGTGAACATTAATGAAAAAATAGAAAATAATAACAAAACTGAATACATCAATTGTATGACTGAACAAAATTTCATATCTTGCATAAATAAAAATACTAGAGAAATAAAAGAACTTACTCCATCTTGTTTAGATCACATTTGGACAAACGTAAACATTAAAGATCTTCACAAACTAAAATCAATTGTTTGGAAAACTAACATAACTGATCATCATTCATGCTTACTTCTGTATAATAATAATATTAAACATAAAAAACATAATTTAATACCCAAAAAATCAACAATAGACGACTATTCTCTCCGAAAAACTAAAAAAGGAAGATTGGAACAATGTTTTAAAGAGTGATGATACTGAAATATGTTCGACTAACTTTGAAAAAATCCTGTCACAACACATTAAAAATTCTACAACTGAAATAATAATACACATAAAATCAAAATTAAGATGTTTAAAACCTTGGATTACCAAAGGACTTATAATATCTATCAGAAACAAAGAAAAACTTTATAAAACAACTTTAAAAAATCCCCATGATGAAAAAGCATATAATTTTTATAAAAAATATAAAAATAAATTAACTTCTTATATTAAAAAAAGTAAGGAAGAGTTTTTTAAAAATAAAATATTATCTTCAGAAAATAATCATAAACAAATGTGGAAAACTGTGATTTTGGCCATAGAAAATACAAAAAAAACTCAAAATATTAAGTACATCGAACATGATAAAAAAAATTATAGATGCCAATTTACAGCCTAAACAATGTGCAAACATATTTAATTCCTTTTTTGCAAATGTTGGAAAAAATCTTGCGAAAAATATTCATAAACCTTCTAACCCGGAAAAACATAAAAATAAAAATTTACAGAAACGTAATATACTTTCAACATTTGAAATAACAACAGAATGTGAAATCTTAAAAATAATAGAAAATATGAAAGGAGGTTCGTCTCCCGGTTTTGATTCTATTACGACACACATGTTAAAATCTATGAAATCTTACTTAATAAAACCCATCACTCATTTAATAAACTTGAGTTTAACGAAAGGAATATTTCCAATGAACTACAAAAACACAATAATCTCACCTATTTACAAATCTGGTGATCCACACCAAGTAACGAATTATCGCCCAATTTGTCTAATTTCTAACATAGGAAAGATCTTTGAAAAAATAGTAAAAAAACAATTGGTAAATTTCTTCTCTTGTTACCATCCGTCTTGGGCGGGTCGTTTTTGGCAAAACGTCTGCTGCCAGGTTTTCACTTCATGTGGTTTATAAAACCGCGGAGAGAGATAGCATCATTGGGCTCACCGTACATGAGCTACCCTACGGGTCTTTTTATTGTGTGAATAAAGACCAATTATTCAAGAGCTGGAGTTATTATTGAAGAGTTACTCCAGCCACACTTCCCTTTGGAATCTGGTGTTACCACGCCGGATTGCTCTGTCAGGAGAGCGGAAGTACAGATCCTGAACATGATCCATTCGAGCCGGGTGATCATTATTTGGATTGATTCATTCAAGCTGGGTGATCATTATTTGGATTGATCCATTTGAGATGGAAGATCATTATTTGGAGTGGCCCAGTCAGGCCTCATCATCATCGGGAGTGGTCCAGTCGGCGTCCACATCACCATCATTGGATTGATCAAGCGAGCCTCATCACGACGCTCGCATGCACAGAAAATCAGGTTGTAGCCTTCCTTTCATTGTCCTTTCAAATTCCATTTAATAAGCTAAAAATCTGTGTAGATGTCACATTATTTCGTATTGATTATATCGAATCACATTCGGGTGTTCATAATCAGATGCTTTCAATATAGCATAAATTTGTTGGTGATAATAATTTTTATTGTTGTATTCAGTCTGCCGAATAACATTGCTTTTGCCTACCTACATTTCTAGCCACGCGTTTGCAAGTTTCGTCTTTGTATGCCATAGTATTGTGATTGGGTTCTCTATGATCTATAGTATTATTCATTATTGTTAACGTCAAACCGCGTCAAACTGCCGTATTGTTATTTCAGTTTTTAAATCAAGTTAGTGTTATTTCGTTAAAAAATGGAACTCGACAAGTTGATTAAACGGCGCGGGGTTTTGAAAGGTTCATTAACGAGATTCGAAACCTATTTAAGCAACGAAAATGATATTACACCTGGCGTATTGTCATCGAGGTTAGACGCCATCAAACCTTCTCTGATAGAATTCTCCAAAATTCAGCTGGAGATTGATTTATTGAACAAATCAGAAGATAATGACGCGAGGGATAATTTTGAAGGTACATATTTTAATATAATTGCATTAGGACAGGAAATGTTATCAAAATTTAAGAAGATTGAAAATGTCCCAAATATCTCAGTAAATTTACCACCAATCTCTATACCAGTGTTTTCAGGTGACAACCATAAATGGTTGACTTTTAAAAATTCGTTCATTGCCTTAATTCATGATAACAGTAAATTAAATAATATTCAGAAATTTCATTACCTTATTAGTTATATGTCCGAAGAGGCACTTGATTTGATTAGTTCTCTAGAAATAACCGGGGATAATTATAGTGCAGCTTGGACAATGCTTATTTCGAGATACGAAAATGTCCGACTTATAGCAAATAGACATTTGAATTTCTTATTTAATTTTACACCGTTAAAACGACAGAATCATCATGAATTACGGAATTTAATTGATCAAGCAAACATTCATTTGAGAGCTTTACACAACTTAAAGCTACCAACAGAACATTGGGATACATTAATCATACATATTCTAACCTCAAAGTTAGATAACCACACACGTAGCCTTTGGGAATCAATAGAGTGCGACAAAGTTTATCCTACATTCGTGCAGTTTAGCAATTTTATTTCTCAATGGTCTCAGATCCTGGAAACTATCCAAGGTGACATTGGTGGAATGCAACAGAAATCGGAACCAGTTGCAACAAAACCAAGGTTTTTTAATTTTAAGGAAAGGAATTCTACAAACAAAGTTACGTTAGCGTCGAGCAACGTTAATTGAATGCTGTGTAATGACAGTCATTTCATTTATTCTTGCAAGATATTTGTTAACAAAGAACCAGCGGCACGAAGAAAGCTAGTATCAGAGAACAATTTATGTTATAACTGCCTAAAACCGGGGCACCCTTGAAAGTTGTGCAGGTGGAAGGAAAAATGCAGTGTTTGTGATCGAAAACATCACACTCTGTTACATATCAATACTGATAATGTACAAGCGGGTACTTCAACTGACAAGGGTCAGTCGGAGGTACCAGTAAATTTAACATGTCATAGTGACATGAACGGGCGGGAAATTTTACTATCTACCGTAATAGTAAAAATAGAAGACGCATATGGTGGAACACACAAAATACGCGCACTTTTGGATTCGGGTTCAATGTCTAATTTTATTACAAAGGATACTTGTAAAAGATTAAATTTGCATTGTACAAAGTTGAATATACCTGTTTCAGGTTTGCATAATAATTTAATTCATGTAAAGGAAACAGTTGACATTAAATTTAAATCATTATGTTCTCAATACCGGGATGAAATATCTTGTTTGGTATTAGATGAGATTTCTTGCAATCTTCCGCAGACCTTGATTAATCCAAAAATGTTGAACATTCCAGACGGTATCCAGTTAGCTGATCCGCAGTTTTACCAGCCAGCTTCTATAGATATGCTGATCGGAGCAGAGATATTCTGGCAGGTGGTTCGTACGGATCAGATACAGTTAGGAAAGGATAAACCTACATTGCATCGAACGGAGCTAGGCTGGATAATATCAGGAGCTGTACAGAGGCGTCATTATACGAGGCCAGTTAAAGTTTGTCATATTTCATTAAATTCTTTGCAGAATCAAATAGAAAGGTTTTGGAAGGTTGAAAAAACTGAAAATAATAAGCATCACTCTCTGGAAGATAGTGAATGTGAAAAGATTTTCAAAGGCACGCATAAACGCGATGCAAATGGTAGATTTGTAGTCAACTTACTATTTAAATCTAACCTTTCTCAATTAGGAGATTCATTTAGTATTGCTAAAGGTAGATTAGTGTCAATGGAAAGAAAATTCTTAAGACAACCTAGTTTAAAGGAACAATACTCGGAATTTATTGATGAGTATCTTGCATTAGATCACATGACTGAATGTGAACCTCCAAAACGCGATGAAACTACTTATTATTTACCACATCACGCTGTATTTAAAGAATCAAGCACAACTACTAAAATTCGTGTTGTTTTTGACGGGTCGGCTAAACCCGCTCGAGGGATTTCTTTGAATCGCGCTCTAATGATTGGGCCCACCATTCAAAATTATATATTTTGTCACTTGGTATTTTTCAGAAAACATCAATATGCAGTCACCGCAGATATTGCAAAGATGTACCGCCAAATTAATATCAACCCGGAACACAGAAATTACCAACGTATATTATGGAGAAAGGATGCGGAGGATTGTTCGAAACACTATACGCTAAACACGGTGACATATTTTTTTTATTTTTATTTTTTTTTATTTTATTTATTTTTTTTTTTTTTTGTACATACAATAATGACATTACATTTTTCAGATACATTTTTTTATATAACGTGATTCACCTTTTTTTAGAGCATGCTCATATGGTTTGGCTCCTTCGCCTTATTTAGCAATACGTTGTCTGCATCAGCTAGGTAATAAGGTTTCATTTACTCATCCATTAGCTAGTAAATCCCTTAAGGAAAATTTTTATGTAGATGATTTTCTTTCTGGTAGTGACTCCATTGATACTTGTCACTTGCTTAAATCACAAATCATTAATGCGCTTGCTACAGCAGGCATGGAGATTAGAAAATGGAGGTCTAATGCGCCCTCGATTAATGATTCTAAAGATAATTTAGAATTATTGCCAAATGAATCCAATGAAGCTAAGATTCTCGGATTAATATGGGACACCAAACTTGATGAGTTTACCTATCAGGTAGAAAGCATAGACGCAAAGTTAGACGTAACAAAACGTCAAGTTTTATCATTAATGTCAAAAGTGTTTGACCCTTTAGGACTGGTAGGCCCAGTAATCATTGTCGGTAAGATAATTATGCAAAGATTGTGGAAGCTAAAAACATCCTGGGATGACAAGCTACCCAATGACCTTTTATTGGCCTGGCAGACTTACACGCTGAGTCTCAGTAAAGCAAATCATATTCGGGTACCGAGGAAAATTTTCTGCTTTAATAAAAAATCTTTTAGCTAACACGGTTTTTGCGATGCATCTCAAGGAGCATATGGCGCTTGTCTGTATTTAAGATCTACCGATGAACACGGCATTCACCAATCATAGTTAATATGCGCTAAATCTCGTGTAGCCCCACTAAAAAATTTATCGTTACCACGTCTTGAGTTATGTGGAGTACAATTATTAGTTAAATTAATGAAGCGGGTGACGGCAGCTCTCCAAGTAACTGTTGACACCACTTTGTGGTGTAATTCGTCAATAACATTGGCTTGTATTGCAGGAGAACCGTACCGTTGGACTACTTTTGTTGCTAACCGCGTATCAGAAATACAACGTGAAGGTGATGGCGCTATATGGCGTCACATTTGTTCAACTGAAAACCCAGCTGACATAATTTCCAGAGGAATAACATCTCAGCAGTTGAAAACATCTTCATTATGGTGGTCAGGACCACCATGGCTCACGTCCGACGAGGATAAGTGGCCACGTTCTACATTTTATATTCCCACGGAGTTGCCAGAAACGGCGAGGATAGTTTTGGTTACTAGTAGTCCTGTCGATTGGGAAATATTTAATAATTATTCTTCATTAAGACGACTGAGGCGCGTAGTTGCTTTGTTACGTTACGAAGTGACAATGTTAGCCCACTGTTCCCCCATTTTACGCTTGAATAGCTCGTAGTTCCTAAAATTCCCCCGCACCGCACTGAGCTCGACGGGCGATCCTGCGTGCCGACCAACGCCCGCGGCTCGTCATTCCTCCGCTGCCCTCGGGCGCCGCAACAGTGTCCCGAGTAATTGCGCTAACGCGCTCTCGAGAACCTAAAACTCGTGATGTATTTATAATGTGAATTGTGCACGAGAAGGCTCCCACCCCAGTAGCCTGTCTGCTGACTACCGCATCTCCTGCTGCTGTGAGTAAAATGTACCCTAGCCCTCTTTTGTGTGCCATGTTCCGCTCTTAAATTCACTAACGCGTGTGGAGAGTTTGAGAGAACAGTTCCCCGTTATGTTAGGATTCTAGTGCTAGCAAATGCCCATGTGAAGTGTGCCGATGCTGGCAATTGTAAAACCCTGTCTCCTTTTAAATAAATAAACCCTTTACGTGCAATACTGTGTTCTGATTGAGGAAGGTGACCCCGGAGATTGTGAGGAAAGGAGGAGGAGGAATTCACAAGCGAACCACAAGCACTCGCCCTGGTTTTGAGATAACCTTGCTTGCGCCGGCTTTCCTGAGCTAGTATTGTTGGCCTATTAATTGCATGTCCTTTCCAGGTTTGGTTTAGCAAATGGCCGTAGTAAGCGGCAATGCTAACACTGGCTTCAACGTGGGGTCTCATTTTTTTCCTACCTCTTCACGGTCCCACAGTCTCGTTCTTCAGCAATTGTTTAAACTTATAACCTATAATGTATAATGATTTGTTATTCCCAATTTGTCTAGCATTTCAAACAAGAACACCGGCGCGAACGTAACTTCGAATCGCAATTTAAATTATCACGGGCACGATTCCTTCATTTTCGAGTCGTCACTCGACAAAACATTATCACCGGTATTCCTACGCAAAGTGCTCAACCAAGAAAGTTGTCGCCGTGAATAATACAGTGTTTACAAGTGTCGACCGACTAAATTTGCTAGTTTCAAATACAAGTTAATAGTGGAAATGAACACAAATATTTAAGACAAAGTTATTCAACAATTAAAATCCTGCATATGATAACCAATTACCCGCTTCGTTTCCCGAAAGTTAATTAACCTATTATATTATAAAACACCTATTTCGCAAAGTACTGGTCTGTTTATACCGACATATTTTGCAGCCTAGGGAAACAAGTGGATTAAATTCTTTCTGTCATTTGACAATTGGGCATTTTTTTACTTCTGCCGTCCGTTTCTCATAAAGAAACATACGACATAAATCCAAAAAGTGCCTAATTCGCGTTGAAGTCGATTCCTCGAAAGCTAACATTACATCCGTATACATACTATCTGTATATGAAAGGAAGTTGGCGTATAAATACCAATAATTGGTGGTGCTCAAATCAGGCTAGTCACGTAAATAAAAAACTATTCCCCAAGACATTGTTGAATTTTCAAACAAATACTTCCACGAAAACTTGTATAAAAGAAAAAAAATATTTCTTTCTTTTTCTGAAGAATTCCCCTTTGGAAAGCAAATGGAAATATTCTAAAAACATGTTCGTTTAAGGCGAACCTCGTTCCGTTCTTTTTTATTTTCCGGACTTTTGCAAATTTGCAAACCTTTTTCAAAAACATCGAAATAAATTCTAAAAACGTGTTCCATTAAGGTGAATCCTGGCCCGTGAAATTTTCATATCCGGACTTTGAAAATTTTCAACAAATTTTCAAAACATCTGGATTTTTTCACAAAATCACGTTTTTTGAGGCAAATCGCTGCCCAATTTTTTTCGTTTTTGGACTTTGAAAATTTTTCAACAAATTTCCAAAACGTCTGGATTTTTTCTCAAAAACACGTTATTTGAGGCAAACCCCTGCCCAAATTTTCAAATAATCCAAACACTTATAAAAAAACGCGTCCTTTTTGAAAAAAATACTTTTTGTAAAAAAAAATACGTCCCCAGTGGTCAATCTCTGCCCAATTTCTTTCCAATTGCGAGTCTAGTTCTCACTTTTTCCAACATAAGGTCACTCTGACACGATCCTATACACCATGGAAGTTCCTCAAGTCATGCTGGGTATAATCCCGCACATTTTTACTTCAAGAAAGGAAGAACTACTTCTATTCCCTGAGAAATAGAAAGATTTCTCCTAGGAATAAATCAAAAAAATGCCTGTCTCCATATGCTTCTTTCTACAACAAAAAATACATCAGGAGGTTGCAATTTCAACCGGAAGTCACCTCGGAAATCATCCCTACCCCCCTCACAGTCTCCGAAGCAAAACCCTTGGTGGTGCAAGCCCAGGAACCAACAAAAATATATGATCTGACATCCTGGAAAACGAAATACAACGGACTCACGGATGTGGAGGATTTCATCAACAGAATAGAAGAAACAGCTCAAGTCAGAGGAATTCCCGAAAATATCCTACACAGAAATTTCATAGACCTCATCGCTCCTGAAATGCTTACCTGGCACAGGATACATAAGAGAAAAACAAACTCATGGAAGGAACTCAGGGCGGCACTTTTAACAAGTTTCGGAGAAAAAAAGGCCCAACATAGAATCAGGCTATCCTTACTCGCTATCAAGCAGCACTCCGGAGAGCCTGTCGCTAGATTCACGCAGAGGGCAGAGGCCATCAATATTAAGCTTGCCCAACCCGTCCCTGAAATGGAACTCCTCCCAGTTTTGATCGACGGTCTCCTGCCCAGATACGAAAACATCATCACTTCCCAGAAAATTTCCACGCTGGAGCAACTTAAAGATGTCTGCCAGCTACTGGAGGCATACCAGGATCGAAAGAGGGACGAAAGGTTCCCCAAGGAAAACTTTCGCCCCAGCACTTCGTCCGGCATAAAACCAGAGCACAACGAAAAGAAATTTTGCTCTTTTTGCCACAAGGTTGGTCACTCCCAAGCCTCCTGCTTCAAGCAAGCTAAACTTTTATCTTCAAGAGACCCCCATTCTAACAAAAGGCGATCCGTTGATCGTTCTCCAAGAAGAAACGAAGGGAGGAAGTTTGGCAAAAGACCACGCCAAGACAATACTGAGACACCCATCCCGGACCTCAGATTCATCAAACCCCCTACAGATTTCTCCAGACCCCCTCCCAATTGGACAGCCAAGAGGACAAAAACTAGAACCCAACCCCCCGGGCCATCCTCCCCATAGGCCGAAAGAATGGTCGGAGTGGTTGGAACACGTCAAATTCTTCAAAGAGGCCTTACCCCTCTCTACAGTTTGCTGCAAACAGGCAATAGAGGTAAACAATGTGGTTTTTTCTGGTCTCCTTGACAGCGGCGCGTCTGTCAGCTGTCTGGGCGACAACGCTCACACCTTATTCACAAACTGTGGTTTTAAAATGGAAAAACATTCTTCACATGTCACCACGGCAGACAACACTTCACAACGTGTCATTGGTTCTCTTACCCTGCCGATCAATTGCGAAAAAAAAACAGTTCGGATCGAATTTCTGGTTGTACCTACAATCTCACAAAAATTTATCCTGGGAGTGGATTTATGGATGGCTTTCAAAATTGCTCCACAATTGTTTAACAACCCCTCCGTCCCTCTCCAAGTGAACGAAATCCGTACAGTAATACCGTACGAAGATTTGAACCCCCTACAAACAAATCAGTTGGATCAGACGATCAACAAGTTTGAATCAATCTCCTTCGAAAGGTGCGGTTTAGGCCTAACCAACTTAGTAGAACACCATATAAAAACAACAGGCCCCCCAATCAAACAAAGGTATTACAACCTCGCTCCACAAAAATTAAAAATACTAGAAAAAGAATTGGACGATATGTTAAGAATGAGAGTGGTGGTACCCAGCCGCAGTGCATGGACCAACCCCACCTTAATAGTTTCAAAGAAAGACGGCTCGGCCCGTTTCTGCCTCGATAGCAGACGCCTCAACGCATGTACAGTGTCAGACGCCTATCCCCTCCCTTCGGTCAACTCCATCCTCGACAGACTTCGAAACGCTAAATACATCTCATCTATAGATTTGAGCAAAGCTTTTTGGCAAATACCTTTGGATCCCAGCTCCTGCGAAAAAACTGCCTTCGTAGTGCCTGGCAGGGGTATGTTTCACTTTAAAAGGCTACCCTTCGGTTTAAAAAACAGCCCAGCGGAGCTACAAAGGCTCATGGATAAATTGTTTGGCCCAGAGTTCGATAACAACTTATTTTGCTACCTGGATGACTTGATCATCATCAGCGATACTTTTGAAAAACATATACTCATACTAGAAAAGGTTTTTCAACAACTCAAACAAGCCGGTTTGACTATCAACCTAAAGAAATCGGAATTCTGCAAACATCGCCTACGATATTTGGGCTTCATAGTAGATAAAGAAGGTCTAAGAACCGACCCCGCAAAAATTGCGGCTATGACAAACTTTCCCCGGCCCACGAATGCAAAAGAGGTAAAAGCTTTCCTCGGACTAACCGGTTATTACAGAAGATTCATAAAAAACTTCTCAACACTCGCGGCGCCGCTCAACAAAATCACGGGCGTCCGTAAAGGTACCAGTAACTTTGCCTGGTCCGCAGAGACCGAGTCAGCATTCAACTCCCTGAAGGAAGCCCTTCAATCAGCCCCGGTACTGAATTGTCCTGACTTCAACCTCCCCTTTACAATCCATTCGGACGCACCAAACGTCGGAATCGGAGGAGTCCTCACTCAGAATTTTACGGACGGCGAACACCCCGTGGCATATTTCTCTCGCACCCTAAATAAGCACGAGAAGAACTACGGAATCACGGAGAGAGAATTATTAGCAGTCATGGAATCCATTCAACATTTCCGCGAATACATTGAGGGCAGCAAGTTTACCGTGGTTACAGACCATAGCAGCCTAAAATGGCTGATCTCGCTAGACAATCCCTCTGGAAGATTGGCTCGCTGGTCGTCCCGCCTATCTCAATATACCTTCAATGTCATCCACCGCAAAGGCGCGGATAATATCGTCCCGGATGCCCTTTCTAGAATCGAGATTTCAATACTAAATGCCGAATTATCCATTTCTAGTCTCCCCACAAAAGATTTATGGTATCAAAAAATCTTTAAAGGATGCAGCGACAACCCACAAAAGTTTCCGAATTTTACAATTAAAAACGGAAAATTATACCGCAACTGCAATCCACTACTGTCAATCTTAGAGGATTATGCCTGGAAAATGGTAGTCCCTCTCGAAAATAGAGAACAGATTATTATCAATAACTACAGTGCCGTAGACTCCATACACCCTGGAACTTTTAAAACATACAAAAAAATATCTTTAAGATATTATTGGCCCGGTTTATTCAAACAAGTACGTTTATACATCTCCAAATGCGACATCTGTAAGGCATACAAACACAGTACGGCACCACCATCTGGTCTAATGGGCAACCCCAAGCGTGCCGATAGACCACTTCAATCCTTCTCAATGGACCTCATCGGACCTTTCCCTAGAAGCTACGCCGGTTACATGCACATACTCAGTGTGGTGGACGTTTTTTCCAAATATTGCTGGTTGTTTCCTTTGAAAAGGGCAACCGCGGCAGCAATAACCAATCTGTTAGAAAAGCATATTTTCATACCCTACGGTATTCCTAGTACTATAATATGCGACAATGGCAAACAATTTATAGCTCTAGAATTTAAAGAGTTTTTGTCTAAATATGGTATAAAGGATGTATTCTACAATACCCTTTACACCCCACAGAACAACACCGTCGAACGATACAACCAGACCATAAACACGGCTCTGGCAATTCTGGTTGGCAAGGACCAACGTACATGCCCCTTCCTCCACAGCAGACCCCGCAGCAAATTACGCCCACCGCTTGGAGGAACTCTCCGCTATCTATAGTGAAGTAACAGACGCTCTACTATTGGCTCACCAAAAGAGCGCCGACAGGTATAACCTTCGCAGAAAGCACGTCACGTTCAAGGAAGAAGACATCGTTTGGAGAAAAAACAACACTTTGTCGCAAGGTGCGCTGTACTTCTCTGCCAAACTGGCACCCCGCTTTGTAAAAACGAAAGTTCTAAAAAAGATCTCAGACCTTGTTTATCGATTGTCTGACATCTCTGGTAAACACATCGGAAATTACCATGTGAAAGACATTGCCAAAATTGGAAATACGGAATCAGTAAATTCCATCACATCAAGTACTCAGGCGTTATCAAATTGGCAAAACATGCATCTTGTTAACCCTGATCATTATTACCCCCCTGACCTCTCTTGGCCAGTCGTCAATCAGTGCGACGCGGTCTCTTTAGAAGTCTTATAATTCTTGTCATAAATGACGTGAGTTACTTGTAAATATTAAATGTAAATAATCACCCAAATGGGCATTCGTAAGGTAATCCTTACACCCGAAGGCACATTAATGTCAACGGTAGCCTAACTCCTGTACACTCTTTTCTTTTTGCATAATTTTATATGTTCTTGTACATCCTGCGTGCCTTGCCTGCTGTACCACAAGAGCACCTCTTGGGGCACCGTTTTCATACTTGTATGCATCCTCTTCCTGAAATTGATCACTTCGGGAAAGGGCCTCCTTTTCCTCCTACCATCAACGGTTCCGGAAAACTCTTGCTCCAAGACGTCGCTTTCCTTTTCACAATTCTTGTTTCACAGTTTTTTTCTTTCCCCACCTCATCGTCTCATCTTGTCATATCACCTTTTTTTAATTGTTTTGTGTCGGGTTTTTGTCGTACCAGTACGTCCCTACCCTAATGTTGTAAATATAAAATCATAAGTGCAAGTCTGTATAATAACCATTGGTTTCAGACCATTGCCGCAGCTCGCTACTATGGTCACAGAACCATATTGTAAGAATGTCGCGACGATTTCTGTTATAATAGGAAATCCTCCCGTTTTTTTTCTTCCTTCTTTTTTTTCTTTTTCCTCCTCACCCCATCCTACACATTCATAGTAATGTTGTATATTGGGGATCGTTTCGAATACACCAAATGAACACACCTATCAGGTCACATTCGCTGGATTCGAAACAATTCAGGAGCAACCTTGTTGCTACTTGTGGTTTTTCTTCTTTTTCCAAAAATTAGAATGGCGCTCAACCCAATTGCTCTATTTTTTTTTTCCAGAATCGTATTTTGTCGGATTCTGAGAAAAAAAAAACTTGTTATAAAAGCGACAACACGTTTTGTCCCTTCATTAACATTGTTCCTTGTACATATACAACTTCATTATGAGGTACAATATTTTATCATGACATCAGTTTCTTTTGTCCTTTATTGTACCATTATTCTTGTTTAAAGTTTAAAATCTTGGCCAGATCTTCAATAAAATTTGTGTTTATCGCCTTTTGGCAAGTCTTGTAACGTATGCTAATATGAATTTATTAAGCTACAGCAGTGCCGTATTAATTACATCATTGCAACCCGCCGTCTGTATTGAATGGGGACCCACATTTTTGAACGTAAACTTTTGTAACATTATAGGCGCGAGTCTTACAATATCTACTATTATAGGTGTGAACCTTACAATATCCACTGCTATAGATGCGAATCTCATAATATCTTTGTGTTTTTACACGTCACGAGGAGTCCGTCATAATTACTCATTGTTTGCTCGTCAACACAGGGTTGTTGATCGAGAGGGTGATTTATCTCATTAAATTGTTTTAAATACCTATTGGGTTACTGTCTTTCAATACTGGGCAAATTTGTTGTAAATCGTTCATTCCTGTCACCGGAGACGTGAAAACGTGACAATATTCACCATGAGTCGTGCGAACGAAATAATATCTACCCCCATGTTTGTGTGACCTACCAAGTGTAGATCACACGCCTTTTATTTTCTGTTATCAGAAAATTATTGCTTTTGCAGCAAAGTACTCATTAACATGCCCGTGGACTTCCTGTCACAAGAACCCAGGAACTATCTACTATCTCAAAAGGACTAATCATACGCTTTACTCATGATTATGGGGCATCGTGTCGTGGGAGTTAAGTTGATGGACACAAAAAACACCTAACTCGTTGTCTGGGAGACGAACAAGAAAACCCCCCAGGTTTGTGAGATTTGAGCAAGGGTCTGTCATTTCTCGCAATCAAGTAGGAGAATAAAACGACCCTCTAATCTTCTACCCAATACACGTAGAGGATTAGACTCTTTTATGTCAGTGTATTCCTTTTGTCCTACAATACCAAATGGTATTGTAATGTGCCAGGATAACTGCTGTAGACCTTGTTTCACCTCCACTCAGAGGTCGAATTTCGGAAATAGCCGAGTCCTCAGCAGTTTTCTTCGTTCAAATGTTCCCAATTGTCACTCTTTCCCTTCCTCGAAATTATCCATGAATGAGGATATACGCGTTACGCACTTGGCGTTTCGTTTGTCAAATGGGACAACCTTCATACACGGATCCTTTCAACTTCCTACTCCTTTCCCACTTTTCATAACTTATTTGTACTCAATGTTTTTGTTCTTCGAAAGTAGAAAAAATGCTACCGTATAGACGTGAGCATAGGTCATGGAAGACCAACTTCTTTCGAACGGGGCATTTTGTCATACGTACAAACCCTTACCCACGTGTTCTTGGAAATGTATTTAGTTTAAAAAAAAACTAAATGGGTTAAACAGAACCTTCCTTGAATACGTACCTGTAATATGTATAAGTCTGTAGTTGCATTTAGTTAACTCTCTCTCCGTCTCTCTCTCTCTCTACACGTCAAACAAATCCAATCTTTCTCAACATGCACACCTTGTTTCTCTCCAAACCTTTTCATCATTGGTCTACTAGGCAGGTAAACTTCAAGAATTTTGTTCTAATAATAATTTTTTCGCCGGATTAATAAGAAGACCATCAGCCCTTCACCCTATCTACACCTGCGCCTCTCTTCATGCTGCCTTCACTACCGTCACGGAGGTCCCATGCCTTCAAACCCTGCGTACCAAAAGCACCCGACCGCACCTAACTTAACGTAGTGTGAGTCGTGCGTGTAGTTGCGAATTGTATCATCACAAAACCATCACTCAAACAAACCCGAGCACGTCAGCTGTAGGTTGGTTCATGTTCCTGTTGCCATTGTGCAAATGTTCCTGCGGCATCTTGCAAATGTTCCTGTTGCATCATGCAAATGTTCCTGCAGCATCTTGCAAATGTTCCTGTTGCCATTGTGCAAATGTTCCTGCGGCATCTTGCAAATGTTCCTGTTGCCATTGTGCAAATGTTCCTGTTGCATCATGCAAATGTTCCTGCGGCATCTTGCAAATGTGTTCCTGCGGCATCTTGCAAATGTTCCTGTTGCTATTGTGCAAATGTTCCAGCTGCACCTTGCAAATGCTCTGTTGCCATCATGCCAATGCTTCTGTGCCCTTGCACAAATAACAATACCAACGATTGTTCACACAACAATCCCACTGTATACAAACCAGTGTACCAACCACCACCACAACAACGGCTGTCATGCACACAAACCACCTCCTCTATAAAAAGGACCAACCACCAATTACAATTCCACTCTCCAGTACCTCAATGATGTCATACTGGCCCACCCACAGGATCCGGAAGCAGCTACCTTTTTTGACCTCTGTGACAGGTAGAACCCTCTCCACCACCAAGAAGCCTCATCCTGCGTTCTCTTCTTCGTGTTTTCTTTAAGGCCCTAGTGTTCCTTGAGTGTAATCTCAAACGGGCCAGGTTACTGTGACAAGGTAACCTTGTAACTCCAGTGTAACGTCCAAACACCCCAGACATCCTACGCAAACCACGCTACGCAAACATAGCTCACAGACCAATGATACAATTTAGAGTCATTTTTTTTCTATCACTGCATAACCCTTGTACCTTTCTTCAGCAGGTCCTTGTTTATATTTATGTATGCCACTGCTCTTTCATGTACATTTATAGTTAACTCTTTGTTCACCATGCTTTTTTCTCTTTTGTTTTTGTTTTCTACTATTGTGTAGCTAGCAACCTTTCTCTCTCTCTCTCCTCTTTTTCTTAAATGTTTTTTTTTTTGGCACAAGTGCTTGAAGGGTAAGAGGATTTCTTAGCCCTACTGCTCCATTACCACGTCGTTTTTTTTGCGGCGAGGGGGGAAGTGTTACGTTACGAAGTGACAATGTTAGCCCACTGTTCCCCCATTTTACGCTAGAATAGCTCGTAGTTCCTAAAATTCCCCCGCACCGCGCTGAGCTCGACGGGCAATCCTGCGTGCTGACCAACGCCCGCGGCTCGTCATTCCTCCGCTGCCCTCGGGCGCCGCAACAGTGTCCCGAGTAATTGCGCTAACGCGCTCTCGAGAACCTAAAACTCGTGATGTATTTATAATGTGAATTGTGCACGAGAAGGCTCCCGCCCCAGTAGCCTGTCTGCTGACTACCGCATTTCCTGCTGCTGTGAGTAAAATGTACCCTAGCCCTCTTCTGTGTGCCATGTTCCGCTCTTAAATTCACTAACGCGTGTGGAGAGTTTGAGAGAACAGTTCCCCGTTATGTTAGGATTCTAGTGCTAGCAAATGTCCATGTGAAGTGTGCCGATGCTGGCAATTGTAAAACCCTGTCTCCTTCTAAATGAATAAACCCTTTACGTGCAATACTGTGTTCTGATTGAGGAAGGTGACCCCGGAGATTGTGAGGAAAGGAGGAGGAGGAATTCACAAGCAAACCACAAGCACTCGCCCTGGTTTTGAAAGAACCTTGCTTGCGCCGGCTTTCCTGAGCTAGTATTGTTGGCCTATTAATTGCATGTCCTTTCCAGGTTTGGTTTAGCAAATGGCCGTAGTAAGCGGCAATGCTAACAGCTTATATGTTACGTTTCATACATAACTGTTCTAAACGAAGACCGATGCGGGTCGACGAGTTTTCTGTAATCGAACTGGAACATGCCATGCATGTATTGATTTTGAACGCTCAGCGATTCGCATTTCATGATGAAATAGCGTCTGTGAGTAATGGAATATTTGTATCTAGGCGGAGCAAGGTAAAAGCACTAAATCCTTTTATGCAGGATGGGTTGTTGAGTGTTGGAGGTCGACTATCACAATCCGATATTACCTCGCTCTCTCAAAAACATCCAATTTTGTTACCACAAAATCTTAAGTTGACTGACTTAATAATAACCCATGTGCATTATGAGAATTTACATTTAGGATGTAATGCTCTGCTCGCATTACTGCGTTTACGTTTTTGGCCAATATATGGTAAAAACGCAGTGACCTTCCTGCTGACCGATTCCGAATCCAAAGACCATTTTATGTTACCGGCATAGATTTTGCAGGTCCAATTTTAATTAAGTCTGGTTTAACCAGAAATGCTAAGAGTGTAAAATCTTACATATGTTTATTTATTTGTTTTTCAACGAAGGCAATTCACCTAGAATTAGTGACTAATTTAACTTCAATGGCATTTATGAATGGATTGAAAAGATTTATAGCTAGGAGGGGTAAACCCTCACGACTCTTTACTGATAATGGAACTAATTTTACAGGTAGTTATAGGGAACTTACTGAACTATTTGATTTTTTGAAGGCATCTGATAAAGAAATCCATAATTTTTTGGCCCAGCAGAATATTAGCTGGAGTTTCTTGCCTCCCCGCTCACCACATCACGGGGGACTTTGGGAAAGTGCAGTTAAAATGACCAAGTTACATTTAAAAAAAGCAATGCGGTCAACTGTTTTGACATACGAAGGCATGAATACCATACTAATACAGATTGAGGCTTGTTTAAATTCCCGTCCTCTGACTCCATTAACATCAGATCCAAATGACTTAAACGCACTCACTCCGTCACACTTCCTTATTGGCGACAACCTGTTAGCATTGCCTGAGCTTGATATCCACCATCTGCCTACAAACAGACTTAATATTTACCAAAAGATGTCTACCGTTGTTCAATCTTTTTGGCACAGATGGAGCCGGGAATACCTAGCGGAATTGCAGAACCGAGTCAAATGGCAAGAAGGACGTCAACGCAGTTTACAGCCTGGTGGCATGGTCATCATCAAAGACAACCAACTACCTCCGCAGTACTGGAGGATGGCGCAAGTGACGGAGATCCACCCTGGCCAAGACGGACGCGTCCGCGTCGTCTCCTTGAGGACGGCCAGAGGTGTCACCAAAAGATCCGTGACACAGCTCTGTCTACTTCCCATGGAGGATCCTTCCTCCAACCTGGATTAAGAACCAATTACAATGCTAAAAGTGATGTGATGTGTAAATCAAAGTGCCGTCAGGCTCATCAGTGCCAAGTGTAAACTATTTTCTCATAAGTGGGTGCAGCGCACCAGAAGGTTCTACGTTATTAAACTTTATTATTTTTAATGTCAAGTGTGACATAGGGTTATATACTTAGTTATAAGTTTTTTGTTATTATTTTGATATCCATATATTGAATATTGTTTATTTTTGTATGTGAACTCGTTGGGTAAATTCTGAGTACCAATGTTACAATCTCTTCTTATATTATTATATGAAAAAAATCGACTATTCCTTAATACTCGTTTTTGGGCGGGAATATGTTAAGATTTCAGGTACTGAAATATTAATATTTGTGATTGTCGCCCTAATGGTTGTGGCAACATTTTTTTGTGTTGGCAATTGCCAGGGCGAGTTCGTATTGCCACGGATTTTAATTCCTTCTTCTCTTGTTACCATCCGTCTTGGGCGGGTCGTTTTTGGCAAAACGTCTGCTGCCAGGTTTTCACTTCATGTGGTTTATAAAACCGCGGAGAGAGATAGCATCATTGGGCTCACCGTATATGAGCTACCCTACGGGTCTTTTTATTGTGTGAATAAAGACCAATTATTCAAGAGCTGGAGTTATTATTGAAGAGTTACTCCAGCCACACTTCCCTTTGGAATCTGGTGTTACCACGCCGGATTGCTCTGTCAGGAGAGCGGAAGTACAGATCCTGAACAATAATTTCATATTACATTGATTAATTATATAAACATATTATTTATTGAATAAAACAAGTGTTACGATTGAATTCCTCGTAGAAGCTTTAGTTAGTAACTACAATTTGAACTCATAAAAAAAAAGAATAAGCGAAGAGAAAAAACAATGTCTTAAAGTACAAATTTAGTATCGAATGCTTGTTTAACAATAGATAAATGTTTGGTCATTTAAATCGCTTGCAAAAATTGAGAATCGAGACATTCTTCAAGCGTGATGACAATATCCATATTATAATTAACGTGGATGTTTAAACGTGATTACAAAAAATAATTATAATTATAATTAACGTGAGTGACGTATCCCTTAACTTTACGAGCGGGTGAAGAAACTCAAAAAGAATGTGACTCAAAAAGGATGCAGCAAATGAATAAAAACAATTTGTATATAAATATTTCATAAGTTAGCTAGTGTATAAATAGTGACATGACAGAGTGGTTGATAACAAATTGTATTTATTTCCCTTTCCTTGCTTCATTTTTTCATCCTACTAAGATATTTTCCCTTACAGCACTTAATATAAAATAAAACCCGTAAAGTAAATAAAATCCAGATGGTAATGTTAAAAAGAAAGATCACCGCAGGACTTGAATGTAGAACAATGGGAAGGGTATTGATAAAATAATAGACAATTATGTTCTGAAGTTATAAGTACGTGTTTTTGTAACATTACGTATAGTACGCAATTTTGTATAAATTATATTTGTACGTATTTTGTATAAATTATAGCTTACGTAATTTTGTATAATAAAAAGAAAGATCTCCACAGGAGTTGAATGTAGAAAAATGGGAAGGGTATTGATAAAAGAATAGACAATTGTGTTCTGAAATGATAAGTACGTGTTTTTGTAATGAATGGAACTATGAGTGAGTGTTTTTTTTTTATTTTGTTTTTTTTTTTTTTCTTATATATTTTTAATTTTGTTTTATTTTATATGATGAGACTATCTATTGGTCAACATATCTTCGCTTTTGATCCTCCCTAAGTCAAGGAGCCAGTCGTTGATCAATTTGCGCAAAACATTTGCACTTTCAGTTTTCCAATCATTAGGAAATGATATTGAATAATTTACGTCCTAAGTACGAAAATTGCCGTTGGCCGAGGGACGTCGTGATTTTTATTGGGACTATTGGATTGTTCCTTGAAAGTCGAGTGTCGTGAAGGTGGTCAATGGACGGGAAGTGTTGACGTTGTTTTTGAGCATGTAATATAATCTTTCTAATATACAATTGTCTAACATCAAGTACTTTTAATTCCGTGAATAATGCATCACTGGGGTACCTAAATGGTTTTTTAAGGATGACTCTTAGTATTGATTTCTGAGCTTTAGCCAGGGAGTCTAATATTGTTTTGGCACATCCACCCCATCCTAGGGATGTATATTCGAGTAAAGAATTACACATGGCATAGTATATTGATTTCATATCTTTAACAGAGAGAATATTTCTGATGGTTATAAAAAGGTGTGTAAGTTTTCTGACTTTTGAGGCCGTTGCGTTGATGTGTTCATCCCATCTCAGATATTTATCTATGGTGATCCCTAGATATTTTAAACTATCCACGCATTCAAGGTTATTGCAAGTACAAGTGTTCGGTTCATTGCAAATGTGAATAGTAATATTTAGTATTACCTTAGGTTGACCCGCTTGTGTTGCACTAAAACGTATAAATTTTGTCTTGTCCGTATTAAGAGTAAGAAGATTGTAGTCTAGCCAATGTTTGACATTGTTTATTCCAATTTCTGCTTTTCTATGCGCTTCATGCCAGTTTTTGCCCTCAAATATTAAGACCGTATCGTCAGCAAAAGTGATGATATGATCGGCAAGGTTTCTGTTGCAAAGATCATTAATATAGATATTAAACAATATCGGTCCTGAAGTACTTCCTTGTGGTACACCAAATTCGATATTGGCTGGACCGCTTAGAGTACCACTAATAATAACTCTTTGGCTCCGATTTTCTAGATAGCTTCCTAACCATATAAGTAACTGCCCCTGTATTCCGATTAGCTGTAATTTTTTCAAAAGGATTTTGTGCGAGATGGTATCAAAAGCTTTAGCCAGATCCAGGAAGATCGCGATGCTTTTGATTCCTCGATCGATGTTATTAGAAATTACTTTAATCAGATTGCCAATGGCATTTTCAGTACCTAAACCCGGCCGGAAGCCATATTGTCTCTCAAAAAGGATGTTATTATCTTCAAGATAAAAGCTAAGACGATTTTTGACAATTTTCTCTATAATTTTTGAGACTGAATTGACCAAAGATATCGGCCGGTAATTTTGAATCGCAGATTTATCTCCGTTTTTGTGCAGTAATACAACAACTGAATGTTTTAGATGGTTAGGGAATATTCCTGATTTGAGACTTAGATTGGAAATGAACGCTATCGGAGATGCTATGAATGACTTAGTTACTTTAAGCAGATTAGTCGAGACTTTGTCTGGTCCACAAGCGTTAGATGGCTTTAGGTCGTCAGTTATTTCCAAGACTTCATTCGTCGATGTTTGTATATTGTTTATTTTATGGACGAGGTTAGAGGTGACCAACTTGGCAGGTTCGATTTCTGTTTTATTGCATTTATCGATAATTTTTTTGGAAAGTGTGGTTCCCACCGATGTGAGGTATTTATTAGCAAAATTCGCCATATTTTTAGGATTAGAAGAGTTTACGTTACCGATATCTAACGATTAAATTTCGGAAGACCTGTTTATTTTTGTTTTACTAATATTACGAAATGCTTCCCACACACGTTTTGGAGAATAAGAATTTTCGTAAATGAACGTTTTAAAATAATTTTCCTTTGTATATTTAATAATCTTTTTGCATAAGTTCCTATATTTCTTGTAGTGAGTTTGTACTAAAATATTATCTGAAAATTTTTTGGCCTTTTTGTGGAGTTGGTTTCTTTTGTAAATCGATTTTACAAGGCCAGGAGAGATCCAGGGCGTAAGTTTAAACTGGCTGTTCGATATGTGTTTGTTACTTGTATGTTTAGATATATATGTATGTAGAATACAAATGAATTCTTTCATCGCAATGTCAGTGTCAATTTGATCAAATACTTTTTGCCAGTTTTCTAAATGCAAGTCCTCAATTAAATTATTAAAGTTTAATCGAGGGACGTACTTGATTTTAGCAGGGGGGGGCGGTTTATCTTTAAAACACAGGGCTGTCGTATAGTGGTCACAAATTGACGTGTGGATAACGAATGAGTCAGTGAGGTTAATATTTTTTACGTTGCTGTGATCCAAACAGGATTTGTACGTGCCCTGTTCTCGAGTTGGTGTATTGATTGTCAATATGAATCCGTTTTCTGTGAGCAGGCATATGTAGTCGTTGAATTGGTTGTGAAATGGAGATAAGGTGTTAATATTAAGGTCACCTATAATGATTTGACGTTCAAATTTATTGGAATTGCTAATAACAGTTTGGATTGAATTCAAAAAAGAATCTATACTCTGGAAAGAAGGTGATCTATAAATAGCAAAGATACATAAATTATTATTCAGAACAATTCTAAGGCAGTTACCTTGTGATAATATAATTTCTTCGACTTGTGCTTGTATACCGTCTTTTATGTAGACAACAATCCCGCTAGATTTATTTATATTTTTAATTGAGTGATATTCCGTGTAAGTTTGTATTATTTTAGAGGTATAGTTTTTATTGATCCAACACTCTGATAAAATTAAAACATCAAAGTATGATTGAATTGATCTAGAAATAACAGAAAATCATCAAGGTTTGACATACTTCTGATATTCTGATGGATAATCTTTAAATTATAAGACTTCCAACTGAAATTATTTAATTTGTTGAGATCGTCAATCACATACGTGTTGCACGTTACATCTGTGTCATTGTAAATATCAGGAGGTAATTGAATCATGATTATTCAGGTGAGATGTGATGTAATGGAAATTTCACTACTAAACGATTTTGATCCATTTTTTGTGAGTAGGTATATTTGGTTCGAATGACTGAATGTGGATAATCACAGGATATAATAATGGCAATAATAATAAAAGAACTTTCATCTTGTAGTCGTTGTCTGAAGTAGTAATAAGTAGAAATGTAGCAATAATAATAATAGAACCTTCATCTTGCAATCTTTGTCGGCAGTAGTAATAAGTAGAAGAAGTATTAGTAGTAATAATAATAATAGAACCTTCATCTTGTAATCGTTGTCGGCAGGAACCTTCATCTTGTAAAAGTTGTCGGCAGTAGTAATAAGTAGTAGTAGTATTAATAATAATAATAGAACCTTCATCTTGCAATCATTGTCGACAGTAGTAATAGGTAGTAGTAGTAGTAAAATTAATAAAAGAACCTTCATCTTGTAATCATTGTCGGCAGTAGTAATAAGTAGTAGTAGTACCAATAATAATAATAGAACCTTCATCTTGTAATCGTTGTCGGCAGTAGGTATATTGTGTTTGAGATAATCATAGGGAAGCCAGCTTGTTTTCATCGGATATAAGAATTGCGCCTGAACCTGTCTCTCTCCGCAGGTATATACGTTCTTGTTGGATCCATGCAAATTGATATTGTCTCGCTCTTGCAAATTGGCGAGTTTTATACCAAATCTGTTTCGCCCGAAATGTTAACTGCTCAGATACATAGATCGGCAACCGGGGGCCGGCGAGACCAATATTTAACGTGTTAAGTTTATCTTCGGTATTGGGTTTGTTCTTGTTGAAAGATTTCACATCAGCTAGCATTTGATTTCTAGCCATGTTCGATTTTAGTTTAAGAACAATTGTCCTGGGTTGCTTCTGATTATTGTTTTTTTTTTGAAGACGATAAACAGCATCGATATCTTTAGTTTCTAAGGGAGATCCTGTTGTTTTGAAGATGTTGAAGACCACATCTTTTAGTGTTTCGTCCTGATGTCGGGGATGTCTCTTATTTCTACATTACAAGACTTTAAGGCCCACTCTTGGGAATCAAGACTATTCTCCAGTATTACGATTTTAACTTCCAGTGCAGTATTCTTCGCCGTAAGCTCATCATTACGGTGCTCGACGTCGCGGACTCTGGCCATAAAGTCTTCAGAATATGTATTCTCAGTACATGAAACGTCAAACGCATTTCGAAAACGTCTACAATAATAAACCTAAAAGTGCGATAAAAAGTGAAGTGGGCCATTACAACCAGTGCAGTCCTGCGCAGTTTTTAGCGCGCTATCGACAGGTGTTTATGCCTCTAATTTTTTCCACCCGGAAGTACCAAAATATGTGTTTAAACAAGCTACAAAAACAAAACGGTTTCTATTTAGTGCGACAATAAAGACAACAAGTAACTCGACGCGCTGTATGCATGAACCATCACACAAACAAATACGAGTGTTCTTACCGGGACTCCAACTAGCGCCGGTGGCTCTGTGGACTAATGCGTCGGAATTACTTTTTGCCCGATTTAAGTTCGAATTGCCGCACTCAGTTCGAATCCCACACCGGCGAAAAATTTTATTTTTAAATTTTTTATTCTTAATGAATTTATTCTTTGTTTTTAATAAGCCATGTAAATTCCAAAGCCAAAAATGACGGTAGTAAGCTGTATAAACGAACTAAAGAGTGGGGTTTCGAAAATTCAGACAGTCAAGGACCAAAAAACAAAAAATACTATTGAACTCATAATAACGAGGTTGGAAGATGCAATTAACAAAGAGAGTCTCTCATTACAGGAAAAAATTATCGAATTACAAGAAAATATAATTATGAGTGATAGAAAATATATCAGTAACTTAGAAAAATTCCAAAATCTCAAAAACAAAGCAACTACGAAAAGTTACGCTAGCATCGCCAGTGGAAAATACGCGACACCTAAAATTCCAGTATTCCCCGTTATAATAAAAACTAAAAATGAAAACGAAGACATAAAAGAAACCATCATAAAGAACGTCAAAATATCTAAACTGGGAATCGGAGTAAGCAGCATCAGGAAGACATCAAAAAATGAAATAATAAAAAATCTACAAAAAGCGGATGATATGGCCAACATCAAAAATGAAATTACAAACTTAAAACTTGAAGGAATACACGTTGAAAACATTGATAAAAAAAGACCGTGCATGATCTTTAAAGGAATAGACGAAAAATATACACAAGAAGAATTTATATCAGATTTGATTCTGCAAAATGAAGACATAAAAATTATTTACGAAATGGACCCAAACCAGATAAAATATAAAGGAACCATACAAATTAAAAAATTTAAACAAAAAAATATAATTCTCGAAACCAGTGGAGATCTCAGAAATCTTCTAATTTAAAAAAAAAGCGTAAACCTTGGATTTTACCAAATTAAAGTAGAGGATTGCAACCCCCTAATGCAGTGTTACCATTGCCAAAAATATGGTCACACAGCAATGCGTTGCCTCCAACCACCGAACAAACCAATATGCCTTCATTGTGCGGGTGAACACAACTTAAAAAACTGCAACAATAAGAACGAAATACCAAAATGCATTAATTGCACAGAACTTAATTTAAAATTTAATACTACGACTCCAACAGACCACAAATCAAATAGTGAAAAATGCAAACACAGATTGAAAATGCTTAACATTGCTCAAGAAAAAATTAATTATAATTCAAAATGACCGAATACATAGTAAAACAAATTGACGAAAATTACAAAATAAACCAAGAAATATGTCAAAATATTAAAGAAGTTAATAAGTGGTGCGTTACAAACAGTTCCCCCTTTTTATTACTACACATGAACATTCGAAGCATCGCAAAAAACCTTGATGAATTTTTGATAAATATAAACGATCTGTTTTTATCGCCCGCCTGCATAGTGTTAACAGAAACGCACTGTAATAACGATCAACACATTAATGCACTACCCAACTACAAAGGCATCGCAACAACAACACCAATTAATAAAAATAGTGGTATAATTATATTTGTTCATGATGAGTGTGAAATTATTAATATTGAAGAAATTTATATACAACATGTAAATTGTCTAAAAATAGATATAAAATTAAAAAACAAATTATAAAGAATTATAACAGTGTACAGAACACACAAATCAAACATAACTTACTTCATCAATGAACTATATGAATATCTAAGCAAATTATCGAAAATTCTTACTTTTGTATGTGGTGATTTCAATATAAACATTTCTGCTAACCATTACTCAATAGAAAAAATAATTTCATTAACATGATGACGCATCTCAACTTTAAATCTTGTATTAATAGTAACACTCGAGAAATTAAAAACCAAACTCCATCATGTATAGACCATATCTGGTGTAATATACATTTAAATGAAATAAAAAATATTAAATCTACTGTTTGGAAAACCAATATAACTGACCATTACGCGTGTCTTATATTACATGAGACAAATAAAAAACTAAACACAATACCCAAATTAAATCTTCCATATTCCCAAATAGATTATGAATTATTAAAAAAATCATTAATAAATGAAAAATGGGAATAAGTTTTAAAAAATAAATGCACCAACCAAAGTGCCTTACTGTTTGAAAAAACTTTAACTAAACACGTTTTAGAAGCAACAAAAACAACACAGATCGTCCCCAATTCAAAAACAAAGAAAATTAAACCATGGATTACTCTAGGATTAATAAAAGCCATTCGAAAAAAAATAAACTATATAAAATAACACAAAGGCCACTAGTTAACAATAAAATTGTACTATATTATAAAAAGTATAAAAATATATTAACTACTCTAATTAGAAAAACGAAAAACGACTATTACTCAAAAATTATAACAGAAGCTAAAGACAATAATAAAAAAATATGGTCATCAATAAATGAAATAATAAATAAAAATAAAACATATAAGCACATATCTGAAATATCAGATGGGAAATTAATATATAATGTACAAAATGACACAAAAAAATGTTGTAATATTTTAAATAACCATTTTAATAACGTTGGAAAAAACCTAGCAAAATCCATAAATTCGACCAATATATCAAATCCACAACACAGAACACAATGTCAAATAAATAAATTTGAGCCAGTCACAGAAGCCGACATTGACAGAACTGTTCGGCCCCCGGCTTTGATAACATAGATGCTAAGACAATAAAAGCGATGAAAACATACTTAATTCTCCCAATAACACATATAATAAACCTTAGTCTAGCAAATGGCGAATTTCCCAATAATTACAAAAGAGCAATTATAACTCCCATTTATAAAACAGACTGTCCTAAAGACCCACAAAATTACCGCCCGATTTCCCTTCTATCAAATATATCAAAAATATATGAGAAAATTGTAAAAAAACAAATTTGGACATTCTTAGATGAAAATAAAATAATTAATGATAATCAATTCGGCTTCAAAAAAAATACAAGTACTCACGACGCGATAGCAAAAATAACCAACTATTTATATACGGCCCTAGATTCCGATAAAAAATGTATCGGAATATTTATAGACTTGAAAAAAGCTTTCGACAGCATATCACATAAAAAATTAATAAATAAATTAAAATCTATAGGAATTAATGGGAAAGTTTTAGCATGGATAGCTAGTTATTTACATGAAAGACCACAACAAGTAAAATTACTAAATCAAGTCAGCGATTCAAAATATAGCGATTTTTCATTACCCCAAGGTACAGTTTTGGGACCATTGTTATTTATTATATATGTCAATGATTTTTTTTTTTTTTTTTTTTTTTTTTTTTATTAGAAGAAAAAAGTTATAAAATATTACAGGAAATCAAAATAAAATAAGATATTACAAAAAAGAAAAGTCCCAATAAACTACTTTTAAGTAGTTTGTCAATGGGTGCTTTTACTTTGAAGTTTTTTTTATTTTTATAAAACTTATAATGCAGTTAGACATTTTTTGTGTTACGAGTACTACAAGAATGTTAATACAAACTTTTTCTTTCGGCGAGCCAATTTTTCAATATAATATTTGTTCTTACATTATTTGTACATTTTTTAATTTTAGCAGGTAACATATTTAAGCATGTAGGTATCATGTAGTCCAGCGTTCTTTGTCCATATTTGTTTAAGTGCTTAGGTACGATTAGTCCTTCATTTAACGTAAATCGAGTATTGTAAGTGTGGTCCAGTCTATTTATGTATATAGGGCTATTCATATGCTGAAAAATAATTTTATGCCACAGAATTGCTCTTACTGAGAGAATTTTAAGATTCTGGTAAAAGTACGGAACATTGTGTCTTTGCTCGTATAAACTTTTATGAGCTAATAATTTAACTAATGAATTTTGGACAGATTGAACATGATTAACATTTGTCTTACAGGAAAGTCCCCAAGCTGTAATTCCGTACCTTATAATAGACTCAGCTAATGATAAATAAATTATTCGAAGTGTGCATATTGGAACATAGAATTTAAGTTTATATAATCTACTAACAATAGATCTCAGACGTTCACAGACTTTATTTATTTGTAAATCCCATTTGAAAAAGCAGTCAATAATTACACCTAAATAAACATATTCTTTAACCACTTCAATATTTTCGCATGTACACAATGCTGGGATACCAACATGTAAGCAATCTGAACCGTGTGTTTTTATTTCTGGTGTAATAATATTTGTCTTGGCATTGGGTGATCTAATATGTATCAATTTGGTTTTTTTTGCATTTATGATTAAACCAGAGTCATGAGACCATTTCAAAAGCTCAATGTAATCCTTTTGTAAGAGTTCAATACATAATTTTAAATCACTGCGAGAAATCACTAGTGCAGTATCATCCGCATATACAAAGTGTTTTACATGTTTAAAGATGTACTTAATAAAAGATACATAAATGATATATAAAATTGGACCTAATATGGAAACTTGAGGAACGCCAGCTAAAATTTTTCTTTTTTTACTTAAAGTGTTCAATAGCTTTATTTTCATGCATCGGTTGTTCAAGTAATTTTCAAATAGTTTTAGGAGCTTTCCTCTTATTCCTATGATTTCTAGTATCTGCAATAATTTTCTATGATTAATAGTGTCAAATGCTTTAGAATAATCTATAAATAAAACTAATACATGATTTTTACTATTTAGTTCATTATTTATGAAACTGGCAAATTTTTGAAGTAGCATTTCGGTACCCTTTTTTTTCTGGAATCCATATTGATTTGTATCAATAATAGAAAAATCTTCTAAATATTTTATTAATTTCAACTGAATGTATTTTTCAAGAATTTTTTCGAGTGATGGCAAAATACTAATCGGTCTATAATTACCCAATAGAGTGTGATCACCTCCTTTATAAATGGGTCTGATAATACTACATTTTAAGTCATCTGGAATTTTTGCTTCAAATAAAATTCTATTTACAAAATGGGCTATGATTGGAGCTAAAATTATTATATGTTTTTTAATATCACTCATTCTGATATTATCAATTCCAGGAGAAGAGCTTTTAAGTTGCCGCACAATGCTTTCTATATCAGAAATTTTGGCCCTTGGTAGGTACATGCTTTGAGGCATCTTCTCTGGTTCAAAAGCATTTGTCCTGTAATTACATTTATGTAACATATTGCAAACACTGTCAGAGAAATAATCAACAAAATCATTAGTTACATTTTCTTTGGTCCGATCTTTCATCAAATATTTGGAGGCAACTTGGTCACAATTATTTTTACATTTCTTACCTAAAATTTGATTACACTCGTCCCATGTCTTTTTTGAATCTTGAAATAGATTTTTGAATTTGTCATTATAGTATGAGGTTTTTAATTTAAGTAACAATTTATTTAAAACATTTCGATAGCACTTATATTCTTTTTCATAGTATTTATTTGTTGGGGCATTTTTCCAACGCTTATATAAATAATCCCTTTTTTTAATTTTATATAGTGCATCACTAGATATCCAATCATTTATGGCATAAGGTCGGCTTTTAGGTTTTTTGCTTATTATAATTGTGCTGTTTTTATACAAGTCGTCAAAATAATTTTTAATTTTTAAATAAATAACCGAACATTCGGTTTCCTTTAGAAGCGACTTCCAGTCATAATTACAAATACGTTTATCAATCTGTTTTTGCGAAAGAATTTTGACGTTATTAGAATCGCTAGAATTGAAATTATCTACCGACTTATAGAGTATGCTTACAGCTGTTGTATTATGATCGGCAATATTATAATCACATACGCACGCGGAGATTGTACTGGTTAATCCAGTAGGTAACTTTCCGCTAACTCGCACAAAAAAGTGATCTAAGCAAGAACTAACAATTTTCCCTTGAACTATTACTTCTCGTGTAACATAATTTATACATTTTTTTAAATAGTTATTAGTAAGAATATTTTCATATTTTATAATGATAGCATCATTTTTATGTAATAAATTTAAATTTACATCACCGAAAAATATTACACTTTCATTTGATTTAATATTGTTTTCAAACACATTGGATATTTCTGACAAAAATGCTTGCTTATTTAAATTCGGGGGTCGGTATATTGCCAAGACATTTAGAGTACTGTTATTTGGAAGTGTCAATATTCCAAAAACGTTCTCAAAATATTTACTGTCCAGAAATATTTGCGAAAAGGAGAGGTTATTCTTTACATATAACAAAATGCCTCCACCGGATTTATGGTTTCTGCAATAGTGGTACGAATTGAAACCGGGAATATCATAAAGATTAACAAGTTCCGAACGAATTGCAGTTTCGCAAAGCATGAGTACGTCAATGTGATTTAAGCAGTCTTTAAAATAAACATGAAATAGGTCCCAATACCTACCTATAGATCTAATGTTTAGTTCCACAAAATTGAGTTTACTCGTTTCACGTTTCATTGTGTCTTGCTTACGAAGCCATTCGCACAGGTTATTTATCTTACAAAAAATTATGTCATTATCATCATCTATGAAACTAAAAGACATAATGTGTGTAACTAAAATACTTAATAACTAAAATATAAGTATGCAATTTTATTCCTGGCATTGGCATTTCATACTGATTTACGCAATTATTATAACTAATTGTTAAAATTGAAATTGACATTGAATGCATATTTAAATAAATTCGCAGCAATAATAATATCACGAATAATAATGAATAATAATAATTCATGCCCAAAAATAGTCCATCAAGGTTGACTTCAATTTGTTTTGGTGACAGTATTGAATAAATTGTCATTGTATTTCTAGTGATAATGTTATAGAGAAGAAACATAGTATAAAGTATATCAATTTTGTTGATATATTCAATATTTCTAAATATGGAGACATTGTCTCCTACGCTGACGACACAGTCCTACTACTAAAAGCAAACACCTGGTCTGAATTAAACAAAATGGCAAATACAGATATCAATGCACTAAAATTATGGTTTGATAAAAACCTGTTGACTTTAAATTCTAAATTAACCTATTATTTGCCATTTTTCATTAAAAAACAAGAAACACCTAAAGAAATAAACTTAATAATCCACTCTGTGACAAATACAGAAAACCACAAATGTAATATATCATTTTTATTTTTATTTTTATTTTAACTTTATGAGTAAAACCTCAAATTGTAATATTTAATTAAATGAAGACAATATAAGCGAAACTCAATCGAAAATCTGAAAACAGAAAAATCAGAAAAAGATATTGACACATCTGGGACTCGAATTATGATACAGTTAAAAGTGACCGAATTGGATATCGACACGGTGGCGCAGTGGTTAGCGCGTTCGCCCGGTAAGCGAGAGGTCCTGGGTTCGAGTCCCAGATGTGTCAATATCTTTTTCTGATTTTTCTGTTTTCAGATTTTCGATTGAGTTTCGCTTATATTGTCTTCATTTAATTAAAGTAATATATCATGTTCAAAAATAGAAAGCAAAACTGATATTAAGTACCTGGGCATAACAATAGACCAGCGTTTAAAATGGTCTCCACACATAAATATTCTGAACAACAGAATAAGGAAACTAACATATATATTTAGGTGTTTAAGAGATATTTTAAACGAAAAATTACTTAGAACCACATACTTCGCTTTCTGTCAATCAATTATACAATACGGCATTATAGGATGGGGCGGTACATATACAAATCAAACACAAACAATTTACATATCACAAAAACTAATAATAAAAACAATTTTAAAAAAACCCTACTCATATTCGTCAGAACTTTTATTCAAACAATTTAAAGTCAGAAAATTAAGTGCATTATACTTTTATCATGCAACATTACAAATTTATAAAGATAATATTAAAAATCAAGTTGCACCATTTAAAAATAATAGAAGTCTTAGACAAACATCAATACTTCCCACTCCAAAATGTAAAAAAAAATTGGACAATTGAGTCATAAATATCTCGGAGCAAAATTTTTTAATTCATTACCAGAAAAAATTAGAAACATGAATACCAATATAAAAATTTTTAAAACTCACCTTAAAAGTTATACTGAAAACTTCGTTTAAATGGTAATTTAAATGTGATATAAATAAACTGAATGATATAAAAAAAGCAATACAATAACACCCCCCCATACACACAAGCCTTGTTTAATTATGGGGGTACATCAAATATATCTACTATGTAATTAATTACTGTACAAAATTTATTTGTAATTTATGTACCTTCTATTACTAATAAAAAAAATAAAAAAAATGAAAAAAATATTGTGCGTTCATGAATTGTATGCTTTCCAGTATCTTGTTGTTTTGGTCCATGATGTCGTTCTGTTTTTTATCCAGGCTGTTCGTTTTGGACATGACTAAATTCTGAATATCTTCGAGATTAGCGGGGGACGAAGGTGATGATGGAGCTGCTTGATCCTTAATGGCCGTTATTTTTTTGGGCGGTTCCAAAGATGTGTTATCGCCGACGGCGGTCGACCGTGTGTCCCTTTTACACTGCTTACACTTCTGTTGTTCTCGGCGTTCTTGAGTGAGTCGACGGAAAGTACTTTCCGTTATTCCTCCACAGGCTAGATGGTAGGTGCCTTTACACACCGAACACACAAATATCGACTCGTCTGATAGAATAACTTCAGGGCATACGCGGCAGTGCATTGTAAATGATTTATAATGACTACCGACACGACGTTATTATAATAGAATAGTATTTATTCTGAATTAAAATAAGTGCGACAGTAAAACACCTAGATATTATTCGAATATGTTAGACTATGATGCCACAGACAGGAAGCACTATTATTTTCTTGCTGAATATTTCGATTTAACGTTTAAAATAAACTTTAAGACGGAGTAAAATTGATATGAACTTGTCACAATGATCTAACGTGAGTAACTGTTATCTTTTTATATCCATGTCTACTTCGGTACATATCTTTTTCACTAAATAAAAATTGTTATTTACTCACCTCGGAACAGACTTTGTCTAGTGAGGTGGGTAAAAGAAATCTACGTACATAATGAAAATAAAATAAACGCCCGGGTAACCGGCACTGAAACTGAAAATTACTGAATTGTTAATGATTTTGAAACCGTTCACGCTGACATCTTAGCTTTAGATGAGGCAAACAAGGACATTTAAAATCAAGTTCGCGAAGATTTTGTTGATGTTTATTTCAAAATCGTCGTAATTCACAAGGAATTAATGAATCAACCTTTCGAATCGGAGCCCGCGAACATTATCGTACCAAACAAAAACTTTTTCCCCAGGTTCGCCCGAAGTCTCTTCGCGCATCATCCTTTCACTCAATCGTAAACATACAGTAAAGCTCAATTTACGTGAACCGTACTTAGCTTTCATGACTGACTACTTGCACAGTGGTCACATGACACGTGTTCCTGGGAAAGATTTACTAAAGGAAAGGCATCACATACTTCGTCATTGCATTCTTCGTCCAGACACCGTTACCACTAAGTTGCTAATGGTCTTCGATGCCTTGGTGACGGAGGTGAATTAATCATTGTCAAATGATGCCTTCTTTATCGTTCCCAAGTTTCTAAATAAACATTGCTGAACTTCTGCAAAACTTTCGTTCACCATCTGTGGTGTTCATTGCTGAGGTACGTTAAATGTATCGACAAATATTCCTTCAAGAGCCAAATCGCGCGTTCCAAAGAATATTTTGGCGTTATCAATTATCGGAATCTACCCCGGATTACCCATTACACCCTGTGACTTCTGATATATCTGCCTTTATTCTATCCTATCGTATAGTCAGACCGTTGACAGAAAAGGAGGGTTACAAATTACAAATTATCACTCACACGCCAAGCTTTTACTTCGGATACGAATATCGACTACCGTCATCAGCTGTTCCAGCCTGGAACAAGCTCGACAAACTCAACTTGAAATGCAGAAGTGTGCTTGTAACAAACCAAAATGGACTACTGTCTCACTGATTTAATCTTCAAGAATGTTGATCATTCTCCTACTTTCCGGGCATTGGGATGGAAGTGGAGGCCACCAGACACTTCACCTGATGACATTTGTCGCAGGAATCGTTACACCGACTAATAGGCCACTTGCATCACATTTAAAAAAAATCCGGTTTAGGCAAATATTCTAAGACATTCTGTATTATTATTATATTTTTCATCGTATTTTTGTAACCTTGGCGGTTTTTTGAAAATTTCAATCCGAAAAATCAGATCATTTTTTATAAACCGGAAAGACGGGACATAATTTTATAGTTGAGAAAAAACGATAATTACATAGCCGAAAATCATTTAAAAAAAGAACTTTTTCCAGAAGAAAGGGCACAGGAGAATAACGGGGACCGTATACCAAAAATATTACATCTCGTAAATATTTTTTTCCTCAATCCATCTTATTGTTCAAAAATCATTGTAATGTACAACGTCTATATTACTAAATCCAATGTAATATACTTGTACTTGTAAATTATAATAATAATAAGAATATTATAAAATTTGATTTTGTTAAAATTAGCACCACAACCATTATACTTCTAAAACACGTACGGACAACATTAAATGTACGGGGTTCTCTTCATTACATCTGTCAAAAAGTCAAACCAAATGATATGTTCGCAGAGAACAAACAATAAATCTAGTGAACGTTAAATGTCAAATTCAAAAATTCGCCTGAAATCAAAGTGATAATAATAATAATGAAGAAGGAACGTTCGTTCTGAAACCGGTCGGATTTACTCAAATGTAAAAGTGGTTCAAACAAAGTTAAATTGTTTCATTTATCAATAATAACAATCTTTATTCCAGGATGTGGGGAGGATAGTGCAATCCCACACGTCCCATATAGTTATACATACCGTTCGCCTTGCCCGATCGTTCGCCTCGCCCAATCACACTTTTCATAACGCTCTCGTCACGCATTCACCAGCTTACTCCCCAAGTCAAGCATGCATAAAGGCTCGACCGTTCGCCTCGCCCGATCACACTTTACGTAACGCTCTCGTCGCGCATTCACCAGCTTACTCCTCAAGTCAAGCGTGCGTAAAGAAGTTTTACGTCAATAATGATCATCACAAAAGATAATAGAAAATATTTTTTGCAATAATTAACCCCTGAGGCTAATTTGATCGCTTTTCGGAACAAATAATATAGATCTCATAGAAATCGTTACCCTCGCTACCATAGTGAGAAATAATATATAAACGGTGTTAGAAACTAAAAATACCCTGCTTTATATTCAAATCTAAAAGTTAACCACAGAAGAAGAAAAATGTTCAACTTTATGAAACCAAAGGCGCCTCACAATTTGGGAGGCGGTAATGGGTACCACCGCCCCGGGAACCTTTATTGGATAACCAACACCTCTGCCATAGGTCACCCCAAGTGGTTCGCTACGTTTGGTGATTTAGCAGGTGTGCTCGGGTTCATGGGGTGAGGTTTGTCTAGATCTTGGAAGCGGATGACCAGGACACACTGAACCCAGATTCCTACCACTCCTTAAACCCCTTTCCTTCCCAGAACTCTCCTTCCTTTCGTTAAAAAAACCCTCCACCCAGCATCCTCAAAGATGACATAGGCCCTGAGGGAAATTATTTTCCTCAGGGCCTCCTGTGTGGAGCTCATGTAAAAAAAAAATAAAGATTCGGATCGCAATTTGAAAAAAAATTGTGAAATTTTGGCAAATTTTTGTTCATTATTTTTACATGGACAATAACGTTTATAATACATTTGTGTAATAAATTTTATTTTATTTTAATTTTTTTCATTAACAGTAATTCAATTATCAGAAAATTCAGTAAAAAACGTAGGGTGAGCCATTTTTAAAACTTTTTTATGTTTGAGTGCAAATTTTTTGTAATTAAAAAATTATATGCTTATTTCGTTTTATAAAATTTGAAAGTGTATTTTATCACCTTTTGAAAACAGTTTTTAGTTTTCGGATATGTTACACATACATTTATTTGGATTTTAATGCAAAATGGAAATACTTTGGCCCACTGACAAAATAAGGTTGAGGCCTGAGGGGTTAACAAGTTATCACTTAAAAAATAAATGAACATGTGCATCAAACAGTATTAATAGCCTACGATCTGTGTGTGGTTGAATTCCAGAACCCGACTTCCATTGCATGTCCGACGTCACGACTTATACGCCGCTCTACAAATAACATCTGTGTTCGTGAAATTTCTAGCAAAGCTACCATTGTAATTCGGGTTTTAGTTCAAGAATCTACCAAAAGATGTCGCTACTTCCGTAAGCAGCTCGTGTATGTACACTAGTGGACTTAAGTATGGACACTTTTCGAGATGTCTTGTATCTTGTCGTTTGCCTTATAATAAAACAACTTATTTTGTTACGTAACCCTTCTAAGTTTTTTTTTCGTGTTCCTTGTGCTATAGTTGATTAATAGACGATGATAGTGACGATGAATTTCTCATCCAATATGTCTTGCACCGAAAACCAAAAACTTTTCGACCCCGCGTCAATAATATGGTCATTTGGGACGATCCCGAATTTTTGGCGCGTTATCGGATGTCGAAAAATCTCGTAAATTTTGTTACGCTTCAAATACAAGGAGATATTTCAACTACTGGAAGGTAAATAATATTTTTTTTCCGTGTAATATCGCATAAGTATGTTATAATAGGTCGTCATTTACTTCTAAATACTCACAAACATATTTTTATGGGAACAAAGCTGTCAGCGCCATTGACAAAGTACTGATGACATTGCGGTTTTTATCTACTGGAAGTTTCCACATCAGCAATGGTGACTTATGCGGGCTCCACAATTCTACTGTCTCCAGAGTTGTGTGGCGGGTTATTAAAGCAATTGCTCGACTAAGACCGCAGTACATAACGATGCCAGCAGGCGAGGCGGAGATGTCTGAGGTTGCGTGTTCCTTCTATAACATTGCCAAATTTCCCGGCGTGGTAGGAGCTATAGATGGAACCTTGATGGAACACACATTCCTATCCAATCTCCAGGAGGGGAAGATGCTGAGGTGTGCCGCAACAGGAAATCTGTATTTTCTTATAACGTGCAGGCTGTTGTGGACGCCAAACTAAAATTTATGGATATAGTTGCACGCTGGCCTGGCTCTGCCCATGATAACACTATTTTCAACAACAGCTATCAAAGGGCGATTGATAGCCAAGGAATTTAGCGATTACCACATTTTAGGTGACAAGGGCTACGCAAATTGCGAGTACCTTTTGACACCACTTCGCCTTCCAACGACCCCTGCGGAAACTCTTTATAATGAGAGCCATATAAGGACCAGAAACACAGTAGAGAGAGCGTTCGGGGTTTGGAAAATGCGTTTTCCAGCTTTGTCGCTAAAGCTCCGGATTAAAAAAGACAGAGTGCAGGACACAATTGTCGCAGCTGCCGTTTTGCACAACTCTTGAATTCTGCATAAAGAGGTGGAGCCACCAGAAAATGGACCAAATCCGGAAGAACACCCTGACGAAGAAACGTTGGGCGGGCCCCTACTTGGTGGCGGTGGGAGAGGTGAAAAAAGGAACAGACCAATTAATTGTTTTTTTGCCAACCTTTAGCCCCATTTTTTTAATCTACTTATTACCTTTGTAACTTTATTTACCTATCACCTTTGTAACCTCACAAGAAATTAAAAGAATTTTATTTTTGTTGTACATTTTGTTATTTATTCCAAAAATACAGTCCACACCCAGCACAAATATCACAATTATTAAATGCTGACTATAGAACTAAAAGCAAATTACATAGTCAGGCAATTAAAATACCCACACATTAGATAGCAACGTTAAAGCGCACAGAGCTGATGTAATAATGTAATAAACCATTATCAGTAAAACATAAAAATATAGACTTTATATATTACGTCTACATAATATTGTGTACATTTGAGTACATCTATCCAAGATTATTATAAACTATAGCAGTAAAACATAAAAATATAGATGCTACGAGTATTGCAGTATTGCGACTACATAATATTGTGTTGATTTGAGTACATCTATCCAAGATTATTATAAACTACAGCAGTAAAACATAAAAATATAGATGCTACGAGTATTGTAGTATTGCGACTACATAATATTGTGTTCATTTGAGTACATCTATCCAAAATTATTATGAACTATAGAAGTAAAATATAGATGCTACGTGTATTTTATTATTGCATAATATTGTGTGCATTTGAGTACATTTTTCCAATTATTATTTTATTATATATTGAATGAAGCAGATACTTTATGATGTGACATTAAAATTTAAAGTAGAACAATAACTTATAATAGAAGTGGTGTTTAGTAAGTTATTGTTCTACTTTAAATTATAATGTCACATCACAAGGTATTTGCTTCATATGAACATATAATAATTAAACAGGTGATACTAACAACTATTTTTTTTTCTTTCTTGAGAAGTAGCTCTGCCAACTCCTGTTGAGCTTCCGCAGCTAGGCACTCAGCAAGGGCCTTCCTCAGGTGTAATTGGTGAAGCTCCACTTCTCGAGCTTCCTTCCTCTTCATGAAGTCTTGACTCTCTTAGATCTTCCTCTTCGTCATAGAGCAAAGGTTTTTTCTTGAGAAGTAGCTCTGCCAACTCCTGTTGAGCTTCCGCAGCTAGGCACTCAGCAAGGGCCTTCCTCAGGTGTAATTGGTGAAGCTCCACTTCTCGAGCTTCCTTCCTCTTCATGAAGTCTTGACTCTTGTTAGGAGCGGGCCCCCAAACATGTCCCAAGCTAGCTCTCAGGGGAGGCATGATTTACCCTCTATTCAGGTGGTGGGTCGCTCGAGGCTTCAGAAATTCCTTCGCATCTCAGTCGTCTGGCAGGATACTCCCTCTCTAGGAAACCCTCCTGCCGTAGCAGAATAATAACAGGATTGAGTTAACTAGATTCATGTATTGCAAATTTAAAACACAGTACATAGGTCATTACAGTACAATTCAACACAAGAAATACATACTACACAATCCTAGCTATCGTGTTTATAACCTCAAGATCCCTAAACGAAACTCTCTGAGCGATGGCTTTGCGCGGGAGTTTACAGTCTATCGTTAAAGGACACAATCAAATGAGGAAACAATTGTACAGCTTACATGATGTTGGGGGGTCTTCGTCTTCCGGCTTCCAGGGGCACCTCCCGAGTTTAGGACAGAACCGAAGTTTACACAGGCATGGTGAAATATCAGCGCTAAACCCGTAGGTTATTGAATTAACATTGCAGGTTATATTTGAGTACAATTCGAGCGATAGTACGCCGGGCGCGAACAGTGGGAATCAACGCGCGGGCTTAACGTGTGCCCGAGGCGGCTCGCAATTCTCAACTGGTGGAAGGGATCGCGTGCGGGTGGGCGGATGGGATAGGAAGTAGGAAGCAGGGAACAGGGGGGGGAGCAGGGTGTTGTGTAGTTTGCGGCGAATTAGGAGTTTGAATTCTTTGTCGTTTGGGCGTACCATAACACTTCCCCCCGCGCTTGGAAAAAAAGCGACGTGGCAATGGAGCTGTAGGGAAAAAAAATCCTCTTATGCTTCCATCGGGGTTTTGAGAGATTCGTTGCTTGAGAGATTTCCTAGCTAGAACATACAGTTTTATGCTATAGTTTGGGTCACAATGTTTGTAGGGAATGGGTGGGGGTACATACAATGTTTGGACAAGACAAATTTGGGAAAAGTACATGGTGTAAAACAACATACAAGGTTATGCAATTGAAAATAACAATACACATGGTTAAGCAATTGAAAGAATGACAATACACATGGTTATGCAATTGAAAGAATGACAATACACATGGTTATGCAATTGAAAGAATGACAATACATTTGTACAAGAGAAGAGAAAAAGTGTGTGATTCTAAGGTTTCATTGGTCTTGGAGCTAAGTTTGTGAAGCGTGGATTTGTTTGGTTTCGGAGAATTTCGAAGAAAAGGACGTGACTTCACGGATTCTAAGGATTACATTATCACTGTAATCAGACCCATTTGAGACAACGCTCAGGAGTACACTTGGGCCTTAGAAAACACTTGGTTTTGTCGAAGACGTCGAAGTTCACGAAGTGGAGACTGTGGTTGCTGTGCCGCGACTATGGTTACAGAGGTCATTGAAGAGAAGAATCCAGTATCTGCAGACATGCCAGTGCGAATCCTAAGTGTTATTATGGTAAACACGGATCGTATATAATGGTTATTGAAGCATAATGTAGCTCAAGATAACTTGTATTGGTGCGCATTCAGCGAATACTGGTGGGTCAAGGTAATGATGGTTTACACATGACGATATATGTGTCACTGCATGACAGAGCAAGAGACGACAAGGTTGGCATTGATAGCAAGAGTAAGAACAAACCTAAGAGCTAGCGTGCCCAAAAGGTAGTTTAGAGTGTCATAAAGTATAGTGGGACAACTCAGCTTGCTGTGGCACGACAAGACAACATACGTATGGGCGGTATGGTCTGTGCTTTCAGGAATAATTGCGTAGAAAATGGCAGCAGGAGAGACCTTGTAACCACAGCGCGTGCTGTCAGGAAGTGAAGCTCAGCTTGGCTGTTGGTGATGACATCCGCCTGGGCTTCTTTTTAAATCCGGGAGGAATTATTATTAGAGCAAAATTCTTGAAGTTTACCTGCCTAGGGACCAATGAAGAAAAGGTTTGGAGAGAAACAAAATGTGTCCAGATAATGAAATAACGAAATTTTAACCACCGACCCAGAGAGTGACGAAGAGAGATTCCTAACTAAATTGTGATTACATGAACATTTTCCTTTGCCAGGATGACTTGGCGTTTGCCTAGTGACAATATGTCTTGGTTAAAAAACAACCGGCCCTCTATGGCCTATGCTAACATGAGATGGTAACATTTTCGTAGAATTTCAAAGAACGAGACAAAGAATCGTGAACTAGTCACGGCAAAGGGAAACCAATTCATGAATAAAGGTTGTCAAAAGGAGACAGACGGTACGCCAAGTGCATATCGTACATATCCAACATTCATGAATGTGTTTCGTGGAATTGAGAAAAGAGAGAAAAAACTGGTGAGACATATGCAGAGATTGAGGGGGAAAACCTGTAGATAACCGGACAGTTACCTATTCGAACTCCAAGTGAGGGCGAGATATGGTCAACGACAGATTTTTCACTTCATAACATAAGTCTGAAACATGGGGAATGGGAGGAGGAGGGGAGAAGGGAGACGAGTTGCGAAACTTGCTAGAGACTGGACCAATTTCCGATTCAAACTCTATGTGAAAATGAAACATAATCAACCAGCAGATTTCCTGACTCTTTACATTTATCAAAAAGGATGAGGAGACATTTGAATACACATTATATCAAAGAGGCTAATCTTTCGCGTGTATTGGGCAAAAGATTAGGGGTCATTTTAAAAACTTCTACATGATTGTGAGAAAAGACAGACCCTTGCTCCAATTTCACAAACCTGGGGGTTTTCTTGTTCGTTCTCCAGACAACGAGTTAGGTGGTTTTTTGTGCTCAATCGATTAACTCCCACAGCACTATGCCCCATAATTGACAGTGAAGCTGAAAACTAGTCCTTTTGGGATAGTAGATATTCCTGGGCTTCTTTCCTTTTTGCAAAGAAGTAAAAAAACAGGAAGTCCACGGGCATTGGCGTTGAATGACAACAAAGGGTTGTGGACTACATTTCGTAGATCGCACACAAAGGGTTTGATATTATTTCGTTCGCACGACTCATGGTAAGTGTTTTAACGTCTCCACGTATAGTGTACAAAATATGTAAGTACATACAAGATATAACTCAATTATAGACAGAAGTCAAAGAGTTTATACAATGCATCCTAAAGAAGATAGCAAAGCCGATATTATGTCGTTCACACGAATCACGGTAAGTATTGTTATTACGTCTCCACGTCTCGTGTACAGAGTTTATACACAGTTATACATAAAAGCGGTACTCATGACAAATAAATGACACACGACCGGAACAGGTTATACGAAAAGGGTGGTACTCATGGCAAATGAATGGCACACGACCAAAATAGAACGTACAAAATGGTTCTCATGACAAATGAATGGCACACGACCAAAATAGAATGTACAAAATGGTTCTCATGACAAATGAATGGCACACGACCAAAATAGAATGTACAAAATGGTTCTCATGACAAATATGTCACACGACCAGCTCAATAACATTTAGCTATGAGAAAAAAGTGATTATGACGAACTTCTCGTATCGCGGCAGGTATTTTAAGGATCCCTCCTATAATGGTGGATGTTCTAAGGATCTCTCCTATAATGTAACAGGGTTACGTTTAAATACAACACAATAAACGTTAACTATGCTTGTTTTAACACAGTTTATAAAGATTTGTTAGATTAACTAACTCCGTAGCCCAGGAGCGTACGATAGGATAACAAGGAGGTAAACAATTTAATGTCACTTCGTATGTTATAAAGGCGGGGTGATGACAGAGTACATTTCTGTTTACACCATGTGACAAACAAAGACAGACCTACATGGTTTTACATACTGTCTATTGCAGCAAACTTCAGTGGGGACAAATAAAAGGGACCAATTGTGGTTTTACATACCCTTTGTGCGGTTACAACATACCAGGTTATGTGCAATTTAGGTTGCAAATACTTGGTTAAATGGCGAAACAGGAGTTGAATGCCTATGTTTGTAAAACGATGATCAAACAAAACATTGATGATTTACGTTAAACTGCGGTTATTTATGTACGGAAATCAGGGCTGCCGTTAGGTTTTATTAACCTTTTCCGTAAGGGTTGAAGCATGTAATACAAGACATACATGTTGTGAAGAGGGACAAATCGAGGACTTCTTATAACAACAAAAGACCGAGTATTTGGTTTTACGTACTTTAGTTGAAACGAGTCCATGAGGATTTGTACAAGGATGGAAAGACCAATTTAAAGGCTTTTCCTTTATTTATATACATATGATTTCAAAATGGATGTGTCAAAATCCAATTTGTTAGCAAAGAGCTCGGGTAGGACGCCATCAATTTTTGACATTTGAGAAAAAATTGAAAACTACTATACACAAGGAATGTGATTATGTGAGTAACCACTTATCTTTACCATGATGGGTAGAATATGGAGCATGTTGAGATGGTTTACTAGTCCTGGGTCGTGATTTAACGCTTTGGAGTTTACCAAATCGATTTTAGAACGACGCTCCAGTATTTACAGAACATAAAAAGAAAAAAAATGAAGAGATTCCTTCCGATATGATGAAAAAAAAACAACAAACAAAAATGGTGAAAATTACAATATTGCATTACATGGCAAAGCGTGCCATGGCATGAACGTTGCGTAGTGTGAGGGGTTGAGAGGCAATGATTGGGTTCATGACTTCCCGAACACTGTCACTCGAGGGGTGTCTCTGCTCTAAAGTGATCAATTTTGGAACAGGTGAGAAAAAAGAAAGAAAAAAGAAAAAAAATAAAAAAACGTGTGAGACAAAAATTACGGTGGTTGCCAATTCACGAACATGAACGGGGCAAACTACACCGTGGATTGTACATAAATTTACAAAAATGATTTTTTAACAATATTCGTTTTATCAACGAAAGCGTGGGCATGTAATTGACACTTTACACGCCGGTCATTGTAAGACTTGGTGTGCTTACAAAAAGGTTGTGGTGATACACACTGGATCATTTTAAGTTTGCTGAGATAGTGGGGGCAGTTTTACTTGACTCCTCACTTCCAGATTTTGCGATATCCTTAATATGGTAATTACCAATGTGTTTTCCAGAGCAGTCAGACAAGGAGTACACTAGATCTGATATCTTTCTTAGAACTTTGGCCTTCACGAAACGTGGTGCCAGCTTGGCAGAGAAATACATGGCTCCTTGGGAAAGTGTGTTGTTCTTTCTCCAAACTATGTCTCCTGTATTGAAGGTGACATGTTTCCTACGTAGGTTGTATCTGTCCGCACTCTTTTGATGAGCCAGGAGCAAAGCATCAGTGAATTCACTGTAGATGGCCGACAGTTCTTCCAGACGATGGGCATAGTCCGCGGTAGGGTTGCTTGTGGTGGCAATTGACGTAGGAAAGTTTGTGTTCCTATGTAGAGAACCATGAACAACTTGTTCCATACCGTGTTTTAAGAAGAAAGGTGTGTAACCAGTGGCCAGATTAACAGTGTTGTTCATTGCAGCCTGAATTTTATCTAGGTTTTTACACCAAGTACGTTGATCTTTATCAACTAGAATAGCCAGAGCTGTGTTGATTGTTTGGTTATAACGTTCGACGGTGTTATTTTGTGGAGTATACAAGGTATTATAGTAAATATCCTTGATTCCGTATTTGGCAAGAAAATCTTTGAATTCTTGGGCAATAAATTGTTTTCCGTTATCAACAATTACGGTTCTGGGTGTTCCGTAAGGTATAAAAATGTGTTTTTCCAGAAGTTTGATGATGGCGGACGCGTTGGCTCTTTTTAAAGGAAAGATCCAACAGAATTTAGTGAAAACATCCACTACACTAAGTATGTGCATGTGTCCGGCATAACTTCGGGTAAAGGGTCCGACGAGGTCCATTGACAATGATTGTAGGGGTCTGTCGGCACGTTTGGGATTACCCATTAGGCCGGCAGGTGCTGCCGTGCTATGTTTATAAGCTTTACAAGTTTCACATTTAGAGATGTAATTGCGAATTTGCTTGAAGAGACCAGGCCAGTAATACTTCAAGGAGATCTTTTTATACGTCTTGAAATTTCCTGGGTGTATGGAGTCGGGAGCACTATGATTGTCAATAATTATTTGTTCTCTACCTTCGAGGGGAACGACAAGTTTCCACGAGTAATCTTCGAGGATGGATAGTGGTACCTTGCAATTACGGTATAGTTGTCCTTCTTTTATGATAAAATTAGGAAACTTTTGTTGGTTATTTTTACAACCTTCGAAGATTTTCAAGTACCATTCATCTTTTGTAGATGGAGGGGGGGCAATTGTGTCAACATTTAATGAAGCCAGTTCAATTCTTGAAAGGGCGTCGGGAACAATATTGTCCGCGCCTTTACGGTGAACAACATCAAAATTGTATTGAGACAAACGGGAGGACCAACGAGCGAGCCTACCGGAGGGATTACTTAAAGAGATCAACCATTTCAAACTACTATGGTCTGTAACTACAGTAAATTTGCTACCGTCTATGTAACCGCGGAAATGGTGAACAGAATCCAATACAGCCAATAACTCTTTCTCGGTAATTCCGTAGTTTTTCTCGTGTTTGTTTAATGTACGGGAAAAATACGCTACAGGGTGTTCGCCATCTGGGAATTCTTGAGTAAGGACTCCACCGATTCCTACATTGGAGGCATCCGTGTGGAGGGTAAAAGAGAGTGCAAAATCCGGGCAATTCAGAACGGGAGCTTTTTGAAGGGCATTTTTTAGAGTTGTAAACGCTTCTTCAGCTTCGACAGACCATCGGAAATTGCTGACACCTTTACGGATGCCGGTAATTTTATTTAAGGGGGCTGCGATAGTGGAAAAGTCTTTGATGAATCTCCTGTAGTAACCTGCAAGTCCAAGGAAACCTTTGACTTCCTTCGCGTTTTTGGGTCGGGGAAAATTTGCCATAGCTTCCACCTTAGCGGGGTCTGTTCTTAGACCTTTTTCGTCGATAATGAATCCCAAATAACGTAGACGGGACTTACAGAATTCAGACTTCTTCAAGTTGATGGTTAAACCAGCGAACTTGAGTTGTTGAAAAACTTTTTCCAGCATTAATAGGTGTTTTTCAAAGGTATCGCTGACGATGATGAGGTCGTCAAGGTAACAAAACAGGCTGTTATCGACTTCAGGACCGAAAAGTTTGTCCATCAGTCTTTGTAACTCGGCGGGGCTGTTTTTTAGACCAAAGGGTAATCTTTTAAAATGGAACATTCCCCTACCAGGTACAACGAAAGCAGTTTTTTCGCACGATTCTGCGTCCAAGGGTATTTGCCAAAACGCTTTGCTGAGATCGACAGAAGAGATGAACTTGGCGTTACGCAGCTTGTCTAAGGTTGCGTGAACGTGAGGTAAGGGATACGCATCAGCTTCCGTGCAAGAGTTTAAACGTCTACTGTCGAGACAGAAACGTGCAGAGCCGTCTTTTTTAGAAACCAAAAGAGTTGGGTTGGTCCATGCACTTCTGCTGGGAACCACCACACCCATTTTTAACATTTCATCAAGTTCGTTTTCTAAAAGTTTAAGTTTTTGGGGGGCTAAGTTGTAATAACGTTGCTTGATGGGTGGGCCATTGGTTTTGATATGGTGTTCAACCAAATTTGTCAAACCTAATCCACATTTTTCGAAAGATATTGACTCGAATTTATTGACCATTTCTTTCAGTTGGAGAGCCTGGTCCGTGCTTAAATTTTCGTGAGGTATTATTGTGCGGATCTCACTAATTTGAGCAGCAGTGGAGGTTTCGCCAAGAGTATTAAATACTTGGGGAGCAACATTGAATGCCTTCCAGAAGTCAACGCCAAGGATGAAATTCTGGGATATAGAGGGCACTATTAGAAAATTGATTGTAACTATTTTATTGTTACAATTAATTGGCAGGGCAAGGGCACCGATGACCGGTTGAGAAACATTATCCGCAGTCGTCAGGTGTGTTGATTGGGGCGAAATTCTAAAATCACTGTTAACAAAAGGCAGGTGAGCATTGTTGCCAAGACAGCTGACAGATGCACCACTATCAAGTAATCCGGAAAAGGGCACATTGTTAACAGAGAAAAAAGCGTAGGGTCTCCCATCTTTAGCTTGTTTGCAACAAACCGAAGAAACATTTAAGGTCTGGTTAAAATACTTAATGTGTGCTAACCAATCAGTCCATTCTTTAGACCTTGGTTCAGAATGGGTGCCTGAGAGGTTATTATTTAGTTTTTTGGCCTCTTCATGTAGAAATTTGGTGGGGGCTTGGAGAAATCCACCTGAGGTCTGACATCGCTTGGGTTTTGTAACCTTTCCATGTTGTGCCTTGATTTCTTGAAAATGTTGCGCAGTTCGTCGCTTGGAGGAGAGCGGTCCCTAGAGTGATGCCTCTTGAAAGTTCGGGGTTCCTTAGATTCCAGAAACCTTGCTTGCTTGAAACAAGTAGTGGCCAGATGGCCTACTTTTTTGCAAAAAGAGCACACTTTTTTGTTGTTGAATTCTGGTTTTAAACCCGACGAACGGCTTGGCACAACTACATTATTTGACACATTCTTTATGTTTTTCCTATCCTGGTACGATTCCAGAAGGAGACAGACTTCGTTTAGCTGGGCTAGGGATGCAATTTTCTGTGAGGTAATGATGTTCTCGTATTTGCTTAAAAGGCCATCAGTTATGACTGGTAATAGTTCAGCTTCCGAAACGGGATGTGAAAGCTTGATGTTAATGGATTCAGCCCTTTCTATGAATGTTGCTACAGGTTCATTTACTAGCTGTTTAATAGATAGTAAAGATAATTTGATCCGGTGCTGGGCTTCCGTTTTTCCGAAGCTCGAGATTAGGGCAGATCTGAGTTTATTCCAATCTTTGCATTTAGTTTTTTGAATGCGGTGCCAGGGTATCAATTCTGGGGAGATGAGTTCTATGAAGTTTTTTCGTAGAATCTCGAATGGGATATTTTTGATTGTAGCCGTTTCTTCAATACGGTCAATGAAATCCAGTACATCGGAGACGCCATTATATTTGATTTTCCACGAGGATAAATCGTAGGTTTTATCTTGTGTCAAGGTGGGTGCGATGTCCTGTTTTATCATTACTTGTGGCATAGGTTCTTCGTTAGGAACAAGATTATTCAAAACTTGCGTAGCCGAGCGTGAATTATTTTCGCTTGAGGGGGCGAGGTTTATTCTCTTAATGTACTTTTTGTTGAATAAAAGTGCATAAGCCTTTAATGTAGGTTTAGATTTGCTTGATGGCGAGAGTCCTCTATCCCTTAAAGCAGTTTGTAAGTGAGTTTTGGATAAGTTGTGCACGTTGGGAATGATGCCCAAATTGGATGATGCCATAGCTTGATTGTTTTCCATTGTGAGTTTCCCAGGTGGTGAAAAAAATTGCCAGGGGTCTTCTTTAGCAAACGCAAAATTAATTTTGTGAGGCACTTTTCACTTGGTAATCACTGGTTGGTATTTCTAAAATAGTTATAGAAAACTGTATTCCATACTACAATTTGGTATATATGACACCAGAATCTTTGTCAAAGGAAGGCACAAGAAAAAATTTTTGCGTGGAAAGACCTAAGTAGTAAAGGTTTTTGTGTTTCACTGACCACTTTGAGAAAACTTGTGAAATTCACAAGTATTTATTTTTTTTTCCAAAAAAAATTTGCCAGGACTGACCTTTAGAAAACGGGTTTTTTATTTTTCACAAACCACTTTTGAGAAAACTGTGAAATTCACAAGTATTTATTTATTTCCAAAAAATTTTGCCAGGACTGACCTTTAGAAAACGGGTTTTTTTATTTTTCACAAACCACTTTGCACTGAGAAAGGCACTAAAATTCACAAAAGGCACTCTTCTGGCAAATAAGGACAAACTTCCGGATGAAAATAACTGAATATGGGATTTGTTACGAAACCACATTAAAATTATTTTATTTTTTCATGGAACCAATCATTGGTTTTATTATTATTTCACTTTTTTTATGTAAGGAAAAAAACACAATTCACTTTACACTTATGCTGAAAAAAAATGCGGTACCTATAACGTAGAATGTGGAAAGAAAGTCATTATTTTGTCCATTTGGTGAAATATACGTGGTACTAATTTGACAGACACAACAAGTGGGCCGATCGGTATATTGTGCAAGAAAAACGTGAGTGTGAGATTTTTTAATTAAAGAATCCACAAGGTAATTGGAATTCCAAAACCAAATTTACAATAGCGATCTCTATTGCTTCCGACCTTAGTGACAGAAAGGCGATTTTATTATTCAAAACACTGCATAGTGACAGGGAATTGTTCTGCCTGATTCAAACGGATTTTTGCCGTTGGAGTTTGGCGCGATAAACGCACTTTTGTGCTTCGATGCGCGTGGGTGCGCGCGCAACTCAGAGATTAGGTATGTATTTACCGCGTGAAACATCGGGCCGTTGATTTGGCGCGAATTACTGTTGCTCGTCCGCTGCTTTGTGAACAAAGGGGTCGGCGCGTGCGCAGTCAGATTCGCGGTTTAAATGCTGCCGTCTTTCTGGTTAATACAAAATGGCCATGTTTTCAACTTTGACGCAATTTTTTTATAATTGCAATCAAATCTGCGTTATGGACTCAACTTGCACATGGATTTCTGTGGTTTCCCACAGAATTCATTATTCACTGGGTATAAAACACCAAGACACAGTACAATCAATGTTTACAAACAGTTCCTATGCGGGGAAGATTTCGACAGGGAGCACTCCGTAAGGCGACTGAGACAATGGCAAAAATGAAAAAAAAAATTCTGGGCCCCACTATGGACGCCAGTGTTAGGAGCGGGCCCCCAAACATGTCCCAAGCTAGCTCTCAGGGGAGGCATGATTTACCCTCTATTCAGGTGGTGGGTCGCTCGAGGCTTCAGAAATTCCTTCGCATCTCAGTCGTCTGGCAGGATACTCCCTCTCTAGGAAACCCTCCTGCCGTAGCAGAATAATAACAGGATTGAGTTAACTAGATTCATGTATTGCAAATTTAAAACACAGTACATAGGTCATTACAGTACAATTCAACACAAGAAATACATACTACACAATCCTAGCTATCGTGTTTATAACCTCAAGATCCCTAAACGAAACTCTCTGAGCGATGGCTTTGCGCGGGAGTTTACAGTCTATCGTTAAAGGACACAATCAAATGAGGAAACAATTGTACAGCTTACATGATGTTGGGGGGTCTTCGTCTTCCGGCTTCCAGGGGCACCTCCCGAGTTTAGGACAGAACCGAAGTTTACACAGGCATGGTGAAATATCAGCGCTAAACCCGTAGGTTATTGAATTAACATTGCAGGTTATATTTGAGTACAATTCGAGCGATAGTACGCCGGGCGAGAACAGTGGGAATCAACGCGCGGGCTTAACGTGTGCCCGAGGCGGCTCGCAATTCTCAACTGGTGGAAGGGATCGCGTGCGGGTGGGCGGATGGGATAGGAAGTAGGAAGCAGGGAACAGGGGGGGGAGCAGGGTGTTGTGTAGTTTGCGGCGAATTAGGAGTTTGAATTCTTTGTCGTTTGGGCGTACCATAACACTCTCTTAGATCTTCCTCTTCGTCATAGAGCTAAGGTTTTTTCTTAATATGGCCGGAGTGACGGCAGACTTCTTCTTTGAACCTGCAAACAATTAAATTTTTATAAACGTATTGTCTTGACAGTACAAAGATTCCACAATGTAAAACAATATTAAATGCAAATGAGAGAAAGCTATAAAGCATATATGAATCGTTGAGTTCCAATTCCCGCCCTTATAAATTTTGGTCAAAAATTAGGTGTGACTGCCATCTGATGTGGTTTCTCACAAGAAATGCAATGCCATTGTTATTATTTCCAAAAGTCTTCTAGTTTCTTTATATATCGTGTTTAGATATGGGCCTATAATAATTAAAACACGTTTTTTTTAAATATATAAAACATTTAATAGAAAATAACAAACTTTTTATTTATTTACTACACATGTATTTGATACACAATTTGATAACGTTTTTCTTGATTTACTCGAAAGTAAGAAAATCTATTAGGGCGGGTTTTGGAACTCAACGATTCACATGTTTGTTACTAGTTTGTTACCTGTTACAAGTGGACTGGCCATCTTCCTTTTGATAATGGGCTTTTCAGCGCATATCACATCCTCCTGCGGCTTCTCCTGTTCCTCCAGCTCACTGCTCAAAGGTACAGCAGCAGCTCGATCCACTTCTACCAGCTCCATGGCAGCAGTGGTGGTAGGGTAGCTCAACATACCGGGGTACCCTACGAAATGTATTGGATATACATATTGATAAAATGATAGGTTTTCAACATAAATGTAGTGTCACTTTCCACACTCATCTGGTTTTGTATATGTATATATAAATTATGATTGAGTTAAATATATATAAAATAATACCATCGCAATCTGAAGTAGTCGTTTCACCCACCATGGACGTTTGCATTATGCCCTTGAGCCACAATGTGGTCTCAGAGACATCAGACGGGGGTGGGCCACCACCCGTCTTCCTCTGTTCTTGAACCACATTGCTCCATTCCTAAAACAAACATACACATACCGTATACTACCTAAATTATGGAACTTTTATGAAAAAATAGGAGAACAAAAGACAATAGAATGATACTTACAGTTTTGGCCACCCTTTTCAAGTTACCGAATTTGAATTTTAATTGGCTTGCCGATCTAGGCGTGGGACCTGGCATGTTGCAATTGAATTCTGTAGCTATTTGGTTCCATACTTCAATCTTCTGCTGGTTGGTACCAGAATCGGTCTTTTTATTAAACAATATTGACGAATATTTCGCCACCAACTCGTTCAGTTTAGAAACTTCTCTCACTGAGAAATTGCTGGCCTTGACTCTGTAATAATAAAATGTAATCAGTAATCATATTACCAAAACGTAAATTAAAGCCATGACATTAAGAGCCCGCGAGGGATTTTTCAATATTTAATGTTTTTTTTCGTATTTTTGCGTATTTTTTGCGTATTTTCGAAGTCATCTGTGTCAAAAAAAAAGTTTGTTATTATGTTTTTTTAGATACATGCATTTTCGATGCCCCAAGTTAATATTAAATATTAAAAAAAATATTTTTTCTTTCTTTATAACTATTTATAAAAGATCAGTTTTCAAAAAATCGTTAATGTACCACTGATTGTTTTCCATCTGTCGTCATATACGAAAAGAAAAAAAATATTGAAAAATATTTTGTTATAGGATACGTATCAACCTATACCCCTACATTTATATTTTTTTATAAAATGCGCAAATAATGATGTAAAATTATTATTAAAAAATACGTAAATCAATGTACTTTTAAATCGATTTTATGTATTAAAAAACAATTATTTGAAAAAAATAAAAATAATGTGGATGAAAAAAATATTTAAACTATAAAAACTGATAAATAAATAAAATTAATTTTGTGATTTATTGTGTAATATTCCATTTTTATCTGTACCCAAAACAGATAAATGCAATCCCATTTTCAACTTCTATTCATTACGCGAAAGTCAGTCGCCACGAAAGGTCGTCTCGTAACGCTCTGTTCTGTAAATTAGTATGAAGAATATTTGCATGTGTTGGTTTTTGTATAGAATACGTATACTCTGGAGGGAAGAAATTCGACCACTAAATTTGTACGGAGAAAGTGAATGAAGTGTGTCAAAAAGATATATTTTAAAACGATTGTGGCAAGGATTGACTGTCATATACTTGTACCTTCTTACATATTGCCTTGTTTGTAGACCCAAATATGAATACAGTGATCACTCGGTTTTACGAATCAATTTTTAACTGCTTTATGTTTATTTTTATATGTGGGCTTTCGAAAAATATTTTTAATGTTATTATTGAAATCAATTACTGTTTATTAAGTTCTGCTAGATATTTTTAATGATTTTAATTATATGCGTACCGGCAACAATTGTTGATTTGGCGATGAGTTTGGTAGGTTCACAAGTACCTAACTGCCATTAGGTACTTGTGAACAGTAATAAATGAAATTTGAATTATTTTCAATTGGCTTTTATTATTCGGAAGTTTTATTCGTTTTGGCCATTTTTACTTAGTTTATTTAATTACGAATGCATTACAGAGCAGATGAACGAAGAAAATAGTGTAAAGAGAAGGAATGAGGTGAATGTGTAGGTATGGTAGAAGAAGTCGGGGGGAGAATGGCACGATCAAGTGAAACTGCGCCCTGGGGGTGATTTTTCACCAATACGGCATTATACAAACCGTCCAATTATTATTATTAAATACTTGAGATTCAGAACTGTACCTAACTGTATAATATTTTTCGATATCTCTGTATCTGGCAGTAAAACCATGTAAAAATTAAACATTTTGTAAAAGCCCATCAGTGCTTTTACAAGAAATAAATTTCCGTGTTGTCTTACTTTTTTGAAGAAGGCATGTATATCACCCGTCATAATATTATTTTATTTTTCAAAAGCGAGTGTCAAGTTACACACGAAATAGGGCTGTCCAAATAAATGGTTAATTATTATTATTCATAATTTAACTAACAAACCATCACGCCGTTTCTCCGCAGGGGTAGGCAGAGAGGATGGACCGCCAAACAACTCGGTTTTGGCACACACTCCTTGCCTCGTTCACATTCATACATCGTCTCATACATGCTTTTCTATTATTCTGACTCTTGATATGGTCCGACTAAAGTATCTGATTCATTTAGTCGTGCCATGTCTTTCTTGGACGTCCACGACTTCTACCATTCACATTTGCGGTTGTATATTCTCGTTACACTATTTTTATCGTTCATTTGCTCTACATGCCCAAACCATCGGAGCGTTCCTTTCTTCATCTTACTCATTACACTTACATCAGCCTTGCATTCTTTGCGGATCTCCATGTTTCTCACACGATCTTACATGGTTTTACCACACATACGCCATACATCTCAGGGATCTCATTCTACAGCATTCAGTCTACTTTCATCCTTTCTCTTCCAGTTTCATGACTCACTGCCATACATCAGGGTAGGTACCAGTACTCCATTAATAGAGTTACCTGCATTCACCCCTCTTTCAATATCTCTATCAGCCTTCCCATCTCTCGTAAACATACTTCCCAAATACACAAACTAATCCAATTGCTCCAAGTTTTCATCATTCACAACTATGTTGCACATTGTTTTCATATTCTCTCTTTCAAATACCATGGCTTTAGACTTTACTTACATTCATTATTAACTCATTCTTCGTACACCCTAGATACGAGAGACTAGATCTTCCGTACTGTGAATATCTCGACCCATCGCCTTGCAGTGAGATGGATTCATACGTTTGTTACGCCTGGTTCGATACACTGACCCCCAGATTCCTACCAATCCCTAATACCTATTTCCTTCCCAGAACTCCTTATTAGAACTTCGTCTCCATATTTTAAAAACACTTTTAAAAATCCTTAAAAAACCCTCCACACAGCATTCCTTAGGATGATAGTGATGATGACAGTGTGATATAATAAGTCATTATTATACATCAGCTTTCACAGGAGAATACCTTTATTTCATAGGAAATAATAACAATGTTAATAATAATACAAAACGACTACTTAATGTAAAAACCTAAACTTTTAAATAAACAAATATATTTTTCAATGGTGTTTTATATTTCCGTGTGTTGTGACGCCCTGGGGATTATCCAACGGGCGCAGACATCCATCGCAAAGACTTGTTGTCACAATGCAGGTTTTCTTCTTGGGTGTTGACAGTTAGCCGAAAAAATATTAGTTTACTTGTAAAATTTGGGAATATCGATTCACATGTAAAAGAAATCAATATGTCGCAAATATTTTTCATATTTAGAAGATACAGATTTTTATAGAACTTCTATAACTTTTTATAGTTTATATTTTTTAAATAAAAATAAAATATATATAGATTGACGTGTTAAACCAATAAACAACTCACGATTTGCTTCTAAAATCATACCAGTTGCATAGTGAATTTCCGACAGTTTTTAAAAAGTTGTTCAAATAATATTTTTTTAAATAATTTTCTTCGAAATAGAGAATCTTAATGGAAATTTTCCCACGTTATGGGGAAAAATAGAAATCCAACGTTCAAAACGACCGGCCAAGATATAATATGCCAATATTTAATTTGTGATCGGGAATGATCGTGTAACTTCGGATTTTTACGAGCGGATACTATTATCAAATCCATTTTTAGTAAGCATTTACAATAAATTTTGATAGAATTGAGTTAAAAAGCGATGAGGGCGACACAAGCGACAAACAATTAAACTATTTTAGCAAATTTCGATAAAACCAATTGTCCTGCTAGGCTCTTAAACAAGTAAAACCACATAGTTTTACTTACTTCTTCACATATTCTGCCATATTTAAAGTTGAATCTAGTTGAACAAGTAAACAAAATGCGGCCGGATGTTTTGACAGTTCCTACGTTTTTAAATTTAGTTTATGGTGTGGCCGCACCAAAAAATAATGCGGTGCATTTTTATACAAAATTCCGAGGTATATTCTGCTCTTTAGACTGGCAACGTTGATAACTTTTACTTTAGCGAAAATATACTTGAAACAGCGCGCGGTCCTATTTAACGTCCTCGTTACTTTAACTGACAGTTAAAATTTAACTTTAGGACTCGATTTAACTTTTTGTTGAAACAGACGGCCCTAAAAGTACCATACGATATGCCATATTGTGATTCAAAATTCTTATAACTCTTTATGAGAAATGGGAGCAAACGCCTTTAAAACAAACAATTTTTGAGAATAATTTTTTTGAGTTTTAGCAACCCTACAATGTATCGCCTTCTGTCTAAACCAACCAGAAAGTGCAGAGAATCTTCGTGTGCTCCAATAATTATATTAATTATATATATATATATATATATATATATATATAAATATTTATTTGTTTTTTATATAAGAGAACAAAGGTAAATTTTATTATAGCCCGCGCATCAAGGTGGACGAAGGATGGATACGGACAGGCGCAGGCGGTGGAAGCGATTGTCATCGGGACTTGATTGCTCGAGACATGAGCTGCTTGGGATGATGAGATGATATATATATATATTTATCATACGGGAGGAGAAGAACTTCTGAGAAGGAAAGGGGTAATAGTGGTGGATAGAAATCTGGAGGTCAGTGTGTCCAGGAGAGCGGATGTATGAATCTATCCCTCCCATTGCGGTGCAAGGCGACGTTCCGATAGAGTAAGGCTGGAGAAGTCAAAGGGACTCCCCCAACCACTTTCTCCAGATCCGACCTGACATACAGCTGTTGGGCGTGTTGGTTATCTAATAAATGGCTCCCGGGGCGGTGGTACCCATACCCGATTATCGTGTTTGTTATTTTTATAATATTAAAAATGGATATAAAAAAGGCCTACCCTCCCAACCCATCTCACCCCCCCCCCCCCCCTCCCCTCCCTCCAACCCCTTTCCACCCCCCCCCGCCTCTTTTACCCCCCCCCCCCCCCTCAGCCACCCCCTTCACCCCATCCCAACTCTTCTTCAACCTCCTTCCCTTGGGAGCTGTTGGACTCTTGTACGGTATTCACAGAACAATCATTTAAAAAAAAACGAGTGTGCTTTAGACCACACGACTGAAGTGAAACTTCACTAACTTATGCGGGGTACCCGCTGAATATAATGTTACATAGTGCAGGCACTTGCATTATAATGTAGTTTCCCGGGACTTGGGATGAAACCATTACAGTTTAGTTTACCCCGAGATTACAGTGGCCTTGCAACGCATGCTGGGTACCCGTTGTATATAATGTTATATAGTGCAGGCGCTTGCATTATAATGTAGTTTCCTGGGACTTGGGATGGAACCATTACAGTTTAATTGACACCGAGGTTAAAGTGGCCTTGCAACGCTTGCCGGGTACCCGTTGAATATAATGTTATACAGTGCAGGCGCTTGCATTATAATGAAGTTTCCCGGGACTTGGGATAAAACCATTACAGTTTAGTTAACTGCGAGGTTACAGTGGCCTTGCAACGCATGCCGGGTACCCACTGTATATAATTTATTTATTTATTTAAGGACAAATAGTCTATTAACAATATAACAATAACACGAATAACAAGCGTGTGTAAAGGCCCGACCGTTCGCCTCTTCGTAACAATCACCATTTTTGTCGAGCGTGCTTAAAGAAGTTTTACTTAAAAAAAAAATATTACAGCAGTTAGGACGCTTGTGCGGTATTCACAATATATGAATGGCTCACTCACTCAAAAAAACAATTTTTTGAGCAGTGGGGACTCTTGTGCAGTATTCACATAACAATAAAATAATAATAAAAAAAAAAATTAATATATATTTTTTATTTTATTTATTTTTATTTAAGTTTTTATTCCAGCAAGACTGGGAGGGTAGTGCAATCCCAGTCTGCCATATTACATAAACAACTATAAAAGAAAAGAAGAAAAAAAATAGTTTAAATATTAGGTAGGTACCTAATTAAAGCATGAAATGAAAACAAAATTCATCACACAAATAACAAAAAATAAGCATAAAATTAAAATAAATAATAAGTAGACAGAATTAAAAATAAAAAGATATTTTGGGATCGTCCATCATGGAGGTCGCCTCATCATCTGCATCCATCGCTCATTTAATGGGGAACTGAGCCACTCGGATGCAGCCACGACAATGATATTGGTTGAAGTCCGTATCCTGCTCCAGAAGCTGGCTAGTCGGTGGCGAAGTAGGGCTGGGAATGAGTGCACCCTCCCCTCGGTAAACATCGTGGAGGCACTGCAGAACCTCGGTAGTTGCATAAGTTGCCTGTATGCATTATTGTAGCACACCCTCAGTTTGTCCCATTGCGCTGCTGGGTATTGTGTCCACAGTTCTGACGTGTACAGGGCAGTACAGTATGTCTTGAATAGTATTTTTCTGACATCTTCGCTACAGTGGTAGAACCGCCTTGAGAGCATTCCGGCCCGTATATTATATATATATATGTATATATATATAATATATATATATATTTTTAGCTGTTTGAGACACCCATATATGTATATATATATATATTTTTAGCTGTTTGAGACACATTCTAAGTAAAGAACTACTGAGAATGACGTACTTCGCGTTCTGTCAATCCATAATCCAATATGGTATAATAGGATGGGGTGGCGCCTATAAAACTCACACACAATCTCTTTACATTGCGCAAAAACTAATAATTAAAATAATATTAAAAAAATCTTTTCTATATCCATCTGAACTCATATTCAAAGAATTTAAAGTCAGAAAATTAAATACTCTCTTCCTGTATCATTCAACCTTACAAGTTTACAAAGAGGATATCCTAAACAAATCCATACCCTTCAAAAACACAGTAAATCTCAGGCAAAAATACATGTTACCAATTCCCATTTGTAAAAAAACTTTGGGTCAACAAAACTATAAATACTTAGGAACAAATTTCTTTAATAAATTACCAGAAAATATAAGATCCCTTAAGGACAGTTTCAAAAATTTCAAAACACAATTAAAAAAATATACTGAAAACCTTAACTAAAAAAAATAAATAATAAATAATAATTAAAAAAATATATACATATACACATATATGTTTCTCTTATTCTTAATATAAACTAAATTTAAAAAATATATATATATCAAAATAACCTAACAAATAATACTTCCTCCCGTACACACAAGCATTTGCTTATTATGGGAGAACATTTAAAAAAAATATGTATATTTGTATTTAAAATATTGTATTAAGTTTTTTTTTTTTTTTTTATATATACTTTCATTATATTTATGTATCTATTGTATGTACTGTACCAAAAAAAAAAAAAATATATATATATATATATATATATATATATATATATATATATATATATATATATATATATATATATATATATATATATATATATATGTTATGATTAAGGTTTTCACGGGTGTAAGATGTAGAACAATTTTCTCGGTTTACCCGCGTAACGTAGTCCTTAAAAGGACTTTTTTAACTCCTGACGTTTCGGACAGATCACACTGTCCATCTTCAGAGGCCTTATGTCTTGAGTTTTTGTCTCAAACTGATAGCTTTCGCATGTCTGTTCGGTCCAAAAGCTAAAACTTTTAGCTTTTGGACCGAACAGACATGCGAAAGCTATCAGTTTGAGACAAAAACTCAAGACATAAGGCCTCTGAAGATGGACAGTGTGATCTGTCCGAAACGTCAGGAGTTAAAAAGTCCTTTTAAGGACTACGTTACGCGGGTAAACCGAGAAAATTGTTCTACATATATATATATATATATATATATTAATTCAGGCACGAAAATCCCTCCACTTAAAAAAACACATAATAGACCTAGCCAAAACATTTTTCTCCAAACTTGCTTCAAATCCGAACCCAAGCATCTCAATATACAAATATGTATACCATAATAAATATATATATTTGTTACATATGAATACATACATGCGTGGGTGTTTGTAAAAATACATGTATGTGTATGTATATCTATACAAAATGTATACCTCACAGATAAACAAATAAACAGATAAACAAACAGTCAAAAAAATTATTAATGCCCTTCATCTTGCCCAAGGTAGCCCGAACATCGGGTAAAAAAACCATCAGGTGGCATTACTACAGTTTGCAAGACAAAGGGGTTAATTTCTAAAATAATAATAATTTTTAAAATAATAATAATATTACATAGGAACGAACAGTCCGCTTTTGTTTCTCGAGGAAGCAACAGTTCAAAAATCGAGTTCCGAACAGTGCACCGCGTTCCGAACAATGGTTCCGAACAGTTTATTTTCTAATCATTATTCGCGTCATCTGGTTCTTTTGTTTCCTTCCATTCTCATAACATTTCGTTCCATCAGTTTCCAAACAAAAATAATTTTCATGATGACAAAACATTGAGCTGTCAGTTTTCAAAGCAGTGTTGTGTTTTACCTTTTTTTTTAACAAATCCAAGCCTGCAGACCCCCGCTTACACATTGACCTTCCACAGTCTACCTTCCTCACTATTGATCTACCATAAGACCCTGGATTCGATGTCTACACTCCACCAACAACTTGCCACCGTGGGTGTTACAGAAGCATAACTTGAATAATTTTTGGCAAAAAGATACCACTATATACTCCTAAAAAACATACATATCCAACTTATTTCTCAGCAGAACTAAAAGCCTCACTTCAACAACAAAAAAAACTTCATAAAAAATTCAAAGAAACTCGATCGATGATCGACTATGCAATTTTCAGTGAAACTAGAAAACAATGCAAAGATCTTTCTAAAATCTGTTATAAAACATATATAAACTCTATCGAAAACACAGCTTTGCACTCAAGTAATCTCTGGAAATTTATCAAAACACTAAGCAACGACAGCACAGACTATCCACCACAAATGCATATGGACAACAAATGTGCTAACAGCACACAAGATATCGTAAATCTTTTCTCAGATTTCTTTAAAAATGTTTATGATGAGGAAACACCAGAAGAAAAAATTCCTTCATACACATTTAACAAAACCATACATTTAACAGACTGCTACATAACAGAAGAATCTTGCAAAAAGAAACTATGTTCCTTAGACATTCACAAATCTGCAGGCCCAGATTCCATCCCGCCAATTTTCCTAAAACATTGCTCCTCTGTATTGTCTAAACCACTAACCATTCTCTTTAACCAGCTACTATCTTCTGGACATTTTCCTGTCTACTGGAAATCCAGCTATATTATCCCCTTTGATTATATAAATGTCTAGATAGAGTGTTGCACTGTAATTCCGGCAAAAAGAACAGGCCAGATTTCAAACACTTGTGTGCGTGACACGCACACAAGTATGGGTAACTTAAATTGTTGACGAAGCGCTTAACGTCACTGTAGGCGTGTCGAGTTATACCAGCTCCCGAGTATTTCCCATAAAAGTGGGTAAAAAATATGTTTCGATTTTGCGGGACCTAATCGTTTGAATTCATTTAAGAAAGATAGTTTTCTACATATAATGATATATATGAAAAGAAAATCATTGTTAAAAGAGATTTATTTATATTTGATTATTTTTAACAAATAAATAAGAAATACGGAAAATAAGAAAGATACATTCCTAGACGCTGCCAACTGGCCGGCAGGTATCGCTGTGTCTAAATTTAAATTTTTATCATCAAATAAAAAAGGTGGCCCACATCCAGGTAAATCTATACCTACCTAAAAATGCCAAAACTATCTTTAAAATACCAAAATGTTCGTGGCTTAAATACGAAAATAGGTGAATTTTCTAACAATGTTATTTCACAAAATACTGAAGTTATTGCTCTAACTGAAACATGGTTGCAAACCTCTGTATTCGATGCAGAACTGTTGTCCACCAATCAGTACACAGTACATCGCCGGGTCACACTAGCATGTCACACTAAACATGTCACCCTAAAAAAGACAATGCAACTTTTTAAAACTAAAGCTATCGATAGTGATTATTTATTCTTAATGACCTTCCCTTTGAATTTGTTTTTTAAACAGTTTTCGTATAGATTTTGTATCCTGGTTAATATTATCCAATTTTGTATATCTAGACATTTATATAATCAAAGATAATCCCAATACTTAAAAAAGGCGATGATACTAACATTTCAAAATATCGACCTATATGCATACAATCTGTATTACCCAAAATCTTTGAATCTCTAGTTCTTGATGAAATTCCCACGTTAACAGAGATAATAAATGACAAACAACATGGCTTCATTAGAGGTAGATCAACTTCAACAAACTTATTACTCTTTCAAAACTATATATTGGAGTCTTTTTCTACAAACAAACAAGTTGACTGTATATATACTGATTTCTCGAAGGCTTTTGATAAAGTGTCCCACAAAATACTGATCCGAAAACTTCATGCTCTGGGAATCAGAGCAAATATGTTGAGCTGGCTAAGTAGTTGCGTATCAGGTAGAACTTTATTTGTAAAAATAAAATCTTTTATATCCAAACCATTTTCTGCCACTAGTGGAGTACCGCAAGGTAGTCATCTTGGCCCAATTCTATTTCTTGTTTTTATAAACGACAAAGTCAACTGCTTTAAAGACGTCAAAGTATTGCTTTTCGCTGATGACATTAAATTATATAAAGAGGTAACTATCCTTAATCACTGTGAAATTCTTCAATCCAATACAGACATGCTAAAAATTTGGTGCTCACAAAACAATCTATATTTAAATGTAGAAAAATGCAAAACTTTGACCTTTTCCAGAAAAAAAACATCACTGTTTTTCGACTATTCAATAAATAAAATAAAATTAGAAAAAGTATCGGAAATGCGGGATCTTGGCATAATAATGGATGAGAAACTAGACTTCACGGTTCACATTCAACAAACTGCAAATAAGGGTATGAAAACATTAGGATTTGTATTAAGAACAATTAAAAACTTTGAATCATTACAAATCATTAAACTACTGTACACATCCCTTGTTAGAAGCCTAATAGAATATAACTCCATAGTCTGGTCGCCCTTCTTCGAAATTCATATTCATACTATTGAAAGAATTCAAAGAAAATTTCTACGTTTTGTAAATTTTTAACTTAACATTTCTTTAGAGCACATAAATTACCCGTCGTTAATGAATACTTTAAATATTCCAACATAAGAAAATAGACGGAAAATAAACGACCTAACCTTTTTATTAAAATTATTAAACACTAAATTCGACAGTTGTGAACTCCTGCAATTAATAAATTTACATGTACCTACACGAACAACTAGACAAACATTGACATTTTATATACGTACATCTCATTCGAACTATGATTTACATTCTCCAATACAACGTTTGCATAGTCTTGGTAACAAATACTTAAACAATCTGGATGTATTTGACAATAATTTGAACTTAGCAAACTTCAAACGCCATATGTGCCAACTATTTATTTCTACCTATCCCATAAACTAATGTGAACAACAATTTAAACATTACCTACTTTATGTCAACTCCTATATTTTATGGACTATATTTTGTTTCTTATATTTTATGTTACCTGTATTTTGTTAACGCTAATATTGTATGTAACCTAAATTTTTTATTTTTTTTTAACCCTTATATTTTATGTAATCTATATTTTGTTTTTAACAAATATTATATTACTTGTATTATGTATTGTATTTTGTAAACCCATTCTTTGCACTGTATGTACTGCATTCATAGTATGTAAAGCCCTATGGGCGTTTAAATAAATAAAATAAAATAAAAATAAATAAAATAAATAAACAACGAGGTCCAGACACTCAATTGCTCTACACCTAAAGCACTTCGGAAGTGAAGAAGATGTCTCCGACTACTCCTTAAAAACTACAACCCCCACCTTCACTACGTCTTTGACCTCCGTCTCCACTTCAACCTGACCTATGCTCCTTTTTCAACGGCTTCCACCTCTTCGACAACCAACTCCAGCTTAACATCAACCGCTCCATCTTCTTCCGTAAACTCATTCCTCCGCTATGGGTGACTCCAGCTCACAAGAAACGAAAGGCGTGCGCATCTCCTCCTCTGTCCACCAAAGTAATAAAAACTTCAAATCGTTTCTCCGCCCTCGCTACAGACGATGAAATTGCACCACCACCAGTTCTAAATTCCGTGTCTGACTCCACCGCAAATATAACTGATACCACAAAAACGAGGCCTATTAAGATGCCTCCAATTTTTATAAAATTGGAAAAAATTGGAGCCTCCTGGAAACGCGCCTCTTGAACGCTGGGGTTAATATAATTAACGCAAAGGCCATTCCAACATGGGTGATTCTAAATACCGGTGACTCCACCAGCTTTCGGCTGGCTACAAAGATGCTACAGGAGGAACAAACCCCTTCCACACATTTCAGCTTGCAGAAGAAAAATTAACCAAGGCTGTTCTGCGAGGGATTCCGACGACAATTAGCGGAGAAGAGGTTCGCCTGGAACTTCTAGATCTCAACTTTCCAGTTAATTCTGTAACTCGGATGAGATCCGGACCAGACAGGAAAAACATTCCACTAGTCCTTGTACAACTGGATCATGGTGAGGCGGGACAAAAAATTTTCTCCCTCACTTTCCTCTTTCACCTCAAGACGAGAGTGGAGTATCTTAATAAGAAAACAACCCCCTCTCAGTGTCACCGCTGCCAGCATTTTGGACACTCATCAATGATGTGCCACCTACCTCCCCGCTGCGTCAAGTGCGCGGATGATCATTTCACGCAGGAATGCAAGAAGCAGAGAGAAGATGGTCCCGCTATCTGCGAAAACTGTTCTGGAGCCCATCCGACAAATTATAAGGAATTTCCGAAAAGACCATCTCCACAACCCATCTTGCAAACCGTAAGTAATGCCACTTTCACATTGCATAGCACAAATCCCTCTTTTTCGTACGCGCAGGCCACTGCCCAAACCCCACTAACGTCCACATCAAAGATATTCAAATACTTTGATAGATATTTTTGAATGTAGCTATTACTTTGTGGTTATCCATTATAATAAAATGAAACAATGCAACTTTGTATAAACCACTTATAAAATGTGCAAATCCGACCGGTTTCGGAACAAACGTTCCTTCGTCAGGGAAAGCTTATACTAATTTGACAGTTTAGAACAATGTTTTATTAGGGTAGGGGTGGAGCCGTTGTTAGTTAATAATGTAGATTGGGTGGGTAGGTATTAGTGTAGAGTGGGTGGGTAGGGGAACAAATCCATGATTGGGCTATATGACAATATTTTTTGTTTGTTGATAATAGATTCATTATTTTTAAGGGATTTTTTAATTTCCAAAGCTTCTAAGTTATCTAAACGTTTTCTTTTATGATTAATATGAAGAATATTTATCCCTGTATTTTTTTCAAAACTATGGTTATTTTCAATGATATGGTTAGCGAACTCTTAACTTTGATGTTAATTTTGAAATCAGAATCAAAGAACATTTAAGGTGTCTTAATAATAATAATTTTTCTGAGTTCGCTAACCATATCATTGAAAATAACCATAGTTTTGAAAAAAATACAGGGATAAATATTCTTCATATTAATCATAAAGGAAAACGTTTAGATAACTTAGAAGCTTTGGAAATTAAAAAATCCCTTAAAAATAATGAATCTATTATCAACAAACAAAAAATATTGTCATATAGCCCAATCATGGATTTGTTCCCCTACCCACCCACTCTACACTAATACCTACCCACCCAATCTACATTATTAACTAACAACGGCTCCACCCCTACCCTAATAAAACATTGTTCTAAACTGTCAAATTAGTATAAGCTTTCCCTGACGAAGGAACGTTTGTTCCGAAACCGGTCGGATTTGCACATTTTATAAGTGGTTTATACAAAGTTGCATTGTTTCATTTTATTACTTTGATAGATATTCAAATATTTCAATATCTTTGGTCCACATCCTCCTCCTCAGCTCCCTCAACGTCAACCTCCCACACACCTCCTTCCACCCCTTCATTATTTTTTAATTTTTCAAAAATTTCAATTTTTGCAAGGTTGGCGATCTTCTTTCCAACCTCATCCCCAAATGTCAGTCTGCCACCTCAACAGCAGACTACGTATCTATCATTTTCTCCGCCGCTCCTCATATTTTTTCACTTTTTTCAGTTTAAATGGCTAGCTCTACTACCATGCCCTCCGTGCTACATATGGCATTTTGGAATGCTAATGGTCTCATAAAAAATGTACATGAATTACGTATTTTTGCAAATACACACGCTCTTGACGTTTTACTTATTAATGAAACTCACCTCAACCTATCACAAATGCCAAAACTTTCAAACCATACATTATATAGGAATGACTGCCAACACCGAGAATCGGGGGCACTGCCATTTTCGTTACATCGAAAATCGCTCACAAATACAACATTACACCCACGTTGTCGTCTATTGAGTCAACTTCACAATATATACAAAACATTCAGGCCTATTAAGAATAAACTCCATCTATCACCGTCCGCAAGATAAGCTTGATCCTAAAGACCTCTATACTCTTCTCGATAGCCACACTCTTACTATTCTCGCTGGGGACTTTAACTCAAAGCACCCCAATTGGAATAGTAGGATTACTAACACAAATGGGCGTATCTTACGAAAGTACGCTAGCGCACATCCTGAACTCTTCATCGCGGGCCCAATTTGCTCCCACACGGGAAATCCCGAACAGCGGGGCTAGACCCGATGTTCTCGACATTGCACTCCTCCACAAATTACCCTGGATCTACAGTATCGAAACCATAAATGACCTAAGCTTACATCATAATCCTGTTTTGCTCACTCTTAATCGACTTTCCACTCCAATAGCACCGCGCAATTCAATAAAAACTGATTGGACGAATTTCACTCACAGAGTTGTGGAAAAAACAATCATTCCTCAAAATATTTCTGACGGCCCCGAACTAGACAAGGCAGTTGACGACTTTGCCGATATAATCATATATTCCATCACCGATGCCTCTAAAACTCTTCCTGAACGTTCCGCCCTTAATCTCCCAATCGACATCCAGAAATTGATCTCTACAAAAAACAATCTTCGCCGACACTGGCCAGAAACCGAAATCCCTCAGTCAAAAGAACTTTTCACATCGACATTCGTAATGTAGTTTTCAATTAATTAACTTCTTTAAATTAGTATGGTTTATACTTTGATTTTAGTTATTCAAGTTTTCCTAATTAACCTTTAAAATAGGATGGCGCCCTAAATTACATATAACAGAATAGCTTCTCTTTAAACATGTGACATTAACTTCCGTTTACGTAACCTTGACTCTTCGAGTGAAGGCACGCCCTGTAGATATTAATTATTAACCTTAAGATGAATCCATACTAAATAATGGAAAATCATACAAAATCACATGTTTTTGTTTTGAAAATTTGATAGCTTAGAAGTATTATAGATGCTTCAATTAAATACTGTGTGTAGAACATACCTTAGCCCTTAAAAATATCGGGCATTTTTTTTAAATTTAAGTCTTTTAATAAGCCTTTAAAAAATAAAGTATAAGGTCTATAAAAAACACTTTCCATTCCAAACTCTCCTATTTATAAACCCCTTTTCGGATTTGGTTTTATTGTATAATGTGGCATATTTAGTTTCTTTTATAATAATCGCAAAAAAATGATATTTACGCCCGAACTTCACAAAATAAAATAAAATATGCATTTTCTCGTTGTTATTTTTGACATCAATCAATACGGCCCGCACTCTACCAATTTGGATTCTTGAAGTTGAACAAGAACCATGCACTGGGCAACACCTATTTCGTATCAGGCACGCCCCAACCGGCGCAGGAGACAGTCGTGTTACTCCGCGTCGCTTAGTTTCGTGAAATCAATTTTAAATTTCAGTTTTCTTACAATAAACAATGCGTAAATCAGGAATTTATATTTTTTACAGGCCTTTACGAAATCAACCTGTAAAAAAAATTACCTAATTTTCAAATACCTTTTCCAACCTTTCCAAAAGCTTTTCCTCAAGTATTTTTAAACTCCTCCCATAAAGGGCGTGAATTCCGATTTCGATTTTTTCCTGAACTATTGGATCGCCTTAACTATAATAATTTTAAATATGAATTTAATAGCTCTAATTGTGTTGTATCAATAAATCTTGTTTTACAAATAAGAGTTTTCATTATGTCTCATGCTCTGGATTTTATTACCTACTTTTATTTATACATGTAACACATGATGCTCAGTTAACATTTACATCTTACACATCTAATTACTTATTTACATTCTATCCATATTTTCTTACGTTTTTTTTTTTAAAATCAAGTTAGGTATTCAAGAAATTACTAGAAAACCTTGAAGTTGAACCATACTGCAATAAAGATTAAATATTGAATCGCGTGAACCAAAATTTTTTTGACAATAATTTGAAGTTACCGGATAATAAAAGTAAGGTTTGAAAATATATTCAAAATCATAGAAGTTATTGGTGTTGCATGACAAAAAAAAATATTTTGTTTGATTTTAAAATAAAAATATTACTGCAATAACAAATTTATAAAATTCAAAATTCATGGCAAAATAATAAGCCGTAAATCTAAAATGGTAAATACTGAATGAAAGAAAGCAAGCAAAATGATTCATGCTTAATGTGTGTGAAATCCATACCGCCGTATTATTTATAATGCTATTATTGATAATGACCAAATACAGGCGATACGCAATAATACGTAGCAATAACGTAATTATTAACGTGTTGACGACAAAATTTAAAACCCAATAGAATCAAGTACCAATGAAAATGTAACAATAGTAATCATGAAGGTTAAAAAAAATACTTTTTTTTTAAATCCTCGAAAATTTGTTGCACAGTGAACTCAATAATATCAAGAAAGCCGATACCATTTGCATCAAATAAATAATACAGTCAAACTTAAAACCCGTGCTCAAAATCTGTAAGAAAAATATTAGTGACATAGACCCCCCGCCTCTCAATATAAAAATATTGAGTAGCATAAAATTCGATAGCAAATTTTATTTCCAAGATGATTGCAGTAAAATTAAACCCCAAAATTAGAAACACAATCTCTTAATGAAAAATTAAAGCAATGCTAAATAAACAAGAGATACCGAATTAATTTGAAAACAACTTACTAATATCTCGTCGCAATGTAATTGTTCCAACCACAAGCATTTACAGTGGATCAGCCAGTAATAAATGATACTTCGCCCGGAGTAAATGCAAGTCATCCACTACAATAGGCATAATTATATCATATTACATCAATCAATACGAGAATAACAATAACCCAACGTTATTTTACGAATTTAATAGCAGGTGAAATAATAGAAATTTAAATTTATAGTTCGACAAGGGAAACACAACTTGAAAAATGAGCGAAAACAATTAGGTATTTACAAGAACGGTAACAAATAATTTAACTACAAAAAAAAATTAAGGTTTGACTCTGGAAACAAGCAGAATAAAAGCGTAATAAATAAAATTGATTATTGAAAACACACTTACCAACACAGGACGAAACGGACGGGCCCATGGAACCCCCACATGAACAACAAATGTAGCAATAAAAAAAAATCCTACCCAGAAAAATGTGACATCAACTACGTTTAACAATCGGTAGCCACGTTGTCAGTGCCAAAATGTAACGTAATATAATAAGAGGGAATATAATAGTTTAATTAAATGTGAAAAATTTAAATATTAATGTTATGTGTAACATGTGTATTATACAGGGTGTTAAGGGACGTACTTGACTTACTTTAACCAGTGATTCCTGACATTATTTGGAGTAAAAAATGTAAATGAAATTTTGGTCTCCGGTGACTTTTTTTGACGACTTTTTTTTTTTTTTCAAAATTTTTTTCTTCAAAATCACACAAAAAAAAAATTCTTCCGCACGTCGTCACTGGTCACTCAGCCGAGTGTCTGACGAACTCCTTACCCCGCCTCCAACTGTTCAACAACTACAATTTTTTTATGTTTTTGTAGAAAAAATAAAAAAAAAAAACATCAAAAATGTCACCGGAGACCAAAATTTCATTTACATTTTTTACTCCAAATAATGTCAGGAATCACTGGTTAAAGTAAGTCAAGTACGTCCCTTAACACCCTGTATAAGTAGGTAATAAAATCCAGAGCATGAGACATAAAGAAAACTCTAATTTGTAAAACAAGATTTATTGATACAACACAATTAGAGTTATTAAATTCATATTTAAAATTATTATAGTTAAGGTTAATAGTTAATATCTACAGGGCGTGCCTTCACTCGAAGAGTCAAGGTTACGTAAACAGAAGTTAATGTCACATATTATGTTTAAAGAGAAGCTATTCTGTTAAACGTAATTTGGGGCGTCATCCTATTTTAAAGATTAATTAGGAAAACTTGAATAACTAAAATCAAAGGATAAACCACTAATTTAATAAATACTAATTTAAAGAAGTTGATTAATTGAAAACTACATTACGAATGTCGATGTGAAAAGTTCCGATGTGAGAATTCCATGGTCCGGTTCCCGTCCGTCACGTCATGCGTTGGCAAGGCTGCTCCGCTCGTTCCCAGAATCAAACTGACCGTAATTCCAGTTAATTGCGCCTGAAGACCCGTCGGCCGGCAAAGGTCACGTGGTAGCGTCATAGGGATGTGCATCTGCTCTAGCAACTGCTACAGCCTATGAAAACCACACTGCAATCTGTGTAATATAATCTGTTGAATATACTGTGTTGGATTGTGGTGTTCCCGAACTAGTAATAGTGGGAAATGCAAGAGATGCCGGTAGAAGTAATTCCTAAACTAGCGAAAGTAGAAGATAATATAAGTGCTGAAATAGCCGAGGAAGATGTTTAATTCCTAAACCAGCGGTGGTAGAAGTTGACCTAGCGTTGGTGCCTAAACAAATCTTTACAGACATTCAGCCGATCAGGGATCAAATCTAATGAAACCCAAAAAATTTTTTTTTTTTTAAAATCAATATCCAATCTTCAAACCACTCCAAAATTAACATCCAAAAGAAATCGACATCTAGCGACTCCGAAGAAGAAAACACAAATACTAATAATATGACCAAATGTAAAGAAAAAGGTGCCCTGGAATTCGACGATAAAAATATGGAAAAAATTATCCTTCACATTGATAAAAAAAGTGCTTCGTAGTCTACCCACTTTTGTCTACTTTATTTTTCTGAAGGTTTCACTTCTACCGCTTATGAATTGCACACTCTGATTTTTTTATTATAACGTTTTGAATTTCTCACTGAACTAGAAGTACAGTCGATTCGTCACACATAATATTTTGTCACAAATAAGCATTTAAGACGACAATATACCCTAAAATATATTCGGAATCATAACGACGCTACGTAAGTAAAGAAGTCGTGTATACAAATTGCAACTAGCGACCCGTATATTGGACGGACCTACTGTCGAATTTGCCCTATCAAAGAAAAGAAGAAGAAGACGAATAATGCGGGAATATTAACGACGTAAGTGAAGAAAGCGTGTAAACAAATATACGCCGCGGCATGGCGTATTGTACGAACGTAGGTCAAATTCACCCTAGCAAGCCTGGAGATTCGACCTTTCCGCCGCGTTCATTTTAAATAATTCTGAAGAACGTGTTATAAATATTTAAAATGTGTCTCCATGTTGTCCTCACGAAGTTATTAATTCATCATCTAGAAAAATTAAAACTGGTGCTTACCGCTAACTTTATTGTTGAAAAATGGGTCATAAAGTTTTTAAATGGTTGTACGTAAAATATATTAATGGAAAGGTACTGTTTTTAATAATATAAAATATAAATAACTCGCATTCCTTGTGCGACATGGAAATAAAAAAGTTGCTATAGGTAGGAATTCGCCGGAAATGATTAAACGTGAGTTTTGAGCAAATAAAAATTGTTAGGATTATGTACCGCCTTAAATGATCTAATCTGAAAAAAAAAATTATATGTGTGGGTACATATATATTTTTACGAGTTCTCTCGAATGTGTTTGTGAACTTTATTAAATTTTTATAATAAATATTAAATTACAAAAAAATAATTATGTACTAACTATAGGTACAAATATCGTAGCTGGTCGCGTAATACGCATGTATGAGATGAAAATAAAAAATTTCAGGAGAGTGAAAAATCACATACCGCGCCATTGCACCACCACCTTTCATTATAAAGATTCGTTTACTAAGACACGTTTTGCCTCGACTTCAGATCAGATTTATCCCAGTGAAACGTAATGGTGTCCCAGATAACCGAGGTAAATTTAATAATAGTTTCTTTATTTGATTTCTGTTGTCGACTGTATTAGCGCACTTGAAGTGAAACATCACAAAACTGCGCTATATAAATACTACGTTATTATTATTATTATTATGCAGGGTGTTAAGTTCCTGATATCATTTGGAGTGAAAAATGTAAATTAAATTTCGGTCTCCAATGACTTTTGGTGTTTTCTTTTTTATTTACATTTTTTTTAAAACAATAAAACATCAAAAATGTCATCGGAGACCAAAATTTCATTTACATTTTTTACTGCAAATAATGTCAAAGTAAATCAAGTATGTCCGTAACACCCTGTACAGGTGTTAATATTATTGAAATTAAATGTTCAAATGAATCATAACCTACAGCATGATTAATTTGAATGAGTCATTTGAACTTGAATTGTTTAGGGCCTATTTCTTAAATTATTTCCATGTCGTCACTAAGGTCTTGAAATTAAAAAAAATATATTTATAATTTTCGCACATTGTGATGAATAGTCATAAGACAAATAATTTGTTTTGCTAAATTTGTGCTTATCGATGTTTGTATTCGATACCAGCTGAACCGGCCACGCTTTGCTGTGGCGAACGAAACATAACGCCATCTACTGTTTGGTTACCCAACCTTTATAACCAACGCCATCTGTTAATTTGCATCTAAATCAAATCTCCACCTCCCTCTTGCCATATATTTCGATCACTTTACACAAAACCTTGACAATTTATGTACTTAAACCTTCCCTATGAATCACTCCATCTATTGGTAAAAACCACATGAAAATCCCTTTTTGAGTTTATCGTGAACAGACAGACAGACAGACGCCTCGGAGGACTTAAATCTATAACGGGGGTGCTCAAACTTGAACTGCTGACGATCTACCTCAATATTATTAGACTCCGATCCATGGACTCTAGACTGTAGGGGGGTAGAAATCCTTTTTTATTATGCCCTCATTTTACACCGATTTTGTGACGAGTATTCTTCCAATAAAAATCATGTTCATAAATTCTACTACAAATTCATAACTGCTCTCAGAAATCAGGGATTGGTATAAAGCTTTCCACTGCGAGTTTCCACGGAAAAGAGTCGAGCTGAGCGGGGTTGGAGATGAGCGAAATAGCTTTGACCTTCCACCAAAAAAAAACACCTAAGATAATAGGAAAGCGAGCGGAGCGATGTCAACGAAAAATGAAAAATAGTTTTGCCCTTCCATTGAATGCTCAATGCTCCGTTTCGAAGTGAACATAGTGATTTTTGTGATTTTTGTGATTTTAAGTACTGATTCTAGTGAGAATGATTTTTTTGTGCATATGCAATGAAAAAATGTTTTTTTTTTCATAAGAAGCAATTACTTTGTGGTTAGACATTATATTATATTATATTATTTTATCCTGAGGAAGTTATTATTTTATCCTGAGGAAGCTTGGTATAAGTGAAACCGGTAGATATATAAATAATAAATTCGTGGTTAAAAAAAAAAAATAAAAATAAAAGAAAAAGAAAAAATGTATGCTTCAAAAATGCAATGAAAAAATTTTAAAATTGTTTTTAAACATCGATGGTTTTCCAAACCGCATCCTTTTTATTGACATTGCTAGTCGTATCCTATATACACGAAAATTGGCGAACGGCTTCAACAAACACCTCCATCTCGACAAAAACGCAGTGGAGCAACTGTATTGAGCGGAGACCGCTAGAAACTAGTCGGCGATGGTGTGCGCGAGCGGACTCTTTCGGACCTATTTTAACAAGTACGATCTGCTCTGCTCACCTCGTTCTTGATGGAAGCACTTGTTTGCAGTTAACGTGTGCGAGTCGAGCGGAGTCCGTACGGATACCGCTCCGTACTCGTTCGAACCTATTTAACTCGTTTAGTCGGCTCCGTTCGCCTCGTTTTTGATGGAAGCACTTGTATGCAGTTAACGTTTGCTTGCCGAGAGGAGTCCGTACGGATACCGCTCCGCTCGCAGTGGAAGGCGGGCTTAATGGTATCCATGTAATAGGTTTTCGCATCCTCATAACACAATGTTATGATAAAATATTTATTAATATAACTCGCCGTTTATTTTGTGGCGGCCACTTTTGCCGAATTCATTGCACCGCCACTGGACTCCACCGAACGCGCGAGAAACACTACGAAATACCTACAGCGTAAGGTACCGCGCTCCGGCCGGTACTTCTTGCTAATAATTCCGACACTTACGCGAAAGGCCTCGAACGTGTGGCTGTGCTATACAAATGCCCGCAGAAAGTTCGAGCGATATCTCAGCTTTGCGTGAATTCACGCAATATTACCCGGCGCGCTAGCAAGCTACTCATCCGGTCGCGCATATAAAAGCAAGCGACCAAGCGCTTGCTCGCTCAGTCTTAGTCTCAGTCTAGTCCCAATTCATGGTTCGATACTTACACACCGGGCAGTGATACAGTGCCGCTACGCAGTATCAGCCCACGTGGGCTGACGCTCTCGCAACAAGTGATTTACAAGTTTATCCAGTGTGACTCCAGGAACATCTTCATAACACCTTCGAGGACTCCTTCTCCAACCGTTTATCCGGCCCTTCGCGCCTCGACATGAGATGTTTTCGTCCGCAGCACATAAAGCCCGCCAAGCTTTCTGCTTGGGATGCAACCCGTTCTCTGGCATTCGAAACCCACCGCGTTCCGCTGCCAGAGATCATACTCATCGCCTCTCAAGGTTCCTTCCCGCGTCACGTGTGTGCGCCGACTCAGAGGACACACAGCCGCCATACCTCGTCAGCACGACGACGGTCGACCACCTGAACCAAGGTCACTTCTACACCGCCATGGTGTAGAGCAACACGCCGGCTCCCTGAAGACCTGTGATCTTTACCGCCGTAGTCTCCTGACCATCTTCACCCATCAGCAACGCAGCAGCAACACTCACGGCACCACTGTCACTCCGCTCCGCTTCGACCTCCGCTACGTAGCTCAATAAAGACTGACTCATCACACCGACTGACGCCTTTTATTTCTCGACCCGTCTCTGCCGATCCGGCCCGCTCCTCAATTTTATCATAGAATTAGGCAGGTACCTAATTTCAAGAGGTGATTGAATTAGACGTGGGCAAAATTGAATGACCGAATTAAATGAATAAATTCAATCTTGTGACACACTTGATCTGATTCTCAATTTCAAAAGGAATTGATTCTTCATTCCTAACCTTTGGCCTTGTATCGTACGATTTTTAACGGCAACATAAATGTTTAATTTCCATTTATTTTACTGTTAAATTATTTCAATGAATAATGTGTTCCGTAAACGATTTAAATATTATAATGTTTCATAGGTATTTAAATATTATTCAATGGGCGGCGCGCCGCGAAGTTGTCGACGGTATTGTGAACGAGCGCCGGCCGCCGTTCTAAAAACCCGTAGATTAAAACGCGGCCGCGATTCAGCCGAATTGTCCGAGCGTCCCTTTCACGCAAGGAATTAATCATTTGTCGTAGTCATTAGTCCTGAGATTGTCCTAAGGTCCCCGCGCGTCCCGTCCCGTCCGCGTCCCAGGTACCTACTCGTAGTCTGTTGCTATCGGAAATTGTCCGAAGCGCTTTATTCAGGAATTAAAACTAAAGTCTTTTTCACTTGTGACGTTGTTGTCTCTAGTTAATCTCAGACCTAGAAATGACGTCAGATGTCATCGTCTTACATCGTCATCGTTTCACGTCAATCTCGGCTCGGGTCTATCCGAAACGCAGCTCGCTAGTTGATCAAGTCTCTGCGGGGTAAGACACTAGTCATAAGTTACTAATTCATTGCTCAATGCCGGTCCTTAATCCGTCCGAGCGCAGCGGTTCACCAATTCCTCGGCGGGCCAAGCCTTCAATTTCATTACATAGTTAGCCGAAAACTTTCGACATTGAATCCGAACATCCCGGCATCGGCTAGAAAAGTGAGAAGCAAAAATAGTGCACTTCTAATCGATTTTTTGGCACGTATAAAAGATATTGGAATACAAGTACCTACCTACTTTTAGACGTGGATCTTGGGTAGATGTAATATGTAAATTTGCATATATTATAAGGCCAATCAGCTGTTGTCAGCTGTCATAAAATACTTTTAATTTTAATAAATAAAATAAGTAAACTTTAGGGGTGAAACAAAAAACTGTTTAATTTAAAGATTTAATTGCTAGCTATTAATACATTTTACATACGAAAAATAAGGGAATGGGACGTTTCTACGCCGCCGGTTCTTCGCCGCCAGTTCATCGCCGCCGTTTCTACGCCGGGACGGTTCTACACCGGCCGTTTCTACACCGGCCGTTTCTACGCCAGCCGATTCTACGCCGCATTCAAATTAAATTAACAATTACAATTAAACTTTATTGTTTAAACACATACATACAGTCATAGAAAATAAAATAGAAAATACAAAAATTATCGAATCATTTAAAAAGTAGCATTAACATTTATTTTAATTTAAAAGATATTTTGTACATGCAAGTTACAATCGCCGCACAGTGGCTGAAATTGGAGCGCTGGCTGGTGCGACATCCCTCTCGGCGTTCGACCATTTGGTTGTTTATTGTTGTTTTTAAGTGTTTATATGAAATATTACAAAATTTTATGAAAGATTCTCTATAATAACTTCATAAATTGAAGGAGAATCCCAAACAATAAACATAACATTGTTAATCGATGTACATAGCAATAATACTTAGGATTTTCCAGACAGTGGGGAATAACGTTAAATAATGATAATTGGGGGTAGAATGGTTTAATGGGGGTAATTAGTGTAATTACACACAATAGGTAATCTAATTATATATTAACTCCTGCTAAAAATGCTCACACGCAAATTGAATGTATTTATAAACATTTTATAGTTGGCAGGTACCTACTTAAAAATATATTATACATTTAATGACATGCGCATTAAAATAACCAAACGGAAAAGACTCCAAAAGATAGTACAGGATATTTTATATTTATGTAATAACATAAATTAAAAAATATGTTATTACATAAATTACAGAATAATTAACTTTCTGATGTTATTTTCAATGAAATTTTTAATTTTAGTGACTAATTGAAAATAAAATTCATTTTGACGTTTTATTAGTTATAGTAATAAAGGTAACATTATGTTAATCTTTCTTAGACATAAAGGAATCAAAGATTGAATTCAAAAAAATAATTGATGAAAAATACAATCATTCCTTAAAAATGCAATTACTGGAGTGGCTGGTGACGGCTGGTGATAATTTTTATTGTTCCATGTACAAAAAAGATACATCAATAATATTCTTTTAAAATTAGAGTGGAGAATCGTGGAGTTTTTTTTCCTACTCCATTAAAGAAAATAAATTTGAAAAAAAAATTTGGAAAAAAGACGTCAACTTTAAATCAAGATTTCCGATATAATTTATGACATAAATATCTTTTTACTGTTACTTTACTAAAGCTCATACCTTTAAAAATATTTTATGAATTTATAAAAAAAAAAAATCGATAATAAGTACACAAACAGCTAGATTCTGCACACCTTCAAACTCACCTAAATACAGCAGCGTAAAAGTGCGCCCAATAATCCTCTGTTCTGCGACTAATTACAGAATAATTAAGTTTCAGATGTAATTTTCAATGAAATTTTTAATTTAAGTGAGTAACTGAGAATAAATTCATTTTGACGTTTTATTGGTCATAGTATCAATGGTAACATTAGGTTAATCTTTCTTAGACATAAAGGAATCAAAGATTGAATTCTAAAAAAAAATTGATAAAAAATACAATCATTCCTTATAAATGCATTTTGGGAACATGCTGATCAGGGGCCGGTGACGCGCCAGCGTTCCAATTTCAGCCACATAGCGCCGGGATTACCAGATTGGGACCCATTGACAAAGCAGGTAAGCAGAAGTTTTAATCCGGGTTATCTTAATGGTGTTATGGTTATCAACACAGGCCCATTAGCACAAAGGAGGTAATGAGAAGTTTTAATCCGCTTAAAATTCTAAAAACTGTTTAACAGTATTTGGTATAAATATGGGGCAGGAGCCCTTAACACATCACTCTAAGTGTATTCGTCACAAAGTAATCATTACGTTAGTTAACAGTGATCTTAATAATGGAACCAGCAGTTCTCAGCAAGAAAGAAAACGAGAAGTTTTCATATAACGGATATTTGTACGTTTTCGACAAAGTTAGTAAAAGGGACGCTAGTTTAAAATTTTGGCGGTGCGAAGAAGTGGGTCGCTGTAAAGGAAGAATTCACACGAGGGCTGGAGAAGTGGTCAACGAAATCAACAATCATTCTCACCCTTCCTCGGCAGCAGCCATACAATCAGCAACTGTTTGCACTAACATGAAACGTCGTGCAGAAGAAACTATGGAGGGCACAAGTGTAGTTATAAATCAGTGTATAGTCGACGTGCCTGAAGCTGTTTTAGCATCGATTCCAAATAATGCAGCCCTGAGAAAAATAATCAGAAGAAAAAGGAATCAAATTAATGCTGCACCTGCTGATCCCGCAGACCTAAACGATTTGGTGTTGCCAAATCGATATAAGCTATATGTGCCTCAACCAGGAACAGAAGAAACTTTTTTGCTAAGCGACGATGGAGAGGGAGCAAACAGAATTTTAATTTTTGGAAGAGGGAGCTGGTTGCAGCATTTGCATAATGCCAATACATGGTACACTGATGGTACCTTCGCAATAGCACCGAGGCTATTTTCGCAAGTTTATATTGTTATGGCAACAAAACACGGAGGAGTGCATCCTATAGTGTATGCTCTGTTACCTAACAAGCAGCGTGTTACATACACACGTATGTTCGAACTAATTAAAACACTAGTGCCAAATTTAAGTCCAGGATCTATCATTTGTGATTATGAATATGCAGCTTTTAGTGCCATGAAAGATTGCTTTCCTGAAGTAAATGTAAAAGGTTGCTTCTTCCATTTAGCACAAAATATGAGGAAGCATTTAGCTCAGATTGGTGTTATTAGTCAATACAACAATGATGCTGAATTTGCATTGAGAGCTAAAATGGTCATTGCATTAGCATTTGTGCCAATAGCTGATTTAGATGAATACATTGATGCTTTAGCAAATGATTTGCCAGTAGAACTTCAGCCGCTTCTAAATTGGTTTGAAGACAGCTATGTTGGCCGTTTAAATCGACGCGGGAATGGTAGGCGCCCGCCTATGTTTCATCCAACAATGTGGAATTTATACCAGAGAACAATCGATGGAGAAGATCGCACCAATAATCATGCAGAGGCAGCCAATCGTCGATTGCGTTCTGAATTATGTATGCATCACCCAACTATTTGGAAATTTATAGATGGATTGCGAAAAGTACAAAAAGGACGAGACGCTTATTTTGAGCAACTTATCGCCGGACATTTACCACCGATGAAGCTGAAAAAATACCGTGACGCTGATGAACGTATTCGAAGAATTGTCTTAGATTATGAAAACAGGGAACCTCTAGATTATTTACGTGGCCTAGCACACAATTACCAAATGACGCAATAATCTTATTTTTCCTATTTATTCTTTTAATTTAAAATAAATGTTAATGCTACTTTTTAAATGATTCGATAGTTTTTGTATTTTCTATTTTATTTTCTATGACTGTATGTATGTGTTAAAACAATAAAGTTTAATTGTAATTGTTAATTTAATTTGAATGCGGCGTAGAATCGGCTGGCGTAGAAACGGCCGGTGTAGAAACGGCCGGTGTAGAACCGTCTCGGCGTAGAAACGGCGGCGATGAACTGGCGGCGAAGAACCGGCGGCGTAGAAACGTCCTAGACCCAAAAATAACGATACTAAAAAAAGACAAACACATACATCAATAGGATTTAGCCTGCGAGATAATGAGATAGAATAATCGGTCATCTCTTTGTGTGCTTCGTAGCCTCCCCACTTATTGTGATTTGAAATGAAACGAAAAAGCGACACTAAAAAGAGACACACACATTAATCTATAGGTTTTAGCCTGCGAGTTAGTGAGATAGAATAATCGGTCTCCTCTTTGTTCGGTGCTTGGTAGCCTACCAGTATCCTCTTTGTGCGGTGCTGCGGTGTTTCGTAGTCTCCCCATTCACTCTAGTTTTTTTTTTTTTTTTTGGAATTAATTGAATTAAAGGAATGAATAGAAGGAATCAATTCAAAAGGCCGGGGGGAATCAGACTGGATCTATTCACTCCTGGGAATCATTTTGCCCACGTCTAGATTGAATAAGATTTAAAAAACATCAATGTAAATTTATTTTTGAAAAATGGAAACTAAATTATTCAATTATTTTTTGAATAAGGTATTTGAGACTTGAAAATTTGCTAGGCGCTTCACTTGTTGGCCTAGAGCCTGAGGTGGTGGACTCTTTACTGAAAGTTTAACGTGGTTTTTATTTCACAAGTTGATTCGTGCGTTAATTTTTAAAATGATTGCTTGATTAACCTAATTGTTTCTTTATCAGAAGGCCGCGATCAGTATTTTCGTAGCGCCGTTAAAGTGAATATTATACATTATTATTGAGACGCGCGTTTCAATTCAAATAACCGCAATTTATTTACTAATGATTAAATTATCCTCTATTTGCCGAGTAACAAGTAACAATACAATAAATTATGGAAGATCATTTACCAACAAGGATTCTAGCCTGACCGAATTTTAAGAAATCTTGGAGTATTGGAAAAAATTCTGTTTTGCTCATGGAAAGATAGACTCGCCTGGATTTGTAATTATTCCATGGTTGGAGCGATTTTATTTGTGCAAAACTGCATCAGCCGTCTTCAGTTTACGGAAAATTGACAGATTCTTCATCGGGAATAGAAGCTTCCTGAGAAAACGAGAGGACCGAGATTTATTTTAGATAGCTAGATAATTGAAATTTGGTCGATCCAGGGGGTGAGTTTTAATTATGTTTTAAGTTCTATTTGTGTCTTAAATATGTACAAATAAATGTATTATTATTATTCCTTATGAATACTGTCTATCATTTTTTATTCTTTTATATTAACCTTTAAGTTTGAACTCCCAAGGCCTTGAGAGAGGAATATTGCTTTCCCATCTGCTAGCCTGGTTAATCAACCAGTGGCGCCCTTTTAAAAATAAAGCTGACAGATTTTTATTACACTATTACAACACATACCTGTTATATTATCCTCAGCAACAATTTGCCCAATATTATTATATCAAATGAATGTACGGAAATTTGCCATTTTTAATGTCGTTTTGCTCAGGTAACAATTTGAATTATTTATTAAGTCATTGTCATCTTATATTTTAACAACAAAGCAGGTTTTAATTTAAAATCGCTTCTGCGTAAGAGTCCCGAAATAATAGTTACACATGGAACAGTCAATTTCTCAGAATTTTGCGGCATATGCTATGCAACTCAAATGCAAAGCTTCACTCTGTACACGGTGAATCCGCGGCTTCTTATTTAATTTATCGTTATATTGTGAACACAAAACTGGTTTCAATTAAATTTTCATGCGGTGAATTAAAACTACAGTACTTAGAACATGAAAATGGTTTTTCTTTGATTCTGGCAGTAAATAAATAGTCTGCAACTTTTTTTTTACATGAGCTCCACACAGGAGTCCCTTAGAAAAATAATTTCCTTCAGGGCCTATGTCATCTTTGGGGTGCTGTGTGGAGGGTTTTTTTAAGGAAAGGAAGGAGAGGAGAGTTCTGGGTAGGAAAAAGGTTTAAGGGGTGGGTAGCAATCTGGGATTCAATATTTCCTGGTCATCCACCTCCAAGACCTAGACAAACCTCACCCCATGAAACCGGGCACCCCTGCTAAATCACTAAACGTAGCGAACCACTTGGGGTGACCTATGGCAGAGGTGTTGGTTATCCAATAAAGGTTCCTGGGGCGGCGGTATCTATTCCCGCCTCCCAAATTGAATTTTATAACTGCACTTCGAATAAGAGAATGTTTATCTTCTGAAATGTGTCAGCAGATGAATCCACAACTCGATTTTACATTGTGAACATAAAAATGCTTTAAATTAAATCTGCATGCGGAGAATTAAAACTACACTCAGAACATGAAAAAGTTTTTTTTTTATTCTGGCTGCACATGCATAGTCTGCAACAAAAAAATATAACTGCACTTCGAAAATATAATGTTTTCCTTCGAAATGTTTCAGCTGATGAATCCACAACTGGAGTTTTACATTTTGAACGCAAAACTGGTTTAAATTAAATCTGTGTGCGGCGAATAAAAACTACACTCAGAACATGAAAATGGTTTCTCTTTTATTCTGGCAGCACATACATGGTCTGTAATTTGAATTGAATGCACTTCGAATAAGACAATGTTTCTCTTCGAAATATTTCAACAGAAATTTTATATTATGAACTGTATTAAATTAAATCTGTGTGCGGTGAATTAAACTACACTCCGATGAAAAGGATTTTTCTTTATTCTAGCAGCACATATATAATCTGCAACTAGAAGTTTATAACTGTAAGTCGAATAAGATAATGTTTTTCTTCGAAATGTGTCAGCAGATGAATCCGCAACTGGAATTTTACATTCTGATCACATAACTGGTTTTAAATTACGAGTGAATCTATTCACCGCACTCATTTTGTTTTATTTATTAATAAACTTCGTATCGCCTTCAAGTTACGACTCGGACTGACTGACTCATCAACCAAACCACACACTAGAAACTAGATCGATAACTTCGGGTTTTTGAAGGGGGCAATGTCAACAATATTTCACCATGAATATGCAATAATTTGACGATTTTTTTCTATGGGGACTTGTGACGTCACACACCGGATAGAGTAAATACCAACAGAAGGCGCGACCATTGACAATATACGCTACAAATAATTTTTAAACAAAAAGTCATGATCATTGGGTGGTCTTATTAATTGAGGATCAACTAAAACAAAAACTGTGAATAGATCTATTTACATAGGCAATTTTTTCTCGAGATCGACTCAAAAAGCACTCGCAATTGTTACGTTTCTTGAAATAGCTTTATCCGTGTTTGATGATTAGATCTGAATAGCCAGCTACATTTTCCACATCTCCTTCCCCTCCCAAAATTGGGGATGCCATAGTCTCACTGGCTCGAGACGGTTGAGGGCAGTTGGGATTCTTGTGTTGTATTCAGATATAAAAGTTATATTATATGAAAGTTGGAATCTTTAGCGTTTTTTTGCTAAGCCGACTGCACATACAGCCAAAAGTTGCTCCCAAATTCAAAAAGTGTTTTAAGGTTGGAAGTTACTTTCCTAATAAGGCTCTTCAACAATGGTTCCCAACCTGTTGATCATGAAGTAAAATTTGGTCAATTGCAATTACCACCGTGGATTTTGATAATAATTACTGTCTGAAACCAGGTTTTCAGCCGAAACCGAAACTTTTTTATTTCAAAACTTAAATTTCGATTTAAGACCAAAATACAGAGCCAAATTGAAAAATTATTTTTTATTTTTTATTTTAACTTATTAAATTATTTTTTATTTTATACATAAAGATAGTTGCCAATAATATATGCGTTAAGAAAATAAAGATAATGTAGGTGGTTCTTAGTCGAAGGATGGTAAAAGTTAAACATGACCGAATTTCATATCGACACCGTGGCGCAGTGGTTAGCGCGTTTGCCCGGAAAGCAAGAGGTCCTGGGTTCGAGTCCCAGAGGTGTCAATATGTTTTTCTGATTTTTCGGTTTCCAGATTTTCGATTGAGTTTCGCTTATATTGTCTTCATTTATTTAAATTATTTTTTAAACGAAATTTGCATAAAATACCTGTTTAGTACGGATGTGTGAATATGTGTTTTATTTATTTGCGTTTTAATGGAGGTATAAAATGTAGACCATTAAAGAAATCAATTTTTCTCTGAAAGTTTATTCGTGGAGCCATTTTTGCCAAAGCAAATTTTGAATGCAGTATTATTTTGTATGCATCACCCCGAATGCAAATAGTTTTTAAGTCGATCAAAAGATTTTTTCTAATAAATTAATCTTTTTTAATATTAGCTCCACACCGGAGGCAAGGAGGAAAATAATTTTCGTCAGGGCATATGTCATCTCAGGGAATGCTTCATACTAAGCATGTACAGTAATTTAGAAAGTTTAATTTGAAATCCCATGATATGTATTTATGGAGATAACTTACTGATCAGGGATCGCCATGAAAATATGGATAAACGTATGTAGCTCTCATCCTAAAAAGATTGGGATCTCTTGCCCTACATACAACCTACCACTAACTCTGACTATCCAAATACCATTTCTGTGTAAATTAATGGAATATAAAATTATAGCGAATTGAAAACATCTTTTGAACTACTTAAAAAACGTAAGGAAACAAATGAAAAAACAGAATCAAAATTCAGGTATTTTCGAATCAAAACTGCTAAGAAATAGCCCCTAAATGTAATTTAAAATAGTTGATCATATATCAAATAAAGTGTTATTAGCTGAAGAAACATAAAACAATTCAATTACTTTAAAAAATTAACTTCACACGAAAATCATTACTTTTTACAATAATGGCTTTTGCTAATAATTAAAAATCAACAAGTTGCAAATATTAATGACCAATAACTATAGTACCTAATTGAAATGCTTATTAAAAAAATACAGTAATGGATCGACTATTTCTTTCAAGTAGTTTGATTATTTTTTCAGATTTCAGTAGGTTAATTAAAAATTATCTTTTTCCGTACATTTTAAGAGTTTATGCAAATCATTATTCCGATTCCGACTCTAGCCCTCACACATCAAAACTCGCGAGGGGACGTTTTTGGAACTAGTTCTGCTGCAAGGTTTCGCGTATCTACTAGGACTAGCTCACGCGGAGCTAGGGCTGCAGTATGGGTCAGATGAAGATGTTGAATTCTCGCTTCCAGAATTTTAATTAGTAGTAGTTATTTGTAATTTGTATATATATATATATATATATATATATTTATTACAATCATAAAGGTACTTAAATTAACATGATAATATATATTTCAAATAATAAACTAGATATATTTACCTTTATGAGAGTTAAAAACTCGTGTGTAAAGGGGAACATATAAAAATTAAAAAATTATTAAAAATTATAACTTAATATTCAGTGTGAAGAAAAATAAAACAAAAATTTTTGTACACATAAAAGTGAAAAGAACTTTTTGCATATAATAATATAAGTTAAAAATTCAAAAAAAAATATTTAAAATAAAAATTTAAATAAAAAAGTACTAGATATCGAAGTGCATAAACATAAATATATAAATATGTAGATACAAGTGACATGCGTAACCGCAGTAGGTATAATATTTCAATTTTCCATTACGTACAAAACGAAAAAAAAATTCCAACTTATTATCCATTATGTATAAAAAAAGTCCTAATTGTAACAACTGAGTATTGTCAATCTGATGGGTGCTCCCTCTCTAAACACGAAAATTTCAAAATTAGAGAGGTATTGTTACTACTATAGTCGAACAGATACCAAGTGCACTCCCAAAATTTCGATAGTAAAAATTCCGAAAAACCCAAACTCGAAAGACACTCCACCATTATATTATTAATATATATATTTTTCATATCATATTATTTATTCGACCCTCGAAAATTCCGATTTTCGGAAATACATTAATGGATTCTAAAAACAATATTTCAGAGGATACATAATACGCAGCGAAACAAAATTTAGAAATTCCAATGGCAGTTATTCCCGTGAATTAGGCGACTAAATCCTTGGGAAATCCATTGTTATTTATATCGTGCTGCTATAAAAGCAAACAATTAATGATTCTACATTTAGTTGTAAGTAGAGTATTGACTTCATAAGATCAAAAACCAGTCAATTACTTTCTTTTCGATATTCTACTTTATTAATGTCAAATTGACTCCGTTTATTTAGTCGATGTGATTGTAATTACATATTGTGTGATTTAATATCATTGCTTTTAGTAGATAAAACATATTTAAAAGGGTGGATGTAAATCATCAATACGAATTGCAGGCAGGTAAAAAAACGATAGTTAATAATGTTATCAAGTTTTTCAAAAAAATCTCTGACAACCCAGAATACATCAAAACACTGAACTTCAAGCAAGTAGGCAGCAGAGACTTGCGGCTTCAACCTGTCGAATATTCAAGAGTGTCGTCGGAAGCTTCTCATTTTCCTTATGCAGAAGAAATAAAAATGTTCCATCAGCCTCGTAAAAACTACAAAAATCTAAAACGGTAACGGGATTTTTTTACTAAGATTACGAAAATGTTAGTACAAATTTTTAGAAGTGTATTGTTTATTTTTATTTTTAAATAAATAAATCCATTATTGTGCCCATGACGTCACTACATGAAAATGTCCCATCTCCGAAAATGTTCCTATAAATTTTGTAAACCACACTGATAATTTTTTTTATATGGCAACACTTTGATTTCAGGTGAATTTTTGAATTTGACATTTAACGTTCACTAGATTTATTGTTTGTTCTCTGCGAACTTATCATTTGGTTTGACTTTTTGACAGATGTTATGAAGAGAACTCCGTACATTTTAGGCTGTCTGTACGTGTTTTAGAGGTATAATGGTAGTGGTGCTGATTTTAACAAAATCAAATTTTATAATATTCTTATTATTATTATAATTTACAAGTACAAGTATATTACATTGGATTTAGCAATATAGACATTGAACATTATAATGATTTATGATCAACAAGATGGATCAAGGAAAAAAATAACTACGACATAACATGGAATAAATTTCATGTTAATTAAATATATATATATATATATATATCTACATGATTTCCGTGAACTGTAAAATATTTTTTAATTACAAATAAAAATTTACCGATAAAACATGTATATTGTATTGTAAAAAGTAGGTATGTTGTTTTATGTTGATGTGCACACTAAGATGTTTTTGCCTTTAAAAAAATAAATATGTAAAATCCCAGCTGGGGGTGTAAATATATATTATATATTTTAAAAATATATATTTATTATATATTTTAAAAATATATAATATATATTTAAATGTCTCTTAAATTGGTTACCGCTTTACTAATTAGCATCAGATTAAACCTGTTTAAGAATTATCTTGATTCTGAAACATTATGTATGTAAGATGAGTTACCGGACACCTTGTAGGTATTTGTAAACAACTACGTATTTTTATTCAATCCTTAAATTCATACTTGGAAGTCATTTTAATTCAGTCCCGAAGACAATAAAAATAATTTGTTTAATAAAATTAATTTTAAGTCGTGAACCTTCTCGTGTTTCTTTACCTATACATTTTTGTACTGACTATGAACTTTGACCGTTCATTTAGTTTTTGTTTGACTATAAAATATTATATTACCAGCTGACCCGACGAACTTCGTACCGCCTCAGAATCAATAGCTGTTGAATTAAATTCAGTTTTTTTATTAAGTTAAAAATTACGCAATGAAGCAATTATCAATGCGCAACTGTCCGTGTTTTGTTTTTGTCAGTATCAGAGATGGCGTTGTGTACGGATTTATTTTTTGTGATTTTCTTACTTTTACAATTACTTAAGGGAATTCGGGAGGCGGATACGGGTGCCGCCGCCCCGGGAACCATTTATTGAATAACCAACACCTCTGCCATAGATCACCCCAAGTGGTTCGCTACGTTTGGTGATTTAGCAGGGGTGCCCGGGTTCATGAGGTGACTTATGTCCGGGTCTTGGCAGTTGATGCGCCTGCCCACCTGCTGCGTGGTGGGCCGGATCGAGAGAGACTGGTTGAGGGAGGCCTTTTGACCTTTCCAGTCGGACTCTCTCCACCCATTGCCTTGCACCACAGTGAGGGATCGATTCATACGTCCGTCACTCCCGGACACACTGACCCCCAGATTCCTACCCACCCCTCATACCTTTTTCCTTCCCAGAACTTTCTATCCTCCCCATTCCTTAAAAAGATCCTCCACACAGCATCCCCTAAGATAACATAGGTCCTGAGAGAAATTATTTTCTTCAGGGCCTCCTGTGTGGAGTTTATGTAAAAAAATTCGTTTCATTTCAGAGATTTTTTTTTTTTCTACAATAATAATGTTACATTATCAGTTTTATGGTACATTATCAGTTTTTATGGTTACCCAATCAGTAGAGAAATATTCTCGGGTCTAATTGGGGAGCTAGTCTATGTACTTATATTTAGAACTGCTTATAGATAATTTGTTACAAAAATGAAAATAAAATACTGTAAGATATTACAAAAAAATTGTAAAATTAGAAAAATAGAAAAATACATATTATTATAGAAATATAATATCAGCAAAATATTGGAAACAGATTGTATCTGAAAATCATCGATACAAATAAGATAATCTGTTGCTTATCTGTATAAATACAACGCCAGTTTTTTTTTAAATTTAAGATAGTTTTTCTCACTTTTTATTGCATTGGGTAATTCGTTATATAGCTTTGGGCCTACGTATTCATAATGGTGTTGTGCAGCTGTCGTGTTGCATCTAGGTACATATAAGTTCCCAGATGCTCTAGGTCTTACACTTCGTGTTGAGGACACTTCAGATTCTTTAAAAACTGTTAAAATAGCGCTTTTTTTAAATAGTTTTGAAACCGGTAGGACCTTAAATTTTTCAAAAAGTTCGTTGGTTGGGAAAATCCTTGGTTTTTTAATAATAACTTTGATGATCATTTTTTGTGTCGTTACTATCGGATAAAGATTATTCTTATAGATGCTTCCCCATGCGATAATGCCGTACTGCAGTACTGACTGCACAAAAGCAAAGTAAACCATTTTAATATTTGAATGACTTAGGATATTTCTTAAATGTATAAATATGTAAGTAAGTTTTCTAATTCTTTTGACACAGTTTTCGATATGTTTCTTAAATTTCATGTTACTTTCTATAGTGATCCCTAGATATTTGACATCTGTGGTTTTCTTAAGGATTTTACAATTATCGTTACATTCTCCTCCTTTACACGAACGACTGTGCACTATTACTCTAATATTGAAGTCAGTTACAGGATCAGCAAGGTGAAAAGGTATATATGATGTTTTTTCTACATTAAGACTAAGTGAGTTATCATCAAACCATTCCTTCAATATGTTAATGTCAGCATTCGCAGCTATATTCACTCCTGTCCATGTTATTCCTTCAATTATGATGACTGTGTCATCCGCATATGAGATGATATTTCCATTAAGAGGGAGACTGAACATGTCATTGACATATATAAGGAAAAGTATAGGCCCGATTACCGTGCCTTGTGGAATTCCATATTCAGAAGTCAAGGGTTCACTTAATGAATTATTTAGTTTGACGTATTGTTCTCTATTTTTTAAGTAACTCTGGAACCAAGATAGAGCTTTGTCTTCCAGTCCAATTTTCTCTAGCTTAGCGATCAGCCTAGAATGCGACACACTATCAAAAGCCTTTTTTAGATCAATAAATATTCCCAGACACTTCCGAGGTCTATCTAAATTCCCCATAATTAGAGATATTATAATTATTGTATTTTTTCCATATTATACCCATAATTATTATAATTATTGTATTTTTCCTTTGGAGGTGTGCAGACATACGTTCACCATTTGTCTCATTTTTGACTATTGACATTGAGTGTGTAAGAAAGAAGGGCAGCATTATATGATTAAAAACAAATGCACAACAATCAACGAATTGACATTTGACGTTTTTGAATGTTTGGAATTCATGCACAGTTCAATATTATACCCCTCACAATATTGCTGCAGTTCTTTCAAAATAGGAGAATGTATGGGGTTATTTCCCCATACAAAATGTATGGGGAAAATAATTTTTAATAGTTATGTTTTAATAGTTATTATCCTATCCGGGTAAGTATTTCTTCAAGTAAGTATGCAAAGAGGATATACGTCCGTACAACCAAAGTCGATATACTTATATCTGAAGGCATGTTGAGTGAAAATCCGATGTAAAATCATTTTTACTAATAATTTCGACTCTCCGAAATAGTAAGCGGCAATCACAAAATACGACTTACTTATACATGCAGTCGGCTTAGCAAAAAAAAACGCGATTCCTACTTGCATATAATATAACTTTTATATCTGAATATAACAAAAGAGTCCTAACTGCTCCCAACCGTCTCGAGCCAGTGAGACTATGGCATTCTCAATTTTAGTACGGTGTGATGCTGACGGTAGCGGGGAGGGGAAGGAGACGTGGAAAATGTTCCTGGCTATTCAGATATAGTCATCAAACACGGCTTAAGCCATTTTAAGTAACGTTTCAATTCTGAATGAATACTGACGAATGAATACATGACTTCAGTCATGTGGTCTAAAGCACAATCGTTTCTTTTTTAATATTTTGTTTTTTTTTTCTTTAATTGTATTTTACGGCCATTAGAGTGGAAGATACTTTCAGAATCGCCCTTGTGTAAGATAACCATTCAGAATTGAAACGTTGCTTGAAATGGCTATAGCCTTGTTTAGTGACTAGATCTGAATAGTCAGGTACTTCCTCGCCTTCCTCTTTCCTATCTCCTTCCCCTCTCCAATATCTTCAGCTTTACAACGGTGACCCGACATTTGATCCGGCAACATTTGGTCCGGCGACAGTTGGTCCTGCGACATTTGATCCGGCCGACATTTGATCCGGCCGACACTTGATCCGGCGGATAGTTGATCCGGCGGACAGTTGATCCGGCGATAATTGGTCCGGCCTGATCCTTTAGAAGATTTTTTCTTGAAGTAAGTATGTAAAGAGGATATACGGCCGTACAACCAAAGTCGATGTACTTATGTCTGAAGGCATCTTGAGTGAAAATCCGCTGCAAAAATATTTTTACTAACAATAATTTCGACTCTCCGAAGAAGCATGCGGCAATACAAAATACGACATACTTATACGTGCAGTCAGTTTAACAAAAAAACCGTAAAAGTTTCCGACTTGCGTATAACTTTTTTATCTGAAAATTACACTAGAGTCCCAACTGCTCTCAACCGTCTCGAGCCAGTGAGTCCCCAATTTTGGTATGGTATACAACCAACATTCCTGCCATAGGTCATCCCAAGTAGTTCGCTACGTTTGGTGTATTATAAGGGTTTCCCGGGTTCTTAGAGTGATGTTTGTCCCGGTCTCGGTGGCGAATGCTTTTCCTCACCTACTGCGTGGCGGTCCGGATCGGAAAAGATTGCTTGAGGCAGACATAATCAGGACCTCTCTAGCTGGACTTTCTCGACCCATCGCCTTGCACCGCAATTTTTCTGGCTATTCAGATCTAGTCACCATACATGGCTAAAGCCATTTCAAGTAATCAGACTAAACCTACATACACTGAACAACAGCGAATTTTTTTATTTAATCATGTGTTTTAACTTTTTAGTTAACTGTTCCAACAACAGTTCCAACTGCTTCTAACCGTCTGGAGCCAGTGAGAATATGAATTATAGATACTGTTTAAATGGAACTTTTTAGGTAAACTTTTTTTTAGTAATGTAAAGATATAAGTTGGGCTTATTGTAAGAATTTGTAATTATAAGGGCTTCATTGTAAGAATTTGTAAAGATTTCAAAAATATTCAAACATTCAAAATACTATATACAACTCTGGTTAGGAGTTTTTTTTTAGTCATTTAGAATACAATTCCCCCATATGGAACCCTTTCTACAAAAGCCACGCAAACTCCATTGAAAGAATCCAACGCAAATTTCTCAGATCAATTAATTTCAAATTAGGTATTCCCGCGGTTGACATAAACTATGAATCTTTATTACAAAAAATGCGACTCTTATCGTTAAAAGATAGAAGAATTCTCAATGATCTTATTTTTTTATTTAAAATAAACAATAACTAGTTTGACTCCCCTGAATTGGTATCATTAATAAATTACCATGTACCTTGTAGACCGACTCGACTCAAAACAGCTTTCCATTGTGACAATACTATGACGAACGCAGAACAAAACTCAACCATAAATCGCTTGCATTTTTTTTTTTACAGTGAATACCGCACAAGAATCTCAACTGCTCCCGTCTGGAGCCAGTGAGACTATGGCATCCCCAATTGGGGTATGTTGTGAGGCTGAGGGTAGTGGGGAGGGGAAGGAGGTGGGGAAGAGGAAGGTTGGGAAGTACCTGGCTATTCAGATCTGGTCACCAAACACGGCTAAAGCTATTTTCAAGCAACGTTTCAATTCTGAATGGTGGTCTTACACCAGGGCGATACTGATAGTATCTTCCAATCTCTATATGCTAATATTGATCACGCCGCCGGTAATCTGGCTTCATACAAAAGATGCGTTAAACTCATTTGTTTGCTAGTGCCGCGTAATATAATTCATCATGTAAACATAATATGCCTACTAGTACTTCACTCTAAAACGATTAATGCACTAGAAATCATAGGTACTTGTATAATTTATCATATCGGTTAACATAATCCAGGATTTATTACTTTTTATATTTTATATTTAAATATTTGTAGGTACCTTGCGATAGGTATCTTTTATTTGTACATTTTTATTTTTTTTATTTTTTATTTTATAGATATAAAATTGTACAGTGGAGTTATAGAAATTACATATCGGTACAGAAATTATTTAATAATTGCAATCTCACCAAAGAAGAAGCTAGTTCTTGTGCTTGATGAGGGAGTTACACTAATTATAACTGAAATAGAATAACATTATGCAATAAGTAAGTATATAATAGAATAAATTGAGACTTCTGGATTTAAACATTTTATTGTTTCATTTCTCACTTTAAATTTTTATTTTCACTTTTACCTAATAATTTATGGTTTGTATTTAATACTTTATATTTTATACTATTCACTTTATAATTTACTTTTATACATTATAGTTTTTATACACTACTTATTACCTTACTTTTTACCTTTTTTTCTTAAATTTTACTAACATTCATACTGTTATTCTTCATGTTGTACTATTATAAGTATGTCAATTATGTTAATGGCACGTGTTGTGCCGTATATGTGTAAATAAATAAATAATTATTTATGACACATTTAAGCTTTCATGGCTGATGAAACTAGGGTCAATTGCTCATTTGCCATATGAGTGGAAATGATTCATATTATTTGTGATTTCAGTTTTATTGTAAGAATACTCGTAAATGTGCAAATATTTTTTTTTTCAAAGTGCAGGAATTATTCATTTGTCATTTACCAACGAAAGATTAACATTGTATTAAACCATAGATAATGCCATTATATTACACGTTTACTTTTCCTTCAAAGCTTATTAAAATTATACAATTTGGTTTTAATTTTAAATACAAACAACACGAATAAAAAAATCATAACATGCCTCACTACGCGAACTGAAATTGACATTATTTTTAGAAAATATTTAATTTATATTTTTACGTTGCAGGTACCTACCAAAAAACTAAGCTTGTAAGTTGATACGTAGCATTAATATATGTACAATGTATGAATATGGCAACAGATTCTATATAACATATACATTTTTTTTATAATTTATATAATAGATAATATACTATTTAAATTATTACGATAAAAAGATTAATAATTTATTACTCTAGTGTTTTATTTTCATATTTTTCTTTTATTATATTTTCAATTAAAAATTTGGCCTCCATTTTTTCTCCCACCTACAACCTACTGTTCATTGGGATATTAACAACAATAATACTCGCACAAATTCCACGTCCAATAATGGTTCTCGTGAACTTATAGAATGTCATGTTTCCTAAATCTTAGACAAGTGAACTTTATATATAACTGCAACAATAATCTATTAGAATTAATTTTTAGCAATTCCAGCAATATAAGTGTACAACATGCAAATGACAATGTTTCAACAATTGATAACCACCACCCACCACTATTTGTTAAGCATATATCTCTACAAAATTTTAATTTAGAGTCTTTTAAAGAAAAATCAAATTTTTATAAAGCTGATTATCCTAAGATTAACGAGTTTCTCGCTAAATCAGACTGGAACTTCATTAGTAATTGTAATAACATCAATGATATAATAGAATCTTTTTACTATATAATTAACAAATCAATTGAACTGTACGTCCCTATTACAAAATGGAGGACATCAGAGGAGGAGGAGGAGCAAAGAGCTAATTTGTACTATCCAGTCAAAAAAAACTTGCACATAAAACATTCAAAATATCTCGAGCTCCAAATGACTCTCTTTTTTTTCTAATTTACGCAAAAGGGTGAAAAACATATCGATATCTTGTTACAAAGAATACCTGGAAAATATTGAGAAATCGTTACAAAATAAACCTCAAAATTTATTCAAATTTGCAAACAATCTTAAGAGGAACGCATGCGTGGCCTGTTTCATACAAAATTTTGTTTTGGATTTACGGCTAAAATATCAAATTAATGGTTTTTTTTCTTTTTTTAAAATGATAAGTTAGGCATGTATACAGTTAGGATGTGAATCCGATTTTCGATTTTTGCTTTAAATTATAAAATATAGGCCCCAAAAGATGACGATTTATCCATGAATTTAGGAGGCAACTTTGGAATTTTTTTCTGGGCATATGGACGCAATTTAAAAAAAAAACTCCTCACATCCTGAGTCAGGAATATGATGAAGTATACGATAAAATTTTATTCTGCACTGAAAACAGTTTTATTCGTGTAAAAAACCGAATTTAGATACGCGCAGATTTGTAGTAAAATTACTTAGGTTTTTTGTTGTTGTCTCATCCACTCATTTGCCAGCCGGACGGGGCAGCTTGTACGGGGTAGCTTGCGCGGGTCGGGGGAAGGAGTAAAATCGCGCCAGACAAACTAATACATACATAACTCAATCACCATACATTAACAATGGGTGTATCTATGTCTTTGTTTGTTGACAATATGCAGGTGTTCGTTGTTTTAGAATCGTTTTCGAATCGTTACCGAAAAAATCGAGAACCATATTCAACGTATTTGTGTTTACTTGGTAGGTAGTAAGATTATCATTTTTTGCAGTTCAGCTTTTATTTTTTATATATTTTCTACGATATCGGGGTACCTACCTACCTAGGTATTTATGGCAGTGAGGCATGGGAACTGGCAGAGGAGAATGAAAGTAGGTACCTAGACTGAATGCGAGGCGGGTATGCGTACCAATGCATCCGTCACTCCTAGATGCACTGACCCACAGATTCCTAATCATCCGCAATACTTAACCTTTTATTTTTCAGAACTTCCTTTCCTAAAAAGACCCCTTATTTTCCTCAGGGCCTCCTGTGTGGAGCTAATGTTAAAAAAAGCTGTAAAAAGAGATCCCTGAGGCGTATGTATAGAAAACAAATATATAGATGGAGGGTATTTTTAGGAAAGGAAGGAGAGGATGTTCTGGGAAATAAAAAGGTAGAAGGGGTGGGTTGGAATCTGGGTTCAGTGTGTCCAGGAGTGACGGACGAATGATTCTATCCCTCCCCGTGCGGTGAAAGGCGATGTTCCGAGAGAGCCCTACTGGAGAAATCAAAAGGTATCCCTCAACCAGTCTCTCCCAATCTGGCCTGCCATGAAATTGGTGTGAGCTGTAGCAGAGGTGTTTGTTATCCAATAAATGGTTCCCTGGGCTGCGGCACCTATACCTCTCTCCCAAAATGAGTATTAACACTCAAATTTTTATAGGCGTTTTTATTGCTGTTTTTTTTTTTTTATTCCAAAAATATTCTACGTCTTCTACGACATTATATTGATAAACTTTTCCTTTGAATTAACTCGCTGAGAATTGAAATTGTTATTATTTTGAATTTAAGTTTTCTAAAGGTACAATATTTTATTTCTTACTGGCGAGTTCCCGGCATGCGTTGCAAAGTCACTTAATAAAGACATTGTTTCTCCCTGCGTGTCCTTTCCCATTCGTCCCGTTTCCTTTCCTCTCTCTCGTACCCTTTTCCTCACGTTTTCCCACTCTGTCTTCCCTCTCTCTACTCCCATCTTCCGCTTCTCCCGTCCTGCTAACTCCCCTCCCTCCTCCCGCATTCCATAAATTCAGTCCCGATACATTCAGTTTTCAAATAGCTCGCGTGCCACTTAAAGCATATATACCTAGTATATTTGCGGCACGTTCCAGAGTGGAAGATACTCTCAGTATCGCCCTGATATAAGACCACCATTCAGAATTGAAACGTTGCTTGAAATGGCATTAGCCATGTTTGGTGACCAGATATGAATAGCCAGGTACTTCCCCACCTTCCTCTTCCCGATCTCTTTCCCCTCCCCACTACCTTCAGCCTCACAGCATACCCAAATTGGGGATGCCGTGAGGCATCTCACTGGCTTCAGATGGGAGCAGTTGGGACTCTTAAAATTCTAATAATATTTCTAAAATTCTAAAATTCTAAAATTCTCTTAATATTCATAAAAAAAAAAATTCACCACTATATATATTAACCATCGCGGGCATGCGCACATCAAATCCCCAGAATTGCATCGCAATAGGATGATTGGTTTAGCAACGCGTATGGAACAAACATACATACAAGCAAACATACATTGATTTTTATACATAGATGTTTCGTAGAGTTCCTTGCAGAATTGTATAATATAATTATTATTTTTTCCGGAGCTCTTCTAACAATCCATGTCTCAGCTAATATTGAATGAACTAAGCAAAAGGGTGATTTCTCGTCTTGACGAAAATATATTGACATATAAAATTAAAATTTTGTTTCGGTGGTTTCTCGCGTTTTTACTGTGTAAACGTCGAAACGCGGGACACCGGACACACTAACACCATTACGAAATATGTCGGGAGTCTCCCATATTATAGGACGTGTCGCTATAGATATTATCAACAAAAGGGGCATTGCACCGTCTTCGTGCAAGTATTCGGGCATGGAAATAAATGCCTTATTTTGTTTAACCTCTCAATTTTACTTATTTACAATTTTACGTCATGCATCCGATTCCCGTATCTCCTATAACAATATAATATCTCCGTTAATTTCAAGGCACTACACAAAAAGATCATTCCTCGTATTCTCCGATAAAATGATGTTACATAATAATTATGCGCCCTTTTCTTTAAAACTCTATAACACCATATTTTGCTCGCTAGCGCTGCAACTAAATACCACTACATAGAAATCTTCCCTTCCCGCCTCCCCGCTACACACCGCAAATACAATATTTCGTTAGAAAGGGACAAATGAAAGACATGAGATTATTGAAGATCTACTTCGGTCGCCGGCAAACAATGGTCTTAATAGTAATGAATCTGGTATTCCGTCTATCATATACTACAATGGTAAAATTGCTAATACACCTCAAGGAATTACTGACCTATTTGCCGAATGCTTTGGCAAAGTATATGATGTAAACTCATCTAATAACCAAATACCTCAATTCAACTCAAATATTTCTATTGATTTCAACGACCTTGTTATTGATGAAATCGATGTTCAGCGTAAAATTACACTATTAGATAGTCAGAAATCCGCTGGCCCAGACACCATACCAGCAATTTATTTAAAAAACTGTGTATCTAGCTTAAAAGGCCATTTAACCAATATATTCAATATATCAATAGCATCAGGCCTTTTCCCTCAAAAATGGAAGATCAGTTTCCTTAGTCCCATCTATAAAAGGGTGATAAAACGGATGCTTCTAACTACAGACCTATTTGCATACAATCAGCGATACCTAAATTGTTTGAATCCGTAGTTCTATTAAAATTTATGTTACAGGCTTGTAAAATCATTTCCCCCCACCAACATGGATTTATATCCGGAAGATCTACACTTACAAATTTAATTATGTACGAAAAATATATTTCATAAAATCTAAATTCAAAATTGCAAACGGATGCAGTTTACACAGATTTCAGCAAAGCATTCGACAAGTTTCCCAAAAAATCTTATTAAACAAACTAAAAGTATATGGGATAAAAGGAAATCTACTAAAATGGTTTGAGACCTATTTAACATCTAGAAAACTATACGTTAAACTATCTAACCATATGTCAAACGAAATTGAAGCTTAAAGTGGGGTGCCCCAAGGTTCTCATCTAGGTCCTATTCTTTTTTTGCTATTTATCAATGACATTGTTTCAATATTTGAAGGTATCCATTTCCTATTGTTTGCTGATGACTTGAAAATGTACACTATTATAAGAAATTTAATGGACTGTCTTGTATTGCAAAACAACTTGGATCGATTATATAATTGGTGTAACATAAATGATTTATTTTTAAACATTAACAAATGTCAATCTATAAGTTTTTCTCGAAATAAAAATCCAATACTCTTTTAATATCACATTAACCTTTCCTGGTCTGTAATGCGTAAATACTACACATTGCTTCTGATAACTTTTATATCTCTATAAATATGATGAATTCTGGGTTCAGATTTTAGGTATTCCTCCGTTATACATTTACACACTGAATTAAAAAATAATATTTTAAATAATTAGAAAATTTAATTCAAAATCAGAGATATTTTGTTAAATATCGGGAATAAACCACAAATACAATCAACCGTGTGCCAGTGTGGACCGTGATACGCGAAGAGTGTGGGGGGGGAGATGACACGCTATGTGACGTCTCGCCCTACTTTGCTATACGGGAACACGAGAAACAGAGACCGCCGTGTTGTGTTTCGACCGTCGATACCTACGACCGCGTAGTAGCTAAACATACATAGCTGTATATATGTATTGGGTAGCAGCCCAGCGCCCAGCGCCTCAGTCGTTCGCGGGCAATCCTTTGAGATGGTCTCCTCGCCCGTTTTTTGAGCAACGGACGATGGTTTTTTATGTTTTCAGCAATTAAATTACAATTATTATCACTTGTAACACAAATTACGAAAAACAAAAGCGATTAGCTATGAATGTTCATATATTTCCGATATAAAATCGATGATTTTAACACGTGAATTGATTACACAGCACCGGAGCGCGCGTATTTTTTTAGCACAGTAAGGGAAAGGTTAACAATGTGAATCTTTCTACAGTAACATTAATAAAGGATCTGGGTGTCGTTTTTGATAACAAGATGACATTCGTCCCCCACATTGATGCAATCACGAATAAAGCACTAAAATGTCTCGGTTTTGTGTTAAGATCGTCCAAAGATCTAATGCATATTAATACATTATACATAACACTAGTCAGAAGTATTCTTGAGTATAATTCCTTACTCTGGTCGCCATTATACAATGTACATTCACACAAAATTGAAAGAGTACGACATAAGTACGAATCATCAAAGATGACAGAGACCATAAGGGAAATAACTTTCCTCGGGGCCTCCTATGTGGATTTAACGTAAAAAATTATATATATTATACATTTATTTATTTTATTTTATATATAATATTGTAATAAATCAATAATAGTTTTATAATTCAATGCATATTGAAAGATAATTATATTTAAGGCAAATTTTGCATATGATTGTTATTTTTATGTAGGTAGGTAAGTAAAGCTTATTTTTCCCAAGCCGACTGCATTTTTTAAATTTTACAATAGCTCCACGCAAGAGGCCCTGAGGAAAAGAAAAACACTCAGGGTCTATGTCATCTTTGGGGACGCTGTGTGGAGGGTCTTTTTTAATAAAAGGAAGGAGAGGAAGTTCTGGGAAAGAAAAATGTATGAGGGGTGGATAGGAATCTTAGATCAATGTAACCCGGTTACCAAACGTAGCGTGACCTATGGCAGGAATGTTGGCTATCCAATAAATGGTTCCCCGGGCGACGGTAAACATATCCGCCTCCTAAATCTTAAGTAGATGTTACACATATAGAATGTCGTATTTTGCTATTAATCAGTACTCATTCGGAATTGAAACGTTACTTGAAATGGCTTTAGGCGTGTTTGGTGACTAGATCTGAATAGCCAGAATTTTTTTTCACATATCCTTCTCTGCTGGAATATATTGCTGGAACAAAACTAGAGAAGGTACAGAGTATTGTATACTTGGGCTGCAATGTAAATGATAGATGGGATCCTTCAGTTGAAATCAAATGCCGCATTGAGCAAGCTCGTGCAACCTTTATCCGCATGAAAAAAATGTTCTGCAGTCATGATCTCAACCTTGGATTACGAATGCGAATGGTCAGATGCTACGTGTTTTCGATATTATTTTACGGAATGGAAGCATGGACGCTTACTGAAGAACTTATTAGGCGACTTGAGGCATTCGAGATGTGGATCTACAGAAGAATACTTAAAATAAGCTGGATGGACAGGGTTACAAACGAAGATGTTATGGTTCGGATGAATAAAGAAAAGGAAGTAATTAAAACTATAAAAATCCGAAAACTTCAATATCTTGGACATGTGATGAGACATCCAGAGAAGTATGAGATCCTGCATCTCATAATGCAGGGAAAGATTGCCAGAAGACGGGGCCCTGGAAGAAGGAGAACCTCATGGTTGAAAAACCTGAGACAGTGGTATGGCCAGTCTACCGTGGAGCTGTTCCGAGCTGCAGTAAACAAAGTCCGCATAGCCAACATGATAGCCAACGTCCGTTGAACGGACAGGGCACAAGAAGAAGAAGAAGATATCCTTCTCCTCCCCACTATCTTCAGCCTCACAACATATCAAAATTAGGAATTCCATAGTGTCACTGGCTCCAGACAGTTGGGAGCAGTTGGGACTCTTGTGTTATGATAAAAGTTCTAAAAAATTAAAATTAAAATATTTAAAAAAATATATCATATGATTTTTCTAATTTCTTCGCTGGTGTACAGTGTATGCAGGTTTAGTCGGATTACTTGAAATGAAGTGACTAGTTCTGAATAGCCAGGTACGTTTTCCACATCTCCTTCTCCTCCCCACTACCCTCAGTATCACACCATACCAAAATTGGGGATGCCATTGGCACTCACTGCCCTCACTGGCTCGAGACGGTTGAGAGCAGTTGGGACTCTAGTGTAATTTTCAGATAAAAAAGTTATACGCAAGTAGGAATCTTTTACGGTTTTTTTGTTAAATTGACTGCACTTATAAGTATGTCGTATTTTGTATGCACATCCACATGCATCTTCTGAGAGTCGAAATTATTGTAAGTAAAAATATTTTTACAGTGGATTTTCACTCAAGATGCCTTCAGATATACGTACATCGACTTTGGTTGTACGGCCGTATATCCTTTTTACATACTTACTTGAAGAAAAAATCTTCTAAAGGATCAGGCCGGACCAATTGTGGCCGGATCAACTGTCCGCCGGATCAAGTGTCGGCCGGATCAAATGTCGGCCGTCGCCGGACCAAATGTCGCCGGACCAAATGTCGCCGGATCAACTGTCATGGAACCCTTTACAACATACCCCAATTGGGGATGCTATAGTTCCACTGGCTCCAGACGGGAGCAGTTGGGACTCTTGTGCGGTATTCATGAAAAAAAAAACGAGTAATATTCAGTTTTATCTCAGTGTCGAGCTATTGTAAAAAAAACGGTCTCTCCCAATCCGACCTGCCATTCAGCTGGTGGGCAGACGCATCCGCCGCCAAGACCTGAAAAAACTTCACCATGAACCCAGATACCCCTGCTAGTCACCAAACGTTGCGAACCACTTGGGATGACCTATGGCAGACTAGTTGGTTATCTAATAAATGGTTCCCGGGGCGGTGGTACCCATACCCGGTTCTCGTGTTTGTTATTTTAAAAAAGGCCTACCCTCCCTTTTTCTCTCAACCCCTCCCCCCCCCCCTCCTCACCACCACACCATTAACCCCCCCTCCACCCACGCCTCCTTTACCCCCCTCCCCCCTTAGCCACCTCCTTCACCTCATCCCAACTATTCTTCAACCTCCCTCCCTTGGGAGCTGTTGGACTCTTGTGCGGTATTAACATAACAATAAAAAAAAACGAAATTTAAAAAAAAAAATTGACTAAAAATATGCAATGAACATGAAATTTTGCGTTCGGTCAACCTTGTAGATTTTACAAACATGAAACAAGGAAACCGTTTTCAATTCGTCATTTCAAAATGTTATGGTACAGAGCGCCGCGGTCACAACCGGCGGCGGCCGCGTTTGGCGGCGGAATGAGCTCTGAAATTCTTTGTTGCGTGCTGTGAGAAAAATGGTGAATTGCGAAGCTGTAAATTAATTAATATTAAAAACTTCTTAAAATTATTTTTCGATTAAAATTATTTATGATTTGTGAATAATGTCTTAGCACAATAAGTATGTAAAAAAAAAACTAAAATATATTAGTTTAAAAGTGCGCAAATAAATACACGAATTTACCAATTTTCGTCAAGAAACACATGTACGAATATATTTTTTAATTATTAATTATTTTAAACTAAAATTAAAATTCTAAATCATGCGTTTCCCAGATAATATATCGATTTATTTTACTGTATGATTATATGATTTGAAAAGGATGTGGTATAAAACAAAATCTTTTTTGAAAATTTAACAAATCTGCCAACAACCTATGGTGTAACCTTATTATACTAAAAATAAACATTTTTTCTCAAAATTTAAAACATGCGAATACTAGATAAAAGAACAATCTTTCGTCTTCCATTTATAATTTTTTTGTGGAAAAGAGTCAATACGTCTAAAATCTGATTTAAAAATGACATATTTCTGGTTTTCTCTGGTAAAACCTTCTTAAGACCAAAACCATTGAATTACCTCTAACAGTTTTTTATAACAGTTATTTTAAATGTTGCCATAACTTTTCGATGACCCTGTATTATAATATATATTTATTTTCTTACAAACTTTCCAAACGACAAATATACAGTTTGTCTCACTTGGCTAGTGGGCAAAAGAGAGACCAGGGGTCCTAGCATGGTCGGTCGATATAGGTTTTATCGAAAATGTCGGTAACTTGCCATCGCTCCCGAGCACGACTGCAGACCGTTAACGAACAAACAATAGTTCACGATGACTAGAGGTTCCTAATATATTTGACGTAAACTGTTGTTTATTCGTTAGCGGCCTGCAATCGTGCTCGGGAGCGATGACAAGTTACCGACATTTTCGATAAAACTTATATCGATCGACCATGCTAGGGGGCCAGGGCTGTATTTAAACACCGTCTGCCAAGGCCGTAGCTTATGGACCCGCGCCACAAAGGGACTTGTAGAGTCACGTGGGGTAACCGTACGCGGAGTGTAAGTGTAAACAACTGTGTCAGAGCGACGTGATCTATGATAATTTTTGGGGAAATATTTTTTTTATTTTTTTATTTTTTTTTTATTGTTTTTATTTCTTGCTAGAGCAATCCCGATGAGTTACAGAACTCATTTTGGGACAGGAGGAACATACAAATCATGGGTGGGAGGAAATAGTTAAAATTTTACATAAGAATTTGGATGTTAAAATATAAGATTCACATGCAATATAGAAGAAAAATAAAATACAGGTTGAGTAGAATAAACAGCAATGGAAAACAATTAAAGAAAAAGGGAACAAGGTTATACAGATATGGATGATTACAACTTCATGGAAAAGAAAAGAAGAGAAAAGAAACAAGACAATTGAACATGACAAGAAAATTACAAAGTTTCATCCTTATACATACTTAAAAAATATTCTTTTAAAGCATTACTCTGATTTTTTTTATTTTGCTGGATTCCCTTGTACATATCTGGTAGCGAATTATATAGTGTATAGGCAACATAGTTCAGAGATTTTTTCCCATATTTTGTAGTGTGTGTTTGAGGTATGCGGATTTTATTGCTATTTCGAGTATTGTGAGTGTGGATGTCTTGATTTTAAAGTGGCTTGATGATAGTGTGAGTTGATTGTTGGGTAGTTTGTAGGATGGTGCTTGTGATTTCAAGTTTAGGAAGGACTGTGATTGGAAGAATAACCGGAAACTAAATAGATGTCTCTGACATGGGTGTCCCATGGAAGTCCAAAAACATTTCTGAGAGCTCGGTTTTGAACCACCTACAGATCAGCTATCAATTTCTTTGAGGCAAATCCCCAGATACAGCAGAGATAAGAAAGGTGTGAATGTACCATGGCGTAGTACACTGATGTTAATAAAGTTACGGGTAGTAATCCTTGGAGTCTATAAAGTACACCAGTTATGGGTGTAATTTTCTCCTTTACATGATTTATGTGGAGATTCCACGAAAGTTGGGAATCTACGATCAGGCCCAAATATTTTGTGCTCATTTTCTTTTCGAGGCAGTTATCACCAACTTTGATATTGAGGCTGATATTTTTCTTGTTGCCAAAAAGTATATAATGAGTTTTTTTTACGTTAAAAGTTAGTTTGTTTATTCTTAACCAGCTTGTGAGTTTAGAAATATCAGCATTCATTTCCGTTTCAAGCTCCGCTAGGTTCAGTCTGTTGTAAAAAATTACTGTATCGTCCGCATAGAGTTGTAGAGTTCCTTTAATACCCCACTTTGTTATATCATTCACATATATAAGAAATAGCAACGATCCAAGAATTGATCCCTGTGGCACTCCACATGTTATTTTACCCATCTCACTCGTTTCTCCTCCCAGTTCTACTGCCGAAAAGCGATTTGATAGGTAAGATCGGAAAAGTTCCAGAGGAGTACCAACAATACCCAAATGTTTCAGTTTTTCGATCAATACGTTATGATCCACCGTGTCAAACGCCTTCTTTAGATCAATAAATATTGCCGCCGTAAAATCCCCATGATCAATATGTTTCTGTATATTTGATATAAAATCAAAAGCTGCACATTTAGTGTTAGATCGTCGTCTGAAACCGTATTGTTTTGACGTGAGAATTTTGTTGTGTTCAAGATATTTCAATAGTCTTTCTTTAATGATACATTCAAAAATTTTAGAGATAGCTGGAAGTATAGAGATTGAACGATAATTTTGGACATTTTTTTTGCATTCGTCTTTATGAATAGGAATTATTTTCGCAATTTTTAGTTTGTCTGGAAAGATACCTTTTGATAGAGAAAGATTTATTAAGAATACAAGGTCATCCGCCAGTTCCTCCTTGCAATTTTTGAGAAGGAGAGAGGTTATCCCATCGGAACCAGCTGCCGCTTTGGACTTAAGGTTAGATATGACACGTAGGATTTCATTTTTATTTGTCCTGATCATGTTAAAAGATTGTTTTGCTTGAGATTCCGTGTAGATCGTGTTCACATCAGTTTTTGAAGTTTTTATTACTGACGCTAGACTTTCCCCAACTGAGAGAAAAAATGCGTTAAATGCAGTTGCAATCTCCTTTGGTCCCTTTACTTCTTCGTCATTTATGACTAGAGATTTACAAGTTATTTTTGGGTTTCGCGAGCTATTTGAGAGAATGGAGTTGATTGTTTTCCAGGTTCGTTGTGGCTTATTCATGTTTTCATTAAGCAATTTTGGATAATACATAGTTTTAATATATCTTCTGTAATTTGTCACAGTATTACGAGCTTTATTTTTTTCTATTGTCAAAGAAATACTTCCTTGATTTTGTTTCCAAAGTTTAAATATGCTATTTCGTTCTTTAATAAGTGAATCAAGTTGAGCATCAAACCATGGAGTATTGTTCAGTTTTTTGTCTCCTATATTAGTTTTTACTTTTGTTTTGCATGAATTTACAGCATTTTGAAGATAGTCAGCGAAATTATTATAATTTTGGCTTACGTCGTCAGGCGAACGGGTAAATTTACAAGTTTTAAGTGACCTAGTTAATTTTTGATAATTTATTTTGTAAGCGTTTGAGAGGTTTTTTGGGGATCTGTTATTGGGGAAGTTTTTCAGAGAGTTTTCATAATCCAATATCAGGATATTATGGTCACTAAGGGGATCATCAATATTTGAAATTATCCCAGAAACATTTGTTCTATTTGTGATAATATGATCTATCAACGAGCTGGTGTTATTTGTTACCCTTGTGGGAAACATCGTGTTACACACATAAAAGTTGTACGATTTTAAGGTGTGAACATATTTCCGTGCAATATCAGTTTTTTTTGAAATATCGATATTAAAATCTCCAAAAAGTAATGTGTCTTGTTTGTTTTTATTTAATATTATTTCTAAAGAGTCAAAAAAATCTGTTATGTTTAAGTTGGGCTTACGGTAAAAAACATACAAATTGAGAGGTTTAATATTTTTTGCCGTGATCGTAATTCCAAGAAAAGTATTTTCACTGCAACATTTTTCTATTTTCTTATTACTTAGTGTGTTATGCACGTAGATGGCGACTCCTCCTCCTCGGTCGAGCTCACGGGAAACAAAAATTTCAGCGTAGTCAGTAATATTGAAAAAAGTTTCTTCTCCTTTTCGCAGCCAGGTTTCCGTTATCACGAGAATATGTACCTTTCTGTAATGTTTTTTAGGGTTTCTTCTATTTCGTCAATTTTGTTTCTGATGCTTTTTTTTGGTGGTGTATTTTTGAATATTAAAACATTTTCTTTCCTTGAAATTGCCTTTAGCAGTGGCCCACGTAGTCTACCCTTTCTCTGAAACGCTCATCCATAAGCTTCCAGAGAGGGCAATCTGGATTTGTTGCCCGGTGGTTTCTAGTACCTCCATTGCAGTTTGAATACGTTGGTTCTTTGGCCTTGTTGGGACACGTGTCATATTTATGGCATTCACCACAGTGAACACAACGAAGCTTCTCTGTGCAAAAACGTTGGGAGTGACCAAAACCTAGGCATTGGTAGCACTGCATCAATGGTGATTGATCTTCGACCATAAGACGTTGATACCCTACGTTAATTCGTCCAGCGTTAATTAAAGATCTCCAATTTTTTGGAGACGCCTCAAGGACAATGTTGCATAGAAGTTTGTTCCTGTGGTTTTTTTATATATTTAATTTTTAAATTCTGTGTGAAATCTAAACCGCAATCAATGATACGGGTGCAAAGTGGTTATTCTAATAATAAAAACCACTAGTCTGATTTTCAAAGTTTATTGAATTTTGGTGTGACGGGGTAAGTGTGCTGGAGTAAGCGTACGCAGTTGGTTGAGTGCAAATACTTACCCCTCTACATAAAATTGATTTTGTAGCATAATATTTCAACTCTCTTTATTTTTTAAAGAGTGAAATAAGCTACTTGTATACATGAGAACGCACCCGGGGAGGTCAGCCCAAGAGCAGATTAAAACCGCAAAAAGCTTATGAAAGAGGGGAAGAGTCAGTGGGCTACTGCAGATATTGTTGGGATCAGCGAAACCATTCTGCGTAAACTCCCCATCACAAGCTGCAACATCAGTCCTTCAGGTCCCAGTATTTGATATACGTCCTCCGCCAAAAGCATACAAAATATACAAAATGCGAATAATATAAAGCAAGTCAGGGACAAACAAATTTTTAAAAAATAACAGAAAAACATAAAAGGAGGCTGCTCGTAGGGTAATGGCATCTTGCGTATGTTGCAAGCATCTGCAAGAAAAGATAATGAAAACAAGTATTGCGATATGAAGAACGCTTGTATCGGGTGGGATACCTCTCTCGTCATCTGGCAGTACCAGCCAGAATGTGTATGGTGGTCGGTCTGCCGTGAATGAATCTCAAAGTCCGCGCCCTTAAGCCGGTTTCTCGGTTGTAAGGGGGAAGTAGGGGAACATACCCGAAGAACCTAAGGATGGAAGCGTCGAGTTGCCGGAGGCAAGGCGGAAGGACGCCGAGTTCACCCAGCCTAACCTCAGACCTACATATGTCGCTGGGGGAGGCGCATATGAGTTGTGAAGATTACATTAGAAAAAAAAAATTACGCCATTGTATGCAAGAGCGAGGTCTAACTCACCCCCAAAATGGGGAAGTTGACATTACAGAACATTTACAGTTCAGTTTCAGCCACAAGGGTCGGAGCTTATTGCTGAATCGCTAAAACAGAAAAAAAAATAAAAACTAAAAATAAGAGAACATAATACTTGGTGGAGAATTACAGTTGGTTACAAGTAGCAGAATATATTATATACCATGTTTTTAATTTGGTCAGTAATAACAGAAATGTATCAATTTGTTTTGAGCGAAGGAGTCATCAGGACCTTCGCTCTCAATTAGGCACATCGAAGTCTGAAATGGGAGAAAAAGCAGAAATACATGAAGATTTTAAACCACCAGGAATTTATCGAAGTAAAAACAAAATATTTTCACTTCTGCTTGGATCTAAAATCAAAGGAAACATAAAGTGAAGATAAAGATATAGAAAACCAAAAAATCGGATCAGCATTCCATACTGGTCTCGTGGTCACTTGTAAACCATCCAACATTTTCTCTCGAGCATCCGTCATAATCTCACAATGCCACAGAATGTGCTCGGCTGTTTGGTCCGTATTGCCACACGCGCAGTTTGGATGGGGGGATAGAGAGAGACTGTGCAATCTTCCCCTAAACTCCCCATGCCCGGACAGTAATTGGGTCACATGGTGGGGAGCGAAGGTCAGCCGGTTTCTCTTTCCCCATTCTAAAATCACACTTAAAACCTCTTCAGCTTTACTCTCAACTTCCTTTCTGCTGTTCCCTGAGACAAGATACAATTTTTCATCAGCGTAGTCCACCGAGATACATCCCTCAGGTAAGGTAACCTGGAGGAATCATCAAACGCAATATTCCAAAACTCAGGTCCAAGGATTGAACCCTGAGGACAACACATGTCAACTACTCGTTCAATCGGGTAGTCTCCAAAAGAAAGGATGATAGTTCTGTCGCAGAGGTAATCAGCACAGATCTTGAACAGGTTTTGTGGACATTTCCTATTTTTAAGCTTGACAAGTATCATCGGCCACCACGTGTGATCGAAGGCACCAGTAATATCGAGGAAGATTCCTATTATGTACCTCTTTTGGCAAGCCTTCACCCATCCAAGCACATACGTGATGGCGTGCTCAGCGGACATACCGGGGACAAAACCAAACTGACGCTCGCAGGGTGGGGATAAGGTTTGACGTAAACGCTGTCTAATCAGTTTCTCCAGGTTCTTCCCAGGAAACTTCAACAGAAACAAAGAGAAGCAGATGCAAAAATGGTCCGAAAACCAACAAATAAAACTATGGAAATTAGACGACTACCTCTTTGCAAGAAAGCCGCACCACAAGGCGTAAGGCGGGAGACTCCAGAGTGCATAAATGTTTTAAGAAAGCGCAAGGACAATTTTTGCCCACAGTGCAAGAAGAAATATCAAGATCCATCAACAGAAGATTCGATAGAAATTATTCTGCGTAAAACATGGCGGCACGAGAACTGCACAGACTACGATTAGGGGCAATTTAAGTGTGATAATTGCAATGGAGGGTAACTGTTCGCCGTGCGAACACTTACCCTACGATATGCGAATACTTACCTCGCACATGGGGTAAGTGTACGCAATCGACATGCATGTAAACTTTTTTTATATAAATTTTTAATTTATGAACAGTATGAGGTTTGTATGTTTGTGTGAGATGCCTTAACAATCAATCATATAAATAAACGAAAAAATTGAGTAAAATACCTAAGGCTTTTTAATACAAAAATCCCAATGTAAAAATTGCTTAAGGTTACCCCACGTGACTACCACAAATTGTTTACACCTCTCCCCCCCCTGTGATATTTCTGTCGCTTTTACGTATCCAGTAAAGTAAGGCACCAGTCGTAATATTTTCGTTTTTTTTTCGCCTTCTTCTTATAGATTTTTATAATTTTCTTTTTAACTTTTCTCGTGGCTCTGATCGATATTTAAAATTTTAAGGCTGTACATAGTGTAGTAGGGATGGAAAATTCCCCCCCTACGTCACACAAGCCTTCATGAAAATTGGACCCTTATTTACTTTGATAACTACAGAAAGCTACTTAAAGCTCCCTTGTACTACATATCTTTATAGATATATATACTGAACTAATTAATACGTTACTTATGACCTTGAACGTAAATATTTTCGTATTTATGTTGTAATTAAACTCTATCAAATGTTGTGTATTTTTTTGATTTATGATATAGGACTTTAATTACTTTCATTTTTGTGGTAACCTTTTGATTCTAAAACAGGGCGTTGAGCTTCAAATTTTTATTTTTTTTTTAAACTTTATTTATTCCCATTTCTTTGTACATATAATGTATAAAAGCAAATATTATACAATAACATAATATATAATAACAATTATGAACAAGAAATGAAAACCCACTAAGGCACTGCCTGAGTGTGGGTAATATTAAAACAAAATACTATATCTCTAAGTACCCAAAGTATAAATTAGACTTAAAAAAACATATTAAATATAAAGATAGTATAAAAAATAAGTATTATATAGGTAGAATAAGTGAAAAGGGTTGTTTCAGCTATTATAAAAATAAAATAAAAATATGGAGAAAAACATACAATTTTTTTTTTTTTTAGTTATTATAAAATAAAAATAATAAAATAAACAGAAAACATATTGTACTACAGTTAAGAAGTTACAGCAAATGAGTTGTAGAAGGATGGATAAATTTATAGAAAAAGCGTTTCAATATCTACATTATTCAACCATAATTTTACCTCTTTTACATATTTTATCATTTTATTTATCATTTGAGTTTGTAGTGGTAGAAGGTTAAATGTACGAGGATCAATGAAACTGCTATGTGTCTGCAATAAATTAGTATTGGTTTGTGGGGTATAAAATATATTATTTATTCTTTTGCTCGTTCTGTTTTCATTTGTTTCGAAATTATTTTTGTTTTTAAACACATATTTCAAAGTTTGTAATATAAATAATTTACGTATATTAAATATTTTAGTTTCTTTGTATAATAAGTTGGTCGAGAATGTTTTATTTTTGTTATATATGACTTTAATTATGCGTTTTTGAATTATTTGTAGAGGCTTCATAAATGTATCAAGTGCACCACCCCATCCTACAATGCTATAAGTGATTGATGATTGCACCAGGGAAAAGTAGATCATTTTCAATTTTTCAATGTTTAGTACTTCCTTAAGTCTATAAAATATGTAGGTCAGATATCTTAATTTAGAAGTGATTTGATTAATATGTGATTTCAAATTAAGATTTATATCTATTGATACTCCTAAATATTTTATATTTTCGACATCAGTGAGTTCGTTGCACATAAAGCACATTTCTTGATTGCAACTAGTATTATGGATTCTAAATTTAAGGTTGTCTTTAGGTTTATTTTTAATGGTTTTATAAAAAGGTAAGTAAAATGTTTTGCTATAGTTTAAAACGAGTTTGTTGTATTTTAGCCACGTTGAAACCAATGAAATACAATCAGTTGCTTTCGAAAAAGTTTCTTTCCAATTGTTACCATCCACTATTATTGCCGTGTCGTCTGCGTAAGAAACAATTTTACCAGGGATTACAAAATTACATAAATCATTAATATACATTAAGAATAAAATCGGGCCAAGCACAGTTCCCTGTGGAACCCCATTTTTTATCTTTGACTCTGAACTGTAATTATTCCCAATTTTTGTTTTTTGTGTTCTGTCTGTAAGATAGTTAGAGAGTAGTTTTAGTGTGTCTTTTTTGAAACCTAGTTGATTTATTTTTGTAATGAGTAAATTATGATTTACGGTGTCGAAAGCTTTTCTTAAATCTAGGAATATGGCAAGACATTTCTTTTTTCTATCGATAGATGAGTATATCTTTTTTGTCAGTTCATATATCACATCCTCGGTGCTTAGGTCTTTACGAAAGCCGTATTGGTTTTTCGATAGAATTTTATATTTTTCTAAGTGTTCAATGACTCTAAACTTGATGCATTTTTCGAATATTTTCGAGAGGTTTGAAACAAGAGATATTGGTCTATAATTGTCTAATTTATTCGTATCTCCAGATTTATGAATAGGTATTATAGTGGAGATTTTAAATTGCTCTGGAAAATGACCATTTTTGAGGCATAAATTAAAAATATGTTGCAATGGAGTTAGGACATGTTGTTTTATTTTTTTTAACATATCACAAGATAATCCATCATTTCCCTTAGAGTTGGATGGTTTTAGGTTATCAATATATTTTTCAATTTCATTAAAAGTAACAGGAGAAAAATATTCAATGGAGTTAATTGAATCATTATTTGAATCTAATTGAGGAGATGTCTCCATATAAGCATCATTAACATTAATGCCGGATGATTCAAGTACTACGTCTACTACATTTGTAAAATAGTTATTAAAGCTTTCTGCAATGGTCGATTTGTTAGTTATTATTTCATTATTTATTATAACCTCATTTACAATATTTGAGGACATACTTTTTTGTTGGCAATTTCATTTATAATATTCCAAGTTTTTTTAGTATTATTTTTAGCATTTTCAATTTGTATACTATAGTATTTCTTTTTGCAGTTTCGTATCAGCCTATTGAGTAAGTTACGATACATTAGATATTTTGTTTTCAGATAAGGCATTGTTCTGAGATTATTCTTTTGGCAATCTATTTGATATTTAAACATTTCTCTATATAATTTATCTCTTTGTTTAATTGATATAATTAATCCAAATGTTATCCAAGGCTTAATTATTTAATATTTATTGTTAGTGACAATTATTTTACTTTCACTTTTTAGAGTATGATCTCTCAGAGTTTTATAGAAATTCTCTAGTGCGAGATGTGGATTTTCTATTGATATCACATTTTCCCAGTTTTCTGACCGAAGTAAAGAGTTTAGAGTTTCATAATCAATGTCTACTTTTTCTAGATTTTCAGAATTTCGGTTTGGAGGAGTATTTTTGAAATGGTGTCCATAAAAAGTCGGATAATGATCTGTGATATTTGTTTCAAGAATTGAAGAGATGATATTAACCGCCTTGTGCGATTTGACAAATATGTGGTCTAAACATGCCGAGTGACTTAAGGTTACACTTGTTGGTGAGTTAATGTATGATATATGTCCAGAGCTTGATAAACAATCAAGACACTCATTTTGACAATTTACATTTGTATTATTATCATTAATATTTATATTGATGTCTCCTGTCACAATGGAAAAAGTGAAATTATTTCTATCAAGTTTACTAACAAAAGATTTTAATTCTTTTACAAATAAATAATCATTTAATGAAGGGGATCTATATATGGCTAGTATATGATACTTATAGTTGTTTTGACAAAAAGTTACATTTATTGCATTGGCTGTTTTAAATTCAATAAATTCAGCGGCAACATTTTTCAGAGTATTATGACAAAAGACAGTAACTCCATCATGACCAGTGTGCTTACAGGCAGATGAAATTGTTGTATATTCTGGCAAGTTATATGGAATTACTTGTTTCATTTGGGTTTCACTTAAAATAATTACGCTTGGAGAAAAATCTAGGTTATTAATAAGTACACAGAGCTCATCGAAGTTTTTCCTTATACTCCTAATATTCATGTTTAAGATCGAGAAATTAACATTTTTAAATAGGTGATTTAGTTCACATGGGTTTTTACATTTATAATTTTCGTGTATATAGTTTTCTTCAGACATTTTGAAAGGTTGATAGTAGTTTGCTATGTGGTTTTATTATCCTTTATTCGGAGGGGATGTCTTCTGGCGTTCTTATGAGTAAGATTGGAGACGTTTCGTTTTTTCTCATCCATATTTTTCCATTTTTTGCCCATATAAATTTGTACCCAAGTCTTGATGATTTATCTAGGTATAGTAGGTGTTTATTAAATTGGGTCAGTTGTTCGTTAATATATATTGTGTTGTTTTCTTCAAAATTTATGTTTTTTGCGTATAAAATACCTTTTTTTTTATGTGCTATAATTACGTCTTTACTTTCTTTGTTTTGTAGAGATACTACTATGGCAGTATTTTTGTTATTATATTGGTCCAAATCTCTCTTGCAAATCCAAATTTAAATAGTTCCTCTAAATGAGCTAACTTTCTTTTTTCACTTATTTTGTTTCCCTACATCCTAAATAACTGTACTAAATGACATTTTACATTATTATAAGCAATAATTATCAGCCTGAAAGACTCATCCACATTGAAAAAATTTTCCGTGAAAAAAAAAAACAAAAAAATACATGACTCCAACGGGACATACCGGGTCATGTATTTTTTCTCGGAAGATTTTTTCAATGAGTGTTTCAGGCTGATAATTATTGCTTATAATAATTGTTACCCTTTGTGCTATGCATAAAAATCTTGTCTTAAACGTTAGTTTAACATTTAAAAATAATAATTGACATTCTCTCTCTGGTTTCAATCCTGTGATTGGTTTGCAGCAATTTCATCTATTCGTTTCTTCCTCTCTACCCTGTCTTGTGCGGCTCTTTTGAAGTCTGCATATGATAAGCAGCGCACGTCCACCAGCAGGTCCTCCAGGTACTCTCGGCGTGGGCGTCCCCTAGCGTTTGTCCCCTCGGTCGTACCCTCCATTATGGCATGCAAGAGGCCTTCTTGTCTTATTACATGGCCGATCCATCTTGCGCGCCTTTCGGACAAGGTCCTGAGCAGGTGCCTTCCTCCTTCGATTCTTTGGAGAACCTACTCATTTGTGATGTGGTCTCTCCAGGAAATTCCTAGTAGTCTTCTATAGGACCACATCTCAAAAGCCTCTAGTCTCCGTTTATCTCTTTCGGATAGGCACCATGTTTCGCAGCCGTACATCAAGATACTCCATACATAGGTCTTGATGAGTAGTATTATTATTATTAATTGACATTGTACATGTTTAATTGAACAGATAATTAAATATAACTCAAATGGTTAATTGTTAGTAAATTTGATTATGATTGTTTCTTGTGTCTGCTTGGCATCACTCTATTATGATTCTGCTGCTATAAAGTACATATAAAAATGGATTTAGTAGGTTAATGTAATTAGTTAATTGTATATTTGACGAACTCAGAATAACCCTTTTCTGGCAAAATTTGGCTCCTTTTCCTCCGACACGTAAGCAGGGTGATCAAGATTCAACTAGAAATTCACACAATCTTTTGTCACGGTTCGACTGATTAATACCTAAGTTATCGCGTCCCAATCGAACCTTCCTTTCGCCATCATGCACTGCCTTCAGGTCTTCACCCGAGCCCAGATACCTCCAAATTCCTGCGCCTCCAAAGTTTTAGGGCGAACCGGTTTCGTCCTATATACAATCATATACTCACGGTGTTGTGTGTAGATTTGGGTCGTGAATTCACGTCTTCACGTTCAAGAGACAATGCGAGAGTAGTCAGACAGACTTAAAATGCAAGCTTTATGCAAGTTCGCATTTTCCAATGAACATTACATAAAAAGATATATATGTAAACATACATTTTGGGAGGGTTTATAACTTGCAATACGAAGCTACTTGCATCGTATCCCAAGCTCGGATTTTGCACAAAGAATTCTGCACAATTCTAAGCTTGGTAACCGAATGAATACATTCTAATAATAGGTTATATAAATAAATACTAGTATACTAAGATCTTATCTGGCGATATGTTTTGGAGATTCGCCAAAACTCCAAACTTGTTTGTTTGGTTTAATGATTTTATTTAAGAGACTCGTCATCTCTGTCCGCTTTGGTTAATGGTCATTATTATTAGGAGTGACCACTACCTCCTTTTGGTTTAACTGTATTTTGATTTTCCCCCAAGGTTCAACATTTGGGAAATTCTTACTATCCCGTGATTTTTCAACTGCTTCATGTAAATCTTCAATACATTTTATTAGGCTATCCAGTGATTTTTCAACTGCTTCATGTAAATCTTCAGTACACTTTATTAGGCTATCCCGTGATTTTTTACCTGTTTCATGATTGATACCTATGACTCACCTATGAGAGTAATTATCCCATAAATTTTTACTCGAATTTTCCATGTAATTCTTCAATACAATTTATATGACTATCCCGTGATTTTTCCACTGTTTCATATACATATTACTTGTAACTAGCTTTCCCTGTTTTTTTCTTTATAAATCCTCTCGCTTAGCTATGATTAACCTGTTTATTTTCTGTTGTATTGTTAGAAAGACAACACGTCATTGATTCTTTCCTGAATATCGATAATTATATTCTTTGATCATTATATTCTTTGCACAAATGTCTAATCTGATCCCCAATAAGTATAGTCATAATATATATATATATATATATATATATATATACATCCCGCTACAGATTTGGCGTCCTTTCACTTCGCATCCTTTTGGCTACCACTGCTTACGGTAGGTTTTTAAATAAAATTGCGGTGAATGTTCACATGTTTTTAGGTTGACAAAAGAGTGATAGTAAAAGAATTATCCAGAAATTGTGTTTTGAGGGTATTCAAATTTTTGATAGGTACGTATACTTTAGAGTCTTTTGGGCGTCCTTTCATATTGCCGCCGTTTTGGCAACCGCGTATATCGTACGTATATCACACTTCATTCCATATTTAGGGCGTCCGTTCATTACGAACATTTGACGACCTCCGTATATTCCTGTATGCAGTACGTTTAAATTACGATGCTTTCAGAATCCTTTTAATTCGTTCTCGATTTGCCAACGGTCTATCTATCGTAGGTACATAATGATTGGTTACATAAATATTATTTTGAAGGAAACCAAAACAGAATCCCAAGAAGTCAAAACGGTAGACTGTTATTATATCATTTTATATTTGGGAGGAAAAACAACAATCAAATTAAAAATTTGGGAGGCAGGTGTGGGTACCGCCGCCCCGGGAACCATTTACAAGATAACTAACAGCCCTGCCATAGGTCACACCAAGTGGTTAGATATGTTTGGTGTCTTAGCGGGGGTGCCCGGGTTCACGGGGTGAGCTGTGTCTAGGTCTTGGCAACCTATGCATTTGCCCACCTACTACATGGCGGGCCGGATCAGGAGAGACTGGTTGAGGGAGACCTTTTCATCTCTCCAACCGGACTCTCGATCCACGCCTTATATCACAGTGGGAGGGATGGATTCATATGTCTGTCACTCCTGGACACATTGACCCCCAGATTCCTAACTACCATTCATACTTTTTTCTTTCCCAAAACTTCCTCTCCTTCCTTTCCCCAAAAATACCCTCCACACAACATCCCCAAAGATGACATAGGCCTTGAGGGAAATTGTTTTCCTCAGGGCCTGCAGTGTGGAGCTAATGAAAAAAAAATATATAGAGTGAACAGGAAATAGGTTATTTTAGTTACCAATAATTATTTGGGATGCATAAAATTGGCTCCTTATTGCGATAGGTAGCAATTGACAAGTGCAATAAAGGCACAATTTTTTTTTAAGAAAGACAATCATTATTGGGTTACAAATAATCAGTCACTAATTTAAAATCTCGTACTTTTTTTTTCTTTTTTTTTTACATGAGCTCCACACAGAAGATCCTGAGGGAAATTATTCATCTTAGGGTATGTTGTGCGGAGAGCTTTTGAAGGAAAGGAAGGAGAGGAAAATTATTTTAAGGAAAGGGGTTTAAAGGGTGGGTAGGAATCTGGGGTTCAGTGTGTCCCGGTCATCCGCCTCCAAGACCTAGACAAACCTCACCCCCATTCTGAAAACGACCTTCGTTCGTCGTTTCCACAAAACTTTAACGTATTGACCAAATCCAAGAAGAAAATTGATCAAGAAATAACAAAAAAAAATACAGGGCGCAGTTCACACGCCGTAGAAATGAAACCTTCAGAAAACGAAAGTAGACAAGAGTGGATAGGCTACGAAGCACCGCACAAAGAGAAGCCCGATTATTATCTTATTCTCTTGTAGTCCTATAGATGTATGTTTTAGCCTCTTTTTAGTGTCGCTATTTTTAGTTTCATCGAGTTTCAAATCACAACGGTGCTACAAAAGTTTTCACTTCAAAAAAGGTCGAATGCCGGATTTTTGTTTTTATTTCGAAAAGGACTCGAGGCATATTTTCAGAAACCACGAGATAGAATGTGAAATTCAAAATATCCTGACAATAATGAATGGCAAGGAAAGAAAAGGTCTTCTGCTAAATTGCATAAAACGGGAGATTATGTACAAAATTATCAGGAATACAAAAAACCCATTACAAGAAAATACCATTCCTCATTTAATGATTATTTGCCATGCCCCAAATGCTTGGGATTTTTTTCGATTAAACAATATGAAAACATAGAAAACTATGCTTAGATATTTAATTTAAATGTACCTAGACAGATAATTTAATATGTATGAAGAATGAGTTAATGATGAATGTAAGTAAGTCTAAAATCGTGGTGTTTGATACAAAAACAATGTGAAACTTAGTTGTGAATGATGAATACTTGGAGCAGGTGGATAAGTTTTTGAAGTATGTATTGTGAAGTATATTTGGGAAGTGTGTTTACGGTAGATGGGAAGGCTGATAGAGATATGTGAAACAAGGTTAAATGTAGGTAACTCCATTAACGGAGGATAGAACGCTAGTGGCGCCAACAAAAAAACTGTCCAAAGAAGCGAAGCCAGCTATCCATAATAGAGTGCTGGAACCGACCCCCATGTATGGCTGTGAGGCATGGAACTGGTAGAGGAAGGAAGAGGAAGGAAGCAAAGGAAGGAAAGTAGGCTGAATGCTGTAGAATTGCGATTCCTGAGGCGTGAGTATGGTAAAACCATGTACGATCTTGGGAGAAACGTTGAGATCCGCGAAGAATGCAAGGCCAATGTAAACGTAATGAGTAAAATTACGAAAGGAACGCTCGGATGGATTGTAGAGCGAATGAACGAGAAGACGTGTGGCATTTCAATTTGGGAGGCGGGTATGAGTACCGCCGCCCCGGGAACCATTTATTGGATAACCAACACCTCTGCCATAGGTCACCCCCAAGTGGTTCACTACGTTTGGTACTTAGCAGGGGTGCCCGAACTCATTGGGTGAGGTCTTGGCAGCGGATGCGCCTGCCCACCTACTGCATGGCGGAGAGAGACTGGTTGAGGGAGGCCTTTCGACCTTTTCAGCAGGACTCTCTCGACCCATCGCTTTGCACAGCTATTGGAGGGATGGACTCATACGTCCGTCACTCCTGGATATACTAAACCTCTGATTCCTACCAGGCGCGGCCGGTGCCTCAAGTTATAGGTGGTTCACCAAGCCATTCATAAAAAACGAAAGGTTGATATTATATTTAAAAAAAAATCTAGACATCATGCATAATTTTACATTACTTGCTAAGTATCTAAAAATATCATGTAACTGTAATAGTAAAAATATCGTGCGATGTAAAAACATGCTGATGTCTAGAGTTTGATATAGTCAATTGACCTGCCAGGTAAGTAGGTATGTTTTATGTATCTGTTTGTAAATTCAAATAATAAAAATACATATAGCCTAGGAACTCATAATAAATTGTACAACGCAACATAACTAAAACGGCGCTCTAGTAATTATCCAATTATTATAGAATTATTCTGGTATCAATATTTTTAGAAGCATTTTACACTCCATTACTATTGATATTACATCTATTGGAAGATTAGTGGAAAGGGTGGGTGTGATATCCATTTAAAAATACTCAACCTTCCAAAGATAATAATAATAACGCAATAATCCAATAATAATAATTAACACACAAGAAACACTCTGCGGCGTGGATCGCCAATATCGCCATTTACTGTCGTGACAACTTCGATCAATGGGTGACAAACAAATAATAATGTCAAAAAGGTACATCCCAAGGGCTCGAACAAGATAATGTCACACGAGACGCATAGCTGACCCTTTGACTAATGGTTACATTTTAGAAGAGAAATGTTATTACTTAATATTATCTTGTTCAAACCTTACTACCGCTGGAACCAAAGCTTCGGAATATTTCCGAAGAATGCCGAAGCTCTTCGGGTCGGCCATGCGGCACGCGATCAGCCGATTTTTAGTGACATGCATGTTTCTGACGTTTTGGGATTTTTTACTACGAGCATCATTCAAATTACGGGGCGCTTAGCTCTGGCGCGCGGTTTGGCATTGTACCTACCTCGGTTCCTCGCTCCTAGCGGGTACCCGCCGTAACTGGCGGGTGGGAACAATGCGTTTATTTGGCCGTAATACATTGTTAATTGTTAGATTGATAATTAATTATAATTTAATTTAAAGATTGTGCTCAATTTTATCAATTTAATAAATAAACACATTACGTAGAAATACGATGAGTTGTAAAATGATGTTGAAAGACCCTCCTCACTGCATCCCCTAAGATGACATAGGGCCTGAGGGAAATTATTTTTCTCATGGCCTTCTGAGTGGAGCTAATATAAAAAATGGCAAGACCAAGTGAATCAGATACTTGATTCGGGATGCATCAAGAGTCAAAATAATAGAAGAGGATGTGTGAGACGATGTATGAATGTGAACGAGGCAAGGAGTGTGTGCCAAGACCGAGTTGTTTGGCGGCCCGTCCTCTCTGCCTACCCCTGCGGAGAAACGGTGTTATGGTTAGTTAGTTAGTGAAGGATGATTTTATATATATTTTTGACGTCGAATTCTGGTGCAACTTTTGCTATACATTGGGTCATCATATTAATAATTATGGTTTCTTCTTGGTGTGGTTCATTTTCATTTTGTGTGGTTTGAAGATTGAATATTAATTTTGCAAAAATTAAAACGTTTTTTATTTTATTTTATAAGACTCGAACCCACGCGGTCTGAATTGTCTGGCCACTAAATTCGTGAGGCGCTTTACGCCGCTGGACTATGGGAGCCTTGAGTGAGAGCGAGGATTTACCGTACCTATTATATTAGAACTAATTAACAATTATATTAAAATAATAATAAATTTTCGTGACGCATTTCTGTTTCATTTGAATTTCAAGTCGCTAGTAAGTAAGTATCTAAAACTTAAAATAATTAACAAAATTTATTATTACACTATGAATGAAAAAATAAAAAAATGAAAAAAAGTACTTATTTACTTATCACTTCTGAGTGATAAGTATAAGAGATTAGATAGACTAATCGGTCTCCTCATTGTGCGGTGATTCGTAGCTATTCGATCTCCCCTTCGTGCGGTGCTTCGTAGCTTCTTCGCTCTTGTCTACTTTAGTTTTCTGAGGTTTCACTTCTACCGCGTGTGAACTGCACACTTGTACTTTGAAGTGTAAACTTCTAGCACCTGCAAATCGCCTAGTACCGTTGTGATTTGAAACTCGATGAAACTAAAAATAGCGACACTAAAAAGAGGCAAAAGCATACATCTACAGGACTGCGAGAGAATGAGATAATAATCGGGCTTCTCTTTGTGCGGTGCTTCGTAGCCAACCCACTCTTGCCTACTTTAGTTTTTTGAAGGTTTCATTTCTACGGCATGTGAACTACGCACTGTATTTATTTTTCGTTATTTCTATATTAAAGACGTGGTAATATCGTGATAAATTTTTATGTTTTCACCTACCGATATTTGTTTATTCATACTTTAAATCAGTAAAAACAATACAAAAAACATAAAAATCGTTTTAGAAATTTTATTCTCTACAAAACTGTACTGAAAAAGATGTACGTACAGAAAACCAAACCAAGTCGTGCAATTTACTTGTTTTTATAAACTTATACACATTTTTACGGCTGTGTATCGCAATACTTATTAGAGGTAGAAGACATTTTTTTTAATAAAAATTGTAGATAATTTTATGTTCTACAAAACTTGTGAAGTTACCTTAGCCAAAATTTTCATTGAGAACGAAATATTTGAGAAAAACTAGATTTTGGCGCGATTTCGGCAGGTTTTTTCAAAACGGCGGCGAAAGCTCAAGTGACCGAAGGTCGAAAACTCAGATTTTTCATCAGGAGATGAGTGTATAAAACATATAAAAAAATTGGGGCTACCGAAATAATTCCGATCGCGACCCCCTTTTTTGCACTAATTGCACTGTCCTATAAGTCAGGCGAGATCAAAATGCTACAAAGAACAAATAATTATTTTGCGGATAGGCCACTTGCATCGCATTTAAAAAAAAAATCCGGTTTAGGTAAATATTCTAAGACATTCGGCATTTTTTTTAAATCGTATTTTTGAAACCCTGGCGATTTTTTGAAAATTTCAATCCGAAAAATCAGACCATTTTTTATAAACCGGAAAGACGGGACATAATTTTATGGGTGCGAAAAAACGATAATTACATAGCAGAAAATCATTTAAAAAAAAGATCATGTTCCACAAGAAAGGGCACAGGAGAATAGCGAGGCATTCCAAAAATATTATATCTCATAAATATTTTTTTTCCTTGATCCATCTTATTGATCATAAATCATTATAATGTTCAACGTCTATATTACTAAATCCAATGAAATATACTTGTACTTGTAAATTATAATAATAAGAAGAATATTATAAAATTTGATTTTGTTAAGATCAGCACCACTACCATTATACCTCTAAACACGTGCAGACATCGTAAAATGAACGGGGTTCTCTTCATAACATATGTCAAAAAGAAACCAAATGATAAGTTCGCAGAGAACAAACAATAATTCTACTGAACGTTAAATGTCAAATTCAAAAATTCGCCTGAAATCAAAGTGCTGCCATATAAAAAAAATAAATCAGTGTGGAATTTTATAAAATTAATAGGAACATTTTCGGCAATTATTATAAGCAATAATTATCAGCCTGAAACACTCATCAACATTGAAAAATCTTCCGAGAAAAGATTTTTCAATGTTGATGAGTGTTTAAGGCTGATAATTATTGCTTATAATAATTGTTACCCTTTGTGCTATGCATAAAAATCTTGTCTAAACGTTAGTTTATAAATTAAAAATAATAATTAACATTTTCGGCGATGGGACATTTTCATGTAGTGACGTCACGGGCCTAAATAATGGATTTATTTATTTAAAAATAAATTTAAAAAAACTGTACATTTCTAAAAATTTTTACTAACATTTTCGTAATCTTGGTAAAAATATCTATCCACACGATTTTTTCAAAGTCGTTATGAAATCCATGCAAGTGGCCTATTGCTTGGGTAGGTAGTAGGCAAATCAATAAAGAGTTTGAGGTACGCAAAAATTCCTCCGTCGATGAAACCTTTGCAGTCACGTGGAGTATCATTTAGGGATGACGAATGACAAAAGATCCAACAAAATATTTAACGGGAAGTTACCTAGTTATTTTTAGCAAAAACTGAAAAAAAAATTATAACTCCCGCTAGAAAAGTATTTCTTTCGAAAACTCTTCACATCTTGTTAGTATTAGGTAATTAATATCCACCTGATTAAATAGAAATTCAACAATATTATTGTTGGGAAAGTGTGTTTTTAAAAAGAGATTTGTTTTTTTATTTCTATTCTTGCCGGGAAAATTCCTCCCTCCAATTTTTGATCACGAAGTGTCTTTATATTGGTGTTAGCTTTATTTAATCAAAAGATCCAACATTTTTTTTCTTTTGGTACATGCTTTTTTGATATCAGTCAAAAATATCGCTCCGGAAAAATCCTCCGTCCAATTTTTTTAAGTCAAATTGATAGGATAGCTATGTTAAAATAATTTCTGCAAAGATCCAACTAAATTTTCAACGACAACCTATTTTTTTAAATTGATTTCGATTGCACGCAGATTCCACGTGACTTTTGTATGAACAGGAGTCCGCGGGGTAAGGGAAGCGGTGGGGCTAGTCGCACGGGGGGCAAGCAAGCCGATCGGCGCGGGATAACAGCTGTGTGGGTGAGGTGAAGGGAATCTTGATAGGAAATTCGGCCGGCAACAGCTAAGTTTGTGTGCGCTTATTGTTTTGAATTTCGTTAGTGTGCGTGAGCTTGGTTTCAATGCGATAAAGTAGATATAATGAAATAACGCTGATGCGCAGGTTAAGCGAAACCGGTCGGTATAAAAAAGGTTAATGGATGAATCGTGGTTACAAACTAAGTGATTGTTTTATTTCAATTAATATCTTTGTCAAACCACAAAGTGACTGCTTTCTACCAAAGTAAAAAAAGGATTTAATTATCACTTATAATGAATGTTCATCTTCTTATGTACATGAAAAGATATAAAACGTTTAAAAAGAATTAAAAAAATATAATAAAAGGTAGCTAAATAGGTATCCGAAACAATTTTAAAAAATCCGAGTACGCAATTAAAAGTGAAACCTTCAGAAAATAAATTAGAATACAGTGGGAGGAGTGGCTACGAAGCACCGCACAAAGAGGAGACCGATTATACTCTTATTCTCTCGTTGGCTAAATTCCATAGATGTACGAGCATTTTTTTATTATGTATATCTTACTAATTTTAAAAATTTAAATATTTAGAGATGATGTAGGTACATAGATTAAACTCGAGTACGTGTAAACTTCTTTAGCACCGTTGTGATTTGAAATTCGATAAAACGAAAAATAGCAACATTAAAAAGAGATAAAGACATACATCCATAGGATTAAGCCTGCAAGAGAATGCGATAGACTAATCGGTCTCTTCTTTGTACGGTGCTTCGTAGCTATTCAGTCTCCTCTTCGCGCGGTGCTTCGTTGTCGTCTCCCCACCCTTGTCTAGAGTTTTCTGAGGTTTCACTTCTACTGCATGTGAACTGCACATTTGTATTTTAAAGTGAAAACTTCTTTAGCACCGTTTTGGATTTGAAACTCGATGAAACGAAAAATAGCGACAATAAAAGGAGTCAAACACATACACCTATAGAATTTAGCCTGCAAGAGAATGAGATAGTATAATCGGTCTCCTCTTTGTGCACTTCTTCGTAGCCTTCCCGCTCTTGTCTACTTTAGTTTTTCTGGAGGTTTCACTTCTACCGCGTGTGAATTGCACACTCTGAAATTTTTTACTGTAGAATGTTTACTCGCGACTGTCTGATAAGTATTTAAGAAACTTTTAAATGGTTGTGATGCATTTGATGTGGTGGGTTCTGGTTCATTTCAATATTTTCACCTACGACTTAGTCATCTAATGATTCATGGGGTGTGGTTTGTTCGGGTCTTGGTGGCGAATGCGTCTGCCAACCAGCAGCATGACAGGTCGGATCGGGTGAGAGTGGTTAAGGAAGTCCCTTTAACTTCTCCAGCCGCACTCTCTCGGAACATTGCCTTGCACCACAGTGGGAGGGATGGATTCATACGTCCGTCACTCCTTGACAAACTGAACCCTAGATTCTTACCCACCCCTAAAATCCTTTTCCTTCCCATAGCTTCCTCCCCTTCCTTTCCTATACGCAGCGTCCACAAAGATGACATAGGCCCTGAGGTAATTATTTTCTTCAGGGCCTCCTGTGTGAAACTAAAGTAAAAAACAAAAACATTTATATTAAATTTAGTCGCATTGTTTTCGATGTTGTTTCCTCGAATACAATGTTTCTGAAAACACGCCTCGAACAATTAAAATTATAATTAACGGGTTGTTAAAAAAAATGACAGATTCTTCAAATATTTGAAGTTAATTTTCACAATCTGTGCAAGTTGTATTCAAGTTCATTGTTATAACAACAGAACTTGAATAGAACTTACACAGAACGTGAAAATTAACTTAAAATTTTTAATTTTTGATGACTCCTACAAATTTTTAAAACCACCTGTCCTAAGTCCTTTTCGAAATAAAAACAAAAATCTGGCAGTACTATTTTGAAGTAAAAACATCTTTAACACCGTTGTGATTTGACACTCGATGAAACGAAAATTAGCGACACTAAAAAGAGGCAAACACATACATCTATAGGATTTAGACTGCGAGAGAATAAGTGGGCATACATTAATAACGTGAGCAGTTAATTTTCCAATTTAACCCCCCCCCCCCCCTTTGGTGAGATTTGGTGCCCCCCCCCCTCTCCCCTCACGAGACATCAGTTGTGTATCTGGGGTCCCACCCTATCCCGTCCCGCCCAATGCTATCCCGTTACGCCCCCCCCCCCCCCCCCGTTGTGGTAAATATGATCGCGACAATATGCTGAAAAACTGTTCAAGATTTGGTGAGATTTTACTGGACCCCCACCCCCCATTTTGAGCTCAATTAATGTATGCCCCTAAGATAGAATAATCGGTCTCCTCTTTGTGTGGCGCTTCGTAGCCTACCCACTCTTGCCTACTTTAGTTTTCTGAAGGTTTCATTTCTACGGCATGTGATCTGCGCACTGAATTTATTTTTCGTTATTTCTATATCAATTTTCTTCTTCGATTTGGTCAACACGTTGAAGTTTTGTGGAAACAATGTTCGTGGGTCGTTTTGATTAGATGAATCATCCATGCAATATTTTTATTTTTTCGATTAAAATTAATTGGTGAGCTCGCCTTTTGTTTCACACATGGGATTTGGGTCGTATCCCACCATCACCGTCAGAGTAAGTGAACTCCTGTAAAATAAGAATCGGGAATTTTAAAGAAGTAAATTTGACCGTATAAATGACCGAAAAGAAGAATTATTAATTGAAGGCAAGTACCTCAGATTATCCGAATTCTATGTCATAGGTAGGTATGACTCCAAAGAATCATCTTGATATTGCATTTCTGTTATTCTTGCAATTATTTTGTTCCGTTTCATTGAGTCAACCGTAATCAATAATGTATTGTAATTAAGACACTAAAATGGTCGGTCGCCAAATACCTACACTCCAAATCACATGTACGTTAATGCTCGGTATACGATAATACGATTGATCACGATAAAATTTTAAAAGGCAAAACATTCGAGGCAACCGAGGCTAAATAAGCGCGGCGGCAACGTCGCAAAACACGCCACCGCCACGTGCACCTCAACTCTTGTACGGGAGTTGGAATTAACCGGCAACGTTGTTTCCCAACACATTTGCCAACGCCTCGGTGGCGGGTAAATGCTAGGAATGAAAGGCGGCATGTTATGTCACACCGGTCGCCTAAATGTCGGTAGGATGAATGGTAGTATACATGGCCGTGTATATCACCTAGCGCCTAGCTGCGTAGCGACAGATGGCGGAACTTTAATATTCGAAATCATCCACTTCACGCCCAATTTGGCTACCAGGACAATTTTTGCCAAAATGCTTGTGACGACATGTACTATGAACTGTGTAAAAATTTCGAAAAATAAAGTGGCGACCGTATATCGGTCGCCAAATGTCGGTGGTCGCCACTTTAGATGCATATTTGCCCATGCTGGTCGCCAAATAGACGGTGTTATGTATATATATATATATATATATATATATATATATATATATATATATATATACATAACACCGTCTATTTGGCGACCAGCATATATATATATATATATATATATACATAACACCGTCTATTTGGCGACCAGCATGGGCTAATATGCATCTAAAGTGGCGACCACCGACATTTGGCGACCGATATACGGTCGCCACTTTATTTTTCGAAATTTTTACACAGTTCATAGTACATGTCGTCACAAGCATTTTGGCAAAAATTGTCCTGGTAGCCAAATTGGGCGTGAAGTGGATGATTTCGAATATTAAAGTTCCGCCATCTGTCGCTACGCAGCTAGGCGCTAGGTGATATACACGGCCATGTATACTACCATTCATCCTACCGACATTTAGGCGACCGGTGTGACATAACATGCCGCCTTTCATTCCTAGCATTTACCCGCCACCGAGGCGTTGGCAAATGTGTTGGGAAACAACGTTGCCGGTTAATTCCAACTCCCGTACAAGAGTTGAGGTGCACGTGGCGGTGGCGTGTTTTGCGACGTTGCCGCCGCGCTTATTTAGCCTCGGTTGCCTCGAATGTTTTGCCTTTTAAAATTTTATCGTGATCAATCGTATTATCGTATACCGAGCATTAACGTACATGTGATTTGGAGTGTAGGTATTTGGCGACCGACCATTTTAGTGTCTTAATTACAATACATTATTGATTACGGTTGACTCAATGAAACGGAACAAAATAATTGCAAGAATAACAGAAATGCAATATCAAGATGATTCTTTGGAGTCATACCTACCTATGACATAGAATTCGGATAATCTGAGGTACTTGCCTTCAATTAATAATTCTTCTTTTCGGTCATTTATACGGTCAAATTTACTTCTTTAAAATTCCCGATTCTTATTTTACAGGAGTTCACTTACTCTGACGGTGATGGTGGGATACGACCCAAATCCCATGTGTGAAACAAAAGGCGAGCTCACCAATTAATTTTAATCGAAAAAATAAAAATATTGCATGGATGATTCATCTAATCAAAACGACCCACGAACATTGTTTCCACAAAACTTCAACGTGTTGACCAAATCGAAGAAGAAAATTGATATAGAAATAACGAAAAATAAATTCAGTGCGCAGATCACATGCCGTAGAAATGAAACCTTCAGAAAACTAAAGTAGGCAAGAGTGGGTAGGCTACGAAGCGCCACACAAAGAGGAGACCGATTATTCTATCTTAGGGGCATACATTAATTGAGCTCAAAATGGGGGGTGGGGGTCCAGTAAAATCTCACCAAATCTTGAACAGTTTTTCAGCATATTGTCGCGATCATATTTACCACAACGGGGGGGGGGGGGGCGTAACGGGATAGCATTTGGCGGGACGGGATAGGGTGGGACCCCAGATACACAACTGATGTCTCGTGAGGGGAGAGGGGGGGGGGGGCACCAAATCTCACCAAAGGGGGGGGGGGGGGGTTAAATTGGAAAATTAACTGCTCACGTTATTAATGTATGCCCCCTTATTCTCTCGCAGTCTAAATCCTATAGATGTATGTGTTTGCCTCTTTTTAGTGTCGCTAATTTTCGTTTCATCGAGTGTCAAATCACAACGGTGTTAAAGATGTTTTTACTTCAAAATAGTACTGCCAGATTTTTGTTTTTATTTCGAAAAGGACTTAGGACAGGTGGTTTTAAAAATTTGTAGGAGTCATCAAAAATTAAAAATTTTAAGTTAATTTTCACGTTCTGTGTAAGTTCTATTCAAGTTCTGTTGTTATAACAATGAACTTGAATACAACTTGCACAGATTGTGAAAATTAACTTCAAATATTTGAAGAATCTGTCATTTTTTTTAACAACCCGTTAATTATAATTTTAATTGTTCGAGGCGTGTTTTCAGAAACATTGTATTCGAGGAAACAACATCGAAAACAATGCGACTAAATTTAATATAAATGTTTTTGTTTTTTACTTTAGTTTCACACAGGAGGCCCCGAAGAAAATAATTACCTCAGGGCCTATGTCATCTTTGTGGACGCTGCGTATAGGAAAGGAAGGGGAGGAAGCTATGGGAAGGAAAAGGATTTTAGGGGTGGGTAAGAATCTAGGGTTCAGTTTGTCAAGGAGTGACGGACGTATGAATCCATCCCTCCCACTGCGGTGCAAGGCAATGTTCCGAGAGAGTGCGGCTGGAGAAGTTGAAGGGACTTCCTTAACCACTCTCACCCGATCCGACCTGTCATGCTGCTGGTTGGCAGACGCATTCGCCACCAAGACCCGAACAAACCACACCCCATGAATCATTAGATGACTAAGTCGTAGGTGAAAATATTGAAATGAACCAGAACCCACCACATCAAATGCATCACAACCATTTAAAAGTTTCTTAAATACTTATCAGACAGTCGCGAGTAAACATTCTACAGTAAAAAAATTCAGAGTGTGCAATTCACACGCGGTAGAAGTGAAACCTCCAGAAAAACTAAAGTAGACAAGAGCGGGAAGGCTACGAAGAAGTGCACAAAGAGGAGACCGATTATACTATCTCATTCTCTTGCAGGCTAAATTCTATAGGTGTATGTGTTTGACTCCTTTTATTGTCGCTATTTTTCGTTTCATCGAGTTTCAAATCCAAAACGGTGCTAAAGAAGTTTTCACTTCAAAATACAAATGTGCAGTTCACATGCAGTAGAAGTGAAACCTCAGAAAACTCTAGACAAGGGTGGGGAGACGACAACGAAGCACCGCGCGAAGAGGAGACTGAATAGCTACGAAGCACCGTACAAAGAAGAGACCGATTAGTCTATCGCATTCTCTTGCAGGCTTAATCCTATGGATGTATGTCTTTATCTCTTTTTAATGTTGCTATTTTTCGTTTTATCGAATTTCAAATCACAACGGTGCTAAAGAAGTTTACACGTACTCGAGTTTAATCTATGTACCTACATCATCTCTAAATATTTAAATTTTTAAAATTAGTATGATATACATAATAAAAAAATGCTCGTACATCTATGGAATTTAGCCAACGAGAGAATAAGAGTATAATCGGTCTCCTCTTTGTGCGGTGCTTCGTAGCCACTCCTCCCACTGTATTCTAATTTATTTTCTGAAGGTTTCACTTTTAATTGCGTACTCGGATTTTTTAAAATTGTTTCGGATACCTATTTAGCTACCTTTTATTATATTTTTTTAATTCTTTTTAAACGTTTTATATCTTTTCATGTACATAAGAAGATGAACATTCATTATAAGTGATAATTAAATCCTTTTTTTACTTTGGTAGAAAGCAGTCACTTTGTGGTTTGACAAAGATATTAATTGAAATAAAACAATCACTTAGTTTGTAACCACGATTCATCCATTAACCTTTTTTATACCGACCGGTTTCGCTTAACCTGCGCATCAGCGTTATTTCATTATATCTACTTTATCGCATTGAAACCAAGCTCACGCACACTAACGAAATTCAAAACAATAAGCGCACACAAACTTAGCTGTTGCCGGCCGAATTCCCTATCAAGATTCCCTTCACCTCACCCACACAGCTGTTATCCCGCGCCGATCGGCTTGCTTGCCCCCCGTGCGACTAGCCCCACCGCTTCCCTTACCCCGCGGACTCCTGTTCATACAAAAGTCACGTGGAATCTGCGTGCAATCGAAATCAATTTAAAAAAATAGGTTGTCGTTGAAAATTTAGTTGGATCTTTGCAGAAATTATTTTAACATAGCTATCCTATCAATTTGACTTAAAAAAATTGGACGGAGGATTTTTCCGGAGCGATATTTTTGACTGATATCAAAAAAGCATGTACCAAAAGAAAAAAAATGTTGGATCTTTTGATTAAATAAAGCTAACACCAATATAAAGACACTTCGTGATCAAAAATTGGAGGGAGGAATTTTCCCGGCAAGAATAGAAATAAAAAAACAAATCTCATTTTAAAAACACACTTTCCCAACAATAATATTGTTGAATTTCTATTTAATCAGGTGGATATTAATTACCTAATACTAACAAGATGTGAAGAGTTTTCGAACGAAATACTTTTCTAGCGGGAGTTATAATTTTTTTTTCAGTTTTTGCTAAAAATAACTAGGTAACTTCCCGTTAAATATTTTGTTGGATCTTTTGTCATTCGTCATCCCTAAATGATACTCCACGTGACTGCAAAGGTTTCATCGACGGAGGAATTTTTGCGTACCTCAAACTCTTTATTGATTTGCCTACTACCTACCCAAGCAATAGGCCACTTGCATGGATTTCATAACGACTTTGAAAAAATCGTGTGGATAGATATTTTTACCAAGATTACGAAAATGTTAGTAAAAATTTTTAGAAATGTACAGTTTTTTTAAATTTATTTTTAAATAAATAAATCCATTATTTAGGCCCGTGACGTCACTACATGAAAATGTCCCATCGCCGAAAATGTTAATTATTATTTTTAATTTATAAACTAACGTTTAGACAAGATTTTTATGCATAGCACAAAGGGTAACAATTATTATAAGCAATAATTATCAGCCTTAAACACTCATCAACATTGAAAAATCTTCCGAGAAAAGATACTTGCCGCCAACGCCGTTGGCGTCAAGTATCTTTTCTCGGAAGATTTTTCAATGTTGATGAGTGTTTCAGGCTGATAATTATTGCTTATAATAATTGCCGAAAATGTTCCTATTAATTTTATAAAATTCCACACTGATTTATTTTTTTTATATGGCAGCACTTTGATTTCAGGCGAATTTTTGAATTTGACATTTAACGTTCAGTAGAATTATTGTTTGTTCTCTGCGAACTTATCATTTGGTTTCTTTTTGACATATGTTATGAAGAGAACCCCGTTCATTTTACGATGTCTGCACGTGTTTAGAGGTATAATGGTAGTGGTGCTGATCTTAACAAAATCAAATTTTATAATATTCTTCTTATTATTATAATTTACAAGTACAAGTATATTTCATTGGATTTAGTAATATAGACGTTGAACATTATAATGATTTATGATCAATAAGATGGATCAAGGAAAAAAAATATTTATGAGATATAATATTTTTGGAATGCCTCGCTATTCTCCTGTGCCCTTTCTTGTGGAACATGATCTTTTTTTTAAATGATTTTCTGCTATGTAATTATCGTTTTTTCGCACCCATAAAATTATGTCCCGTCTTTCCGGTTTATAAAAAATGGTCTGATTTTTCGGATTGAAATTTTCAAAAAATCGCCAGGGTTTCAAAAATACGATTTAAAAAAAATGCCGAATGTCTTAGAATATTTACCTAAACCGGATTTTTTTTTTAAATGCGATGCAAGTGGCCTATCCGCAAAATAATTATTTGTTCTTTGTAGCATTTTGATCTCGCCTGACTTATAGGACAGTGCAATTAGTGCAAAAAAGGGGGTCGCGATCGGAATTATTTCGGTAGCCCCAATTTTTTTATAGGTTTTATACACTCATCTCCTGATGAAAAATCTGAGTTTTCGACCTTGGGTCACTTGAGCTTTCGCCGCCGTTTTGAAAAAACCTGCCGAAATGGCGCCAAAATCTAGTTTTTCTCAAATATTTCGTTCCCAAGAAAATTTTGGCTAAGGTAACTTCACAAGTTTTGTAGAACATAAAATTACCTACAATTTTTATTTAAAAAAATGTCTTCTACCTCTAATAAGTATTGAGATACACAGCCGTAAAAATGTGTATAAGTTTATAAAAACAAGTAAATTGCACGACTTGGTTTGGTTTTCTGTACGTACCTCTTTTTCAGTACAGTTTTGTAGAGAATAAAATTTCTAAAACGATTTTTATGTTTTTTGTATTGTTTTTACTGATTTAAAGTATGAATAAACAAATATCGGTAGGTGAAAACATAAAAATTTATCACGATATTACCACGTCTTTAATATAGAAATAACGAAAAATAAATACAGTGCGTAGTTCACATGCCGTAGAAATGAAACCTTCAAAAAACTAAAGTAGGCAAGAGTGGGTTGGCTACGAAGCACCGCACAAAGAGAAGCCCGATTATTATCTCATTCTCTCGCAGTCCTGTAGATGTATGCTTTTGCCTCTTTTTAGTGTCGCTATTTTTAGTTTCATCGAGTTTCAAATCACAACGGTACTAGGCGATTTGCAGGTGCTAGAAGTTTACACTTCAAAGTACAAGTGTGCAGTTCACACGCGGTAGAAGTGAAACCTCAGAAAACTAAAGTAGACAAGAGCGAAGAAGCTACGAAGCACCGCACGAAGGGGAGATCGAATAGCTACGAATCACCGCACAATGAGGAGACCGATTAGTCTATCTAATCTCTTATACTTATCACTCAGAAGTGATAAGTAAATAAGTACTTTTTTTCATTTTTTTATTTTTTCATTCATAGTGTAATAATAAATTTTGTTAATTATTTTAAGTTTTAGATACTTACTTACTAGCGACTTGAAATTCAAATGAAACAGAAATGCGTCACGAAAATTTATTATTATTTTAATATAATAGTTAATTAGTTCTAATATAATAGGTACGGTAAATCCTCGCTCTCACTCAAGGCTCCCATAGTCCAGCGGCGTAAAGCGCCTCACGAATTTAGTGGCCAGACAATTCAGACCGCGTGGGTTCGAGTCTTATAAAATAAAATAAAAAACGTTTTAATTTTTGCAAAATTAATATTCAATCTTCAAACCACACAAAATGAAAATGAACCACACCAAGAAGAAACCATAATTATTAATATGATGACCCAATGAATAGCAAAAGTTGCACCAGAATTCGACGTCAAAAATATATATAAAATCATCCTTCACTAACTAACTAACCATAACACCGTTTCTCCGCAGGGGTAGGCAGAGAGGACGGGCCGCCAAACAACTCGGTCTTGGCACACACTCCTTGCCTCGTTCACATTCATACATCGTCTCACACATCCTCTTCTATTATTTTGACTCTTGATGCAGCCCGAATCAAGTATCTGATTCACTTGGTCTTGCCATTTTTTATATTAGCTCCACTCAGAAGGCCATGAGAAAAATAATTTCCCTCAGGCCCTATGTCATCTTAGGGGATGCAGTGAGGAGGGTCTTTCAACATCATTTTACAACTCATCGTATTTCTACGTAATGTGTTTATTTATTAAATTGATAAAATTGAGCACAATCTTTAAATTAAATTATAATTAATTATCAATCTAACAATTAACAATGTATTACGGCCAAATAAACGCATTGTTCCCACCTGCCAGTTACGGCGGGTACCCGCTAGGAGCGAGGAACCGAGGTAGGTACAATGCCAAACCGCGCGCCAGAGCTAAGCGCCCCGTAATTTGAATGATGCTCGTAGTAAAAAATCCCAAAACGTCAGAAACATGCATGTCACTAAAAATCGGCTGATCGCGTGCCGCATGGCCGACCCGAAGAGCTTCGGCATTCTTCGGAAATATTCCGAAGCTTTGGTTCCAGCGGTAGTAAGGTTTGAACAAGATAATATTAAGTAATAACATTTCTCTTCTAAAATGTAACCATTAGTCAAAGGGTCAGCTATGCGTCTCGTGTGACATTATCTTGTTCGAGCCCTTGGGATGTACCTTTTTGACATTATTATTTGTTTGTCACCCATTGATCGAAGTTGTCACGACAGTAAATGGCGATATTGGCGATCCACGCCGCAGAGTGTTTCTTGTGTGTTAATTATTATTATTGGATTATTGCGTTATTATTATTATCTTTGGAAGGTTGAGTATTTTTAAATGGATATCACACCCACCCTTTCCACTAATCTTCCAATAGATGTAATATCAATAGTAATGGAGTGTAAAATGCTTCTAAAAATATTGATACCAGAATAATTCTATAATAATTGGATAATTACTAGAGCGCCGTTTTAGTTATGTTGCGTTGTACAATTTATTATGAGTTCCTAGGCTATATGTATTTTTATTATTTGAATTTACAAACAGATACATAAAACATACCTACTTACCTGGCAGGTCAATTGACTATATCAAACTCTAGACATCAGCATGTTTTTACATCGCACGATATTTTTACTATTACAGTTACATGATATTTTTAGATACTTAGCAAGTAATGTAAAATTATGCATGATGTCTAGATTTTTTTTTAAATATAATATCAACCTTTCGTTTTTTATGAATGGCTTGGTGAACCACCTATAACTTGAGGCACCGGCCGCGCCTGGTAGGAATCAGAGGTTTAGTATATCCAGGAGTGACGGACGTATGAGTCCATCCCTCCAATAGCTGTGCAAAGCGATGGTTTGAGAGAGTCCTGCTGAAAAGGTCGAAAGGCCTCCCTCAACCAGTCTCTCTCCGCCATGCAGTAGGTGGGCAGGCGCATCCGCTGCCAAGACCTCACCCAATGAGTTCGGGCACCCCTGCTAAGTACCAAACGTAGTGAACCACTTGGGGGTGACCTATGGCAGAGGTGTTGGTTATCCAATAAATGGTTCCCGGGGCGGCGGTACTCATACCCGCCTCCCAAATTGAAATGCCACACGTCTTCTCGTTCATTCGCTCTACAATCCATCCGAGCGTTCCTTTCGTAATTTTACTCATTACGTTTACATTGGCCTTGCATTCTTCGCGGATCTCAACGTTTCTCCCAAGATCGTACATGGTTTTACCATACTCACGCCTCAGGAATCGCAATTCTACAGCATTCAGCCTACTTTCCTTCCTTTGCTTCCTTCCTCTTCCTTCCTCTACCAGTTCCATGCCTCACAGCCATACATGGGGGTCGGTTCCAGCACTCTATTATGGATAGCTGGCTTCGCTTCTTTGGACAGTTTTTTTGTTGGCGCCACTAGCGTTCTATCCTCCGTTAATGGAGTTACCTACATTTAACCTTGTTTCACATATCTCTATCAGCCTTCCCATCTACCGTAAACACACTTCCCAAATATACTTCACAATACATACTTCAAAAACTTATCCACCTGCTCCAAGTATTCATCATTCACAACTAAGTTTCACATTGTTTTTGTATCAAACACCACGATTTTAGACTTACTTACATTCATCATTAACTCATTCTTCATACATATTAAATTATCTGTCTAGGTACATTTAAATTAAATATCTAAGCATAGTTTTCTATGTTTTCATATTGTTTAATCGAAAAAAATCCCAAGCATTTGGGGCATGGCAAATAATCATTAAATGAGGAATGGTATTTTCTTGTAATGGGTTTTTTGTATTCCTGATAATTTTGTACATGATCTCCCGTTTTATGCAATTTAGCAGAAGACCTTTTCTTTCCTTGCCATTCATTATTGTCAGGATATTTTGAATTTCACATTCTATCTCGTGGTTTCTGAAAATATGCCTCGAGTCCTTTTCGAAATAAAAACAAAAATCCGGCATTCGACCTTTTTTGAAGTGAAAACTTTTGTAGCACCGTTGTGATTTGAAACTCGATGAAACTAAAAATAGCGACACTAAAAAGAGGCTAAAACATACATCTATAGGACTACAAGAGAATAAGATAATAATCGGGCTTCTCTTTGTGCGGTGCTTCGTAGCCTATCCACTCTTGTCTACTTTCGTTTTCTGAAGGTTTCATTTCTACGGCGTGTGAACTGCGCCCTGTATTTTTTTTTGTTATTTCTTTATCAATTTTCTTCTTGGATTTGGTCAATACGTTAAAGTTTTGTGGAAACGACGAACGAAGGTCGTTTTCAGAATGGGGGTGAGGTTTGTCTAGGTCTTGGAGGCGGATGACCGGGACACACTGAACCCCAGATTCCTACCCACCCTTTAAACCCCTTTCCTTAAAATAATTTTCCTCTCCTTCCTTTCCTTCAAAAGCTCTCCGCACAACATACCCTAAGATGAATAATTTCCCTCAGGATCTTCTGTGTGGAGCTCATGTAAAAAAAAAAGAAAAAAAAGTACGAGATTTTAAATTAGTGACTGATTATTTGTAACCCAATAATGATTGTCTTTCTTAAAAAAAAATTGTGCCTTTATTGCACTTGTCAATTGCTACCTATCGCAATAAGGAGCCAATTTTATGCATCCCAAATAATTATTGGTAACTAAAATAACCTAGTTCCTGTTCACTCTATATATTTTTTTTTCATTAGCTCCACACTGCAGGCCCTGAGGAAAACAATTTCCCTCAAGGCCTATGTCATCTTTGGGGATGTTGTGTGGAGGGTATTTTTGGGGAAAGGAAGGAGAGGAAGTTTTGGGAAAGAAAAAAGTATGAATGGTAGTTAGGAATCTGGGGGTCAATGTGTCCAGGAGTGACAGACATATGAATCCATCCCTCCCACTGTGATATAAGGCGTGGATCGAGAGTCCGGTTGGAGAGATGAAAAGGTCTCCCTCAACCAGTCTCTCCTGATCCGGCCCGCCATGTAGTAGGTGGGCAAATGCATAGGTTGCCAAGACCTAGACACAGCTCACCCCGTGAACCCGGGCACCCCCGCTAAGACACCAAACATATCTAACCACTTGGTGTGACCTATGGCAGGGCTGTTAGTTATCTTGTAAATGGTTCCCGGGGCGGCGGTACCCACACCTGCCTCCCAAATTTTTAATTTGATTGTTGTTTTTCCTCCCAAATATAAAATGATATAATAACAGTCTACCGTTTTGACTTCTTGGGATTCTGTTTTGGTTTCCTTCAAAATAATATTTATGTAACCAATCATTATGTACCTACGATAGATAGACCGTTGGCAAATCGAGAACGAATTAAAAGGATTCTGAAAGCATCGTAATTTAAACGTACTGCATACAGGAATATACGGAGGTCGTCAAATGTTCGTAATGAACGGACGCCCTAAATATGGAATGAAGTGTGATATACGTACGATATACGCGGTTGCCAAAACGGCGGCAATATGAAAGGACGCCCAAAAGACTCTAAAGTATACGTACCTATCAAAAATTTGAATACCCTCAAAACACAATTTCTGGATAATTCTTTTACTATCACTCTTTTGTCAACCTAAAAACATGTGAACATTCACCGCAATTTTATTTAAAAACCTACCGTAAGCAGTGGTAGCCAAAAGGATGCGAAGTGAAAGGACGCCAAATCTGTAGCGGGATGTATATATATATATATATATATATATATATATATATATATATATATATATATTCAGGAATCCCGCAAGGATCACATCTCGGACCTCTCTTGTTTATTTTATATATCAATGATATAGGTAAATGCTTTAAAAATTCCAAATTCCAAGTTTTTGCTGATGACACTAAGATTTACAAAAAAATCACTAATATTAATGACAGCCTAGAATTGCAAGATGATATCAATAGGCTTGGAATATATTGTGCTAACAACCAACTGTTCCTTAATCTGGAAAAATGTAACACAATATCATTCACCAAAAGCATAAACCCCCTAATATTCCCGTACAAAATCAATGACGTAGAGATAAAAAGATGTTGTGAAGTGAGGGACTTAGGAATAATAATGGACTCCGGAATGTCTTTCCGAACACATATAAATTCCATCTGTGACAGGGCGTACAAACTTCTAGGATTCATCATAAGAGTGACCAAACCATTTAGGTCTCCACATGTAATCAAAATACTGTACGTCTCTTTTGTTCGCTCAATATTAGAATTCGGATCAGTCATATGGAATCCCCAATACAAAGTAAATATTGAAAGATTAGAAAGAATTCAAAAAAAGATATTGAAAAACCTAGACTTTAAATCCTTTCGAACTTCAGAAAACCTAAAAGACTCATTAACATTCCATAATTTATTAACTTTAGAAGATAGAAGAAATATATCCGACCAAATTTTTTTATTCAAAATCATTAACAACGTTGTTGACAACAACTATCTTCTAGAACACATTAATTTCCACTGTCCAATAAGAAACACAAGGTCAAACCAACTATTCCACATCCCACACTCAAAAACAAATTACACACAACATTCATTTCTCCGAAGGACGTGCACAAAATACAATGATATCTTTTACGACGCTGATATTTTCCATTTGTCCTCAGGCCAATTTATTAAATCCATAATAGAAAAAATTAAAACACATTGTTAATTACGAACTCTCCACCCCTGCTGCATGTTATTTTTTTCATTCTCATTATGTTCGTTTTCCTTCTTTTTATTATAATAATAATATTTGGATGATTTATATACCCATATGCTTTATTTGTGTGTGTTTTTTTTTTCTTTCATTTCTGTTGTATATATATATATATTTTTCTTTTTTTTCTACCACTTTATGTTTTCTTCAATGTTTTAATCCATGTTTATATATTATAAATTGTAGCGGAAACTTCGCTGGTTAATGCAATCATGTAATATGTTACTTTCTTATTAAAATATGTATAACTGTTTGTTTCCTAAATAAACTAAAATAAAAAAATAAAATAAAATACATTATATAAAGTCATATATATATTATAATATATTATATAATATATATGTATTATACACATACATATATATATATATATATATATATATATAATCTATTGTTCTAACTAATTTTTTAATAAATCTTTTCGATTATTAATTTCAATTTATATTTTATTCTCTTTTAATCTAACTAAATTAATCGGCATTTGATATTTATCGTTCCAACTGTATTATATTTTTCAAAATCCGTTGAATAAATAACATTTTGCTTAATTTCAAACTTCATGATTTATTTCGAAATGGTAAATTGTTGTTAAATTAATTTTTATTCCTCCGAACTTTATTTAGTATCTAAATATTATTATATTTTATTATTTTTATTCTTCTTTTCTTTAATTCAATTTTTATTAAAATTTTGGATAAATTATTATGATAGTATAAATCTAATACTAGATTAATACTTTTTGATAGAAATGTTCCGTACAATTGTAAATTATTTAGCCAAATTATTCTGATGTTAATTTTAATATTAATGATATCGAAAATTATTAAATTTTTATTAAAAATTATTGAATTGGGAACTTTGAGTTGTGGAAAAAATTACACGTGAACAACGTTGGAAAAATTTTAATGAAAAATTGGATAGAAGGTGGGAAAAATTTAAAGGAAGCTATTAGGGGAATTTTCATCTATAATACCGGAGATGATCAATTCGAGAGAAAACGTGCTAAGGGAAATTGGAAATGCTGAAAACAATGGAAACTTATTGTTATCAATTCTTGATGGAGCGGAGATATTTGGAAAACGATTTGGAAAGAAAATTTCACAAAAAAATGGGCATTTATAAAGAGTGTAGCGACTGAACGAGGGGACGTTTCAGAGGTTTTAGTGCAATTAAAAGGTTTTGAGGAAATTAGAGTAGAATACCTAGGGGAGAGTGATAATACTGAACACATTGCGATAGATTTAACTCAGAAAAAGGAGTCATTTTACGTAATTATGATGGTCGGTGGAGCATAGAGTTGCACGAGACTGCAGAGAAGATGCGGTTGTAATGCATAAAAAATTAAAAAAATATTTTGCTCTGTTTTTTTTATCCATGTAAAAAAACGACTGTTCTTTCATTATTTTGTTTTGGAATAGTTTAAGTCGTTTTTTTTGTTTAAATTTTTGTTATTTTTTTTGATTTTTAGTGAATCTGAAGTCACTAACTAATTTATCTGAATATGGATAAACCTATACTAGAAGAGTTCCGTTACTTGGTCGTGGATACCATAACCATAACCTAACCTAACCAACCATACCATAACCTAACAAAACTCTCATCAAACTACCCTTGAAGTACATCCTTTCCAATAAAAAAAGAATCATCGAAATCGGTTGGCGTTATATTGAGTTATTCGTCCATTTGTCACGCACATACTTAATGCAAATTTAAGACTTGTAAGGTTTTCTGATGGATGCCATTGTCAGACTGGACCAAATTGAAATGGGACCACACAGGAAGCACCAGCTTTCAAAAAAAAAGAATCATCAATATCGGTTCAGCAGTCGAAAGTTCTGAGGTAACAAACATAAAAAAATACAGTCGAATTGAGGACAGTCCTTTTTTTAAATCATTTAAAAATACAGTAGGTAGAAAGGAAGAATCATTGATGGTGAGTTTAGTGACACTACTTTTAGATCTGAATGAGTTAAGTATATTTAGATCTAAAATAATTAGTGAAATGATCTAAAGCCCAGGCGCGTATTTCTTTTTCCGTGTTCAATACGAGGCAACCATGCCTCGAAATCAACACGGGTTTATAATGCCATTTTTTCTCTAAACCCGTGTCCAGCAGAAGGCAAGCGGCATTCTTCTGTGCACGGGTTTGTAACGCCAATCCCTTCTCAAACTCGTGTTCAGTTCGAGGCATGCGTCCTTCAAACGTGATTATAACATAAAAAAGGAAGTGTGTGCATACACGCACAATATAATGGATGGGCAATAAAACGCAAACAGCCTTACTAATAAACTAAATAAAAAACACTTTAAACACAACGCCATTACCCAACCTTTATAAAATCCACACCACCCGCTTGCCAGCTGCCCGCTGCCCACTGCCTGAATTGAATATTTGAATTTCTCGGCTTTTCTCTACTATAATAAGCATGTATTACACATATAAACTAATTAACTCGCCACTAATAGGCCACTTGCATTGAATTCATAACGACTTGGAAAATATCGTGTGGATAGATCTTTTTATTAAGATTTTTTAAAATGTTAGAAAATTTTTTTAGAAATGTACAGTTTTTTTTTATTTTTAAATAAATAAATCCATTATTTAGGCTCGTGACGTCACTATATGAAAATGTCCCGTCTCCGAAAATGTTCCTATTAATTTTGTAAAATTCCACACTGATTTATTTTTTTAATATGGCATCACTTTGATTTCAGGCGAATTTTTTAATTCGTTTACTAGATTTATTGTTTGTTCTCTGCGAACTTATCATTTGGTTTCACTTTTTGACAGAAGAGAACCCCGAACATTTTAGAAGCTCTGAAAAGAACCCCGTACATTTTAGAAGTTGGTACGTGTTTTAGAGGTATAATAGTTATGGTGCTGATTTTAACAAAATCAAATTTTTTAATATTCTTATTATTATAAGTTACAAGTTCAAGTATATTACATTGGATTTAGTAATATATACGTTGTACATTTTAATAATTTATGATCAATAAGATGGATCAAGGAAAAAAATATTTATGAGATGTAATATTTTTGGTATGCCTCGTTATTCTCCTGTGCCATTCGTGTGGAAAACGTTATTTTTTTTAAATGATTTTCGGCTATGTAATTATCGTTTTTTCGCACCTATAAAATTATGTCCCGTCTTTCCGGTTTATAAAAAATGGTCTGATTTTTAAGATTGAAATTTTCAAAAAATCCCCAGGGTTTCAAAAATACGATTAAAAAAAAAAAAAAAAACAGAATGTCTTAGAATATTTGTCTAAACCGGAAAATTTTTTTTTAAAAATGTGATGCAAGTGGCCTATTATACAATGCTTGCAATGCAACACTGGATATTTGAAAAGGGAAAATCAAATACCTACTTACTCTAGGACATCTATTTTCCAATTTCTTCCGTAGAACGAATTTCAAAAATGACTATAGTACGGCCCGCCAGCCGTTTTAAATCGCACAAAAATATGTTTTCTTTGAATTTCTCGGCTTTTCTCTAATATAATTTACATGTAATATTGCATATAAACATTCCTCTTCAATCACTCTATCTATATGTGAAAACCGTATAAAAATCCGTTGCGTATTTTGAGCGACTTCATTTTATACTATGTAATGAAATGATGATGATGACTTATAACACTTTATAGTACCAACCTTATTATATAAATTCTCTAAAATAAACTCGCATGTCATCAAAATTTAAAAAAACATCCCAGGTTTTGAATGGTTTGTTTGGCAAAGCAGGGTTTGTCTAGCCGCTAGACTCTAGCGGGTATGTGTAATTATTCTAATACATTTATTTTCATGTTCTGCTGTTATAAATACAAGTACAAACTCATCTGTATTCACTTAACATGCCTCGTACTGAACACGGGTTTGGGAAGGGAATTGGCGTTACAAACAAGAAACTAAAAAAAAAATCCATACGATATACACTTGTTAAGATTCTACAAAAGATATAGAAACATTTGCAAAAAAGTTATTACATATACAAAAGAAACCTACTACAAGAAAAAAAATGTAGATTGTAAACAAAATCCACGGAAAATGTGGCAAATAATTAATGAAATAACCAGTTCTAAATCTGCTACCATGACATCAATTGACGTGCTGAATATAAACAATGTCCCACGGACATACGCTGATAATCCTGACCAAATTCTTAAATACGTCAATAAATTTTTCATAAATATAGGATCAAATCTAGCAAAGCAAGCTACACAATTTAATGACGCTATACTAATAAATGAACCCCCTGAACAAGGAAAGAAACTCGAGTTTAAGCAAATTACAGCTGATGATATCAAAAACACAATTTCTTCTCTAAAATCAAATGTTTCTTCGGGGGAGGACTTAATCACAACCAATGCAATAAAATATCTCTGTAAAGAACTTATCATACCTCTAACATACTTAGTCAACCTGTCTATAACTGAAAGCATATTCCCTACGGCTCTCAAAAAGGCTACTGTTATACCAATTTTTAAACAAGGATGTAAAAATGACATAAACAATTACCGACCAATAAGCCTACTCAACACATTTTCAAAAATATTGGAGAGAATATTAAAAAAACAACTCTTATCCTACTTAGAAGACAATAAAATATTATCGGAAACACAGTATGGTTTTAGGGAGAACTTAAGTACTAGTGACGCCATAGAAAAAATTACAGATATGATCACTAAAAGTTTAGACAGTGGAGAAAAAACTTTGGCAATCTTCATAGACTTACAAAAGGCTTTTGATACAATAGACCACAAAATACTTTTTGCTAAACTTACAAAAATTGGTATGACAAATACAACACTAAACTTGCTAAAAAGCTATATGATGGAGCGTACACAGAGCGTTCAAATTAATAAGAGAAAAAGCGAACCTCTCCTAATCAACCATGGCGTACCGCAAGGAAGTGTACTAGGACCAATATTGTTTTTGATATACATCAATGATATCTGTAACCTAGAAACAAGAGGAAAAATTATTAGTTTTGCTGATGACACAGTAATTTTATTTAACGAAAAAGATTGGATAAATACTTACAAAGAAGCGGAACACGGGCTTAGTCTCCTGCAAACCTGGCTTAAAAGAAATTCCCTCACGCTTAATGTTAATAAAACAAAATATCTTACATTTTCTATAACAGCCAGAGGGCAGCCGTCGGAGGACTTAAATCTCAAATTACACACATGCCAAGGAATTTATCAACAAAATCTAGGCTTATCATGCCTCTGTCCCACTATAGCACACTCCAAAAGCATCAAATATCTTGGAATTGAGATTGATGATAATCTCCGATGGAACTCACAAATTGACGTAATTACAAAAAAACTAACCAGGTACATATACTTCTTTAGAAACATTCGTAATATCCTCAACATAAACGATATTAAAAAAGTATACTATTCTTTGTGTCAATCACAAATAGAGTACGGTATAACTGGATGGGGGTCTGCCTTGAGCACTCACACAGAGCGACTCAATATAGCCCAAAAAGGAGTACTAAAGACAATACTGAAAGTTCCGCTTAGAACTCCGACGGAAGAAATATTTAATAACTTTCAAGTCTTCAATGTACAGAAACTTTATTCAAAAAATATTTTATTTAAACTGAAAAAAAACATATATGTATACTCCACTGCCCAACATAAATACTCAACCAGGGCAGTAAGCAATAACATCCTGGTTACTCCCAGTTTGAACACATCTTTTGGACAGAGAAATAATAAATTCCATGCTATGAAATTATACAATGCTCTACCAGATCAAATCAAAAATATAAAGGAAATGAATATATTTAAAACAAAAGTAAAAACATGGCTGAGAGATCAAAGTGATAATAAAATTACAAACATCGTGAAGACGATATAAAGACAATCCATAACCAAATACAAATATTTAAAAAAAAAACTACAGGCCACCTCAGAACAGGAAATCCTAGTGAGGAGGTCTGTGAAAAAAAAAAGAATCTATACTTATACTATACATTATACATACATGTACAAACCTTGCTATTGAAACTAATAATAATAATAATAATAATAATAAAAACCCGTGCACAGTAGGATGCCGCTTGCCTTCTACTGGACACGGGTTTGGTGGATAAATGGCGTTACAAACCGGTGTTGATTTCGAGGCATGGTTGCCTCGTATTAAACACGGAAAAGGAAATACGCAGCTCGGGAAACGCTAGGTACTTAAGCTAATCTATCTATCTAAATTCTAACAGCCTTACTTAAAAACCCAGTGAAAATTTTATTCAATTGACAAACGGCCGCGGATGTGAAAACATTACTAATTAAAAATTTGTTCTTTGAAAGAAATACACATGGTTTCCACGGCCTGAGAGGGTAGTTTATCTCTGTTTTAACCATTGATGTCCGAACGATATTTGTAATTTTTCCATAGTATTTTGAATGTTCTATATATTTCTTATTTTTGAAGGTGTCGTAAAAACAAATACCATTTATGAAAACTAGATAAAATTACCTTTTAGATTTGAGTATTTGAAAAACACTTTAGCTTTCAAAAACTGCCATATTTTATGATTCAATCTCGGAAAAACATGGAAAAAAATTTCCTCCCACAACATTTTTGACCAAAATGTAGAGAAATTTAAATAAAATCAAAATTTAAAAAACACAGTCCTTTTATGTAATAAATTTGGAAGGAAACTATCACCTCACTTTTTTATCGTGTATACAATAAAAAAATAATAAAAAATTTCAAAGTTTTTTTTATTGCCAAAAAATAACTTAGAAATAATACCGAAATTTAAAACAGATTTCTTGCATCTCTAAAGACGTTAATTTTTTTGATACGTTTACGAACACATGTATTAGATTTTTATATTATAAAAAATTATCACTTTTAACAAATTCTCTTAAAATAAAGATCTTAAAATGAAAATTTTATCTTACCTATAAAACCTATAAAAAACAATATTCTGACAGTTCAACTTTGAAAGTACGGCGTTTGTACAATAACTTGATTAAACTGATGTAAACCACACAAATAATATGGTAAATATATCAATTATGTGAACAGAAGAGTAAATTCGTCACTACAATAGAAATTATTTAGTAAAATCACAACATTTAGCACTAACAAAATTTTCCATATCCCGCCATAAACACACCGAACTGTTTTGTCATCGCGGGCCGATATGCACAGGTGCACCAATAATGCCCCTAGCGGAGAAGAATTAAAACAACATTGTTTCCTAGTAAATTAAAACCATACACAACGTTGTCACATCTTCAATGCGTTTTAACAGCGTGACCACGAAAGAAACGTTATTGGTAATAAAACGTCCTTTAGTGTATACGAGCTCTATTTATGTTATTGCAATAACACAGTTAATCGGTCACGCTGTGGTTTTTTTTAGTAAGGCTGTAAATATATAAAAAATCTATTGCCGTTCGTTTGTCTCGCTAAAACTCGAGAACGGCTAAGCCGATTTAGATGATTTTGGTTTTGAAATGTTTGTCGTAGTTCAGCGAAGGTACGGTGAGATAATATGGAAAAATTGCGAGGAAGATAGTACAAACAACAATTTCATTTTCCCGTACAAACTGTTCTATCTACTTTCCTGTCAATCATTTGACGTTCGTCCCTTCGAGGGTTGCGGGGAGGGGTGGTACCGCAGGCAAATAAGGCCCATGAAGACTTTTCAATGTCGTCATGGTTGTGAAAATTGAGATTTTTTTTTACTTGTTTGCTCCTCACAAGAGGCCCTGATGAAATCATTTTCCCTCGGAGCCTATGTCATCTTTGGGGATGCTATGCAGCCCCGGAACCGAATTTTAGCAAGTTAAAAAAGCAATTTTTTAACGATTTTCACTGGGAAACATCTGTGTCGAGACAGGCGTATTTTTTATTTATTTATTTTTTTTTTTTATTTTTTTTAATTTTTTTTTTTATTTACGGACTTACGTCCAATTTAAAACAAAGTATCACGAAGTATAGAAATGAACAATGTAAGGATTCGGATGGTACATGAAAGCAAAGATAAACAGTGAAAATAGAAGAAAAAATCAGTGTCAAGTCACGTCAAAACCTTGCAAAAATTAGGGTGAATAGGACATATCTTCATTTGTTTAAAGAGCGTCAGAAATCATTTAAGCTAATACCAAAAAAATCAAGGTCTTGACGTGAGTTGACCAGTCTACACATTCTGGACAGTGGTGAGTTATAACCATAGTTAGTCGAGTGCTGATTGAGGAAAAGCAGGTCTTTATTTCTGAGTCTACGAGAAGGTATATTAAATGTGATGAGTTGTAGTAATGTAGGCGAATCTATTAAACAGTTAATAATTTTGAAGAAACAAATGAGATCAGATTTTATCCGACGGTCTTCTAAAGGAGAAAGGTTTAGAGTTTGTTCAATTTCAGCATACGAGTAATTGCCTCGCTCTAATCCTAGCCTCCAAGCAATTCCCTTTAGGAACCGATGTTGAACGGATTCAATATGACGAATATGGACAGCATAAAAAGGAGACCATATAATACAAGCATAATCAAGATGGGGGCGAACCAAGGAGCAGTAAAGAGTTCTTAGGGTATTTATGTTTCTGAAGTCAGAAGTGGTTCTAGTGATAAAACCAAGTAGCTTGAGAGATTTATTAACAATCACATTTATATGTTCCCGGAAAGAAAGCTTGCTATCAAGAGAGACACCAAGATCTTTAATAGATTGAACAGTTGTTAGGCAATTATTATTTAATTTGTATTCGAAAACAATCGGATTTTTAGATCTGTAGAAGGACATAATTTTGCACTTATCGACATTTAGTTCCAAGCAATTAATTTTACACCAGTCATTGAAAGAGTCAATATCTGATTGGAAAAGAAGGCAGTCATGGTAGTTTTTGATTATTTTTAGGATCTTATTGTCATCAGCAAAAAGCCAAAAGCGTGTGTGAGAGAAAATACAAATAATGTCATTTATAAACAAGTTGAAGAGAAGCGGGGCTAAATGTGCTCCTTGCGGTACGCCGGATGTTACTTCAATAATAATAGACTCAATGTTATTTATTTTAACTCTTTGTTTTCTATTGCTTAAATAAGAATTAAAGAAAGATAGCAATGGGTTTCGTATACCTACAGCAAATAGCTTGGCCATGAGGATAGCGTGTTTTACTTTGTCAAAAGCTTTAGAAAAGTCGGTATATAGAACATCTACTTGTGATTTATCTTCTAGGCCATTGACTACGGTGTTGGTGAAGGAGAGTAAGTTTGTAGTGGTAGATTTAGCAGATCTAAAGCCATGCTGTTCCTCATTCAGCACATTTTTGAAAATAGGTGTTATTTTTTTTGTGATTATAGATTCAAAGATTTTAGGAATATGAGATAACATCGATATAGGTCTATAGTTTTCTACGTTCGCACACATGTTATTCAAATTAACGAACATTTTTGCACACATGATAAAGATGATTACAATACATATTATAACAAAACATAACCAATATTAAAGTTAACTTTTTTGGACCATTTTTTTACCTGCCCATGTCGTCACTGTGCCATCTCAACGCCCCCTTATTTTCTTCTTTTGGATCTTCTACTGCCCTCGTGAAAGTCGCAAACGCCCACAAGGGGGCGGGGGGGGGGAGCGAACTTGTGACGTACGCTATGCATGCATTCAAAATACTTACGGATAAGTTAATAAATCAACATAGGATGTGTTCAAAAACCAACTGGGCGTTTTAAAATCAAATGAATAATCAATAGAACAACGTGCGCTGGATGACAGTCGCTTTGTGAATCGAGTTTTTTTTCAATTAATCATATTAATTACGATTTTGGCGCCCCCTAAACTGCCGCCCGGGGCGGGCGCACCCGGGGCTGGCTGATGCTGTGTGGGGGATCTATTTAGGGAAAGGAAAAAAAGGAAGTTCTGGGAAGGAAAAAGGCGGGTACGGATCTGGGGGTCAGTATGTGTCCAGGAGTGACGGACGTATGAATCCATTCCTCCCACTGCGATGCAAGGGAATGGATCGAGAGGGTCCGGTTGAAGAAGTCAAAAGGATTCCCTTAACCAGTCACTCCCGATCCAGTCTGACCTCCAGTAGGTGGGCAAAAGCATCCATCACCAAGACCAAGCCAATCCTCACCCTATGAACTCGGTAACCTCTGCTAAGTCACTAAATGTAGCAAACCACTCGGGGATACCTATGGCAGAGGTGTTGGTTATCCAATTAATGGGCGGCGATACCCATACCCGCCTCGCAAATTGTAATATTTCATCAGTCCGAAGACTCAGTTATTTTATTGACTTTTATCATTGAGGAAATTACAGAAGTTCATAACAACAAACAGCTGTTTCTCCATTCTAATATTTGTTGTAAGTCGAAACGGTTCTTGCATTCTTGGATACTGTCATCCATCAGGGATGTCAGTCCGAAATGGTCAAATTAGTTTTTGTAAATTCTTGGAAGTCGTAAGTCAGTCCGTCTCTGTTAATTATATTTTAAGCCTACAAAATCAATAAAAGGAACCGATCGGCCAGTAAAACTTTAATTTTAGTTTCACACTCGTCGGAGAACTACAATGACGACCAGTAAGTTCTTTAGTAAATTATTTATACCTGGCCAAAAGCAACTTATAATGCTATTGTTATTAAATTTTCACCATTTTGTTAATTTTAAACAATTTCTTTTTAATATTTATTTATTTATATCTATATATTACAGTTTACACCATATTATTAACATTTTTACATAATAATATTACATTTCATTATGTTGGGTGTAATGTAGGTTTGAGAAGGTGAAACTGTTGGTTGGTAATATTGTATATTTCGTGAACACCTCACTAGGAGAACCTGTGCTGAGGTGTTTACGTGATTATGATTAAGTGTGACAAGTACAAGTATTTATGTGTTTTAGTAGAAAGTCAGTTTTTTTGTTTTTTTTTTTTACATTTTAATGGTAATTGTACATAGAAATTTAGAAGGAAAAAATATATAAGGTATATATATATATATATATATATATATATATATATATATATATATATATATATATAATATATGTACATATGAAAAGTTGGTAAATTCTTGAAAGACATGTTTATTTATTTTACACTTTTTGTAGTTTGGTTATGTTTGGTTAGGGATTAAAGTATTTTGAATAAAGTGAATATCTTGATTTTTTATCCAGGCTGTGATATGTTTTTTGTGAATGTTTGTAGATGTATTTGCAGTTAGCAGTTGTTTCAGAGTAATGGGCATATAATTAAAAAGTTTGGTTGCATAATACTGAAAATGTCTTTGTCCGTGTGTGGTGTGTGTTATCGGTATGTTCAGGGTTATATTTGTTAAGGACCTGGTTTTTATTATTATTTTGGGTTGAATTTGAATATGGAGTTTGTTTTGGAGGAAGTGTAGCAGAGCAGATTTGGCATAAAGTTGTTTAATTAACATGACTTCTAATTTTTTAATATTTCGTTTGAATCTGTGTAGAAAGGCACTTGCAGGATTAGTTTGATTATCGCCTTTCGTATCTTTTGAATTGGGTCAATTGCTACATTTGTAGCACTTCCCCAAGCCTGTATTCCATATGTCGCAATCGATTGACAAAGTGCAAAATATATGGATCTGAGTATTGTTAGTGGGAAAATGTTTTTAATGGATTTTATTAGGTGCATGACTCCTTTTAGTTTATTTGTGATGAAAATTATGCGGTCAGTCCAGCGTAAGTGAGTATCAATAATAACCCCTAGGTATTTTGTTTGTTTGACCCTTTCTATATGCTCGCATTGACAATTGGAAGAAGTTTGTTCACAGTCATGCAGAAACAGGTCTATGTTTGATGGAGGTTGACCTCTTTGGATAATACTATGTGTGATGTATTTTGTTTTGATAGTATTAACGGTAAGCGTATTACTGTTTAGCCATTTTTTGACAACTGACAAAGTTTTTTCGGCTTTTATGAATACATCTTTCCATGTGGCTGCTTGACAAAGAAGAACTGTATCGTCAGCGAAGGTAACGATTTTACCATCAATTTCAATGTCACACAGTTCGTTTATGTAGATGAGGAATAATAAAGTATAAGTATAATATAGAATAGTAAAATATATGTATTCTTCTTATTTTTCTCTAAAATTGTATTATACATTTAAAAAAAATCCTAGTTGTTAGAACCCCCCTCAAATTTGACATCATTAAATCAGCTACGTAGGCAACAACCCCAATTGATTTTTAGGACATTATTGTCACTTTTGACGATTCTGGGTTTTTTATGTAGGGAGATTTTGGTTGAAGACGGAAAAGAGGTTATTTTAGAGGTTTAGATTCCAAGCATTCGTGGACTGAATTTGTATTATGGTATTTTAATAGCGTCAATTAGAAAACGAAAACCAAATTCTACTATATCACATCTCTGAGCTACTCTCCACCCAACCAACATTTGCTCCTTAACCCATAGTGACAATTTTCTTGCAGAAACTGATTTATTGCGGAATGGAGCTGCATTGCTCATATGTCTGTTGATGATCTGTTCACACGTAACTGCTCAAAATCCAGCATGTGACTTTATGTTGAGCGTACGTATTCTATTTTATTTACTCCCTACTACAAAATAGAGAAAAATGAAAGAGTTGTAAAACCACGGCAAGAGGGGAAAATGAAATACAACTACATTCTTTTGATTATCGCCTTCTTTAGCACCATTATGATTTGAAACTCGATGAAACAGAAGCGGGCGACACTAAAAAAGAGACAAACACATACATCTACAGGATTTAGCCTGCGAGAGAACGAGAGAGCAAAAAAAAATTTTTTTTCGTAAAATCAATATCCAATCTTCAAACCACTCCAAAATGACCAAATGTATAGGAAAAAGGGCACTGGAATTCGACGACAAAATTTTGAAAAACATCATCCTTAACATTGATAAAAAAAGTGCTTCGTATTTTCCCATTCTTGTCTACTTTAGTTTTTTGATGGTTTCACTTCTACCGCGTGTGAATTGCATAAGTACTTTGATTTTTTTTTGTAGAATCAAACTTCAAAATATCTAAAACAAAATTTGTGAAACCAAATGAATAAGAGACCTTTGGCTTCCGATGAACATAATGAAACGATAAATTATTATATTTTTAAATTTTCAGTTGTCGCAAGACACGAGGTTACATTTTCATTCTAGTAACTACGCTGGAGAGGGTAGAAAAGGAATGGTATGCAGGTGGCTGTTTATATGCCCTGAAGGTTACAAATGCCTTTTAAATTGCATGAATATACGTACACCGGTAAGACTCATTTATTTTATTGTATTTAAAATTTTGCATTATTAAATATTATAATTAATTTGCAATTTGTAAACTTAAATGTACAAATTACTAATATAATAAATAAAAAATAAAAATCATGTCTACAAATGAAGATACTGAAAAGCTATAAAACTGTCTTTGTGAAGCAACAAAGTGGCGTTATGTATTGGAGTGCCAATAAAATTTACAGGTCAACTCGACAATTTTCCAATGACAATTTGGCTATGTCGGAATTGCAAGTAATGCTATGTAATGTATTATTTATCTCAGTTTCCACGAAACCTACACCAAATACGCTTCTAGGATTCCGCAGCAACAGACAACAAATTCTACCGAATTTTCGTGAAAGTTCTTCTTTAGATTTCTCTGAAATTGCGTAACAATTTCAATTTCAATTAAAAACGACTTCCGAATTCACGAAAAACACGTTCTGATTTATAGTTAATATTTATGTATTTATTATAGTTAAACGTACGTAAAACGGCAATGTTCGGATACATTACAGAGAAGATTACAAATTTGAGTTTCATGAAAGTGTGAAAGTATGAAAGGGGGGCAGTTTTACTATGTTGTGACTTCCGTCAAAAGATAGTTGCTAAACTGTCTGTAGTGACGTTAAAAATGTCGTGCAGAAATGGTCAATACAGAATCGTTAAGCAGTTGAGCCGCTCTGTTGATTAGCACATTCTGATAGAAGTCTGACGGAAGTTAAAGTTAATGTTTGGATAAAGGAATGGTTAGTACCTGTGTATATTCTCTCATCTATAAGTACCGAAAAAAACTCTTTTATACTTTTTCTGTTTCTAGGTTTTGTTACAATGGAGCTTTATTCTAGGGTACTGCTTATTTAATATTATTAAAGTAATATAATAATATAGATACTTAGTTCTCTAGTTCTTAAGTCTTTTCAATTTACATAAATATCACTTATGGTTAACTGTACAACGTCATTCTAATACAGTGATTGTGATAATATACAACAATACAACAACAATAACAATATTCTGTCAAAATATCTCCCATTATATTTAAGAAATTCTATGAATTTAAAGTGATTTGTTAACAGAAAATTGTAGTAGGCAAAAACCCATGGTGATAAACAAGTGCACCTTACATTATTAACAGTTTTTATACACTCAATATACCTTAAACTGCTCTGGAAAAAAGTTTAATTTGAAGCTGTCAATACATAGTGTTCTAAAGATATACCAAAAGTGTCTAGCAATTAGTACCGACTTACAAATCATACTTTAACATTCAATTATTAATTAAGTGCGGGAAAAAAATAAGATTGTTCAAAAATAGCCTCATCACCAACACAAACTGAAAAAATGGCAACATCACATCGTCATCATAAAACTAGATCCAACTCTTCCTCGGGAGATTCATCCAGCTCCGTTATGGAGCAACTTGCTAGGATCAGCGACCAGCTAGCCGCGCTGTCCTACTTGCCAGCCGCCGTCAAGGAACTGCGGGATGAGGTCAGTGATGTCAAACACTCCATCGACTTCAGCGGAAAAATAGTAGAGGATATGAGCAAAAAAATCACGGCAATGGAGAATAAGCTGAAGCTGGTCGACTCATTAAAAAATTAAGTCGATTTCCTTAAGGTCCGCTTAGCCAACATTCAAGATGACATGGAGCAGCGTGACCAGTGGGCGCGCCGCTCCAATATAGAATTAGTCGGCATTCCTGAAAGGAATGGAGAAAACCTAATATTATTAGTATTGTTTCCAGCCTTGATCGAAAAACAGGGTTCGACCTTGATCCCAAAATTGATATAGATTTCGTTACACGAGTGGCACCGAAGGAATCGAAGAAAGGTCAACATAAGCCCATAATTATCAAAATGCAAGCTAGATATAGAAAGGATGATTTCTTGTCTTCAATCCGAAAGATGCAAAATTTAACCGGCAGCGACATCGGATGTGGCGGCGACTCCCGCGTCTACGCTAACGACCACCTGACGAGCGCATCAAAACGGCTGCTGCACCTGACGAAGGAAGCAGCCAAGCAAAATAACTTTCGCTTCGTCTGGGTCCGCAATTGCAGAATCCTTGTCAGAAAATCCGAGGGTTCTCACATCAGATCGATCCGAAAGGCTGAAGACTTAAACAAAATCTTATAAAACTTACTACTACACAAATGTTAACATTTTTATTTCTTATTTTTTATTTCTTCATAATATCTCTGTTTTTAACATGTAATTGCCTCTTAATCTCAGCACTGTATAACAAAATCTCTTCTAATAATTTTAATTTAATTTTTCTTTTTCTCTCTTGTCTCGCTCACTACCATATTAATGAATCATTTACTTTGCTGGAAGTACTTAACAAAAATAATATTATTGTATTACTCCACTGTAATCACTGCAAACGTACGTTATTATTGTAACCATGTAAATTTAATGGGTTCGATTTCAAAATCAAGATTCACCATAAAATCTTTAAAAAATGTATACTATTTTACAGTTTTCAATGTCAAATTGTCAATTATAATATTATATTCAACTGATCTTTGCTACGTTTCCATAGTCCTACATACTGTATTATTATTATTATTGTTTTCACATAATATGTTGACCTACATGTTCCATTCAAATGCATGCTCTCGGTGAATTAAATATATATATTATATATATATATTTTTTTAACTTTATGAGTAAAACCTCAAATTGTAATATTTAATTAAATGAAGACAATATAAGCGAAAATCAATCGAAAATCTGGAAACAGAAAAATCAGAAACAGATATTGACACCTCTAAATAAATATATATTATCAAAATGTTAGAGGTCTTCGAACCAAAACGCATGTGTTTCTTTCCAGCATTCTTAATGCCGATTATGACGTGATATGCCTAACTGAGACATGGCTTCTGCCAAGTATATTTGACTGTGAATTATTCGATGAACGTTATGTAGTGTACCGTTGTGATCGCGACTACATGTTGTTAGGCCAGGCGCTCGGTGGTGGTTCACTGATTGCAGTACGTCGCGAACTGCCCGCGTGCCCCTCACTCTCCCTCCCACCCGTACAGCGCGCAGAGATATCCACAGCTACTCTTGCACTAGGCTCTGGCGCGCGTGCTTCTAAACTACGCATATACTGCTCATACTTCGTCCAAGGTGCGGAGCAGAGTAAATCTTTAAGTGACTTTTTTGAATTTATATCTTCGTTGTATACCAACTTCCCTGATGATGAATTCCTTCTATTAGGAGATTTCAACATACCACATGCCCAATGGCTTCTGCCTTTGACCGCAGACGGTGCCCTGGTAATAGATCCTCAACCGATGCACTAACTTCAACACTTTCTGATTTTTTAGACTTTACCGGCTTCCATCAATTCAACAACCAGCTTAATGTAAACGAGCGTGTTCTCGACCTGGTGATTTCGAGTTGCATGTGCACTGTAAGGGGGTGCAATACACCGCTAGTGCCGGAGGATGCACACCACCGCTCGCTAGAGGTGGTGCTGCGCATGGCCCGCGAACCGTCCCTCCAAATCCCACGCTCGCGCACGGTCCGCTCCTATCACAGCGCTGACTATGTGCAGATTAATAGCGCCTTAGCAGCCGTTGACTGGACAACGACTCTTAACAGCAGTAATGTAGACTCAGTCACGGCGCGCTTCTATTCAGAATTAAATAAGGTAATTGTCATTCATGTACCATCTAGAACAGTTAACATAGATTCCAGGTACCCCCCATGGTACAGCGCTGTCTTAAAAAAAGTAATTAAAGATAAACTTAAATTCCACAAAAAATATAAAATTTATAACCGCATCTCTGACTATCAAACTTTCTCTCTTCTCCGAGAACGACAAAAGCGTATGGAGAAGGTGTTCTATGATAATTTCATTAATGTGGCCGAAATTAATATCAATACCGATCCCAAACACTTCTGGACCTTTGTTAAATCTAAGCAAAGAAGCTCTGAACTACCTAACAATATGTTTCTTAACTCCCAGCGTGTATCGGGTGGAGAAGCTATAAGTAACTTATTCAACATACATTTTCAATCCTCCTTTGAATCCCCCGCCCCGTCCACTTCGTCTACCAATCGAATATATAATCCAAACACCTCAGTACTAAATCTTAATAATGTTTATATAGACACTGAATTAGTTTGTAAATATCTCAAATCATTAGATCCTACCAAAGGCAGTGGGCCTGATGGTATACACCCGGTATTTTTAAAGAATTGCGCTAATGTTTTATGTTATCCGCTAAGTCTAATATTCAAAACTTCTTTGTCTTCTGGTATTTTTCCACTAGAATGGAAAAGTTCATATATTGTGCCTATATTTAAAAAAGGCGACAAACACAACATAGAAAATTACAGACCAATCTCTAAATTAAATGTAATGGGTAAACTTTTTGAAAAGATTGTTTTCGATATCATTTTTCTTGTATACGACCACACATCATTTCGAATCAACACGGCTTCGTGAACAAAAAATCAATAGAAACTAATCTATGCCGAATTTGTTGACACAGTCCTTGTTGCTATGGATAACGGTTTTCAAGTCGATGTAGTCTACACAGACTATTCCAAAGCCTTTGATAAAATTCCACACAGCATTTTAGTTGAGAAAGTCGAAGCAATGGGTATACACGGTGACCTCCTTCGTTGGTTAGCCTCTTATCTCTACAATCGTACGCAAGCTGTAACTGTACTGGGGTTCTGCTCTAGCTTTGTCCCCGTAACCTCAGGAGTTCCCCAAGGATCTCACCTTGGCCCCCTTTTATTCAACATTTTTATGAACGATGTTTACAAAACTATTCGTAATTCTCAGCTGTTCCTATATGCGGATGACAAAAAGATTGTCAAAATCATTAAATCTGAGATGGATTGTATAGAGCTCCAGGATGACCTGAACTCCCTGGTCAATGTGTATTGTTTAGAAAACCGCCTTCTTTTGAATGCAGATAAATGTTCCGTCATATCTTATTCTCGAAAGAAAAACACTATACTATATCCGTACATAATTAAAAACAATCTTTTAAATAGGGTAAATGAAATTAAATATCTTGGAATTCTATTAGACAGTAAGCTTCTTTTTCAATCTCACGTCGAGCACATCACGTCTAAGGCTTTGAAAATGCTAGAATTTATACTTAGAGTAAGTTCTGTTTTCAAAAATCCACAAACATTTAAGATTCTCTACATATTCATACGTCAGAAGCCACCTAGAGTATGCTTCAACAGTATGGAACCCCCCATTGTTTCTACATATAAATCAAATATAGAAAGAGTCCAGAAAAAGTTTTTGAAATATGTTTCGTTTCGCATGCGAAATGATGTAAAATATGTCCCTATGAACCTCAAAACCCTTGATCAACGCAGAGATATCAGAGACCTAGTAATGCTTTATAAGATAATCCACAATTTTATTGATAGCCCTTACCTATTACAAAATATCAATTTCAGATGTCCAATAAGAGTCACTCGATCTCCAAACATATTTTATATTCCCTAAGAGCAATGCTAATTTATCTTCAAAATGTGTTTATAAGAAGAAGCTGTAGCACTTCAATAGATTATGCACAGACATTGACATGTTTTAACACGAACCTTGCTAACTTCATAAAATTCGTAAAAAGTAATATTCAACGGAAAACTTAATGTTTCATTAATTCCTTATCTTTCTGTTACATTTTTCATTTTTCTTCATTTTCAATACATTTTCTTTTTTGATTTCAGCAGTTTGAAAATACATTTTTTGTAGATTTAAGTGAGTAGATGCACTTTTTCAGAACTGTTTATATTACATACATATATTGTTTTGTTTGTTTTTTTTTATTTTTATTATGGTCTCAAATTTTTATGTCGTTATTTTATTGGTCAATGATATGACTATCTCTAACACTGTTATATATGAACTTGTAATGACTGTTTTTAACGCTAATAAATAAAATAAAATAAAATAAAATACGAAGTCGATGATGCAGAGGCAGACATAGACAAAGAGGTCAGGATTTTCATTACCTTATTTACGTCATTGATTTTAACAGAAATAATAATTGATCTTTTCAGACTGCCAATAACTGCAATGGTGATAGGATAATGTTTTCTAAGACTGGTGATATGAACTTGGACAACGCCGAGAGGGTTTGCAAAAATGGATCACTTGAAGTAAAGTCCATTCTAAACGAACTTGTCGTGGGTGAGGAAACCAAAAATTATTAAAAATATCTATGCATATTGAGAATTTTACCGAAAAATCTTAACATATTTTTCTTGGTTGTATCTGTGCTCCCAAGCTCCTACTACTCACAACAGTCAGTCTCGACCGAAGATCTTCGTAATAAAAAAATAAAAAGTAATAATAATACATATAGTAAATAATATAAAAATAATAATATTATTATGATATCCATCCACATAGCTTTGTAATGTTCGACATTGCCATCGACCTTTTTTTAAATTGTTCTTTTTTTTTCTTCTTTTTTTTATGTCATATATTTTAAATGTATTTTGTTATAAATTAAACATTCTATTTCCAGAATTTAACAATATACATTTTATCTGTTTAGTAAATTTGGACTTCAGACATTGATATTAATTAATTAAAAACACAATGCCTCTGGCATTTTTGCTAAGCCCCTTTTAATAAATATTTTTTTTAAGAATTATAAATAAAAAGTGTTCTCAATAATTATTTACGGCATCTTAAAATCTTCGAAAATTCTTGTAAGGTGACCATGAACAAAACATTTGGATAGGGTTCTAACTGACATTTTTTTCAAAAATGACCTTTGAATGCCAAATATTATTTCTATTTTATTTCTATAACTTAAATAATTTTCAGAACCATCTGTGTTGTATTTTCGTAGATATAAGTATGACAAAGTTCTAACTTCAAGCTTTATCAATAATAATTCATTTCACAAGGTTCTAACATCACTTACACTCTCTATTTTCTTTGTATCTGACAGTTGATCTTAAATACGAGGCACATTATGGTCAGTCATTTCATTTGGATGGGGTTCTAACTACATCTTACCATTTTCTAAGGTTTCTAAGTTTCCAAAGACGAATTTTCGAAATCTATGTAAGAATTTTAATTTATGTATTTTAGTTTATCGTATTTTAATGAAAAATATTTTAATAGGGCTTGGCCCTAGCTAGGAATAGCATTAGGGTAATGTAATAATTAGAACCTTGTGCAATGAATTATTATGCTCTAGCTGGTTGCACAGGGTTCTATTTGTATGTTTATGTATGTTTCTAAAGGGTAAGTTTACGTCCTCGTTAAATACTTTCATTTAAAATATGTTCAATTAAAATACTTTACCTACTTTACCCAAGGTTCAACATCAAAATCGGAAATTTGTAAACAGATTATGAGAAATCATCTTTGCAAACTTTGACACCTCATATCTCAGAACAAGGTGAAGCGAAGTTAGAACCCTATCCAAATGAAGTGACGTAATACTAACACTTTTTTATGATCTACGTTTCTTGTAATAAGGCTACTTTTTATAATTTTTCCAAAAAAGGTAACGGAAACAATAAGTAATGAATTTCATAACAGTATTTTTACATTTCCAGGTCTGAAAATCTCGCCGAAAAGTAAGGGTGGCGAATTTGATTGCAGCATAACGTCATCAATACTTTAATTAGCATTTGGTTTTTCATTATTTTTTTTGAGGTAGAAATAAATTTTATATAAATAATATAATTTTATATTTATATAAATAAGTAGATACTAGAATTTCAGTTTCCTATCAACAAAAAATAATTAAAATGCCTGCTGTGAACAGATTTACTTCTACTATTTATACAGATTAATATTATTTGTTACTTTTTATGCAAGTATTATATTTCTTAAAATAAAAAAAATAACAATTAAAAAAATGTTGCGTTTGGATTGACTAAATAGGGGTGCCCGAGTCCATAGGGTGAGGTTGGTCCGAGTCTTGGCGGTGGATGTGTCTGTCCACCGGCTGCGTGAAACCTTGAGGGAGACCTTGTGACCTCTCAAGCAGAACTCTTTTGGAACATCGCCTTGCACCGCAGTGGGAGGAATGGATTCATACGTCGGTAATTCCTGGACCCACTGATAACCCAGATTCCTACCCTCCACTCATACCTTAACCTTCCCAGAAATTCCTCTCCTTCCTTTCCTTTAAAAGACCCTCCACACAACATCCCCAAAGATGACATAGGCCCCGAGGGAAAATATTTTCCTCAGGGCCTCCTGTGTGGAGCTGTATTGTAATAAAAAGGACGTTATTACCTACCACGCCAGCAGAATTCCTTGACAATTCAGGACGCGAACACCGTGCCAGAATTTTAATTGATACCGGTAGTGAAATCTCGTTCATATCCGAAAAAACATATAGTACGTTGGGGTTAGAGTCGAAAAAATGGTCAGGTAATATTATTACAACGCAACAGTAAACAATGTACGAGGTTTAGTTACTTGTAAAATATTTTCCTTGCAAAATCGTTCTTGTGTATCAGGGCAGGCAGTAGTAATCTTAAATATCATTTCAAAACTTCGAAGAGAGAACGTAAGATTTTCAAATTAGATTAAATTAAACTAAATCATGCAGATCCAAAATTCGATATCGGGAGAGATAGATTTCCTAATGGGGTATGACTTGAAAGCTAAAATATGGAGACAAGGTTATATTTCAACTAATTTGATGGCTGTGAATACAATTTACGGATACGTAACCATGGGCTCATGTGTACAGGGTTACGATTCAAAACCTATTCTTAAACCTTTGTGACGCCAGCTCCAACTGCAGTCGATCACAGCGACTTAAATAACGCGGTTTCACTAATAGAAAGCTACATTATTTGCGAGATCTATAGGCTATATATATTGGTAAGCTCTGGCGTTATAAATAATCTATGGCGTTATGAAATTATTTATGATACGTTTTCTGTCCCTAACAAAATCGATTTATTGCAAACGTCTGAAAAAAAGCAAACCAATTGTCGCAATGGAAACGATGTTTTTTTTTTAAATTTGGCAATTCACCCTAAAAAGAGTGCTTTGTTGGCGTCGTACTTAAACTATCCTCTAAAAATGAATCACCGACATGTATGTATGCGCATAAACTCGAACGACTGCGACAAATGAGATAATTCTTTTTTTTTGTTCGTTATTTTATATAAATCTACAGTTGAGTTCTGGCATTATGAAAGTTGCATACAAAATTATAATAGGTGGCACGCGAGCAGTTGGAAAACTGAATGTATCGGGAATGAATGTGTGGAATGCAAGAGGTGAGAGGGGGGAGTGGGAGTGGGGAGGGGGGAGTGGGGAGGGTAAGGGGGTGTTGGGAGGGTGTTGGTGGAGGGGGAAAGGGGAGGGGGAAGAGGGTGGGGGGAGGGGGTTAGGGGAGGGAGAGGTGTAGGGGATGAGGGAAGAGGTGTGGGTGGAGGGAAAGGGGGAGGGGGTTGATGGGGGAGTGGAGTGGAGAGAGGGAAGGTGGAGGAGGCGGAGTGGGGTGGGAGAGGGGGGTTGATGGATGAGTGGAGTGGGGAGAGGGAAGGTGGAGGGGGGGGAGTGGGGGGAGGGGTGGGTGGTGGGGGAGAGGGGGAGGGGGTTGATGGGGGGGAGTGGAGTGGGGGGATGAGGGAGTGGAGGGGGAGGAGGGTTGATGGGGGAGTGGAGTGGGAAACCCCTAATACCATTCGAGCGAAGCCGCGGAAAAAAACTAGTTCAAAATAAGAAAGATAATGAACGCGAACACATATTTCAGACAACAGTTAACCAGGATGGGTGCGGCAAATACATAGTGGCACTACCTTTTAAAAATAAATCTCAAATAGAGATATAGGAAGCACAAATCAAATCGCAGTTAAGAAATTTTACAATCTAGAAAAACGTTTGTCGTTAAATCTAATTTAAGCGGAACATTTAGATGGATTTTTAGAGTAGGGTTTTTTGTCAAGAATTCCTCAATCGACTGAGATATAGAATACGAATTATATTCCACTTTATACGGTTGTACAAAAATTAGTAATGATACTTTGGCGGATGTGATTTGGCGGTCCTGCCAGGATACTTACGTGGACTTCAAACACGTTGCCAAAAAGGATGGTCGGTATATTTAAATAAATAATATGATGAACGTTTGACTTGCATTTATTTACACAAAACCGACACAGGCTATTATTACATTTATCAGAAGGATTTAACATATGCAGAAGGTAGCGAACAAAATGCGACTCGACGACCGGGCCGTGGAAATAGAATGACAGGCAAGTTCGCCGTGTTTCTAGTGCGGGGTTTCTAATGTTTCCCGTGCAACAAAACATTTAAATGGCTATTCAATTCGTACGCTGCCTTCCGCTCCACCCCAGTTTGTAAAACGATAACAAAAGTAGGTGGGAAAAAAAAATCCTGTATAATGCTATGTTCTTAAAATTAACATATACTTAATTATAACATGTCGTATTTTACAGAATAGCTATTTACATTTTTAATAATAGAATGCTGTAAAGTTTGCATCGACAAACATTTTGTTTGGAGCACTGAGAGTTGTATGACCTATGATTGAATCATTATTTATACATATTATCTGGTTACGTAAGCTTATTGAGCAAGTATATACCTATATATAAGGTCAGTATAGTTCTGAAATACCAAAAAATTATTAATATAAAGCAATTTCCCTATCATTAAAAACTCTCTTAACACTATAATCGTGTACGAAATACATGTTTTTTTTATTTTATTCTTATTCTTAAACAATATAAGATTGTAAACTTTTCACTTAATATAAAAAATATATGGTTGTGTTCATGAAACTTGGGTTAAATTATTTTATGTGTGGTATTATATCCATTATATATCTTATTGACTGTTACCGGACTTTCATGAACAAACAAGTGTATATTAATGTCAGTTGCTTAACGAAACGTGATGTTATTGGAGATGTTATGTATTTTTTAAAACATTTAGACATGGTATGCCTTAGTCAATGACAGGTATATAATTCACCTTTTAGAACTATTAAGTTATGAATTAATAATAATTTATAATGAACTTAGTTAATAATAACATTATCATGTTTCCTTAAGCATTTGGAACTAATCATTATCATATGATAAAAAAAAATTTTTTTTTTCAACCCGTTCAATCAGATGTGGACATCAAGGAACATCTGGTTGCACGCGTTTGAAAGATTTTTTAAAAACGAAACATTTAAAAAAAATGGAAAACTTAGTAAATTTTAAAATTAGGTACATGTAATACTTGAATTTAAGAGTTATATAAAATTTTAGAGTATAGTTTTTAACTTAGACGCGTACAGCGGAGTGGTTAGAGGTACATGTTACTTTTTTATCGTAAAGTGCGTAATGTTCTAAAAAATTTTATGTAGGAATGGAAATATGTAATAAATATGTGTTATATTGAGTGTGTGGTCAATATAAGACATATTATGTTCCGATAATGTAACAGTGTTAGAATAACTGTAGCTTATTACTCATATAAAGTAAATACTCTATTACTGAAATATTGTAAAGTACCTGGCTAAAACTACTTATTATACAATACAGGTTTAGAATGTTTGATCTTTTTTTTTTTTTTTTTTCAATTATTTCTGGCTTTCACACTTCAAGGGTGTTCTAGGCCATCATTTATAATTACAGAGAAAGGAAAGGTGAATTTATATATTAATTTTATTTAAATGTGCAAATTTCAGAATTTTATGGAAGATTGGAGTAGAGTTCAGACTTAGAAGAGATGAGATGTTGAATGGAGGAGAGGCAATTTTTGATAACGCTTGATAGAAGAGAGGATATTTATTTAGAGAGGGACAATCAAAAAATATGTGATCTAAAGTTCCCACATCTAGACCACAGAACGTACAATCTGGGGAGTCAAGCACATGAATTTTATAAAGGTGAGAAGGAACGGAACAATGTCCGATTCTCATACGAATAAGTAAGGAAATTTCTTTTTTGGAAAAATGGGGGAATTTTTGAAACCACGGTTTTGATGGGATAGTCCTTTGTATTGAGGCGTAGCGGGCACCCTTGGATTGACTAGCAATGTTCCAATACTCTGTCCAAACATTGCGGGATCTATCTTTGATGATGGAAAAAATATCAGACAGGGGAATATGGTTTACGAGGGTAACGGTAGGGTTAGACGCTCCTTGTTTTGCCAAGGAATCAGCAATATCATTACCCACTATGCCAACATGTCCAGGAATCCAAATCAGAGTGACAGTTTTTCCAGAGCTTTGAATGGAGGTTATCAATACTCGAATAAGACATACAAAGTGATCATCAGGATGAAGAAGAGGACTTGTTTTAAGTTTTTGGAGGGAACTGAGAGAGTCAGAGAGAACAAGAGAATGTTCAAAATTATTTTTTATTATATATTTGAGAGATTCAATAATCGCAATGCACTCGGCAGAAAATATTGAAAATTGGTTTGAAATTGAATAAAATATTCTTTCATTAGAATTATTGTGGTAAACGTTAATACCAATACCACAGTTAGGAGAGTCCGGAGATTTGGAGCCATCAGTAAATAAAAGAGAAGAGTTGGGCCATTTAGAAGAAATAATGTCATTGAACATATTATTGACAGTACGGGCTGGGAGATTGGAATGACTTTTAAGGATGCCGATCCCCTCTAAAATCGTTGGGGATAGGGTGACGTGACTATATTTTAATTTGTACAAAGGAAGAATATCATTTTTGATAATTTGAAGCTCTGAGAGAGAGCGAAAATTTTTACAAATGGCAGGGAGAGGTTTAGTTCGAGCTCTGATTGTAGATGAATGTGTTGAGTCGTTGAACAACGAGACTCTGGGAATAATCTGATGACTTTTAGAATTTAAACATTTAAGAACAAATTTGTCAGCAAATAATTGACGCCTTAAATAAAGAGGAGGATCAGAACATTCTACTTGAAGGGAATTGATGGGCGACGATTGCATCGCGCCAGTTATTATTCGCAATGACTTAGATTGAATTTTGTCTAATTTACTGAGTGCATTTTTGGATGCAGTACTAAAAAGTGGGCAGGCATAGTCGAGATGACTTCGAATAAGTGCATTGTAGAGCAACTTAATGCAGATAGGATGAGCACCCCACCAAACGCCAGTCAATGATCTGATAATATTTAAATTTTTTTCACATTTAGTAACTATATTATTAATGTGGGAAGACCATTTAAGTTTCCTATCAAATGTTACTCCCAAAAATTTTACTTCGGAAGCATTGGGGATTGGCGAGTTTTTAAATAAAATTTGAACAGGGGGATTATTATGACGATTTGAGAAGGTAACACATTGACTCTTTTGTAGTGAAAGTTCAAGACCATTTAAAGTAAGCCATGTGCAAAGGGCATCCATGGCTTCATTAAGATATTTGACGGCGGATGGAATGATTTTGGATGATAAGAAGAAAGCCATGTCATCTGCGAACTCAACGACTTTTACTTGAGGGGGAATGGTGACATGCATATCGTGTGTGTATATATTATACAGTAAGGGTGATAATACATCGCCTTGGGGTAAACCCTTCCAAATTGACCTACTCTGAGGAGTAACATCTGGTAGCTCAATGAAAATTTTCCTATCGAGAAAAAGATTAATAATAGATTGGACAAACATGAGGGGTAAGCCAAGGCCTAAAAGTTTTTTTTTAAGAATTGGGATGGAAACATTGTCAAAGGCGCCTTCTATGTCTATAAAGACTGCAAGACATACTTCTTTGTTAGAAATGGATAAATTAATATCAGTGCTGATGATGGCAAGGTTATCTTGTGTAGATTTCTTTTTCCTAAATCCAAATTGGGATGGAGAGAGAAGATGATTACTCTCGACGAAAAATTCTAACCGGTTTTTAATTAATTTTTCATAAATTTTACTAAGGGTGGATGAAAGAGCAATTGGCCTATAGTTGGATCCAGAATTGGGTGATTTGTTTAATTTTAGAATTGGGATGATTATTTGAGAACTCCAGTCATCAGGTATTATGCCAGTCTGGAAGATTTTATTTAAGATGCTTAAAAAGTGATTTAGAACATTATCATTACTATTTTTGATAATGCTATAAGGTATACCATCTCTGCCTGGAGATGAGTCCTTGACTGTTGATAAACAATTTTTTTAATTCAATTAAAGTGAATGGAGAGTCAAGCCAATGATCAGACATAGGAGTGTTGTGGATTGGAGTTATTTCATCTAAGTTAGGTACAGAAGGGGGGGCAATTTTGTCTAAGAACTCGTCCGTCCATTTAGAATGAGAAGCTCGAGGAGATGTTGGACTGAAGGAGGATCGAAATCTTCGAATCATAGACCAAACTTCCGAAATTGGAGTGTTCGGAGATACTGAACTGCAGAAGTTGTACCACCCGGATTTTTTTTTTGACCTCAATACCCTTTTGGCATTCGCTTCGGCATTTTTGTATATGAGATAGTTCTCCATAGTCATATTGTGACGATAGGAAAGAGATTTAGCTTTCCGAATTCTCACTACTTTGGAACATTCCTCATCCCACCAGGGAGTTGGAGGGAGTTTTTTGAGAGATTTGGTTTTAGGGGGAGGATTTGATTTATTGATTGCAGTTACGAGCATTGATTTGAAGTTATCGTAGTCATCTTTGACAGATAATGTATCGGTATAGGATAAATTTTGTATAAACTTATCCATATGTGAGTTAAATTCGTCCCATTTGGTGTGTTTTGTTTTAATCTTTGTCGAAATATGGGACTTGTCTGAATGGAAAGAAGTTTGATAAGTGATGGTGATCGGGAAATGATCACTGGAGCAAGGGTCGGGGGACACCACCCACGAGGAGAGAGGTGCCAGATTAATAGAGCATATGGAGAGATCCACTGCACTGGGGTTTGTGTTGGGGCGAGAGATTCTAGTAGGAGATCCGTCATTCAAAAGAAAAAGGTTGGATTCATCTAGGAAATCCATCACACTTCGACCGTCTCGATCACAGAAAGCAGAACCCCAGACGGGAGAATGGGCATTAAAATCACCCAATAAAAAGAAAGGAGGGCTTAGTTGACGGACAATTTGCAACCACGCTTGTTTATTGAAGTGCGATGTTGGGGGAAGATAGATAGAAACAAAGGAAGTGTCCTTTATTTTAGCTGCAACCATTTGAAAGTCAGCATTGGGGGGTTTGATATTATTTATTGGGAAAAACGGAAGGGATTTTTTAATAAAAAGGGCAGCACCTCCGCCCGTACCTTCCGGGCGATCATCGCGGAGACAGGAGTACCCTCCCACATTAAAGTGGGTGGATGGAGTAAACCATGTCTCCGAGACAGCAGCCACAGAAACAAGGTTTGAATTTAATAGGTTAAGAAGGTTTGATTTGTTAGAAATAGCACTGCGGCTATTCCACTGAAGAATTCTGACATCTTGAAGAGCCATTTTGAATAAATGATTTTAATGTGGAAATAATAGAAGCAGCGTTGGACGGTAGATTAGTTTGAGAAGAAATTAGGTCAATTAGAAGCATAATAAGAGTTTGAATAAATGAAGAATTATCTTGGGAGAGTTGTTCAGAAAGCTTTTGATAGTTTGTTGAGGATGAATTATAATTGTTTGCGCACCCATTTGTGGCGTGTGAAAGAGGAGAACCATTGGGATTTAAGAGAAGTGAGTTGTGTTGTTGCTGATCGTATCCACGAGCCTGTTTAGAGATAGGGTTTTTGTATGTGAATTTTGTTGAACGGGAAGATGTTGAGGAGGAGGCGAGAGGGTTGGATGAAGAGTTACTGGATAAAACCTCGGAAAATGATTTTTTGACAGGCGGGAATAATTTAGAAGCCTGCAGAAAAGACAAGTTCTCAGAGGCCATAGAAATTTTTATATTTTTTTGGCGAGATTGTTCGGGGCAAGAAGAGTTAATGGCGGAATGAGCGCCTAAGCAGTTAAAACATTTAGGTGAAGAGAGAGAAGAACATTGGTCAGCCGAGTGGTTTTCTCCACATTTGAAACATCTGGGAGGGGATCTGCATGCAGCTTTGGTATGACCAAAACGGCAGCAGTTGTAACATTGAGTGGTGGGATAAGTGTACATTTCAACTGGTAAGGAGTTGAAAAATAAATAAATATGGGAGGGAAGAGATTGTCCTTCGAATGTGATGACGACAGATTGGGAGGGCTTCCAGGAAACGATGCCCTCAGAGGTGTCCTTATAATTGAGCCTCCTGGCTTTTATGGGATTGCCGATATGTTGGGGGGTTGAAAGTGAGGACAGGATTTCTGGAATGGAAAGATCGGTCGAGATACCCCTGACCAGGCCCATTCGAGTGACATTGAAAGTTGGGATGTACGCCTTGAATTTAGAATTTGATGAAATAAATATATTTTTGATAAAGTTGTTGGCGGCTGAACCTGACAGGAATTCAACAGAGATTCGGAAGCGACCCTCGGCTTTAACACCTCCAGGTTTAATCGAAAGGTTCTTGTTATTTGAAAGAAATTTACCAAATTCAAGAGGATGGATGGTTTTACCTTGTTCAGTTTTTTGCGCATATACAATGTAGGGGCCACGGGAATGAGTAGAGTAAAAGATTGTTGGAGGAGGTTGAGGAAGAGCTGGAGGGGACTGAGAAGACAAAGGCGAATCATGTTTTTTTGGGGAAAGGGGACTAAATTTTCTTTTTTTAATTGAGGTTAGGATGACAGATTCATTGTCTGAAATGTTTGAATGTTCTGAAAAGTCTATTTTATCTGAAATGTCTCCATCTGGAGGGTCAGGAGGGGGATCTGGGGGCTTTGTAAGGGGTACAGGAGGGAAATCCTCCTCCATTGTTCAAAAAATTACAGCTAATATAAAAAGTGACAGAAGTAAAAAAATTATATAAATATCTGAAAATGAGCAGCAAGAAGTGACTCCAGGATGATCAGGGGGGAGAAGATTCCAACACACTAAACTTTTTACAGCCAAAACACAATAAAAAGATTGGTTTAAGAATATTTTTTGAAAGAGCAAAACAAAAGAACTGATGACAGCCAAATGTTATTGTTGCGAGTCCATTTATACCCTTTATCAATGTTTGATCTTAAACTAATCAAATATTTCAGATTTGGAAAGTAGTAGATATTATAAAATGTACAAAATATTCGTTATTTATGAACATGAGATATGAAATCCTTAATCTATCATTTTTTAGAGTAATAATATCTCATCAATTGTTTACAAGTGCAGTTTATATAATTTTGATACTGGTTTTTATAAATGAACTTGATATGTACACTTTGTAAACACTTAAGGAGTAATTTATAGATAAAAAATATTTCATCGACACATTCTATCAGGCGAGGGACATGTACGCTTGATAGGATATGGATTAAAAATAATTATATTGTTTTAAACAATTACATTTCATTAAAATAAATGGTATAAAAATTATTGTATGATTTAAATGTTAAAATCTCAACAACATGTTCAATCGGATATGTGGATGTCAACAAACAAACATTCGACTGAACATGGTTAAATTCCACAATATTATAAAAGTACGTAAAACGTAATCAAAGTTAGTTAAAAGTTACTAAAATACATGTGAAAATCAACGCGTCTAGCGGAATGGTTTGAAACTTGGATAAGTTATTCATGTATGGATACATTAATGTGTGTTATTTTGTTAACATGATCAATATTACATACATTATGTTCTAGTTATATTTAAAAGTTATCTATACTAAAGCATGATATATGTTTGGTTCTGTTATTGTAAAACCTACTAAGAGAACGCTTATCTTAGCGTAACGTTAAATGATTTCTTATACATAGCTGTTTTATCGTGTAATATACGATTGTAAAGTTGACTTAAAACTAGCTACATGTTATTTACATGGTTTAAGAATGAAGAAAAATTTCATTAGTTACATGAATTATAATAGTACTAATACTAGAGCTCAAAATTTTATCCAAATTTGTAGACTTTAGTATATTTGTTCAGTAATTTTGTAAAAAAAAATATATGCTTTTTGGAATTCGAATGAGTTTTTCTATGTGTTTTATACTTATTTTTTATAAATCTGTTTTGTATGAATCATTTTAGATTTGGTATAGATTTGTAAGAATATAAATGAGAGAAAGAATTTATATTGAATTTATACTGAAAAGAATTTATATTGCCTTAGTGCCATTTAGTTGCGTACTGATTGGTATCTATCAGGGAAATGCACCCTTCGACCAGATCTTGTTCTTGTTATGTTTTCTGGGAGTGGTTCCTGGACAGATGTAGAAATAGGTACGTTGTCTTCTACTGGTATAAAAGCGGGCTTTAGGCGTTCTATCGAGACACGCTTCGGTTTCCCATTTATGCTGATGACAAATGTTTTTTCATCGCGTTCTTCGACCTTGTAAGGTCCTTCGTAAGGGTTTTGGAGCGATCTTCTTCCTCCATCTGTTCTGAGGAATACATGGGTAGAAGTAGGCAGATCTTTGTGAATAAAGATTTTTCTTGTACCATGAGCACTTGCAGGAGTTGGATTTATGTCATCAAATTTTCTTTGTAGACGTCCAACATAAGTGTCAGGTTCTTCCCTTGGAGTCTCAGTGAAGAAATCACAAGGTAACCTGAGAGTTCTACCGTATGTGTGTTCGGCTGGTGAACATTTTAAATCATCCCGAACTGTCGATCTCAAACCGAGTAGGATAAGAGGGAGATTCTCTAACCAGTTTGGGTCTCCGCTTGCTATGAGGCTAGCTTTTAATGTGCGATGCCATCGTCCGATCATACCATTGGCTTGCGGGTGATATGCGGTAGTTCTTGTATGCTCGATTCCAAACTTCTCCGTCAATTTCCTAAATAAAAAGCTCTCAAACTGTCTTCCTTGGTCTGTTGTGATGGTTAACGGGGTCCCGCGACGAGCAATCCAGTGAGTCATCAGGGCAGTAGTGACGGTTTCCGCTGACATGTCTTTTAAAGGTATAGCTTCGGGCCAGCCAGTAAATCTGTTGATCATGGTTAACAGGTATCGGTACTCGTTGCAAGCTGGAAGAGGGCCCACAATGTCGATATGGACATCTCGGAAACGATCTTCAGGCAAAACATAAGTTGCTGGTGGCGGTACCATATGATTGGTGACTTTGGCTTTTTGGCACGCAATACAGTGCTTGACGAAGTTTTTTTATATCAGTCGCCATGTTGGGCCAAACAAATCTTTGTTGTATAGTGTTAGTTGTTCCGAGGATGCCTGGATGGCAAACATTATGGACGCTTTCAATCACTTGATCTCGTATGCAGGCTGGAACGAAAGGTCTGACATGGCCTGTGGAGATGTCACACCAAACTGAAGCATCTGTGCCAGGTATCACCATTTGACGTAAGGCGAGGGTGGTGTCATCTTTTGCCTTACTAAGTTCGTCAGTTTGACACTGCACTATTCCCATCTGCCTGTAGTCAATTTCAGTAGGAAAATTAATCTCTTCGACTCGAGATAGTGTGTCTGCTACTACGTTCTGTGATCCAGAAACATGCCTGATGTCTGTGGAGAACTGAGCAATAAAATCCAACTGTCTTTCTTGACGTGGGGAGCTAGAGGCTCGCTTTTTGCTAAAGGCAAAGGTGAGTGGCTTGTGGTCAGTATAGATTGAAAAATTTTGACCTTCAATGTGGTTCCTGAAATACTTTACAGCTTCGTAAATGCCAGTAAGTTCACGGTCAAAGGTGCTGTACTTCCGCTGTGCGGGTGTAAATTTTTTCGAGAAGAATCCTAGGGGTTCCCAAGAATTGTTGTTGAGCTGCTGTAGTGTTGCTCCCATGGCTATATCACTAGCGTCAACCATTATTGAAATTCTTGCTGTCGGGATTGGATACGCAAGTAAAGCTGCATTTGCTAATTGCTGCTTACAATTCTCGAATGCTTCTGTGAGTTTTTGATTCCATGTGAGTATCCTTTTGTCATTCTTTTTGTAACCATTTATACAGTTGAATAACTTAGTCTGTATGTTTATGGAATTGGGCAGGAATCTGCGATAATAATTTAACATTCCTAAAAAGCGTCGTAAGTCTTTCACTGTTTTAGGTAATGGGAACTCTGTGACTGCTGTTACCTTTTCCTTGATAGGTGACATTCCTTTTTGGTTGATCGTGTGACCCAAGAAGTTCACTGTGTGTACACCAAATTTACACTTATATTTATAACCATATCATATTCGACGAGACGTTTTAGTAGTAAATCTAGATGCCTTTTGTGCTCTTCTTCGTTTTTGAAAGCGATGGGGATGTCATCCAGGTAAACGAAGCAAAAATCCAGGTCCCTTGTTACAGAATGCATAAATCTTTGAAAGCTTTGTGCTGCGTTTGATAGTCCGAATTGCATAGATGTAAATTCGAATAGGCCAAACGGGGTGATGATCGCAGTCTTTGGTATATCGGCCGCTTTCACCGGTATTTGGTGATATGCGCGAGACATGTCTATGGTGCTAAATATAGTAGCGTCAGATAATTTATGTGCAAAATCATTCAGTTGCGTTATGGGATATTTGTCCGGAATTGTCTGGGCGTTCAAGCGGCGATAGTCCCCACATGGACGCCATTCGGTTTCCTAACCATGTGCAAGGGGCTGGCCCAATTACTCTTTGATGGCCTGCAAATCCCCTGCTCCATAAGGTATTTAAATTCCTTTTTGGCTGCTTCAAGTAGAGCTGGTGTGAGTCTACGAGCACGCTCAGTAACAGGAGGTCCCTTGGTCTCAATACAATGTGTTACAGTGTGTCTTTTTTTATCAGGGATTTTCATGTTAGGCCTTGTTAAGTTCGGGTATTTATTCAGGATGTCCTTATATTTTTGTACAGTAGAAATAGTAGAGATTCCAGAAGTTGGTCCTTTGTAGGTTATTCCCCTGATTAATAGTCCTGTAGATTGGTCTGCAATGGTTGCTTTCTTGAGATCCACTGTTAAGTTAAAATTATGAAGAAAATCAGCTCCTAGTATGGGTCTCGAAACATCAGCGACAATGAATAGCCATTTTAATGCTCGTCGAAGGCCAAAATTGAGCTCGACGGTCTTTGTACCATACGTTTTGATTGGATTTCCATTCGCTCCATACAGGGTAGTTGGGCAGTTGTCAGAAGTTACATTATTCTTGTTATAAGACTGGTTTCTTGGGAGTACTGATATATCTGCGCTCGTGTCGACAAGGAATTTTTGCCTAGTTTGTTGGTCATATACGAAGAGACGACAAGTTTTGCTGGGAATCTCACATGTCCCTACTGTGAGGTTCCGTTGTCGTTTTCCGAGTTTTTCTTGGTAAATGAACATGGTTGCAAACACCTGTATGCTTTTTCCCGAATCTTCTGTGGAAACTGCAGATGCCATTATTGTTTCTATTTGGAGATTTATCACCTAACCTAGACCTAGGTCTGCTTGTGAAGTTCCTCTGTATCGAATTTTGATACGAGTAGTTCCTACGAGGACTTTAATTTCATTTTCCTCGAAAGTTTGAAGATTGGTTCGTCTGAGAAAGCTTCAATTGAGATACTTCACGGGTTAATGCGGAAATTTGTTGTTGAAGGTGTAGTAATATTGAAGTTTCCGTGGCTTCCGATCTTGACGTGCATGGTTTATTATTGCGGTCGACGACACTACAATCTGTCGATTGGTAAACATCTAATATTTTGTCAGCCGTGGATGCCAGTTGGCTCACATTATTTTCCGTGAGTGCTGACAATATTGCCTGCACATGTTGCGGTAGGCGCTGCAACCATTATGTACGAACTATTGCGCTCTCTGCTAAAGCTGGGCCAGCTAGTTCTAACATGTGCCTTAAGAGCTCTGTAGGTTTCCGGTCTTCAAGTTGAATTCCCGTAAGCAAGCGAGTTAGGCGCTTCTCCGCAGAATCCTGCAGATGATCAATAAGCGCGGCCTTGAGGGCAGTATATTTGTCCGTTATTGGTGGTTTCGTGACTATGTCATTCACGCTTTGTAGAGTTTGCGAATCTAAGGCTGCGACAATGATGTTATATTTGGTGAAATCATCTTTAATGCGTGAATTCGCAAACTGGGCCTCTACTTGGACTATCCAAAGTTGAATATTTTCCTTCCAGCAAGGGGGGAGCTTTACTGAAACGTGGTGGATCGCTTGATCGGAGTTATTAGAGCTGGTAGATTCCATGGTTGATTGTGTTTTTTTCTTGGCTTCTGCCGTTGAATTTGTTCCGAAGATTTGTTCGAAGTGGAAGTCTTCGTCACAAGTGGTCATTTCTCATTACATTAAAAATTGGCAAATATGGCAGAAAACGTATGGCAAGAAAAATATTGCAAGAAATGAATCATATGTAAAATTTGTTTTTTAAAAATTTTGGCAAAATTGTTAAAAATTAACAATATTTTGTAATATTGTTAATTTTAAAAATAAAAATTAAAATAAAAAATAAATTTTAAAAAAAATAAATAAAATAAATGTAAATTGTAAATTGCCATCTAAACACAGGCGTTTCACACCTAGTGAGATGGGCAATACGTCATTTTATAACCAAATGTAATATGAAAATAATTGTTAAGATTTCAGGTACTGAAATATTAATATTTGTGATTGTCACCCTAATGGTTGTGGCAACATTCTTTTGTGTTGGCAATTGCCAGGGCGAGTTCGTATTGCCACGGATTTTAATTCCTTCTTCTCTTGTTACCATCCGTCTTGGGCGGGTCGTTTTTGGCAAAACGGCTGCTGCCAGGTTTTCACTTTATGTGGGTTATAAAACCGCGGAGAGAGATAGCATCATTGGGCTCACCGTACATGAGCTACCCTACGGGTCTTTTTATTGTGTGAATAAAGACCAATTATTCAAGAGCTGGAGTTATTATTGAAGAATTACTCCAGCCACACTTCCCTTTGGAATCTGGTGTTACCACGCCGGATTGCTCTATCAGGAGAGCGGAAGTTGAGATCCTGAACATTGGTCCTTCGAGCCGGATGATCATTATTTGGATTGATTCATTCAAGCTGGGTGATCATTATTTGGATTGATCCATTTGAGACGGAAGATCATTATTTGGAGTGGCCCAGTCAGGCCTCATCATCATTGGGAGTGGTCCAGTCGGCGTCCTCATCACCATCATTGGATTGATCAAGCGAGCCTCATCACGACGCTCGCGTGCACAGAAAATCAGGTTGTAGCCTTCCTTTCATTGTCCTTTCAAATTCCATTTAATAAGCTAAAAATCTGTGTAGATGTCACATTATTTCGTATTGATTATATCGAATCACATTCGGGTGTTCATAATCAGATGCTTTCAATATAGCATAAATTTGTTGGTGATAATAATTTTTATTGTTGTATTCAGTCTGCCGAATAACATTGCTTTTGCCTACCTACATTTCTAGCCACGCGTTTGCAAGTTTCGTCTTTGTATGCCATAGTATTGTGATTGGGTTCTCTATGATCTATAGTATTCATTATTGTTAACGTCAAACCGCGTCAAACTGCCGTATTGTGTTTTCAGTTTTTAAATCAAGTTAGTGTTATTTCGTTAAAAAATGGAACTCGACAAGTTGATTAAACGGCGCGGGGTTTTGAAAGGTTCATTAACGAGATTCGAAACCTATTTAAGCAACGAAAATGATATTACACCTGGCGTATTGTCATCGAGGTTAGACGCCATCAAACCTTCTCTGATAGAATTCTCCAAAATTCAGCTGGAGATTGATTTATTGAACAAATCAGAAGATAATGACGCGAGGGATAATTTTGAAGGTACATATTTTAATATAATTGCATTAGGACAGGAAATGTTATCAAAATTTAAGAAGATTGAAAATGTCCTAAATATCTCAGTAAATTTACCACCAATCTCTATACCAGTGTTTTCAGGTGACAACCATAAATGGTTGACTTTTAAAAATTCGTTCATTGCCTTAATTCATGATAACAGTAAATTAAATAATGTTCAGAAATTTCATTACCTTATTAGTTATGTATCCGGAGAGGCACTTGATTTGATTAGTTCTCTAGAAATAACCGGGGATAATTATAGTGCAGCTTGGACAATGCTTATTTCGAGATACGAAAATGTCCGACTTATAGCAAATAGACATTTGAATTTCTTATTTAATTTTACACCGTTAAAACGACAGAATCATCATGAATTACGGAATTTAATTGATCAAGCAAACATTCATTTGAGAGCTTTACACAACTTAAAGCTACCAACAGAACATTGGGATACATTAATCATACATATTCTAACCTCAAAGTTAGATAATCACACACGTAGCCTTTGGGAATCAATAGAGTGCGACAAAGTTTATCCTACGTTCGTGCAGTTTAGCAATTTTATTTCACAAAGGTCTCAGATCCTGGAAACTATCCAAGGTGACATTGGTGGAATGCAACAGAAATCGGAACCAGTTGCAACAAAACCAAGGTTTTTTTTAATTTTAAGGAAAGGAATTCTACAAACAAGGTTACGTTAGCGTCGAGCAACGTTAATTGTATGCTGTGTAATGACAGTCATTTCATTTATTCTTGCAAAATATTTGTTAACAAAGAACCAGCGGCACGAAGAAAGCTCGTATCAGAGAACAATTTATGTTATAACTGCCTAAAACCGGAGCACCCTTCAAAGGTGTGCAGGTGGAAGGAAAAATGCAGTGTTTGTGATCGAAAACATCACACTCTGTTACATATCAATACTGATAATGTACAAGCGGGTACTTCAACTGGCAAGGGTCAGTCGGAGGCACCAGTAAATTTAACATGTCATAGCGACATGAACGGGCGGGAAATTTTACTATCTACCGTAATAGTAAAAATAAAAGACGCGTATGGTGGAACACACAAAATACGCGCACTTTTGGATTCGGGTTCAATGTCTAATTTTATTACAAAGAATACTTGTAATAGATTAAATTTGCATTGTAACACGGTGACATATGGTTTGGCTCCTTCGCATTATTTAGCGTATAGTGTTTCGAACAATCCTCCGCATCCCTTCTCCATAATATCGTTGGTAATTTCTGTGTTCCGGGTTGATATTAATTTGGTGGTACATCTTTGCAATATCTGCGGTGATTGCATATTGATGTTTTCTGAAAAATACCAAGTGACAAAATATATCATTTTGAATGGTGGGCCCAATCATTAGAGTGCGATTCAAAGAAATCCCTCGAGCGGGTTTAGCCGACCCGTCAAAAACAACACGAATTTTAGTAGTTGTGCTTGATTCTTTAAATACAGCGTGATGTGGTAAATAATAAGTAGTTTCATCGCGTTTTGGAGGTTCACATTCAGTCATGTGACCTAAAGCAAGATACTCATCAATAAATTCCGAGTATTGTTCCTTTAAACTAGGTTGTCTTAAGAATTTTCTTTCCATTGACACTAATCTACCTTTAGCAATACTAAATGAATCTCCTAATTGAGATAGGTTAGATTTAAATGGTAAGTTGACTACAAATCTATCATTTGCATCGCGTTTATCCACTGGAACGATTTCGGTCGAAAAATCGACCACTTTTATTTTTCTGCGATTGATATCGGTCGAAAAATCGACCGATTTTTCTACCATTCGTAAAATATTTATTATAATTATTTAAAACCTTTCCATGGCCAGCTATTTGTTTTATCGAATAGCTAATAAAATATTCTTTATGTCTATGACCTTATCGGTTGTCTTTGAAGTGTTATTCAATGAGTTTTCGCGGTTTTCTAAGGCGTCCTGTCAAAAAACAAAATAAAGATTTTGACTATTTCGACGAATTATGGTCTCTACCTAAAATGCCGTAAGTAATTCATTTATTGGGTGTTTAACGCATAATTATATATCTGTGTTATTATGATTGAATTATCTATCTTTGAAATGCGTTTTTAATTCATTTGTTGTTAATATATTGTTTTGCTTCGATGTTTTGTGTAAAAATGCGTCGACTGAAGACGTCATCTGTTTTTGATTTACAATAATTTCATAAATACTGCACTCATGCATTTTAAATATAGTAATTCAATCAGAGTGATTCATAACAAAGAGATAAATATAAGTTTTATTTGAATTGGTTCATTATTAATACAGATATTTGCTGTCCAATTATACAAAGTCATATGTCAAAAAGTCAGACTTTTTTTAGATGTAAAATGGTGTAAAGCCTTCGTCGCACAATAAAAATTTGGTTATTTAGTTGTATAATCAATTAATTTGTTTACTTTTACCAAATTTGTGCAGAAACAGCTATCGTCCAGGGAGAGGGAGCACTCCACGACCCAGGTTAAAATAATTATTTTAAAAAATTTTATTACTGCAACATTTAACAAAATTTAAACATTTAAGTACTTACCTACATTAATTGTTTTCAATTTAAAATATATAGAGTGGTGCTGACTGCAAGAGGTGGCAGAGGAAGAGGGAGAGGTGGGGTAAGAGCTGCAGATGGAGTACCAGCTGGTGCCGGACTACCTGCACGTGGACGTGAGAGTCAACGCAGAGCTGCAATTGCAGCCTCGTCTGGAGTGTTAGTATTTTTTAATGTTTTTTATGAAAGTACTTTGCTGTGGCCGTTAAATTCATCATATATTTGTATTTATTTAAACGGTGACCCTGCTTTGCTACTGGTGCGAGAGGATCGCGTCAAGGCCCTAAAGGCTGTTAGGGCCCTGCCTGCTTCCTTCCGGCTACAGTGAGTTCCACTGTTACAGTGAGAGTTGGTAAGATCAGCGCTCTGTCCATTTGGCACATTCAGTGCATATTGTACAGAGTTCTAATTTTATTCTTTATTTACATACTGCACTTACTATTTCACACGTGAATGAGAACAATTCGTATGATTTAAGTATATGTTTTCAGAATTACTTCTCCGGAGAGAATAACGTGTCCCTTTTCACAAGGGACACCTTCACCATTGCCAAGACCCGTTCCACCACCGTGGATGTCCACTCCCGCACAGACCCAATCAATGGCTCCCAATGCACCAATTACGCCAATCCAGGCAGCATCTCCGGAGCCGTTAGCTGGGACATCGCGGAGTGGGGAACTCCAGTGTGGGGAACTCTTCTCTCCGGAAGCCGGCTACCACAGCGAGCTGTGGGTGGACGTGCCGTTCTACCAAGAATTGTCGGCGTTTGGGAACGGTGAGTTTATTTTTTGAAATGTCATACCAGGGGCTCAAAATAAAATCAATTATCTATATTTTATATTGATGTCCCTAGCACAGTTTCACTGTTGGTATATTGGCAGGAGATAAGCATAGTACTTAAAAATTCCACATAACAAACATACAAAATGTACTGTAATCCAAAAAGATATGATGTACCTACATTCTATGCAAGTAAATATGTAGTTACTAACGTAAAAAGTCTGAAATTTGAGTTTGTTTTGGCTAATTTTTGTTCGATAGTAAGAACTTCGCACAGCATTGTGAATACCGACATCATAGTTTCACACATGACAATGCATAATATATTTGTACTTGAGTTAATGTCCTGAAACGTTAAGTGCCTCCATACATGACGCTACTTACAAGCTACTCGATCCTCGTGAGCGTATCATACGCGCCGATCGTAAGTACCCCCCGTACGGTTTTGCTGGTAGCACCGTGTACGGGGCGCTATGCGACGTCTGTCGGTATCAAATCAGTTTCACGCAACCGGCGCGGCGGTGCTGAACGCACGCGACGCGTTGCATCATTTGTGTCTGATACTTTTCGTTTGACGTTTGACAGAAATGGCATCGGAACATGAAAGTAATGTTAGATTTGTTCTGGAAGTAGAAAAAATGCATGTTTATGTAACGATACTTTACCAGAATACATAAGAAAGGATTTAGTGGAGATGGCATGGATTGATGTTGGGAAAAAGTCATATGACATCGTGTAAACTCCACGGCTGCACGTAAAAAATGATCAAGTTCAGTATATTCCGGATAGTGCCGTGTACGGAAACCAGCATTAAAGAGTGGTATATATGCAGAGTACTTGTGGTTTCGTCACAATCATATAGTTTGTAAGTATCTCCATGAACGGAGGGCCTTACATTTCAAAACATTGGCATTAAACAGGGATTCTATCTTTTTTTCTGTAACGGGTATTGTAGAATGAGAAATGAGACATGCCGAACTCCTTTGCGAGGGTTACATGTGATTCACCGGCTTCGAAACGGTGTAATACAGCACTTTTTTCATCAATTGAAAAAACACTTTCGCTTCACGGGACTCATTGTGTCGAGCTTCCTAGTCAAAAGCGAGGCTGTATTGGTAGTTGGGTTTTGTAACCGGACAAATTATCATTAAAATAGGTCGCTTTAAGTAGTTGGTCACTTTAAACAGATATGTTTTCCTACTGAAAGCTATGAAACCTTACTAGAGTTTCCATTATCGTCGCTTAAAACGGTAGACCGTTAAATGCAAAGTCATTATATCCGAATTCTACTGTAAATTTGTGTTTTCTATTATTTCAGAGTCAGACATGGGCAGAACCGACAACGTGGACGAGGCAGCTCTCTATCAAGAAGAGTCGGTACTTGGAAACCGTGAGTTATAAAACTAACTAACTTACCTGCACGCCATTTCCCTGCAGGGGTAGGCAGAGAGGATGGACCGCCATGCAACTCGTTCTTGGCACACACACTCTTTTCTTCATTCCATACCTACCTGACTGTGCTATTCTGACTCCTGACATAGCCCGCCTCAAGTATTTGATTAACTTTTTATTTTATTATTTATATGAATACCTCACAAGAGCCTCAGCTGGAGCCAGTGAGACTATGGCATCCCCAATCGGGGTATGTTGTGAGGCTGAAGGTAGCGGGGAGGGGAAGGAGGTGTGGAAGAGGGAGGTGGGAAAGTACCTGGCTATTCAGAACTGGTCACCAAACACGGTAAAGCCATTTGAAGCAACTTTTCAATTCTGAATGGTGTCTTACATCAGGGCGATACTGAGGGTATCTTCCACTCTGGAACGTGCCGCAAATAGACTATATATTATTTTAAATGAATTTTGTGTGAAAATAACACTAATTATTCAAATCAAATTTATTTGCCCATGCCGGGATTCGATCCCGCGACCATCGTATTGCGAGTCAAAAGCCGTACCAGAGGCAGTGGGTAATCGTAATATAGACACGTTAAATTAATTTGGGTTTTCTGTTGTTTCAGAAATGGATATGGACAGAATGAGCGACGTCGACCACAAAGAGAGCGATGAGGATACCTTCTACATGCCACCAATACCTTATCATAATATTATCAACGTTTCACCTAACTCCGCTATGGCCATAGACTTTAGTAGACAAGACCAGGTAGATAGTGAGGCAATGCATGCGATTCTGCCGCCTGAAGGTTACTCTTTCGATTGGTCCAAAGATATCTCACGTTTTACTGGGATAAGGGAGACATTCACAGGCACGCCAGGACCAACTTTCAATACCGACGAAATGGGCAAACTTGTGAATGCCTTTCTTAAAATCTTTGATGCAGATGTCATTGAACTGATCACGAGAGAGATCAACAAGTATGCAGATAAATGGATTGCGAAAAAACAATTTAAGCGCCATGCGCGTACCAATAAATGGGTTCCCACGAATAAAGAGGAAATGTTTGTATTCTTGGCAATTTTAATGTATCAAGGTATTAGTCCCCTTCCTGTTGAAAAAGACTACTTCTATTAAAAAAAACTCACCGCCATGCCTTATTTCAGCCAAGCCATGGATTATAATCGTTTTTTTCCAATTAAAAAATTCCTTCACTTCACCAACAATAAAAGTCTTTCTTCTGGTGTACCGTTATCTGTGCGAAGATTACAAAAGATTCAGCCCGTCTTGGACCATCTCTCAAATAAGTTTGAGACTTTATACCTGCCCGAGCAAGACATCTCACTGGATGAATCCTTACTCTGCTATAAAGGCCGTTAGGGATTCGTCCAGGTGATCAAAACCAAAGCGGCCAGCGCGGGTATAAAGTCTTATGCTACGTCCAGACTGAAGCCAACCTTCCAACTCCAAACTTAGTTCGGAGTTGGAAGGTTGGCCCATCGTGTTGTCGCTGCGGCCAACCCTCCAACCCCGAATTCTGTACTCCAAAATGGCGGACATGAAACAGCTGTAGCTACGCTGTATCTTTTTCAGTTGCCTACAATTATTACGTACGTATAATCATATAATTATATACACGACATGTTTTCAAACAATTGTTATACCACTCTCTGTAATAATATAGTCATTTTAATAGTACGCGGCACGGTGTGGACAGCTGCGGCAGGCTGGTTCGTGTGAGTTGGCCGTCGGGATCGCCTCCAAGGCGATCCCGGGCCAACGCGAACTCCAACCTTCCAACTCGAACTTCCAACGTACGAACACCCCTCCACACGATCGTCCAAACGTTTGAAGTTGGAACGTTGGCCGCAGTGTGGGCTTACCATTACGAGCTTTGTGAGTCCAAGACTGGCTATCTTTGGAAATTCCAAATTTATACGGGAAAGACCATTTCCAGACAGGCTGAATCGACAAATCCAGACCAGGAAGACATGACGGAAGACATAACGGAAGACATAACGGAAGATATGACGGACGACACGACACTGATACTGAGTCTCACTCTACATCGAGGCACAATGACATTATGTATTGATTTTCTTAAATTATGAATAAACCAATATAAATTGAATACATTTTTATTATGATAAAGTGTGTAAACAATGTTTAAATCAATATACTGCTCTTTCATTGTAACTATTGTGTTTCCTCCGTCCTACAACATGAGTCTCTTCAAGACCAATGTTCATTCCTTCCTCTCCTCAAAAAGACCCTCCACACAGCATCCCAGATGACATAGGCCCTGAGGGAAATTATTTTCCTCAGGGCCTCCTGTGTGGAGTTAATGTAAAAAAAAAAAAACTAAAACTGTAATATTAATTTAATTGATTTAAAAGAATATTAGGGCTTAATAATTAAATAAATCAATTATGGGTTCCATCAATTATTTTCCCCTCCACCGTTTTTTTTCGATACCTTTGCTTTTAGATATAAAATTATCACAATGATATTGTTTGCCATTCGACGCTCATACAAAGGTTTGATATATATACAATTTTATCATCATCATCATTTTACATATTCTGATTTACCCTATGTAGATTGACCTTAAGGTAGCTGTCAGAAGTGATTTTTCGTCAAATATTGGTGGATTTCATCAACTTGCAAAGTATCCCTCTGAAATATTGGCAATGTGTATATCTATGATATATATTTCATTTTAAGCCTTATTTCCTTGTTTTGCACGTAATATAAAAACATGGTTACAAATCTCCAGTTCTAATTTACAATTATTGAAAAAGTATCACCATGATTTTGACATCGTGAAATAGGCTCTCTGTATAATTCATCAAATGAATCAAATAAAGCCAACACGGCAACTATCCTTATAAATAATTGTAGGCAGTTAATGTATCTTCCTAATGTAATACCAGTTTTTGTGGTAAATTCATTAAATATTATAATACAGTGATTTCAATTTTGCACGTCACGCACTCAAATTTTACAAAATCATTTTCCGACCAAACTTTTGAAGAGATCATAAACATCCAAAAAATTATTTTTCTTTTATATTCTTGCATCTGTGGTTATCAAACAGGCCATAGAGAACATAAAAACGTAGAAAATATTCAATAAAGATATTTAAAACTGCTACTGGCGGCAATTTCAAATCACAAAAACACAAATTTCGCGCATTTATAAAGTTTAAGATTTTTTAATAATTTATCTATGAATTCTAAAAATATAGGATACTTAGTAAAATATAGGTGAATTCATTGGCTGTAAAGCACTACAATCAGTTTTATGTCTTCATGTTAAAATTCGGAGGTATGATTTTTTTAATGTTGGCGGAAAATATTCAAAATCGTCGCCAAAAAACCGCGAGCAATCGGTGAAAAAAGATTTTTGACGCGCGATCGTTCGAGTGGTTATGCGTGCCTTTGAAAATCTTTTCACATTCACTATCTTCCAGAGAGTGATGCTTATTATTTTCAGTTTCTTCAACCTTCCAAAACCTTTCTATTTGATTCTGCAAAGAATTTAATGAAATATGACAAACTTTAACTGGCCTCGTATTATGACGCCTCTGTACAGCTCCTGATATTATCCAGCCTAGCTCCGTTCGATGCAATGTAGGTTTATCCTTTCCTAACTGTATCTGATCCGTACGAACCACCTGCCAGAATATCTCTGCTCCGATCAGCATATCTATAGAAGCTGGCTGGTAAAACTGCGGATCAGCTAACTGGATACCGTCTGGAATGTTCAACATTTTTGGATTAATCAAGGTCTGCGGAAGATTGCAAGAAATCTCATCTAATACCAAACAAGATATTTCATCCCGGTATTGAGAATATAATGATTTAAATTTAATGTCAACTGTTTCCTTTACATGAATTAAATTATTATGCAAACCTGAAACAGGTATATTCAACTTTGTACAATGCAAATTTAATCTTTTACAAGTATCCTTTGTAATAAAATTAGACATTGAACCCGAATCCAAAAGTGCGCGTATTTTGTGTGTTCCACCATACGCGTCTTCTATTTTTACTATTACGGTAGATAGTAACGTATATTATGGAGAAAGGATGCGGAGGATTGTTCGAAACACTATCCGCTAAACACGGTGACATATGGTTTGGCTCCTTCGCCTTATTTAGCAATACGTTGTCTGCATCAGCTAGGTAATGACGTTTCATTTACTCATCCATTAGCTAGTAAATCCCTTAAGGAAAAATTTTATGTAGATGATTTTCTTTCTGGTAGTGACTCCATTAATACTTGTCACTTGTTTAAATCACAAATCATTAATGCGCTTGCTACAGCAGTCATGGAGATTAGAAAATGGAGGTCTAATGCGCCCTCGATTAATAATTCTAAAGATAATTTAGAATTATTGCCAAATGAATCCAATAAAACTAAGATTCTCGGATTAATATGGGACACCAAACTTGATGAGTTTACCTATCAGGTAGAAAGCACAGACTCAAAGTTAGAAGTAACAAAACGTTAAGTTTTATCATTAATGTCAAAAGTGTTTGACCCTTTAGGACTGGTAGGCCCAGTAATCATTGTCGGTAAGATAATTATGCAAAGATTGTGGAAGCTAAAAACATTCTGGGATGACAAGCTACCCAATGACCTTTTATTGGCCTGGCAGACTTACACGCTGAGTCTCAGTAAAGCAAATCATATTCGGGTACCGAGGAAAATTTTCTGCTTTAATAAAAAATCTTTTAGCTTACACGGTTTTTGCGATGCATCTTAAGGAGCATATGGCGCTTGTCTGTATTTAAGATCTACCGATGAACACGGCATTCACTAATCACAGTTAATATGCGCTAAATCTCGTGTAGCCCCACTAAAAAAATTATCGTTACCACGTCTTGAGTTATGTGGAGCACAATTATTAGTTAAATTAATGAAGCGGGTGACGGCAGCTCTCCAAGTAACTGTTGACACCACTTTGTGGTGTGATTCGTCAATAACATTGGCTTGGATTGCAGGAGAACCGTACCGTTGGACTACTTTTGTTGCTAACCGCGTATCAGAAATACAACGTGAAGGTGATGGCGCTATATGGCGTCACATTTGTTCAACTGAAAACCCAGCTGACATAATTTCCAGAGGAATAACATCTCAGCAGTTGAAAACATCTTCATTATGGTGGTCAGGACCACCATGGCTCACGTCCGATGAGGATAAGTGGCAACGTTCTACATTTGATACTCCCACGGAGTTGCCAGAAACGGCGAGGATAGTTTTGGTTACTAGTAGTCCTGTCGATTGGGAAATATTTAATAATTATTCTTCATTAAGACGACTGAGGCGCGTAGTTGCTTATATGTTACGTTTCATACATAACTGTTCTAAAAGAAGACCGATGCGGGTCGACGAGCTTTCTGTAATTGAACTGGAACATGCCATGCATGTATTGATTTTGAACGCTCAGCGATTCGCATTTCATGATGAAATAGCGTCTGTCAGTAATGGAAGATTTGGATCTAGGCGGAGCAAGGTAAAGGCACTAAATCCTTTTATGCAGGATGGGTTGTTGAGTGTTGGAGGTCGACTATCACAATCCGATATTACCTCGCTCTCTCAAAAACATCCAATTTTGTTACCACAAAATCATAAGTTGACTGACTTAATAATAACCCATCTGCATTATGAGAATTTACATTTAGGATGTAATGCTCTGCTCGCATTACTGCGTTTACGTTTTTGGCCAATATATGGTAAAAACGCAGTGAAGCGAGCACTGCATAAATGTATTGTATGTTTCCGAGTCCGTCCGCGCGAGTGTTGCCAGCTCATGGGTGACCTTCCTGCTGACCGATTCCGAATCCAAAGACCATTTTATGTAACCGGCATAGATTTTGCAGGTCCAATTTTAATTAAGTCTGGTTTAACCAGAAATGCTAAGAGTGTAAAATCTTACATATGTTTATTTATTTGTTTTTCAACGAAGGCAATTCATCTAGAATTAGTGACTAATTTAACTTCAATGGCATTTATGAATGGATTGAAAGGATTTATAGCTAGGAGGGGTAAACCCTCACGACTCTTTACTGATAATGGAACTAACTTTACAGGTAGTTATAGGGAACTCACTGAACTATTTGATTTTTTGAAGGCATCTGATAAAGAAACCCATAATTTTTTGGCCCAGCAGAATATTAGCTGGAGTTTCTTGCCTCCCCCTCCCCGCTCACGCATCACGGGGGACTTTGGGAAAGTGCAGTTAAAATGACAAAGTTACATTTAAAAAAAGCAATGCTGTCAACTGTTTTGACATACGAAGGCATGAATACCATACTAATACAGATTAAGGCTTGTTTAAATTCCCGTCCTCTGACTCCATTAACATCAGATCCAAATGACTTAAACGCACTCACTCCGTCACACTTCCTTATTGGCGACAACCTGTTAGCATTGCCTGAGCTTGATATCCACCATCCGCCTACAAACAGGCTTAATATTTACCAAAAGATGTTTACCGTTGTTCAATCTTTTTGGTACAGATGGAGCCGGGAATACCTAGCAGAATTGCAGAACCGAGTCAAATGGCAAGAAGGACGTCAACGCAGTTTACAGTCTGGTGACATGGTCATCATCAAAGACAACCAACTACCTCCGCAGTACTGGAGGATGGCGCGAGTGACGGAGATCCACCCTGGCCAAGACGGACGCGTCCGCGTTGTCTCCTTGAGGACGGCCAGAGGTGTCACCAAAAGAGCCGTGACACAGCTCTGTCTACTTCCCATGGAGGATCCTTCCTCCAACCTGGATTAAGAACCAATTACAACGCTAAAAGTGATGTGATGTGTAAATCAAAGTGCCGTCAGGCTCATCAGTGTCAAGTGTTAAACTATTTTCTCATAAGTGGGTGCAGCGCACCAGAAGGTTCTACGTTATTAAATTTTATTTAATAACGTAGAACCATTATGGTTATATACTTAGTTATAAGTTTTTTGTTATTATTTTGATATCCATATATTGAATATTGTTTATTTTTGTATGTGAACTCGTTGGGTAAATTCTGAGTACCAATGTTGCAATCTCTTCTTATATTATTGTATGAAAAAACGACTATTCCTTAATACTTATAGATAATTATTACAAAAATACCGGTGTAACCATCTAGAGTTTTACGTCCTCAAAACACTCTTAATTTAACGAGTTTTAGCGAAAGTTACAGTCTAATTTTGGTTCCCCCAAGTGTTAAAGTGCTCAAGTTCGCATTAGCATTATCTATTGCATACTCAGCCATCGTGTAATAATATATAAAAACAATTTTTGAAATCGCAAAGTGTTCAAGTAATTTTGTGACATTATTATACGCCAGCGGTGCAGATACTTACCATCACCTCAGCGCACCAAAATTAAGGCGGTTCCATCAGCCATATTTGCAAGTGAATCTAGCAAACTTTCCCAATAACCATTTACATTATGGATGCGCAGGCATATATTACTTTGGCGAAGGATGCTGTTAACTTACTAACCAACATGATTATGGATCCCAACAACAAATTCACGAAAGAACACCTCGCAAAAATAATTCCCAAAACCAACGACATATTGGGAACAATCGGCCAAATGGCAGTTAAAATGGCAAATCTAGAGGGAGAGTTGTCTGCTCTAAAAAGTGCAACCCCTAATACGCACACCCCTTTAGATTCACAAACCCCAAGTGTCTGTGATATTCTCGCTGAAATGAAGGAACAAAATTATAGAGATAAAAACCTGATAATTCGTAACATTCCTGAGAATACATCGTTATCGCAGATTGAATGTATTAACAGCGACATAGCATCAGTCAAAAAAATACTCTCTGATATTGACAACTCAACAGCCAACCTAGAAATAAAAATCTATAGTCTAGGCACAAGGAAAGACGACAAACCAAGAGGAATTAAAGTTGAGTTTCCTGAAGCAAAATGGCCAAGAATATTATTAACCAAAAAACACGTACTTAAAAACAACATTAGATTCTACCAAGATCAATCGCTTCTCCAGAGGAAACAATTAACTGAATTAAGAAATGAACTTTAAAAAAGAAAGGCTTCGGGCGAAAATGACATTACAATCAAATATATCAACAATAGACCTACCATAACGAAAATACATCCAAAAAACTAAAAGATAAATTGAAAATATTCTATTAAAATGTTCGAGGTCTTAGAACTAAACTTCAGGATCTAAAATCAACCCTACCCACTTTAAATCACGATTCTTACGCCTTCACCGAGACATGGCTAAATAATAATATCAACACTTCAGAACTAGGTTTCTACAATCATACAGTGTACAGAAAAGACAGAAATGAAAAAAATAAATCCAGGGGAGGTGGAGTGTTAATATCCATAAACAACAAACTTCATTCAAGAAAACTTAAATGCATCTATACACATCTGGAGCAACTGTTCATCATGGTATCCACCAAAAAGGAAAAAATTATTATCGGCTCCGTCTACATTCCCCCATCTTCTGACGCTCAACTATACAAAGACCACTACCATGAAGTTGAAACGATCCGGAGAAGATTTCCTGGCGCCACTATTATTTTGACAGGAGATTATAATCTGCCTAATATTGCATGGGACGTAGAAAACAACAAAACTTCATGCACAGACAACATCCACCACGGTTCTCATGATATAATCGAAATGTCAAATTTTCTTAGCCTCCGACAGTTAAACTGTGTTTTGAATATAAATTCTCGTCTTCTCGATCTAGTATTTTCCAATTCTTTATCAGTAAAAGTGTCCGCATCTGTTGAATCTATTCTCCCAGTTGACAAATACCACCCACCTCTAATAATTGAATGTAACAGTTCAATAACTAAAAAAAATCCATCTGCATCAACTAAGTTGAACTTTTTCAAAGCAGACTATAATCAAATCATTAATCTTTTATCTTCAACCGACTGGAAATTTTTGGACACTGAAGAAAACATCAATGTAATGGTTGACAAATTTTACTTAATTCTAAATAATGCTATTGATTTATTTGTACCCGTTTCAAAAATGTATACGCATAATTACCCAAAATGGTTTAGTACCAATCTTATTAAATTAATTAGAGACAAAAAAATCGCTCATAAAGCTTACAAATCATCACATGATCCTATTGATTACGCAAAATTTTGTGAACTAAGAACGAGCATCAAAAAAATTTCCAAGTTATGTTACAAAAAGTGCATCGATAACTGCGAAGAATTGGCTCTTGCCAACACTCAAAATATCTATAAATTTTCAAACCTACTAAACAATAATGACTCCGGTGTACCCTCTAATATGTATTTAAATAACAAAATGGCCGATAATCCCCAAGAAATCGTTAATTTGTTTGCTGAATTCTTCAGCAAAGTCTACGATTCTGCAAACAACTCTCCATTATTCAACGCCACAACATCTAATGAAAACCAGATCGATTTCAATCAATGTATATTTGAAGAAAGTGATATTAGAAATAAATTAAAGTCCCTAGACCCGAAAAAATCGGCTGGTCCCGATAACATTCCTACAATCTTCTTATCGAAATGCTTATCAATCTTAACTTATCCTCTTACTAAACTTTTTAATTTGTCAATAAAAACTGGCATCTTTCCGAATAAATGGAAAACAAGCTTTCTGTCTCCAATTTTCAAGAAGGGTGATAAATCCGATATATCCAACTACAGACCTATCTGTATCCAGTCGTCGATCCCGAAAATATTTGAATCTGCTCTGCTCTCTAAACTATCTCCTGAGATTAATTAAGTAATTTCACATAGACAACACGGTTTCATGTCAAAAAGGTCTACTCTCACAAATTTGATGATCTATCAGGAATACTTATTTAATAATATGCACAATCGTCTTCAAACAGACGTGGTATACACTGACTTTAGCAAAGCTTTCGACAAAGTCTCACACAAAATACTTATGCATAAATTAAAATCCCTTGGAATAACGGGGAATATTTTGAGATGGTTTGAAAGTTATTTATACAATAGAAAAATTTCAGTCAAACTCAACTTGCACTTTTCAAATCAATTCGAAATCTTCTCCGGAGTTCCCCAGGGGTCACATCTGGGACCAGTGCTGTTTTCCTTGTTCATCAACGACATAACTACAATCTTTGATGGAGTTATGATACTTTTATTTGCTGATGATCTTAAAATTTACAAAACAATTACTAATCTCAATGACTGTTGCGTATTACAAACAAATCTTGTGAGGCTACAAGAATGGTGCATCCATAATGAACTCTTCCTCAATATTGAAAAATGTCAAACAATAACTTTTGCCCGAATTAAAAATCCTATTAAATATGAATACAGCATCAACAACATCTTTCTAAAAAGAGTTGAACAAATCAAGGACCTAGGTATTATTTTTGACAATCAATTATCTTTTGTTTCTCATATAAACGAAATAACTAACAAGGCCATGAAAAGCTTAGGGTTTATATTGAGGACGGTAAAAGATTTTAAAATAATTAATTCATTTAAGTTGCTGTTCACTGGGTTAGTGAGAAGCCATTTAGAGTACAATTCAACAATCTGGGCTCCTTTTTATAAGATTCACCAACAAAAAATTGAGAGAGTGCAACATAAGTTTTTGAGATTTATAAACTATAAATTAGGAATTCCAATCGAAGAACTTAACTACACATTTTTAATGGACTTACTAAAATTAAATGAATTAACTTCAAGACGAACAATGAGTGATTTAATTTGTCTTTTCAATATTTCAAATGGCAGACTGGACGCCCTGGATTTAACCAAACTAATCCAACTGCGAGTACCTACCCGTAATACAAGATTGAATGCGCCTTACTTCGTTAACGCGCCTACTAATAATTACTTCGAAAACTCGCCTATCGAAAGGCTTCATCGACTAGGAAATAAATATAACTCAATCGATGTTTATCGTCATCTGTCAGTGTCCAAATTTAAATTCAGTATATTGGAACAGTTACAATAGAACTATAAATCCCCATCTTGTAATTTTGTGTGCACAGTTTATTGTAAACCCTCATAGTTAAGTTCCGTCAAAACACCTACAATATAGGGCGTAATAAAGGTTAGTAATTTATAATTTATAAACAAACCTTATAAAAACTGTTCTTGTTTATCGTTGTAATAGGTAATAATAACAAATTTACTTTAACGACTTATACTTTGATTAACATTTTAATTTGATTGTAATTAGATACTCTGTTATATTATATTATCGAACTCATTTGTCCTCTCCGTGATAGTTTACTGAAGTATCTGACATTATTCCATGGTTTCAGTATAAAGGGGATTGGTATATTTATGGTATAAAGTATTTCGTCTTCGGAAATTGAATTCCTTGCAGAAATTCTGTTACTCCAGCCACACTTCCCTTTGGAATCTGGTGTTACCACGCCGGATTGCTCTGTCAGGAGAGCGGAAGTTGAGATCCTGAACAATAATTAAATAAAAAATAAAAAAATAAATAGATTCCATCGATTGTCATAATAAAGCGTTCAGCAAAGTTTAAAATTAGGATGTACTGTAGGACTTAATTTTTAAACATCATTTGTAAAATATTCAATGCTCGAAGAAATTTTCAAAAATTACTGAATTTCGATAGTATACTTGAAAAAAAATGTGCTAATAGGTAGTATTATTATGGATTTACTCCAAATGATAATAAATCGAATTGTAGGTAGTTATTTTCTCGAGATGATTTTGGATTACTAAAGTTCCATAAAATTTTTCAAAGGAAATATACTAAATTGCGACATTTTAAATATGCATCAATCAATTAATGTAACATTTTTATACATGCTGAAACAAAATCAATCATTAGTTTTTTTCTTCAAACATTTACGTGTTATGACGGTGTTCTTCTATCGTGAAATTCTCTGCCAGCTGTCATGCGGTCGGTTGAAATTCTGGATACAGTTCCATTTCCCGGGATATCGGCAATCTCGGAAATCTCGGGAATCTCTCGCCAGCTGCGTTGATACGGTCATTATCTGCGTCGTTACTAGAATAGAGTGTACACGGCAATTTAATTCTTTTTAGAAACAATGGTGGTGATTAGCAGGATTAGATTATAAGATCGCGATGTTTGTTTAAAAAAATATTAAAGCAATTTTACTTTGGAATCTGTTATATTGACGATTAAATGTTAATTATTTATTATTATTGCTAGAATTGCCGTGATTGACTACAAATGCATATGGGTACATAATTTTAAAACAAAATGTATGTCAGTATCATAATATAAAATGCACGTGGGTAACAACTAGATACGCTGAAAAAACATATAGTTTGGTCATGAATCTTTGGTAGTTTTGTGATTATAACTGTATTATCGTAATAATACAGACTATGTGTGAATAATAAGCCTCGCATATATTTTTTTTAAATTACTGAGGTCCCGTGAGCGGACTACAAAATTTAGACAATACGATTTACATAAATCGAAGCATGTTAAGAATGATATTGATGGAAGCAAATATATTAAAACAATGCTCACCAGGTATTTTCCTCGGGATTCTGTTTTCACGCCACAATCGTCGAGTGCCTTTGACATTTGACGCCATTGTTCTCTAAGTCAGGTGTCACTAATTTGGCGGATGTGATTTGGCGGTCCTGCCAGGATTACGTGGACTTCAAACACGTTGCCAAAAGGATGGTCAGTATATTTAAATAAATAATATGATGAACGTTTGACTTGCATTTATTTACACAAAACCGACACAGGTTATTATTACATTTATCAGAAGGATTTAACATATGCAGAAGGTAGCTTACAAAATGCGACTTGACGACCGGGCCGTGAAAATAGAATGACAGGCAAGTTCGCCGTGTTTCTAGTGCGGGATTTCTAATGTTGCCCGTGCAACAAAACATTTAAATGGCTATTCAATTCGTACGCTGCCTACCGCTACAATACCAAAATTCAGGTTGGCTTTGAAGCCTCCTGCAAATCAGCAATTTTCATTGAACGATTGTTTATATTGGGGGCCTAAATTACAAAATGAAATAGGTCAACCATATCTTATTATTGTTCCATCTATATCCGATAGTATTAACCAAGGATATACAAACAATGTCTTTACAAATTCGAATCAAAGAAGGTTGAGCTTACAAAGGATTCTTTGGGGATTTTTTCTCCCTTACAGCCGGTCGGGCAATAAAAACTGGGGAAGTCACGTTCGGAGTAACTTCTTCGCCCTACTCGGCAATTAGGACGTTAAATCAGCTAGTGAAGTATGAAGTTGCACAATTTCCAAAGACTTCTAAGGCACTGTTGTCGGATACATCATTGACGACATTGTTATTGACTATTGGGAGCTAGACAGCGCCTCTCAGCTTTAGAGGGAGCTGAAAGAACTCCTTGAAAAAGGAAGTTTTCAATTAAGGAAATGGATGAGTGATTTGCTTCCAATACTAAATAACATCCTAACTGAACATTGTATCCACACAAGTGGTCACGTTGTATTTGATGATGGAACACATTGCTTATTAAAAAATTAAATGTTTCGCCGAAAGCAAATTATGAATGCAGTATTTTTCCATCACCGCGAATGCTAATAATTTATAGTCATTAAAGTGAATCAAAATGTTTTTTTCTAAAAATTATTCATATTTAGCATGTCCAGTGATTTCAAAAGTTTATCTTAAAATCTTATGACATGTATTTACGGAGATTACTTACTGATCCATATTCTTATTAGGCGACGATCACAGATCGCCATCAAAATATGGATTAATAATAATAATAATAATTGGATAATTTATAAAGCGCCGTTTTTGTGAAAAATCACCTCAAGGGCGCTGTACAATTTATTAGGAAAGCTTAGGTTCTAACTAATTTTACTATTTACAAATGTATACAGAAACATACTTACCTGGCAGGTCACATCCAATAAACACACTTTAATTAGAAATTTTATGCTTGGAGAAGATACGGCTTTTCACGCGGAGGACATTACAGTTAACACATTGGACATTGCATGATTTTACATTATTTGCTACCCTCATCACTGTTAGTAATACATTGATGAATAGATTAGTGGCAAAAGTAGAGTTGGTATTTTTTTTTAAATACTGGAGAATTTAGGACTATTGGAGATTAGTGGCAAAAGTATAGTTGATATTTATTTTAAAATACTGGAGAATTTAGGACTCTTTAGGGCTGGAGAATGTTCATGAAATGACCTTCACAAACGCTTACATTTTTTTTCTGTACATTTTTACAGGTTAGTTATTTACGGTGTCGCTGGCATTGAATGTGAAGGTGAAAGATTTTGAGTTTATGGATACGACTGTCTGAAAAGGTGAATTTTAAGTCTAGCTCTAAATTCCGCCGCGTCTGTGATCATTCTTAAGTCATGTGGCAGTCCATTCCAGGCTTTAGGTCCTGACACTCCGAAAGCGCGCTCACTGAACTTAGCAACTGGTGTGCGCTTTGGTTCCTTTAACCTTCCGATAGCTGATGACGTTGCTGACCTTAGGGTTGACTGTCGAGAATTGGAATTTTCTGGAATACACAATTCCGATAAGTAAGCCGGAGCCATTCCGTTAAGGGACTTAAATACCATCCAGCAGAGCTTAAACTGGATCCTTTTAGGACATTTAAGCCAGTGAAGATTTTTGAGATGCTCTGAAATATGGGCATATTTAGATACGCCGGTGATAAGTCTTGCCGCAGCGTTGAAAATGGATTGTAGTTTGTTGATTTGATATTTTGGAAGACGTGCATATATTCCGTTGCAATAATCTAAGCGTGAAACCACATACGAATTGACTAGTAATTTAGTCGCCTCTGTTGGCAGGTTTCTCCTTACTGCTTTAATTTGCCTTAATTGAAAAATCCCGTGCTTACGGTTCTGTTCACTTGAGTTTTAAGGGAAAAATCAGCGTCCAGATTGACACCCAGTAGTTTTATACAAGTCTTTGGAGTGATGTCGCTTCCTGAAATGGTTATTGGGGAGTTATCAATGTTATGCTGACGTCTGCTTGTGGCGGTCCAAATAAACTCAGTCTTTGACGGATTAAGTTTTAATCAATTTGAGGTCATCCAGCGGGTAATTGCTTCTAGACACTCAATTATGCGAGTTTTTAGACTGTCTACTTCCTCTGGTAAGCAGTAAAAGTAAACTTGTTGGTCATCAGCGTAGCAGTGAGATAGAATGCCAAATGATTCGATTATTTTAGCATCATTTGTGAAGAGGATGAAAAGAAGTGGGCCCAGAACAGACCCCTGGGGTACTCTAGATGAAAGGGTTGCATATTTTGAATGGTTTTTCCCTACCTTTACGGCTTGTATATGGTTACCCAAGTACGATGTCAGCCAGCTTTTAACGCCGCCATTTAAACCAAAGGATTCTTCTAATCGTTTAATAAGAAAATCATGGTCGATCGTGTCAAAAGTGGCACTCATGTCCAAGACTGAAAGGAGTGCCAGTTTTCCCGATTCGATAGCAAGAGTTATGTCTGACAAAACACGTAGTAATCCAGTTTCCGTTGAGTGAAACCTTCTATACGCAGATCGGTATTTAGTCAGCAATTCATTTGAGTTTAAGTGATATATTATCTGTGAAGCATTGATTTTTTTCTAAGATTTTGGAAATTAATGGAAGATTTGAAACGGGTCGGTAGTTTGAGAGATCTTCAGCGTCCAATTGCGGTTTTAAATTAAAGTATGTAGCTCTCATCCTAAAAAATTGGGAGCCCTTTCTAGGGCATCAGGGTTTCTTAAACTTTTACAGTCACGGACCACTTTCACAATTCAAAAAATTCCACGACCCCCCTCCCCCCCCCCCACCCGACATAAATATTTTAAGACATGAAAAAACCTTATTTATATAAATAAAAAATACTTTTATTGGTACTTTCATTACACTTAATTACTTACTAAGTTAATGAGAAGGGTGCTGCTGTTTGGCCTCAATCAAAACGTAAAATTGTGGGATTATCTTCGATAAGGCAAGGCGCATGTCATCTGCGACGTTCAATCGATTGCGACTTTTTGTTTTTATTGATACCAGAACCGAAAACCCTGCCTCGCAAAGATAAGTAGTAGCAAATTGTATCAGAATGGACATTGCTCGCTTGACAAGAAGAGGGTAAGTTTGAATCAAAGAACACCAAAACTCGCCAAGATCTTTTGCATGAAATTCAGCTTTTAAAACTTCTTTAGATCTTATGTCAACTAAGTTATCTGTAATAAGATCTTCATCGCTGATATTATCAATATCAATTAAAAATGGAATTCGCACCCACGTTTCTTTTTCAAGCTATTCTGAGCTAAAGCAACCTTCAAAAGACGTCTGCAATGTTTTCAGATGCTTGGACACCTCTTTTTGCACCATTTTTGATATTTTGTTGCCGTCACCTTGTGTTATCAACATCGGAAAATTTGCGAAGTTACCTGAATCCTTGTCTCCTCTTCCAATCTTCCAAAGTGGCAGTTTACCTAAGAAACCTTTTAACCATTCTGACGCATTTACAATGGTGAGAGAGGCGCCCTGAAAAGACAGGTTAATCTCGTTCAAATGAGTAAATATATCTGCCAAGTACGCTAGCCCTTGTACAAAATCTTGGCTCTCAAGATATTCATTGAATGAAATAGTAACACTTCCGAAAAAGTAACACTTCTACTCGCAACTCAAACAAGCGCTTCAAGATTTGTGCCCTTGACATCCAACGAACTTCTGTGTAGTAAAGTAGTACTTCATGTTCTGATCCCATTTCTTGACAAAGCCTTTTAAACAGGTGGTGGTTTAAGGCTCTTGCTCTGATGAAGTTAATTATTTTGACACATGTAGACATAACTTCCTTCAAAAAAGTAGGCACAGTTCGTGAAAGCATATCGATGTAAGACACAATGAGTGATTATGACATGAGGGATCTCTTTCTTGATCAAAGCCACAAAACCAGATGTGTCAGATTGCGGGAGCTCCATCGGTGCATATACTACCAAGTTTAGTCTTCCAGTCTACATTTTGTTCGATAAAAAATCTTTTTATCTTTTCAAAAACATCTGAAGCCTTCGTAGTTTCTAAAAGTGAGTCGCAAGAAAGAAACTCTTCTTTGATACTCGCGTATCATGTTTTACGTAACGGACAAACACCAATAGTTGGCTGCATTGTGATACATCGGTTTTTTCATCCAATTGCATTCTGAAGGGAAACGACGAAGCATTCAATTCTTCAATGACTGGATTTAAAACATTTGACGACATTTCAACAATTCTAGAATGAATAATATCGTTAGATAAGAGAACAGCTTCAACCTTCTTTCTTTCATCCTTACAATGCTGTCAGATACATTTCCAGGGTGGACAGTTTTAAGGTGTTCTGACAACTTTTCTGTCTTCATACTTCCATTAGCAAGCACTTTACCGCATAAAAAGTACTGCGGTTTTTGAGTTCCATCACGTTCGGTATTGAAAGTAAAACCTACGTTGACATAAGACTTATCATACTTTCGTTTCTTTGATATTTTCTTGAACAAGCTGAAACAATGTAATGTACAAACTCTATTATAGTTACACAATTTAATACATTTATATATTTAACCCTAGATTCATAAACATGCGACTCTCATACACTCTGAAATAGTAAAACGCTCATAGAGCGCAGCGCGAAAGAGATGGCAATACGTGCGACTCACCCTCCTGACACGGTTAGAGCTCAGTGTGGCGCCAGGGATCCTTGGCGCATAAACGTGTAGTTGCGCAAATACTACGCCTAAGGTGTCCGAGGTACATATGTTTATGAATAGTCTAACAATTTTTTTTAACAACTTTCAAACCAAAGAAGAATAAAAATGTTCTTCGTCTGTCCACGACTCATGGAACTGGCACTTTAGCACCATCTGAATAGAATTTTATAACTCGACTAAAGCTATTGACACATTCAATCAAATTTGTAATAATATGTGGTGCAATAGAAAAACCCAAGGATGGCCACTGTGCTACTTTTACGGTATGTTGAATATGTCCATAGTCAATTCTTTTGTCATCCACGTCCACAATAATAGTCGTAATCAAGACAAACCACTGACAAGGAGAGCTTTTGTCAAAGAAGTATCAAATAAGTTGATTGAGCCTTGGTTACGGCGTCGCCGTGAAACACCAACTTTGAGGCGATGCCTAAAAAGAAACATCGATGCGATTTTAGGCGATACTTTGATAGATGTACCAGCTCATCCTGGAATACAAACCAGGAAGCTATGCAACTTCTGTTGTTACAAAATAAAACGTGTGACTAGATTTATCTGAACCTCTTGCAAACGTCACATGTGCATGGAATATCAGGGAAGTTTGTGCTTAGAATACTTTGAATGATCTCAAATATTATTTTTTAACGTGTTGATCTCAAATAAACCTTCCTATTATTAATATAATGCAGTATTATTATTATTATTCTTATGGTAAAAATTTTGTGCACCTAAAAATAGGGTGTATCACAGACATATGTTTATGAATATTGTAACAGTAAATATGGTTTATGAATCTAGGGTTAAAAATGCTTATTAAATAATTATTTCATTACGTACCTTTTAATTTCACTAAGAAATAAACTTATAAAAATAATAACAAATTAAAGGTAGGTACTTCAGATGCAATAGCTGCCCTCACAAAGATCGTTTCCTATAATCTTGACATTGGTCGCAAACCATTTGCTGTTTTTCTCGATCTCGCAAAAGCATTTGGTACGGTCTCACATCCCTTACTGCAAAAAAAACTGCAGCAGGTTGGAATAACTGGAGTAGCCTACACATGGTTTGAAAACTATCTAACGAACCAAACACAACAAACTCTCATCCAATCTGACAAAATACATATCAGCAATAAACTATTTATGTCCTGTGGTGTACTCCAAGGCAGCATACTAGGACCAATTTTATTTCTTGTATACATTAACTCACTACGTGCCATGAATATTGGTTTAAAGATATTATCATTTGCCGATGACACGGCAATATTTGAAGATGAAACATGGCAATCAGTTATTAACAAAACTAATAATGATCTAATAAAAGTAAAGCATTGACTTGACACTAACCTCCTCACACTTAATATCGACAAAACACAATATATGACATTTTCCATACGCAAACACAATATACCCAAGAACTGCCCTAAACCAATCATTCACTCGTGTCCACTCAATTTAGACACTCCAGAAACCACATCTAATATTAATTGTACGTGTTCGACCCTCAAATCATCAAAAGTAGTTAAATATTTGGGAATAATCATAGAAAACCAACTGCGTTGAGAAGCTCACATCGGTGACACAGTAAAAAAAAACCGTAAACTCTGCCATATTGTAACGCTGGAATTACAGGTTGTGTATGGATAGGTATATTTCTCTAGCATCAGGTTTCCACCACGAAATTTTCAGTTTCCCTGAGTGCCAAAAATCTGCGGTTGCAGATTTATTTCCGTGGTGGGTAGAGCATGCACTTCATCTCAAGGCGGGAGCATGGTATGACATCTCCATCTATCTATCTAAATCTAAAAATAAATATAAAAGTGCAAAAAATAGGATATTACAATAAATATAATACAAGTTTTAGTGACATGTAAACATTACAATAAACCTTAAATGGCAGCCCCAGGGGCTAAAGATCCTTTTAAAAAATCGGGATCAACACCGAGGTCACCGATAATCCGGAGCCGTAGCAGTCCAGAAGTCCCCAAGACAAACCCAAGCCGAAAGCAGAAAACTTGTGGATAAACAACAAAAGAAGGGAATTAAGACCAATAAACAAGCGTCAATCCCCACTAACAACAACTCTGCTCTTTCTACCACCACTGCAACTACATTCTCCTCTACTACAAAATCCTCACGAACAACACACGAGTCCAGTCCAGCGCTTCCATCTACCAACGAGGACAAAATTCCTCCCCTCAAAACTAAACCGATTCTGACTTCTGTTGAAATCCCACAATACACTTCTCTCCAGAAAACAAACCAGTCCGAGTCAGCCATGAATATTGTTCAAATTGCCACTCTGGCACTGAAAGCAGCCGAGCCTCTCAAAAATAACATAACCAAAGAAGTCCGCGACACAATAATCTCATCTTTACTGGAGATACTTGAGAAAGGAGCCACACTGGGAAAACAACTTCATGCTCTGGAAGTCGAATTACTGGAAAAAAAGTTGCAGAATGCAGAATGTCAACTGAAGATGGAAGAAAGACACTGCAGGGAAATGTCAGCTTTCTGCGCCAACGCTCAAAGAACCCGTACTCAGTTATGCCTCGGTAGTAGGGAATCGAGGAGACCGCACCAGACATGCCGTAATAGTATCTTCATCAGACCAAGAAGCGACATCAGAATCCATCACCTCAACAATAAAGGATATTATCAAGCCAGCCGACCTCAGAGTGGTGGCAATGGAATGACAAAGGCCAAAAATAACAATGTCATAATTACCTGCCCTAAAAAGACAGATGCTGAGAAGATCCTAACAGTAATTTCAAAGGCAAACACAGGATCACTAAAAGCTCAAGACGGTAATCTCCTCCGACCCACAGTTATCCTCAAAGGAGTGGCTAACGAATATAAAGACGAAGAAATTGTCCATATGATCATTCAACAAAACGATCTCATCTTCGAAACAATCCAGGGCCGAAAACCTGAAGACTGCATCAAGATTCTCCGAATCACTAAAAACCGGAACGAACAGTTAAGAAACATAGTGCTAATAGTTGACAGTATTACTAGAAATGCACTACTTCGTCTCGGCCGAATAATAAATTAATTAAATTAAAGGCCGAGGCTTAATAAATTCACAAACTGTATCATAGCTGGAGACCTCAATATCAATATAATTGGAGATAGGCACCACCAAGCTGACGACTATGAATGTCTTCTTGCAAGTTATGGTCTTCGATCCGCCGTCAAATTACCTACAAGAGTCACATCTATATCTCAAACCTGTATAGATCATATTTATGTCAGGACAAAATCTAATATCTCTGCAACCATAATAAATACGACAGTAACTGACCACTTTGCTACAATGCTCGCGTTTTCCAAGAAAAATGACGCGAAGAAAGACAATCAACAAAAGAAAATGCAAATAAAATACACAGATTATGACGCTATTGTTCAAAATTGATAGGGGTCCTTTTAAATAAAATAATTATCCTTGCAAAAAACTTCACTGTTTATTTCACTTGGACATGTTATAAATGTATTACAATACGGTGTCAATACACCGGGCCAAACACTGGCAGTTGTTTACTGTTAAAACTTGCGTTGGGAAGAAGCAATAATAATGGGAGGCTAGCACTTTTATAACATAAAAACCTGCACACATTTAAAGAATCTACGATTATACATTTTGACATTCGAAAGCATCTACAAAAAAATGGCTTCCTCCATAGTATGTACTTGGTAGTTAAAACAGGCTGCGAACACTCAGCGTCCAGCCAAGCCTCGCACCATTCGAAATATCAACGTCTGGGAGCTTGCTCAAGCAACCCATAGGTGCTGGTAGTATCTCAATTTTTAACATAGCTTCCGCCTCGGGGTTTCTAAATCGCCTATACCGATTTAGGAACCCTTCAAGAAAACATAACAAAAACAGGGGAAGACAATCAAGGCAAAAGCAAAAAACACAAATCCTAACTCTAAATACCGTACAAATACTAACAAATAATTTTACCTATTATAAATTAGCAGCCAAAACTAAGTCATCCTGCACTGCTTGTTATACTATTATTTAAAAATGTACATTCACAAGTTGAATTTTAAGGTGATTAACCTAAACTAATTACATAAACTTAAATTAACAAAAAATTTTTTTTACATATTTAAATAATAACTTAACACAAAATACTATTATAATAGAACACAACCCAACACAAAATAATATTATAATAAAACCCAACCCAACACAACAGAATTGTCTTTTTTTTTTCAAGTCCATTGGTTAGGATCTTCTCCGGGTGCAGTCCACGATATAAGCACCACAGCGCGGGGTGCAATCAATCATCAATTTATAGGTTGTCATGTTGTTCCTGGGATTGGTATCTTTAAAGGGTCTTTTTTTTAAATATTTTCACCCTAAAAAGTTTCATCATGGTCGTCCGGGGTGTCCGGACTGACTGAAGGGTCCGGGGCGTCCGTCACAGGTTCAGTTTCCGGGTCCAGAGGCATTAGACATATCTTTGTGATAGGCCTGACAAAGATTCCTTGAGGGGTTTTCAGGATAACCACTCGCACTACACCATCCGCGCCGGGATGTGTAGATATAACTCGCGCCATTTTCCATAATGGTGGAGGTAAATTATCTTCCTTCAGAATAACCAGATCATCCTTTTGCAGTGCCCGTTGATTACTGGTTTGCCATTTCGTCCTTTTTTGTAGCTCCATCAAGTACTCTCGCTTCCATCTATACCAAAAGGATAACATTAGCGCATGGATTCTCTGATATTGGGTCAGCCTGTTGTCTGGTATGGCTCGGACATCTCTCTCCGGAATGATAGAGGATTTAGTGCCTATGAGGAAATGGTTTGGGGTGAGGGGTTGGTAATCGTGGATGTCATCAGACAAGGAAGTCAATGGACGGGAATTTAGACAGGCCTCAATCTGACAAATTAAGGTATACAAAAGTTCAAAGGTTAAAGCAGAATTACTAGTGACTCTATACAAATGAAACTTTGCTGACTTGACCGCAGCTTCCCACAGCCCTCCCTGACTAGGGGCTCGAGGGGTTATGAACCTCCACTCAATACCTCTGTTAGCTAAATAATTTTGAATCTTGTCGTTGTTCTCTCTCAAACTGGTATACAGCTCCTTGAGCCTATTACTGGCCCCCCGAAAGTTGCTAGCGTTATCGGAAAAGATCTTATCAGGTTCTCCCCTACGGGATATAAATCTCTTTAAACTGTTCAAAAAAGCATTGCTAGATAAATCCGAAACTAATTCCAAATGAACCGCCTTTGTGGAAAAACAAACAAAAATACATAAATACGATTTCACGAGTGGAGCTCTCCTCAGTGGCCCACTTTTGGTTGGAATCGGTCCAGCAAAATCGACTCCCGTGATAGCAAAAGGTCGGCTTGGTGTGATTCTTTCGCTCGGTAAGCTTCCCATGATCTGGTTACCAATACGAGGATTACACCTAAAACACACAATACACTTATGTAATATCTTTTTAACAGTATTTTTCCCAAAAATAGGCCAAAACCTTAATCTTATTTCAGCTAATAGCGCTTGAGGTCCTGCGTGTAAGTTTACATAATGATAGTGACGTATAATCAATTCGGTTAGCTTATGTTTAGCTGGCAATATAATTGGATGTCTTTGTTGGTACGATAGGTGTGTAGCTAAATGTAATCTACCGCCCACATATATAAGACCATCACATAAAAAGGGATGAAGAGATTTTAAGTTACTATTTTTGTTGACATTTCCCTGGTTTTTTAATGTCTTCAACTCCTTTTGAAAGGCATGTGCCTGAGCTGATTTCAGTAGACAATTCAAAACTTGCTTCTAGTTCAGCTACACTTAAATTACCTGAAATTTTACTTTTAATATTTCTGCAGTTATTCACAAACCGCAGTACATATGCTGTAACCCTTTTCAATTTGATAAATGAGGAAAATTTTCCAAATATTTCCCATTCTTGAATATCAGTAGATAAAAGAATATTTTTACTCTTGAGCTCCGGAGGGTTTGAACAGGAAATGTTCGATATAGGCCAATCGTTGACTCCGTCGGTCAACCAATTGGGTCCATTCCACCATATTGTAGAATTTATCAGTTTATCCGCCGTAGCTCCTCTTGAAAGTATATCCGCTGCATTGTCGGATGATGATACGTGTCTCCATTGATCTGGATCACTCAGTTCTTGTATTTCGGCTACTCGATTAGCCACGAAAGTGCTCCAACGAGTAGGTTGACCTTTCAGCCAACACAGCGCTATCGTAGAGTCACACCAATAATATGTGTTGATCTTCATTATATTTAATGCTTGTTTTATAGTTTTCATTAATTTTGCCAGTAGTACAGCACTACATAGCTCCAACTTAGGCAGTGAAATAGACTTCAATGGTGCTACCCTTGATTTGGATGTTATTAAGTGTGAATGCCACTTACCGCTGTGGTCCATTGACACCATATAGATACAGGCTCCGAAAGCCTTCTCAGACGAATCGCAAAAACCGTGTAGCTGTAGCTCTTTTGCTTGCTTGCAAATAATTTTTCTTGGTATTTTCAACACATTTAGCTGAATTAAATCTTGCAGGTAGGTCCTCCAGGGTGCTAATATTTCATTAGGTAACTGATCATCCCATGCTGCTTTGGACTGCCACAGCCTTTGCATTATCAATTTGGCTATGACTATTATCGGCCCTAGGAGTCCCAATGGATCGAAGGTTGATGCGATGCAAGACAATATCTCTCGTTTGCTCTCGGTTGGACCTGATGGCTTCATTATTACATAAGAAAAGTAATCAGATTCATTGTTCCATGTTAATCCTAATATTTTCTCAGTCTTTGGATTGTCAGTAATAATTTTGTCGGAATCGCCTGAATCGGCACACTTAGCTTGGCCCGACTCGGCTGACAATTCCAACGCATTGGACCTCCACTTCCTCAACGTCATCCCCGCAGATGACAAGATGCTGATTAATTCTTCTTTTAACTTTTTACAGGATTCCAGCTCATCTGCTCCCGTTAACAAGTCATCCATATAGAAGTCATTTTCTATGACCTGACTAGCTCTAGGAAAAATTAAATTATTATCCATACCAATTTGCTTTAAGCATCTTGTGGCTAAGAAGGAGGAAGGTGCCAGTCCGTAAGTCACAGTCTTCAGACGATAATGCTTGAGCACATCCTGTGGCGACTCGCGCCATACTATCTTCTGTAGGTCCAGGTCATCTTCACACATGTTAATCTGGCGGTACATCTTCTCGATGTCGGCAGTCATGACTATTTGATGTTTCCTGAAATGCAATAGTTGGTTATATAGATCCTTTTGTATAACAGGTCCTGTCATCAAGGCTTCATTGAGGGAAATTCCATTTGAGGTTTTGGCGGAGCCGTCAAAAACGACTCTCACTTTAGTAGTAGTGCTGGATTCTTTCACTACAGCGTGATGCGGTAAAAAATAGGAGTCACGATCCCCTTTTGACTGGTCACACATCTCCATGTGTCCCAATTCTTCATATTCACGCATGAATTTTACATATTGTGTCTTTAACTCGGGATGTGACACAAATTTTCTTTCTATATTTTTAAATCTTTTTTCGGCAGTGAGCAATGAGTTTCCCAACTGATCAATGCATGCCCGACGCGGTAAACTTACTACATATCTACCGTCATCTTCTCTAGTATGAGTACTTACAAAACTGGCTTCGCAAGCCTTTTCTTCTTGAGTTTGAATTTTAGTGGAATTAATCTCTTCCAATTTCCAAAATTTTTCTATTTGATGACTCAACTTATTTATAGATAAACTGCAAAAATCTGATACAGGCCTTTGTTTGGGGTACACGTTGATAGGACCGGACACAATCCATCCCAGTTGCGTACGTTGAAGCGTTGGTCCTGACTCGAGTTTCAATCTATCGTTGTTTAGCATATCCCAGAAGCTCTCCGCGCCCAACAGGATGTCGATGGGTGCAGCTATATTGAAGTTCGGGTCTGCCAGCTCCAGTCCTGGTGGTATTTTGAACTCTTTTTTCGCCATTGTCACTTGTGGTAAATTTGTTGTAATTTCCTGTAAAATCAGACATGATATTTCGCGTTTATAATCCGTATTAAGCGAAGTCATCTCCACTGAAATTCTCTTTTTTATGTGTGTGATATTATTATGGATCCCAGACACGGGTTTGTTTATCCATTCACATGGTAAATTTAATTTATTAGCAAAATCAGCTCTCATAAAATTACTCTGCGCACCAGAGTCAATCAGGGCGCGAGCTTTAAACATTTTATTGTTGGCCCCCACAATTCCTATGTAGGCGGTTGACAATAATATTATTTTTTCTGCCTTTTCCGATGCAGAAAAATTCGACACTATAACCTCGTTATTAGCATCCATATTTGAGGTCTCCGGCGGAGGTACCTCCTTGTGTAATAGAGTATTGTGGCTATACTTGCCACAAATTTTGCAGGTTAGGTTTGTCTTGCAACACTGTGCTTGATGACCCAACCTCAAACATTTAAAACACGCCCGGATTGATTTCGTAGCATCAATCCTATCCTGTAATTTTAATTTTAGAAATTTTTTGCAAAAATAAATTTGATGACCTTTATCATTACAATAAATGCAGTTGTTTGCCTTTATTGCCAAGAATACCGATGAATCTTTTTTGTTATTATTGTTGCCTATTTGCATTTTATGTAGGTTAGAAGATTTTTTCTCTGAAGCATTCATAAGCTCCAATACTTGTGCCCTAGCAGATAAACATTTTATGAATTCCTTTAATGTAGGTAATTGACCTTGCAATGTATATTGTTCCCAATTTCTCCGGGTAGCTATATCCAATTTATTTGAAATTATGTAAATAATCAAAGGATCCCAATGATCTACTTTAACTCCGATGTTTTGTAACGCTTTCAAATTGACATTAGTTTCATCAATTAAATACCTTAATGCTACAGGCTCTTCATGTTTCATATCCTTTAATTGAAATAGAGTTTGGATATGTTTATGTACGGTAGCCCTGAGATTCGCAAATCTGTCGTGCAACAATTCCCAAGCCGATAGGTAGTTTAATTCCGAAACTTCTAGATTACTAATTATTTTCAATGCGTTCCCTTTCAGCGCAGATTGTAAGTAAAAGAATTTTTGGACGTTGCTCAAGGAACTGTTATTATGAACCAAAGTTTTAAAGGTTTCAACGAAATTTACCCAATCTTTTTGATTCCCATCGAATTCTCTCAATTGGAGAGTTGGGAGTTTGATGTCGACTCTACCCTCGTTAATTGAGTCCATCGCCCCTTTAGCAGTAGCAAGGACTGAAAAATATTGATTTTCAAACGTCTCGCGCTGAATAGAATTTTCCAGTTCCTCATCCGATAAAATTTCAATTTCGTCCTGTATAGATTCGAATTGATCTAACAATGGCTTTATTCGGTCGTACCTCAGTTTAATTTCAATCGCGGACAAGGAGTTTATAGAATCCGCGAAACGCGTCAATTTCCCTTTAATCACGCCTCTCTTGGCTATTAAAGATTTGATCTTATCCATTTTGTGTACAAATACCTTTTCGTAGCTTAATCCCTGATAAAATGTGTTCCGACAATGCGTATTTATTTATTTGAGAAGCTACCCGCCTGAAAGACAACAACGACAATATTCCTGGCAATTATTAATTGAGAACCTAATGTTCAATCAATTGAAAATCATGAGTTGCATAAAATCTTTACGTGGGTAGTGATTTTATTTTTTACAATACAATATTTATGGGATTAATCTTGTTAAAAAACTACGAATGAGTTCTGTATGGATGTTAAAGAATGGGTATGGGTGGGAAGGCACTAAAAACTTATCTCATTTCCGATGTGAATCCAGTCTTCCTTTGTTCATCTTTGTGATTCCGGTAATTGTAATATTGGTCATCTGTATTAATTGGCAGCTGGTTCTTGTTTTTTTTTATATTATTGCAGTCCTCTGATTGCAATCCGGATCGTAAGGCCCATGGTCTTACGATCATGGGCCAGGTTAGGTTAGATCTGATGTCAGATAAAAAAAAATAAAAAATAATAAGTTAAAATTACAGGATAGGATTGATGCTACGAAATCAGTCCGGGCGTGTTTTAAATGTTTGAGGTTGGGTCATCAAGCACAGTGTTGCAAGACAAACCTAACCTGATCTGGACCTGACCTAGATCATCTCTTGAATCCATATCCTGGGAAAATATTTTAAATGAAACAGATGTTAACACTGCAATGATGAATTTTACTGTAAAAATAAATACGACTGTGACAAAATACACAACCTTACGAAAATTGGCTCACAAAAAGAGAAAAATTAAACCTTGGATTAATGAAAACTTGGTTAAATGCTTACATAAGCGTGACAAACTTCACAAACAGTCTTCAAACTCACCGAATAATATAAGGCTTCAAAACTATTATAAAAAATATAGAAATATCTGCCGATCAATAGTAAAACAGACAAAAGAAGAATATTATAAACGAAAAATTGAAGAAAACAAAGCTGACCCGAAAGTATTATGGAACGCAGTAAAGAAAATAAATAATGTAAATAGAAAACCAGCAGCACAATTCCAACAAATAAAAGTTAATGATACAGTAATAACTGATCAGACTGATATTGCCCACACATTAAATAATTACTTTGCAGATATTGGTCAAACATTAGCCCAAACACTACTAAATAAAACGAACACTGACGAAGATACACTTGCTTATAAATTTATCACTAATGCACAAGATAACAATACATTTAGAGTAAAAACTTTCCAAACCAAAGACATAATGCATCACATAAATAAACTGAGAAACGACTGTGCGACTGGACCTGACAAACTTGACACTTAACTAATAAAATAAATAAGACACCAAATAGCCCCACCTTTCACCTACATCTGTAATCTGAGTACTAGCGGTATATTCCCCAGCCATTTTAAAAGTGCAAACATAGTACCAATTTACAAATCTGGAGAAAAAAATAATCCCTCTAACTATAGGCCTATATCACTTTTAAATGTTCTCACAAAAGTACTCGAAAATCTAGTGAAAATCCAACTGGTAGACTATCTAGAGTATCTAGACAACCATAAGATTCTATCAGAAAATCAGTATGGTTTTCGAAAGAATATGGGAGTACAGAATGCAATATTAAAAGTGACAGAAACCATTTTAAAAAATGTTGACCAAAAAAAAAGCTGTTTTGCGGTTTTTCTAGATTTAAGTAAAGCTTTTGATACAGTATCCCATAAAATTCTCCTTAAAAAATTAGATAACATAGGTATTAAAAACTCTGCATATAACTGGTTCAAATCATATATAACTGATCGCAGCCACGAACTAAATTTAGGTAACGTAACAAGCCAAAACAGATACATAACTTACGGTGTTCCCCAAGGAAGTACATTAGGACCCATACTATTTTTATTTTACATCAATTGGCTGTATCAGTTAGATATTAGCGGAGATGTAATTTGCTTTGCGGACGACACTGTTCTCATTTTTGCTTCTGATTCCTGAACAAATGTTTACAAAAAAGGAATCAACCGGATTAAAAATTGGCTCAACAATAACCTGCTAACACTAAATATAGACAAAACAAAGTACATGACATTAGTATAGATCCCAGACGGCAACCAAGACTCAATGAAAACCTAACTATGCACGACTGCACATCTAAAAAAACTGCCTGTGCAACCCGCCCACATGGACTCAGATAATCAAATATTTAGGCATTTACATTGACAACTATTTTAGACGGACAGAACAAATAAATAAAACAGCGGGTGTTAAGAATAGTTAGTGACATCTATGAGATAAATATTGTAATTAATTCCATTTGGTTAATTATTCTTAGTTTATTAGAAAAGTGTGCATATTAGAGACCTCTGTGGGAATTTTATAGACGCTAGTGTTATCAGCCAACAAATTTAGGGCACGTGACCTCAGTGGATATTTGCTACTGGTATTGTTATTATTGTATTTTAAAACAGTCTGAAAGACGGTATTTTTATAGTTTTTAGTAGTATAAAAAGGGCTATACTCAAGAAATTTGTTCTCTTCCATTAACCCTTACCTAGAGTATAGACGCCGTACCGCTTGAGGCGGGGTCCGGGCTGAATTTAGTTCTAAAAGTGTTGATTTCATTATTGCTCAAAAAGTGTTTGTAAATAAAACGACTCTTCAATAAAAAAGTGTTTTACAAATAAAAAGTCCACCACCCTTAATGAGATTGAAGTGATCCTAACATGGTCCTTCTAACCGGATACAAAATTGGACTAAAAAAATAACACCAAATATAAAAAAACCAGCGGTCAAAAAACCGAAGAACAACTCCAGAGCGATCCAGTCAACAAGAAACAGAGCTAAGTGCCCATAATCCTTATGACTTACCATTTCCTGATTTTAAATCCTAAAGAACAATCTCAATAATTAGTTTCTAAAATCAGTTTATTATCAGAATATGTTTATTGTTATCATTCATATTCAATACAATCAAAAATGCAAGTCATAGTATAATTAAAATAAATCACAGTTGCAAGTAATGAAAAACCATTGATCAGGTTGAATTATTATTTGAATCTTTTAAACATCGACCGGCAAAACTGTCGTCATATCGCATATGTCATTTTTTAATCCCGTTGCAAGTAAAAAACAATAGCAGTAAAGCAAAATCGGAGTATACGTTCTTGATGTTTCTATAATAATTATCGCCAGCGCATAGCATTACTAGACATTTATTCTGTCATTTCCTCTGAACAACAAGGTAACCATCGTATTTTTTTTTGCATTGTTGTTTGTTTTTTATAGTATTGTCGCCATTACTTATAAACTACGGTATAGTTTGTTTTTTAATCTCTCGTTTTTGGAATTATTGTCGCGGCAGATAAGAACTTAAGATGGAGAAATTAAAAGGCTTAATTAATAAACGGTCGGTTTTAAAGGGGAAATTAACAAGGTTTAGTCAGGCTCTAAATACGTTGTCAGCAAACGAGATTAATTTGAGATACGACAGAATTAAAGATTTATTAGACGAATTTGAAATAATCCAGTCCCAGATAGAAAGCATTGATGACTCAAATGAAGCGGAGAATGAAATTCAACGTGAAACTTTCGAGAACCAGTTCTTCACAATCCTGGCAACGGCCAGGGGGGCGATGGATTCTGTGGAGCAAACGAAATGTGACATTAAATTGCCCAATTTGAAGCTTCAGGAGTTCCACGGGGACCCTAGGGGTTGGAATAATTTTGTAGAAACTTTCAAGGCATTAGTTCACAATAACCAGTCGCTGAATAACATTCAGAAATACTATTATTTGCAATCGTGCTTAAAGGGTGACGCGGCCAGGATAATAGCTAATTTGGAAATATCAGAGTTAAGCTATCAAACGTCTTGGGAATTGTTGCATGAACGCTTTACTAATCTCAGAACGACGGTACACAAACATATCCAAACATTGTTTCAGTTAAAAGAAATGAAGATGGAAGATCAGGTCGGATTACAAAAATTAATCGACGCTACCCACGTCAATCTGAAGGCATTACAAAATCTTGCAGTTCCGGTAGAACAATGGGACGCGATAATAATTTACGTGATTTCTAATAAATTAGATTCCAATACGAGAAAATTTTGGGAGCAATCGCCCATTGAGGGAAAACTACCTACTCTAAAGGAATTTCTAAAATGTTTATCGTTACGAGCACAAACTTTGGAATTAATGCAAACAACGGAGAAAAAGTCTTCTGTTGGGATCAAACCTCAGATAGGATTTAATAACCCAAAAAGGGAATCTGTAGCATTTTTAACAGTAAAAAACGGAAAATGTATTTTTTTGCGATAAAGATCACTTAGTATATTATTGTAAAAAATTCTTAAATTTAAAGGTACAGGGTCGAGTTAATGCAATAAAAGAGCGCCAAGCATGCTTTAAATGTTTAAAACCGGGCCATCTAGCTGATGATTGCAAGGAAACCTTTAAATGCAGATTGTGTAACAGTGAAAGGCATAATACGCTGTTACATAAAAAGGAGATTGAGGCGGAATCCTCAAACATGGGGACGGATGCTGGAGAGGTGTCCGTCAACAATCACTCTGCAATAGGCAGAACCGAAAAAATAGTATTGTTGTCCACGGCAATGGTTGGCATTGCTTGGGTGGATAACAGGATACATAAAGCCCGAGTCCTGCTAGATTCGGGATCCCAGTCCAACTTTATCCGGAAAGATTTCGCCGAAGGATTGAAGTTGGAATTTGAGAAAATAAACAAGCCAGTATCAGGAATTCACAAGAATGTTACCCATATCAAAAATATAGTGTGTGTAAAATTGAATTCTTTGAAATCTGATTATAAAAAAAATATTTCTTGCTTAATCTTACAGGACATAACCTCAAATATACCGCAAACCAATATACCTAGGAGCGAGTTCAGGCTACCTGCAGGGTTGGAACTAGCCGATTCTAAGTTTAACATCGCCGCTCCTATTGACATACTACTCGGGGCGGAGGAATTCTGGAGCATCCTGACAAATGATAGGATAAAGTTGGATACCGGACCCACGTTACAACACACTCAGCTAGGGTGGATTATAGCTGGACCCACCGCTACGAACCACAGGAAAAGGCCAGTATTAGAAACTTGTAATTTGTCCTTGAATAAAATAAGCAATCAAATGGAAAAATTTTGGAAAATAGAGGAAATAGGTACATCCAAATTTCAAAATCATGAGGAAAAGGCCTGTGAAGCTAGCTTCCTGGCAACCCATACTAGAGATGAAAGGGGTAGATTCTTGGTGACTCTACCTACCCGCCCAGGTATCAATCAATTAGGAAATTCGTTGGCCATGGCGGAGAAAAGATTTAAAAACTTGGAGAGAAAATTGTCTTCCGATAAAGAGTTGAAATCACAATATGTTCAATTTATGAAAGAGTATAAGGAACTAGGTCACATGGAGGAATGCGATAAGCTAGAAGGAGACCTTAACTCTTATTTTTTACCTCATCATGCCGTCCGGAAGGAGTCTAGCACGACGACCAAACTAAGGGTTGTTTTCGATGGGTCGGCGAAAACTTCAAGTGGAATATCTTTGAATAATGCCTTGATGGTAGGTCCAGTCATTCAAAGAGATTTATACACACAACTATTACGTTTCAGGAAACATCGCTACGTTATCACGGCGGATATTGAAAAGATGTATCGACAGATAAATTTGAGTGCAACCGACCGCAAGCTGCAAAAAATAGTATGGCGGGAGGAGCCGGAAGATGAACTGCGTCACTACCAGCTGAAGACTGTCACCTATGGTTTGGGACCTTCATCTTTCCTGGCTACAAGGTGTCTGCGTCAGATTGGTATGGATAATCAAAATATATTTCCTAAGGCTAGTCAAGTCATACAGGAGGATTTCTACATGGACGACCTGTTGACGGGAGACGATGACATCCAAGCTTGTAAAAACTTAAAGCTTCAGCTGATAAGCTTGCTGCAATCTGCCGGTATGACCTTGCGAAAGTGGAGGTCGAATGTGCAGGATTTGTCATCCGAGGCGGGCCAAGCTAGAATTGCCGAAATAGGCAATTTTGAGAAAACGACCTCTGACAAATCCAACAATGAGAAAATTTTGGGACTAATTTGGAACAGCTCCTGGGATTGCTTCTCATATAAAATAACAAAACCAACGAATTAAACTGCAAGTAAACGTAATATATTGTCATGCATAGCATCTACGTTCGATCCATTAGGGCTACTTGGCCCGATTATTGTAGTAGCAAAGTTGATAATGCAAAACTTATGGCAATCAAAAGCATCATGGGATGAAGCATTGCCTAATGAAATACTAGTACCATGGAGGAATTACTTAGAGGATTTATCCAATTTAAACGAATTAAAAATCGATCGAAACGTAATGTGCAGAGACTATAATGACCTCAAAATACATGGATTTTGCGACGCTTCAGAGAGAGCATATGGAGCTTGTATCTACGCCGTAACAATGGACCCAAATGGTGAGAGACATTCTCAATTAATCACTTCCAAATCTAGGGTAGCGCCCCTGAAATGCATATCATTGCCAAAACTAGAACTTTGTAGCGCAGTATTACTATCCAAGTTAATGAGGACTGTCAAACAAGCATTAGATATAATGGAAGCGGACACCTACTACTGGAGTGATTCAACTATCGCCTTGTGCTGGTTGAAAGGCCAGCCTGCCCGTTGGAACACCTTCGTTGCTAACCGAGTAGCAGAGATACAAGAACTTAGTAACCATCAAGATTGGCGTCACGTGAACTCAAGTGACAACGCCGCCGATATATTATCTAGGGGTTCCCCGGCAGAGAAGTTATTGAGCACCACCACTTGGTGGCATGGACCAGGGTGGCTGATTGAAGAGCCTAGCAACTGGCCAATACCCAAAATGGAGTGCTTAAACCCACCTGAGGCAAAGGCAAAAAACGTTATGTTGGTAACTAGCGCAAGTGATTGGGACATATTTGAAAAATTCTCATCTCTAACTAAATTAAAGCGTGTAATTGCTTACCTACTTAGATTTAAACATAACTGTAGTAAGCCACAACTCAAGCGTACTGGTAATTTGAAGGCTGAAGAATTAGAATTAGCGTTAAAACGATTGATTGAATCGGCTCAAAATAACTGCTTTTTTCTAGAAAGGGAAGCTTTATTAAAAAAATAAAAATGTAAACAAAAACACCCCTTTAAAATCACTTAACCCGTTTTTGCATGAGGGTTTGTTATGTGTGGGAGGTAGGTTATCTCACTCAGGGGATTTAACATTTCAGCAAAAACACCCAATAATATTACCTGCAAGGCATAGATTGACCGAATTAATAATACGACATTATCATTATGTAAATTTACATGCAGGAACCCAGGCCTTGCTCGCTGAAATAAGATTGAAATTCTGGCCCATCTATGGAAAAAATACAATTAAACAAGTATTACATAAATGTATTATATGTTTTAGATTACGCCCAGTCATTGGCCAACAGCTGATGGGCAATTTACCAGCTGATCGGATCCATCCAAATCGACCATTCAGCATAGTCGGGGTCGACTATTCCGGACCACTGTCAATCAAGGTTGGAGTCCAAAAAAGGGCTCCGATCACTAAGGCGTATTTATGCATCTTTGTTTGTCTAGCCACGAAGGCGGTCCATCTAGAACTGGTATCAGATTTGTCCAGTGATGGATTTTTAAATTGTTTAAAACGTTTTATAGCTCGCAGGGGTCAGCCAGGGAAAATATACTCTGATAATGCAACTAATTTCAGGGGAACTTGTAATAGATTGAAGGTATTATATGACAGTTTGAAGGAAAATGGTGACCAGATTCAAAAATATTTAGCAAATATAGGTATTGATTGGAGTTTCATACCTCCACAAGCCCCTAACCAGGGCGGGTTGTGGGAGGCTGCTGTTAAATCTGCCAAATATCATTTATATAGGATCACCGATCGTTCAGTTTTAACATTTGAATCATTGTACACTATAATATGTCAAATTGAGACTTGTTTGAATTCCAGACCTTCGACTTCTCTATCTAATGATCCAAACGACCTAAATCCTTTAACTCCTAATCATTTCCTTATGGGCACTAGCGCTTCTATTATTCCTGAACTGGATGTTCAGAAAATACCGTACAACCGACTGGATCAATATCAAAAAATGATAGAACTAATTCAGTGTTTTTGGTCCAGGTGGAAAAAAGACTATCTCGGTGAGCTTCAGAGAAGATACAAATGGCAAACCAGCAATCAGCGATCTTTACAGAAGGATGACTTAGTAATCTTAAAAGAAGACAATCTGCCGCCTGCAATGTGGCGGATGGCACGCGTTCTATCCTCTCATCCCGGTTCTGATGGCGTGGTCAGGGTGGTCACCCTCCGGACATCACAAGGGACGTTCGTACGTCCCATAACCAAAATCTGTTTAATGCCCCTGGAGGACAACCTAGAACGAGCCCGGACCCCGCCCCCAGAAGATGAAGGAAGATCTCCGAAATAAAAGTAAAAAAAAAATTCCAAAGAAGAAAGAAATTCCCAGAAGAAGATGAAAAAGAATCACTACAAAAAGGAAGAAACATAATGACTCGACACGGCAACCTTGGGATTTGTGATGCTCTCCTTGGTCTCTACCTTTGACCAGCTAGATATTCTCCCCTCTCCCCAATGATGAAAGGGAAAATGGGAAGCCCACGGTGCACTATCTCATGAATGGATCAAGCAGATGACTAATCTAGGACCTCAAGACTTGAGTGTTTGTGTTGTTAAGAGTCGTTATTATGAAATTATTATTTGTATGTTATTTTTGTTGAATAATTTATAAGTGTTCAATTTTATTAATAAGTTTATTTTAGGTGCAGGTTATCAATTCTACGATATTTTTATCTATGAATTTATTTTTGTTGTTTTTTTTCTTGATAATGTGGAGTATTCTTTAATTATAGTGTCAGTATTAGCATTTATTTAGTAGATTAAAAAAAAAAAAAAACGTAGAAAATGTTAAATGTCAATGTAAATGTTAAGGTAAATATGGAATACTTAAGTAGTGCTCTACATTATACATAATGAATTATTTAGCTTTTAGATTAGTTCTATATTTTTTCAGTTCATATGTTTTGTTTATTAATCTGTCTGAATATTATGTTTAAATTTACCATTAGGGTTAGATTTAGAAATGGTTTAATTTTATTTAAAATGAACCCCTTTCCCGGGGGTCTGTTAAGAATAGTTAGTGACATCTATGAGATAAATATTGTAATTAATTCCATTTGGTTAATTATTCTTAGTTTATTAGAAAAGTGTGCATATTAGAGACCTCTGTGGGAATTTTATAGAAGCTAGTGTTATCAGCCAACAAATTTAGGGCACGTGACCTCAGTGGATATTTGCTACTGGTATTATTATTATTGTATTTTAAAACAGTCTGAAAGACGGTATTTTTATAGTTTTTAGTAGTATAAAAAGGGCTATACTCAAGAAATTTGTTCTCTTCCATTAACCCTTACCTAGAGTATAGACGCCGTACCGCCTGAGGCGGGGTCCGGGCTGAATTTAGTTCTTAAAGTGTTGATTTCATTATTGCTCAAAAAGTGTTTGTAAATAAAACGACTCTTCAATAAAAAAGTGTTTTACAAATAAAAAGTCCACCACCCTTGATGAGATTGAAGTGATCCTAACAGCGGGTAAAGTAAGGAAACTTATATATTTTTTTAAAAACATACGAGCCAGTGAAGACTTTAAAAACTATATACTACGCGTTAACCAATAAGTAAAATAAACCTAAAAATGTATCAACTTCAATAAAAAATAAAATTCAATAAAAATTCATAAAAAATAATAAAATCCACAACATTAATAACAATTTGTAAAATTAACAAATTAAGAATGTCTCATTGTCTCCATGGAGATTTTTCACTTAAGCAATAATATTTAACTGAACCAACACCATTCACAAATAGTAATCAATCATTAGTTTGCTGTTGACTGATTATCAGTTCATCATCGACTACTTCACTGGCACAGCACTGCCAAGAACAGTATGAACACTTCACTGGATAGACTTCACTCGGCCATCTTGTACAGCGGTGATCATCATAATTAGGGTAATACATCAGCATGTACCTCTGTACATCATCATTTGGGGTAGATCATCATAAATTAAGGGGCGGCCGTGCCCGGGTAAGCAGATAGTACCATTAGTTCTGCAGTGAGGATGATCAATTCGTGTTTGTTGACTTGAAGCCCCAGTGGCTTCAGGCTGGATACTGTAGTGTCAACAACACCAATACCGATGTTCCATAATTATTGATGTGGTTTGGTTGCATCGGTTCAGCCCTAATTGCAAGTAGGCTGTGACCTTGGGAAGGTCCGTGGTTTGCCGGGTCTGGAAATTTGGATCCAAGTTTGATTCTATTGGCATCAAACATATTTTTGTGATGGGTCTCACAAAAGTGCCTTGTGATGCCTTACTCATTACGCTTACATCAGCCTTGCATTCTTCATGGATCTCCACACTTCTCACACGATCGTGTCGATCGTACATGGTTTTACCACACATACGCCTCAGGGATCTCATTTTTACAGCATTCATTCTACTTTCATCCTTCCTCTGCTAGTTCCATGCCTCACTGCCATACATCAGGGTAGATACCAGCACTCTATTATGGACGGCTAACCTCGATTCATTGGACAGTTTTTTGTTGGCGCCAACGGCGTTCAGTCCTCCATTAATAGAGTTGCCTGCATTTACCCTTCTTTCAATATCTCCGCTAATATCTAACTGACACAGGCAATTGATGTAAAATAAAAATAGTATGGGTCCTAATGTACTTCCTTGGGGAACACCGTAAGTTATGTATCTGTTTTGGCTTGTTACGTTACCTAAATTTAGTTCGTGGCTGCGATCAGTTATATATGATTTGAACCAGTTATATGCAGAGTTTTTGATACCTATGTTATCTAATTTTTTAAGGAGAATTTTATGGGATACTGTATCAAAAGCTTTACTTAAATCTAGAAAAACCGCAAAACAGCTTTTTTTTGGTCAACATTTTTTAAAATGGTTTCTGTCACTTTTAATATTGCATTCTGTACTCCCATATTCTTTCGAAGACCATACTGATTTTCTGATAGAATCTTATGGTTGTCTAGATACTCTAGATAGTCTACCAGTTGGATTTTCACTAGATTTTCGAGAACTTTTGTGAGAACATTTAAAAGTGATATAGGCCTATAGTTAGAGGGATTATTTTTATCTCCGGATTTGTAAATTGGTACTATGTTTGCACTTTTAAAATGGCTGGGGAATATACCGCTAGTACTCAGATTACAGATGTAGGTGAAGGGTGGGGCTATTTGGTGTCTTATTTCTTTTATTAGTTTAGTGTCAAGTTTTGTCAGGTCCAGTCGCACAGTCGTTTCTCAGTTTATTTATGTGATGAATTATGTCTTTGGTTTGGAATGTTTTTACTCTAAATGTATTGTTATCTTGTGCATTAGTGATAAATTTATAAGCAAGTGTATCTTCGTCAGTGTTCGTTTTATTTAGTAGTGTTTGACCAATATCTGCAAAGTAATTATTTAATGTGTGGGCAATATCAGTCTGATCAGTTATTACTGTATCATTAACTTTTATTTGTTGGAATTGTGCTGCTGGTTTTCTATTTACATTATTTATTTCCTTTACTGCGTTCCATAATACTTTCGGGTCAGCTTTGTTTTCTTCAATTTTTCGTTTATAGTATTCTTCTTTTGTCTGTTTTACTATTGATCGGCAGATATTTCTATATTTTTTATAATAGTTTTGAAGCCTTATATTATTCGGTGAGTTTGAAGACTGTTTGTGAAGTTTGTCACGCTTATGTAAGCATTTAACCAAGTTGTCATTAATCCAAGGTTTAATTTTTCTCTTTTTATGAGCCAATTTTCGTAAGGTTGTGTATTTTGTCACAGTCGTATTTATTTTTTCAGTAAAATTCATCATTGCAGTGTTAACATCTGTTTCATTTAAAATATTTTCCCAGGATATGGATTCAAGAGATGATCTAATAGCGTCATAATCTGTGTATTTTATTTGCATTTTCTTTTGTTGATTGTCTTTCTTCGCGTCATTTTTCTTGGAAAACGCGATCATTGTAGCAAAGTGGTCAGTTACTGTCGTATTTATTATGGTTGCAGAGATATTAGATTTTGTCCTGACATAAATATGATCTATACAGGTTTGAGATATAGATGTGACTCTTGTAGGTAATTTGACGGCGGATCGAAGACCATTACTTGCAAGAAGACATTCATAGTCGTCAGCTTGGTGGTGCCTATCTCCAATTATATTGATATTGAGGTCTCCAGCTATGATACAGTTCGTGAATTTATTAAGCCTCGACCTTTAATTTAATTAATTTATTATTCGGCTGAGACGGAGTAGTGCATTTCTAGTAATACTGTCAACTATTAGCACTATGTTTCTTAACTGTTCGTTCCGGTTTTTAGTGATTTGAAGAATCTTGATGCAGTCTTCAGGTTTTCGGCCCTGGATTGTTTCGAAGATGAGATCGTTTTGTTGAATGATCATATGGACAATTTCTTCGTCTTTATATTCGTTAGCCACTCCTTTGAGGATAACTGTGGGTCGGAGGAGATTACCGTCGGTGATTGTACGAAGTACCTACTATCTACGAATTCAAAAATGTTAAGCCGCCCAAACGACTATAATAACCAATTTAAATTTAAAAATGCTAATCAATATTCACGATTGAATGTGTAATTCTGAAACAGCTTTATAAACCGGTAAAAGGTCAACGAATGGAACGATCTAAACTTCAAAACACAATAGTCTAGCTTCAAAATTACGTCTACCAAAAAACGACAAAAAACGAAATTATTCGGCGAACGGACCAAAAATGTCACGACCTATACCGCGACACGAGAGTATGACTGTAAATCTTTTTTGTTTTTTGATGAGTAAAGACCAATAATTGTGCTTTGAATTTTGATCGTAGGAAGTAGGAAATAAGAGGAAGTCTCTTACCTTTTGACGGCTTCTCATGGCGTTTCAGGATCGATCCTGGGTTCCCAAAATCGGCACAACACCAAGTTTTTAAGACACGACAGTTTGATTAGATAATATGAAATCTTGCGATGATTTGCGATATTTTCGACGAGAGCACTGTGACCAATGTCACTACCAAAATCCAACTGCCCAAGTAGGTAAGGTAAACTTGGGCAAGAATATTGTTCAATTATTTCCTCATGTAGGTAGGACCATCTTCTTCTTTTCCTGGTAGAGACTTTGAGGAAAGGAGGAAAAGAAAGGAATGCATGATTGAAGAAAGACTTGGGGAATATGGATTTAGTTTTTTAAAAGACTGTTTCAGAACCAAACAAATATTATTTTGCGTCTCGATAAATTTATTTACGGCAGCCTAAAATCTTCGAAAATTCTTGTAGGGTGGTCATGAACAAAACTATCTAGCACTTTTTTATGATCTGTGTGGCTAGGCTCAATTTGGGAGGCGGGTATGGGTACCGCCAGCCCAGGAATCATTTATTGGCTGAACAACATCTCTGTCATAGGTCACTCCGAGTGGTTCGCTACGTTTGGTGACTTAACAGAGGGACCCGGGTTCATGGGGTGATGTTAGCCCGGGTCTTGGCGGTGGTCGCTTCTGCCCAATAGTTGCATGGCAGGCCGGACCGGAGAAGACTGGTTGAGAGATTTTTTTTATCTCTCCAGGAGGATATCGCCTTGCACCGCAGTAGGAGGGATGGATTCATACATCCATCACTCCTGGAGACACTGACCCCCAGTTTCCTACCCACCCCTCATATCCTTCATCTCCTTCCTTTCATCTAAAGGCCTTCCTCATAGCATCTCCAAAGATGACTTTTTTTGTGCATTACAGATAATCCTATTACAAAACAATACACATATTTTACAATGGCACTCTCCAAAATTCAAGCACGAGTAATGTTTTTTCTCTTTTGAATTGGGTGGTTTTGTTAAAAAGAAATTTATGTATTGTAATTAGCTTTAAGAACCATATGTTTTACTGTAAATCTGTATATATATGTATTTGTTTTAAATAAAAAAAAAAAAATATATATATATACTTAACTTTAAACGAAAAAAAAATCAATAATACTTATTTTAGAGTTCTTACCTACTCTTCAAACCTTCAAGGTCAGTGTTGAAAATGTCAAGGTACCTAGAGATATCATTTAGTATCACCATACCTCTTTGTCAGGCTGTGCTGGGCCAGAGCATCTGTTCTGCCGTGTGGGATACAGAGCAAGTCGTGGTGTCGACCCTGGCAGTAGTTATTCGGTACGAACAATTTATAGCATTCTGAAAGGTATGGGGCTGTCAATGTAATAGTTTATAATTTAAAAAGCTGTTACTGTAAGGGTCTCATTCCTTCTAGATTGGAGACTTTCGTAGCGCGTTTCAGATAGCAAATCCGGGTGATGCATAAATCGCGGATCTTCACTATTCATTCTCATATTTATAAAGATACCTAAGAATTTTTTTTTGATTTGTTGCAATAAATCTATGTATTTTGCTGGTATGGGGCTCAAACAGCAGAAGCGTATTCTAATTTTGATCTTGAACATCGATGTCATTGCTTCGGGCTTGGAAAATTGTTTACTTTATTCTTATCACAAATCCAAGAAGTTTGTAACACGACGATGTCAACTCCTCTTATGATCTGAAAAAGTAAGTTTGGGATCAAACTTAGCCCCGAGGTCCCTGATGGGTTTCACTGACAATATTTCATTTTTTAGTTTTATAATCAAATTTAGTCGGGTCATAGTGGCACATTTTTTTTAATTAAAGAAAAGTTTATTTTCATCTGCCCATGAAGATGTTGCGTCTAAATCAAGTTGTAAGTTAAAACAATCTTGAATGTCGCGTATCGTCCTAAACAGTTTGAGATCGTCAGCAAAAAGCAAGCAAGTGGTACTTTGGATGCATTCTTGAATATCATCAATTAATATCAAGAATAGTACAGGTCCCAAGTTTGACCCCGGAGGTATTCCTGAAAATGCAGAGAATTCCCTTGACTCTTGGCCACCGATGCACACACACTGTGTTCTGTTTTTTAAATGGCACAAAAAACTGTATTAGAGTATTTTATGAATCTTTCGTAAAATTACGTCATGATCTAGGCCTAGGCGATCGAAGGCTTTTGCAAAGTCAGTATAAATATATTTTGTTTGGTATTGCACGTCTAATCCTCTTGCTACTTTATGTGAGCGTTCAAGAAGTTTGGCCCTGTGCGGAATCCAGTGCGGAGCTAATCAGTAATATAAAAATGAATCGCTAAATTTGTTGGTAAGCGCAAATCTCGAGAGCGGCTGAACCGATTTCGCTAATTCTTTTTTTAGAATATTCCTTGAAGTTCGAGGATGGATGGAAAAATTTAGAAAATTGCGCAGAAAATTAAATAATAACAGAAAACATCGCACGTTTGACAGTTCGCGTGTTAGAGAATGACATTTTGCAAAACAATGAATGATTGTTCAATCAGGATTCTATTTTTGAAAAGTTGAAAAATTTATTTAAAGTAGGTACTCCCCTAATATTTTGAATCGAATCAAGAATTTCAGATATTTTAAATAGGTACCTATGTTAGGTACCGAATTTAATTAGAAAATGGAAATTTGAATAAAAATGGCTGTTTAAAAACTGAATGTACTGGGATTGAATATATGGAACGCGGGTGGAGGGTTGGCGGGATGAGGGAGCGGGAAAGGGAAGAGGGAAGGCGGGGAAGGTGGTAGAAAAACGCAGGAGGGGGGAGAGGGACCTGGGAGGGGGGAGGGGAACTCGGGAGGGGGGTTCGCCGGACCGGGGAAGGGGGGGGGAGTGGAGTGGGGAGAGGGAAGGTGGAAGTGACGGAGTGGGAACGCGAGAGGGGAAGAGGACGCAGGGGAAGAAGGGGAGGCGGAAGGGAAACGGGACCAATGGGAAAGAACACTCAGGGAGAAACAATTTTACCAAATTACCAATTACCAATTTACCAAAAAACTTTACTAATAAAAAAAATTATAAAATAAATAAATTCATTTCCGGTGAATTCGTAACTATAATAACTTTTTTATTCAAACCGACAACCGGAGATGTAAGTTCTTTATATTTTAGATTAATAAAAACAATACGTTACCATTAATATATTTTACAAACAACGATTTTAAAACTTTATAACCCGTTTTTTCAACTGTAAAGTTAGCGGTAAGCACCAGATTTTATTTTTCTAGACGATGAATTAATAACTTCGGGAGGGAAACATTTAGAAACATCTTAAATATTTGTAGCACGTTCTTCAGAATTTATTAAAATGAACGCGGCGGAAAGGTCGAATCTCCAGGCCCGCTAGGGATAATTCGACCGTACGTTCATCCATCCCCCGCCGTGCCGCGGGGGTATATTTGTTTACACGCTTTCTTCACTTACGTCGTTAAGATTCCCACATTATTTTTCTTCTTTTCTTTTATAGGGCAAATTCGACAGTAGGTCCGTCCAATACATGGGTCGCGAGTCGCAATTTGTATACACGACTTCTTTACTTACGTCGTTAAGATTCTGAATGGTGATGATGAATACATATTATAATTTTTTATACAAGGCGTCCGGGGGTAAAGTGTGCAAGGAAGGTGATTCTACATGATAATACAAGTAAAAGAGGTAAATATTTTTTTTCTAACGTTTTTAGGTAGTTTTCGGGTAAAAAAGTTGAATTGTTTACTTATAAAAAAGTATATTCCTCTACGGAAAAATATTTTTATTAGGGAAAAAAAAATTGAAGTTTCGAAAAAAAGTTGTCATTTTTACTTCTACCGTCATGTAGAATCTCCTCCCGAAGTTTGTACACTTTATCCCCGGAAATCCTGTATAGATAACCTTAAAAGAAAAACCTTAATTAATTTAGTTGTTTTTTTTATATATATATATTTTTTTTTTTTTCATTGACTCCACACAAGAGGCCCTGAAGGAAATGATTCCCCTCAGTCCTATATCATCTTTGTGGAGGGTATTTTTTATAAAAGGTAGGAGAGGAAGTTCTGGGAAGGAAAAGGTGTTAGGGGTGGGTAGGAATCTGTGACATGTGTGGGAGTGCTCAGTGAGTAATAAAAAAGGTATATGTGTCTCTATCGTTTATCGATATTTTTTTATTTAAGTACTGACAAATTGAAATTAGATAATCGTCGTTGCGGTGGTAATATCTATTAAGTAACGTTTCAAAATTGCTCAAGAGTTAATATAAAAGGTATGTATCTCTTTCGATTTTGTAAGATGTGTTTTTTCAACAAAAAGAAACACGTAATTAATATGGCAACATAGAACACATAAAATAAATTACTGAAAGACGGGAGTTTTTTTTATAGCAAAAATATTTTATTGAAAAAAAAAAATACCCGCAGGCCAATGATGATGAAATACAACCCTGATATGTTGGAGCACGTGCACGTTGTGCCTATGCGAGTGACGTCAGAAACTTTGCTTGTAAGTAAATGTATGATTTTAAAATTTTCATATTTGTTTGTACGCTGCCCTAAAACGATCTATAAGGTATATATGTTTTTTTGTATTCGGATAGCTGATTATATTTAAAAAAATAAAGTTAGCGATGCCCACCTTCTAAAGTAGCTGGAACTGGGTTATTTTTGTGATTGAAAAATTACACGCCCTCAAGACTATAGACAAAAAAAGCGCAAAATGCGAAGCACAAAGCGAACTAAATGCTGCCATATGTTACACGCCCTTTTTGTAAATGGGCACTACTGACTTTTGCTAACAATATTTTTAAAAAATCGTGTTAGTTTGCAGTCATGTTAACAGATGGCGCTAATGCAAAACATTAATTTCTTCATTTATTTTAATGGTACGATGGAACCTCTGCAGGGAAGATTTCAAAGTATAAATCGTACAAAGAACCGAATCGCAAATTCTGATTTGGGAGAACCGACTCTTAAATGGCATAGCAACGCATGCCGGGACCAGCTAGTGTTAAATAAAATTGGTTAACGCGCACGCCCCGGTTAGACGAGTGGTCTGGGTTCGAGTCCCCGTTGCGACCATTGTCTTTTTTCTGTTTTCTGTGTATTGTTCTCTTTCATATCTTCGTTTAGATTATTATTGTTATCTTCTTCTTCAATAATAAAATAGAATGGCTACTTTTTAGGATTTTTCCAAAAAAGGTAATGAAAGATATAAATCAATAATATCTTAACAGTTTTTTTTACATTTAACTCCACAGAGGAGTCCCTGAGGAAAATAATTTCTCTCAGGGCCTATGTCATCTGAGATGCTGTGTGGAGGGTCTTTTTGAGGAGAGGAAGGAATGAACATTGGTCGACCCGTTCTCGGGTCACAAATGTCACATGAGAACCGTGTACATATGTTGGGCATGCGTTTGGCGTGTTTCCCGACTATACACCGGTGCCGAAGGGATCAATGACGCTGGTTACTCGGAGCATCTTCCATTGTAATACCGTTAGAACAAGGATAGCATCCCCACCTGACGCATGTGCTCTAAAGATTGCAATCCGTCTGTTAAGAAGGGAGAATCTATCAAGCAGACGCCCGTTTGTGCACAGAATCGAGGTTATTTTTCAGGTATTTTGGATTATTTATATTTCCAGGTCTGCATATCACGCCCGATAGTCCTGGAGGCGAATTCAATTGTACCGTAAAGGCATCAGTTTTTAAATTAGCGTTTGGTTTTTCGTTACTTTTTGAGGTGTAAATAATTTTTACCTCGGGTGTGTTTGCTTTTATTGTGGATAAAAATAAATGTATCGTTATATATGCAACGTCTCTGGTATTAGATACCGGTTTTTCAGTTTCCTAACAATAAAAAATATTTAAAATACATGCTGTGAACGTAATTATTTCTATTGATATTATTTTGTGCTTTTTATGTAAGCATTGTGCTTCTTCAAATAAAAAAATTAACAATTATAAATTACTAAATTAACTTATTTATAAATTACAACTATTTTTACATAGTATAAAATAGTGTCGCTCCCGCTGTCTGTGCGCTTAGATATTTTAAACTACGTAACGGATTTTCATGCGGTTTTCACCATTAGCTATCTATCTATGATTTAACAGATGGCGTTGGTTATGAAGGTTGGGTAATGGCGTGGCGTTGTGTTTCATTAGCCACAGCAACGTGTGTCTAGGTCTGCTAGTAGTCTATAAAAGGCTGCTGCTGAATTGTTTCGTGGATATATCTGAAAATTTAATTTTTTTTTGTAAGGGTCATCTTTTTCGGAAAGCTGTTTTTAGTAGAGATTTTAAATTTGGAGCGCAAAGCCACCGAAACACTCACATACTAGTAATTAACAATGATTTTTTTTCACAAAATATAATTTAACTTAACGGTTTACAATACTGGACAAACGCGGATATCTCATTCTGACTAGCATAAAGGATTAGTGTTATTTATGTTGCCGTGAAAAATTGATGAGGAATCTCGCACCACGGTAAACCTGAGGAATGAAAGACAAATCTACGTTTCACTTGATGTACCTGTCAATAATCAACTATCAATACAAGCAGACATGGTGTTGCAGTGTGTCCATTGGAAGGATCCAAAATTTTAGAACACAAATCTTTTCAATTTACCTAACAAACAATCTGACAATAAATTCTGGGTATCTGATGAAAAATGAGCCTAGAGTAAACATGCAATTTTCAGTGGATCGTGTGACACTCTCAGCGGTTAGGGAACGTACCCATACTACGTGACACACTTTTTGAAATTTTTTACCCCCACCCCCCCCCCCCCCCCCCCCCGGTGACCACTTGTAGTATATTCTAAGACCCCCCCCCCCCTACAGTTTTCACGTAGTATTTCATAAATATGGTTTCGAATCATTTTTTGGTAACAAAAAATAAAAAATGCATTATTTGGCTTATATTTGTCTTTATTAATACGGCGCTTGCTGCGTGACAGCAAGAGTGCATGCATTACAAGTGGAAAAAATATTATCAAGATAAAACTTATATCAAAATATATTGAAACCGGAACGTAATTTATGGAAACGAAAGTCTTGTTATTTTTATAAACATTTTTCATCTCAATCATCTTCAACAAACACGTTCCCTGAACTCTTTCACTTATTTGAATGTACGAGGGTGGGTTTTTAAGTTTGCGGATTGGGTAAGGAGTGGAAATAAAAACCAAAATTATTTTTCCTTTTCAACATATTCACCTACTACACTAATACATTTTTCCGATCTTTAAATTAACTTAAAGGAACTTTATAACAGCGCGGAACTCAATTTTCTCCACATTTCACAATATCTTCCCGATTGAAGTGTTTGGTCGACGATAGCTCAAAGACTAATAACCTAATTACGATAAAACCCGGTGTTTATCCTAAAAATGAGTTGTTCAATTAGTACCTAATCCAGCGGTACCCCCATTAATCACTTACCTTCCCATTCCGCGAACTTAAAAACCTCCCCTCGTAGCTCGAAAAAAAACGCGAGATTTCTAGATTGACTACGTGATAAAAACCTAAGCCCCCCCCCCCCCCGTTGTGACCAAGCGTGGTATTTTGATGACCCCCCCTTCCCCCTAAATAGGTCACGTAGTATGGGTACGTTCCCTTAGCCAATGAAGTAAACATTTAGTACAGAAAGCGTTGTCGAGGCTCGTTTTTACAATAAAGAGTTTTCATTGATTTTTTTCTATGTAAACTCCGTCGACACGGTTTACTATCCATGGTTCAATTTCCATCAGACACTTCTAATACCTAATGGGCATAATATTTTCCTAACATTATTTACATGAAAAACTTGAAAGCAGGGAAACAAACTGTTCAAACGTTGAAACCTTCGGAACTAAAATTAAAAACATGGCATCCTTAATCTAATGCTACTTTACTTCATTGCTGAAATATATTGGTATAGGTATTTAATGAGTTTCTACGGGCGATGTTGTTAATTGGAACGTGCCAGTGTATTGCTAAACTGCAAATTAAAAAATAAAACACCAATAAAACAGCCAAAGAAACTTGAAATACGGACGCAATAATACCGCTTTACTATTAATTTTTCGTTTCACAAGGAACACAATAAATCATAATTATTACCTTTGCTTGAGTTGTTTTCGCATTGCCTTTTCTCCGTCATATAATTTTTCTTCTTTGGTACCTAAAATAATTCATAATCTGCTCTTTCATAGATGGCAGTAGTTCAATGATCAAACGGAACCTACTTTGTAATTACGCACTCACAGATAGCAATTGGAAGTTATGTTTTCAAATACACCGATTACACCCGTACACACGCAATATGAATATGAATAAATAGTTTTGTCCATAAACAAATCCAAATCTTCCAATAAAGGCTAACAAATTCTATTTTTTATCGGTGATTCAAAGTATTCTATTTTTTAGCCTCTCTTGAAAGATTTGAGTTTTTTTATGGACAAAATTATTTATTTATATTCATAATATTATTTATTCATCTTAATAATTTTTAACCATAAGCTTTTTTCGTTTTAAGCGTTTTTTTTTCTGGAATAATTGATTTCTTTTAACTTTCACTTTTTACTTTGAATTTTTTGAAATAATTTGCATTTGTCGTTTTCTTAATGTTGTTAGAAGTGAATTATAAAGCTTGGTGGGAGGTTTTTGTATTTCATTTGAAAGCAAACTACAATACAATATAATATAGGTAATAAATCTTTCCAGGCATAGGTAATATTATGATTGATCATTTTATTAAGATATTGGATAATGAATATAGATTTTAGCATCTCTTTTTTTCACGATCTTGTGAGGAAGATTTCAGCTCTTTTCCTCTTTTGTCTTTCCAATTTCGCACAAAATAAAGAAAACGAATGTTTTCATATTTAACTTCTTACAAACTTTCGAAGTAAATTTCGAAGGAAATTAGCGCCATCTTTGGAACACTAGAAATCAGAAGAAAATTATCACGTAAGGTTTACTTTTTATTACTCCATAGATGTCGCTGGCTTTCGATAATTTTTAAATATTGTTAATAATTTATTAATCAACGATTTATAAATTGTTCAAAATTTACTAATTTATTATCAATATTAGGGTTGTTGATTTTAAGGAGATTGGTACGTTTCTTCAGTCTCAAATATTCATCTAAACCAAACTTAAATAAGAGAAACCAAATAGGATTGATTCTGCAGGACTAAATTCTAAATAATGATTTTAGGTACCTAGTTATATAGATATTTGGACAATTTTATAGATATCGAAAACCTCCCTACCAATGCTAGCATATTTAATAAATAGTAATTATAAAAATCAGAGTGTTTATCAATTCCCACGAGGTAGAAGTGAAACCTTCAGAAAACTAAAGTAGACAAGAGTGGGAAGGCTACGAAGCACCGCACAAAGAGGAGACCGATTACATTATCTCGTTCTCTCGCAGGCTAAATCCTATATATGTATGTATCGCTAGTGTCGCTATTTTTCGTTTCATCGAGTTTCCAATCACAATGGTGCTAAAGAATTTTTCACTTTAAAGTCCATTTGGTAAGATTAGGTACCTGACCGGATATTACTTTTTGATCTTTTCGGTAAAGTAATGAATCCATGCGAAATAATGAAAAATCATACAAAATCATCTATTTTTGATTTTTTAAATTTGATCGCTTAGAAGTATTATAGATGCATACTGCGTATAGAACATATCTTGGCGCTTAAAGATTTCGGTCGTTTTCTTAAGTCTTTTAATAAGCCTAGAAAAAAATAAAGTATTAGGTCTAAAAAAAAAACTTTCAAGTGCAAACTCTTCTTCTTATAAACCCCTTTTCGGGTATGGTTTTATTGTTTAATGTGGCAAATTCAGTTTCTTTTATGATATTCCCAAAAAAATTATATTTACGCTAGAACTTCATAAAATAAAATAAAATATGCATTTTCGCGTTATTATTTATATATAACAATACGGCCGGCAGTCGACGAATTTGGATATTCAAAGTGAACCCTATGCCTTACAGATAAGGACAACAGACTTGCCACACCTATTTTGTATCCGTGACGGGGAATAGGTGTATCAGACTCCGCGTCGCTTGGTTCCGTGAAACCAATTTTAAATTTCGTTATTATTATAATAAACACTGCATAAAAAGGCCTTTATGAAATCAACCCGCAAAAAAAACTCAAATACCTTTTCCAATCTTTTCAAAAGCTTTTATTCAATTATTTTTAACTCCTGCCAAAAAGGGGCGTGAATTCCGATGTCGATTTTTTCCTGTTATTTCATAAAGTTTTTACAATATTGATTCTATCAAAATTATTTTTTCAATGGTGATAGTATTTTTTCAAAGATGTGTTGAGTTGAGTTAATTCTGAGTTGTCATGGAATCTGTGAAAAAATAGTTGCAATAATATTGAAAAATAATTCATTTTCATAACATATTATATGTTTTTAAATGCGTTTAAAACAACTACAACAAGAAGATAAATAAATACAAAACAAAGCTGCTGACTGTAGGCCGAACGCAACATCAGATGAGAGTAGAGATGTCAGGAGTTCCACTAAAGAACACCAAGGAGTTTGTCTACCTCGGGAGCAAAATAACATGGGACGATCGGTCTAAGAGCGAGGTCGACAGCCGTAAACACCAGGCTACGCTTGCATACAATAAAAGGTCGAAAATAATAGAATCGAAAAATATAGACCTAAAACTGAGAATACTCCTCAACAAGACCTATGTATGGAGTATCTTGATGTACGGCTGCGGAAAATGGTGCCTATCCAAAAGAGATAAACGGAGACTAGAGGCTTTTGAGATGTGGTCCTATAGAAGACTATGAGGAATTTCCTGGAGAGATCACATCACAAATGAGGAGGTTCTCCAAAGAATCGAAGGAGGAAGGCACCTGCTCAGGACCTTGTCCGGAAGGCGTGCAAGATGGATCGGCCATGTAATACGACAAGAAGGCCCCTTGCATGCCATAATGGAGGGTATGACCGAGGGGACAAATTCTAGGGGACGCCCACGCCGAGAGTACCTGGAGGACCTGCTGGTGGACGTGCGCCTGCTCATCGTATGCAGGCTTCAAAAGAGCCGCACAAGACAGGGAAGAATGGAAGAAAGGAATAGAGGAAATTTCTGCAAACCAATCCCAGGATTGAAACCAGAGAGAGAGAGAGATTATATGTTATCACAACCTACAATAAAATACACCACAAATATTACACCTCAACTAAGCAGAAATCTGTTTTTTTTGCAGTAAATTCCCCCGGATCCTGAGCTGTGGCGGAATGAAATCTGCACTTTTTTTCTCACAGGAATTTGTAGACCACAATCATTATTTTCAGCTATCAATGCCATTTAAATCAAGACCTATTGTCCCATATTATTCCAACAACAACAAAAAGTTGTTATCGAAAATCTGGCTATGCCGGGAAGTAATAATTTCGCTTTGGGTATTCAAAGATTTTCTTTTTGTCTTTTTAAATATCATAATGTTAATGACATCACATTGTTCACAGGTAGATGGTAAAATATTATTTGGTTTTGAGGCATAGCTGTCGCGTGTGTGCCTTTGTGGACAACCTCCATTGCATACGTAATGGTGTTATTACTTAATTAAATTTTGAATCGTTTTGGGTGTGATCCACGCCGCAGTATGATGTATAAACCGTAAGCTAAATACATTTTTCAAAATATATGTTATGTTTGACACGGTAGATCAGAACAATCAGGAATATTGGTGAAATTGGTAATAAAATAGATGTCAAATGAACAGGTGGATAGCTGTAATATATTAATCGGTGACCGGACAACTCGGAATGAATTCAACTCAATTCCTACTTTGAAAAGTCATTAAAAGTGATGAAAAGAAAATGCTTAAAAAATGGTTAAATAGGTTACGTTAGGTTAGGGTTATGGGCTATTTATCAATATTTTTTCGTAGCTTTCAATGGCTTTTCAAAGAGGTGTTGAGTTGAATTGATTCTGATTTGTAATGGTACCATACTAATTCATAGTAAACAAATGATATTTCTGACATATACTATACATGCTAGTGATGTAACGAATATTCGCATATTTTTGCATATACGCAATCGCATTCGCATTCGCAAAGTTCGAGCGAATGTTTTGCGAATATGAACATCAGAAAAAAAAGTAATATTAGGTTAGTAAAAAATCCATTCATTTCTTTTTTTATTATTATTAGAGTTAGTAACCTCGTAATCACATTATCAGTCTTCACTTAATTTATCATTTGTTATTATTTATTTACCATCTACTTCTACGTTGGGTAATAAAGCTTAAAATTCCAGATCACTACTAACAACAATTAACTTCTCATTATACTAACAAAAAATGTAGTAATGCAATGTAAACAAACAAAAACCAATTCTTCTCTGAAACTTTTATCAGCCTTTAGGTACATAAGTTTTTAATGTTAGATAATCATCTTATTTTTTTAATTACTCATGTTAATCACTAAGCAATCACAGTCTTACCTTAAAATTCACTTGTTTTTGTTTACGAGCAGACGACAAATGAAATAAAACAACCGATTGGCTTTTTTCGGATCAACTCGGAAATTCTCAGAACAAGATGCAAACGTGAGCCGCTAAGGCTAAGCCGTACACAAAAAGCGCCAAATAAAAAAAAAACTCTATATTCGTATTCGCATTCGCATCCGCAAATGTCGGTAGCAGATATTCGCATTCGCGAATGCTCAAAAAACGACATTAGTTACATCACTAACACATGCTGTAAACAGGAGTGAATTATAAGTTCTTGCACTATTTGTGAGATTTTTAGTCGCAAAAAAAAACAATATCCAAACACTTTTGGGAAGTAACTGTCTACACGATATTTCGAAAAACCACCCCATCTCCTTTTACCGTTTATAGCAGAATTTTGATACATTGTGATGAATTTCGCACAGTTGAAATTCATAATAACAGAAATATTACTTTCTGTATCTGATTTAGAAAAACTTTGCAGCTTCAGCTATTCTTTATGTATATATATATATATATATATATATATATATATATATATATATATATATATACATAAAGAATAGCTGAATATATGTATGTAAAGAAAACTTATGTTGTGGCGTAGCTTTTTTAATACACATCTACCGTTTTATTCTGAGATTAATGAAACCTTTCACACTTGACCTTCAAAACAAGGAGGACGGTCACTGTCTACAATGTCTACATTAGATTTCGAAAAACAACTCCACCCCATTTAACCAACCCTTAAAGCAGATTTTTTATTACTTTTTTGTATTTAGTAACTAATATTTTACATTTAAATGAAACGTGTTAGGTATATAAATTTACGAAATGAATATAAGTAATAAAAATTAAATTCGTGGTCCTCTTCACTGGGAGGTCTTGTGCTGAAAGAATTTTTTTAAATTTTTTTTATATTTATATTTTTTTTTAATAATATGTTTTACGTTAATATAAGTAATAGAAATTATATTCGTAGTCCTCTTCAATAGGAGGTCTTGTGCTGAAAGGGACGATATATTTTATATATATATTTTTTAATATATTTTTTTAAATAATATGTTTAACATGGTATTTACATGATAATTTTCCATCTCAGGTTTTTACTACCCTATCATTGAAAGCATTTGCTTTGGTATGGAAGGGGAGTGTACATAAATGTTATTAGTTAGTACTTAAATTATTCATTGTAGATAAATATAATATATGTGTGCTGCAGTATTTATTTTGATAATAGTGTGTATTTAAAAAAAAGAAAGAATGTTATGGAAAACTAAGGATATTTGTAAGATTAATTAACTGACAGTAGTTTTTTTATTAAGAATATTTTTTAAATGTCTCTTGACAGAGAGCAGTATTCGGGTTTTATCATATTTTGGGTAATTTTTTTAATAGACTTCTGTGGTTTAACTTCGTTTGGGTAAGGTTTGGGTACCTAAGGTTTTTACGACGATGTTTTAAGTAAGTTAATTTCCCAATAGTTCCTTAAGGGGGTATTCTAGTATAGAATGAAATGTAGGTATTTTTTCAGGTGCAATAAAAAACTAATAGTATTTTTAGTGACAATTATTTTATTAATCAAAATATTAAAAATATATAAAGTTAACCCAATTATAATTAGCTTTTTGAAAAATATTATGTCCTTTCGGAATTCAGATTTACTAGTTAATTTAAAAGGTAATAAAATAGTAGTACCGGGCATTTCAATAAAAATAGGGATTTTTCAAGGAGACTCATTGAGTCCTCTTTGGTTTTGCTTGGCATTGAATCCTCTATCTAAAATGTTAATTAAAAGCAAGTTTGGAATAAAAATTAAGAGTAATACAAGAGATAGTAGTATTGTTTCACATCTCTTTCATATATGGATGATATAAAATTATTTTCAAATTCTGAATCAAATTAAGAGAAAATGATTAAGGTAGTTAAAAATTTTTCACTTGATATTAAAATGACTTTTGGTTTAGATAAATGTAAAATGATCCATATAGAGAAAGGCAAAATTGTAGATGGAGACGAGGGTATATTTAGAAATTTCAAAATTAAAAGTATGAAAGGGGATGAGGTTTATAAATATTTAGGATACCCGCAATCGAATAGATTAGATCACACTAGTATTAAAAATGATATTAGGATTAAATTTCAAACTAGGATCAGAAAATTTTTAAAATTCAATATATCTGCTAAAAATTTACTAAAGGCAAGGAATACTTAGGCTATACCTCTATTAACGTACTCATTTGGCATAATTAAATGGTCCAATACAGATATAGATAGTTTAGAACGATTAATTAGAACTAGAGGCTTAGAGGTTTTTGAAATGTAGCTACACCGGAGAATGCTCAAGGTCCCATGGACCGACATGATCACCAACACAGAAATTCTCAGGCGGGCTAGAGCAGATAGATAACTGCTTACATTAATAAAAATCGGGAAAATTTCATATCTGGGTCATATACTTCGAGGGGAGAAGTATCACTTGCTCCATTTGATATTGAAAGGCAAGATAGAGGGTCGCCGAGGGCCTGGTAGGAGACAAATGTCTTGGCAGCGTAATATACGAGAGTGGACCGGCATTAGAAGTGTGGAGGAGCTATTCCGGGCAGCGAAAGACAGAGAGACATTCTCAAGAGTGATCGCCAACGTCGGGGGGACCTGATACGGCACACAAAGAAGAAGAATTAGAACTACGTTAACAAGTTTAATTGCCATCACCCAAATTCAGCTAAAGAACGAATTAATTTACCTAGAAATTTAGGAGGTAGAGGTGTAGTCAAAATAACATCTTTGAAACACGATCAGGTAGAAATGCTTAGAATTTTTTTCCATAGAAAAGCTGATAGCTCAAAAACGCACTAAATAATTTGCAAGGCAGATAGAAACATTACACCTTTAAATTTAAATGACTAGAATGCCAACGTTCTTATAAATACTAACCAGGAATTATTAGATTATTTTATTATTATTTGACCAAGAATTATTAGATTCCTGTTCAAATAAAAGTATCCACGCAAAACACTTCTCAACCAAACGTACATATGTTGACAAACTTTCGTCAAACAAATGGCTGAGTATTGGAGAGTTGAGCGCAGAAATAGAAGGATTTATGCTTGCCATTAATACTAAAATTTATAGGAAGCATATAATCAAAGATATAAATCAAATTGATGATTTATGTAGAAAATTTTTGGCTTTTCCGGAAACTATGGAACATATTATATCGGGATGTTCTGTATTAGCGCCGTCAGAGTATACATTTAGGCGCAATCAGGTTTTAAAAATAATCCACCAAAGTTTGGTAATAAAACATAACTTGATTGACTGCCGTAATATAGTAGGTACCATATTATGAATATGAACCAAATTCATTTTTAGAAAATGAATTTTATAAAATATGTTATGATAAAACTATTCTAATAGACAGAACAATTAGTTATAATAACCTGATATAGTTTTACATGACAAAATTTAAAAAATAACTTAAACCATTGATGTAGCTATTCCAAATTCCTGTAATATTCAAAAATCTGTTGCTGAAAAAAAAAGAAAATATACAGATTTAGGAAATGAGATTAAAAGAATTTGGCATTCTCACACTATAAAAATATTACCATTTGTTATTTCGGCTACTGGCATTATACCTAGGTCTCTCATTCAAAATTTAGGCATATTAGATTTGTCAAAAAAATTATATTAACGTCCATAACGGTGACAACAGAAATTTTTAAATAGTTTATACTGTATACTATTAACTATATACAAATTTCTTAATACTGTATACTTTAATACTTAAGTTAATACTCTATACTATTAACTATTTAAAAATTTCTGTTGTTTTCGTCCTTATGGTGACCTTTAGTATGGTCTTTATGATGCAATTCTGAGTTACCTTAATTTGTTTTACGTTTTTTGATGCTGCTAAGCCCCATCTACTAAATCCATTTTCCAATAGAGAGTGGCATAAAACATAATATACTGTCTTTAAATCCCCAGTTGACAAGATTCTTCGTAAATTTTTGAAGAAGCAGATGAGTTTGGTTACCTTTTTGATCGATTTTGTTCGATCAATGTGTGAATTTTACAGTAGTTTTTCATCAATTTCCATCCCAAGATATTTAATACTTTTGGTATGGGTTATATGCGGGCAGAGACGTTGAGGAAAATTGTTTTGACATTCATGTAATTTGAGGGAATGCTCATTCATTGGTTATCCTCTTTTGTTTTCGGTGAAAGTTAGATATTTAGTTTTATTCACATTTAATGTAAGGGAGTTTATTTTTAGCCAGTTTGAAGTACAGCCAGGCCTTTTCCGCCTCCTTTTACTTCCTGATGAAATTTACACACTTGACGTTCAAAACAAATGAAAATTATGTCTATGTGTGATTTAGCAAAACTCTGTGTAAAGTTCGTGCAACGCCAGGGACCGGGGACTTCAAATAGTAATCCTCAAATTAACACCTTAAATCAAGTAAATACATACCCAGTTGTTCGCTTTACGTATTTTTTTAAACACTCGAAACCATAAGCTTGTTTTCACGATAAAATTAATAGACATATGATAGACCTATGGGGCGTACCTGACTTATTTTTAACTTTTTCTTAACGCATGCTATGTAATTTGCCTATATACGGGGCGTTGTAAGAATAGGCATAATATTTTTTACCCATTGATTGTTCAAAACATCATTATACTTCACTATTTTGCACGAAACGTTTTTGTAATGAGTACTTATATAAATGCATCACGTAAATTGTTAACTCAATAATAATAATTAAATATTGGTAAATTTGTAAAGCCTTGTTTATGGAAAAAAAAACTTATAACCACGGCTTTGCGAAAATGGGTAAAATCCTTCGACCAAGTATACTTGGTAAAAGGTAAAATCATAATTTATGTAAGGAATAAAGAAGGAATTTTTGTAATGATTAAGTTTGTAAAATATTTAGTTTACCATAATAATTGTCATGGCCGAAAAAATTGTATTTTTCTTCAGATATGTCTGTACCTGACAGCGCGTCTGGTTTATCAGTACGAACAAGTGAAAATACAAAACTAACGTTTTAATACTACGGTGTAATTCATGTTTATCTCGCCTAAAAAAGAGAGTAATTAAAATCACTTCACGTAAATTTGTGAAATATGAAAAAGGTTGAATTATTTAATGATCTACTTTTGGTGGGGGGGCGCAAGAAATATTTGTGTATGAAATAGTGAGATGGTGTGGGTGGTTGGTAAGAATGGCGGGGGAGGGGGCTAGAGGAGGGAGTGCGACGAGGCGAGGCGGGGGAGGGGCCTTCAGTCGCATTGCGAGGGGAATCCGAGAAGCACGTCCGCGGCGTTCAGCTCGCTGCGGGCCTCTACCCCAGCCCAGTCAGTGTCAGTAGTAGTCAGTCAGTCCCTAGTCTACCGCTAGCGCAACCGAGTCCGCGCGCCGCGCACGAGTACCGTACACAGTCAAAGTACACACCGTACACAGAGCACAGTATACAGTGCACAGTACAGGCTACACGGCTACAGACACAGGCCGTCCGCCGTACAGTGTTCGCCGCTAGCCGCTAGCTATCAGTCGCAGTCGCAGTCGCGTCGTTGGGTGCGTGCATACCGGGCGCGAGTCAAGTGACGAACCTAACTCAGTGATAACCAGTTGTGTGATGAACCAAGTGTTTCTTTGAACAGTTTCTGCCATGGATATCCTACCCAGCGGGAACATCTTCCGGGAGTTCCAGGATGTCCACGACACTGGCTACTTCTCCTCACAGACTTCCCTGGAAGACCATTGGCAACAGGTAATTATTTATTCTAATACTTCTTATTCATTGCTCATGTTCGTGTTATTTCCCACCGCCGGCCATGGACGAGACTTTCTTTTGAAAACTTCGCGCAAGATTTTCCATCGATTGTGACCAACTTTTTGAGATGTGAATTAGAGACTTTGAACTTTCATGTATGTATAAAATGTAATGTTTTACAGATGCACAGGATAATTTCAGTGTTACTTTCAGTAATAAGATTTTTTTATTTTTCCCTCAAAATACGTTTATTCGGGTTACCTCAGCGAACGCAGTGGCATAGTGAAACAGTGTTTCGCTGTGAAATGTAAATCAATATTGTTCGTGTTTTGGACATTCGCAGAGGCTGTTGATGTTTGCCTTCTTGGGTTTCTGTGTGACGAGGAGTGTAGAGGCTCCGGTTTATTCCCTACAAACCGGAGATAAATATTTAATCGCTCTCCCGGTGTTGCTTTCAACCTTTTATCGTGGCTGCGAGGTTGCACAGATAACTTGAAACTGAGCAGGTAATCACACCTATCTGGGAATGTTTACGTGAAACTTGAGCGAATTGATGACCCACAGAATTGTTGATTGTTTCATTCCAACAGTAATTAGTATTATTATGGCAAGTTTTCTGAACTGAGCAAACGATATGTACCTACAGCAATAGCGGCGTTTGCGTTATCAATACCAATGTATGTATGTAATGTTTACTGCTGTACTTTGTTTGCGCAGATTATTAAGAAACCTTGTTCTTGCGTAGTCTGTGAATACTGTATACATTTTTATGTCCTGTTTGCTGTGATTAATAAATATTATGTATGTTTATTTTAGGTGCCTTTTTAAAATGCTGACTTTAAGTCATTTTCAGGAGGAAACTTTATTTCAATCATGATGTTTATTTTCTTGAATTTTAATTCAATTGTTATCGTTTGGGTGGCCTCTTCGATCTGGTTCAAATCTATTTTTATTTTTTCCCTATTGATAGTTGAAAGCCATTCCTAGACACGTAATAAAAAAACATTAACTCTCAGAAGGGCATCGCTTCTATAAAGCAAGTGTAAATCTTTATCTAGAAAGAGATCAGTTCACTATATATGTTTCGTACGGTTCCAAGTCAACTCAGAATAAAGTCAACTCAACTCCTGTTTAAAATTCATTTAAAGCTTTAAAAAAAATAGCTTATAACCTACCTAACCTAACGTAACCTAGTTAACCATTTTTTTATATATTTTTTCATCACTTTTAACGGCTTTTCAAAGGAGGCGTTGGGTTGATTTCAATCCGAGTTTTCCGGTCACCGTTTCATACAATAATAATAAAATAATGCGAACAGTACCTCAGTATTACTAATTTATCTAAAATATAAACATCTTGTTACTGTAAAAATCACCTGCAAACCAAAATCTTTTATTTGTTCTCGAGTATGATGTGTATGGGCATATATACTTTATCGTGTACAACGAGAAACAGTATTCCACGCCAAACGGCTTTTTTATCTTTCCAACTTATCGATTCTCAGTTTCAAATCGATACCCTGATAAAATATCGTATCTACATATCTACATATTATGACAAATGAAGAAATATGCTCTCAACTTTTAATTACAGAGTTACTACCGTGTACCTGGTCTGTCGCCTTTTAATCAGTATACTTATTTTTTTTGTCCTTTTTAGACATGGAAAATAATCTAGTCTGTCGCCTTAATCAGTACACTTATTATTTTTGTCCTTTTTAGACATGGAAAATAATCTAGTTGTCGCCTTTTAATCAGTACACTTATTATTTTTGTCGTTTTTAGACATGGAAAATAATCTAGTCTGTCGCCTTTTAATCAGTATATTTATTTTTTTTGTCCTTTTTAGACATGGAAAATAATCTAGTCTGTCGCCTTTTAATTAGTATACTTATTATTATTGTCCTTTTTAAACAGGGAAAATAATCAAAATATAAAAAATTACAAATATTTTTTTACCGAGGCATACTCGTTCCTATTAATCTGGAAATATAGATTTAGATTTACATTAGATTGAGACATTTTTAATACTTCTTATTATGCTGTATCAGAAGAAATTATTTTTATGACTGAATTAACACTATTTTTAAAGAAATTAAATAAAAAATTAAATTTACTAAAAATATTTTTCAACTTTAGAAATGCAAACCTCTTATTTTAAAATTTCTTTAAAATAATTGTAAAAGCGTCCAAACTTAAAAAAGAGACAAATACCAAAAAAGTTATAATGCACAATAATGTTTTAAGGAGTTGGTACCCATTTGTAAGCTAGTTCACAAATTGCACTCATTATCAATGTATTATAAAATGTATTTAACACCTACAAGAAAACACTTTTAAACTCAGCGCTAAATTTTATCACTTATTTATTTACCTTGTTATCTTGAAAATAATCGCAATACATTTCTTTAAGCAATCTTCACCATAATAAACATAAATTATTTTATTTTTAAATCATAATATTATTTATTCTGAATGGTGATGAAATTTTTTGCCGTGGAGAAATTTTTGCAATACCGGAAATAATATTAAATAATCATCTTCACAATTTACAAAAAATATATAATAATGCTTTTGATATTACTTTTTGCGACCAACTTCTGTGTACGTATATTACAGATATACAAGCCAGAGCTCACCGTTCGAGTGTTTTAGTGGGACTCTAATAATTAAGATTAAAATCGAGTAAGTACATTTTTTTTTGACTGACACCGAAATATTAACTGAAAACAACATAATAAAATAATTGTAATAGTAGTGTCAAATCATTGGTAAATTTTCGATCGAACTGGCAGAATGTTTGCCAGGAGTAGTATCAGAATCTAGTCACTGGGAAGAAGGCTGCCGGGAGAGGTATCAGAATCTAGTCATTGGGAAGAATATCAAAACCTACTCAATAGGAAGAATGTTTACCTGGAGTAGTATCAGAATCTAATCACTGGGAAGAATGGTTGCAGGGAGTAGTATCAGAATCTTTTCACTGAATGAATGGCTGCCGGGAGTCGTATCCGAATATATTCACAGGGAATAATGGTTGCGAGAAGTAATATCAGAATCGACAAATTCGAATAGTACTACTTCTAATGAATTAGTTGGGATTATGATATTATGAATGCAGGGCAGGCTGATATACCAACGCAACAGTTTCATTGTATGTGGTTCTCGCGCCGGGATATATTAATTATTTGGGGCACCAACAGACATCGTTTACCCTCAAATAGGTACTCGTAAGTACAATATCATGATAAGGCATTACAAACCAGATCCATAACTGATCCACAATATTGTTATGGGGTCTTGATCTTCCACTATCTCGTTCGAAAAAACTATTAATTTAAAAAACCAACAAATTGTTTCAGCGTTAATATTTTGAACTATGCATACAAATTTCTTGACATAAAATAAGTATTAACTATATTTCTCTGCATTACAAGGGTATATTTTATAAATGATTTGGTAAACTTTCGATCGAACTGGCCACGCTTATTACGAATATTTTTTAGAAAAAACTTTTAGATTCAACTTAATTACTGTAAAAGGAAACTTTTTGCATTCGGGCGATGCAAAATACCTACTGCATACAAAAATTCAATTGCGTAAATTGAAAATTGACTTCGCCATTTATGTTACCTACACTGAAAAAAATGAGTTAGCTAAAGTGTTTCTGACAACCATTATGGCCGTTATACACGACATCTTTTTTCAGCCGTCAACATTTTTCGAATAGAGACAAAAGTCAACATTTTTCGCTCTACGCGATCGCTATTTTCATCTCTATTTTCATATCTACGATTTCAGTTGGCATCACAGCAAATAGCATGATTCATGTGTTGTTTGCAATGATGACAATTGAAATCTTAGATTTGAAAATAGAGATGAAAATAACGATCGCGTAAAGCGAAAAATGTTGACTTTTGTCTCCAATTGGAATCGGGCTGAAAAAAAATGTCGTGTATAACGGCCATTATTCCTGTGAGTAGATTCTGATACTACTCCCGGCAGCCATTCTTCCTAGTGAAAAGATTCTGATGCTACTCCCGGCAACCTTTCTTCCCAGTGATTAGATTCTGTTACCACTCCCGGTAGTCTTCTTCCCTGTGACTATATTCTGATACAACTCCCGGTAGCCGTTCTTCCCATGAGAAGATTCTGATACCACTCTCAGCTCTCAGTAGCCGTTCTTCCCAGTGATCAGATTCTGTTACTACTCCAGGCAACCATTCTTCCCAGTGATTAGATTCTGATACTACTCCAGGCAACCATTCTTCCCAGTGACTAGATTCTGATACTGCTCCCGGCAGCCTTTCTCCCCAGTGAGTAGATTCTGATACTAGGGATTCTGATATTCTGGGTAGCAATTGGTCACTGGCCTTGCCACTGCTTTGGCCCGTTTAGCGGCGCCACCGTTGCATCACGACAATTCACATAACCATCGTCCCGCACGAGGAAGTGGCCACTATAAACAGCGGTGAACTCAGAACTCGGCAAAATAGTGAGTATTTGACCGTTTTCACAAAATACTCCGGACGCGTGGGTTTGTTTGCAGTTTGGTTGAACAATACCGTTTAGTAATAATCCAATATGATGCTGCTAAAATGCGCCTGCGTCTCACAATGCTGTACGACTGCAATGAAACTATTCGGAATTCAGTTGAAGCATGATGTTTTATACAAATGATTCTTCTTCTTTGTGTGCCGTATCAGGTCCCCCCGACGTTGGCGATCACTCTTGAGAATGTCTCTCTGTCTTGCGCTGCCCGGAATAGCTCTTCCACACTTCTAATGCCGGTCCACAAATGATGCCATTTCAATATTACTAAAAATAATATTTAAACATTTTTTATCTCATTTAACTTGCAAGCAAAACCAAGCCTCCTGACGTGAATCATATAAATAGATATGTGTTTGCGCTGTAACAGGATATGATTCCACAGCATCCCATGCAAATGCCACATTTTATCTTGTAAATTAAAATAAATGTGAATGAAATCTTCCTATTTACGAGTTATTCCCTTAATTTTGAGTGAAATGGTAGCTAGTAGCTATAGAGAAACATAAATTCTTACAATACATACTGAATCTATTTGGAATCTAACTGAAACTTGATGTGGAATTCAGAGACCACATATATTATATGTAGAAACACTAACGATTTTTTTATTTTTTTGTATTTTTTTGATCGTCTGTTCTTTATCTTATCTCTCTTTTTTACTTGGTAGGCTAAAATTACAAACACATTACGTAGATACTAAATGTGATAATTAACATCACGGTCTCGAAACGGAGGGTTCCACTTTAAATACGGACGAAGATATATACACCAACCAAAACCCAATTACTCTCAATGAAAACTACACGTCGAGGGTGAATTAACTCTTAACAAAGTCTAGTCTAGGGTTCTGTTTCAAGGCTCCGTTGTTCATTTGGTTCGCTGCAATAAAAAAGGTAAATGATAAAATGAGAACGTACCGAGCAGAAGAATACGATGCTCGTTCGAAACTAGACGATTTCCCGGCTACGACTACGAGAACACGGTGTGCAGCGTGCATGAGCCATCCGAGATTCCAGCGAGCAGGTCTCGGATATTTATCACCTATACTCCCTTATCAGGTACAACTTATGGAATGCCGGTGCAGTGAATTGAGTGAAGCAAGCGCGGACTTCTAGTAACGAAGCCGGTTTTCTAGTAAACAAGCCGATAATTTCTCCTTACTCAAGCGAGGCTGTTTTGGCTTATTGCCGCCATGTGATAACGTCTGGACCGGTCTGCGGACTCTGAAGTGACGGGAAGTTTTACGCACTGGTGAAAAGGGCGTTTCATTATTCACTCCAGTTGATGTTAAGCGCTAACGTTCCAGTTACCTGCAATAGTCTAACTACCTTATTTGGTATCGCCGCATAATCTCGTAAGGCATATTATTTTATTTGACTGTTTCTAGCTGGATTGCGCTGGATCGGCACGTCAACAGTGTGGGCAAACTTGTTTAAAACCAGTATTTCGCTATACTCCGCGTTCTTCCTTTCTCGCTCGTTATATCTCGCTATCTATCTCTGTTTTGATAATCTCACTGCTGTTTCCCTCTCTTTCTTCTGCCGACTTCTTCCGTATTTTGTTCTTTAGTCGTTTCTGAATTCCATCGGACCTCGGATCTTCATGGCATGTGTGCGATGGTAGTTACTTATGACGTCACGGGTCACAATGATCTCCACAGGAAACAATACCACAAACAATCCTCGAAACGAGATACCTACGTAACTACCTCATTGCTCTTGAAAACTTAGCTAGACATCACGACGTGTAAATAAGTAGGTATCTAGTTATCTTCACAGCGTGGAAAACATGTGATTGCTTTCGGAAGCCTTAATTATTATGACCTCCGCTGGACACTCCAATCTGTCAGTTTGTTTTGTTTGTCATTAGTCGAATTAATATTAAGTGCTAACGACGCTATTAGATACACGGTATATATATTATTATTACTTGCATCCAAAATAAAACTACACATGCCATGTCAAAAACCACAATGCAGCAATATAATCCGTATAAAATACTTTACTTTGCTTTTTGATGAATATATTACATTACACAGGTGAAGTATCCCCTTGGCGCTTTGTAAATTTATTATAATTAAAATGATTATTTTAATTATAATAACTATTTTTGCAACTTTTAATTCATGGTGTATAATTCATCGTAAAAAATTAAATTAAACCAATTTTAAACTTTATCACACTTGTTTATTTTTTTTTACTAGTTCGGTTTCACGTCCATCTTCAGATTGGTACATTTTTGCTTAAAGTTTTGCCGCATTACTCATAATCGCAGAATAAGATTATGCTAGCGGTTAGGTGAAATTTGTACGACAATTTCACCTAACCCATTCGTATGATCATGGTATTATCTTATTCAGCGAATATGAGTAAGGCAGATGGTATTTTTTACTAAATAAAATTTACCATTCTGAAGATTGGTCCGGTTATCTGAAGCCGGTCCCGCCAGAAAAAAATAATATAGTGGAATAAACTTTAAAATTGTTTCATTTTGTATACTCTTTATCATAAATATTATTAATTGGCCTGCATAGATAGATACCTAAGTACACAATACAACTTTAACGTTCGCCATAGGGACATATATTGTGACAAACATGTTCATATTAATTTAATATGTTTAAAATACTTTCACTGAAGTATTTGGATTGATTTCTCTCCACTCCACTCCCCCTTATTTCTAAAAGCCAGGGATCAGGAACCAAACGTATCGAAAATATACTTTTGATAGCGTCCATCGTAGCTCTCCTGAAAAAGAAAAAAAAATATTACTTGGAATTATCTCCAGGTATTAAAAACACATGGTAAATACACTGTTCAAAGCAGATGACACCGTTACATTATTTGTATGGCAATATTATGTTGCCTGGCGGTAAGGCAACCGACAATATCGACCTGGATACGGCAAGCAACATAAAATTCTTACATAAATTCATTTTAGAAGCACAAATGAAATTTTATTGCGTAACTAGTCAAAAAGCTTTTAAGATAAAAGGTAGATTATACAAGCAAGTAATGTAATATTTAAGATGAAAACATGAAAATGCGTTTACAATGAAGATTCGCAGGTTCATTTACCTCAGATTTGCTTTCATATTGCAATCATTTTGTAATTTGTTTGTAATAATCACAGTCCTTGACATAATATCAAACCATCGTTGTTAATATCAGAATTTTTAATGGCCATAGGACCAAACTCCCTTTGTTGATGAAATAATTCGCAAGGAATATCACGAAACGTGTCGCAAGTGTGTTTTTTACAAATAATTGTAACTTTTTATGCAGTTTTTTTATTACTTCATATCCTTGTCATTTTTATTTTTGACAGTGGCGTGATCTTGGCGTTGTACATTTCTGCAACACGATAATTAAGGAAATTATACCTCGAAGGTAGATGTAGGTGTCTTAGTCCTTTGAAATTTGTATCTTGGTTGTTTTATTTAGGCAGGCCGATACGCTTTCAGGTGTGATAAATTTATAATACAATGGCATAGTTCATCGTAGGTATGTTAAATGAACGTAGTCACACACGTGAGGTAAAACTTTTTTTTTCACACGTGCTATGTGTTATGATAAAACTCCAAACATTTATCTACTAACATTATCAGACACGTGTTAAAAAACCTTTCACATTCCGTAAAATGTACACATTTTACATCGTACTACTTGAACTCGTTCATGAAATATAAGCTACAATGCAAACCTGAAATGTTACCAACCTAATAAAATATTTTTACTAGAACGGCAGTAAATATGTAATTCAAGGAGTATCAAACTCAAAATTCAGCTTGCTGCAACCATTTTATAACAAGTTGTAACAGTTTGAAATTATAATGCACAAGTAATCACTTAAGTAAGTACCAAATAATTAAGTTGGTTGCTACGTATCAATTCAAATTGAAATTTGAATTCCTAATTGGAAATATTCTTTGAACAAATCGAATCCAGCATTTCTTTTGTTAATAATAATATTTGGATGATTTATATAGCGCCGTTTTTGTGAAAAATCACCTCAAGGGCGCTGTAGCCCAAAACATACTACGAACAATAGAATTTTTCATCGGGCAGTTCCAAGTAGGCAGCCAGAGGGTCCGGAAGTTGGTTTCGACGTGAGAAGACACATGCTTCGGTGAGATCGCCATTACCTGTGAGCTATTACTTCGGTTAGTTTTGAGTTCATTGATTTATCATTTAATATTGTATTTGAACTGGCGCCCAAATCCCCCCCCCTCTCTTAATAGTAATTTTAACATCTTGAGATCATTTTTAAAACACGACAAGCTATCGATTCATTTATTAGTTTATAACCATTTAGTTTTCTTTTAGGGCTAAACACGACCCTGAATTTAGAGTATTAGAATTTTATTATTTTGTTAGAGTCTCATGTTCTGATTTTATTATTGAATAATATAATTTAATTGTTTCCACAACTCTTTTATTTATAGCTAATGTTTTATTAAGTGTTGTACTTATTCATTTACCAGCATTATATTGACGCCCAAATGTGGTGTACATTTGTAAAATATTACATTGGCGTCCACCGTGGTTAATTTATTTATATTTACTAAGCTTTAAATTTATTTGTAAAGCATTACATTGGCTGGCCCATCGTGGTAGAACCTGGCCAATTTTGATAGCATTGTAGGTTAGGTTATGTTATAACTTGTACATTTGTAAAATATTACAAAGTTTGCAGTGAAAATTCATCAACTTATTTTTTAAAGAGATTTCTGAAAAATCTTAAGGCTGCTTTTTGTCGCTCATTGATATAAACAGAAGTAAATTTTGCTTTAATTGCCACACTTATATACCTACTAGCTTTTGCCCCCGGCTTCGCTCGCATAGTATTGGGGGGGTACCCACAGCGCCTACTCCACCCACCTTCCCTATTACCACTCCAATACCCCCCCCCCCCGCCTCCTCTCCCCCGCCCCCTCACACCCTCTCCCCCCCAACCCCCTCCCCCCACAAATCCCCCTCACCCCTCCCCCTCCACCCTCCGCCTTCAGCCATCCCCCCTCCCCCCTCCGCCCTGCCCCACATCCTATCCCCCCCCCTCCATACCCGTTACATTCATTTTTCAAACAGCTCGCATGCTACCTATTGCAATTTTTGTTTATAATGCCAGAGCTCTAAACTATAGCCTATAGCCTATTCTGATGTATGAGCTATATTATTGTAAAGTTTCATTAAAATCCATTCAGTAGTTTTGGTGTGAAAGAGTAACAAACATACATACATACAAACTTTCGCCTTTATAATATTAGTAGGATGTATTTCTATAACATTACACATATTATTACACTGTACACTAACGTATGCACATTTTTGTACAAACTGTTAAATTTTAATCATTGTTTTTGCGTTATATGCCCTGTATATTCCTTATAGGTACAAACTTAATATATATTTAACTGTATTACCCACGCGCAGGCTGCGCCTTAGTGGGTTCCCAATATTTCCATAACATTGTACATATCAAATGTAAAATTTGGGAAAAATAAAGGATATTAAAGGATAAAAAAACGTTTTGTTACTATCCTGGATATGTGAAACATTCGGCCAGTGATAAAATAATAACATAACTTTCGCAGATCTTGATTTTTAGCTACGAAATTTGGCGAATTGTTCAAATAATGTTAAACAGCCCGTATATTGTATGGTGCCTATAAATTACATTTTGTTATACCTTACAATATTCATCGTTGTTTGTGAATCTAGTACTACAAATATGATCCAATTTTTCTTTTTGCTGCTGGCTAAATATATACGTTATTCATTTATAACAGGAGGATAACCATCATAGGGGAAATCCACACCATGCAAACCGCAGCTCGGAACCGCATTTATTAGACTTATTCATTAGTTTACAGATTACGAAAAAGGAAAACATAAACTTCAGTCGCGTAAGTTTCGAAATAATAATGTGCAGCTTCTTCAATTATAAGTCTTCCATCAATAGATTATTGGTTAGGATATGAGCCCTTGTGACCGTTACCTTTTATTGTCTGTGTCTCTCCATTTCATAATTTCATTGGGAGTTGTTGATTTTATCTTCGTCGATCTTTCATTTACTGCCCCACACGATGTAACGAAGATATTGGAGTCTTCAATTTTGAGATTTTTTTTTCTTGTTAAAACCAGATAATATTGCAACCAGAGTTAACACAAGCATTGCACTCACATAGCATGTTTCAAACTTGAATTCCAGCAACGCTAAATAAAATACACTTATTTTGTTTAGTCATTGAATTCAAGTAAAAAGTTAATTGTTAATATGATGAAAGGTAAAACTTTTCGAATAAGTAGGTAAACATTAAAATTTACCCATAGGCACACCCTGTGTTGTTGTCCCTTTTTCGCTGAAAACAGTAAGTAGGCGTAAACAAGACGGAATGCAGTTTCTCGGTGACGTTTGGGAAGGACTTCATTAAAGGCAGCCTATCCACATGCCAGCATAAATTCACACAAACCTAAGTTTGTATTGGGTCAGCTCTAATAATTGGACGTAACTGATTTCAATAAGTAGGTACCTACCTACGAATTATTAAAAAAATAATAGGTACTTTAGGATGACATGCAAAAAATACTTTCAAAGTATTCAATATACCTACCACAACTACTACTTCGACACCTTTCGATGAATCCGGAAGCTCTGCGATTCTAAGAGTTTTATAGCGTGGCGCTGAATAGACTGTCTGGGAAAAACATCGATTCCCTAATGGCAACGGGTAGTGTTCCAGCAACGCGAAGTTTCTACAAAATATACAACATAGTAAGGATCACTAACTCACGCTGAAATATACTGCAGGGTGAATGCAAGGTGAATATAATAGACTAAACAACAACAAAAAACGAAAAAAATCCTTGACTCTGTGCAGAATCGGCGCGGCGCGGTACGTTTGAGATAGATTCCGCATCTTTAGAGCACAGGCGTCCGGTAAGAATACTGTCCTTGTTCTACAGGTATTTTAATAGAAGTTGTTCCTAGTTGTACTAGTGTCATTGATCCCTTCGGCTCCGTTGAATAGTCGGGAAACACGCGAAATGCACGCCTAATTGCCCTTTGTCCTCTGTCACGGGTCGACCATCCGCACAGCATCTCTAAAGATTACATAGGCCACGAGGGAAATTATTTTTTGAGCTAATACTAAATATGAGAATTTATGAACTATTGCTTTTACTATATTATAAGGATCTTTATGTTTGGATCTGCGCCTGGAGGTTCAAATATAATATGTAGTAAAATTTCGACGATCCCAAAGAACTAAGTTGGATTTGAAAAACTATAACTTTGCATTAATTAGAACTGGTTAAAGTGACATAATTTTGGTAATTGATACCAATTACATTGCAATTACATTACATTGAGATCTAAGCATGATAAAAAATTAAAAACAGTCGTATCATAAAAACGTAATTCCAAAACGTTTCTAATCATTTATTTGTGTGTATCCATTATCCATATTATAACATTAAGTACATGTACATACTGAAACATGTACAGAGGAAACGTATATTGGTATTTATGTAGGTATTATTAACACTAATAATTTATATAAAAATCAAAGATATTCAAATACAGAATAGATATGCTATGGTGTCCGCGCAACTGTCGCCGGACTACGGTCTAATTAGCGTAGTTTTCATACAAAAAGAATTTGTTCATTTTGTTGATTTTTTGAAAATGTGCTATTGTAATATTGAAAATGTAATATTGGTTAACAATATATTTTAATTATTTGTTCTTTTAGTTTATTTGTTAATTGGTAAACAATATCGGCGACACCCGGAAGCGCAGACCCACATAGTAAAAACAGCAGATAGCACATCTACTTATATTTCAATATCTTTGATAAAAATCAAGACTTAGTGAATAGTGTAGATACCTAAGTATAAAACAATTTTTAAGTTTATAATTTGAGTACTAGTGGAATAACGGTTAAGATTATTCGATTATTCAACTCGATTTCTCTTGTTGACATCATCTAAAATCATAAAACATAGTACCTTTACTTAAATAGTACTAACTTAGACGGGAAAGTTTAGAAAACAACAAAAGTATGGGTGACCCTTTAGAGAGCTAGTTTGATTTGTTTGTTTGCATTGCATTCTAACCCCGAGATTAATGTAGGTAGGTGCTGCACACACAATAATATGTATAACTGTTGACGATGTCTGGACTCAATTCAGTCCTTGAGTCACTGACGAATACCATGATTAAGTCATCAACTTTAATTACCCGTTTGCCCGTTAATGTTAAACTGTCTGACACTCTTCTTTTTATGTTAGTAATGTTTGTTTTTCATAAAACTAATGCGTTATAATTATTTCTATAGCCAATTCAGAATTTTATTAAAGACGATTATAGCAACTATTTCGTTTGTTTATGTTATTTTAAACACGGTATGACCAATGTTTCCCATCTGTGTAACAATAGGTAGGGACAATACGTTTTGTTTTTGTTTTGAAGAATTCTACTTTTCATGTACATTTGTTACTTAAATTTAAATTTTTTTTCTGTTAGTTTTAAGGTTACTAGTGAATGACACGGTGAATGAACCGGTATCAGATAAAATTAAAATTTATGTAACAAATGTACGTGGACGGAAAAACTCTCCAAAATAAAATGTCCAGAAATTGTTAGCGGAAAGTAAATTTTATTTAGTTATAAAATTTGACATCTTATACTCGTAACTAATATACTCTTTTCTAAAACTACTATAATCTTATTTAATATATACTTACAAAAATTTGGACTTCGCAATATTGAGACACAATCCACGAAAAATTGCCTTTTAGCCTCCTCCTCCATTACAATACGCCATCATCCAATTAAATGGAGTTCATTGAATATTTTAAATCTTTTATGATAAATGTTGTTTTGTGTTCCTGATAAATTTGTTTTAGAAAGCCTAAAATCCTGGCAGTTTCTCGTTGGATAACAATGAACTGTACTATTAATTCTAAAATTATTCAACATATAATCACGTAACATTTTATTTTTTTGCTTGTTTATAACTAATAGGATATGTTACATAGTTAATACCCGAGAAATACAAAAAAATACGTTTTTAGGACTTTTATTATTGTTCAATGTAGAAAAAAATCTATAATACTTTGCCGATCAGTTAGTGCCAAAAAATTACAAAACAATAAATATATTTCTTGGGGGCCACATACAATCTTGGATTTTATTTATCCCATCCCACGGTGTGGGATAAATAAAATGCAATGAAACTATTTCAACTTCATATCAAGAATATTCCTACAATTCATATAAAATCAAAACTTTTGCATCATTTATAATCTGTATCGTTGCGCTTTCAATCCGTGAAATGCGATTGAAACGGGATATCACTTCTGGTTCAAATACTTTCATAGGATAAATAAGCTTTTGATATTCTCCATCAAAAAATATTACATCCCAGTTTCTGGCTCAGTACGGTACAGCGCACTTTTCAGGATCAGCTGAACACGAATGCAAATCTCTTGGGATGCAAGTCTGGATTATTATTTATTCATCTGAACATCTTTTGGAGTGCATGTCCAGTTTTCAATAGCTAAACGGCTCGCAATGGCCAAATGGCTAGCGGAGAGCCGAAGATGCTGAATAGAGCGATGAAGTCGACGATTATGCTCGAGGTTCTGCGCCGGTCACGTTTGAACAGTGATGCCATATCCCAAAAATAAAATTAAAAAAAACAGTTTTAAAGAATAAAAATATCTTTCATAACCGATAATTTAAATAGGAAAACAACGGTACCTATTTAAACTATTTATAATAATGCTTTTTTTAACGCACCTGATTTAAATGTCCGGGTTAAATTTTCCCCACAGGAAAAACTAAACCCTTTCACACACTTCCTCAAATGATCATCTAGTCAATCTCCGCTATGCAATTGCACGAAATAAGTATTGTAAAAACAATACAAGAACATGTCAACCTACCAGAGACCAAATGGGAAAATAATTCGCCGACTCCAAATATTTTCATATCAGAGGGTTCGGCTCCGTGGAACTCCTAATTGGACCTATAAATCCTACTGATCCCTCAATATAAATATTTAAAAAATCTTTTGTAATCCTACGTGTATTAAAAATGACTGATTTTTGCATTTTTATTTATAAATTTTTAGACAAATCTAATAATATCCCTAAATTTTGAATGAGAGACCTGGGTATAATGCCGTAATAATAAATGGTAATATTTTTATAGTCTGAGAATGCCAAATTCTTTTAATCTCATTTCCTAAATGTGTATATTTTCTTATCTTTTCAGAAACAGATTTTTGAATATTACAGGAATTTGGAATAGCTACATCAATGGTATAAGTTATTTTTTTTAAATTTTGTCATGTAAAACTATATCAGGTCTATTATGACTAATTGTTTTATCTGTTAGTATAGTTTTATCATAATATATTTTACAAAAATTAATTTTTTTAAAATGAATTTGGTTCGTATTCATAATATGGTATTATATTACGGCAGTCAATCAAGTTATGTTTAATTACCAAACTTTGGTGGATTATTTTTGAAACCTGATTGTGCCTAAATGTATACTCGGACGGCGCTAATACAGAACATCCCGATATAATTTGTTCTATAGTTTCCGGAAAAGCCAAACATTTTCTACATAAATCATTAATTTGATTTACATAAAATGAAACAATGCAACTTTGTATAAACCACTTATAAAATTGGTTTACATCTTTGATTATATGCTTCCTATAATTTTTAGTGCTAATGACTCTATCTTGAATGACAAGCATAAATTCTTCTATTTCTGCTCTCAACTCTCCAATACTCAACCATTTGTTTGGCGAAAGTTTGTCAACATACGTTTGGTTGAGATAATTGAAGTGTTTTGCGTGAATAATTTTATTTGACCAGGAATCATTAATTCATTAATCATTTTATAATTTTCATTTAAATAAGAAGAAAACGATAATGATTTTAAAATTTAAATTGTTGATTTACAGTTTTTTTACGGTTATCATGTTTAAATTGTAGAAATCCATTTTAAATTAAGTACTATTTAAAAATATAAATAACACAACTTCAATAATTTATTTATTCTGCGTTTTGTGGTTTCTTGATGTTTTCATATTATTAATTGACAAAGATAATAATTAAATAAAGATACGTACGTAATGAAACGTTTACTCATACCTATATTAAAGAACCTTTGGATTACGCTAAAAATCACGCAAAAAATTGAATCCCCAGTTTCGTATCAATAAATCGTATCAAAAGTATTCAAAATTACCTTTATTGTTTGTGAGATGTCTTGTTAAAAAAAATCAGAGTATGTAATTCACACGCGGTAGAAGTGAAACTAGAAAGTCGCTAGATGTCGCTTTCTTTTCTTTTGCCTGTTTCTTTTAAAGTTGTTTGACGATTGGATAATGATTTCACAAAAATATTTTTTCTTTTTGGATCGTAGGATTTGAATCTCCGTGATTTCTGTCTCTCTGGCCACTGAGACTTGTCAGGCATCTTGCCCACTGCGCTATGGGAGGCACGTGCCGAGGTGCGAATTTACCGCATTATATTAGAAGCGAGTATTTGTGACGCATTTCCGTTTCATCCGAATTTCAAATCACTAACGGCGCTAAAGAAGTTTCACTTAAAAAACCATGGAGGTATAAATGATCCAAAAAAACATGAAAACATGTTTAAATCCATGCATCTGGCAACACTGAGTCCGACTAAATAATTTGTCCAGTGACAAACTAACACCACAATTCTCTCCCTCTCTCTTGGAGCGGCCGACAGTTCAATAGTTCAAGTCAGTGAATGCAAATTCAGAATGATTTAATAAGTTAAGTACTTGATACAATATTTATAGCGACAGACTCAATAATTGAAGCTGCATATTTTTATAAGTCAATAGCTTTACTACACAGCATCACTAGATATAGAAATGAAATGAACAAAACACGTCCATTTTATCAGTGCACATTTCAAAATTTTTTTACTGTTTACTGAAATTCTGTCAAGCGATGAACATGATTGCGGTGATCAAGTTATTCTAAAATTCACGTATGAAGAGTGTAGGACTTTATAGTTACTTATTAATAATTATGTACACTGTTATGCAATAAAGGTATTGATCGCAGGCCTTGGACCTACCCGCCTCCAGACATGATGTAGTGTAGTCTACACTGTAAAGTGTAGAGCGTCAGGTCCCATGCAAACCGCTCTTAGACGCTGTGTTGTATCGTCTGTTTCCATTAGAAGGAGTAGATTGGATTCAATTACGATGTATTCTGTGCCCCTTGAGATTCGGAATGACAATGAACCTTGTTCGCAACCAATCTTCCTCAGTCGCTGTTAATGAAGTTGACTTCAATCCCACAGGGGAAGACACCATTTACAATCCACACAATAGACAGCTGTTACGTGTTACATTCCTAACCCACGCCGGTAATTGGATATCTAATATCTGTAACAAATAATAATGGCTGTGTTTTTCTTTACAAACAACATCACTAACAATTACAATCCATACACTGAAGTAATATTTTAGCCGTGGTTTGGCCAAATTTATTTTGAATCACGAACTCTGCTCTACAATTTAGCCAAGCACACATTTATTTACATGCAAACTGTTCAAAATAGTACATAGTTTTAAATGTTGGAATGTAGTTTAAAACATGAAGTTATTACAAAATACTACGGTGTTACCATTTCAGCGCTGCGGTGAATATCCAGCTTAAGCCCTCGCATTTCGCATTTCTACAGATACCTATATTTAAAATATTTCTCTTGAACACTTTCAGTTTTTAAGTGTATTAAAAAATATATATTATTTTTTAGGAAAATATCTGTACATTTGTAGAGCCGAAACGGAAATTATATGAAAATCCCTCGATAGAAAGGCTTAAGTGATATTATATTATGGTCTTGCCGCTGAGAGCTCCGTTGTAATTTCTTTTTCTGATAAATATGTTGTTTACGAGAAAGAGGGAGATGTTACCGTAGAGCTATCAGCGGTATGCTTTAATATCTATTTTTTCTATCATTAAATGATGCGTTCATCCTTGACTATAAAACTTTTTAGTACAGTGAAATGGTTCAAGATCATATTAATTAAAATTTATTTTGCAACACTCATTCGTAACAATCGGGAGTGGTCAGCTGAAATGAGGAATTAATTCATCATTTGAACACCATTTACTGAAAAACATATATACGGAATATAACTGGAATTCAGTAGGTTAAAGCCCATCTGGCATAAAACCAAATAAAAAAAAAACATATAGCAGGTAAAAATATAAACGTTTTATTTTATCTATGAAACAGAATAACCAGTGTTGGAATTCAACCGAAATTATTAAACTAGCGAATAAATAGCACTTTTGAATAATTTTTCACCAAAATGGTGACTATTATACAATAACGAAAAATCATTAGTATTGCTTTTTTTGTATTTGCTGAAGCAGTACCTACCCATCCTATAGGCAGATGCGTAGCTATATTGTTACCTAGCTCGTATTTGGTAGGTACCCAAGAAAATCGCAATAATTTAATGGGTCGGTCTTTTAATACACAGTTGTTGGTATTTTATTACTAAGCTATCAGGATTTATATTAATGTTTAGACGTGAAATTTCTGTGGAGACCTATTGTATATTGCAGACAATACTAAAACGTATGATGTTCGAATAATAAAACATTTAAAATAGATTTGAGAATAGAACGGTCGTAAAGAAAAGTATAAGAAGTAAAATATATATCGTGCAAAATCGAAACCAAAATCTGCCCACAGATACTCTTTTAATTTGCAGTGTTCTGTCGATTTTTACAATTAAAATATTGTAGAATGAAAATTTAAATCATACGTCTGTATAAATCCGCGTGTTGAACGTCAACGTCGTGAAATTTGTCCGGAATGTTTGTTTGTCATTTCGAAACTAAACTCAAAAATTTTATGTTTTGCTTTGAAGTTCACTTTTGTCGTCAATAAAAAAGGTATTGCCCAATGATCGGCTTCGTTAGCCAACTGTACGTATATGTACGAGACAAATGTTGCAAATTCAATGGTAGTTTTATATAAAGTCATTGTTTTATTTCATATACCTAAGTACATGGTTCAAGCTCACAACAATGGAAAATCTAGGGATATCTGTTATAAAAACCATAAAAATCGTCAACATTAATCGGAGAAGTGCATTTCGACTTTAAAAATGATGAAAGCGACGAGTTTTATGAATTGAATAAATGTGAAAACATTGTAAAAATAACGACGCGTAGCGCCGCACCGCACGGACGTCGGACGGCCGGACGCAGCAGTTATTGGCGTCCGCGCCGCCCATTGACCCGGCGCCGGAAGGATTTTATTCTGATGACGTCACCGGGTCTCGCATGGCAAGTAGCTACCTACTAACACCACATGTACCTAAAACATATATGTACCACCTACAAACCGCTTATAGCTACCGCCTATAACTACCTACTGCTGGCTGGTCTACTCTCCACACGCGACTCTCCCCCATTGTTTAGACTCCGGCTCGCCACTATTCGTGGAACCCGCAATGCTCGCTCCCGTGAGTCCCTTGAAGTTAAATTCTCAATATTGTGAAGCACGTTAGGCGGCTGGGCTGGCCATTCAAATTTACTAGTAACTTTAGTGACTAACTTATTTATCTATAAAACTATTTCGTTAAAGTGCATACAGTAGACATTACGTCACTTCATTTAGATAGGGTTCTAACTTCACTTCACCTTATTCAGAGATATGAGTGTCAAAATTTGCTGACGATTTCTCATTACCAATTTTCAAACTTCCGATTTTGATGTTGAATCCTGTGATTTTAATAGAACATTTACTTACAATTTTAGAACACACCTAAACCTGAAATATGCAACCAACTAGGGCATAATAATACATTGCGCAAGGTTATAATTACATTTCCCTAATGCAATTAAAATAGAGAGTGTAAGTGATGATAGAACCTTGTAAAATAAATGATTATTTAAAATGCTTGTTGTTAGAACTTTGTCGTACCTACATATATCTACGAAAATACAACACAGATGGTTTTGAAAATTATTCTGGGTATAGAAATGACCACAAGAAATGCTTTGGCATTCAAGGTCATTTTTTAAAAAAATGTCAGTTAGAACCCTATCTAAATGAAATGACGACTAGTTATTGGTACCATCGGAACTAGAATACATTTTTATCATATTATCTAACATTTGACACATTTCTTGAATATCTTCGTAACAATAGGTACCCTACTCTATTCCTCATTTTACCATAGAATTTCAAAGTTACAGTTTACATTTCACAGGTTAGTGAGTACTTATGCTAACTTTCTAATTGTGGCGTACGACCCATTGAATGTGGAATGGTAGGTTTACCTGCACGAATAGTTAGAATAGAACAATTCGACAAAATTAAAATTTTGAATTTGTTTTCCACTATTTACTTTAATATTCATACCTTCCAAAGCTTTAATGTTGTTTTCAATTTGGTTAGTTCTGTACTTTATATCCGTATTTGTAGTAGGTTCAGTATAGTGCCTATTTGCCTAATGTGTAGAAGGTGTGGAAAATAGTAGGTCACCTATACACAAATTCAATATGTATTTACACTTTGTATGTAATAAAAGTAAAAGTCTTTAGACCAATATCGCTAGTATTTGTACGAGTATTCAGATTCTTATCAACACTTTTATCAGAAGATAACGTTTAAGAGGAATGATTTTATTGATTACAATCGGCTTTTCGTGTTTGATATGCGGTTTTTCAATCATAATAAATATCATACGTATGTTATGAGTAAATACAAAATATTATACTAGTGCAAATTAACATTAAACTCGTAAAAAATATTGTAATTTCCAATCCACTGAACAGGTAACTTTCTAGAAGTGTGGTGTTTAACGATTTGCATTGATTATGCCCACAAAACCCTTTAATCGTAAAATCTCCTTTGTGTTCTAATCTAAAAATATTTTGAACATTTTCATAAAGGATCTAAAGTAGGATCTAAAGTTAAGAACCCACTTTCTACACATTGTAAAAATTTTTTTAAACGTAGGTATGTGTAGTTCACACGAGGTAGAAGTGAAACCTTTAGAAAACTAAAGTAGACGAGAGTGGGCTACAAAGCACCGCACAAAAAGGAGACCGATTATTCTATCTCATTCTCTCGCAGACTAAAACCTATAAATGAATGGGTCAGTGTCTTTTTAGTGTCGCATTTTTCTTTCATCGAGTTTAAAATCACAACGCTGCTAATTAAGTTTTCACTTAAAAAAGATGGATAAATATAATAATTTACGATTAATGTTTTTTTGTGCGACGCAGATTTTTACCAATCATCGAAATCGGCTTACGATTCGTAACTTTTTGTACGATGCATGTTTACACCAATAATCTACCGGTGATATACCATCTTGTCTCGATTCTCCTCACCCTCATTCACATTTTTCTCCTCTGGGATTACTACATATACTACAAACTACCCACCTTAATCCTTGCTCAAATAAAAGTCCTTAAGTTAAACCGTGTTTGTTATTTTCTTTAGCCCAGGCAGACTATATGTAACCCGAATGACATTTAGCACGCCTTTGTTGTGTGGAAAACAGAACAGATTTATTGATTAGATTTTATGAATAGAAATACGACATGTAAGCGCGGCGCGGCTTTGAACCCAGCACCACGCGTGTCACGCAATGCTGGTCGCCGCGCCGGTCGCGGGTCCCTTGCCGTTACCGTTTACAGTGTGAATATAAAGGTAGTTCCAGCTTTATACCTTGCCAGCCCACTAACTCGTAGCTTCCAATGCGCTCTGCTCTTGCTTTCATAATAAATATACTCTCCAAATATCGACTTTGCCCATAATAGGCGGACTTTAACGCCCTCACTGAGCTAGGAATCACGCAACGCAATACCTCTGTTAAAATATATCGTACAATATTACAGTACTCTGTCGGTGAGTTTATAGTACGCAAATAAAGATTATAAAAGAAATAACATAATCGAAAAGCAAATAAATGAAATCGTACTAGTAGTTAAATAACTAATTTATTGTAATTTTAAAAATTTATGATGGTAAAAGGAAGAAATTAAAGTGTTTAAATGTTTCATTAAATCAAATTTATATAAAGGTTTGTTATATTTTGTGTTCTTTATATGGTTTGTTTGTGTTCTTTTTATGGTTCTCAAGAGTGATCGCCAACGTCGGGGGGACCTGATACGGCACACAAAGAAGAAGAATATGGTTTGTGCCTCTACTGACGTATATTGTACGTAAAGAAAACCTTCTTACAACAAAATACTCCATTGAAGAAAGTGCAACCTGAAAGAACTTACAAAAAAGCATTCCTAGAATAATTTTAAAACAGATATTTGTTTTCCTTCCGTTTCCCAAAGCCGGATTGTAATTTATTTTTTTTACATGAGCTCCACATAGGAGCTCCTGAGGAAAGTAATGTCCTTCAGGGCCTATATCATCTTTGGGGATGCTGTGTGGAGGGTTTTTTTTAAATGATGGAGAGGAGAGTTCTGGGAAGGAAAAGGGTTTAAGGGGTGGGTAGGATCTGGGGTTCAGTGCATTCTGGTCATCCGCCTCCAAGACCTAGACAAACCTCACCCCATGAACCCGGGCACCCCTGCTAAATCACCAAACGTAGCGAACCACTTGGGGTGACCTATGACAGAGTTTATTTGAATGTCATTAGTACGTTTACGCTGAATAAATTCTTTTGTAATTATTTTTAACAAAAATGTTTTATTCTATGTAAATAAATGAATTTCTAAGCAGAGATAATTGAAATAACATTTATTAGAGAAGAAGATAATACTAATACAATCTAAACGAAAATATGAAAGCGTATAAGACACAGAAAAATAAAAAAAAAACGGTCGCAACCAGAACCTCTCGTCTTATCGGGACAAGGGCCCCTACCAATTCGGCTACTGAGACCTCTAGTTAAAACGTCATTTTTGTCAATCTCGTATTTAAAATTTCAACAAACAATATTATCGTCCACATTTTTTTCCATATTATTGGTAGCTACCTTTTTCATAGGAAACATGGGTCCTAAGAACTGATTTGCAACCTAGATAATATGTGAATCAATACTATTGACGTTTTTGTAAAATTTGTCATATTTTTATTTTTGGAACTTGAAATGAGATTCACAAAAAATATGTTTAAAATATAAACTGGTAGAGGCGTTTGTCTCGGTAAGACGAGATGTTCTGGGTTCGAGTCCCAATTGCGACTGTTATCTTTTTATTTTTGTGTGTCTTGTTCCCTTTCATAGTTTCGTTTAGATTATTAGTGTTATCTTCTTCTTCAATGATATATTACATTGATGGGAATAACCTTCAAAAGTTATAAAAAGCTCAATTATCCGAGCAATACAACGCTTTTGCGACAACATATTTCAAATAGCCGAAAACGGCGTTGAATACATCATTAAATTATTATTACAATTTTTAACACAATCACCCAAGTGAAGTTGTCCCTGCACGCAATGCCATTTTTGTCCACAAATTATCAGTATCCGGATGCTTACTCTCTCCGCTGTAAATACACTAAACTAATCATATGGCCGGCGCAACAGCTGATAGCGCCGTATCTTTACACCGATAGGTCCACACTAATAATAGATAGGTTCCAAAAACACATTCATGTACATTTATCATTTTGTCTGTTGACGTTTATATATATATCTTGATAAAAATTACGAAATCTTAAATCTGTTATTACGATTGTATTTTGATGTGTCAAAATGATACAAAACACCATATGCTATTTTTAAATGACGTCTTCCAAAGAATTGATTGAATTCTCTGTTTTGGTCCCGGGTCGTATTTTTGCAGCTATCTACAGTAACCCTTAAATTCCATTTTTTCAATTTTCGGTATCTTTCTCATATAAATTTAAGTTAATTTCACTAGTACTAATTGCTACCAATTAACTAAGTATGGATTGTTACAAAAAAAAACGAGTGTGCTTTAGACTATACGACTGAAGTAAAACTTCACTAACTTATATCTACCTCTCAACTTCCGTTCGCCTCGCCCGACCGTTCGCCTCGCCCGATCACACTTTTCATAACGCTCTCGTCACGCATTCACCAGCTTACTCCCTAAGTCGAGCGTGCGTAAAGGCCCGACCGTTCGCCTCGCCTGTTCACACTTTTCGTAACGCTCTCGTCACGCATTCACCAGCTTACTCCCTAAGTCGAGCGTGCGTAAAGGCCCGACCGTTCGACTCGCCTGTTCACACTTTTCGTAACGCTCTCGTCACGCATTCACCAGCTTACTCCCTAAGTCGAGCGTGCGTAAAGGCCCGACCGTTCGCCTCGCCTGTTCACACTTTTCGTAACGCTCTCGTCACGCATTCACCAGCTTACTCCCTAAGTCGAGCGTGCGTAAAGGCCCGACCGTTCGCCTCGCCTGTTCACACTTTTCGTAACGCTCTCGTCACGCATTCACCAGCTTACTCCCTAAGTCGAGCGTGCGTAAAGGCCCGACCGTTCGCCTCGCCTGTTCACACTTTTCGTAACGCTCTCGTCACGCATTCACCAGCTTACTCTCCCAAGTCAAGCGTGCGTAAAGAAGTTTTACTTCAAAAATTTAATCAATTTATCAAATATTTGAATTTGATTTTCACGTTCTGTTCTACTCAAATTCTGTGATTATTTCAGTTTTATGAAGCAACTGGCTTACAATTATATAATAACAGAACTTGAGTAGTACTTACACACAACGTGAAAATTAACTTCAAATATTTGATGAATTGTTCAAACTGTTTCAAACTAACCCGTTTTAAATGTTGGAAAAAATTAAAAGAGGACGCGTTTGAAAGTATTCGAGCGCATTGAAAGTTTCAAAAAAAGTTTTTCGAACTAGTTCGGAACACCTGCCCGCAGTCCCCTCTTACCCCGAAAATTACACCACGTTTATAACCTCCTTTATTTTTAGTCTCTCGCGATTTAATTCCACAAATTCATTTTATGTTTTTTTATAAAAGTTGATAAACTGAGTTTATTTCTGACATGCTTTTTTAATCTACTCTTACGACGGGAATTTAATAATAAATCCATTAATGTAATGTTTTTTAATGATATAAATGCTTTATGCATGTGTTGTTAAATATAAACCCAAGGTTTCAACACAATATATTAATAATTATTGTTATTATATTGCGCAAACACTGACTGTAAGAACGTCATTTATTAACACATGCCTACCTCATAATATTATTATGTGCCGAATAATTATATTATATTGTTTTTTGACAAATCTTCTTATTTATTAATGATAAATTGTATCTAGGCGAAACAATCGATTGCTGTTCAATGTTCAGTCACCTCTGCCCTAGATAAAAATACTATTATTTAACATTATACGATCGACGCGTTAACAGTGGGTATTCACGATCTCACGTAATTTCTAAAGATTTTATCATTTAAATATACCAAACATGCTCAGGAATCGCTGCTTAAAGTATTCGGGTACGTGCTGATGTATCCTGTATATATTTTAAACATTATTAGATAGGTGAGGGGGTGTAGAATCATTCGAATATATTACTAGATGGTTAGTAACTCCCTTTCTGCTTCTTCTTTTTTATGTGAATACAGCACAGGACTCTCAAATCCCCAATCGGGGTATGATTTGGGGCTGAAGAGAGTGGGGAAGAGAAGGAGACGCGGAGATGAAAGTTGGGAAGTTCCTGGCTAGATCTTGTCACTAAACACGGGTAAAGACATTTCAAGCAACGTTTCGATTCTCAATTATGGTCTAGTGGTCTTTCACCAAGCACCTGTCGACCACACTACATATTTTTAGTTATTAATGTTGATGCCTAGCATTCCTCCTTGTAACCTTTTCCCAACTTACAATTCCTAACCAACAAATTACTATTTTTTAGTGACCGACCGAAGGTTCGGTTTCGGTTTCGACAAGGTTCGGCAAAAAAATCAGTCAGTTTCGGTTTCGGCAGAAAATCTGCCGAACCTTCGGTCGGACTGAAACTCTGCGTTCGTGAATTATCGCGCGTTGTTCGGGTGACTTCTGGTGAGTTCGCGACTCATGTCACCTGCCATCATCAACTGATTACACCGGCCGGTGAGGATATGCTTTATTTCTCGCGCATAGGTATCTATCTACATGTTTGTTACATACAGTTAACACGTTTGTTAATTTCTTAATTTTTGTTTGTTTCATACAAAAAATTTCACATACTACAATTATTGTTGTTTTTTTTAATTTCATTTAAGACGTGTAATAAAAATGTTTTGATTGTTAACGCAATTACAATTAAAATACTCAATCAATGAGGTCCTTCCATTATAATGTAAGTGTTGATTAACGACAAATTTTTGTTCCAAGAAGTAGTTAACATGGTTTTGTTAATTTAAAAAAATATATTGTTTTATATACCTAAGTAACAGATATGAAAAAAATCGTTTTTCCCTTACTTCAATTATTGTTTTTTTTTTTTTAATTTAATTTAACACATGATAACTGTCTGCAAAAGAGTAAAAAATAAGCCAAATTTTAGTAAACAATAGATTTTAAACATATCTAAAAAAGTTTCGGTTTCGGCCGAAACTGAGATAGATACCGAAGGTCGGTTTCGGTTTCGGTTTCGGCAGAAAGTCTTGTTTCGGTCGGACACTACTATTTTTCTTACCCCCCTCATGCCGACTAGATACAATAATGTATCATTTGGTTGAAAATTTCATATCGTCTTGTCAACACATAATATATATTGAAATACCGAGCCTTTGTTCGACGCGCGTTCAATGGTGAATGTGAGAACTTACGGAAATAGACAAGCGAAGGAAGAAAACCACGCTAAGTCGGCATTTCTGATTATATTCAGTTCCTTCCACTTCGCCACCTACATTACGCTACTTTTTGTATTATTTTTTACGCTCTCTGATGAACATGGTAAAAATACCATCCAGAACGTTCCGCTGGCAGCAGATTGCAGGAATTAATACCAATTCCTCAATAGCCGGCTTGGTTATGAAGAGTCGATCGGGCGGATGTACGGGAATGGGAAGTATGGTTATAAACAGCGTCTATTTCGGTGGGGCGCGGATGAACCCAGACAACCAACACATTTTGGTGGCAAAAAACAGTTCTGGCGGGGATAGTAACCGCATGCGCTGCGCACCATACGCTATATACCATACCCCACCGATGATAAAACCAGGCTGATGCATTACTGCGTGGTTCAGTGTTCAGTGTTCTGCGTTCGGTTTTCTGTATTTCAACGAGGGAACAAAGTGAACACGCATTTCTTATAAATACGTTTGTAAATGCATTCACCAGAACATCTAAAAGATTCATTAGCTTTCTATAATGTATCAACTCTAGAAGATAGAAGAAATAGATCCGACCTGAAATGTGTGAACACATCTGCCCTGATGATGGACACTGTAATGCTATACGAAACATCGGCTAAAGAAGTAGGTAGCGCAACACAACATGGCGTAATACCCCAAAAACAACTAACGAATATACTTTTGGCCATGAAAGTCTAAAATCATATCCCTAAACAACATTCTGGAAAACACTAATTTCCATTGTCCAACACGAAATACAAATAAAACGACGTGGCACGACTAAGGATGAAAATTTTGTAACAATTCATCAAATTTTTAAAGTTTATTTTCACGTTCTGTGAAAGTTCTATTCAAGTTTTGTAATTATTTTAATTTTATGAAGCTACTGGCCTGTAATGATATAATAAGAGAACTTGAATAGACTTTACATAGAATTTGAAATTTTTTTGAAACAACACGTCCTTAGTAAATCAAGTGCTTCAGTCGCGCTTTGTCAAAAGTCTGAATAACTGGAGAGTGAATACGGGGTGTTAAGGGACATACTTGGACGTAATTGGAGTAAAAAATGTAAATGAAATTTTTGGTCTCCGTAAAAAACTTGAATAGAACTAGTGTTAAATTTTTTTCAACATCATGTCTTCCGCGAAATAAAATTTAAACATCATTTTTTAACGCCATTGCGGCAACTGATATCATCAAATAAATATAATGATTTAAGTTCCACATTTTCTGTTGAATAAAGGTAAAAATTATTTTTAATTAAATAATTATGTGTTTTAATCGAAATCAGATAACTTTTTGTGATTTCGCCTTACTACAATTTTAAACGCGCACGCATATTTCTAATTTAGGATGAAAATAATTGTCTGGCAAAAAATGTTATAACGGGTCGGCATAGGAAGCTTGGTGAATGAATATTTTAATACAAAACTTCGGTGGTGATTAAATTTTGAATAGAATGGAAGGATGGAAATAATTTGAGAATTTCGAAAGGTCAGTTGGAAATACTTTTATTCCTTGTGGTTGGCTCTTGCTAACCAAAAAAAAATTATTCCATAATATATTTTTCAGTGAATTTCCCACCAGTTGCTTACCTAAAATTACAAAATATTTAAGATTATTCATTATAACAGCCTCCGTGGGCGAGATATAGCAAACCGAAGGTCGTGCATCGCAATCCCGGCATGCGCGAATGAATTTTATTTGATTAATTTGTGTTATTTCACAAATTAATCAAGGCAAGGTTTTTAAAAATTTCGGTATATCGATATCGATATATATTGAATTAAGTCGATATCGATATATCAGTCTACTAGACCGATATATCAATATTTTTTTTATTTTTTTTAAGTTTGTAGAAATCCAATGTAGATATAGTTATATCAAACGTTTATCGATTATATATGTAAGTATATTTTTTTTTATACTTACCTATGTGAATAATCACAAAATTTGGTTAGGTATATAAAATATGTTATTTTTCATAAATTTATAAAAAAAATAATTTTAAACCAGCTATCGAACTTAAAATAGTAACTTTGTCTGCTTAACAGTGTGCTTCCTTGTAGCCGGTTTCTGTTTTGAGTTACAGTGGCTGCTACCTTTGAAAAAAGACGTTTAGAAGGAACACTTGTTGCCACAATTGGTAGATGACTCATTATCACTTTTAAAAGATTGGGATATACATACACCTTACATATCTTGCCATGTTTCAGGAATGTTTACTTTTAGAGTATTTACAGGAGCAGAAAGATATAACGTAAGCTCGTCGTCACCGTCAGTTTTTTTTTTATTTTTATTTGCGTGTGAGCCAAAATTTATGGTGCTTCCAAAAATCAAATTCACCTTTATCTTCATCCGATATTTCGATACGATATATTGAGTTTTTCGATATCGATAAATATCGATATTTTTATGGGTCGATATATCGATATTTATCGGTTTTCCGATAAATCGTTGCATCCCAAATGTCTGTACTGTTAAATCTAAGTTCATACAAGAGAAAAAACAACAAATGCTTTTTTTGCAAAAGGTTTATAAGCCAAGATGAGTTGCCAAGTCCCATTCTACGAAAAAATGCAAAAACGTGTTCGAGAAGAATGCCAAAAATAAAGTAAACAAACTCCCACATGGAGCCGATAATATATCATTAGCTCTTTATGCTCGCTAAGTACGAGAATCCTTGCTAAAATTTAAGAGTGCTGATTAGGCCGCTTAATCCGCGAGCTATTATTTAAAGTGACGTCTGTCAAATTTGACATTTACGTTAACAATTGCGAATTTTCACTTTTAGGCCGAAATTTACGACGATGAGGATGTCGATAAAATTTGATAAAGGATAATATTCAATCCAAAATAGTCGGTACAATAGGGATTTTAAAATGTTCCAATTAGAGAGCAAGTTTGTTTTCAACAGTTAATTCACAACAACTTGATGAATAATGCACCCATTCCAGCAAAACAAAAACACTATTTACAGCACAATGTTGAGTTGATTGCGAGGGGCTTTATTAAAAATCAACTCGTTAATTAAACCCGAGTAAAAATAAAAGAGATTATGTGCTAAGCTCGTCATAACAACCAAGCGAGAATAAAGAGCAACTGATATGCTCATAGTAGATATAAAACGTTCGTCATGAAGGAGGAAAAAATGCATCCGCGTGAAATGAAATCATCCGAAGCGAAATCTGTTTGCGACTGCCGGAACAAATAATAACACTTTCGGTGTTTGCATAAATACCATATCTGCAATGCATATCTGAAAGCCACGAGGGACTCACATCTCCGAGACGGTGAGATTGTGGCACTATAGCTGTGAATTTGATAATTTATTTTATTTTATTTTATTGTACAACAAAGCATATAATTTACTAATTATTACATAATTAGGTACTATAACATTTTATCTTCCTTGTCTTTACAATCTATTCGAAGATTGATAGGATAGTATTTTGGGAAAATACAGCTATACAGTTATTATTTTTAATTTATAAACTAACGTTTAAACAAGATTTTTATGCATAGCACAAAGGGTAACAATTATTATAAGCAATAATTATCAGCCTGAAACACTCATCATCATCAACATTGAAAAATCTTCCGAGAAAAGATACTTGCCGCCAACGGGACTTGAACCCGTGTCCTTCTGATTGCCGGTCAGCTGCTCTTGACCACTGAGCTATGGGGGCTTATCAAATACCCGCCAAATAATTCAAGCAGTAATTGTTGAATGAAACACTAGTATATATTGAATGGGGGCTTATCAAATACCCGCCAAATAATTCAAGTAGTAATTGTTGAATGAAACACTAGTATATATTGAATTATTTGGCGGGTATTTGATAAGCCCCCATAGCTCAGTGGTCAAGAGCAGCTGACCGGCAATCAGAAGGGCACGGGTTCAAGTCCCGTTGGCGGCAAGTATCTTTTCTCGGAAGATTTTTCAATGTTGTTGAGTGTTTCAGGCTGATAATTATTGCTTATAATAATTGTTACAGCTATGCAGATTAATTTAGCGCACAGCTGTTTAAATCCAAACATAGTAATAAATACAACCATCGGGGTTAAGTGCGAAAGAAAGGGTTTATATTATAATATAAGCTGAACCCGGCATGCGTTGCAACATCACTTAAATAAAGATATTGTTTCTCCCTGCGTGTCCTCTCCAATTCGTCCCCGTTCCCCTTCTGCCTTCTCTTTCACTCCTGCGTTCCTCCTCCACCTTCCTCCCTTTTCCTCCCTTTTCCGATACCACCTATCCGCAAACCCCCCGCTCCCCACTTTTCCTGCCTTTCCCCCTCCCTCGACCGCCCCTCCAGCAAATCTTCCCCCTCTTCACTCCCCTCCGCCTCTCCCGGTTCCACTCCCCCTACCGTCTACCCGCCCTGCCGCTAAAATACATTAAATACACTAATTTTTCAAACGACTCGCGCGCCACATTTTATACTAATTTTTCAAAAATTTTATACAAATTTCATAACAACCGAGCTCACGTATGTATAGAAACACTCTTCTGCTAAAAGGCAATGTTCTGTAAAAAAATTGCTTTCCGATATTTGCAGACTCATACATACGGAACCGATTTTTTTACTAGATAGGGACGCCGTAATCACCTATTTGTATAAGATACACTTTACGACCTATTCTCGTACCTACCGATTTCGTTTCGGAGGAGTGCGACCACAAACACCGCGACACGAGATTTATATACATTATATATATATATATAGACATTTTCTTTATTTACATCGTACTATATATAGTTTTTAGTTACTATCTTTGTAATAGAGACACGGAGGTCTTCAAAAATTAAGAAAGGGACCCTCAGATGGTTTGGGCACGTAGAGCGAATGAACGAAGAAAGTAGTGTTAAAAGAATATATGATGCAAATGTGAATGGTAGAAGGAGTCGGAGACGCCCGAGGAAGACATGGCACGATCAAGTAAAAGAGATACTTGAGACGGGCCATGTCAAAAGTCAGAATAATAGAAGAGTATGTATGAGACGATGTATGAATGTGAGTGAGGCAAAGAGTGTGTGCCAAGACCGAGTTGTTTGGCGGTCCGTCCTCTCTGCCTACCCTTGCGGGGAAACGGCGTGATGGTTAGTTAGGTAGGTCTTCAAAAATGATATAATAAGAGTGACAAAAAACTGACGGTTAAGCTGAAGAATTCGAATTCTCTATATAAACAAGCTAATAAACACCTCGTTAATGCTAAACTAGCAATGTTCATGATTTACAGGTAACAATTTGTGTAAATCCAATCAAGTCCACTTCTGTATGCGGAGACCTCTTCGTAGTGTTTTGTTTATTTTCTTTCCCGTTATGGAAAAACGAAACCAAAGTATATTTTCTTGAAATAAACATAGAGTTTTTATTTTATTTAGCATCATGTCATTTTCGTTTAGTTGCTGTCGCGTCTCGCGTGAAAAAGGCAAAAAAGATCATTTTTCGACGCTGATTTTTTATGGAAACCAACATTAATTTTTTTTTCCTTTTTGTAGTTTTTTTAAATCCCAGCGCTGGATACGTTTTAATTCGTTTACGCGATATACCGAGCGCACATAATAAATCGTTTAACCATTGGCTGGCTAAGTCCTCCATCACGACAAATTCAATATTTTCTGCATTGTGTGATGGTAGTCGATTTTTTTTTTTAATTTTGTCAAGTTACTTGTAAACCGGGAATGTTTATAATTAAAAAAATCTTATTTGATGTTTGAAAGTCCAAACTTAAAATTCATTAGTTATAATGATAATAACAATCTTTGGATAATTTATGTTACGCCATTTTTGCACTTCCAGGGCGCTTACCAAATGACCTACAGGGTGCTTACCTAACATTATCTAATCTAATATTATCATACCTAAATGCCACTAATAGGTAGGTAGCTACATTTAAACATACTAGTGCAAAAAAAAACAGTTTAATGACCACTTACAATCGTGCAATTGCAACACCTTCTGAAAAGTTATTTAAAGTTATGAAAACAAAATTGGAAAAATAGGTCGTAATCTAACCTATTTACGTTATAAAACTTATTAAACCAATTTTTTAAATTATTATTTTTAATTGTTAAACTAACGTTTAAGACAAGACTTTTATGCATAGCACAAAAGGGTAACAATTTTTATAAGCAATAATTATCAGCCTGAAACACTCTTCCACATTGAAAAATCTTCCGAGAAAAGATACATCACGCCAACGGGACTTGAACCCGTGCCCTTCTAATTTCCGGTCAGCTGCTCTCCCAATTGAGCTATGGCGGCTTATCTTATACCCGCCAAATGATTCAATATATACTAGTGTTTCATTCAACAATTACTGCTTATTATATTTTTTCCACCTGAAAACAACCAACTTTTTTTGCGAGAGAGACACTGTTAGTGTTTAATAGGCTGATAATTATTGCTTATAATAATTACAATTTTTTTACATATTTGTTTCATCATTTTAATGACTTTTCAAACGAGGTGTTGAAGTTGCATGATTCTGAGTTGTCCGGTCACCAAAAAGATATCATTTGTAAGATGGATATGTCACGCTCATTTTTTAAAATTAAAATATCCTTACAAACCGTTTATGTTAATAGGTAGAGATTTCAAGAGATCTTTCGATTTCCGTGAACAATCAACCTCCCAACTTTCGTGGTATGAATGCGAGTACCAATACATGTACTAAAACATATTTTTTTTGGTTTGCTTGAAACCCTTCGACGATGTCATTGTGAGGGATTATTCCTGTCATTTTCCTGATTCCTACCCACTTTTGTCCCTACTCATATATCGGTGAAGCCACAAGCTCAGTGCCTCGACAGTATTCAAAGTGAAAGCAGTGTTCCATGATCAGTATCGTAACGTATTTGATAAACAATTATGAGTTTCATGAAAAACTTCAAAAGCACAACAGTGTTAATCGGTGCAAAGTGAAAAGGCAAAATAGCTATCAGCCATAACAGTAAATTTTCCTGGCGTAACTCCAAAAAGTCGTGATTGATTTTTATAATAAAACTAACAATAACATAAATTTAATATTGGTGATTGAGAAGGATGTTTGTAGTGCAGTTGGAGCGGTGCGGGCGCAACGCACCGTTTGAACCCGTCACATGATAGATCTTTCAGCGCATCATTCTATCCGTTCTGCGTTGTGCAGCCGTCGCGCGTCGCGTCGCTACCGGCTGCCGGCATCTGCGCGGGCAATAACACATTCCTCTCCGTCGAGTAGCTACTAACTGGCAGTAGGAAGTAGGGAGTAGGGAGTAAGGAGTAGGGAGGCCGAGACGGGGCACTCTGCATTAAGGATCTAAATATGTAACTACATTATACAAACAATATGCTGCACATCCTGAATATACATACATAGGTACCCACGCTTTTCACTAGGCTTTTCGAATGGGTGGGATGGGTTATCAAAGTCTTTTTCTTACATCAGGGATCAGGGATCTCAAAAGTTGCCCATTCCAAGTGATAACGTTCAAACGTACTTTTAGCATTGTTTCAGAGGCCAACGAGTTCAATATTATTGATATTTTTTGTTTCGCTGCCTCAATTTCTTGCCTATTCAACGAACAAGGTAAGGAAAAATTAATATACACAACAAAGTTGGGTTAGTTACACCATTTATAACACAAAAATGGCTGGACCGATTTTTATGATCTTTGATTTGTTGGATTTGTCTCCGCCCCGAATAGCAGAATAGCTATTAAAACATTGGAAAAATTGTCAAAAAAAATATTAAGAAGAAAATTCTTTTCCTCATAAATTATGTATGGAACAATTTCTCATCTTTTGAAAGAGCTGCAGCAATATTGTGATAAATATAATATTGAATACCTAGTAGGCGAATTTCAAAAATTCAAAAACGTCAAAGGTCAATGCGCTGATTGTTTTGCTTTTGTTCTTAAACATATAATGCTGCCCTTTTTTCTTGCACACTAAATGTCAATAGTCGAAAATGAGACAAACGGTGAACATACGTCTGCGTCTGCACCCCTCCAAAGCAAAAACAATAATTATAATAAATCTCTCTCATATGTATAAAAAAATTTAAATGCGATTCCCGTAAGTAAGTGGAAAAGTAAGAAAATCACAAAAAATGTAAATCCCTAGATATATCGGATACTGATCCATCTCTGATACTGACAAACAAAACACGGTCAGTTGCGCATCGATAATTGCTTAATTATGTAATTATTAACTTAACGAAATTCGTCGGGTTAGCTAGTATTTAAAAATAATTTTCATATCCCGCAAAACAAGCACGTATCTCTTCCTTGTTCGGTTTTCGATTCGGCCGAGCTCATTACAAAATACAAAATTCATACCTTCAAATATTAATACGCATCCGTATGATTTGTTTACTGCAGTTTAAAGTCAATGAATCCACAAAGATTTCACCATTCAACCTCAGAGTAACAATACTAAGCATTCAACACGTATTTTTCGATTTTTTATGGCTGTTTTTTAAATCGTTAATTTTATATTTATTTTATATTCATAAAAATCACTTACTCATATTTGGGTAGCTACCGAGAACTCCTTTTGAAAGTGTTACATTTGCTGCCAAATCCTGAAAATCTTGAAAAGGTAACAATTTTTTAACATTTCTTAAATTTTAAATCTAATCAGCCAATTTTTTTGCTGCAAAATGAATCAAAGCCAAGTGGAATCTGAAAATAAAAAAATAAAAACCTTTTTTATATTATACTAGCTTTTGCCCCCGGCTTTGTTCGCATAGTATTAGGGGGGTTCCCACTCCGCCTCCCCTCCCCCCTCACAACCCCCTCCATACACATTACATTCATTTTTCAAACAGCTCGCGTGTCACTTACGAAAACTTAATAATCAAGCAAATCAAAGCGTAACATAGTTTCGCATTCATAATATACTATAGATTAGTATAATTTTAACTATCAAAGGGATCTCCATTGTAACCTAAACAAATAATAAAATGACAATGCACGTCAAATAATTATTTATAGTTACCAAGAAAATAAATGTATAATAAATAATTTCATAACGCCAGAGCTTATTCATATGCCTGAGCTTACCAATAAATACAGCCTATATTACTCGCCAATAGTGTAGTTTTCTATTAGTGAAATAATTTTCAAAGTCCATTCAGTATTTTTTGTGTGAAAGAGTAACAAAATACATCCAAACATCTATAATATTAATATGATTAATTGACAAACTCAACTCTTAGATCACCGAGAAACTTTGAGAATTTTTCATTCATTCATGCCCCAGCCTAACGCACATATGCAGAACATACGCATTAAGCATACCATTCCGTCAAATAGGTATTAGGGTGGGCCAAGACATGACAACGTTTCGGGTGCACTGTGCATTCTGGTTATACATACGTACAACATACTGAGCATACCGAACAGTGAATACACGAATCACACATACCTAAGCACGCCGAAGCACGTGCAAGTTATAAATAGGACTAATTCCATTTCCTTCCATTCAAGTCTGGATTGTGTTTGTTTACGCTCCATAGATTTACTACCCATTGGAATAATCGTTATTCTTAGATTATTTTTTTTTCGTCAATTTCGATATTATACGAAACGTCGATGCAGGCAGAACGGCGCATTGAGCAATCTTAATCGAATCAATATCCGTTCTGAAACATTGGTTAATGCGGTGGAATGTTTGTGGCATGAGATAATGTTTGGCCAGGAAAGCGGAATGCTACAACGAATATATTTCTGGAACGTAGAATTTTGTTTAAAAGGAATTACGGTTTGATAACTATAATAATAATAATAATAACGTAGTATTTATATAGCGCAGTTTTGTGATGTTTCACTTCAAGTGCGCTTAATTATAATAAACTTAAAATTAACCTACAGTGTTCCTTACGAGTCCTTAAAAAATTAATTAAATAATGTGAAATAACGAATATACAAAAATATACAAAGCAATTCCTAAAGAACAATATTAACAACAATAGAGTGCAGTTTTGGCACAGGACAATATATAATGATAAACCATCACGGTGCCATTCAACAAGAATCATTTAAACTAAATTATATAGAACAGGAGGCAGTTAACATTTAGAAATAATACAAATTCAGAGTGCACATAAAACTATAGTAAGGAGATAATCGAAACCAAACAATTACCAGAAACTTAAGGAACATGGCTTATTATAGTAGATTGAAAAGGAGTTAAAATTCATGAAAGGTATGATTTTTTAAATGTCTGTTTTTAAAGCTCTTTTGAATTCAGCCAAGTTCTGGATATTAGTAAGAGCTGAGGGAAGTTTGTTCCAAATGAGCGGGCCAGTTACACGAAAAGATCGATCATAGTAAACGGCTCGATTTGACCTAGAAAGTTCGATTAAACGATTAGTAACATGTCGATCTGCTGACCTTAGAGTAAGCTGCCTATCGCTTAAGTTTTGTCGGACACATAGTTCCGATATATAGGCTGGCGCCTTCCTTGCAATGATAACAACGAGGTTTGTAAGATATTTACTTATCAAATTGATAACCAGTTTCAACACTATCTTCCAAAGAAACGAAAAATTCAAAAAATTCATCAGTGACAGCTTAGTACTTAGTGCAAGGGTTCCTTACCTCAAAACTGTGGTAATTATGTTTTGACCTAGATTTTCATGCGGTTCGTCTTCCAACAAGAAACTTATAAAAATTCCAGTGTTTTTTGAAGTGAAAACTTCTTTAGCACCGTTGTGATTTGAAACTTAATGAACAGAAAAATCGAAACTAAAAAGAGACAAGCATACTTCTACAGGATTTAGCCTGCGAGATAATGAGATAGAATAATCGGTCTCCTCTTTGTGCGGTGATTTGTAGGCTATCGGTCTCCTCTTAGTACGGTGCTTCGTAGCCTCCCCACTCTTGAAATACTTTAGTTTTCTTCACTTCTTCCGCGTGTGAACTGCGTTTGATTTTTTATCTTCTTCAAAATGTTGACCATTACACCGCTGTATTAAAATAGAAGCACGAATTAATTTTTCTTACACACATGATATTAAATTTTCTAGAAAAATTAAATATACTGTCAAATAAAAAATATTTTAAAAATTGACAATCTAAATAATTTGTAATAATAACGTTGGAAACTCGTTTTAGTGCATAAATAATAAATACGCTGTTTTGGCTTACGAACTTTTTTAGTCTAAGAAATCCATTTTATGCTAAAAATCCGCACACGTCTGCAGAATTCATACATAAATATTATTCATCGATGAAGAAAATTGATGTATAATCCTCATTATTTATTAACTATTTTATTAAACAAGAATGAAAAAAATTTATATTGGTAAATTTAGCATTATTTGTTCTCACCATGTTATTACCGTTTTTTAGTGAGTAATATAAGGTACACTTGGTACGCAAAGACACAATTTTAGCTTTCGAATTGTTTCAGCGTAAGTGCTCTAAATTTAAAACGAGAACCCGCGCACATCTGCACTAGGAATTAATAACGTCTTAGAGCTTTATTTGGCGCAACGCTCCGGGCAGTTCACGGTGTCACCACCTCGGTATGCTAAGTGGAATTCAGTTCAGTCAATTAGTCGACATTTTGTATGACCGCTAAGTAATGGAAAGATAAACCGATAGTAGTTTTGCCAGCGTGTCTGATGTGTCACAAGTAAGGTTTATATTGCCTTACTTCGGGTAAAATTGATCAAACTTCTACATAAAAATCTATATTCCTTTTTATTTTTATTTTTAACTTTACGAGTAAAACCTCCAATTGTAATATTTAATTAAATGAAGACAATATTAGCGAAACTCAATCGAAAATTTGGAAACCCGCGGGACGGAAAGCCGAAGGTCCTGGGTTCGAGCAAAACCTCCTAGAATACAAGGCCGATGTATGAGAACCTCAATTTTTTTAAATTTTTTTAAAAATAATTTAGTAAATGAAAATAAATAGAAAAAAATTATGTAAAATGAGAATTTTTGTGGGATCCCATACAAGTTGGGAGGCTGATTTGAATGAGTGTCCTTAAGAGGTTTTGGTTCGAGTCCCAGAGGTGCCAATATCTTTTTTTCATATTTTTGCTTCCAGATTTTCGATTGAGAAACTAGTAATATTGTCTTCATTTAATTAAATAATCTATATTTCTACATGAATAGCTGATCTGTTTCATTAGCCTGTTGGGGCCTAGAAGTAGAAACATCTCAAAATATAAATTAGCGCCAACCATTGACGAGAAATACCGATAGAAATGAACTATGGGCGTGTCGTGTGCCGGAATAAAGTTTTTGCTCCATTCAACTCTTACTTATTCTGCTGAAATTGTTAAAAAAATTTCATTTATCAAACTTCTTTCTTGAATAGATATTCAATTGCATTGATCTGCCCGGGGACTACGAGTCGAAACGTCTTAAGATATGTAAATTGATGGAATAGTTTTATTTCAAATCTGTAGGGCTTTCATTTCTAGACGTTTTATTTTCAGTGCATCTTTAGTGTCTTCACAGGCCCCGAAAGGCGAGTTGTTTCAGAATCTGAAACCTGGGTGAAGGAACAACCATTAAAGAAAACGATGCGATGTTCTGATTGTGGCTTGTATGAATATGCCTTGAGAATTAGTATGTCGTAAAAAAGTACCTACAGTTACTGATTATATCTCAATTAAAAATATAAATATTTGTAATGGTAACCACAAGCCAGTTTCGCTGGAGATTTGGCGTTTTTTTTTTTAATTGTTTGTCATTAAAAATTAAATTTCAGGAAGTCTGGTGGAAAATGAACCCATTTATTTACGTTGTAATTTTTTCAAACGTCATAACTTTTCTAACGAAATAAGCGATTTTAATATCAGACACCCCTGATAGCAGTATATTTGTTACAAATAAACAACAGACAAAATTTAAAAAAAATTATTATTATTTTTTTTATGTGAATACTGTACAAAGGTCTCGACTGCTCCCGAGCTTCTGGAGCTAGTGATTCTTTGGCATCCCGAATTGGGGTCTGTTGTGAGGCTGAAGATAGTAGGGAGAGGAAGGAGATTGAAAAGGGGAAGGTGGGGAAACTGGGGAATACCTAGCTATTCACATCTGGTCACAAAATACAGCTAAAACCATTTAAAGCAACGTTTCAATTATGACTGGAGGTCTTACACCAGGGCGGTACTGAGAGAATCTTGCGCTCTCGAACGTGCTACCTTTTATTATTTTAAATGATTAAATTGTGAAATAACAAAAATTGATCAATAAATAAAACCACAGATCTCCGGATCGATAGTCGAGAACCAGGCCACGGAGGCCGTCAAAAGTTTTATCGTTGTGTTATGCAAAAAAAAATAACTAAAACACAACATTATTTATTATTTTTATACACAAAATCTCTTATTGGTTATGCTATTTTTTAAATACAAAACCGTGTACCAGCTTACATTTTTAACTCATTGAATGTGTGTGGAATGTGGGTTTTAGCCTTCATAAATATATTTTGAAAATTTGTATCCATTTATCTATTATACTTGGAATAATCCACATCGTGAGGTCTGATATAAACATAGGTCAATTTTAATTTAATCTTTTCTTATCTCTAATACTTTTTCGATACATAATTTTTACGAAAATGTAAAAGTATCCTTAATCTAGGTACATTTAAAATTTCACTACGAACTAAGATTGTACACTTGGATGTCAATATAGGTACTGTAAACATTTATGCGTTATGTATTTTGTTCTTTTAGGTTATTGTGTAACGCTGGAATTAATACAATTTTTTTTTCGTTTTATTTTATTTGATGCAATATCATTTCAATGACTATGCTAAACCAACCACGGCTATTTTATATTTTAATTAGTTATTTTATTTTTACCTTTTTATTAAATTAATATTATTTTAATAACTATTCTAAACAAATAACAGTTACTATGTTTTACTTTTTTAAATTTTATTTTGTATTCTTTCTCTTCTTTTTATTTCCTCAATTTTCTTTCTTTTTTTGTACAAATCATGTTCCATATGTTCATACTCATAATAATTTGACTGTCCTAACACGGGAATCCTCCTAGTTTCATAAATTTTATCTATATAAATGTATAATCTTGCATTAAATAAGTAAATAAATAATCATTTTTCTTACTGAACATTTGAAAAATATTGTGTTATTTCTTATTTATATTTCTGATAGTTTAGATAAATATTGTGTTATTTCTTATTTATATTTCTGATAGTTTAGATAAATATTGTGTTATTTCTTATTTATATTTCTGATAGTTTAGATAAATATTGTGTTATTTCTTATTTATATTTCTGATAGTTTAGAAAAATATTGTGTTATTTCTTATTTATATTTCTGATAGTTTAGATAAATATTGTGTTATTTCTTATTTATATTTCTGATAGTTTAGAAAAATATTGTGTTATTTCTTTTTTATATTTCTGATAGTTTACATAAATATTGGGTTATTTCTTATTTATATTTCTAATAGTTTAGAAAAATATTGTGTTATTTCTTATTTATATTTCTGATAGTTTAGAAAAATATTGTGTTATTTCTTATTAATATTTCTGATAGTTTAGATAAATATTGTGTTATGTCTTAGATTTCTGACAGTTATTTGTATAGTGTATTTGTAAAAGCCTTATCGTTCGTGATGTAAATTTATTGATTAATTTAAGATTTTATTCCAGGACTGGGTGGATGATGCACTACTCAATCAGCCATAACATAATATATTATCTTCTTCGATATCACAAATAAAAGCAATGTTCGTAGGTGGATCGTCTTAATCCTTAGTGAACTAACTCACTTTGCAATTTTTGAGTCAGAGCTTAAAATGAGGGCTCTAAATCATAATCTAGCTCTGCCATAGAGAAGAACCAATAAGAGAAAAACTGTCTATGATTGGTGAAGAGAGTATTTCTCTGATTGGGTTCTCTCGGGCAGATCTCGATTAGGATTTGGAATGCAAAAAGTGAGTTAATTAAACTATGGTTAATGACGATCCATGTGTGAACTATAGAATCAATAACCTCTCGACCAAGTTCGCTGAAAACTTTAAATTTAAATTTTCACTGATATATTACATTGACGGGAATAACTTTCAAAAGTTATTAAAGGAGAGTTTTTCTCAAAACAAAATTGAAATTTATTTAGACTTTTATAAAAAGTCAATAGTTCCATTTATCCGAGACGCTATCCAGGTGACAAACCAATTCTTAGAATGATTGTTTCCTATAATGTGGTAGATGCCCGTAATATGGAAAAAAAATAGTTGAAGATAATACTGTTAATTCTAAAATTTGAAATATGAGATTGACAAACATGACGGTCCCGGTTAGACGAGAGATCTGGGATCGAGTCCTAGTTGCGACCACATTGTCTTTTTCTGATTTTCTGTGTCTTGTTCTCTTTCACATTTTCGTTTAGATTATTATTGTTTTCTTCTTCTTCAGTGATATATTACATTGATGGGAATAACCTTCAAAATTTATAAAAAAGAGAGTTTTTCTCAAAACAAAATTGAAAATTTAAAAGTTTTTTTTTTGCTTTTACCAAGAGAGTGGTTAAAATGGTAGAAACAGTCGGAACGAACACTTTTTATACTGAATGTACTCATACCTGTTTTACACATTAAATGCGAAGAATACTACGTCAAAGAACTCATTGAAGAATTAATTGACGTTTAACTTTCATACTAAACGAGTAGCAATGAAACATCATTGTTTCTCCTAAATAATATGCAGTTATTCATCTGAGTAAGAGGCGTTGGTATCCAAATAAGTGTGCGGTTTCGTTCCCCAGCAGGATGCTTATTGTTTCAATATGATCGTTTGGCCGAGACACAATGAGGCTGTTTTAATTTGGCAGACGTATGATGACTGATGAATGCATTCAATTATAACAAAATATCTGCAATTATTAATGCAAATTGACTCGTCAGTGTCTCGTAATGATGGGGCGCATACCGACGCGTAGCTCTGGCACTCGGTGCGTATAATCATAATGGGTGCTAGTTCGAAACGCCGGCAGTTTCTCCAAGGGCAATGAGCCATACGCGTGAATAAGTAATACGTATATTATTTTTATTGCCTGTTAATCCATTTTGGTGAGGTTCATCAAACTTAACATTTCACACCACCCCGGCTGGTTGAGCTCGTAATATTTACATTAATTTACTCTCAGTATCGCCCTTGTTAAAAAAAATACATTTTCGAATCGAAACGTTGAAATTGATTTTGAAGTGGCTTTAAAGAGTTCCAGCCATGGCAGAAAGATGTTTCCTTGTTTCATTACTAACGGTGCTAAAAACTTTTGATTCAAGGGGTACATATGAAAAATGTAACATTAGCTTACAAAAAATTATCAAATTTATTAAAAAATACAAGCGTGTAGTTCCCACGCGGTAGAAGTGGAAATATCAGAAAACTAAAGTAAACAAGAGTGGGAGGCTACAAAGCGCAGCACAAAGAGGGGACCGATTATTCTATCTCATTCTCTCGCAGGACAAATTCTATAGATGTATGTGTTTGTCTCTTTTTAGTATCGCTTTTGAAGTGAAACTTCTATAGCCCAGTTGTGATAAGGAATTCGGATGAAACGGAAATGACACGTACAGCACCTGCGAAGCATAAAACTCCTATCAAGGCTCCTATTGGTTTAGATATAAAACGGAAATGGCGCCAGGTTTGCGCTCATTGGTTGCATTGATTATGACCTCATTTTTCAAGACTCCTTGGTTCTTCATTGGTTGAAATTGTTTTGGTAAAGTTTAGCTTCTACCGAGTGTTAACTGCACTCGATTTTTTTTCGTTTCATCGAGTTTCAAATCACAAGGATGCTCAAGAAGTTTTCACTTCAAACAAAAAATGGAGGGAGCGGGTTAAGATCGAGTCTATAAAACAAGATTCTTTAAAGATTCATTAGGATTTTCCTTTTTGAATTTCTCCTCACCGACGCATCGCCTATTGGCATATTTTGGGAGGCTAAAAGAGAGTGGTAGAGGAAGCAGAAGGGGAGAGATATGTTTGAAAATACTTGGCTCTCCTGGGTACCTAGCATGGTCGATCGATATATCTATATATATCGACCAGATCTGGTCACTAAATACGGTTAAAGCCATTTCAAGAAACATTTTGTTTGTTAATGGTTGTCTTTTAATAGGGAATGTTGTAGTACTTGTTAAATTCTTTTCAATAAATTTGTAACTAATCTTCTCAAGGATACACGGGTACAATGATGTATAATGATGTAATATATTGTATATTATTATATATTTTGTACGGAGAAAGGGAGTACCTATATAACTGTCTACGTAGAGAGAATAGTTCATTAATCATTAGTGCCTACTTGTGTAAAGTAAAAGACAACATTTGTAGCGTAGGTACAAAAGTGGTTGTCTTTGTGGTTGCTTTTGATATGAACGCTCACAGCAGCTGCATATAAGATGTAGGTTCAAATGTTTCAGATGAAAATAGCTGATAATCTATACTTTCGTTTAATAAAAAAATCTACTTATTAATCGTAAAATTTTACCGAAAAACTTAAACAACAAAAGTGAAAGAAACAAGTATCTAAGCGAAGTTACGAAATATAATAGGTGTCTTGCAAATGCAATTTTTGAAGGGAAAACTTCTCTAGCACCGTTGTGATTTGAAAGTCGATGATACGGAAACGAGCGACACTAAAAAGATACAAACACATACATCTATTACAATATAATGCCATAAATCCACAGTCCCACGCAATTCTCCTTTGGTGTAGTGGTATAAATCGCCTAATGAACTTCAGCGGCCAGGCATTTAGCGGAAGGATCGAATCCATCAAAATCCAAAAAAAAAGTATTTATACTTACATATTTTTTTGTAAAATCAATATCCAATGTTCAAACCACTCCAAAATGAACACGCAAAAGAAAACACAAAAGAAAGCGTCGTCTAGCGACTCCGAAGAGGAAAACACAGATTTTAATAAGTTAACCAAATATAAGGGTTCCTACTTTATTTGACTGAACTGTTATTTGTTCGTTATCGGCCTGCAGTCGTGCTCGAGAGCGATGACAAGTTACCGACATTTTCGATAAAACCTATATCGATCGACCATGCTAGGACCCCAGATCTGGTCACTAAATACGGTTAAAGCCATTTCAAGAAACATTTTGTTTGTTAATGGTTGTCTTTTAATAGGGAATGTTGTAGTACTTGTTAAATTCTTTTCAATAAATTTACCGCACTTTATGTAACTAATCTTCTCAAGGATACACGGGTACAATGATGTATAATGATGTAATATATTGTATATTATTATATATTTTGTACGGAGAAAGGGAGTACCTATATAACTGTCTACGTAGAGAGAATAGTTCATTAATCATTAGTGCCTACTTGTGTAAAGTAAAAGACAACATTTGTAGCGTAGGTACAAAAGTGGTTGTCTTTGTGGTTGCTTTTGATATGAACGCTCACAGCAGCTGCATATAAGATGTAGGTTCAAATGTTTCAGATGAAAATAGCTGATAATCTATACTTTCGTTTAATAAAAAAATCTACTTATTAATCGTAAAATTTTACCGAAAAACTTAAACAACAAAAGTGAAAGAAACAAGTATCTAAGCGAAGTTACGAAATATAATAGGTGTCTTGCAAATGCAATTTTTGAAGGGAAAACTTCTCTAGCACCGTTGTGATTTGAAAGTCGATGATACGGAAACGAGCGACACTAAAAAGATACAAACACATACATCTATTACAATATAATGCCATAAATCCACAGTCCCACGCAATTCTCCTTTGGTGTAGTGGTATAAATCGCCTAATGAACTTCAGCGGCCAGGCATTTAGCGGAAGGATCGAATCCATCAAAATCCAAAAAAAAAGTATTTATACTTACATATTTTTTTGTAAAATCAATATCCAATGTTCAAACCACTCCAAAATGAACACGCAAAAGAAAACACAAAAGAAAGCGTCGTCTAGCGACTCCGAAGAGGAAAACACAGATTTTAATAAGTTAACCAAATATATAGTAAGCGTTGCACTGGAATTCGACGACAAAAATATGAAAAAAACGAGTTTGCTTTAGACCACACAACTGAAGTAAAACTTCACTAACTAATCTACCTCTCAACTTCCGTTCGCCTCGCCCGACCGTTCGCCTCGCCCGATCACACTTTTCGTAACGCTCTCGTCACGCATTCACCAGCTTACTTCCCAAGTCAAGCGTGCGTAAAGAAGTTTTACTTCAAAAATTTATCCTTCCCATTGATTAAAAAAAATGTTTCGTAGTCTCTCCACCCTTGTCTACCTTAGTTTTTTGATGGTTTCACTTTTACCTCGTGTGATTTTTTTTGTGGTAAAATAATTATGAAAAGTTATTCAATGAGATAAGTAGATTCCGAGAAATATGCAGACCCGCGTATATTGGACGTAACTTGGTAATTACATATTTACGATAAGAATAACGAAAGATCGCACGAAATGGTCCTGCCACCCATATCCCTTATTGCAACTTGCAACCTCTCTTTCTATTACACATTACACATACACACGTCGTTCACGAGAAAGAGGCAGATTGTATAACGGAGCTCTTGGCGACTCGTCTATAACAGGGTTCCCGGCAGAACGAGGAATACTAATTTCTTGGAACGACCACAGCCGAATTTGACAAGGATAGATTTAATTTGCCTTCGTAAAAGTGTATTTGCCGAAAATGTCACGTTGCCACAATTTGTTCTTAAATACAAGTTCCGTAATGAAAATGTATGGCCTGCTGGTGGCGTGCATAGTTCGTTCATAAAGAATTTCTGAATCAAATTTTTTTATGAATGTCATTTTCGTAACTATCCAATTTAAACAAAATAATTGGAACGGCTGTGTTTTAATTTTCCCGGTTAAATTTCGATTTTCGATGTCAAAACCTTTAACTTACATTTATATGTATTTTCGTAATACGATAGAAATAAATAAAAACGTTATGATATAAGAAATCCTCATATCGGTAATGTTTTTTTTACATTAGTTCCACACAGGAGGCCCTGAGAAAAATAATTTCCTTCAGGGCCTCTTTCATCTTTGGGGATGCTGTGTGGGTTTTTTTTTAAGGAAAGGAAGGAGAGGAGAGTTCTTGGAAGGAAAAAGGTTTGAGGGGTGGATAGGAATCTGGGTTCAGTGTGTCCCGGTCATCCGCCTCCTAGACATAGACAAACCTCACCTTATGAACCTGGGCACCCCTGCTAAATCAGAAACGTAGCGAAACACTTGGGGTGACCTATGACAGAGCTGCTGGTTATCCAATAAAGGTTCTCCGGGCAGCGGTACCCTTTCCCGCCTCCCAAATTGTAAGTAAGGTTGATTTCGTTGAAGCATTAAAAAATTAATAAGTTAATATCAAACAGAATGTCTAGAATTTGTTAAATAGTTACTGCCGAAGAAACACAAAGAAACAACTTCAGGTTCAAGAATAAGAAAAATAATAATAAGAAAATTCCTAAAAATGACTTCAACCCACGTACTTTTCGTCTTAGGGCGCGCATATAATTGTGAGCCGAACCGCGAACCGAACCACGAATCATGGGAAAGGAACGAACGATATGCGATTTTATGCTTTCAGGAATGTTTTGTACGGAAACATTTTGAAAAGAAGAGTAGAAGTTTTCAGTAAAAATGTTTCCGCTGTTGTATTTGCAATTCAAAAAATGTTTCAGCTCGCTACTGCTACCTTTATTTAATATGTACTATATATTCAACACCAAGTCGCCTGTGTTCGTGTAATAGATTTGTCATGCAACATGGTTATTCGCCATGTTAACTACTCGTATTTGATTACTTTCAAATGAAAAATATTTTTATCATGAATAAATAATCCGTAATGATGTAGGTATTCGTTATTGTTTTTGGAAATCATGTTTTCATATAAATACATATAAAAAAAAATCGAGTGCAGTTTACACGCGGTAGAAGCGAAACTTTACCAAAACAATCTCAACCAATACTTGAAAAGTTAGGTCATAATCAAAGCGACCAATGAGCACAAACCTAGCGTAATTTCCGTTTCATATCTCAACCAATAACAGCCTTTAAAAGTGACATCATAATCAAAGCAGCCAATGAGCGCAGTTGATGCGTCGCCGGTTCAGTAATCGTCATTTCCGTTTCATCCGAAATCCAAATCACAACGTTGCTACAGAAGTTTCACTTAAAAAATTATTTGAATGGTGCATTCACATAAGTAAAAGTATGATGCACTGTAGGATTAATGAAGATTTATAAAACAAAAAACTAAATTGTCTTTTTCCACTATTGTGTGAATTCGGAAAATCCGTATTATTGTATTTTTCCGTTCTTTACAGTTTCTCCTGCAAACTAGCACCCTGTATAAATTTTTGAAAAGTTAAGTAGATACTAACTTTAATTTAACATTTGTTTTAAGGTACTGTGTCCCTGAGCATAAAAAATAATGCACCTGAGCATTTACATTTGCAAAATTTTATTTTTATTAAGGACGTCACCCCCGTAATAATCAAGCAATTTAGCATAAGTTTTTAAGCGCATCGGCGTTACAATATGAGTACCAATCCACCAACGTGTGAAAGTGGATGTCAACAACAAACTTGTCTTTATAATATTCTGCTAAAGTAATTTGGTGGCTTAGCGTCCGAGTACCTACTGTCGCTTGCGCCGTTGTTTGAATACTAAATGGCCCGAGAATAAATTATTCTTATTCAGTTGATTATTATCACAACCGCCAAGGCGCATACCAACGTAAGCTTTCAAACTTTGCTAAATATTCAAATTAGAATATTATTTTATTGCATTGACGTATTTTGCATTCAGAGTTGCAGACACTGCTGTAACAACCTTAGCTACCTGCCATAGCTTGAAACGTTTGCCTTCGCACTTCTTTGACATTTCCACTGGCAATATGGAAGTTACCACGTCGCTATTTAAGTATGACGGAATTTACAGAAATTACTTCAGGTACACAAGATTTTATTCAGAACATAGCTAAAATAAATTTAAACGTTGCTTTCATAACACCTATAATCTGAAATACTATAATAAACTAGTCACAGTGAGCTATAGTGCTTTTATTTGCCGGAGTTTAAAATTGTTCATTTTAGTGCAATCGATTAGTTCGTTTACTCTTAAAAGATAAAGATATTTCTCGTCGTTTAGTAGCCCACTAACTATCCCTTATTATTAACAATTTTAGTGCAATTCTTGTTGAAGTTTTGTCATGCACTGTGGATTCGCGATATATATTCATGCTTAAAATTTAATTGTCTATATCCAAACCATAGATGTAAACATAATTCTACAAACTAACAGCGTTCACGATGAACGATAGATACCGATTACATTTTTAGAGTTTGACTGCACAATTTTTTTAGAATCACAAACCACCTATCGAGCTAACCAGTATTATCAGTACTAAAATACCTTCATGCATGTACGTGGTGCAATACAAAACTTGACAATAAGTGTGATAAATAATAAAGCATTTCCGCACGCCGCAAAGGCAATCTCATAGGTACCTACTGAATCCATCTGCACAATGACATAATTTCATCAGAACAACCTAGAGTTCTAAAATATACTTATTCCGCTTTTAGTATATGCCGAATATCTCCGCTTACCTCATCAGAGATATCCGGGTACTCTAAATAAATGGTCACGGAATTTAGTTTGTAAATCATAACACTGATTGGTAGAGTTATATTTTATTTGGTAACAGAGGTGAGATAATACAAAGATTCTATCCGCGACAATAATTTGCGTATTAAAAATAGTTTACTAGCGAGAAGAACGTTCAAGACGGAATGGTCTCGAAGCTTGTTCCACTCGCGAGCTCAGTTCCGCTGTCTGCGCATCCTGTTGCGCAGCCAAGTGTTGCCAGCGTCAAGATTACATTTTACTCAAAATACAATGATAATCGCGGTGCCTACACGCTCTTTGTCTGAAAACGTTCATGCGGTACCAACATAAAGCAGACTCATAACTCGGCCAACTAAACATACATATCATACAATATGTATAGGCGTATATATAGATGTATTCTAGGTAGGTATGCCATGTACAATGAATATTGATAACCCAGGCACACGAGGGCGGGTTACATGAAGGATGAAGGGAGGTCATCCTGGGAAAATCCGACATTAAAGACCTTGAATAGGCTTATAGGCTAATGAGTCAAAATATTGGCGAATAATTATTTTACTTGCCAAGTGTGACATCATTCTGATCGTGAAATTAACGTAAAAATGACGTTTTTGACTCCAAGAAATTATTTGCAGAATTTTGCAGTATTATTGTTTATTTTAACGGAGTTGAAGATTGAATTCAAACGTTTTTTCAGTATTTAAGCATTAAAAGAAACATTGATTAGGTCCATTATATTATGTATTTCATAATTTTTTGTCTCAATTAATACACAGTGTTTTATTGGAGACAAAATCAGCAACTCTCAAACAAAAATTTGAAACAGAAAAATCAGAAAAAGTTACAGTCGCATCTAGGAATTGGACCCAGGGCCTTACAGACCTAAGCCCCTAGTCGCTAATATTGTCTACAGTGATTAAATATTACAATTTGATTTTTTACTCACTAAAGCTAATTCAAAAATTAAAAAAAAAAAAACTAATTGTTTCAATTTAAAAACCGCTGGTATTTAAATACGATGGTAAACACTAATCCTAATCACTATAATATTTAATTATGAGCCAAATTCAAAAAGCTATTTTGGTGTTTATCTAATGGTTTTTTTAATAGTAAAAAAAATCATTTTTATTGGATCAAATGTTTTTGGTTGGTGTCTAATTCTAATTGTATACAAGAACTCTACAGTTTGTTTATTGAATACATTTGTTTTGAATTAATCCGCAAAAATAACAAATCAGAAAGAAAATTTCTTCCTGTTTTTGTAAATAATGTAATAATAACATCGATTTCCAATTGGAAAAAATATTGCTGGTTCAGTCCTTTTCAATTGAAGTGTTGAAAGTTGTGCTTAACCCCGATTCAAAATAATAAACAAGGTTTTTGGTAAGTATTCCAAATTTACCAAATACACCAAACCACATTTGGTGAAACTTTGAACAAAACAAGCGAACAAAATAGTTGGAAAAAAACTTCAATGAGGAATATTCTAGATCCTCTCTCTGCCTTCACCAATCGGAAGGTAAATTGACATGTAGACTGCACAGACTCGTGCATTTTATAAACATTTACAAACCCAATTTTTATCTAAAAGCATTGAATATTGTACTTCAGTTCCTTGATTGATTAATAAAACACTTATGTTGCTCTGTAAGAACAAAAAAAACACATTTAAGTTTAGTCAATTTCCTTCTATGATTGATTCCAATAATCATCCTTTTGGTTATTGAAAAATCTGACCTATTATCGCCATCTTGATTTTTCTGCTTTATCTTCACGTCGTCATTTCCTGCAGTTTTGACGTTTACATTCTAACTGTGAATCACTGCTTTACCGACAACGCAGAACAATGCATAATTCAAAATTTGAGGGAATACATTTCCTTTACAAATTAATAATATTACATTCACTGATAATCATCTTACTTCTTATATCTAAAAATCGATTTCAACGCGAATCTAATACCTGACCCCGCGTTTAACGTTAGTCCGAGGCTGTCATAGTCATTGCACGTGAAAACTGATTAACAATTAGTTTTGGTATAACGGTGATTATTCTATGTTGTTTAAGTACCTACTTATCTTTATTACTATATTTGTATAACTGCAGTTGATTACTCTATAATGTTTATGTACGTAGGTATCTATATTATTATCTATGCATCACAACCTCTTCCTGACACTTGCTAAATTACTATCGACCGAAATGGTCCAATTGTCCAGAATATAAAAACTTTGAACAAATACACGTCGTTCTCAATTGTAACACAAAAACATAAAGTCATGATTAGATATACTATACCAGGGATGGCGAACCTTTACGTATCAACGTACCATTTTTCTAAAAAAATGTTTAATGAGGTCATAGACGTGCCAATTTTGACTTTATGATTATTGGGAAAATAATAATAATGAATAGTTACTATCAATTAAAAACTCTTTATTTACTACAAAAAGTAGGAGCATTTCGCATTATACGTTTTTTTGGCTAACGGATTTGTGATTTGTTTCAAAATGCCGTTTCCCAGACGATGTTCTACACTGGTCCAGAAAACACGCACCGCTTTGTCACCTTTACCAATCATGGCATATTTCTCTGTCCACCAAGTTTGAAATTCTCTGATACTCTTTCTATCTTGCATTTTTGTTATTTTGCTGATTTAGCCAAATTAAATAACACTTAAATCATAGATAAAACTCAAATAAACTTTAAAATACAATTATATTAACGAAATTCACTATTATGTTATGCATAAATAAATTATGCGTTATTCATTACTTCATTAGCAATAGAAACTCGCGATGTAAATTGTAGGTACGAAAACAAACGTGATAGTGCCGCGCTTCCCTCCGTTACCCCGCGCACCGCACCGTACCCCGCGTATCGCAGCCCGCGCACCGCACCCGAACATTCTGTAGCGTAGGGATCACTCGGGTTCGCTCGTTCACCTACACTATACACTATACACTAAACACTTTTTTTCGTAGTGCATAATAAATTTTGTGATCACTGATCAGCGACGTGCCCAAAATATTGTGTCACGTGCCATTAATGGCACGCGTGCCATTGGTTCGCCATCCTGTACTATACCATTCATGCTCTCGCAGTATGATCCATTGCAAGCGTGCGGATATTTGAAGGCAAAATGTTAATTTTCAATGTTTGTCTATGATTTGAAACCAAACGATTTTTAAAGATTAGCGATTTTTTCAGTACCTTGAACATGATAATCTTTTATGTTATATCCAATATTTCCACTAAAGTGACACAATTATAGCAGTGTTTTATGTGCGTATCCAATCTGGTGAATCCGCAGTAAGGTCAATTTTAACCTACTTTCGGTGAAACTTATCATATATTATAATTCCTTGATGTAGAAATATCTTAAACCTAACAGTAGTATTACATAATTTGGCGACATCAGTTTCCTTTTATATCGATATAATCCGTCTTGTAAAGATTTTCTGTTAGTTGAATAATCTATTTATATGTAGGAGAGTGCCTGTGGCGGATACCGGGCGGGCGCTGCGGCGAGGTTCATAAAACTGCAAACTTCACCTTCAAAATTAGAAGGTCACAGGATACATCTGATTGCGAAAACCCTGTGTAAAGCCCGGACAACGCCGGGAATTCAGTGGGGAGCAAGTTATATCTAAAACTAATTTGATGTACTATCGCAACAGTAATCTCAATACATTTGGATTGAGTAGCCTACCTACTTAAAAATCTTCGCCTTGCGACAATATTTATGTCAATTTTCTTCTATTTTATGAGAAGCAATGAGTACATATTCCCAGATAACGAATAAACTGATAATAATTGAAAATCTCCTTCTACCACCACACTAAGCGGAAAATGTTGCTTGTGTCGTGATGGAGGACTTAGCCAGCCAAGCAACCGAACCCCCGACGCATGGGTGGGAACCAATCGCGATGCCAACTCAGCCCCAGGTACTAAATCAATTTGACGAGTTTTTTTAAAATTTACTTCACTAAGGTTATTTGTTAATTTCGAAAAAATTTATGGATTGTATATTTAAATACAATTGTAATGTACCATCTCGTTGCAAATCCCTTTGTGTCAGGGTCAGTATTCTACAATATCATAATGAAACGTGAAAATCTACTGACCTTTTTCTGATCCTGATTGTGGAATCACGAAGTGTTTTGGTAATATCTAACGGTGTTAATTGTAATTAATCAAGTTTTAATAGGTCAATCATAAATCATTAAAACGCGATGCAATCGAGCAGCGCTATAATTAAAGTTTTTTTTCAATATCATGGTGAGGTCAATTTTCATTTTTTTAATTGATCTTTTTTACAGTTCTCTCGAGCACTCCTGTTCTCATACCCGTATCATGGTAGTTGTCGTTAATACACACAATAAAAGTGCAAGTAGGTATCCACATTACCTAAAATAATTAGGATTTTTTTCTTTTAAATAAATTAAGTAAATCGAAAATTATTAAAACAAGAACTCGGGTGGGAAAGGAAGACAGCGCCTTTGAGATTTTTTTTTTACGAAAATAGGCGTAAGGCGAGTTCTCTAATTATTATCATTTATATTATTCCTATTCTTAAACAACTCTGGAATGTTCTCATCATGGAAACCCGGCAGAGTCCAGATTCCAGCATCGAAACACTCCGGAGAAATATATTGACCCTATCATGACCCCAACAAACTTATTGTTTTTTTATTGCAAAAAATCGGCGCAATGCAAGTTATTCCATTATTATTATTGCTATTATTAAACAACCCAGGAATATCCTCATCATGGAATCCCACTAGAGTCCAGATTCCAACATCGAAGTACTCCGGAGAAATATATTTACCCTATCATGAATCATGACCCCATCAATCTCAAAGGCCGGACACTAACGTCCTTAATTACATTATCTTTCATTGATGCATTGATGTTCTCTTAATATTTATTTATTTATTTTTGCTTGCATTTATTGTACAACGAACATTTTATGTACCAATATATTTAATATAGGTACAATAAAAATAAAAACTTTGAACTATCCTTGGAATTTGTACTTTCTTCCGTGTATATATGTATACACTGAGATCGCACGAACCTCCCCACATTCCGGAATTCAAAACAAACTTTCATCAAAGATGCCTAAAATCCTAGGAAATCATATATTATATTCTCTCTGGTTCGGTTCCCAGTCAATGTTCACATGGCCAACATTAATTAATTTCAGCACAAGAGTGCACTCCTCATGATATTTCTTCGCTTGTCAAATTCATTTTATATTTTATAAAAGCATCAAATCCATTTTATTGTAATGTGGACTTTACCCCCATTGGTAGGATCAACTATTGTTTGAACATGGCCAACTTATATATGCGAAGGGTTTATCAATCACGCGATGCCAATATTTAAACTTACCAAAGGCTTTACCGAATATCAAAAAAAAGTTTATTTAGATTTTGTGAATCAATATAGAACGGAAATATTGCAGTTTATATTGGTCTACATATCTGGTATTAATTTATGTAGATGAATTCTTTATAGGCAACCACTCTACACGTCGAAGCCCTACTAATACTGTAATTTCTTGCAAGTTCATCAGTCAGAACGTATTTCATCTACCAGCACATTATTTATCTTCACAGAAACATTGAAAGAGGAGTTGCAGAACTTTAAATTGTGAATCACTCCTCATTATATGGAGCACACAATTCGGAATACTGCTCTTTATCAGTCATTATTCATCACGAGATTCTTCTCGTGCTATTGAAAAAGAAATACACAGGGCGTCGAATGAATAAAAATTTACAGAATTATTCACAATTACAAATACACAATAAGACAGTGCTTCGTTGTAATGAAATTTTTCAACAACTGTTGAAGCAACCCCCTGATGGATTAGAGTAACCCACTGTTTTTTGTTCTCTATTGGGGTTCTGAGGAGTAAAACAATATGGTGCGTTTTTTAAACAGGAACGCGGGCGACCCCTTACAAAAACGATAAAAAAGGCAACTACCAAACAAGAAACATATGCTAGCGGAACAAACACCGCTCACCATCACTATGGCTTATAAATAATTGGTAGGTATGTTATGTTGTGGTTGAAACGTTTTAGTAAGAATAAAAGTCAATACTTTTGTTTCATTGACCGGATCCTGTCATTAGTTGTCACGAAATCATTGGAATTAATAATCAACAATGACGTTAATAAATTATATTGATTTTAGTGAATATTCAAAATTAGTTTTAGTCAAAATTTGCCTGACAGTGCGTAAATAAAATCTTTTCACACATTTTTTTTATTTGTAGTGGAAAATGATTAATCGATTCCTACTTAAATTTTTTTCGCTGTTAGAAAGGTTACAAATATGTGACTTTGTCAAAGGAAGTATTTCATATGTATAGAAGAATTGATTATGTCATAGACTGCTTAAAATGCTATTTTTATTAATTCTCTTTTTATAACGTTGAATGTAATATGCGCATGTATAATGTAATATCCCATTAATGTAATATATCATTAAAGAAAAAAATAACACGAATAATGTAAACAAAAATATGAAAGAGAACAAGACACAGAAAAATAAAAAAATTACTGTCGCAACTGGGAACGAACGAATAAACTCAAACCGTCTTTAATCTTACGTCCGTGTTGCCATCGATAATCTACCTTTTCCGTTCCCATCCTCATGGTGAAAATTAACAATTTAAATTAAAGAGAAAACATTTTTTTATTATTTTTTTATTTATTTAACGCCCAGGGGGCTTTTACGTGTTTGGTAGTACAATTAATTCATGACAGATAATTTTGAAACAAATAAAGAAAAAAAAATTAAATTAAATTAAAAATGGCTACAATCACAAAAATACATAAAAAATACTATAATAGAGATCTCGAGATACGTACAGTAGTTAAATGGCTTGTATGGAAAAGTTTTGAGTTATTCTTAATACGAAGCCTAGTGTTTTCATACCTTTGTTCACAATTTGGTGGATGTGATTGGCGAAACTTAGTTTTTCTTCCAAAATAATTCAAAGATCTTTCATTTCCGTGACTCTCTCCCGCTATTATTGATGGAGTATTCGAATTAAACAGGATTTTTATTTTTGAAGAAAGTCAAGGTTTTGCGCTTTTCTACATTTAAAAATAATTTGTTTTGAACGCATCAATATTTAAACTTACTAATATTTTACTGTAGTATATGACAATGATTTATATTAGTTATTTTCTTGTATGGCTTGATGTCAACAGCACAGAGCAATACCTCGACAGCGTTATAGGAAATTAAACATCGGATATAGTTGAAATGTGTCGAACATGAATGAGGTGAACAATTTCAATGAAATAGATTTCTCAAATTTGTGAGATGAAATCAAATTTCGGCAAAATTTAAAGCGACTTTTAATAGTTTTGGAGAAATCAAAGTCTTGCAAATATCTATCAGCCGAGCCAAATGTGGCTCCTAAATACACGTTGCATCACGTAGATGAGCGGTAAGGATCCGGTAAATTGGTGAAGTATTTCCGGCTTACAGTATCCTGATCCCAGATAATACGCCAGTGTTTCAAGTTCCCAGTGTGTTCAGTGACCGTAGACGACTATGCACTGTGAACGTGAACAACAAATAGTGAGATGTGTGCCGTACGATGCACGATACTGCGATAAGTGACCGCTGCGGTGCGTGTTTTTGTTAATACATATTGGTAACAAAAGCCGCTTGCTTTGTTCCGTCTCCCTACACGTTCAATGTGCATTATCTTCTGTTTGTGACCTACAACCTGGCGTGTTACACATTAACCCCAGTTAGAACGACACTCGCAGTAAATGCGTGATGACATCTAAATACAAAACATCATTGTAGGTTGGACTGACACGTGTTGTAACAATCATAAATACATATCGTATTTTACAGTTAAAATTAATGTAACTTCACTGCAGCGCTCGTCATATATTATAACTACATACCTAAGCCATTCGTATACGTTGGGTGCTAATTGAACCCGCAAACTCACTACATGACTGGATAACGCAGATAACAGCGCTAAGAAGAAAATTTTAGTCAAAAGTACGTATAAATAAATATATCTGCATATATCCTAATCAAATCGAGGAAAATGGATGCAGTTGTAGCGAAAAGGGAAATATTAAAAAATAGACATCTTGGCGATGAATGTGTTTGGGAGAGACTGGTTGAGGGAGACCTAGCCCAGATCTCTTCAGCCGGAATCTCTCGACCACCGCCTTGCACAGCGGTGGGAGGGATGGATTCATATGTCCGTCACTTCTGGACACACTAACCCCCCAATTCCTACCCCTTCATGTATTTTTCCTTCTCAGAACTTTCTCTCCTTCCTCTCCCTAAAAAGATTCTCCTCTCAGCATCCCCAAAGATGAGATGAGAATTATTTCCTCGTTGCCTCCTGTGTAGAGCTAATGTAAAAAAAAATCAATCCCATTCTTAACAATCACATGCAGTTTTAAAGTAATTTCTTAGTCAGTAATTTATGTCATAGGTATCCAGAATGGTTTAGCGAGATAGCCTTTTGGTGGTGTCTGGCTGGTCTCGGCCGTGCTCTAAACCGACAACGGCCACAGCATTCCCCACCCACGCTTCCCAATTCCCTTTGCTTTAGGACTAGCGCAGAATCTTTTATGACAACTTCTCAATCGACTACTTTAGGAGACTTCAATTTATGAAGGCATTTCTTAACTCAAAAATGCAGAAGTTTTATCTCATAATTCAAATTATCCTAATTTTAGTTATAGGTATATAACTAACTAACTAACCATCACGCCGTTTCCCCGCAGGGGTAGGCAGAGAGGACGGACCGCCAAACAACTCGATCTTGGCACACATTCCTTGCCTCGTTCACATTCATACAACGTCTCATACATGCTCTTCTATTATTCTGACTCTTGACATGGCCCGACTCAAGTATCTGATTCACTTGGTCGTGCCATGTCTTTCTTGGGCGTCCTCGACTTCTTCTACCAATATATATATTTATTTATTGTCCTAGTTGGCTTTCCCATAAATATTTTACAATTAATTAAAGTGTGATGTATAAAAGCTAGCACACAGACATATGGGTACAATTATTATTTGTATGTGTTACAACCAATAAAAAATTAAAAAAAAAAACGTGTGCAGTTCACACGCGGTAGAATTGAAACCTTCAGAAAACTAAAGTAGACAAGAGTTGGGAGGCTACGAAGCACCGTACAAATAGGAGACCGACAGCCTACGAAGCACCGCATAAAGAGAAATCCGATAGGCTACGGAGCTCCGCACGAAGAGGAGACCGATTACACTATCTCATTTTCTCGCGCTAAATCTTATAAATGTATATGTGTGTTTGACTCGTTTTAGTGTCGTTATTTTTAAAGTCACAACTGTTCTAAAGAAGTTTTCACTTCAATAAGTTCGCATTGTTTATTCGCAGTGCGATGATCGCTAGGAATTGGTGAATAAATAAAGTAATTAGTATTGAGGTTCTTCTTACATTTAAAAGTATATTTGCTTGGGGTTTGCTTAAATAATGTGACTCGTGTCATGTTCATGGTTTTCGTAACCGTAAAATAGAATATTTAAGTGATAAAAAACGATATTTGCATTGAAATAATCTTTTCTGAATTTATATAATGTTTTTTATCAGAATTTCAGGAGATTCAATAATCAAATTCAATAATAATTTCTCAGAGTCTCGGATATGGTTAAGTCTCTTCCCGTAGCATTTTATAATAGGAATACGATATTCACACGTTTAGTATTCCAATAGAAAGGCCATCAAAATAACGCCACTCAAATGAAAGAAATACTTTCATGACTTCCGTCCCAAGGATATAATCATGTTTTCAATATTAAGTCCGTCACTACTATTCTCCCTCCTAGATTTTCGTAGTTGGAATCTTAATGTTAAGCGTATCTGCCGCGCGTTGCTAGGTTTGTTTGGTTTGCAGGAAAACGGGCATTTAAGTCGAAAAAGTCTTTGAAGAACTGTGCGGGATTCACAAACCAGCATGAATGAATCGTCGCTTCGTCTGTGGGGCCGGTACCTAATTGTGTTCCCTTCGCGTGGCCCAGACAAGGCAACTTTGGGAGTTCAATAACGTAAGATCAGCTGGGGCCCGACACATGCGCAGGAGGTATCCCTCTCGCGATCGTTTCGCTCTAAGATACCAACCAAATATTATGTACCCCAACCAAACTAAACTCAGATACAATTCTCATTTTATTCAGAGAGCGCTAGTGTTTTTATTTACTTTCCAACAATGAATAAATTGTTTAGAATTACCATTTAATTATTTTAATACACAACATTAAATATAAGTTTTATATTAACATTATAACACTTTGAATCGCTTTTTTATTATGTCTTGTTATGAATGAATGGTGACTACGTTTGTTCTTTGGAATTTAATTTAATATTTACGTAATGCAATTATAGTATATGTGTTATGAAACATGGCTAAAATTGACTACAAGGTGACATCATTCTAACCATCGCGAGTCTTATGAATGGCGTCTTTAGTAGCAAAATGACTCCGCAAATAAATCGTCTTGTTTTATTTATTTTGCAACGACCATTCAACGCTTCAAAGTTTTTCTTATATTTTTGAGACCAATAAACATTTTAGACAATTTCTATCGCTGTATTTACACGAAGAGTATTTTAATGAAAGCAGACAGTCAAGTGATGATAAACATTTGCATTTTTTCCCGATATTTGAGCAAAACTCATCTAGGTAATTTTCGTTCATTTCCGCATATTTTCGGCCGGCACTCAAGGGTATTCTGAGTATTTTTTCTCTTATATTTTTTTTGCTCTTGTATTTAGTAGGGGTAAAAATATTAGTAAAACGTATTAAAGTTATCTAGAAATTGTACATACAAGATATAAAAATCTTCTTTTGAAATCTTAGTATACCTAATCGAAGGATGCCAATAATTAGAATGTCTATATTTACTTTTCCGCACTGACTGGCCACCTTGATGGTTTGGCCAACATTATTTTTATATTAATTCAATAAAAATATTATTCAAAATAAGCGACAATCCGCCGCACTTTCAAGGTTATTTGAAGAACTCTATGATCATCCTTTTCGAAATAAGCATGACGTAAGTGACAATAATATTACAAAACGTTTCACCGGTATTTGGTATGTGAGGGTTGTTCGATAATAATTTATGATAATTCAATATTCATTCGTGCATTTCGTTCAAGTCTACCTACTAAATTATACAACTTGACTTGGTAATTTCAAAGCATCTAGAAATAGATATTTCATTTAACTTTAAATATATAATACTAGCTGGTACCCGGCATGCGTTGCAATGCCAAAATAAATTAATTCTACCTGCATGCCCTTTCCCGTGCGTCCTCGTTCCCGTCTACCTTCCCCGCATTCCTCATCCCTCACTGCGAACCCCACCTTCCCTTTGCCTTTCCTCCCTGCCACTAAAATATATGAAATACACACATTTTCATTTATACAAATTTCCTAACGCCAGAGCTTACCATTGTGTACATCCTGTGTTACTTGCTGATAACGTAGCTTTCTATTGGTGAAAGAATTTTTAAAATCGGTTTAGTGTAGGCGTAAAAGCGTAACAAACAAACTCACACATTTTCGCATTATTTATAATATTAGTATGGATTCCACATTTTGAATATTTGAATAAATACTAATCCTTTTTCGTATGTTAATAAACTGGCATGCGGCTGTTCAGAACAAGTTTATTCATTGATACGGCACTTTCGAAAATGAGAGTTTAGAATCATGAACCCCTACATAGTGCTCTTCTATCATCATGAATCTAGTATCTGACGCAGCAAATATTGCAGTGTCCTGTGGGTGAATGGAGTCTGACCCTATGTTATGAACGTTAATCCAAACTTTATTCAGAAGTGCGGGTGCGCGCGACATCGTGCGCAGGTACCAACTTCCAACACCAGAGAGCACATCTCTCCGGATGTGTGTGTGTGAGTTGCGTGCCTTAACGCGCCTGTGTGTGAGGCTGGTGTCATCTGACAATGGAACACTACGGGAACATGAGCGGGCATTTTTGGCTGCCCACACCTCCGCCCGCCCGCGGTCCGGGACTCATAAATTGTGGCACCAATCTACATAGCATTAGCTGCGGGAGGGCGACAATGGCTCTCCAATCAGGGGTGATAAAAAAATCACGCTCTCCGACCCGAACCAAAGCGCAAATACAACGTGCCACCTGTGACGATTTAATTGTCATTTTCCGAAACATTGATGTTACTCTACGATTTTCACACTAGCAAATAGACCACCGCGCCGCGCTCCCGTTGTCCGGCAGGGGAGAATAATTATTTCTCCTACGCATGCATTCCAACACACGATTATCCCTTCAGCAGATTATACCTACTGTCTCCCGAGGGGAATGGTTAGGTAGGTACTGTTGTGACATTGATGAAGTTAACAAATTCAAATAAAAAACTCTTTTATGCACAAAAAATATACACCGCACATCTCGAATAGCAAAGTGATTATCTGTGCCTCACGAAATCCGCTAACTTTATCTCCGCGAGATGTCTCTAGTCTCTAATGACTAATGTATTTCAACTGGATCGTTTGTTTCATCAATCGTCATTTGTTTTCGCTTTCCTGTAAAATTGATTTTTTTAACTTACGACCCTTTTCTTGCGATATCTATTACAAAAAAGATTCAGCTCATTGTCGTATAAAAAAAATTACAGTTTAAAACAAAACAAAAAATATAGGTACGCTTATGAAAACGTGTGATTAAAACATAAAGATGTTAAATTAAAACACTTAAGTAAAAACCTGAAAAAAATTCAGTGTTGAATATGTAGCTAAAAGTTTTCAGATATATTCTGTTGCTAATTCCAATGTTATGTAATATTTTGAAGTAATTTTGAAAGTATTCTTTTCTATTCTTGCAACTATACTTACTACCTAAACTCAGTATTATTCCCAAATACTTTACCTCAAACACTTTATTATTTCCAAATACAACATAGAAAATAAACTGGCTCCCCAGATAGACCCGAGATTATTTCTCTACTAACTGGGTAATTTAAAAACTGTTATTGAATGTTATGTGTCTTATTATTGTTGTTTATAATTACTTTTCAAATTTACAATAAAAATTTTTAAAAAACATTATTTTAAGGTACCTACATTGATTACGATTAGAAATATTATTTAAATTCGGTTTGGAAGAATTTATTGGTTTGTTGCAGCTCATTATGGACTGGGTTTATACAGTGTAATGGGTTTCCTATTATGATACCATCTATCTAAACTCATTTGGTTCCGGCTATTGACCTTTGTAGTAGAAGTAGGACAATATTTTTATTGCCTTATGACAAAAATGAGATAGATACGCAAAAATGCTTATAATTGTTGTTGTACCCATCTGCACATTTATAAATTTATGGTGTTAATTTAAAAATGCTTGTCTATTAGAAATAGATATGGGATTAAGATCCCTCAAAACACCTTTTAGTCAAAATGCTTAGATTGAGGTTTATAATGTTACTAGCTGGGGTTCCCGACTTCGCTCAGGGAGTTCCAATACACGACTGATGTTACTTTATATACCCCTATCAAGCTCTACCCATACAAAAAAGGTTTCGAATCGTCCACAATGTTCCAGAACATTTGACAACATTAGAGATTGTGCTGGAATGTTCCACAATTATCTGGGATGTTCCGGGATATTCCGTAACGTTCCAGACTATTCCCGAATATTCCAGAATGTTCCGGAATGTTCTGGAATGTTGTGGAATACTTTCGAATGTTCTGGACAGTTCTAGAAATATCTTGAGGGCGAAACTTCCAGCCCCTATATCTTCAAAAACACGCTCTTCAGGTAAAAAGGGGAACCTTCTTCATGGATGGGGGATAGAGGGCTACTCGTTTCTGAGTTTTAGCGGCACGCACATTGTACACTCTCTTTTATAATATACCAAAGTATTTTATAAAAGAAAGTATATTATAATTATGTTAATGTATATTGATTTATTGAAATTATTATCAAAATGTGGTACTTCAACATAGATGCCAGAAGATAGATACCTACCCCAAAAGAAACTTTTCGTATTTTGGAAACTACGAAACCTCTGAAAATTTTGCTTTAAAAGGTGTACACTGTACACAGTCACACAGAGCGTTATTGTATTTCAAGTAATGTCAGCTTTTGTAGGCAATTACTTTATTTCTAAATATGAGCACAGCAAAACCATAATACATTATCATAAAATACAATACAAAGATTTTTGTACTTTCGACGTATAATCGCAGGGGTGACATCCACTTAACGTCAATAATACGTGATGTTGAATGGCAACCTTCGTCCATTATTTACGCTCGGCTTCGTTAATAACCGTGCGTATTTGAACATAAATTATTGCAGTTGAGCACGATCTCGTTAATTTGTACAAATTAACACGAATGAGGATTTACCTGTAGAATTATGTTAATGCATTCTCTTTGATTACACGTTTTTAATCCTGTCACGTAATCTACTCCAGTTCCAGAACCAACGGTGTCAAAGGATGTGCGTCGGTCCGTTGGTGGTTAACCATATTGTGAAATAATTAATAATTCTAAAAAAAACGTCAACCACGAACAAGCAATATGAAAACCCTCGAATTTTAAAAAGTTATATTTGACCGGTAAAATGCTTGACAACACACCTTAGAAAAGCCCCCCGCGAAATTTGATGACGCCTTTTCCTCCTTTTATTATCTAAATTTTAAATCATTTTATCTCATCTAATGTTTTATCATTTAGATGTTTGTGCATTTCAATAAAATTGATTAAAACTAATCATCGGCCTGTCTGGACCAGAATTTATGCATCGACCACAATAAAATGCGAATAATGTATTTTTGAATTTCTCTCTATGGCCAAAGGATAATAATATTTTCCAAAAAATATATTTTTAGTCGAAATACTCGTCCTTTACGGCTTACTAACTGCCCCATACCGTTATAAAAACTGATTTTATTTTAACAATTATTACAAGCAATAATTGTCAGCCTGAAACACTCATTTACATTGAAAAATCTTCCGAGAAAAGATACTTGCCGCCAACGGGACTTGAACCCGTGTCCTTTCGATTGCCGGTCGAGTGCTCTGACCACTGAGCTATGGCGGCTTATCAAATACCCGCCAAATAATTCAATATATACTAGTGTTTCATTCAACAATTACTGCTTGTTATATTTTTTCCACCTGACAACAACCAACTTTATTTTTGCGAGGAAGACATTGTTAGTGTTAAATCCCAATAAATGCAGACATAATTTGTCTCGACGCCACCTAGCGAGGGATTTAACACTAACAATGTCTTCCTCGCAAAAATAAAGTTGGTTGTTGTCAGGTGGAAAAAATATAACAAGCAGTAATTGTTGAATGAAACACTAGTATATATTGAATTATTTGGCGGGTATTTGATAAGCCGCCATAGCTCAGTGGTCAGAGCACTCGACCGGCAATCGAAAGGACACGGGTTCAAGTCCCGTTGGCGGCAAGTATCTTTTCTCGGAAGATTTTTCAATGTAAATGAGTGTTTCAGGCTGACAATTATTGCTTGTAATAATTGTTACCCTTTGTGCTATGCATAAAAATCTTGTCTAAACGTTAGTTTATAAATTAAAAAATAATAATTAATATTTAACAAGTTTAAGTATTTCCCCAATAAATGCAGACATAATTTGTCTCGACGCCACCTAGCGAGGGATTTAACACTAACAATGTCTTCCTCGCAAAAATAAAGTTGGTTGTTGTCAGGTGGAAAAAATATAACAAGCAGTAATTGTTGAATGAAACACTAGTATATATTGAATTATTTGGCGGGTATTTGATAAGCCGCCATAGCTCAGTGGTCAGAGCACTCGACCGGCAATCGAAAGGACACGGGTTCAAGTCCCGTTGGCGGCAAGTATCTTTTCTCGGAAGATTTTTCAATGTAAATGAGTGTTTCAGGCTGACAATTATTGCTTGTAATAATTGTTACCCTTTGTGCTATGCATAAAAATCTTGTCTAAACGTTAGTTTATAAATTAAAAAATAATAATTGATTTTATTTTATTTACATTTTTATTTAGTGGCAGGTGTAAAAAGGTACAGGATTTTTTTTTATCTACGGCTTTATTACATTTCGAACAACGAAAATATTACATTAGATCATAATATATTACGTACGATATATTATTCCAAAAATGTAATAAACCGATATTTGTAAATTCTGAGGTAAGAATTTCTGGCTTTTGAGGGTAATATGTACGTGTATTAAGCAATATGTGTATTATGTTAAAAGGACGTACTCATGCACGAATTTCACATTCCGCTGCCGTATGTTCCCTCTCTTTGAGGAGCGTTCCTTGAGTTTGTGCCGCAGCGCGCCCTGAGCTGTCTACATAGGCTACATACTGTACATATTACGGCCTTTAAAACGTGAAACCTTTTAGTAATTTATCACAGGTTTGCTGTTACCCCTAATAACAAGCTCCCCGGGGAAGTGTTCGGGGTCCTCCCGGGCAGACGCACACGCGGTTGTTTCCTTGTGACCTTTCCACCCGCTCCCTTGGACCTCCTTTCCTGTGTCGCAATAGGCAGAATTATTGACTCAACCTAATGCCCCTAAAACTCTTAATACCCGCTCTACATTCTCGGTGAGACTACCCGAGCAAGTCCGATTGCGAGATAAAGCGCCTCGGTAATCTTGGTTCTCGGTGACTTCGCGTCGTATTGTCTGTGCTCACGCTCAGTCTCAGATTTTTGTGCCTGATCTAGCAAACCATCGATTGCTTTAAAATAGTAATCCAAGCAACAGCTGCGCGATACGCAAGTGGAGATGTAGGCTTTGGGGCTCGTTTCCTCGGTAAAGTCTCTCGGCGGAATTGTGGTTCCGCAGGTTAGTCCAAAGTGTGCTGGACTGCACCCGGAGAACAGATCTATTTAGCTATTAATTCGACGCAAGAGTTTCGACTACAATTCCCATCCTCTTTGTTTTCATTCTGTTCCTATGTGCTATATGGGTTTATTACTTTATTTTCGACCCTCTAATTTCTATTCTTACTTTGATTACGAATGGAATTATTTGCTTTCTGCAAATAATATTTTCCCTTGCCAAAAAATTGAATTAATTATTCTTATCTTATGGAATGAATGGATTACGGCCTTGTTTTCAAGCTTGCCAGAGGGATGTAGATAATTTCGGCGCGTCATTGCCTTAAATCCTAGTAGAGTCCGGCCCGCTGAGAACTTTGTCGAAACGTTTTTCACAAGAAATAGAGAGGTGTTACAAAATAGCATAAAATTATCTATTTACAAATCACTAAATTAATTCGATGTTTTTACTAACGTATGTAAGAAATAGGTGTGTTTATTATTAATTATTGGTGTTACCAATATAAAGTTAACCTACGCGATAAAATGTCGGGGGCGTTAAAATATCAAATAACAGATTTTTTCCCGAAATTTATTTTCAACTTGCGTCAACATCACATTGCCACAATTACACAAAGAAGAAATTACACATGGACGGTATTACTTATGCAAATAGTAATTATGTGTCATTTGACCCATTTTTTCTTACCACAACTAATTTACCATAAAACCACTTTTTAAATGTTTATCTAACGTTGCAATCAACACCACAACATAAAATCACTTTATGTTTTTGTTCTGGACAATGAAACAAACCCACAAACTTAAGTCGATAATTCTTTTGTTGCAAAACAGAGGATTTTATATAATTAAGAAATTTGTTGAAGAATCCATTTTTTAACCTTTTTTGCGTTGCATTTATTATTATTTTTATGATGTTTTTTCATAATCTTAAGAATAAAAAATATTCTTGTATTTAGAAGCAAGTATTTTGATATTGTTTTAATGCTCTCCTTTTATATTTTTTATCTTTTAAGTTAACAATGATACGAGATCTACCTTGTTTAGGTGACTGCTCACTTTTACTTTTTTATGTTTATTATTCTGTACTCACATCAATTTTTGACTGCCATAATATGGAGATGTGCCTATTTTTGTAGTTAAAAACCACTTTGAAAAACTTATACAAAAATATCACGTTCAAGATAAAAAAACATTTAAAAAAAATGCATTTTAATCATTTGACCGCCGTGAACATAGCATTCTGTCTTATTTATTCGACTAACTAACTAACCATCACGCCATTACCCCGCAGGGGTAGATAGAGAGGACGGACCACCAAACAACTCGGTCTTGGCCCACACTTCTTGCCTCGTACACATTCATACATCGTCAATATCATACATGCTCTTCTATTATTCTGACTCTTGACATGTCCCGACTAAAGAATCTGATTCATTTGGTCGTGCCATGTCTTTCTCGCTTTCTCTGACTTCTTGTACCATTCACATTTCCGTCATATATTCTCCTTACACTCCTTTCCTCGTTCATTCGCTCTACATGCCCAAACCATCGGAGCGTTCCTTTCTTGGTCTTACTCATTATGCTTACATCAGCCTTGCATTCTTTGCGGATCTCCACATTTCTCACACGATCGCACAAGGTTTTACCACACATACGCCTCAGGGATCTCATTTCTACAGCATTCAGTCTACTTTCATTCTTCCTCTGCCAGTTTCATGCCTCTCTGCCGTAAATCAGGGTAGGTACCAGTGCTCCATTATGGACGGCTAGTATCGCGTCTTTGTACAGTTTTTTATTCGACTTATAACTTAATTCATAAATTTTATTATACTTACATTTAATAATTTAAAATTTCAAAGCCCAAAAGGGAGCCGTTTTTTTCCATTAAATGTAGGATAATAATAGTATTTGTTACTTTTCTTCCGCCTTTTTGTGAAAAATCTTTCACAAAAAGGCGGGCGTTTGTATTACGAAGACCTCCGTATTTATCAAGGTGTAAAATGGCAATCGTTTGATAATTATAACGTTATTTTCCTTTGACTTAAATCTTTTATTGTGAAATTCAAATTAACCCATACACTGTGAGCCGAATTCATAATGCCCCGTATTTAGAATCAGCTTGCTTACAAAAGCTATTTCCACGAAAACCTGATTTTGATCAAAAAAATTACTTTCAATTTCATCTAATGGAGAATATTATAAACGGTACGCCATTTCGTCTACAAGGATAGAAGAAACCTAATGTGAAAAATAAACCACGCCGCGGCCGCCTTGATCGAATAAACATTAGCGTGAGTATTTTTTAAAAGCAACACATTCCTTTCGGATGCTAAATTTACATAAATTATGTTCATAGCAGCTTTTTATGATGCTGATTTCATTGTTTTCAAGGTCCCCCCTATTCGGCTTCAACGCTAGTCCGTTATTAATTTTGAATTTGAATCGGTCGGTGAGCGTGCATACTGCACAACGTCTTTGGCTGCATCAAACATGGAGTCCGCCAGTCACCAAGGCCCGGCCCGCTCGGTTCTGGAGGGCCATCGGACGTGGGAGGACTGGAAATAAATAAAGAATTGGAAGTGCAACTGTCTATGGCCGTCTCTGTAGTGTTGGCGCAAGCGGCGTCAGATCCGATACCGGCTCATTATGAAAAAAAATGCTAAAATTAACGGTCATAATCTAAAAATGGTATTGGTGTGAAGTTTAACGTTAGCGTATGAATAAAATTACATTTTACTATGTTGTTAGTGTAAGTGTGATCAGAAGATGTTTTTAAAAGTGGTAACCTAAAAATATTTATTTATTTACGATACAAGTACCTAACTTTAATCTTTAAATGTGCATAATAAAACATTTAAAAAAAAAAATACTGTGTAAACGTTCTAATATGATTATAATTAATTAAAATTTGCAATCAGGAAGTTTATAAACGAATTAATATTGACATTATTATTATTATTATTATATTGACATTATATATGTCGACACAGGTATACCCTAGTGAGACAGGCATACAAATAAAACCATTGTAAACATATTTTATTATAGATAAATAAATAAAAATAAAAAAAATGTATATTTCGCACATGTGTTTTTTATACTTTTTTATATGAATACCGCACGAGAGTCATCAACTGTTCCCGTCTGAAGCCAGTCAGACTATGGCATCCTTAATTGGGGTATGTTGTGAGGCTGAAGGTAGTGGGGAAGGTAAGGAGATGGGGTAGATGTGTGTATCTAATCTAATACCATAGACTCAAAAAGCACTAGAAAACCCCCCAAAACGAACGTGTTAATGTCAACATCCCACCTCTCAAATCAATTGCAACGATGCAAGGCCGTCAACAAGGGAATTAGTGGGGTTAAAAGGAAAATTTTCAACAGATAACAATCTTCTGCCAGACAGCTTTATTCATTTTAGATTTTTAATTAGAAAGTGTCGTTTATATTTTCTGTAGGAATATTGTGTTTGTAATTTAAATGCCTTACAAATTTGTGTCATTTTTTTCAATTGAATCTCAGCGGTATATCGGTGTGGAGTTTAAGAAAAGCATGTTGATGGAATTACTGCGTCTGTTTTAATATTGTGGTATGAATAAAGACCTCAATAAGTGAACTTCTAACGAAGTGTTCGAGGGTAAATAGATACATGAGCTTCCACGGTCTTGCCGCTGTAAGTTTCATGGCACCGCCCCTCCATCCTATTTGTTATACTCGTCGTTTACGAGAAAGAAGGATAGGTTTTGGCAGAACTATCAGCAGTATGATTTCCAATCGTTCATCTTTATATTTATCTTTGACCGAAAAACAAAAATTATTAAATGGCAGAAACAAATCTTCCCAGAGAATCAGCTGTAATGTATCCAAAAATGTATGTCCATGAACAGGCCAGTTCACTTCTGAAGTGCCACCAGTAATGGGAGGTCTAGTAATGAAGCATATTATTGTTAGGTGTCTAAGTGCAACTGTCTATTATAACTGACTATGAATTTGACAGACGGGAAGTCGGGAATTAATTTCCCCAGCAGCTACCGACTTCGTCGATGAACTACTTAACATAAAAAAGGCGTCGAGAATTCTTGCCAAGTTTTTTTTTCTTCAGTAGCCATCTGTCTCGTGAAATTACGAATGTTAAAAACCTCAATCCGGAAAGTTGTTTCCGTGATAAAAACTTGCGGAAATAAATAAAAAATCTTTTCGTATTTTTTATATTGCCTTTTCATAACGTAAATATTAACTCTTTGGCTTTAGATACGAAGTTTAAGGGATTGGATTTGAAATAAAATTTTATTCACATTGGTATTTTCTGCATCGTTCTGGATAAGAAGATAGTGACAGTGTTGCCCTTGTGAGAGACCTACATTTAGAGTTTAAGGGCAGCTTCTAATGGCTATATTAAAGTTGAGTGATCAAATCTAAATAGCTAGATAGGCTTTTTTTAGAGAATGTAGCACGAGCGTCCCAACAGCTTCTAATTATTCGTTTTCCCCCATTAGGGGTAGGTATTTTGTGGAAGTTGATGAAAAGCTGGGAAAGGAAGGAGACGGGGAAATGAGACTTGGGAATTATCCGAGTAGGTACGCCTTTTGCTATTTCAAAATAGCGATGCTGAATGGTAGTCATTCATCGAAGAGATACTGAGAAAATATAGGTACCAAGCTAAATACTAATCTGAAGTTTGTCGTTTGCAGTTTGCTACTCTTTGACGGCAGTAGCAAGAAACTCTTGTACGTATTGAATTCATCAAAAATGATAAATGTCTGTATATGGCATAGTATTATATTCATATGCACGCATAATGACATGCGTACCCATTATTATTATTTTTTTTCTTCCACGGTTAATAGCGTGTGTATTAATAGTGTTGAACAGTAAAGGGTGTTTCAGCACGTACGTACCCGAAAAACTCTAAACAGCGATTCCTGAGTTTATTTTAAGTGGAACCAAATGTTACACTTTTTATTGAAAATTAGGTAACTTAACGGAATGGCTCCAGCTTACTTGTGGGAACTGTGCGTTTATCCAATTCACGACGGTCAACCCTTAGGTCAGCAGCGTCTTCAGCTATTGGAAGGCTGAAAGAATCAAAGCGCAAATCAGATACAAGTTCGGTAAGTGTGCTTTCAGAGTGTCAAAATCAAAAGGGTGGAATACATTCCTACATGATTTAATAATGATCACAGACTAGACAAAATTTAGAGTTAAAACTTAAAACTCATCTTTTCAGTCAATCATATCAAATCTTTTACCTAAATATTCCGCGACTCTGTCAATAACTAAATGTTTAAAAAAAAAGAGTGTACTTTAGACCACACGACTGGAGTAAAACTTTACTAACTTATATCTCCCTCTCAACTTCCGTTTGCTCGCCCGACCGTTCGCCTCGCCCGATCACATTTTTCATAACGCTCTCGTTACGCATTCACAAGCTTACTCCCCAAGTCAAGCGTGCGTAAGGGCCCGACCGTTCGTCTCGCCCGATCACATTTTCGTAACGTTCTCGTCACGCCTTCGCCAGCTTACTCCCCAAGTCAAGCGTGCGTAAAGGCCCGACCGTTCGACTCGCCCGATCACATTTTTCGTAACGCTCTCGTCACGCATTCACCAGCTTACTCTTCAAGTAAAACGTGCGTAATGAAGTTTTACTTCAACTGACGATAATTTTTATCATTATTATAATTTTAAAAGTTATATTATTACACGGTGTATTATTATATGGCGTTTATGAAGTCATATTAAAACGGTGCTCTTGAGGTGATTCACAAAAATGGCGCTTTACAAATTAACCAATTATTATTTTTATTATTATTCGTAACCGAAATTTTTTTTTTGATAATTCAAATTTTTCAAAAATCTTTTTCATGTCGTCAATGGTAACTCAGCCGAGTAACCGCCCAACCCTTAGCTCACGCGAATTGTCCAATGTCTACTGTTTTTATCCGCAGACCAAAATGCCCAATTAATAAACCCAGGAATTACGAGTACGCTCATACACTTTGTACATAAAACTGTCGTGTTGTAAGTCGTTCAGTTCTTGTTCGTCTTCAGTTCGAAAAATGCGAAAAGATTTGATTAGGAATCCTTGAAACTCGCTTTCAAGCAGTTGTTGTCAATTAACCGCTTTTTCCACCACCGGGAAGCGAATCGTCACCGCTCCGTCTAAAAACTCGTTTGGCTCGTTTAAAGCAACACTGCCGCTGAAATTGTACGTAATTTACATTTTGAAATGTTTATCATATCAGCCTGATAAAGACGAGAGCTAAACGGTACGCGAAATTGCGTGTTTCGACGGCAATAATTAGTTAGGATGCGCGAAGCACACTATCGGATTTTCCAATAATACATCTGGCAAGAATTCCACGAGAACGTAAACATTTGGTTTGTAATGAATTTCGTGAAATATTGCGTTTGGTATCTTTCTTTATTATTATTACACGTTCGCTTATCGAAGTTTATTAATAAATGAAAAGCGGTATGAAAGTGATTCAGTCATGTTGTCACCATCATAAATTAATACAAGCAAACATATGAACTGAAATAAGTGTTTTGTATACATTACATAGCAGAAATTTTGTAACGAGTTGATTGTTGGGTAGTATAGGTATGGTTGTACCGCTGAGAGTTCAGTGGTAACTGGTAACCTCTCTAACTGATTCATGCGTCGTTTATGTGAAAGAGGGAGAGGTTACAGAAGAGCTATCGGCAGTTGTTTACACAGCGCGCGGATGTGTTGGTTAAAAAAATCCCGCGGATCTCCAGTACCGGCACCTGTGCCTTTCTCACCTACGCTCTTTAAATTTGACAACGCCGCATGACACACGTTTGGTGTCCCAGTGGCGTGTGTGTATTGAGCCGGTGTGGGTCCCAGTATGTGAGTGTGCGCGCACCCACACTAGGCCGCGAAGGTAGCCGTGTTGCGGGCACTCCTCAGGGCTGCCACCTGCTCGGGCCCGGGTAACAATACCCACTAACTCCTAAGTCAACGAAAACCACAAACGTTTCTTATATTGTTATAGTATGTAATTTACCTGACCCCAGAACCCGAACCTATATCACACAAAATCTGGTACAACCAGTTTTAAGATAAAATGTGTCACCTTATCAGTTCAAGAGGTTTTTTTTTTATATTTCATACATTCTTTTTTACTTAGAACCTGAATGAAATGATGATGATGATTGAATAATTTCTGTAGCGTTGTTTCCAATCCACTCAATAGCGCTTTACAAATTATTCATTTCTAAATTTAACCTGTATATATATATATATTAAAAGTGGCTTATAACTAAGATTGATAACTAGTGATTTTAATTAATAATTATTGTAAAATAATTTATTGATTAATATTATTTTAAATGGTATCGTTTGTTGTAAGTACGCCATACAAATAGAAAATGATTGTGAACCAAAGTAGAATACCATTTTATCTTTAATCCATTGTTAAATTTGTATCATTCTTGGCTGTTTATCCCACTAATCTGAACTTTTAAACAGCACGAAGGCAATTTTCTGAAAATATGAAAAAACACCAGGTATCCCCATTTTGGAGATAATATGTACTTGTAATAATATCACACGTATTATTTTAATAAAATTTTAAAAACCTCGCACGTACTACCCGACAATCGTCCTAGATTAATTATAACGCTCAAAAAATTATTAAGACAATAACTACCTAATTATTTATTGTTTTGATTTCTTGCGAGCTTTTTAGGACGAGCGAATTAAGAACACTTATTCTGATGTTCCTCAAAATCATGTTGCATAAATTATCGTTACATTTAATTTCAATTTACATCGCTTGTGCCTAAAACAGAATTTCCATGCATCTTACCTGAAATATTGATTTCATTCTAAATATTTGTTTAGTTTAGGATACCAGATTAAGCCGATTAACCTTGCCCCAAGGGAAATTTCTGTACCCACTTGTCTATTGATTTTTCCGAAACATGTTTGAATTCACTTGCGCCAACTTAGCAGACGCGCGCCTCTTATCTTTGAGAGCGCAGTATTCCCATGAATTAGATTAAATAGTAACATGTTGTGTTTCTTATCATTGGCACTTGATGGATTTCCGATGAGTAATGTTTATTTTGATAATACGACGAAATAACTTTTTACAGTTAGTCTTTTTTCCCTTGGAAAAGGACTTGCAAAAAATGCATAAATTCGTAAGGTGCGTCCAAAATTCTTAATCGCGCAAATGACAAACAAAATATCTTCTGTAGTAATCTGTTCTGACTGTAGATGATAATAATATTTGATACTGTTGAGTAAAGATAGGTATTTTGAGTTTTACTAATGTGTCTAATTATTTACTACTCTAAAACTGGCTGCTAATGCATTTAAATGTCAAACAACGTTATCTACATTGTTTACAATCTGATCAAATGTTTCAAGAGCACCAAAATCATTCAGTGATTGGGAAATTTGTTCAATGTTGGCAACATGGTAACGAAATTTGGAAAAAATTGTTTTTTTGTATTCATTTGCGTTATATTTATTTCCATCCAAGTTTTAACTTTTTTTATATATGACGATAAATACACTCTCAAATCTAGAACTTCCGACCGAAAATACCTAATAGATTTAAAAAAAAAAACAGATGCAAGCACCGCACAAAGAGAAGACCAATCTCATTCTCTCGCAGGCTAAATCCTTTACATGTATTTGTTTGTCTCTCTTTAGTGTCGCTATTTTTCGTTTCATCGAGTTTCAAATCACAACGCTGCTAAAGAAGTTTTCACTTCAAAAGCTTACTCTTTATGGATGAAATAGTATTTTATTTAGTCATTGATAATAGTAAATACTTGTTGGGCATCTATTGAATTCTTATCTGGTCTGAATTCATTGTTAACCGAAATGAATACAAGGTCGATGTAAGCGATGTGAAGTGAATCGTCACATAATATGAGATTAGGAAGAGACGAGCAGATGATTTAGACACGCACAGCATATGAAAAAATAATGAATATGTATGAATATGAATGAAATAAAGATAGCTTGCCGAGAAAGCTGTTTGCAGCGTTCCGTAATTTCTTTTAAATAAATATTGTAAGTTAGTTAACGATTTCAAAAATTGAAGAGAGGCGCATTAAGCGCGAGAGGCGTTCGAATGTATAAATAGGATTTATACTGATTCAAAATAGTTTGTAACACTCCCCTCTTACCCCGTACACCACTACATCTGTGCTATATTATATACGATAGAGTACACTAGTAGAGTACAGTAGCATAGAGTACACCACTATAAAATTTTTGTATACATTTGCGTTATATTTTTTTCCATCCAAGTTTTTACTTTTTTTTATTTATGACGATAAATACACTGACAAATCTAGAACATTCGAACGAAAATGCCTACAAAATAAAAAAAATAAAAAAACAGAGTGCAATTCACGTCTTCGAATGATTCCACTGCGATTACCAGTCCATTATACAAAAAAATTTCGTTTTTCCTTATAAATTTATATAATATAAAAATTTTGTCAGATGCTACGTGTTTTAGATATTATTTTACGGAATGGAAGCATGGACGCTTACTGAAGAACTTATTAGGCGACTTGAGGCATTCGAGATGTGGATCTACAGAAGAATACTTAAAATAAGCTGGATGGACAGGGTTACAAACGAAGATGTTATGGTTCGGATGAATAAAGAAAAGGAAGTAATTAAAACTATAAAAATCCGAAAACTTCAATATCTTGGACATGTGATGAGACATCCAGAGAAGTATGAGATTCTGCATCTCATAATGCAGGGAAAGATTGCCGGAAGACGGGGCCCTGGAAGAAGGAGAACCTCATGGTTGAAAAACCTGAGACAGTGGTATGGCCAGTCTACCGTGGAGCTGTTCCGGGCTGCAGTAAACAAAGTCCGCATGGCCAACATGATAGCCAACGTCCGTTGAACGGACAGGGCACAAGAAGAAGAAGAAGATAAAAATTTGTAAGGAAAACCGATATTTTGTAGAAATATACGGAATAAATATTGACTGTATAAATAAATGCCAGAAGCGTGCAACAAATTAAAACCAGACCGCAAAAACCTTTCGAAATGGTGAATCACTAATCCTGTTGATCGAAAGAGGATTAGAAAACGGATGAACAAAAGGATCAACGAGAATCCAATAAATTCCTACCTACCTTTGAATAAAATTCGCTCAGGTATTCAAAGATATCGCTGGATCTGGACATACGCTTTGTCGTTATATCTCATTTCTGAGTCTCAGAATTTAAAATTAGTTGGTTCAAATGACGAATTAAAATTTCAAATGAGTAAGACTGATTTAGAGATTAATATAAGTTTAATTGCATTAAATAAATTAATTTTAAAAATTGAAAAACTAAGAATCGAAACGCACCGGCTCGGCGCTGACGTCACAAACTATCGAAACTGGGAAGCAATCGAAGACAAAATTGACAGATTAGATTCAAAATCCCTTGAAATGTCTCAGCATTATTGAATCATTTTGTTTTAGTAATTATAATTCTTCATTCCAGGATGTGGGAAGGATAGTGTAATCCCACACGTCCTATATAGTTTTACATATTTATGTATTTAAACGGTAAAAAAAACAAGTACATAAATAGAAAATAAAATAAAAATAATAATAAAAACATGTGTGCAGTTCACACGGGATAGAAGTGAAACCTTCAGAAGAAACTTTGAGAGAATGAGACGAATGCAGAGTATCAGGAGTAGGATACTTGTAGGGTTTATTTATTATTATATTGCTACAATGTTTAAAAATCATTGTTTAGAACTAATTCGAAGTTAGCCAACCGTTGAGTGACAGTGATCTGCCTCAGTCTCTGTCTAGTTCTAGGGAATATTCTTATAGCCAATCCAGACTCACGGCGAGAAGCCCCGAGAACACCAGAGAAACGAGAATGTGAGGTGTTTCTCGCATTCTCTTTCTCGGGCTCGCCTCTTCTCGGATCGCTGTCGGTAAATTTGTCCGGTAAATGGGTCGGTTCCCCGCTGCTGCAGTGGTGCGGGGTGCCTCGCACGAGGTTTGGCCACAACCCGCAGCCATATTGTGTACTTCTTGGCTAGCATTCAAGCGGACATATCTATTCTTATATTCTGTACAATTTGTACATTTGACGGCTTCCGACTCGACTAGCAATCGGAAGATCGCGGGTCCAAATTAATTTTATCTATTTGTATTATTTCGCAATTTTTCATTTAAAATATCATAAAAAAATATTTGCGGCACGTTTCAAAGTGGAAGAAACTCTCGGGATCTCTCTGGTGTAAGAAAATCATTCAGAATTGAAATGGCTCCAGACGTGTTTGATGGCGAGATCTGCGGGTTCTTCCTCACATCAATGTTTCCCACCTCTATCTCCCTCTCCCCACCCCCACTAGCTTTAGTCTCAACATACCCTAATTAGGGATGCCATAATCTCACTGGCTCCAGACGAGAGCAGGTAGGACCCTTGTACGGTATTCACATAAAAAAATATAAAAAATCAGTGCAATAACGCTAAGCGCCAGCTATTTCACAAAAATTCAAATGCAATCATCAAACGACCATTCCGCGCCATTTTGTTTTTTTTCTTCACATTTGAGCTTTCAACCAAATTGTAATAAGCTGACAAGCTTAACAACGTGGTAGTTGTATACTTCTGCTGATCACAATTTGTTCAAAAGCTGCAACAAACTTAAAGCGGGGACCTTTCAACTGAATGGCCAATGACAATGCTGACAACGTTACATTTGCATTTCTGTGAAACAACCGTCCCAATTTCATATAAGAGTTTTTATAATTAATGCGTCGGTATATTGTCTTTCTTATACTTTTTCTTGTTTCTTCTACACTTTTTTTTCTTGTTTCTTCTACACTTTTTTTTCTGTTTCTTTTGCACTATTTCTTTTTCTAGTATTTCTATCATCAGGGCAATCTTTACTTGCAGGCTGCAGCCCGTAACTGTACTCTACCGTTCATGTAGATATCGAATCCAGCAAGTGCGGCGTCTTCATATGTTACGCTTTACATCAATGTTCGAGTTTAAAACTTCTTTGAACTATATGCTTTGAGGTTTATCGAGTTTTGAGGTATGGCTTCTAAGTTTTGTGGAGAAACTCGAACAAAATTTTAAGTTCTTGTCTGGGTTGAAATCAGAGATTTTCGAATTCAGATGGAGGCAGTAATGATCCTATTGCTTTGAACGTCAAATGTATGAAATTTCATCACGATTTATCAATTCTGATTTAAGGGCTGGGGTGGTTTTTTTTTTAATTCTTATGTAGACATTGAACTTTCTCTTATTTTGGAGGTTAAGTGAGCTAATTTCATCAATTTCGAGATTTGTATAGAAATCAAATCCACGCCACCCGCCACAAACATACAACTTTATGTATTAGATTGAAGAAGATGTAACAAGATATTCGTGGAGAAAAAAACACCCTGAAAATTGTTTCAACGTTCAATAATCGAATAGTTTTACAAATTAACGTTTTTAAAATCATATTTAATTAATGTAATTTCAATAGAAATAAATAATTTTAATTGCAGGTACTAAATATTTTTACTTTCCTGAATATTTTAAACTCATTTAGATACCGAAAATATTTATTAAAATTTGCTATGATTGACAAAAATTAAACACTGAAAATATCAAATAAAACGACGTTATTATTATAACAAAAAAATGAAACAATAAAAATTCATCTCGGTACCTACACAGATTTATTCAAATAAAAACTATTTTTTGTTATGATAACAAATTCTCACGGAGCGTGTAAGATTAGCCACATTTAATCACAGATTATAAGTAAACGTATGATTAATCTTTTTATCTGAAATTGAGTAATCTTTATACTAACTTTATAGACTTGTTTATGAAATGTCGTGACTCACATACTTAACTGCGACAGAATATATTTATGTTGTACCTACTCGTAATTGGCCAAACTCTACGTTTCACTTTGGACGTCACATTTACCGTAAAGTGTGTATTTTGTATAACTATTGAAGTTACTACATATAAAAATGGGAAAGTAGAGTTGCGTCAACCAAAAAATAAAATAAAATGCAAATTTCAGGCACCAGGGCTCACCGTTTAAGAGTTTCGGCCATTTTCGAAAAAAAAACGGATTTGTCTCAATTTTATGATGCCGATTATTGAGTTTCGTGAAAATTACGAAAAATATTTACAAGGTATACAGTTCATTGCTAAATGAAACTTAACAGTATAAATTATTATTAACGTATGGCAAAAGATTTATTTCTGTATCCGAGTATCTTTAAAGTGTTTGGCTAACGCTCATTATTTGCAAAATAAATCTAATAGATATAAACATAAATAATGTATAATTTCATAATATTCTTATATTATTTTTTTACATATGCGATGGTAACCATTTTAATTTTTTTCTACTGCTATCAGAAAGTTTTAGCTGAGAGGTTTTATTTATCTGTACTCTTTCACGTTCTCGGAATTGTTACACCGTTTTCTATCCAGCATGTGAACTATGTCAGATCACGGCGACTAGAACATAGACACAGACATAGGCATGGATCAAGGTAGAACAGAAAGCCAGCAGGCTGATGACTATGAGGTTTATTCCCCGACTAATAATAAAATACACTTCTAGGGGTCGCCGTGGTTTATTGCAGGGATCGATGACTGTTTGTTTGCGAACCGGCGCTTAGCTTGGTTAAATTCCTTTCAATGCGTAAACACACTAAGCGTGGCGCTTTTTTGTATACTGGGATATGTATTATGTATCTTATTCACTGAAGATTATAATATCTCACTAATATTATAAAGCGAATGTTTGTATGGAAGTATGTTTGTTACTCTTTCACGCAAAAACTACGGAACGGATTTTAATGAGACTTTACTATGAAATAGCTCATACATCAGAATAACATACACGAGCTCTGTCATTATGAAATTTGTACAAACAAAATGCAATAGGTGGCAGCTATTTAAAAACTGAATGTACCGAGAATGAATGTATGAAATGCGGGAGGGGGGAAGGGAATATGGGAGTGGGGAGGGGAAGCTGAGGGTTCGCGGGACGGGAAAGGGGTGGATGGGTGTGGGGAGAGAGAAGGTGGAGGAATCGGAGTGGGAACGCGAGAGGGGAAGTGGACGCGGGAGAAAAAGTAGAGGCGGAAGGGGAACGGGACGAACGGGAAAGGAAACACAGGGAAAAACAATTTCTTTATTAAATGACATAGCAATGTATGCCGGGAACCAACTAGTATTGAATAAAATACATGACAAAATGAAAACTTATTTTTTATTGAAGAAGAAGATAACAATAATAATCTAAACAAAAATATGAAAGAGAACAAGACAACAACAAAAAACCTGTGAAATTGGTTAACGCGCACGTCCCGTTTAGACGAGAGGTCTGGGTTCGTGTCCCAGTTGTCCACTTTCATATTTTCGTTTAGATTATTAATGTTTTATTCTTCTTCAATGATATATTACGTTGATGGGAATAACCTTCAAAAGTTATAAAAGAGAGTTTTTCTTTTAAAAAATTGAACTTTTTTTTATATTGTGCTGAAAAAAGGCATTCATATACATTTATGTAAATATTTTTTTGTTTTGTTTTGGTTGGCCAAGGCTGATTGACAGTGCTAAATCATGTTAATCAATTTGAATTTAAATTTGTAAATAAGGAAAATATGATTTCCTAATTATATTATTAACGCTGGTAGACATGGGAAAATGAACACATTTTAAAATGTTTTCATTTTTAATATTGTATTTGATAAATTTGTTGTCATTGTACGGTTATCATTTTTTTGATACCTATTTAAAATAAATTACGTCTTTAAAGTGTTTTGCAAACATTTTGAAACACCTAATACTTCTCCTTTTTTAAAAGTCTTCTGGCGTTCAGCTTTGGACAAAGCTAGGCTTCGCTAAATTTTCCAGCTATGCGGATTCTTGTCGGATTTTACCCGTTCAAAATCAGCAGTTCACCTTACTAACCAAAAACTCTAAAGCAAATTTACTTTTTTTTACGATCAAAACTAGCGTTTTATTAATAATTTATGTATTTAACCACGTATGTAAGTTAAATATTTAAACCTTATAAAGACACTGCTGAAAACAAGCTGCATTCCGGCCGATTAGTGACCTTTTTGACAATATAATCAATGATAACTAAACAAACGTATAATATTGTAAAATCTATTGATGAATAAATGTTTTTTATTATTATTATACACCAATGATCATGTTGAATAATGATAAAGTTTCCTAGAAGAGCTTACCAACATTCGCAGGACGTACACACCGCTATATCAATAACGAGACGAGTTTAGTCCTGGCTTAGGACGATTCGACGTATGTAAATAGTAGTGGGTCGGGCTCGACAACCACCGATTGTGTATGCGTGCCTATCCAGTGGGGTATTATGGGATTATATGGTTATATTATACGGTCAAGGCGGGCAGGATTACGCAAGGACGCGAGTGTTATGTTGCCAGGTCGGGTGTAGGACCACGGACCACTGAACAGGTGCACTGATAGACGCGCGTTACGGGCGTGTCCGTGTTCTCGAAGTAAGCTGTGAGCAAAGTAAGTCCATATTTTTAAAATATAGAAAATATTTTTTTATCCGATAATACATTTTATTTGCCTCTCTGGGAACTGGGAGTCGGCTTACACATGAAAATTATTCCCCGAAAATAATTTATTTAAAAAATTGGTGTTGTTAACACTTCCAGGTATTGTGCCCTGCCATCATGGGCGTGTTCGTGAGTCCGATGTAAGCTCAATATTTTCTTACTTCTGCCGAATTTGTCCATTTATTTTAATTTATTTTTGATAATTACAATCCAAAATATTTACAATCCATTATTCCCATTGAATTTTTAAAGCTCTTTCGGGAAGGGCAACACCATGAAATTACATTATATTATTTTTACACAAGAATACGAATTTAAAAGGGAGTTGCATGAAGAGTGTGTACAGATTGTAAAACAGAATAGAAAAACTTGACACAGTTAAACGAGGAATATTTCATAAATACACTTAGAAAGACATACAAAAGTTAGAAAGTTCCAAAGAAAGATTGTGTCACTGGTTAATGAAGCTGCTGAGAAAATATCTCTTAGAGCAGGGGTACCCAACCCAAATAGTTTGGTGTAAAAAAAAAATTACTCAGCTTAGATGGGCAACTCGGGAAGGGGTGGGAGGATAAACGGCGGATATTCCCGTTATTTTTTACGTAATTGGGTGTCCAAAAAAGCTTTTACTGTGAATCCTCGACCTTCAATACTAGAAGGCATAAATTGACAATAAACTCACTTTGCACTCACCCTCCATTTATTAAAATCATTCGATCTTCTGCGGAAAAATACACTGGTTGGAATTGATTACATAAATAAATTACTAGTGTGGCATAAATCAAAACTCCTACCGAGAGTCAGAGGTCTAATATCGAGAATGTTCTAGTTTCACAAAATATAATATAAATATGATAAATTAAGGAAAAAGTTTTTTAAATTTTTTTTTTATGTATACCAAAATCCAAAACACAGAATGGTTAAAACTTCACTTTGGACCGCAAAAAAATTATTCAGTTGGGCCGCAGGTTGGGCAGGCCTGAGAGCATTTGTCAATGTTTTTTATTTGTTGCTTAAAACTGTAGGTTTCTAGGTAATGGGTTATAATACGTGTATGATGTGAGGAGAAAATTCCTCATTCAGTCGAATGAGACAAGTGTATGATTGTGGTGATGCATGTCGGAATTAAAAGCTGGTGTGTGTGGAATATTGAAATATTTGAGGAATTAATTAGTGTTGAATTATTGATTATTTAAAAAAAAAATCTGTCTGGGAGGAAAATCTCTTTTCGATACCAAAATGTAGGATGGCAGTAACTTGAAAATGAGTTGTATGATTTCTATGGGAGATTAATAACTGCAAATACATTATACGAGCTAAAAAAAAAAAATAAAAAAATTAATTGTAAAATGTCTTATTTGCAACTTTATTTTTCATTTTTTACATATAAGTAAACAACACTTGTAAGCATTATCTGTTCAGTGGAATGAACCTACCCGCCTAGATGATTGGAGTATTGTCGGTGGAGACTATCTCGGCGCAGGTGAACAGCTGAACATTGAACCAACCTTCTCGGGTTCCTGCGTCTTCACTAATCTATCAGGGGTCGTATTTAGGGGTCGCATACTGAGTACCAAAATATTTTATTAATAATATGAAATAAATTCCTTGATTATTCGTTTTTTTATGTTACTTCGTAGTGGCAGATACTCTTCGCCCTGGTGAATACCACCATTCAGAATCAAAACTTTACTTGAAATATTTTTAGGTTTGTTTAATGATCAGTTCTGAATAGCCAGATACTTCCCGACCTTCCCCTTTCCCACCTCCTTGTCTTCTCCACTCGCTTCAGCTTCAACATACCCCAATTGTGGATTCTATAGTCCCACTATATCCGAATGTAGGAAGCGGTTGAGCCCTTAAAATAAAAATTAAATATATGTGTTAATCATCGTAATAACTATCTATTTTAATATTGTACCAAACGTCATCACACACTCGTCTTAGGGTTGAGGTTGTGGTAAGCGTGGTGAGCTGGATCGGAAGAGATTGGTTAGGGCAGACCTTTTGACCTCTCCAGCAAAACTCTCTCGGAACATCACCTTGCACTGCAGTGGGAGGAATGAAATCCATCTACCCCACGTCCATCTACCCACCCTTCTTACCTTTTTCCTTCCCAAAGCTTTCCCTACCTCCTTTCCTAAAAATACCCTCCATATAGCATCACCAAAGATGATATTGGCCCTGGGAGCATTATTTTCATCCTGGCCTCCTGTGTGGATCTAATGTAAAAAAAGATTAAAGCACGTATTCCAGTGACATTTTTTATCGTTAAAGCCAATCTATGGAATTTCGACTAAATTGATTAAAAAACGTGCTTACATGTCAATGAAGGTGTCTTTCATCAATTCGTAGACAGAATTTTATACTTCCGTATAATTCTTTATATTTGACGACCTCCGTAGTACAGTGGGTAAGACTCTTGACTCACAATCCGGAGGTCGCGGGTTCGAACCCGGCATGCGCAAATAAATTTTATTTGATTAATTTGTGTTATTTCACAATGAATTCATTTAAAACAATATATAGTATATTTTCGGCATGTTCCAGAGTGGAAGATACTATCAGTATCGCCCTGGTGTAAGACCACCATTCAGAATTGAAACGTTGCTTGAAAATGGCTTTAGCCGTGTTTAGTGACCAGATCTGAATAGCCAGGTACTTCCCAACCTTCCTCTTCCCCACCTCCTTCCCCTCCCCACTACCTTCAGCCTCACAACATACCCCAATTGGGGATGCCATAGTCTCACTGGCTCCAGACGGGAGCAGTTGAGATTCTTGTGCGGTATTCACTGTAAAAAAAAAAAAAAAAAAACTTCCATCTGTGCTTTCAACTCTGGTACCGAAACGTAGAAAAGTTGATTTTAGAATGATAATTATTTTTTCCAAATGCCAATCGAATGCATCTTGTTTAAAAAAAAACAGAGTGTGCAATTCACACGCGGTAGAAGTGAAACCTTCAGAAAACTAAAGTAGACAATGGTGGGGAGGCTATGAAGCACTGCACAAAGAGGAGGCCGATTATACTATCTCATTCTCAAGAAGGCTAAATCTATAAATGTACGTGTTAGTTTCTTTTTAGTGTCGCTATTTTTCTGTGCTAAAGAAGTTTTCACTTCAAAAATTATGAAAATATTCGCTTTTGTGGTGATTTTATTCCTAGGAGTTTATACTTCTTATGTTGTGCAGTCAACCACGTACCGCTGATAAATCCGTTGAGACCTCTCACTCTTTCTCACGAACTTCGCATGTGACAGAAAGTGAAGTTGAACGAAGCTCTCAGTGGCAGTATCAATGTACATTCTCCCTTGAAAATGAATTATCGTTCATAGAAGGCTACGTTGTGTCAGATAAATTATAAGATTATACCTTGGCGACGGGATTCATCGGTAGCGTGGGATAAATCCTAATGCTGTTACCTACCTGTCTACAGAACCAATGATAAACTTGTAAAAGGACTCATTCATATATACCTAATTCGTGTTCACCTACGTCGGTATCGAGATTCAACGCAACGGGAAAAACTTCTTTAGCACTGTTGTATTTTGAATTCGATGAAACGAAATATAGCGACATTAAAAGAGACAAATCCATACATCTATAGGGTTTATGAGTTAGAATAATCGGTCTCCTCTTTGTGCGGAGCTTCATAGCCTCCCCACTCTTGTCTACTTTAGTTTTCTGAAGATTTCACTTCTACCGCGTGTGAACTGCACACATGTATTTTTTTATTCTAACTCTTTAGTCATCCATGTGTAAGTTTAAGATCTCATGCCTGTTTTATGTAGGTACTAAAATAAAATAAAATAAAATAAATAATATAACATAAATTTAGACACAATAGTATAATGAGGAAATCTATAATTGGTTTCTCAGTTAAGGGAACGTACCCATACTACGTGACCCAATTTTTGAAATTTTAAACCCCCCCTCCCCCTCGGTGACCACGTGTAGTATATTCCAAATCCCCCTCCCCTCCCCCTACAGTTTTCATGCAGTAATTCATAAATACGGTTTTGAATATTTATTGCGAACAAAAAGTATTTTTTTTTATTATTTAGCTTATATTTGTCAATATTAATACGGTGCTTGCTGCGTGACGGCAATAGTGCGTGCATACCTATAATTATAAGACGAAAAATATTAAAAAGTTAGTGGAAAAAATATAAAAGGATTTCTAGATTGACTACGTGATAAAAACCTAAGCCCCCCGCCCCCATTGTGACCAAGCGTTGTATTTTGAAGATCCCCCCCCCCCCGGAACGGGTCACGTAATATGGGTACGTTCCCTTAATTATACATGTTCAAATTAATCCATTTGGAAACTGTTGATTTTCCTAAAATAAATAAATAAATTTATAAGGCTTTCTAAAACAGTGCACGCAAATTTCCATAAAAGCTTTTCTCGGTTCTTATTGCATTATATACTTACCCACATATTATATCTTCATTTTATACACATTATTAAAACTTTTGCCAGTTGATTTGGGCTCAGGTGAATTAAAAATGTCTAACTTATAATTGAACCGGGATATAAATACCCGCAGTCACAATAAAGTTGCCAAGAAAAATGTAATTTTATGATGTTTATTTCGAGGAAAGCGATTGTGCAATGATTATTGTGTTTTTTGTGGAGGCAAATTTAATTATGTTACAAAGAAATCTCTCTTGTTTTCTGTTCAGAATTAAATACCCATTATGAAATATTAATATAACTCTTTTATAATTTGCTGGAAACAAGTTATAAAATTTTTAAATTATGTTTTTTTAACAAAACCACTCATTCACTTATTGTTCACAATGTACATTAACTAGACATTGTTTTTATTTGCGAATTTTAAACCGTTAATTTGCTGCAATACTACTCCTGCGTGTGAAAATATGAAAGATAAACAAGTGTTATGTTTAAGGATTACCACATTTTCATTTTGTGAGTGCGTGGGTTCTACTAACCGAGTTAATTATAAAAAAATCTGATTATGCATGATACATTTTATGCATACTTTGTCATGGCTTTCGGGATTCATAAACGCTACTATAAAATGCATTTTTAATTTTTTTTATTAGTTTTTATATACATATACTTACATGGGTAATTACATTTTCAGGTTACAATCGGATTAAACTCAAATCATTAAATACTAACATTGATCAGAAACTGTATATACCATATATATGTACATAATATATAACCTTTACGATAGTGTAACCACTCGTGTGTAAAGGGAAGAGAAAAAAAAATTGTCTAAAAATTATAACACATACATTATGTATGCGTACATAAATCGTACATAGATATTATTGTTTAATTTATTTTTGAATTTATTGTAGTTAGGTTCTAATCTCAGCTCTATTGCTAGTTGATTAAACCACACCGCTCCATTGTGTAGTAGTGTTATGCAAAACTGGTATCCATGGCGTACAAAGCGACCACTGTGTTTTGCCTATTGCTCTCAACGCGTACCATGGCGTGGTGCGACTCTTCTACCTACATGTTGGTAGGTATATCAAGTAGGCTATATTTTTATCAAGTTTGTTTAAAACGATTCTGCTTAGAGTTTTTGTGTACAATAATATTTTTTCCGAGTACCTATTTGTGTAGATAATTGATGCGTATTTTCAAATTTTAAAAAACATAACATTTTCTAAAAAGTTCTTTTCTTTGTTTGCAGGTATGGCCCCCCTCTGTTTGTTTACACATTCACACACATTCATAAACAAACGCGATAAAGGGTCTGCTAATGTGGTAAGTATGTAATTTTATTTCACAAAAATGATTGTCCATTTTTATCCATTGAATGCGTTGCGACTCATAAATGTACAAAGCGATATTTTTGCCGTATGTTAACTGCTGTTAATCACTGTAATTCTGTGACCGATATATTTATCTGCATTTGTTAAAGTCTACTTTGCGAATTGTACCAATGTTTATTTATTGCGAAATGATATATTGCGTTTGTAAGGACAGGAAATCTAAGTGCATATACCTATAAATACACGTAATTTGAATGATACACATGTATTTGTTTTGTTTCCAGAGTATCAATGTAATCTATAATAATGCTATATTTTATGATAAATGGAAAAATGAAATTCTTTTTTTAGGTATTATCAATTTTTATTGTGTTTTTAACTGGTTGGATGCAAATTTCAGTTTTTTTATAGTGAATATATTGATATTTTTTGTAATATTCATTGGGATATAAGATATTCACATTATGGCAACTTCATGTTTGAGATATTTAAAAAGGAATTTGAACACGTGAAGATGGAGTTTGGAAAGTACCTGCTTTTCAGTCTGGTCATAAAACATTGTCATTTCATGCAACGTTTCTCTTAATATTGATCTGCAACTCCATATCTACATCAGCGGAAAATGGTATAAAAATATCTGCAAGGTCTAATTTTTTTTACCTTAATTGGAAAACTAAAAGTAAGATATTTGAATGGAGACCCTTGGATTCAGAGACTTCACTTCAATTCAAATAAGCGTGAATTAGGAAACATAATTAAAGATGTGGAAATAATCAAAAATATTACTTAAACTTATATTCTCCGCATTGAATTCATTGTTGTGTAGACCGCGATGAAAGCATCTGCGGAAGTCAAGAGTTTAACTCCCTCGGCAATGCGGGCGTTGTTGGTTGGTTTTTTTTTTTTTTTACATGAGCTCCACACAGGAGGCCCTGAGGAAAATAATTTCCCTCAGGGCCTATGTCATCTTTGAGAATGCTGTGTGGAGGGTTTTTTTTAAGGAAAGGAAGGAGAGGAGAGTTCTGGGAAGGAAAAGGGTTTAAGGGGGGGGTAGGAATCTGGGGTTCAGTATGTCCTGGTCATCCGCCTCCAAGACCTAGACAAACCTCACCCGATGAACCCGGGCACCCCTGCTAAATCACCAAACGTAGCGAACCACTTGGGGTGACCTATGGCAGAGGTGTTGGTTATCCAATAAAGGTTCCCGGGGCGGCGGTACCCATTCCCGCCTCCCAAATTGTTATATCATTTAACCAGCTAAAGTCCCCGGCGTTGCCGTCTGAGTTTATCGGAATCTAATATAGACGGTGACCTTTATCTTGTTTTGATGTGTGCAAAATTTTGTCAGCATTGGAATAACTGCAGATTTGTATAAAAATCAAATTCATACCACCGCGCCGGCTCGGTGTCCGCCCGCCCACCGCTGACTTCATGCTTTACCTGTATTAATATATATTAAAAGACATTTTGTTTCCAGTAGTGAGAATGAAACAGTGTTTTTAAAAATTATATAAAAAAATATTTTTAAATTAATTTCATGGAAAGACCACGATTTTTTTATATTCCTTTTTCCTCAAATATTCCCAAACTTTGGTACAAATTATTGTTTCAATCAAAACACAAACTACAGGTTACATCAACCAACGTCTTTAACAATACATATATGAATGTACAAACTAACTATTTTCTTACATGTTTATGAATTTGTACAACCTCCCTGAAGGTTCAGGCTGAACCGAAATCGAATGGTTTACATATTCAATAATATCAAGTGATTTTAAAAGAAAAAAATAATATTATATTCAAATCATAATAATGTCTAACTATAAAGTGAACGAAATTCCTATGAACGTTAAAAAACATAAATAATACACGTATGTCTTGCAGAAAATGTACCCTTGTAGAGTTTATTCATGATGCAGCTTCGTACAACCAAATTTCATTTAGATGTATGGGGGACATGCAAGAGAACTCTTGAATTTTTGGGGTATATCCAAATTGTGCCGAAGATATAAGTTGTCAAAACGTTATTATTGAGTTCTGCAAGTGTTTTGATTTATTTTATGATTGTGATAGCTGTTTCGGCGTTGAAAATGGCCTTGAAATCCGAAACAGCAGCCACAACAATAAAAAACTAAAATACTCGCAGAACTAAATAACATTTATGAATTTGATTTAAATTACATTAAAAACATCTACGAATTAATCACAAAACAATTAATAATGTCAAAAAGTTGACACATTTAATTTACCTATATATATTTTAGTATAATAGTTATAAAAGGCGTTCAACAAACAACCAATCGCCTGAGCGGCTATTTAGAAAATCTATTTGTTCGTTATGTTGCATGTAGGTGATGTTGATTAAAGTCTTTGCATTATGGAAAATGTCGAATACTGACTTTAGCATATTTCAGATTACCGAAATAAATGAGGCAGGTATATGTCATACATACAGAATGTTATGGGACGCACTTGACTTACTTTAACCAGCGATTCCTGTTTAACCCATTATTTGAAGTAAAAATTGTTTGTGAAATTTTGGTAAGGATTTTATTCAAAAATATTTTATTTTATTTAAAACAACAACAAAAAAAATTCTTCAAAATTGGAACTCGGTCACCGCCCAATCCCTCACTCCGACCCTGCCTGTCAATACTTGAGGATTTTTTAAAATTTATAAGTTGAAAATAAAAACGCCAAAAGAGTCAGTCACTGGAGACCAAAATTTCATTTACATTTTTTATTCCAATTAATGTCAAGAATAACTGCTTAAAGTAAGGCAAGTACGACCCTTAAAAACCTGTTTTTTCGAACTTCAGGTTAATAATCCACTCACTGTACAAATTTCTCATTTAAACATTCTTAACATTTGGGAAGAAAGGCGTACAAAAATGCTTAAAGGTTTTTTGGAGGAATTAAACATAACATTTTTAGGAATTTGTTTCGGTATCACCATACCTCTTGTCATGCTGTGTTGTGCTAAAACATCTGTTCGGCCATGCGTTACCTTAAACAAGTCGTGGCGACGACAATGGCTGAAGTTTTCAGGCACGTGTAAGATAAGCCGTAGAACTCCAAGAGGAATGGGCTATCAATAAAGTTATGCGCTACATTAAAACTAAGTATTGTAATAATTGCAGAAAGTCTGATTTCCAGGCTATATCCATTCAAGAAAGTTAAATATATGGTGCATGAACCTAGTATAAGTTCCATGCGTCCGCTTAGACGTACCGAAGATTTTTTTTTCTGGAATTGTTCCAGCAATTTACTTTTACATTTCGTTAGGTGCGGAGTCCATACACCACTAGCATAATCCAAATAACCTCTTATTATGTTGGTTATAATGGTTATAACATATAATCGTAATTGCCCAATTACTCTATCACTGTGTCAGTATCCAACATATTTTTTTATAAAGTTCTCCAGGGTTATCATTTGAATGTTTGTTGAAGTCTCCTTTTACAACAAACTGACCCCTTACATCTTCTTCCAATCAAGTTATTCTCACCCAATATATCAACGTTGTCAGTTGTCACCATACATTCATCGGTGTTTCTTCACCAGTTTACATGTCCCATAGCTATATTGGCAACTTTCCTGATGTATCCTGAGGTGTTAATGATCTTTTAATGATTCTAACAGCTTTCTCAGATATTCCATCCATATTGGGTAGTTACCTTGCTCGCTTGGGTTTTGGATTGGAGCGTCCGCATCTATTACTACAAGTCGAAAAGAAAAATAATAATTTTTACGTATTTAAAAAAAAAAATCATGTTTGCAGTTCACACGCGGTAGAAGTCAAACCTTCAGAAAACTAAACTTGGAGAGAATGAGACGGATGCAGAGTATCAGGAGTGGGATAATTGTAGGGTTTATTTATTATAAAATTGTTACCAAGTTAAAAAAATATTTTTAATTTTATTTTACGAAGCAGGGCATAAAGATGAGGCCGAATAGCTACGAAGCACCGCACAAAGAGGACATCAAGTAGTATCTCATTCTCTCGCAGGCTAAATCCTGTAGATATATGTGTTTGTCTCTTTTTGGTCTCGCTCGCTTCAGTTTAAAATCACAACGGTGCTAAAGAAGTTTTCACTTCAAAAAAATATAAGTTTTACTATCGACGATACAAATTCTTTTTTTACCTCTGAAAGTATTAAATTTTATATTAGAACTGCTTCTGCTTTAATATATTTTTCCGATGCATTTTATGCACATATTCCGCTCACAGCCTTACTTGATCTTCTTGTCAGGGTTCAAGTAGGAACTAAGCAGCATATAGAATTTGTTCGGCTTCTCGGCCGCCTCGGGTAGTCCTTTGAGATAATGTTGATGTTGACGTCGCATCCAAATAAACCGATGAACGCCAAAGCAGTTCTTCAACAAATGTTGCAGTCAAAGATAAATATTTAACTTTGTTGATTTTGTGCAATGCAGAGACAGAACTTCTTTGAAGTTTAAAATAATATTTTCAAAGAGAACCAACGCTGTGACCACTCATTAAATTTTGGTTTGTTAATTTACTTACGCTCAAGTGGGTAGTAGGTATTCCGGCAGATATGTATGAAATGATATATTATGTGTGCGAATGAAGTGAGAAAGCCAAGACAAAGCTGTGTGGCGGTCTATCCTCTCTACCTACTTTTTCCAATTTTTTTTTTTGAAAATTTGATAATTAGTGATCAAAATTACATACCTAGCAAAATAGTATAAATCGTTTAATTTTAGTTGCCAGTTCCTTTTAAGCCGAAATTAAACTATTTTATGCGATTAATTAGTTAGGATCTTGAACTTAATTTTTTATTATTTACTAATTGAAGTCCCCGGCGATGCCCGGGCTTTACACAGAGTTTTCGAAATCAAATGTAGACAAAATTTCATCAACTGCGGCATAAAACTGTAGATTTGCATACAAATCAAATCCACACCTCCCGCAAAATTATATACCTATGCCTTCCTCGTTACTCTATCTATTGGTGAAAACCGCATGCAAATCTGTTGTTTTTGAGTTTATCGCGAGCAGGCAGACAGACAGACGCGGCAGAGGGCTTTAATATGTAGAGATTTTTTAGAGTAGAAGTTTTTAGAAGTTAGGTTTATACCTACTTGGTAACTGCTTCTGTAAATTAAAATATATTTGGACGTTTAATTTTGAACTTGAAAAAAAAAATTGTGTGCTTTAGACCACACGACTGAAGTAAAACTTCACTAACTATATCTCCCTCTCAACTTCCGTTCGCCTCGCCGATCACACTTTTCATAACGCTCTCGTCACGCATTCACCAGCTTACTCCCCAAGTCAAGCGGGCGTAAAGACCCGACCGTTCGCCTCGCCCGTTCACACTATTCGTAACGCTCTCGTCACGCATTCACCAGCTTTCTCCCCGAGTCAAGCGTGCGTAAAGAAGTATCACTTCAAAAACACGAAAAATATTAAAGTTTTTTCATGGTGGTGACATTTTCTCGACATTCTACAGACAAACGACTTTGCTAATCAAAAGGCATTTGCTTATGGCTATTCACTCAATGATAATGTATGTTGAATTGATAGAAATAATTGAGAATATGTCCAGCATTGATATAAAAATGTGCTAAATATGCAAGTACCAAAATGGAGACTCCCTGTACCGTGGACTAGCTGAATAACCTCAGCACCACTCTCTGACTTCTAAGCTCCTCCACCAAACGAGGAATAAGAAGTACAATGCTATTAAATTATTACCTAATAAGCCCCTACGGTTACTCGAAAAGACTGTTCCTGTAGTAAGGATTTTTACCTTCAATTAAATAGAGCACACGTTACATTATTAACCATGTTTTCATTAAACAAAATACAACAGCAGTCTCTGTGCCATATTACAGTGTACATTCTGGAAATTATTCTAGTAAATTGTAGTGAATTTTCGCAAAGCTTAGGTTGCGATTTTAACATAGTTTGTATTTGAGATGGCTAGAACAGTTAACTAATTATCAATTACGTCAGTAAACTCAATTTCATCCCGCGGGGATCGTGTACTTCGATACTGTTCTCAGAAAACAGTTGATAGTAAACTGAAATACCTAATGGAAGGCGTGCAGCGCCTCAAGACTCAAGACGGCATCGGGATTGATTGACATTACCTTTACTTAAGGACATTATTATCATTAAACCGAAACCTCTTGAGAACTCAATGGAAACCTCTTATGAATGTGGAAAGTCGATGCAAAATGGTTTTAGCTATACTGGATAAAGATAAACCACCCTTTAAACATAATTTGGAGTAGGTAGGTAATTAAATAGTTGAAATTGTAAAATAGGGTTAAGGATATAAATGGTCTCTGTCAGCTTAAGACTTGTGCCACACACGACTATAAAAGATGTGGCTTGGCGTATTTCGGCATATCGCTCGCCGTACATTCCCAATGGTAAATATGAAATAGGCCAAATCACATATTTTATAGCTGTGTGTGGCACCCGTCTAATGGCTTACACATATTATTAAAAATTACTAAAAATATTTTACATATTACTAACAATATTTTTAATTTTGCTGGCAACTATGGGTGTCGCCGCCCCTGGTACCACTTATTGGATAACCAACACTCCTGCCGCAGGTCCCCCTGAGTTGTTCACTAAGTTTGGTGATTTATCAGGGGTGCCCGGGTTTATACGGTCAGGTTTGTATAGGACTTGGCGGCGACTGTTTGCCTGTGGTTTTTTGAGGAAGTCGATGAATATAGATACCTAGGTACGAGGTGTCTTTTATGTAACGAAAGTCATAAGAAAGGAGGGCGACTTTCAAACGTTGCTGCCGCCATCTTGTCCACTTTTTGGAAACGGCAGCAGTGGTTTTTCTTTCACAAAATTTGATGATCTTTCAGATAAGCTTTGGTTTTTTGAGGAGACCGATGATTACAGATACCTCGTACGAGGCGTCTCTTATTTCTCGGCAGCAACTGAGACGGCCCATCAGGGGGACGGGCAGCACTGCTTTTTCGTGTAGTCCTACCCCTCCCCTGTCTCGAGGAACAATCAGAATTTGGGAGACTTAAGATTACAGAAGTCTTGAAAAATTATTTTTTTCAAATTATTTTTTTTAGTGCTGACCGGTTTCAGAAATGGCAGCACCGCCATTTTGTGTTCCCCTATGAATGACCTAACGATTTTTGTATATGATTTTGGGAGACCTATCATTACAGGTTTATTGTCGTCGCCGCTCCTACTATTATGTGTATATTGTATATTATAAAAATGACTCCGGGCGGGCTAATAATAGAAAAAAAAAACTGTAAAACTTTAACCCAACAAAGACAAATGTTGAACTAAAGAAAACTAAACTGAACAGTTCGTTAGATAAACTTTAAGACCTTCCATTATGCTTCTGCTCAGCTTACCGCTCGTCGTTGCACCCCCGCACTAAATAAACTGAGTTATCAAACCTGCCGCAGATTACATCCTTCTTGCCTTAACGGTGAACTGAGTGCGTATTTAGCCTCCGTTAATAATTCATTAAGAGGAATATAAACGCTAGAAATATTTCGAATATCATGCCTGCAAAATTTTAAAATCGAGCGTCTTATTTGCACGAGACAAGTAATAAAGCGAAAAAGTGGTTTTTATTTATTTTGTGCAAAATTTTATAAGAACGAAAAAAGTTAGAACATGGGAAACCTCAAAAATAGTCTTAGCCATTAAAGGGGTATTTAAAAAAATTTGTTTCTTGTATTATTACTTCATAATTAAGTCATGAAAAAAAGCATTTTTTTGATGGTTTACGCTGATATTTTTTGTTACGTAAATAATAATTTTATTGTAATTCCAATACATAGAAAAGCTAGTAAAAGCTTTGATTTATTGGTAGCATATTTTTTTCTGTTCATACTGTAAGCCGATTCGTCGTAAAGATTAATCAAAATAATATCTAAATAGGATTTCACGTATAACTTCATCTTAATAAGCCATACTCCTGGCACTCGGCGACGGGAAACTTTAATTAAAGGTACACAATTTACCTATTTCGCTTAATAGAACATGACGTTTGTAGAACGCCTGTTTCTGTTTATGTATGCTTAATGCCTAAATGCTTCTGTTTGTGTATGATTCAGACATTGTTTGTTAGGCTCCCGAGTCAATCTTTTATCTTTTTCATCCACAGAAAGGTGAAAAATGTATCTTCATGCTTGTATGTTTGTAAAATGCTTAATAATAGTCGATTACATTGAAAACTTTATATAATTTTTGGTCTAAATTAAATATTTTGGTTTTTCGTTCTGAAATCATTTTTGCGAGGTGTTTTCAATCCGTTAAAACTTAAAACAACTTTTTGCTTTACATTCAACGAGTTTTGTTAGAAGATTTCAATAAAATGCAGTCGTTCGTAACATTTTATTTAAAATACCAAATAAAAATATTTTATTACGATTTTTTTTATTCTATAACCACTTTTTGCTTATGATGGGTCGAAATTTACACTAAGAGGCACTGCTGCTGAAAATCAGCTATATTCCAGGAGAAATCATGAATGTATTGCAGAGCAGTGACCCTTTAGCCAATAGAATCAATGATAAATAAACAATTTGTATAAAATGGTTAAATCTGTTGATTTATATATATATATACAATTAAAAATACAGAATATCTATAAGTTCCGCGTTTTCATTCCCTGACAAGATGGGAATCTTGTTGGGGAAAGAAAATGCCTTCGGAAGGCGAAACAGCTGTCACGCGCATTTACTGACACCATATTATTCAGGGTGTTAAGGGACGTTCTTGACTAACTTTAACAGTGATTCCTGACATTATTTGGAGTAAAAAATGTTAATGAAGTTTTGGTCTCCGGTGACATTTTTGATGTTTTTTTATTTTTATTTTTTCTACAAAATATATAAACATAAAAAAATGGTAGGTTTGGACAGTTGGAGGTGGGGTTAAGGGTTGGTCGGTTACTCGACTGAGTGATCAGTGACGACATGCGGAAGAAAAAATATTTTGTTTGATTTTGAAGAAAAAAAAATCATCAAAAAAGTCACCGGAGACCAAAATTTCATTTACATTTTTTACTCCAAATAATGTCAGGAATCACTGGTAAAAAGAGTCAAGTACGTCCCTTAACACCCTGTATAATACCTCCTAAAAATTATATTATAATGCAATGCATTGAGCTCCAGGAATACAACACCTCTGCCATAGTATAAGTTCATAAATCTGAATCTGACAGACTTTTTAAATTTATTAAATGATTGTATAATAATTCTAGCATACCGGTATGTAAAGTTTATTCGACCGTTTGGTTAGCGGGTCGGTTTGATATCATTATTTTTCGTATAGCTTTTAGACGTGATGTCACTGTGTTTGGATCATACCTCCTCCCCTCCCCCCTTCCTCCTGACTTACACAACGAGCTGAAGCTAGACATATTCAATGACGGAATCTATACTCCCTCTCCAATTAACAGTTACATCACCGATGCACGTCCGAATCCGTGGACTTAACAAAGGATGAATAAGTTTCCATCAAACGCGAGCGCTGCGAATGTTGAAATCATCTGGCAGTCAATCCGATTATGAATGCATGCGATCTTCACTCTCCTTTTTTATGCCTCGTGAATTCTGTCGGTTTATAAATATAACTAAAACTCATGTTTATGAAGAAAGTTCACATCGTTCACACAATCATATTGACGTAGAACATGGTTAACGCGCTTGACATTATTGTAAATTTGAATTGTTTATTATTTTAACCACGTCTTGCGTCTTGAAAATTTTTTGAAGTGAATACTTCTTTATCACCGTCGTGATTTGAAACTCAACGAAACGAAAAATAGGGACACTAAAAAGAGACAAACAAATACGTAGGATTTAGCTTGCGAGAGAATGAGTTAGAATAATCGGTCTCTTATTTGTGCGGTGCTTACCATGTACGGGACGTGGCACTGTAATCGCCACCCGCACAGACGATGTAGTGGGAGGGGGACCGGCTGGCCGTTTTGACGCCTTCGGGAGAAGGGGAGAGAAAGGGTAGGTAGAGGGAAAAGTGGGGTAAATGTAGGGAGAAAGGGAGAAATGGGGAGAAAGCGAGGGAAAACGGGGAGAAATTGTAGGTAGAAAGGGAGAAACGGATCGAAGGCAAGGGGAAGGGAGGTAGCGCAGTAGAGGGGTACCTTCGCCTTGATAAAGGCGTTTCGAGAAATTGTAATAGGTTCTTCAGGGTGGGCGCCTCCTTGTCCACCTTAGTTTTCTGCTTCTACCACGTGAAAATTTTTTACAGTATTTTTTTTTACATTAGCTCCACACAGGAGGCCCTGAGGAAAATAATTTACCTCTGGGCCTATGTCAACTTAGGGGATGTTGTTTGGAGATTTTTTAAGGAAAGGAAGAAGAGGAAGTCCGGGGAAGGCAATATATATCTGGGGGTAGGTGTGTCCTGGAGTGACGGACGCATGAAAACATCCCTTCAATTCTGGCTGGAGAGGTCAAAAGACCTACTCAACAGGTCTCTTGATCCAGCCCGTCACGCAGTATGTGTGCAGATACACCGCCGCCAAATCCTCACCCTATGAATCCGAGCACCCTTGCAAAGTCACAAAACGTAGCGAACGACTTTGGGTAACCTGTGACAGATGCGTTGGTTATCCAATAAATGATTCCCGGGCGGCGGTACCCATACCCGCCTCTATTGCAAATTTATGTAGATTATTAAATTTCTGTGTAGAAAACATAATAATTGTTTAAAGATAATGAGGATAGTTCTCTCATCTTGTTGATTGTTAATATTTAATAATAATATTTGGATGATTTATATAGCGCCGTTTTGTGAAAAATCACCTCAAGGGCGCTGTACAAACTTAAATCGCTGTTAAATAATGATATCTATTTACTCCAACCGAGAAAATAATTAGCTTATCATGTTTAATCACGTCATTTTAAATAGTCACGTAAATAGTTAAAAACTGGAAAAACATGTTAAATAATAATACTTTTGGTGTGTGAATAGACAGGCACTTTTAAATAGTTTTAAGTTCTCTCCTCTCTTCTCCTACCCTTACAAATCATTTTGAAATAATCTTTAGTTGATGGGACCGAAATGTAGGACTCTTGTGTTTCGTCATATTATCTAAAAACCAAGTAAATAACATAAAATGGGGTGTATTTACTATAAGCACGTTATTAATATACGTCTAGTACAGTCTAGGATTGAATATTAGTTATCATGTAGTGACCAGAAATTGGATGTGTCAATCTGCCGGCCCAAGTGTAACTTTCTACGTTACAAACATGATTTTCGATCCCCATTATATTTTGTGATATGTAGCATTAAAGTACTTTTATACAGTTTTCACATGAGAATATAGAATATCACTTGTAGAGATTATCGAATTATTCACATATTTGCGTTCGCTGCGAAATAATAAAAAAATCGATTGCGGTTCAAATGCGGTAGAAGCTTTACCAAAACTATAAAAACCAATAGGAGCCTTGAAAATTAAGGTCATAATTAAAGCGGCCAATGAGCATGCAATTGCCAATGCAATTGATTTGCGAATATTTATAAATATCACTAAATATCGACTGCAAGGTGCGATGTTGATAAAGCGATGCGGAGCGGTCACAAAACAATACGATGAACGACGATTGACATATTTTTGTAAATGGCCAAAATCAGGGAAAGTAAAAGAAAGACTGCATGATTTTAAGCTATTCAATTACCTTAAGATGAAGCAATGCGAAATAATGCAAAAATCATACAAAATCATGTAATTTGGTTTTGAAAATTTGATGGCTTAGAATTATTATAAATGTTTCAATTAAATACTGCGTGTAGAACATATCTGGGCCTTTAAAAATGTCGGTCATTTTTTAATAAGTCTTTTAATAGGCCTACAAAAAAATAAAGTATTAGGTCTATAAAAAAACATTTATCCTATTTATAAACGCCTTTTCGGATATGGTTTTATTGTTTAATGTGGCAAATTCATTATAAAAATCACAAAATAAAATAAAATATTCATTTTCGCGTTGTTATTTTTGACATCAATCAATAAGGCGGCAGTCGACGAATTTGGATTTTCAAAGTGAACCTTATGCCGTTCACCCAAGGACCACAGACTTGCCACACCCATTTTGTATCAGTTCGGCCCCGGCCGGGACGGGAAATAGACGTATTAGGCTCCGCGTCGCTTGGTTCCGTAAAATCAATTTAAAATTTCGTTGTTATTACATAAACAACGCGTAAAAAAGGAGTTAATGTTTTTTACAGGCATTTACGAAATCAACGTGTAAAAAAAAATCTCAAGTAGGTACCTTTTCCAACCTTTCTTTTCTTTAAATTTTTTTTCTTAAGTATTTTTCAACTCCTCCCAATAGGGGGCGTGAATTCCGATTTCGATTTTAATTAATTAATTCAAACAGTCCGGTATAAATCCGCGCAACTAGATGGCTTTATATACGAAGCGGTTAAATCACATTCACAACTAATTAATAACATTTTTGTAAAATCTGCTTCCATTTCTATTTAAATTGTGTTTCTCCACCGAATGATTTGCAATGTTTTTTCGATAGCCGCCATTCATTATTTATAGCCGGTCTAAATAAACAGGAAGCTATTTATAAAAATAACTATGAAACATCTCGCGAAACGAGAAAATTTGGTATTTAATGTTTTCGGACAGAGTGTAGGTACGTACAACCGTTGTCCTACTTTTGGTCGATTTTACTGGTTTGTTGACTTCAAACTGCGGTACGTTTGTTTGCTATTTAGCTGGTCAGAGAAAATGAGCTGCACATGCATAACTATGGATGGGCGAGAGACTGCTTCTCATTAACCATAACAAATATGACCGCATATCTGAATGCAATAACTTTTCTATTCTGATACTTTAAAACAATACCTTTAATAATATGATCATAGAGCAGGCATAATAATGTTCGAAACTTTAACATTAACAAGAATGCATCAGAAGCCATTTTTGTGATGTTTCTACACAAATTTATGTTTTTTTTTTCTGCGTTAAATTTGTATAAAACTTTGCTGAGAAATAATATATCTTAAATAGCTGTCGTTGTGAAATAATATTAGTGTGTTTATTATAGAACCAGACATTATCTCACAATGAGGTTCGTTTCGACAAAAATCCTACAACAGAAGCTTAATTAGTGCTAAATGAAGGCAATGTATTTACGCTATTTCGTTTAATTGAAGACAGTAAATAAACAGCATCAGTAAAATTCCAATCGATACAGTTCTCCTATTGGCTACAGATGGAAGATGGCGGCAAGTTTGCCTTATATCTACAACAGCCAGGGCCGGCCGTATGCGGGCGCAATTGGAGCAGTCTGCCCCGGGGGCTAAATTTCCATGTCGCTGATAAAACCTAACACCTAACATCTCCTTTGTGTTTATTTATATTGAAACGGTGCTATACAACAGTAGAAATCATCCAAATAGTATTGATTACCGTGATCACCTACCTAGGCGTTTATTGGTTTTGACAAGGGGCGCCAAAATTTGGCATGATAATAATAATAATAATTGGCTAATTTATATAGCGCCGTTTTCGTGGAAAATCACCTCAAGGGCGCTAAACAAATAATATATAAAAGAATTAATATTACTGGCTTAAAACTAAGATTTACAATTACAACTAGTGACTTACATCTAAGACTTATAGCTACTTATATTACTGGCTTACAACTAAGATTAACAATTATAACTAGTGACTTACATCTAAGACTTATAGCTAGTGACTTATGACTAAGACATATATATTCTAACCTAAAACTGGTGACTTATTAACACACATATTTACAATTAAGATTAGCGCCAGAAGAAGTAGGAAGTTTTTACATAATATTACAATTCGAGAATACGGGTGCAAAAAGTATAATGAAGGTTAACTGGATTTACGGGAAGGTATAGATATTTTAAATAAATTAATAAATTGATTAGTCAATCTTTACTGCATTAAGGTGATTCATCGCTCACCAGTAAACAGATTGAGGAACATCATTGACGATTCCGATTAAGAGGGGGTGAGGTTTGTGTGGCCAGGTCTTGGCGGCGGATGCGTCTAATGCGTGGCGGGCCGGATCGAGAGAGAATGGTTGAGGGAGTCGCTTTGACTTCTTCTGACGCGTTATTTCGGAACATTCCCTTGCACCGCAGTGGGAGGGATGGTTTCAGACGTCCGTCACTCTTGGACACACTGACCCCCAGATTCCTACTCACCTCTCGTACCTTTTTCCTTCCCAGAACTTCATATCCTTCCATTCCTTAAAAAACACAGCATCCCCAAAGATGACAAGGCCCTAAGGGGAATTATTTTCCTCCTGTGCGGAGCTAATGTAAAAAAAAGGAAATTGGGCAACCTTTTGTCCATACAAACGTATTTCCCGATTTCCTCTCTGTATTTTGAAACTACTGCAAATGTTTTTTTAATATAATGTAGATATCGACCATTACCATATCGATTTTTTTGATAAGTTACTTCTTATAGGAGTAGGTACCCTCCAAAAATTGTTAAAATTGTCTGTTTTGAACTAAACAATGTATGCGAAAAAAATCAAAACGTTTAGCCATTAAGTATTTTGTTCAAATTTAGTAAAAAAAAACACATCGGTCCAATTTTGGAGGAGTAAAATGGGAAATTCAATACCTCGATTTTGACGAACTTATTTGGGTATTATCAGTCTAAGGTGCAGTTGTACCTTTCGGGGAAGTATGAGACACAGTGACAGAAACACTTTTTTAAAATACCTACATAATTATCGGCGACCGAGTTTCCTCTTAATAAGTAATCAAAAGATTTGCCAAATATACACCCACTCTCTATCGCTAACAACGCTTTTTCTATGCCACGTTCACAATAAACTGATAGTACCAATTTCATCGCGTGTGTACATTGAACTAACGTAAGAAGATACTAATGTACCAAGGTTGGTACTAGCGATGTTATTACTAACGAAGGTAGGTACCTATTAATATATACGTAGGTACTAAAGAAATTAGGTAGATACTAACGTACTCGTACATACGAGTAGGTTAGTAGAATCGGTTGGAACTCGCGCCGGTCTGTTGTCAGTAGGTACCGTGGAGGTTAAATTGAATTTGCTATTTTTCTCGTACGCCATTTGAAAACTTTTCTACCATTTTCGGAATGCTCCGTGACACGTGACGGAATTCATTCATTGGAGTCATCCACTTCTCACAATACTGAGAAAATATTTTAACCTAAATTATATTATAATATTTGTTCAACATTTCCCTCAGATAGGTAGGTACCTCCTTATCAACAGGAATTTTCAATTTAAGGTTGTGATGTGAATTGAGGAATAATTAAATACGTCTTAAAACTCACGAACGGTGTGATTAGAGCTTATTCGAATTTCACAGCTTTTTCTGCCTTGAATTTGTAGGTCAATGCAAACATTTTCAGCTACCGATAACTATTATTTACATTTTTCGAATTGAAGCTTTTGCAATAATATCCTTTTAGTTTAAACGCTTGGAGGAAATTAAACGGTACAAAAATGATACCAGGTGCCGTATTGTACTGTACCGAATTTCTAAGGAAGAGTTTTTTTCACAGAATTTGAATAATTCATCAAATTTCAAAGATTATATCCAAGTTCTGTGAATGTCCCCTTCAAGTTTTATTACTATCCTAGTACCTACTATGAACAAATCGGTCGATGATGAAATAATAACAGAACTAAAATAGAACTTTCATAGATCTTGAATATTGACTTATAAATTCGATGAGTTGTTCAAATTCTGTATGTTCCCATCCTAAGTCAAAATCCTGTTTAGATAAAATGCGGTAGACCTACTTATTACACAAAATATAAATAATATAACTAATAAATAAAAGTGTCTCGAAGGGGTGTGCAGAGATGATGTACAGCCAAATAACAAAGCATAAAAGTATTATTTTCATTCAAATGCATCAAGAATAAAACCATTTGTCCATATGCTAAAATTGACATTGTAAGTAAATTCGTTTGATATCGGTACCAACTTATTATTAAAGGTATTTTTGATGACGATTTTAATATTAATATTATTTCGATGGTAAATAATGCACAAAAATACAATTTTATAATGAGGCCAACTGTCGTGTCACCACGAGGATGTGATTTACAAGACATTTCAAAATGATTTTTCTTAATGTGTCTCATATACCATGCATATAATGATAATGATAATTGGAAAATTTGTAGAGCGCCGTTTTTGTGAAAACTCATAAAGAATTAAAATTTTAATGTTTCTGATAACAGTATATTATTCGTAAACAATTTTTTAAATAATATTGAAGATTATGAGTATGTGTATATTTAGAAAAAACGTAAAAGAAGTATGAATCGTGCACTTCGTCAAGGCTTTTAGCAAATTTCAAAAGTGGATGTGCAGGAAAATGCAACTTTACTAGGTTATTAAACCAAGATTTATCGACCCTTTAGAAACTACCGCAATATAAAATGGTAGCATTTCGCAAGCTCGCCTTTTAAAAGAACGTTTTTCCTTCCGTACCCACCCGCCAACCAACCTACCAACACTGATGTTTGCATTGAGTTTTGCCGTACATTTACGATGATAACATTTGACTGGTTTACGGACAATTTTACTGCTCATGACTCGAGCTAACTTTCCATTGCTGACATTCCCATACGATAATACATCTCAAATGTGTAGTAACTAATCCTGAGCATTTCTCGGATAACGTGAACTTACAAAGTACGATTATTATGTTCTGCAAGTACATAATAATCTTATGTATTTGTATTTATTATATATATATTATGATACTGATCCCCGCAAGGGTCATGGTGATTAGTAGTTAGACGTTATGTTAAAACATTCTTGGCATTTTGGTTCTGCATTCAAGTTCCATTATCTTTTCCATTCAATATGCGCAACAAAGGTGAAGTAAATTAAATGTACGCTCATATATTATAACTAGCTGAACCGGCCACTCGTTGTTATGGCTAATAAAACACAACGTCTTCTACTGGATGGTTATCCAACCTTTATAACCACCGCCGTATTTGAGTTTATCGCGAAGAGACAGACAGATGCCGCCGAGGACTTTAATTTATAATACGTAGAGATGGTGTGAAAGATTATAATAATGTGCATGAAATGCTTGGGGTAACTAACGTATTTATGTTAATAAGGATTAATACTGTATCCGTCTAAATAACTTTTCAATTGCCTCAATGTACGTGACCATTTTTATAGAAGATAAAGTGGGTATAGTAAGCTATCCGTAAAAGATAGATATATTCCTTCGCGGACTTTTTTGTAGATCTATAAAAGAGGAATATCCCACCATGCATTGTTTTGTTAAATCCCCAAAGGATTAGGCAGCGTTTTCGATGAAAGCTACCAGGCGGCTTGACTTTTTCCGACACTTTTAACAATTATCGTTGTGTTTCAACCAATTCACACAAAGCCTTGACAAATTATAAACACTCTATCTACTGGTGAAAACCGCATGAAAATCCGTTCAGTAGTTTTCGAGTTTATCGCGAACAGACAGACAGACGACGCGGGGGACTTTAATTTATAATTTGTAGAGATATCGTGGGGTAATTATTACAACTTTGAAATCAGCGTTTTTGAGATTTTAAATGCAGAACTCTATTTCCTCATCTACGAATGCAACAGAATAGTCGCAACGCATTGGAATCCTCAAGTTAGGGGGCAAACATTAATTACGTGAGCAGTTTTTCTTCTAATCAAGACCCCCCCCCCCCCCCTTGGCGAGATAAATTTGGACCACTTCGTATATTCGTATCAAGTAGACGTTAGATTCACTGAACCCGCCCCCTTTTGAGCTCACGTAATTAATGTATGCTCCCTTATTTGAATTTTTACGGAGGCCTCCAAAAATCGTTACGTATCGTTAAATTATAAAACTCTAGAATTATCTAAGTGTTTTTCCTGTTTCAATAAGGCAACTAGATTTAGTTAGTTGTAGAACTAAAATTTGTGGAATTGCTTAAGTTGCTTTCCTTGCGTTTTTGTGTGTAACAACTACATTTAGCCATTTTCTCATTTCCAAAAAGTATTACGGTTCCCAAGACGCCTATCTACGATTTAACCAAACTTATCATTACAACAACCAATTTATCAGATTGATTACCATCTTATATTTCAATTTACCATCGAAGCTGATTTCAGTTACGTAAGTAAATCTTATACATTTTCTGTGAGCTTGTACGTTAGATTGTTATTGTTTTTTTAAATTTATTTTTTAATTTAATTTTTTTATTATAACACATAATATTTGTCCCAATATTAATAGTTCTCGACACAAAAATGATCTACCTCGAATCATTCCACCTGGTTTCTATGTTTGATGAAAATTATTATTAATAATAATAATACCTACATTGAAAATAATTGAAGTGAGTCTTTTCGTTGTAAACTGGTTCCAAAAAGATTTTTTTTTTTTATTTCATGTATTTATTTATCTATATAACGTATCTTTACACGGGGGTTTTCGATGCATGTTTCACCAGTATGTACCTGTGTCATATACCCGTGTTACAATAGATAAATCAATATTGCAAGTAGGTACAACAATTCAAAATTATTAGGAAGATATAAGAATAACATTAAAATCCCAAAATTGTACTAAAGCCTACTCAAAATACCTATTTCTATCCAGGCATAACTTACTTAAGCAAAAATCCTTCAAATTTAAAATTTATTAAAGTTGTTCAAGAATTTAAGCTTAAATTGAAATATTACCTCAAACTACTTTTACAGTAGGTGCCTACTTTTTGGTTTTTGTTTTTTTTCTTTTCTGATGTCCATAAAGCTTACTTATTTACTAACGTTTATACCATTTTACTTGGACAAATTTTACACAATTGCTTTTTATTTTTTTCTGCTGTTTAGTGAAAACTAAAAAAATATTTAAACGATAAATAAATGAAATAATTTAACTTTGTTTGAACCACTTTTATATTTGAGTAAATCCGACTGATTTCAGTACGACCGTTCCTTCTTCAGGGCATATATATATACATTATATTATACATTTGCCCTGAAGAAGGAACGGTCGTTCTGAAACCGGTCGGATTTACTCAAATATAAAAGTGGTTCAAACAAAGTTAAATTGTTTCATTTATCCTATAATGGATAACCAAAACGTTATAGCTACATTCAAAAGTATTAAAAATATTTTATTGTTTTTGAGTGACATTCCCTCGCCAAACACAAGAACCTTTTTTATTTGTGGTGAATGACAGCTACCTGTAGTGTTAACATGTAACATTTATTTTAAGTATTCCTATTAACAATAATAAACTTAAAAAATATATATTTACGGCTGCTATCTTTGGAACCTTTTAAAAGATCTTACTTATTTTAAATATTGTTTTCAACAGATTGTGTTTCTTTAAACACCCTTTATTCGGCGATTGTGTTATGTGAAGAATCGTGTGGAGTGTGCAGTGTAGGGCAGCGTATGTGTTTGTACATAATGTACTTACATTAGTTGGCATTTCTCATTACGGCCACAAACACAGCAATATTCCCCACTTGTCGAACTTTCTCACGCTTATTCCTTGTGCGTACAATGGTCACATATTAATTTACATGCTGAGCTCCCATGAAGCGTGCATAGCACGGTTCTTGGTTCTGCGCGTCAACAGTCAACACCATTAGAACTTTAGAACCTACATTAGAACCCCGGAACCGCGCCGCGCCGTTTCTGTTCGGACGGCTTCTCGCTCCGCGTCCTCCTGCTGTTGGTTGTTCCTCACAGCCCACAACATGCACTAGCTGTAATAATAACTCTTTACAAAGGCAGGCTGCTCTAAAAATGTGTGTTATTTGGTATATTTGGTCACCGGGAAAATGTTTTGAGAGACCAAGAGACACTATTTGTTTTGCTAGTACTCCGTACTTACCATTGCCGTTAAACCGCAGTGGAAATGAGTGTTTCCTCAGTTGTTTTTATGGATACAGCTTAAACATTTCATATCTGTTCACAGGGTTTTAGGTTTCCGAAGAACTGCCGCCAAGCTTTTTATGTATTTCTTTAATCTGTTAATTAATTTTCATGGTGTTGTTTTATAGAGTAGATAGGTTCCAAAGTATTGCATTTATAAATATTGAGTGAGTTGGCTAAAATAAATAAATTTTCACAAAAAAACACATATAATTTTGCTTGTGGAGTTAAACCATTAACGGAATAACGCGTTCGGACTGATAATTATTAATTTGGGCATTTAAATCCATTATTTTGGCACCCTCTGAACAAAACCATATCCTAGAAATAGAAAAAGTACAAAAAAGGTTTATGCGTTACCTGTATAGTCATACAGATATGAGGGAATATACTCGTACATACTACCCATTCCTGTATCCATCGTTGTTCTTAACAGGAATGCTGGATCTTAATACCTTAGAAGCCCGCCGTAAAATATTTTTGGGGAAACATTTTTTTAAGTTGCTCTCCGGCACTGTACTGAATCCACCTATGTTGAAGGAGATTAACCTATATGTCCCTAACGCGTATACTCGTGGGAGATCCCACACACTTTTTTATGCTCCGAATGCGAGAACTTCTTCCTTTCAGAATGCCCCATCAAATAGAGCAATTCAACTGCTTAACGATTCTGCATTGAGCATTGACATCTTCAATGTTACCTATAGAGAGTTCAGTAACTATCTTTTGACATATGTCTCAACATAGTGAAACTGCCCCTTGGCCTTTTTTTCTCTTATATTTTGTAATCTTCTCCGTAATAATTTGGTATATAACTGTTTTACGAAGAACCTAAAAAAAATAAATAATAATAATAATAAATAACATTATATACATTAACGATTCTGCATTGAGCATCGACATCTTCAATGTTACCTACATATAGAGAGTTCAGTAACTATCTTTTGAAATACGTCACAACTTAGTGAAACTGCCCCCATGGATTTTTAATTTATTTTCTTCTTTTAAATTTTGTAATCTTCTCCGTAATTATTTGGTGTATAACTGTTTTATGGAGAACCTGATTTTTTTTCTTCATAAATGGCAGTTTAATAACTGCACATTGGGGGATTAATTCATATCTGCCCTACTCCCCTGATTATTTCTGCTTTCCAGAGAAAAAACCTCCGAGGAAATTTCTTGAATTAAAACGGTTCAAAAGTTTGAGAACTTCTTCACCAAACTCTTCTTGGAAATTCTTCAGGCTTGGAATCGATCTTTTTTTAAACAAAGCGTTAAGTGAAAACTTCATTAGCACCGTTGTGATTTGAAATTCGATGAAACGGAAACGGGCGACATTAAAAGGAGACAAATATATAGATCTGTAGGGTTTAACCTGCGAAAGAATGAGATAGATTAATCGATATCTTCTTTGTGCAGTGCTTCGTAGAATAAAGCATAAAATAATTTTTAAATTTGGTAACACTATTATAATCAATAAACCCTACAATTATCCTACACCTGATGCCCTGCATTCGTCTCATTCTCTCGAGTTTAGTTTTCTGAAGGTTTTGTTTCTACCGCATGTGAACTGCACACATGATTTTTTTGCAGTGTGCAGTTCAAATATGTACATTTTCGACAATCTTTCAATTTCATCGTACAATTTATAATCGAACAGATAATCAACACTTTTAATAGGATTGCCTACAAGCTTCTTAGCAGTTACGTTGAAACGTTGCATCACCAGATTTAATGACGCCAACGATAATTTTTGCAGGTAGATAATGAGATATGGTAATAAACATTACAAGACCTTTAAATAATCTTAGTAACATTTACTGACGTCATAAATGGCTGAATCAACAGAAACTAAAATTGCACTAACTTTGCATCTAATGTAAACACAGAGTTAATCGATTTTATTCACTTTGTGAGTAACAGCGCAATAAGGAACTGAATATATAGATAGAAATAATTCATTTTTATTTAAAGATGAATAAAACTATATCCCTTCAAAACTCACCGCTTGTTTGTGTCACCGCATTCGCTGTTTCTAGCGTCACGCCGCGAGTCTTCGCGGGTTTTAAATTTTGGTATTCTATGAAAAAAATATGTTTTATTTTCAGAAATTTGTAAATCTAATCTAATCTGATTTGCTATTTTTTAATATATACTAAAATGAATTACTGGTTTTGAAAGTAGATAAATTACGAAATAGAAATTGGTTAACGCGCACGTCCCGGTTAGACGAAAGGTCTGGGTTCGAGTCCCAGTTGCGACCATTGTCTTTTTTCATTTTTTCTGTTTTCTTTCATATTGTCGTTTAAATTATTATTCTTATCTTCTTCTTCGATGATATTAGATAAATTACTCTTTGAGATTTTTTGTTTGTATGCAATTAAAAACATAAAACGTCTGATTTCAAAAATAGATTGTTTTGTCCCGTACAGATTATTTTTTCTTGTAAACTGTATAAATCTCACTTTGTATGAAACTGAAAAAAAATAAATTTATTTACACGACATACTATAAAGGTTATTGTCACTTCACTTATTTGCCATTTCGTATGAAAATAAATGATTAAAAAATTCGAGTGTAGTTAACAGGCGGTAGAAGCGAAACATTACCAAAACAATCTCAACCAATGAAGAACCAAGGATCCTTGAAAAGTGAGGTCATAATCAAAGCGGCCAATGAGCGCAGACCTAGCGTCATTTCCGTTTTATTTCTCAACCAATAGGAGCCTTGGTAGGAGTTTGATGCTTTGCAGGTGCTATAATATGTCATTTCCGTTTCATCCGAATTCCAAATGACGGCGGGACTATAGAAGTTTCACTTAAAAAATCACAAACTTGGACAAATCTTTCCCAAACATGCACAATTTTCCTTAATTTATTTTGAAAAACCAAAATTATAATTATTCGGAAGGGTATGGTAAGCTTTTAGATGCAAACACGATTCATGGTGTATGTCTTTCCAACACTGCTTAAATAACATATCTCACCGCAGTACAAAAGGAAATGGAACTACTACTTTTATGAGTCTGTCTCAGTTTAGTGCCGAGTTGACCCTTTTGATATAAAAGTAAGCTTCTTGAAAAGTCACAATGCTCCTTACGACGTCACGGGCGCTTTAGCGGGCATTGAAACTTTAAAATTTTGAAAATTATTTGAAGTAATAAAAATAAAATTAAACGTGCTGTTACTTGAGTTAGAATGTCATTATTAGTAAAAAAATAACAAACAATGGACCGAAGTTTCTCATTGTGACGTTCATTTTTCATTGGTTTCTAAAAAGATTTATTCCTTTGACATCCAACTAAACCTATAAAAGGTGTGAACAAAAGGCTAACATGTGTTTTTGGGGAATTCGAAGTACGTCAGAATAATACTTTATTAACTTATTTCTCTAATTAAGACATTCACATTTCGTGCTTATAGATCTTTTATCATTGCATATTCCGGCGCAATCGATTAGGTCAGTTGGGAATAGATAAAATATGTTGGCAAAATTATTGGTCCATTTGTTCTATGGATAATAAATTAACGATGAAGCTCGCGCTTGTTGTATTCCATATTATATTATCTATATATGTCCCTAAATACACACTGAACAAATTTACCTGGTGATTCTCACCCACACCCCTTAATTTCATTGGTCACTTAAGAAATTTTCACGGTGTGGAAGGCAATTAATAAAAATTCAACGTTCTGAAAATAGCAAATTATTTTCGTGAATTGTAAATACAATTCCAAACATCTCACATAATATATTTTATACAAATAAGATTTTAGAAAAAATTGTATTTAAATGCTCAAAGAAGACTTAGTAATTTTATAAGAACATAAAAATAAAAATAAATAAATGCTGTTATTGATAAAACTGTGTATCAAATTTTTAATCAATTCAAATTGTAATACTGTAAAATTAATAGATAAAAATATAAAAAAATAGTAGGAATGGTGAAATACACATTTTTAAGTATTTCTACGCTAATGAAGAGAACTTTCTCTTGAGTTTGGTGTCGGAGTAAAATATATTTTTTTTAAATATACAATTATGTAATTCGATAGTTATAAAATGTGGTAACATTAAAACAATATAAATATGAATTCAACTACATTTTGTGTTTTTTGGAAATGATATTGCGAGTGTTCAGTTTAAAATATTTCTTTTTTGAATGATACCAATTCTGTATTTATTTTTACTTCTTCTGGAAGATTATCCTTTATACCAAAATAAAATTATTATGCATTTATTATGTACGTAGAAGGTAGAGGAATTCAGATATAACATAAGTTTTAATTGTTTCAATATCATTTTGAATATTAGTAATATTGAGTCCTTTTTACCGATCACTTCAATATTTGGAACTTGGAAATTTTTTAACAATGTAGTTGTCAGGAATGTAGGAATCTTAAAATTACTTTAATATTTGAGCTTTGTACCGTCTTTACAAGGCTTACAATTATTTTCGTTTGGACCTCCCGATCCAATAATTCTTAATAATTTATAATAAGGCTTGACATTTGACACGGGAATTAAAAGTTATTTTGATTTTAACCACTTTATCAGAATTTATAAACTGCGCCAACTGTATAGTTTCGGTTATACCATAACCTTCTTCAGAACTGTTTTTTGTACTATAAACTTTATTTGATTAAATAATAATTAATGCTGTAAACATCTTTTTAGTGACTTTAAAATTATTACTACAGTTTTTTTCCTCCCGTTTGAATTCGTTCGAAGGTAAATGATGGCTGATGGCATGGCGTCATCAAGTCATTTGATCACAGTACCACAACGGGTACACAACGTCATTATCCGTTAAAATTTCACACTGTTCAACTATAAAACCACGTACAATGTCGTTAAAACATAAAACAACTCATTGTTTACACTTTACGTAACGAAAGGTACACTCATTGACAAGTTGTTTAAAAATATTGTTTGGTTGGAAACGACACAATCCAACAGAAAGATAAGGTTCATCCAAATTGTGTTTGACAGCGAAAAATAAGCTAGACAGTCGAGTGGAATGTGTCGGTTTAGAACACATCATGAGGACTGATAACTGGAAATAGCTCCGATACGAAATAACTTATCACAGCACATTACTGCTCGCGTCGTTTGTTTTGTTTTTAGTTTGGGATTGTTTCTCCGTGATTATAATACTGGCATAACTCAATAAATACGAATAACACTTAAAAATTAGATAAAATTAGTAATACGGTTCTGCCGTACATGTCTAATTTCTGGTATTGAGAGTAAAGTTATAAGCACGTTTTGTGGTATAATAACTCAGCAATAATTCCACATCTTAATACAATATGAATACCGACTTAGCTTAAGCCGTTTTAGATGCATCAATTAGACTTCCATACTCTAGGTAACATCATAATTATTTTTCATACTTTTTAATATGGGTGTGCGTTAATTTAAGCTAATACACCCATACAATATTAAGGGTATATAATGCGGAAAAGCTTTTTTTACATTAGCTCCACAAGGGAGGTCCTGAGGAAAATAGTGGCGTATGTCACCTTTGGGAATGATGGGTGAACGCTCTTTTGCAGAAAAATGATTCTGGGAAGGGCAAAGGTATAAGGGGTTGTTAGGAATCTGTAGGTCAGTGTCTCTAGGAGTGATGGACGTATGAATCCATCCCTTGCACTGCGGTGTAGTGCGATGTTCCGAGAGAGTCCTGATGAAGAGGTCAAAAGATCTCCCTCAACTAGTCTCTCTCGATCCCGCCTGCCACGCAGCTGGTGGGCAGATTCATCCACCTCAAAACCCGGACAATCTCACCCAAAGTGTCCGAGCACCCCTGCTAAGTCAAACGTAGCGAAGAACTTGGGAAGACCTATGGCAAAGGAGATTATTATCCAATAAACGGCGGTATTAAACATATCCATATTTGACAAAATGCAGTATGGTTATGGTAAGTATTACGGTATATCTGCATGATAAGGTTCCTGTAACCGTAAACCTGATATGGTTAATTAACATAAAGGTTTGTACGTAATTTAAAAAACCAAATATCTGGATGAAAAAGGTGAATATTAATATTACGAAAGAGTTACATACACGCTTAAGCTTAACTTTTTTTTACGTTGTCTAATATGTAATATCGCAGTGCGATGAGGGTCTTCAAGAAGAAAATGATTAATAACCCTTTTTAAATAGGTATTTACCATCCAAGTAAGGTTTTAGTTGCCTTGATATTAATTATGACCTTAGGGTAAAGCTTTTTTTAACTCATCCATTATATGAAAATATCGTTTTATCCCAGAAGGTGAAAGTAAAATTAACAAAATGAAGTAAGTTTGCTTTTCTCATGTAGTTTTGCTGTCATGGACTAGTTCTAACTCACATATATGTAACTCGTTTAGTGGAATGAACGAAAAAAAACTGCAAAAATTGATAATGTTTCAACATGGAAGAGAGCTGAATAAATTATCTGGGAATATCGACCCTCGTAACATAAGAAGATAACTATAATAGCCAACAAACATTATGCATAGGTATGTTCTGAATTTGAACGGTAAAGTAGAAATACCTATAGTTTTCTCTATCAACAATAATTCTCGAACAGTGCGCAGGCGTTTTGAAACTGCACAACTCTTCTGGAATTTAAATGTCGAAACTACATTTTTCAGCTAGCAACATCATTTTCAACGTGAGCTATCGATATTTGCGGCTTATTTTGTGGGAAGCTCAAAATATTTCCGCTTAGCAATAAAATACAAATTAATGGAAAATTTCTGAATTTATTCAAAAACCGAAAACGGTTTTTGAAAGGTGATGGACATTCAAATTTTAAAAGTTGAAATTATTTTTTTATTTTTATATTTATTTATTTTATTTGTTATAAAATACATTCAGTATAAGGAAGCTTTGACTGTCCAACTGGGAAGGTCTCCCAATAAACACATCATTATTTTAATATAAGCATTTTAAATGCAAACACAAAAAGTTTTAAAAATGACTCACCTAACGTTTTTCGTACTGAAATTACTGATAACCAAAAAAAATTACACATTTTATTAGGCTACTGTAATATAAAAGTTATCGTCAATTAACTTTTGTATCGTTTCATGTAAAAATAATTAATAAAAAAATCCCAAAGCTCCATAATATTTTTTCGAAGTGCGGTCGAAATTTGGATTCATAAAGGTGTACATTTGAATTATTTTGCGGTTAAAGTTTTTTATTTGAACTTAAAGCGTGGGGTTTTCTCTTTCTAACTCCGATTAGATCATATAACTAACCACGATAGTAAATAGTAAGGGAGACACAACGATTTCTATGAGACCTATATGAGTTGTTCCGAAAACCGAATAAATTAGCTAATACTGCTTATCTATATCGGTACTGTTGTTTTTCTGAACCGAATAAAATAGCTAATACTGCTTATCTATATCGGTACTGTTGTTTTTCTGAACCGAATAAAATAGCTAATACTGCTTATCTATATCGGTACTGTTGTTTTTCTGAACCGAATAAATTAGCTAATACTGCTTATCTATATCGGTACTGTTTTTTTTTAAAAGAAAGACAAACATTCCTGGGTTACGAATAACCCAACAATGTTTGAAAATCTCCTACTACCACCAGAATTATAGCAGTATAAGCCTTATAAAGTAAACAAGTACAAATGAATGGTCACATCAATAGTTTCACATACAAAATTAAACATGACAGTACAAGTTAAAAAAAAATTGATTGTGTAATTCACACGCGATAGTAGTGAAACTAGAAAGACGCTAGTTGTCGCTTTATTTTCTTTTGCCTGTTTATTTTAAAGTGGTTTGAAGATTGGATATTGATTTACAAAAATACACATGTTTATTTTTTTTGGATTTCATAGGATTCGAACCTCCGCCCTCTGGATTTCTTTGGCCGCTGAGATTTGCGACGCACTATACCGCTGCGCTATGGGACGCGCTCGGCGAGTCGCATATTCCGACGACCCGTAAAAAAACAAAGCGGCCAATAAGCGCAGACCTTTCGTCGTTGTCGTTTTATATCTCAACGCAGCTTGATGCTTGGTAGGTGTCGTAGCGTGTCATTTCCGTTTAATCCGAATTTCAAATCACTCTAACGGGGCTAAAGAAGTTTCACTCTAAAAAATAAAAGAATAACTATTAATTGTGGCGTTTGATCGTAAAATGACATCTGAGAGTATAATAATGTAAATAAAAGCTATGATGGAAATAAAAGCATGAGATACAAGAACATACAAATTATAATGCATATAAAGTAGATTCAGATTAAATTATTTTTTATTGAAAGGTTAAGATAAAAGATAATCAAAAGACGTTATTGTTATATTTATTACAATATGAATTAATAGCTACAATTGAAAATTGGCAATAAACATAACCTATTTGCGATGACTGTTTGGCAGGTTCCCGGAAAACAGTTGAAATTAAATCAATTTTACTCTGTATCTGTATATTCTGCATTTGGACAATTCTATTCTGTATTATTTGTAATACGCTCGCCATTACCTATGTGTTGCGCGAGGATCGAGATGATTGGAAATTGGTAACTTGCTGCAACAAAGGCCAAGCAATCACGGAAATATCGCCGTGGTGTACCCGTTGTGTGGCGTTCAAATAAACCCCTGCCTCCGTAGGTTTACATCGCGAAAATGGCTTCACGTTTCATCTACATATTATGAGGGAATATCCAGACACAACCGTAATATGTCATTTTTAAATCAAATTCTAGACATATCGACCCTTTTCTATAAAAAATATAAATTGATTTCGAAAGATTGTTACTTAAAGAGTTACTTTTAAAATTTAAAAAATATATGTATTAAGGTTACGCTGTTGGGCGTTGGCAGATTGTTGTATTATACACATTGCGAATCATGTAATCATAAAGTAAAATAAATAAATAAATTATCTAGAAAAGCTACTTATTTAAAATTATCATTTTATTTCAAATAAAATCATTAAAAAAAATCTGCGCACGTGTTTTGTGACGAAAATACTTCCGTTTGTCTATTAATTTACGGTCTTATAAACTAATGTATTTCAGATTTTTTACATTCCTATTTTGTTTAAATATTTTTGAAAAATTATAAATACTTAAAATTATGATTAAATTTTGAATGAAATAAAATCGATATTGAGATATTAGTTATAAATGCTGGTACGGAGATGATCAATCCTTCTCATCGGAACCGCCCTATACAGTTGTAAGAGTACGATCGCAAGACCATCTATCAACAAAATTTGATTTCTCGGTCGCTAGTTAATAGGCCTTATATGGGAAACGTTTCAGTTAGATCTAATACTGAAAAGTAACTTATTATTTTTAATTTATAAATTAACGTTTAGACAAGATTTTTATGCATAGCACAAAGGGTAACAATTATTATAAGCAATAATTATCAGCCTGAAACACTCATCAACATTGAAAAATCTTCCGAGAAAAGATACTTGCCGCCAACTGATAATTATTGCTTATAATAATTGTTACCCTTTGTGCTATGCATAAAAATCTTGTCTAAACGTTAGTTTATAAATTATAAATAATAATTAATATTTGACAAGTTTAAGTATTTCCCCAATAAATGTAGTCATAATTTGTCTCGACGCCACCTAGCGAGGGATTTAACACTTACAATGTCTCTCTCGCAAAAATAAAGTTGGTTGTTTTCAGGTGGAAAAAATATAATAAGCAGTAATTGTTGAATGAAACACTAGTATATATTGAATTATTTGGCGGGTATTTGATAAGCCCCCATAGCTCAGTGGTCAAGAGCAGCTGACCGGCAATCAGAAGGACACGGGTTCAAGTCCCGTTGGCGGCAAGTATCTTTTCTCGGAAGATTTTTCAATGTTGATGAGTGTTTCAGGCTGATAATTATTGCTTATAATAATTGAAAAGTAACTTCCTGAAAGCCGAAAATCACATTAATGTGAGTCTAAATCATGACGTATCTTATCGTTTTTTTTGTCATGGGCCCTCTTTGGGATTGGATGTCATCGGAGAATTCTTCTGTCAAGATTCTTTACCTTGAAACAGAACTGTTCTGATACCAATCATGTAAGTTTACAAGGTCTTCCATTTCTTCCCCTGTTCAGATGAATTTTATTATGGTCACTCCAGTAAAATCTAGTAAAATCTCGCAATTTTGTGCCGTTCAGTGAAGAAAGTCTTCAAAGTATGTATTTACCAATTTTCATTCAACCATTTTTAAGTTAAGTTCTCTACTTATTTTGATAAAAATTTTTCGAGTAATTTTGAGCCGACATTTTTTTTTTTTTTTACAGTGAATACCGCACAAGAGTCTCAACTGCTCCCGTCTGGAGCCAGTGAGACTATGGCATCCCCAATTGGGGTATGATGTGAGGCTTAAGGTAGTGGGGAGGGGAAGGAGGTGAGAAAGAGGAAGGTTGGGAAGTACCTGGCTATTCAGATCTGGTCACTAAACACGGATAAAGCCATTTTCAGGCAACGTTTCAATTCTGAATGGTGGTCTTACACCAGGGCGATACTGATAGTATCTTCCACTCTGGAACATGCCGCAAATATTCTATATATTATTTTAAATGAATTAATTGTGAAATAAAACACATTAATCAAATAAAATTTATTTGCGCATGCCGGGTTCGAACCCGCGACCTCCGGATTGTGAGTGAAGAGTCTTACCCACTGGACTACGGAGGTCGACATCTGGTAAGCGAATAATTTTTTTATTAAAAGTCAAAGTGCAGAACAAATAAAAACGTGCATTGTTTACATTATCACGCCTGACCATTTTATACTAAAATTGAGGTGTTTAGTTTGTTTAAGTGAATAAACAATTATTTTTTATTGAAATAATACAAAATCTTTCTTTTTATAACCACGATTTAAAATAAGATACTAGTTTAGAAACTTATTTCTATTGGTTATTGATTAATAATACAGGTGTGCTGTTTACACGCGGTATAAGTCAAACTCTTAGAAAACTAACGAAGCACCGCACAAACTACGAAGCACCGCACAAACAGTTTACCGATAGGCTGCGAAGCACCACACAAAGTGGAAACCGATTATTCTATCTCATTCTCTCGCAGGCCATATCCTATAGATGTATATATTTGTCTCTTTTTAGTGACATCGAGTTTCAAATCACAATGGTGCTAAAGAAGTTTTTACTTCAAAAATACATCACCTCTAGATTGAATCAAAATATGAAATAGAATAAGACCGAACAGTAAGACCGAAGTTGTATTAAAATATAACGCAGTAACAGAGAGAGAAAGAGGTAGATAATGTGTACATAATGAGTTACCATATTATATCGAATGAGACAAAGTGTCACCTGAAGAAGTGATTAAGGACTAAAAGGGAATTTTATTTTGGTGGTTGGGTTAGGTTAGCTTTCATTTATACTTCATAAATATGTCAAACTACAAAGTGACTGCTTTCTCCTAAAATTCTTCGATTGTTTAGCCCGGAACATTGATTATCATGCCTTAAGGGAGTAATGAACGCTGCCCCACGGTGTATCGCGTCCTGCCCGTCTGACTATCGCTCTGTTGAATAAACTATCGCAAGGGGCATAGAACAAAAAGGTATCCACATCGGTAATGGGCCTTTTCATCTCGCGACACAAAATATCCCTGACAAAATATCCCCGACAAAATATCATAAAACATCCAAAAAGGACAAAACATCCCCCAACAAAATATGTACTAAAACTTAACTAAACCCAACAAAAAAAGAGAAACACAATCCCGCGACAAAATATCCCTGACAAAATATCCCCCAACAAAATAACTACTTAAACTTAACCTAACCTAACAAAAAATCGGACAAAAATAATTCAGACATCCTGTAAAGACAACAAATTGTTGTTAAAAAATAATAAAGTGTGACAAATATAATACAGATAACAATAATTTATAAAACAAATAACAATATTTTAAGACAATAAATTATTGTTAAAAAATTGTAAAATAGGACAAAAATAATACAGACATCTTGTAAAGAAAATAAATTATTGTTCAAAAATAGTAAAATGGAACCAAAATAAAATAATACAGATAGGTAAATATAATTTATAGTACAGATGACAATATTTTAGAACAATAAATTATTGTTAAAAAACTGTAAAATAGGACAAAAATAATACAGACATCCTGTAAAGAAAATAAATTATTGTTCAAAAATAGTAAAATGGAACGAAAATAAAATAATACAGATAGGTAAATATAATTTGTAGTACAGATAACAATATTTTAGGACAATAAATTATTGTTTTATAAAATTAGTAAAATGGGACAAAAATAGAACAGACATTCTGTAAAGACAATAAATCATTGTTGCCTGTGTTATTTTTGTCCCATTTTTTTTGTAAGTTAGGTTAGATTAAATTTTAGTAGATATTTAGTGGGGGGATGTTTTGTCCGTAGGATATTTTTTCGTAGGATATTTTTTTTTTGTTAGGTTAGGTTAGGTTAAATTTTAGTAGTTATTTAGTCACGGGATGAAAAGTTGCGGAACCCTCCATACCGCTGCTTCGCGACCACTGGTAACAAAATGGGTCCTGCGGCTTGGCTTATCTACCTCGGAACTCGGGACTTCTTGTGCGTTGCGAATTCAGATGGTGAGTACAATAAGTCCAGATTTCGCACAACGCTTGCACAATAGGCTATAAATAGTAATATCGGAGACATTTTAAATCCAGGCCAGTTACACTTATGTATATCTTAACGGCGCTGTTTAATGCCCAGATTGTAGAGTTGCCATCATTAGGTTTCACCTAAAGCAGCGCACACTTGCACGCTAATTTGTTTCCATAATTTTACTGCCGCTGCTAAGATAAAGATAATTTTCGAGTGGCCTAATCGGAAAATTGATTGTTCTCCGAGACATTACAACCGAGGCATTTGAGAAGCACTAAAAACATGAAACATGTTACATAACGGAATACATGAGTACCTACTTACTTTATTACGAGGAATTGTTTTCGTACCAGTGAGATACAGGAATTTAGTTTTAGTCGGCCTAAATAAACATAATTAAAATTATAAAGAATTGATATAAAAAAAATTGAGCGTCTCTAAAACGTTCACATAGCGAAAAAATAAAATTTGATAATAAAACCAAATAATTTGGGAGGCGGCTATGGGTACCGCCGCCAAGGGAACCATTTATTTCATAACTGCACCCATACCGTAGGTCAACCCAAGTGGTTCCCTACGTTTGGTGACTAAGCAGGGGTACCCATGGGGTGAGGTTTGTCCGGGTCCTTGCGGCGGATGTGTCTGCACACCGAGAAAGACTGGTTGAGGGCCGGATCGAGAAAGACTGGTTGAGGGAGGCCTTTTGACCTCTCCAGCTGGGCTCTCTGCACCGCAGTTGGATTCATGCATTCGTCACTCGTGGACACACCGACCTCCAGATTCCTACACACTCCTCATAACTTTTTCCTTCCAAGAACTTCCCTTAAAAAGACCCTCCACACAGCATCCCCTAAGATGACATAGGCTCTGATGAAAATTATTCTTCTCAAGGCCTCCGGAGTGGATCTAATTATAATCTTATAATCATTCAGAAGAAGTTAAACTATCTTTATATCATTTCACAAGAATCTGGTACAATTTTTAAATTGCTCATTGTTATCTTGTTTTTCTTAAATCGTCAGATAAAAAAAATGTATATATGCGTAACTATGTAATACATAATATAATGTAATAACTTTGTAGAATACTTGTATAAGATAAAACTGACAACACGATACGCATATAAACACAATGGTAATACTATTGAAAACAGTAAAAAACCAAACGTATCGTAAAGTATTTGCAGTCAGATCTCACACGGTTCCCTAGCGTCAGGTAACTTTCTATTGTGAGACTCCACGTCTCGAATTCTTCCGCAAAGTTGGAAAACGGAATTTGAAAATGCCGGTTATTTATCTCACACAATCTGATCTTCCATATATCTCCCGTCCATTCTTCGCATACTGATGCAGGCCCGTATCCGGTCTCCGCCAATAGAGTGTGAGCACACCGGATGTCCGTTTTGGACGGTGGCCATTTGTGGAAGTTTTAGTCTCACTATCTTTTCATTCTGAACGTGCATTCATGTCTATAATAATTATTGCCCCAGGACTCGATAACGATGGATATTAATTTTTGTTTGCCATTGTACGCTGAACGCATTGTCGCTGTTCGCGAGGCGGGATGCAATGCGAGTTTATGACTGAAAATGTCGACAATTGATTACACAGGCAATAATTAATACCTTATATCTACTCACTTAATTGCAATTGGCGTCAAGATTACTGTATCTCACACGTGAAGATACCGTTATGAAGTCTGTATTATTTTTCTCAGTATCTGCTCACATAATGTTGCACAAATTGCACCGAAAAACTTGATATCTTGATCAGGGATAAGCGACGACATTTTATTCTAAATTTTGAATTTTTCATAATGTATTCGATTAGCTCCTTTTTCGTACAAAAGGCAAAGTAATGTTCCAGCCATTGAACTAAAAATAATAAATATTCCTTTATCTAAAAATAATAATTCCTTCTCTGGTAGGTTGACATGTTGTTCTTGTATTGTTTTGTATTTATAATACTTATATAGTGCAATTGCATAGCGTGGTTTGACTAGATGATCATTTGGGGAAATGTGTGAAAGGGTTTAGTTTTTCCTGTGGGGAAAATTTAACCCGGACATTTAAATCTGGTGCGTAAAAACACGTAATTTCATCAAAGACCAATGGTATAAGGCAGAATAAAATTTTTAAAAAATCAGACTTGTAATTCACACGCGGTAGAAGTGAAACTAGATAGTCGATAGATGTCGCTTTCTTTTCTTTTGCTTGTTTTTTTTTTTGTGGTTTGAAGTTTGGATATTGATTTCGAATTTTTCATAATGTATTCGATTAGCTCCTTTTTCGTACAAAAGGCAAAGTAATGTTCCAGCCATTGAACTAAAAATAATAAATATTCCTTTATCTAAAAATAATAATTCCTTCTCTGGTAGGTTGACATGTTGTTCTTGTATTGTTTTGTATTTATAATACTTATATAGTGCAATTGCATAGCGTGGTTTGACTAGATGATCATTTGGGGAAATGTGTGAAAGGGTTTAGTTTTTCCTGTGGGGAAAATTTAACCCGGACATTTAAATCTGGTGCGTAAAAACACGTAATTTCATCAAAGACCAATGGTATAAGGCAGAATAAAATTTTTAAAAAATCAGACTTGTAATTCACACGCGGTAGAAGTGAAACTAGATAGTCGATAGATGTCGCTTTCTTTTCTTTTGCTTGTTTTTTTTTTTGTGGTTTGAAGTTTGGATATTGATTTCGAATATTGATTCGAACCCCCGTTCACTTGATGTCTGTCCCTATGAGCGAGACTTGTCAGGCACCTTGCCAACTACGCTATGAAAGGCACGCCCCGAGGTGCGAATTTACAGCATTTATAACTTAAATCGGTTCTAATAATTTATATTATTGGAACCGAGTATTTGTGTAGAATCGAGTTGTGATACATTTCCGTTTCATCCGAATTTTAAGTCACTAACGGCGTTAAAGAAGTTTCACCAAAAACATTAATTTTGTTTTCATACAGTCAGCCAGTAGCAAGTATCTGACATTTGACGATGTGTCGAATTGAAATTTCCAATAAGTATCGTAGACGCATTCATAAAACGTGTACTCGATATACTCGAACCTACGAACTGTGTGGAGATACGGATAACATTTACACTGAACAACATGTCATCATTTATTTACCTTTTGCATGGTGGTACCTTGTTATGACGAAAATCCTACAGCAATTGAAGGGTTTTATGTTGTTTGAATGACTAATAATTAAAGTAAGATTTTTATAATGTTCCACCAAAGTTTGGTTTATGTGTATAATTAATCAAGTGATAACACCATTTATTTCTCTGAAAACTAATCTACGTATTCGGCATCACGGAAAATTCTTTGATGAATCGCGGAATTGATTACGGTATCTTATCTCAATTCATATTAAACGAAAGAATGTGGGTGGATACCTATTCTTTAGTTCTGAAAAACTTCTGTTAAGCCTCGATGACTTAAGCGAGTTTACAAGGTACTAGCCGGTGAATTCACTATCTGCTAGTAAACTCGCTCAGCGTAATCTTATTAGCTAACTTGCAGATTGTGAACAACCTACGAAAAAAGTTGAAAGGGGGTCAACTTTGCTCGCTACTCTCTAGCTTGTACGGCGGATGGCAGTATGGCGGCCCTCGAACAGCTGATTTCGTAACTGTCAAACTACTGCTTGATCTGGATTTTACGTTGCACAATCTGTTAAGTAACCGGCATACAGCTACTAGCGGTGAGCCAACTGCGAATATCTCAGTTTTCTACAAAATATCGACAGAATTAGTTCGCACGGGAGTCATTAATTTAGCTCAGCTTTTCGCTAGCTAGTAGCTTGTAAACTCGCTCAATGTAATCGAGGCTTTATATACGTTCGAATACTCCATTGATACTCATTCCGTGAAACCTAAGATAAGGAAATTACGTAAGTTAGGAACGAATAATAATATAATTTCGTCTATTAGTAGGTACTGATCTACGTGAATAAACACATATAAAAAAAACTATAAATAAAAACAAAAAACGCCAGATTATTTACAACCATTTCAATTATCATAGTGACAATATTCTCAAAATTAATCTTTCTTCTTCTTCGTCGTCATATATAGTTCTTTACCTATAGAAACCCATATATTGAACAACAAGAAAATATGTGTCGGCCCATCATATTTCCACCATCTCTTTTATCAATGTGATGTTAATAATAAATTGTGGCAAGTAGTGGTACAAAAAACCTTTTAATAAATTTTCCACCCTACCCCTTTCTTCCTTTGGTTACATTGTTCACTCCAGAGTCGACCCTCTCCCCCAATAATACACCTGCAGCACCGCAAAACTTTTAGAAACTATTATCTAGTGGTTAGTCGCAAATATAAAACAAAAAAGGATGCACTCACAGATAATCAGCACGAATTTCTCCCGACTCTGTCACCTTCAACGAATATTTTTCTTGATTTTTTTTGCATCTTATGAATATACTTACTTCTACTATTTATTACTATTATTCTACGTATTTACGAATATTTTTTTACTATATCTCACTTACCAAATCTTTATGTGTTTTACATCTATAATTTCTTTATTGGTGTAGAATTTTTTTTATGGACACTATGAAAAATACATTTTTACAGTCCGATCTTAAACGGCAGTTAAGTAATGATTATTATAAAACAAAATCCTTAATAAAATATCCCAAATCGACTCTGTTTCTAATTCAAAATGCAAACGTATGAATAATTGTTTTGTATCGAGTATGTATTGTAGATACCCGTGAGTTTAATATATTTGGGTGCACCGGGATATTGCCTATTGTTTCAGCAACTAATTCAATTTATGGCTAGTTAACAAATCATAATTGCTGTCCATTAACCGTGTGAAAAATACGATAACAAACGATTAAAAGGATATCAAAAACTTTTATGTAGTGCCTACCTACTTCCACTAACACGATGTTGGAGTTTGTCAGTTTTCCTGACCGAAATTGAGAAGCTTTTTGACAATACAAATATCTACTAAAACATTTTCATGGGACAGTTTTAGGTGGTCATAATTAATCATATTTTTGATTTTATTTAATTTTTTATTTGATAAATAATGACTGATTTTATGTTTGCTCCTTCAATTAACTGGTAGACGTAATACATAATAAGAGTTTGTTTGCCAGAATCTATAAAATGAATATAATTCATTTTATTAATTTTATAGATAATTCATTAGAATCTATATAATTCAATATTTCTTTAAATTTTAAGAAAGTTGTGATATAAGCATAAAGTACTGAATTTAAAAAAATATACCCAATGATGGTTATGACATGAGGTGGAGAGAAAAAGGGGAGTCTGGCAGGAGATATATAATACGCTAATGGATGAAAAAAAAACCTTTGGTGATGCTCCAAGAAGTCATAATATTGTGGCAAAATAATGTGGTGAAGAGTACCCACCAGCTTATGCATTTGATATATATTTTTATTTTTTTTATTTCATAAATTTTTTTATTATTTACAGATATTTGTTTTTTTGGCTACCACACTAGGCTAATGCCCGTGTTGTGTTAGTCGTAATATTTTAAATACGATTTACTTCATTAAAACAGATGATTAAACATTCCAAAAAAAAAAAAATTAAGAAATTCTTAAAAGTAAAGAGAAAAAAAAGATCATATTTTAAAGAAAAGTAGAAATAAAAACGAAAATTCAAATTTTGAAATACAAAAATTAATAATAAAGATTAAATGTTAAGAACTCAAGTGTTCTATAAAAATTACAACATGCAAGTATATAAATCAAAATTAAAACATAAATTTAGTCAAAAACTAAAAGAAAAAAAATAACAACATTTTAAAGAAAAATAGAAATAAAATGGAAATTAAAATTTTGAAATGCAAAAATTAATAATTAAAATGTAGCGTTAAGAACTCATGAATTCTTTGAAGTACGTTCGTCCCCTTTCAAATATCCAATGTTGTACACGTGTTATAAAAATCTCGCCTCGAGCGAAAACACTCTTGTGATGGCAGCATTCCACTTCTGGCAGGGTCCCATTTATAAGCGATGGAGCCACTTCCTGATGAAATAGATAACAAAAAGTTTACTTTTTTTTTTTTTTCAAATTTTATTTTAATTTTTGTATTTTTATTATTTTCTTTTATTTATTTCCTTTCATTATGTAAAAAAAAATCTTTTATCTTGAAATATTTTAATTTAATGTATATACCCCGAGATCTGGAATAAACGAATTAAAAAAAAAAGAAAAAAAAAGAGAATTAGAATTACTTGACTTTATATCAGTACTCAGAGCATTATATATTTTAGGAGCGATGAACCAGAATTGTCGTTGAGCGAATGAGGTGTTAGTTTTTGGGACCACGCAACCCAGGTTTGATTGAATGATAGGCGTGTGCCAATACAGCGTAATATGGCTTATATTATCTCTACCCTCACCTACGGAAAATGGATGTGATTGCGCATTTATACAATTAGGAAAGGGGCAATCACACTACTGAAGTCACCTTTCATATCCGAGCTTTGAATGAGCTATCAGATACAGCATTCTCATTACGAATAAATTCTCATTATGAAAGAAATTTGGGAGGCGGGAATGGGTACCGCCACCCCGGGAACCTTTATTGGATAACCAACACCTCTGCCATAGGTCACCCCAAGTGGTTCGCTACGTTTGGTGATTTAGCAGGGGTGCCCGGGTTCATGGGGTGAAGTTTGTCTAGGTCTTGGAGGCGGATGACCAGGACATACTGAACCCCAGATTCCTATCCACCCCTTAAACCCCTTTCCTTCCCAGAACTCTCCCCTCCTTCCTTTCCTTTAAAAAACCCTCCACACAGCATCCCCAAAGATGACATAGGCCCTGAGGGAAATTATTTTCCTCTGGGCCTCCTGTGTGGAGCTCATGTAAAAAAAATATATAAATATATTTTCCGTTCAAGATCCAAGTATTCAATCTTGTAAAAGTTCATATTTTCAAAAACCTTCAATTTCAACGGTCGGTGCAGCTATTGTACATGCAATATAGGGACGAGTGCGGTGGATAACTCTGCTGTAAACTTTTCTCTCTTTCTCGTGATCGATATAATATTAGTAATGGAATTAGAGATTAAAAAATCTAAACTTTTGAAAAGATTTGATTCAGTGTCCGACCTGGGTAGAGGGAGGTGGTTGTGCTTTGAATGAATATAACTCTTTACAAGAAGAGAGTTTTTTATGTTTTTATCTTATTTGTTCATTTTTTAACACAGACCTGCAATGATTCCTACTTCATATCGCCAAATAATTGCTGTAAAAAAAGCAAAAGAAGGAAATATAATTCTCTCTTTAAAAAAATGACCGTGAAATTCTATTGAAATATTTGTGCGCAGTTTTATAAAAAATAAATCTGGAGAAATGGAGGAGGAATAACGAATAATAATATGTCAAGTGATTGGATAATTCATATACCCGGATACTGAATGCCAAAAGATTATAGAACCGAATAGAAAGGCAATGCTTTGATTAGTATTTGTTTTTAATTTATTCTGGTAGGTATGCTCTTAAAATCGATGCATTTCACAGGACGATAAAAACGATGATAGTGTCACAAAAATATAACTCGTCTACATATAATAATACTCATCACTTTTGAAATCCATTGAAAATAATGTCTTGATTCCATCGTCTAAAAATCAATTCCCTTGCACAAACGTGATTTGATTTCGTGCATCAATGCTTCGCAATTTTTGTTAAGTAAATCAGTCTTCTTTCTTTGAATCGATTCAAAATTCAATTATGAGAAAGAATTAGAGACGGATACAATGGGTCTACGCGAAGTATCCCTATGGTAAGACCATGCCTCTACTGCAGGTAAACAAGATCTTCGGCAACCGCCGCCGGTTGGTTCATAGGTACGCCGAAACCGCAGCGGACCTACTCGCGTATTCATCGCATGTCCAGGGGCGGTGCCTACTGCCTACCTTCATCCGTTGCAAGAACGTTGCGCGAGAGGTCGGCCAAAGCCGAGCTATTCAGGGCTGACACTGGCTCATCAAGGCTTCTATAAACAGATTGTGGACGTTGTTATGCGTTTTGGCAGGATTTAATCAACGCAACAAAGGTTGTATGACAGAGCTTGGCGAACTAAATAATGCGCTTAGTCCATGTACTGCGCAGCTTTGCCGAAGTTCAGAATGGTGATAAGGATTTTTTCCGGTGGGCCTCCTACCAAATAGAGTTTCTGCGCTTCAACCATCAGGTGCATTCTCTTGTTTGCCAGATCTACAAACTCCATCACAATGCACGTCAAAAGCTAAAACGGCTGAGAATCTGCTTTAATCGGGGAACATTCAAATGTCAAAATAAAAATAACGTTGAGTTGATCTGTTGGTTATCAAATGTGATGTTTTATGAATGTGTAAATAGAAAAACCACAAGCTAACAAGGATCAAACCTTTTGATTTATGCTCATAGTAGATGTTTTCTCTAAAGTGCATTTGCGCGGTGAACTCCCATACAAATGTACGGTTATATTGTATATTAACTTTAAACAGAGCGCCATTCAAATTCCGTGATAAAAACATCCACCAAACCGAATGAGCGAGTCCGAAATGAATCCCAAATCTCAGAGGTGCATTGTGTCATATCCCTTGATTCATACTATTGGCACCACCAAGCCTGAGTGCAGATTTTTTAACACCAAATTTGTATGGAATAGTATTTTGCAAGAATCAAACAATTGCTTCTGTGATTTTCGTTTTTGATTTGTTATTAAAATAAGATAATCACTGAAGATAATACTTTTTCTAAAACATGAACAGTTTCTTACGTAAATCTAAATCTATTTTTGTAGCCTTCCACATCATATTATTCAGCCACCATGCGTTTTAATGAATCGCCGATTTGTATCTCGTTGCTGGGTCGCTAATCTCTGGTGCAGATGTCATTTATTTAGTTATAGGAAAATAAATATTATACTTAATACGGAGAAGACGCATGTAGGATTTTTTCATAAATCTGAAGAATTTTTTCCTTCTTTTTAATCTCTTATTGAACTCCAATGCGATAAGCCTCGAACCGGCACTGGATAGGCATGTAATGTAACAGCTACCTACTAATTTTTCGGACATATATAAGTCATAGCCCATGGGTTTTCACAACCTTCGACCTTTATGGTGGTATCTTAACCCCTTACCGCATGGTCTTTTTTTTACTGCGAAAAAACATGTTATAAAGTATGATTGGAAATATAGTGGAAAAATAGTTTAAAAAAATAGCACATTATTTTATCTTTTATTGATAAAAAAATAATTAAATTCCGAATATGTTATGGTACTTTATAAATCAGTATCTATAAAAAACAGAGTGTGCATTTTACACGTGGTAGAAGTGAAACCTTCAGAAAACTAAAGTAGACAAGAGTGGGGAGGCTGCGAAGCACCGCACAAAGAGGAGACCGATTATACTACCTCATTCTCTCGCCGACTAAATCCTGTAGAGGTATGAGCTTGTCTCTTTTTAGTGAGATCTTTCGTTTCATCGAGTTTCAAATAGCAACGGTGCTAAAGAAGTTTTCATTTCAAATTATCGGGAATATAATATACATTAGAGTGTATCATTATCCAGTGAATAACGCGAGTAGTAAATAAATATTTGACAAAATCTGATTGATATAGTCACTTCTTTTGGCAGTGTTTCCGATCGCTCTTCAAATGACTATTTTTTTATACCAACGGTTAATGCAATTTCTCGTAACGATGCCAGATGGCGCGGTGATGCAATTACCAACGATGTCAGTGTTACCAGTGAGACGATAAATAATTCGGCAAAGAGATTTTTTTTAAATAACTTGGGAGGCCATTTAAGGTCCCATAATTCGCGAAAGGTTTTAACTAAACGAGAATAAAAGTTCTAGTTCAAATCTTTTCTGTCAATGATTTTGCAGGTAAACATATCTATTGGAAACATAATATAATATATAAATTGTATATCCACCATGTGCTAAGGAATTTTCAATGAGTCATCTGTCGAGTAATGGGCACGACACCATATTATTTATTACAACCTTTTCAATAATTCGAAGTAAGTACGTACACAGTTCAATATAAATACTTTTACAAGGTCCCGCTATAACCCGAACAAGAAATTCCCAATAAACTTCTTTTGGAGTTACTTATTTATATAATTTTAAATAGTACCTACCTACGTTTTTAGTTAGTTTTCTGGAAAAAGGTTTTATTTGTATGGAAATTATTTTTACCAAAAAATAAACTTTTCTATGGAAAGAAAGTTTTTTGAGATAGCCCAATTTTGAAAATGGCTATATGTTCAAAATATCTCTTATTACATGTGGGTAGGTACTTTTTGGCTTGTCTGAATTCTTCTCACAATCACATCCAATTTATGTTGACACTTAAATTCAAAGCAAATTTGAATTCATTGAATCAGAGTTACGCAGGACATACGGACCACCGAAATTATCATTTATGATTCTTTTCACTTTTGTCACGTTCACTTCGCTAATAAGTAACTGTACAGAGTGTTGTAAATGATTGTAGAGTGTTACCTGCCGTATTTGTTAGGAGGTCTATTGTTTGAGGTCGTTAAAGGTTGTGAAATTACTGGAATCATTTTTTTTTGTGGGTGAGTCATGTAAAAGTTCCAACTTTATGAGTAAAAATGACAGAATTAAAAATCGCTCAAACTTCTTAATTACTGAAGATTGACTAGGTTTAACACTACTTTTGAGGAATGCATATCAGGAGGTTAACGTTACATTAATTTCTTTTTCAAAATATAATATTTAATAAAGCCATCCTATAAGTACCTAGTTGGCCAGCATCTAAAACCGTTTACAAAAGGTCATTTTAACTTACCTTGTATCTATTGTGCTTATAAGTCAACACTAGACCTGTTTACCTGCGTGAATAATTAATATTATAAATTTTGTAATAGAAATATAATTTAATAAGATCACGGCTTCTGGATTATAAATTATTTCTGATTTTTATAGCAATTATGGAGAGTCCATTAATAAATTTTATTTATTTATTTATTTATTTATTTATTATAGATACAAAAGTACAAATTACAATTAGGAAGCTTCGCCTGTCCAACTAGGAAAGTTTCCCGTTCCAGGATAGGCAAATTGACATGTTTAGTTCATATTATACCTGAAATGTACATAAATTACATAACAAAAAACAAAACCAAAAAAAAAAAACAGAAAATTTAATTTTTTTCTGAAGCTAAGGTGTGTAATAAAGAAAATGTATATAAAATATATAAATATAAGTACACATACATTTTTTTGTGACAAAGTAGAAAAGGAAATCTGGTAGCATATATTATAATCGGATTTACCGAATTAACCTGGTAACATATGTATAATACATTCAGATTTACAAGATGGATGAATTACAAGAACAAGATGGAGGAATTATGTTAAGCTATGTGTTTAGGAGTTTGAACTTTTAATACATAGTACACTTATAGGAGAAACTATATTAAAATTTACAATAATAGATATAATAACGAACGTAATAATCTATATGATTTTATTTTTTTTAGCGATGTAACTACTTACAATGATTTTTGTAATGATTTTTGTAACTACAAATTATTTTCACTGATTTAAAACATGTTTTCAGAATAGTATTATATTATTAGTACGACAGTATGAATATACACTCTCTTGAACTACTCCTGCTAAAATATAAAAACAATAAAAACAATAACTATAAATGTAGATAGAAATATAAACTATGAATAATTATAAAATAGTACCAAATTTAGTGCTACTTTGGTGAAATTGGTGCATTACTTCGTACGCCATACATGTTGTTTTATGTAGGTATTATTTATTTATCATAAATCATTACCATTGTAAGTTACCAAGTATCACACAGAGTTAGCGACGCTTTACAGCGGTGATATACCTACACCAACACGGAGCAGGCAGGCTTCAGGGGCGCATAACCATCAATCCCATGTATAAAAAACATCAGAAAGGATGTCGAAACATTGAACTCAATGAAGTGTGGTAGGAATTTTGGTCTAGTGATCAGGAAAGTTGAGTGATTTTGTTTACCAGTTATACAGCATACGTTCACTTTCGACTCTCCCTAAGTTCAGAATCCAATCATTGACTAATTTACGCAGGACGCTTGCACTTTTCAATTTCCAAGAACCGGGTATAAGGTTGAACATTTTTGGACCTAGGTAAGAATATTGTCTTTGAGCAAGGGATGTCATAGTAGCAAGTGGAACTATTGGATTCCTCCCTGCATGTCGGGTGTTGTGATAATGTTCTACGGAGGGGAAGAGGTGACGATATTTGTGTGTGTATAATATAACTTTTCTTATAAATAGTTGCCTCATATCCAGAACTCCTATCTCTTTGAATAAATCATTGCTGGGGTATCTAAATGGTTTTTTAAGTATGACCCTTAGTAGTGATTTCTGTGCTTTGGCTAAGGGGTCCAGTATTGATTTGGTACATCCTCCCCATCCTAAAGATGCATATTCAAGTAATGAGTTGCACATGGCATAGTACATTATTTTTAGATCTTTTGCGCATAGAATATTTCTAATAGCCATGAAAAGATGCGTGAGTTTTCTGACCTTTGTGGAGATTGAATCGATATGTTCATTCCATCTCAGATTCTTGTCTACGATAATTCCTAGATATTTTATGCTATCCACATATTCTAAGGTATTGCAATTGCAAGTGTTTGGGTCATTGCAATGGTGTATAATAATTTTTTGAGTTTCTTTTGGTTGTCCCGCTTGAGTTGCACTGAAGCGAATGAATTTAGTTTTGTCAGTGTTGAGAGTGAGAAGATTATTATCTAGCCATTGTTTTACCTTGTTGATACCAATTTCTGAATTATTATGAACTTCATTCCAATTTTTGCCTTCAAATAATAATACTGTGTCATCGGCAAAGGTGATAATATGGTCGGCAAATGAACTGTTACATAATTCATTTATATAGATATTGAATAAAAGAGGTCCTAGAGTGCTTCCTTGAGGTACACCAAAGTTAATATCAGCCGGATCGCTTAGAGTATCGTTAATATTCACTCTTTGGCTCCTATTTTCTATATAACTACCTAACCACTTAAGTAGCTGACCCTGAATGCCGATGCGCTGTAGTTTTTTCAAGAGAATTTTGTGTGAGATAGTGTCGAACGCTTTGGCTAGATCCAAGAAGAGCGCAATGCATTTTCTTCCTCTATCGATATTGTTGGAGATGATTTTCGTCAGGTTTGTAATTGCATTTTCAGTGCTCAATCCTGGTCTGAAGCCATACTGTCTATTGGAAAGGATATTGTTTTTTTCAAGGTAATGACTGAGACGATTCTTTACAATTTTTTCAATAATTTTCGAAATAGAATTGAGCAAAGAAATTGGCCGGTAATTGTGTATCTGCAATTTATCTCCATTTTTGTGAAGCAGTATAACAATAGAGTGTTTTAAATGATTTGGAAATTTTCCGGAATCGAAGCTTACGTTGGAAATATACGCGATTGGAGTTGCTATGAAGGATTTAATACTTTTTAGCAGAATTGATGAAACGTTATCAGGACCACAAGCATTCGATGACTTGAGTTCGTCAATTATATTTATGACTTCGTTTGAAGTTGTTTGGATATTGTCTAATTTATGACCGAAATTAGAGATTGTTAACTTAGCGAGATCGGATTCTGTTGTATTAAGTTTGTTGAGAATTTTTTTCGCAAGTGTGACTCCCACTGACGTGAAATAATTATTGGCAAAATTCGCAATGATTTTTGGGTCTGAGGTGTTCACGTTATTGATGTTCAGTGATTTAATTTCGGAAGATTTATTTATTTTTGTTTTAGTTATATTGCGAAATGCTTCCCATAAACGTTTTGGAGTACAGTTATTTTCATAAATGATTTTTTTATAATAATTTTCTTTGGCCGATTTTATTAGTTTTTTGCAAAAGTTCCTATATTTTTTGTAATGAGCTTGTACTATAATATTCTCAGGGTACTTATTCGCCTTTTCATGAAGTTGGTTCCTAATGTTAATCGATTTGATAAGGCCAGGGGTGATCCATGGCGTAAGTTTTATTTGTTTATGCGGTATAAGTTTATTGGTTGTATGTTTAGAAATATATGAATGTAATTTAGTGATAAATTCATTCATCGATGAGTCGGCATCAGATTGGTCTAGAACACTTTGCCAGTTTTCTGAGCTCAAGTCCTCAATTAAATTATTATAATTTATTCTTGCAACATGTTTAATTTTAGCAGGATTAAGAGGTTTGTTTTTAAGGCAGAGTGCTGTTGTATAGTGATCTGAGATTGTAGAGTGAATGACAAATGAGTCAACATGGTTAATTTTTTTGACGTTGATGTGGTCAAGACAAGATTTACTCTTGCCCTGCTCACGAGTAGGGCTGATAATTGTCTGAATGAACCCATTTTCGGTTAGTAGACATAGGTAATCGTTGGATTGGCGGTGGTATTCAGTAATTGTATTGATGTTGAGGTCGCCTATAATTATTTGTCGTTCTATGTTTTTTGAGCTGTTGATAATTGATTGGAGTGAATTCAGAAAAGTATCAATATTTTGAAAAGAGGGTGATCTGTATATTGCAAAAATACATAGATTATTATTCAATACAATTTTCAGGCAGTTGGCTTGTGATAAGAAAATTTCATCAACTTGAGATTGAAGTCCGTCTCTGATGTATACAACGATTCCGCTAGACTTATTAAGATATAAGTTTGTGTGGTGTTCAGAGTAATTGTGAATAACTTTTGAGGTGTAATCTTTATTCAGCCAGCATTCCGATAAAATTATAACATCGAATTGGTAATTGAACTGATCCAGAAAAATTAAAAAATCGTCAATATTAGAAATGCTTCTTATATTTTGGTGAATAATTTTAACTCCGTAAGCGCACCATTTATAGTTATTGAGATTGTTCAAATCATCAATGACATTCATGTTAAGATCTATGCCGGAATCATTTCCGGTATCATAATTTAATTGAATCATAAGTATGTGTTGGTTGTGTGTTGTATAGAAGTTGGTTTCCGAGTAATATATGATTAAATCCGATTCCAAATGTAGTTACAATGGTAAATGTACTTAATATAAATAATATAGTATAAATGATGTAGTTAAATGTAGTACTGTGAATGAGATAGCAAGAAGTAAAAACAAAATGGTAGTAAGAATTGCGAGATATCAAATTAATTTGAAAACAGTAGTAAATGATACACATATAAGTAATATATAATAATATAGTATAAAAAATGTAATTAGATATAGTACTATGAAAGAGATAGCAAGAAGCTAAAACTATAATAATAATAAAAATAAGGTAGCAGGAACTGCGTGATAACAAATGAATTCCAGAAAGGTAGTAAATGAAACAAATATCAGACATAAATGCGCGGGTCAAGACATACCTCGAAAGAATAGCCATTAATTCAAATTTATCAAAGCGCAGCCAATTTGCTTTCGTCTGAGATAACAATGGCATTAGTTCCCTCGTTTTTACGAAGATAAATCTGCCCCCGTTTAATCCAAAAAAAGCGATATTGTTTCTCCTTCGCCGCTGTTCGTGTCTTGTACCACAGCTGTTTACCGCGAAATGTTAGTTGTTCTGAAATGAAGATCGGCGAGCAGGAACCAGCTATACCGATGTTGGAGGTGTTCAATTTGTCTTCTAGATTCTGTTTGTTTTTGTTGAAAGTTTTTACGTCTGTTAACAGGTGTTCTCTTGCTATGTTCGTTTTGAATTTAACAATGATTTCTCTCGGATGGCTATTGTTGTTTTTTTTTGCTGCGCGATGAATGGCATCAATGTCCTTTGTATCAGTGGAGGACTTAGTTGTTTTGCAAATATTGAAAAAAACGTCTTGCAGATTTTCTCCTTTGATTTCTGGGATGCCTCTTATTTCTATGTTGTTCGCTTTGAGTTCCCTTTCCTGCATGTCCACACATTTTTCCAAGACATAAATCCTAGCTTCTAAGGTTGAGTTCTTTTTAGTGAGTTCATCATTCTTTAGTTCGATGTCACGGATTCTAGCCATGAAATCCTCATATTGAGAACTCATAAATTGAATACTTTCAAGTATTTTGTTATTCTGGTCTAGAATATCATTTTGTGTTTTTTCTAGATTAGACGTCTTGTTCATGACTAGATCTTGAATATCTTTAAGATTTGTCGGTGTCTGAGCGGCGAGCGTTGCACTAATATCGGTAACTTTTTTAATCTGCTCCAAAGGTTCAGTATCACTGATTGTCTGCAACGGGCTAGCAACGCCGGGCTTGGCTGTATTGCATTGCTTGCACACTTGTTGGGATCGCCGTTCTTGATTAAGTCGACGATATGTGTTCTCAATAATACCTCCGCAAGCCAAATGAAATGCGCCTTTGCATGCGGCACACGTGAATTTTAACTCATCAGTACGTAGAGTTACTGAGCACACTCGGCAATGCATCTTGAATTAATGTTTTTTTCGTGCTACCCGCGTTAAAACAAATTATACTGTTATAGTTTTGCTATATTAAATTCGGAAGGAACTTTAAATCACTCAGATTTTATAAAAATATTTTAGAACTTTGTAGTACGAACACGTAACACTCCAAGTAACTTTTTAATTTAAGCGTTATAGATTTTAAAATACACTTTACTATGGAGCAAGTTAATATGAACTGAAATGTCCCAGATGTGTCAATATCTTTTTCTGATTTTTCTGTTTTCAGATTTTCGATTGAGTTTCGCTTATATTGTCTTCATTTAATTAAATATTACAATTTGAGGTTTTACTCATAAAGTTAAAATAAAAATAAAAATAAAAGTTATCTTGATATGAAGAAATAGGTGATCAGAAATAAATATATTTTTGAATGTAGCTATTACTTTGTGGTTATCCATTATAGAAAAATGAAACAATACAACTTTGTATAAACCACTTATATAATGTGCAAATAAAAGTACAGCCACAAAAGCTAAAATGTCGGATTTGCACATTATGTAAGTGGTTTATACAAAGTTGTATTGTTTCATTTTTCAGAAATAAATATATTCCTACTCAAATTTGTGATTTTTACATGCACGGGTTTTGATGGCATTGCCATTCCAGCTCCAAAAAACCAAAATCAGAAGAGAATAGGTTTTCTCTTTTACTTAGTACCTCCATATTATGCTATCAGAAAATAAATATCGTATCATTGACGACTATGTACCCCATACCAATGTACATAGTCGTCAGTTGCTGTGTATATAGTCATACAATTGAAACCCCAGATGGTTCTTGAACCAAGGTACTGCAGGAATAGTAAACTTTTGATTGTAGATGAATCGCGTCAGGAACCACCACGTTTTTTAAAACATTTTTTTAATTTTTAACAATTTGTTATGTTATGATTTTACTTTAATGAAAAAAAATTATATCGTGCATGTTTACTAGAACCTACACTATATTATTGTCAATGCGTTCAACTCTGTATTGTGTCGGTACCTATGTATAGTACATTCGCCAGCTATCACTTGTAAAACGAATATCGATTGGAGTGGTCCAACAAATTAATAATATTACACTATTTACTCGGGTTTGATATAGAACTAATTTGAGACTAAGAGTAATTCTGAAATATTTTTAATTTCGCTCCTTGGACACGGCTAATGTGACCAGACGTACCTTTTTCAGGCAGCGTGTCGCGGTGTCTTCGAAACCAGCTTCGGGGCGCCAAAATGTCCCGTTTAAAAAAAAACTCGCAGTACAATTTAAAAAAATACAAAATAGCGCTCATTTATGCGCCTACACAAACATACCAATAATCTTGAAATACATAAATTTATAAAACAGCTAACCTTAATATGAAATGAAAAAATCATAACTATCTTGTCAATTGTATTGTATGAAAGTGTGAGACTCCTAAAACGAAAAGGGGACTAGAGTTCCAATAAAATTACTCGTAACATACATGCTAATTGTAGTCATTAACATTTTTACTGTTTATTAGTAAAAAAATCTCTCTGCCTTTTGAAAGAGGGTCTAGAATTCCAAGCGTCCATGCGATTGGTAGCTGCAAGATGAATTCTAATCTAGCATTTCTGTACAGCGTTCTTGAGGCGGTTTTTCGCGAAAACAACGCTGTTTAAGATGTCCAAATTTGATCGGTGTCCCGGTTTGGGGGAAAAATAAATGAAAGAGAATGGGGCCTTTTTGACCAAGAGCTCTATATGCAATTTTAACAAAAGTTAAAAGTAATTTTAATAACTTTTGTGAAAGATATAAAACCCCCGTCGGAGGAGCGAGTCTGAAATGAAATGATTAAATTGAATAATGGCTATTTGGACGATTAATTGGAATTCATTACAATAGATTGAATAAGTTCAATTAAACGAAAGCTTTGTTCGGTAGAGAAGATAAGTGAAATCTATCCTAGTGAGACTGTTCCATTTAACATTTTTCCAAGCAAGATTTTATTAACTCAGCCTGCTTAACCAAATGTTATATTATATTTCATGATTTAACATGAGCAAATAGTGAGGCATCTCATTTCACTGTGCAAATCTTACTTGCTTTGACGGTCATACAGCTCATGAAAGCTTAAATAACTAACTAACCATCACGCCATTTCTCTACAGGGATAGGTAGACACTTGACACACGCTCTGTGCTTGAAGCACATTAATTCATGCACTCTTCTGATGTGCTGACTCTTGACATGACACGACTCAGGTGTTTGCTTCAGTTAGTCATGGCCAGCGCCGGTTCTGCAATATGTTAAAAACTAACTACTTAAACTGTGCAAAAATCATTGAAACAATCTCTGAAGGAGAGCCGTGAAAGTATAGATCATTTATAAATTTACTTAAAATACTCTATAAATCAATTTAAAATTACCCAAAACATGTGAAAATTGTGCTGGCAATATTTAAGGCCTCTGGGGCGCCACAGCCGAAGTTAGCAATGCACATTTACCTATTTTCGTGAAATACATGTTTAAAGATTTTTTTACGAATTGAATGACCTGTATAACCTGTTTTTCAATGAGTAACTTTCTTACGCTTTGAAAAATTATTTTTAGAATAGTTTAAGTGCTTAATCTGTCTAAATTATACGCAATTCACTTTGTGCCTCTGCTTCCAGCAATCCTTTCCCCCCGGTCTCTCTTGGTCGGCCAGAAAAATTTCCTTGAAGCTCTGTTTTGGTCTACCGACTAGTGAATTAGCTTTGTCTTAAGTCCTAAGCTTGGATTACACAACCAATCCACGCTACTGATTGTATCACCGCTGGTTATGAGGGTAAATCGGTTATTCAAGGAATTTCTTGGTGACTCCTGTGTTTCCACTGCAAATACGTTATTTGTCTCAGACTCGTTGCACTATACGTTGACTTCTGGATTAAAAATAGTTGAGACATAAAATAACCTTTGTATTCCTAGACAGGAGTAAACTGATATTTACTACTAGCAAATTTAATTCCCCACACCCTCCTACGAAAGGCAGTTAAAATTGTTAACGGCTGAATATATAATTTTTCGTCCAAACTATGATAATCGCCGCATAGTACAAATGCATTCCTGCAATAGTTAAAAATTTAGCTTCATATGAAATATAACAAGAACATACAAGACCCCATCTGTTCATTAAATATACCTTGATTTCGTGTTTACGAAAAATCAATTCCTACACCTTTTCATATTGTAATTCCAATCACAAGAATCATCTTAAACTTTTTGTTTGATTTTTTTTTCATTTCTTTTCAGGTAAACGACTTCTTTAAACGAAACAGATGATGGATAAATGTAAGTGATTACACGAAGTTTACTATTAGTGAACGCTTTACCTAAATGCGATAACTAGTTTGCATGGCGTTAAATACTCATAAATAATTTAAAGCACGCGGTTAAATCTTTATTAAAAAATCTGTATTTTTAAAATTCGTTTTTGCTGCAAATAAACAACTTGATTCAAAATTACGAGCTTAAGTTGCAAACAATTTTTTGTTTTTGATAACTATAAAAAATGTAATTCCAAGAGAATTTTCTCTGTTTGAGTCAAGTCTTACTGAAGGCTAACAAGCTGCCACAAGAAACTTTTATCGTCAAACTATTTATTCAAGAAGCAAACCTCGTGGGGGGAGCCAATAAAGTAAAAGCAGGAAAATAATAAATATGCATCAAAGTAAATCAAATTTCTCAGTGAACCGTCTTGAAGACCAAAGCGTTAAATACTTAATAATTAGATGACAAGAATCTTTGCTTGTATACGTATAACATTAGATTATTTGAATTATGCTAATGTTATGGTTGTCATAAAAAAATGTTGATGTTTGCGTCACCAGCAACTTTTAAGTAATTTACCTATCTTAAAAGCAATTGATCTTTTTCCTTTGAAGTGGGCTATTTTTATTGATAGTATCAAAATAATAGGTATATTTTTTTTATGTAGGTGCTACCGAGCCCAGATTATGTGTTAATTCATGTTAATAGAGAATATATATTGTGTTAATTCAACTAAACTCTTGTGGCTAAAATTTTGTCTTATAAACTCCCGTTGTTACGTGCATTTCAAATTACACGGGTATTATACATATGGCAAAGTATATTTTAAGTAGATATACATATTTAACTGCTTCGGCACTAGAAACAGTCATTTGTAATTGTAGTTAGTTAGGTAGGCACTTGTAAGGCCAATATGCGGTCACCCGTCAACTTATCATTCGTCATGAGATTGATTTTTATTCTCATTCAAAGAACCAGTGATTCAGATGAATGCATCATTTACCTACGGAACAGTTTCCTCGCTGGAGGTCACTTTGAAAGATTACCGACTCGAGTAGGTAACTGTAGCGAGTAAATGGAATATGAAATCTCTTGCGCAGTGATTGTCAGATATAACGAATTTACAATTTTCTTGAAGACGACTGTCAATCGAATCTGTGATAAGCTGTCCATTATGAAAGGTTTTGCGGAAAACGTGGTGATTTTAAAACTATTATTAAAACCGCAGTAAAGTTTTAGTACATATAATCGTAAACTGTCAAATTGCATTGTCATTCAATCACAGCTGAACGAATGACGTTTTGACATTAAACTATAATCTGGTGTTTTGTAACCCAGTCGTAACGATTCATTGTATTTTTAAAACTAACACTCCTTTGTTAAAAAAGTTTTTCTTAGGTTTAAACTGTTGTCAGAGTTGCGGAAAGTAAAACATGTTCTAGCAATATTCTTATCAACAGGATTCAATTTTTGCTGATTTTTGTTAAATATATTTTTAATGTGAGTTTTGGAATGACTGTAGGTATCGAGAATGTGCTGCAAATAGTTCTATAGTGAAAACATTTCAATAGAAAAATAGTCTCCGGATGTTATGTATCGAGACAGACTGTCTTGTACAAATGAACACACTGTGCAAATGAAACCATTTATTGAATGGTCCACACCCAGTGTGTGCATTTTGAACAAAACATTCGGAAAATATGGTTAACGAATGACGAAGCATAACATCTTATTCATAAGGTATATTCACAATGTAACAACATTTTGAAAATGCCACTGTTAGGACTCACCGCCTGTTTGAAACTGAAAATGATTCTTAATTGTTAATAATTGAGCCTGCTACATTCCGGGGCCTGACTCTTGCAACGAGTAATTTGACAAAGGTTAAGTGGGTATCCCATGATAACCCCGGCTGTTGATCTTTAGCTTTCTTACTGATGATTTCATTAGTTTAACTGCCCAACACTTTGAGCCTCGTTATTTGCTTAATTCACGAACGTAACATCTAATCGACAGGTACCCAACATGCCCGATAATAAACTATTGGTCATAAAAAGAACCTGCCTTATGCACCATTGGTCGACAGTGTAACAATGGCTCCAAATGTATGTGACAAATTTATAGATGTCATCAATAGGTCAACATTAATATCTCTCGAACATTATTTTATCGTGTGCATTTAATATTTTCATGAAGGACGGTCATTTATCTCAAATAACCATTTAATTTCAAACTTTTAGCCATATTTTTACAACTTATATTGTAATTACATAGTTGAAAGGGTGCCCGCGGGGTCATATAAGATACCAAAAACCATAAAATAGTATGATGTCGACAGCGCATTTTCATCGCCCCCGTCTCTCAAAGACATGCACTTTGCAATGCAATTGAAACATCTTGAAGTACTTCACTCTCCGACTCTCCGTTCGTGAGTAGTGACAAATACATTCCTACATAGTTAGTAAAGTTATCTTATTTTCTAGAGAGGAGTGTTTTACGAATATCATTTTTGACTTGATTCATTTAAAACGATTAACCGATGCAATCTGCCTAGCTAGGAACTAATATCGACCCACAAGACATAATAACACTTGTACACATTTTATAGTTATTTTTCAATGTTATTATTATGTTATTTTTGCCATACAAATGTATCAAATGTAATGTTATAAATAAATAAATAAATAAATAATTTTTTAAGAATTCGAATATACACATTTACTCATATGTTTAGTGCGGTTAGTTTTCGAAATAATCTTTTTTTAAATTTATTGCTAAGTTAATGTACTATGTAGTTATTTATTTACGGTACAATTATGTTCCCTTAAATACAAATACATATAATACACCATTTTTACAGATATGCAAGATTGTCTGATTTAAAGTTTCAAAGCGACCTCGTACGTATTAGAGCTATGAATGCAAAACATTATTATGTATCTAGTACTTGGCAGAACTAATAACTGATTTCTAATAAAGGAACGAAAAACGACTTAAAAACAAAAAAAAAGTGCAGTTCACACGCGGTAGAAGTGAAACCTTCGCCCACACAATCTCAACCAATAAGAGCCTTGAAAAGTGAGCTCATAATCAAAGCGGCCAATGCGCACAGCACTACGCTTCGTAGGTACTGTACGTAGGTAAGATTTTGTTATCTCATTCTTTCGAAAGCTAAATCCTATAGATGTAGGTGTTTGTCTCTTTTTAGTGTCACTCGTTTCCGATTCATCGAGTTTCAAATCACAAGTATCACTTAAAAAAATACAAGTGCGCAGTTCATACGCGGTAGAAGTGAAACTTTCAGAAAACTAAAATAGACAAGAGTGGGGAGGTTACGAAGCACTGCACAAAGATGAGACCGATTAGTATATCTCATTCTCTCACAGGCTAAATCCTATAGATGTATGTGTTTGTCTCTTTTTTGTGTCGCTTTTTCGTTTCGTGTAGTTTCAAATCACAACGGTACTAAAGAAGTTTTCACTTAAATAATTAATAATTTATTTGAATTTTTAAACTTTGAGTAAAATCTCAAATTATGAATGAAGACTATATTAGCGAAACTCAATCAAACATCTGAGACAGAAAAATAAGAAAAGATATTGGCTCCGCTGGGACTCGAACTCAGGACCCTTTCCTGGGTTCGAGTCCCAGCGGAGCCAATATCTTTTCTGATTTTTCTGTATCAGATTTTCGCTAATATTGTCTTCATTTAATTAAAAATTAAAAATTTATTCGATAGATGTCGTTAAACCTCCACTTTTGTTTTGAAATAAGAATTGTAGAGAATCGTGCAATTGTAGAGAAGTGAAGAAGGACTCGGTACACCGTCACCGACCTTGCAATGGCACATATAGGTAGGCATTTTAACGATTATTTGCTCACCACTCGATTGGTTTGGTCAACATCCAATACCGAGAATCGGCTGCATACTTCTGAAGAACATAATAGTTCTGACTCACAGTCTCGCCGAGCACGGATCGGAATAACTCTCAAGTACCTACCAAGCTTAGAGCAAAAAACCCGAACCAAGCGCCAATGCCAATATTAAAAGTAATGAACAAAAATTGTGCACAGTACTTACGAGCTCCTCCTATGCGTCCCAGTAAAGAATACCAATGTTATTTATTCTGGTTTAATGGTTCACATTCGTTCCAAGACTTTTCATAGTTTATTTTTGCAGGGAATATCGCTGTGGCTCATGCTATTGGCTAGCTGCCTACCACTAATTATATTTTTTTTGCAGGAGAGTTTTTTTTCGAAATTTAATCAAAAAGCTGATCGTAATAATATATTTTAATGACTATTAAAGATTAAATAAAGAGGAATTGAATTATGAATGCATAGTTTGGTTGATTCGGCGCAAATGGTTTCTCTTGTTTGGGTTTACCATATCAAAATTGTGTAATAAGATAAAAAATGCATTTTTGGTAAGATAAAACTATTTTTTTCTCCGCTCGACTAAATTTAACGTGTCATAAAAATGATGTTATGGTCACAATAGTTGTCGTTGTATAATTTATTCATTGAAAAACCAATTTGGCCTTTAAAAAATGACATTATTTAAAAAAGAGATTTGATATTAATATTTGCCAGCTCATTAGAAACTCTCGACCAGAGATACGACAAATTTATAAGTTGAAATTTTATTGAGAGTCGAATTGTCTCGTTGTTATTCTAACTCACATCAACCACAATTGAAATGATATTTCTCTAAGTATAAATAAGTAATTTACATTCAAGTGTTCAATATGAATTACCTAAATCAAATATGAACATTCTTTATGATTAGTTTATTCCTACTTTTTTTCATATATCTTATTATAAAAATGAAGAAAAAAAAGGTGTTTTTTTCGAAATCTGTCGGCAGTCATATTTCGCTTAGATTTGTATAACTACTGTAGATTTGAATAAAAATAAATCCATACATTCGTCTACGTCTACAGACTCTTCTTTATATAAATATATAGAATATGTAGATAGTCGTATCCATAAGTTATAAAAAAAATATTTAAAAAAAACCTTTCACCTTCGCTTTCACGGCTCGCAACATTGTAAATAACTAATTTTGTAAAAATAAATTTTGCAAATTTTGCAAATTCTTAAAATTGTCCAGACTTTCAAAATAAATATTAACTCAACTTTGGCATTAATCTTCTTATAAATATAAATGTAAAACCAACAGTAATGAGGGTAGCAAAGGTAAAGTCATGCAATGTCCAGTGTTTTGAATATAATGTCCTCCACGTGCAAAGTCGTATCTTCCCCAAGCATAAACTTTCTAATAAAGTGTGTTTTATCGGAAGTGTCCTGCAGGTTAGTATGTTTCTGTATCTATTTGTAAATAATAAAATTAGATAGAGCCTTAAGATTCACAATAAATTGTAAAGCACCCTTGAGGTGATTTTTCACAAAAACGGCGCTCTACATATTATCCAATTATTATTATTTTTATTATTATAAATAGATAATGGAGATACAGCGTAGACAGGAACATTTTACATTTCCTATTGTTAATGGGAAGTCCAAAATATCTATCACACTACAAAGACGTGGTGTAGGTATTTGGTGAAGTCATGTGCTTTTCTTGATGCCTTTTATTTACAAATCATGTCTTTTCAACAAAGATATTTCCACCAAGTATTGCATTATAAGTAAAATAAAGTACTTATTTATATATATATGGAATTTTTACATTCGAAACTTTGTCTAAGAGCACAATTAGATCAAAGATAAGAGGAAAAAATTGTTATTTCTAGATTTTTATTTAAATCCAATAAACTTACTAATGTAAAACACATCGTTAAATATTTACTTACAAATCTGTCTTAAAATAGTTTAAAAATGTTAATGGATGGTCTGCACTATGCAACAATTGTGATCATTGAGGTCACCCATAGACATAAATAGGTTTTGAGGTGTAAACAATCCATCAAATAACGTTTCAAAATTTGCTTGATGAAAACCAACAACGATCTTACAATATGTAGACCAGAAATATATATATGATATTATCATAAATTCTTGAAACTCTTAGTAACCATCCGGTGTTTGGTTTAACGGAAGAATGTTTGATACTCGTATTTACATAGCATAAATACGTGAGTGATCCTTCCATCTTTTTAGCAAACAAAAGCATCTGATTTCTTAAATAAGTTGTAATATTATACCACTGAAACATCAAAATGATGCATCGACAATGATACTTAATAATAATAGTTTATATTAAAGTTACACTATTTGCTTCTAGGAAAACATTTGAGTCATAACCACGAATGACGAATAGGGCGACACTGTTTACACACAGATATCTGATCGGTACCCAGCACCGACTAGAAAGATACTTGACTCATCCCTGTAAAATAAAACAACCAATTAATAAAAATGACGACAAAAAATTGAAATCTATATCATTCATCACCAGGAAAATCATTTTATCAAGACTGTCATCTTGAAAGACTTCAGGATTGCTTAAAACAAAACAGAGTTGTAACAAAACATCTAATTATTATGAGATCTCGAATACTTTCTCATTTCCGCCTTCGTCTCTTACTAATTAGGGCGAGGGATGCAATTGGTTAATTTTCACGCCGCCGCCGCTCAGGCTTATAGGCGTGATCTCTGGAATGGATGTCACAGCTGGGATGACCGATATGACCGATGACCGAAGGTAATGTGTTAACTCTAGAAAGTAATTGCTTTCCGGTTCTCACCGCGCATCTTCATGTAAATCTCTGGCTGGACTGAATCAAGAGACGAGTGTAAACCGTCGACTTCGAATTTCAGCTAACCTGGAATGAAGATACACGTTGTATCTCTTTCGGTAAAATGAGGAACAATTGAATTTTCTTTGGGAGTGAGCCTACAAAGATATTGTTAAAGTTATTACTCTGTTGTTGAACTGCTCGAAATAGTTTCATACTTGAAAATTGATTGTACCTACCCAAAATAAAGACTAATTGTATTTACCGTTAACTTTGTGTGAATTATTCCGTTACAAAGTGATTAAATCATTAAATTGAGAAATAATTCTTAAAAAGTAATTTAATTTTGTATTTCTTCGATTGCGTTCATCGGTTGTAGTAAAAATAACGAGCTGCGTGAAAGTCTTCGACCGCCTGGTAAAAAATATTCAGCTTGCAAATAGTGTTCCCCTCCAGTTACTGCTCAGAACCCTTAGATCTTTTGGGTGGTAATTTATTTTTCATTTAGATAAATGGTTCGCCGTTTATTACGGGATTCGACTGGTCGGATATAGTGCTGCCGTGCGGGCCCGGAATGGGCACGGATTACAAAATCTTAATGTCGGAATTATCACCGCTCCTAAAGTATCATGACGTAATACATTTTTGAAAAGAAAGGGTTCTAATTCCTAGAAATTATTTTAACCCCTAGTTGCCGAAACAAAATTAAATTGCTTGGACCTAAAAAAATGTGTTTTTTTCGTTTTTCAGTTTGTTTCAGTTCAATCATTAATTTAGGTAATACGCTTTTCGACATTTTTTTGTAAACTCTGCTTTTGGTTTGTGTTTATAATTATCTAAGTATATTATCGTGTAATATTTTCCTCTTGTTGCATACTTAAGTCTGTATATTTTTATTATATAAATTGGGTAGTAGCTACCAATCTTCTTTATTTTTGTACTGCAGTTTTGCACGTGAAAACTTTAATAACGATTTCCCTTTTAATATTAAAATTATATTACTGATGTTTTATAAATTTTACCTTTCTCAAAATGAGTTTTATAACTCACCGAGAATGCTATGTATAAATACTTAAATAATAATAATACAACGTATTGCTTACAAGGTAACTTCAAATACTTAGTAAAAGAAATGTATTTTTTTAAACATGCGATTTGTTTGCCAGTCCGCCCCTAGGTCGGCACGCTCCGTGGCGGTAGGTAACCCGAAAGAGATATTGGCAGATGGGCCATTGTTTTTTTTTTTTTTAATTCGATCAGATCGCCAAGTGACTGTAAAAGAGATATAGTTTTATGTACGCATCCCATCCTCACAAAATTCTGAAGTAATAAAGTTGTATCCCTGAACGTGAGAACAACTATGACTTTAGTTTTAAATTGTAAATTTCCAATTTGTTAATCAACACCCCCACCATTCCCTTCCTTTTAGCATCACAACACACCCCGTAGTTCCGTGCAGTTGGGACTTTTATTCATTGTTTTCTGTCGGCTTTCTTAACCAAAAATACGTTGGTGGTAACCGCTTGCTAGCATACGAAAATGATTTAACTCCATTCGATGATCTAACTCCATTTGCAAAATCACAATCATTGGCCATGTACCTAAACCTACTTCAAGCTGGCAAATAAATATACGAAAGGGCCTTTAATAATCGTGTTTTAAATTTTCTACAATCGATAAACAACCGTTAATGTGGAGTAAATGGTTCAGTCAATTCGTCAGTTGTTTAAAATTTAAAACACGCTTATTAATACGGGGTTAAGAATGGTTATCTGGTATCGGCTATCCATAATACCTATGCGTTCTAGAAATAGTTCCCATTGTTCCCAATCTGTCCTAACACAACATACCTATTCTCAACTCGATGATTCACGTTGGTGAGATAAAGTCGGGTGACCTCCGCCGGGGTCGATTAACGCACACACGTCTTAATTGGGTGCCGCGGCTTGAACTGTCGGTCATCATAACATAAACTAAATTAGTTCAGGTGTTAGGAGAGGTTAATAATTAATCAGTAAATAATGATTGTGTGTTGCTCAAGATGACACATTTACAAAGCTAAAAAAACATTTTCTGCGCATCAGTTCGATCTTTTAAATACTAAAAATGACTTGAATTAATTAGCAAAATAAAATATTATAATACACGTAAAGTAATATTTTTTGCCCGTTTTTTCACATATGTAAGTTTGAATCCCACCACACAGCATTTTTTTATTTCCTACATATTTCTATGTAAGCCTCATTTCAACAAATGTGCGTGCACCCAGTGGCGTAGCTAGCAAGGGTGGCACCCGGTTCGGATAACTTCGTGTCACCCCAATAATTAACGTGGTGACTTAGCAGGGGTACCCGGGTTCATAGGGTGTGGAACAATTGTTCAGGTGTCTGTTGCGTGGCGGGCCGTATCGATAGAGACTGGCTAAGGGAAGTCTTTTGACTCTCCAGACAGATTCTCTCGACCCATCCATCGCCTTGCACCGCAGTTGGAGAGATGAATTCATTCATCCGTCACTTCTGGACACACTGACCCTCAGATTCCTACACACCCCTTTACCTTACCTTACCTTTCGATGCTTCCTTTCCTTTTCAAAAATCCTCCACACAGCATGCCTATAGATGACAGAAGCCCTTGGAATTTTTTTTGTTGTTGGATTTCGTAGGATTTGAACCTCCGTTCGCTTGATGTCTGTCTCTCTGGCCGCTGAAACTTGTCAGGCGCCTTGCCCACTGCGCTACCGAATTTACCGCTTTTATTAGAACCGAGTATCTGTGTAGAACTAAGTTGTTACGCATTTCCGTTTCATCCGAATTTCAAATCACTAATGGGGCTAAAGAAGTTTAACTTCAAAAAAGCTTTTCAGTGCGTAAAAACTGCACGCAACAACTGCGCAACAACTGCGTGGAAGCTTGGTGCAAAAGCATTATAGTTTTCCACTATAGATATTGTTCAAGGTGTGTATCGTCAATACAAACGTTTTAATCAAAATCCTAATCCCGCATCACAAGTATAATTGAAATTGCATCGGATCAACACGGATCACCTTGATTGGTATTCCCGTCTCTCCATTTATTATTATCGTGTTTGATGTTTGCACGCCGAAAATGACAGCTCTAAATTGGTTAACGTCTACGATTTTGCATATACTCGTTCTTTTGCATATTTTAGATTTTTATAGTTAACACCGTTTATGTTTTAATCGTGATTGGGTACCATTTTTGATTTTCATGGTAAACACCAGCAACCCCCGAGTTATTACATTACTTTTTTTAATATTGTACTGAAATATAAATTCAAAGATTTGCTTTCATTAACTTTACGATTAATACAAATAAAACAGAAACTGGTTCATTTTTCACAAGCGCAAATAGTTTTCGAAAATACGAAACTTTTCATCACCGCATTATAACTGGATGCCCTTCAGGTGTTTTTCCAATTTTGTTATTGTTACATCTCACAATGTTATTAAAGTATCTATAATATACAATATTAATAATGTACCTCTGCTAGACACAGTCAATTATGGAGCATTGTTAGTTAAGCTCATTCCTGCTGATTGTTATAATTAAACCCAGCACAGTGATCTAATTGTAATTTTTTCGAACTGAAACTTCTTTAGCCCAGTTAGCGATGTGAAATTTGATTATTATTTAAAAGTTACAAAAAAATTATTATTTGACGGTTCTAATATGATGCGGTACATTCGCGCGTCGGCGCGGGCCTTCCACAGCGCAGTGGGCAAGGAGCTTGACAAGTCACAGCGGCCAGAGAGACAGACATCAAGCGAACGGAGGTTCGAATCCTACGAAATCCAAAAAAATAAATATTTTCATTTTTGTGAAATTCAAACTACTTTAAAATAAACATCAAAAGAAAAGAAAGCGGCATTTAGCGACTTTCTAGTTTCACTCCTACTGCATGTGAAAGGCACACTCTGATTTTTTTTTGTAAAAACCTTTTAAAAAATTTAAAGGATATGTAATATATCATTTAAGAAGAAGATTATACTAAAGAAACGTGAAACAGAACAAGACATATAAAATTAAAAGGTAACTCTTGCAACTAGGGCTCTAACTCCGGATCTCTTGTTCTATTTCGTTAAGATTTATTAGTATCTTCGTCTTCACAAATAAAAAACATAATAATTATTCTCTGAGAAATCACAGTGAATCATAAATATAATACATTATTATTCAGATTACTTCAATAATATTGTCATTCATTAAGCATTAATTACACCTACCAACGTTTAACCAACCAACCTCGTAATGGTATTATATATTTACCCCTCGACCAAGTATTATTTTATCGATGATTTACCACAATTATAATTCCAATAAGTTCACAAACCACTTTCAAAGAATGCATTATTAATTCATTCCAACAAATAATAGTTATAATATCTAACATGTATGTATCTAAAAAAGACAAATTTGAAAAAAACTACAAATAGTAATTTAGGTACATTCTTAATGAAAAAATAATACACATGGTTTGATCTTTCATTAAATTGATTTTAAAACAAATTTTAGAAAACCTTTTCTTTCACAGATAAAAAAGTATAAAACTGATTCTCTCTCTACCCCAAACTTTAGGTGAAGAGGGGACGACTGTGTTAAATTAGCTCTATTTGCATATTCATTCATTTACAAAATGACCTAACCTAACCTTTCAAAAAAAGAGTGAGTTTTATTTTTGAAAATATCTAACAATATAATTTCTTTAAAGATTTATTAATAAAACGAAGGATGGCAAAGTTACTTAAAAAGTAATAATGCAGGGATCGTATTCACACAATTTTGTACCTCAGTTCTTTCTTGTGTTTTCGTGGCATGACTACTCCATCCCTAAATAGGTTTTAAGGAAATAAGTTTTTGAAATAAAACTTCTTTACGCACGCTTGACTTGGGTAATAAGCTGGTGAATGCGTAACGAGAGCGTTATGAAAAGTGTGATCGGGCGAGACGAACGGTCGGGTGACCGAACGGAAGTTGAGAGGGAGATATAAGTTAGTGAAGTTTTACTTCAGTCGTGTGGTCTAAAACACACTCGTTTTTTTTAAATATAAATTTACACTATATATTTTTTTAAACTTACGTAAAGTGAACAATGTAATTGGGTTTAGAATACAATATCCTTCTCAATTTCTGATATATTGTAGAGATTGTAGATCCAAGTATAGAACATAGCATATATTTTACCCGAAATTTAATTCAAATATTAATATAATAAACACAACCGACCACTGCAAAGAAAGCCTAATGCTTACAAGACACGTATGGAAAGAAGTAGGGGTGTAACACTCCCTTTGACGGTCCCACAGCGTTCGCAAGACAATGTAAGCTTGGTGACCTCACCTGGTTGTCTTCACCCCTGCCAACGGTACCTATTAAAAATTTACACTTTCCACATTTTTGCCACAAGGCCCTGGGAAAGTTTATCTTTGGCGACTTCAGAATTCAATTTCTAGTATTTGATTCGTTTTGTGTGACGATTTTCCTCGATCGCGTTAATCTTTTCCACGAGAATCCATTAAAAATAATATAAAAATAGGTGATAGTAGTAGTGATGAAATAAAATTGAAAGCTGGGAATAAATTCTTTGATGCGTTTTTCATTCTGACTGAAGAGAAAAATGCGCCACCCTCGTAGCATCGCACAATTCTCGACATTTTATTGCAAATATTTTATACTTTCTCGCATTTAATTTCATCGCATTTCAAAAGAAAATACTTAAAGAGAGGATTTTTTTTTTCTTAAGACCAAATAATTTTTTAGAAATATTTAAAAATAAATCACGACGACGAATATGCTGTCCCTGCTACGAGAAGTATTTCCGTTCGTGGTATAGATATATAAATGTTTAGAAATTTAATAAAATGAATGATGAATCTACGTAGAAGGTCACTTCCCGTCATATAAGAAAAAATCTGCGAAATAGGAATGATTAATAAATTATTTTTATTTTTATTTTAACTTTATGAGTAAAACCTCAAATTGTAATATTTAATTAAATGAAGACAATATAAGCGAAACTCAATCGAAAATCTGAAAACAGAAAAATCAGAAAAAGATATTGACACATCTGGGACACAGAAAAGTCAATAGATGTCGCATATTAAATAAAATGGATAAAGATTTATCCAGACACTATCTAGAGAGCATTTAGTTCGGGTTTGAATCTTGCAATCATACATAAAGATAGCAGCCAATAGTATATGCGTTAAGAAAAATGAAGATAGTGTATGTGGTTCTTAGTCGAAGTATGATACAGTTAAAAGTGACCGAATTGGATATCGACACGGTGGCGCAGTGGTTAGCGCGTTCGCCCGGTAAGCGAGAGGTCCTGGGTTCGTGTCCCAGATGTGTCAATATCTTTTTCTGATTTTTCTGTTTTCAGATTTTCGATTGAGTTTCGCTTATATTGTCTTCATTTAATTAAAGATTAATAAATTAGTAAAATCATTCCTTTGTAATTATATTGTAACAAAAATAAAAATTTGTTGATGAAAAATAGAATTTTCGTAATATGTTTTCTTTTGAACTGTTTCATTCAAATTTTGAACAACCATTACTTTAATGGGTACCTAGTACCTACCCAATTGTGAGATGTAAATGTTTGTTTTCTATTCTGTGAACTCGTTTATTAAATTACCCTTATTAACCACCTCCAAATCTGGGTTTTATTTATTTGGTCTGATCTGTAATAAAATATGGTGAAGCCTTTGCCTATTTTTAATTTTTTATGAATATTTTTTTATTACACACATTTAATGATATTCATCGTTTTTGAAAAACAATATTTTTTTAATAAAGTTTTTTATTTTATTTATTGGTTTCTGTACATGGTAGGTATAATATTTACAATTCAATTTATAACCTCAATTGGTCAAGCCTACGTTGAATTTAACAATTCTACAATGTAACAAAATAACGCAAAAATAATATAGGTTTTGGAAGAACCTATATTATTTTTGCGTTATGTTGCACGTTTCTTACAGATTATGACTATCTACCTACATATGGGTTCATTTTTTTTATGACGAAAGTCTTGTTAAAAAAACCTACTTTTTTTCCACTTCAACTTCGCAGAAGTCTTCCATAGTCTGATCGTACAATCGGAAAGCTAAATCCGACATGTATTCCCGAACCTCCGGGCAAATACTTAGCGTTATGTTTATAAAAACAACGTATGAAGGTAGCTAACACGCTAACATCCTATGGGTAGTATGCCGTCGATATTGTTACATTACATTATACAATGCTCATCAACATTAAAATATCAACTGTTGGCGACCATGCATGTCACTTACGTTTGTCAGTAATAATAACAAAGCTTGCACGTGTATCTCAGTAAATACAAGTGAGAGCATCCCTGCCGTATTATAGCTATAGCAACGATGGATAGATTGGTCCACAGCGACGAACCGAGCTGGACTACAACCTACAACGGCGCGGCGGACAGACGCGGACAATGGTGAAACTAATGGTACAGTTATTGCTGCGGAGCAAGGCGTCACGGACCGCGGCCGAGCGGCGTCGCTCAACTGCGCGTGCGCGGCAAGGCACGCACCGTGCTCCGTACTCCATGCCGGAGACACGCAAGGAAAGATTGATGGACTTTTAGGCTTTTATAAAATATATATTGGGATTTGAGTTCTGGAGGATCTAACGTACACGAAATGTCCGAATATATCGCGCTCCCAGTTCTAATCTGCCGTAAGTCGAAGTATGTTAAACTGGGATAATGCTCATTAGTTGGTACTTTAAAATAATTGCGATTCGAACTTCAGAACTTCCAAAGCACTTAGAAATATGCTAACGATGTATCGTAATCGTGCAACTGGCAGTCTTGAATATATTTTTTTAGTTAGCTTAAATACAAGTAAATCATGATTGTTAAAGATACCCTTGCCAGTGAGTGGTGCAACGGATGGATACAAAATAACGATTATTGGTCTTTTTAATGCTTGACGTTTGGATATATATTATTCACATTTTTTTATTGTAGGTCCAAATAAACATAAAGGTAAAAGGTTTATAAGTGTAACATCAGTGGCGGTCAGTGAGTTTTCAGTGAGCTAGAGTGCTAAGATTGATAAATATGACGCTATTGAAGTTGTTGTAGCTGAAAATGAATTTTTTTTTTCAAATTTCATTATTTGGTTTGAAGATTTTCAGGATATACTTAAATTTCACAATTTTCACATTGCCACATTTCAGTACACATTCATACAAAGGGATTAAATTTAAAAAAAAATCATTTTCAGCTACAACAACATCAATAACGTCGTATTTTTCAATCTTAGCACTATAGCTCTCTGAAAACTCACGAACCGCCACCGGTATACATTTGTTTGTCTTATATTCATGCATCATATTTCTTATATTGGTAAAAAATACATACATATATATTATATTCTGTGCAGAAACGGGCGGTCCGTTTAATAGATTCTCCCATCTTAACAGACGGATTGCAATATTTAGAGCACAGGCGTCGGGTGGGAATGCTATCCTTGTTCTACCGGTATTACAATGGACGATGCTCCGAGGAACTAGCATCATTGATCTCTTCGGCACCGGTGCATAGTCGGGAAACACGCCAAACGCGTGCTTAACATTTGTACACGGTTGACATTTGTCACATGAGAACGGGTCATTTCTTCGACTCGTTCTTGTGTTCAACAGCTCGGCTGTGGAATAATTTGCCGGCCTCTGTGTTTCCTCCTTCCTATTACATGGGTCTCTTCAAGACCAATGTTCATTCCTTCCTCTCCTCAAAAAGACCCTTCACACAGCATCCCAGATGACATAGGCCCTGAGGCAAATTATTTTCCTCAGGGCCTCCTGTGTGGAGATAATGTAAAAAAAATATTGATCTTGACATTATAAAATGTAAATATACCTAAATCGTGGGTAACCATTAATTTAAACGGTTTACCTAAATACGAAGGTACTTACTTGAGAACTGACGATAGAAGAATGTTATTTATTAATATTATTTGTAAATAATTTTTCAAATAATATTATTAAATTGTTTACTTTCGTTGTGCACACATGAACAAATGCATTCAAATGTATCCTTCTTAAAATGATTTTTCCATATTAAGGTTGTTTGTACGTACATATACTTCTGAATGAACATCCCACACAAATGCTACATGTTATGCTCCGTATACATTTGCGAACACACGCGCGAGCCGAGCTATGAATTAGGGGAAATGAACGAAGCAACCGTAACCAGCAATCGCACACACACACGCAACGTAATAACTACTTTTAACTGTGAATACCGGTCTTTCACAGAGTTTTCCAATTTTTATTTATTTATTTATGTACTTACCTCCCTAACCATAAACATAATCTTCTAACACCGTATGAGTCGGAGCCCCAATGTCAATTCCTCATTTTTCGTGGTGGAGGGAAATTGTGAAAAGGAAATATGAAAGAATGAGATAGATTGGGGGTTGTCCCAATATTTAGATCAGTGCCATAAAAATGGTTTAATTTTCTGCCTGGTTACGATCTCCCTCAATAAACATTTCCCGTTTATCATAATGAAAGTAAAAGAAATTCAAATATTATCAAATATTGTTTTTTCGTTTCATCGAGTTTCAAATCACAACGGTACCAAAGAAGTTTTCTCATCAATAATGTTTAGAATGCACAATTAGGGTTCAATTCTCTGCGAATCGAATAACGATCTTCATTGCTCAAGCAACATTTCCCGCTTATCAAAATTATAGTAAAAAGAATTCAAATATTATCAGCCCAAAATGTAAACATCAATAAAAATGAGTAACATTGATGGTTTTAAATGATTTCCCCTTTTAGGAGATTGTTGAAAAGTTTAACATGCGTGTTTTGCATAGTGCTTGCCTTTTCACATATCGAAATGTGCTTAACTTAAATGTTTTAAACCGATTATACGAGATTTGACCAAAACTTTCAATGCAGTCGGATAGTGGACAACTCCCTTCAGTGTCAAGTGTTTTGTTCGAAATTTATGGGATCACTTCAGCCATACAGATAAGCCATATTTTGTTTTATTTTTATGTTTTTGTTTTTTGTTTGTTTATGTGCTCTTGCGACCCAGCGATGTGTTATTTTAAAATAATTATATTCACAACACTCGTGTTCTGGGACATCTAGGCGTTGAGAGACATGGGTTGACTATTTTTGGTCGCATGCATTCAGAAAATCAATAAAAATAAATTATGTCGAAAACAAAGATGATGACATATAATCGCGTTTTGTTTATTTGAGAATTCGTTTATTTTGAAGAACTCATATTGTGAATGGTTTTAAGTGTTTACGCTGCTCATAACGCCTTACTTCCCACTTCCCACTGACATGAAAAGGGACAAAGTTTTGAGAGAATGTCTTGTTAGTTTTGGTTTTTCAATGTTCGTTTTGTAGGTTTATGTTTGGGTTGAATAAAATTAAATATTTTGTACTATTTCGTAAACTTTTATTTAAATGAAGTTGAAACAACCCATTTTTGAAAGTAATAAGTTACTTTTATTTAACTTCCTGCGCTTCTCAAAAATTCGATCCCCACACTGGCGTGGGGAGATCGAATTATTGAGGTTTTACATATTTTTTTTGCAGTCGAAAATCTGGACGAAGTTCTTTTCAGGTACACCTTTTATCATTAACTAATTCAGTCATGTGAGGAGCGTCATGTGTTCTTTTTTGGATTATCTGATTCGAATATTCAAGATATGACACAAGATGCAAGAAGAAAAAATAAGAGCCAAGAAAAGTCAAGAAGAGCCTAGACACAGCAAAAATAGACAAGGAGAGTAAGAAGAACCGAGAAAATTAAGAAAGATGCTAGAAGAAGCAACAATAGGCAAAGAATGCCACCATAAGGAAAAAGTCAATACGATGGAAGAAGACGCCTGTAGGGACCAGAAGGATTAATAAAATGCAAGCAAAGATTAGGAGAGCCAAGAAAAGTCAAGAAGAAGTGAAAAGAAGCAACTTGAAGGCAGAAGAACCAAGAATGGACTATTAGTAGCAAGAACATGATAGCAGATACAAGGGTAGACGGAAATTCACGAAAAAGAACTTAGAAGAGGTAAAACGAAACAAAAATAGGCGAGAAAAGATCAGAAGAAGCAAGAAAATGATATGATTCAGAAAACAAACCCCAATCAAAATCTTTTTTCCTAATAGGTTGACCTGCGGATTAAATTATCAGAGACAATACAAGCAGAGGATAGAGGAGACAAGAAGAGACGAGAAGAGACAAGAAGAGACAAGAAGAGGAAAGGAAGGTCAAGAAGGCCAAGCAGAGCTAAAACAGTCAAGAAGATGCAAGAAGAGTTGGGAAGAAGCAAGGAGAAGGAAGACATAAAGAAGGGGAAAAATTTATAACGCTCAATCCATTCCTTTATTCCTGCCCATCCTAAATTCCAATATTGGTTTATTAGGTTGCCATGTATACCGGTCGATTAAACTCCAACCTCCTTCCCATCCTCAGAGCACGTGTTCCTAGTCCTAACAAATCAGTGCCCCCTGGTGTACCGGTCTCACTGGGACAGGAGTACTCCTGGCTTGGGTGGTACACTCGTATCGTATCGTATCGTAACATAACGGTTTATGTAACGGATATACCACAGAAGTAAATTCATAAATAAATGTAGAAGCAAAAAATCATTTGGATCAAAAATCACATAATATTATTCGACCGAACGTAAAATGTATGACAGCAGGTGTTAACTAATGATATTCTGCATAAATGCAGCGTGCATTAACAGAGTAATGGGTATTAGTGGGTTCTGTAGTATTGTTTCAGAACTGAATGCTACATTATTAACGATAAACGTTGTTTCGGGTAAAAGCTTGAACGTTGAACCCTATTGCCTGTTCGACGTCAAAAGCTTTGCGGAGCTCTAAACAGTACTCAGAACCGATGATGAGATTTAATGAGAGCTTTGTATATTTCGGAGAATTGTTAGCAAAAATCATAATAGCGTTTCAACTTTTTGAGGTAAAACTTCTTTACGCACGCTTGACTTGGGGAGTAAGCTGGCGAATGCGTGACGAGAGCGTTACGAAAAGCTAGGCGAACGGTAGTTGAGAGGGAGTACGCTTCGTATATTACTGTAGGTGCAAGAGAGAGAGGTGCGAGCACACATTTTCTTTCTCTCTTTCTCTCATAGCCAGTTACGTTACACAGTGCAGGCCTATTGTCTGTGTCACACTGTAGGAGCAACAGCGAGCAGTGCGCGCGCACATTTTCTTTCTCTCTTCCTATCATATAGATGAAGATAAAGACGCGTTACTTCAGTCGTGAGGTCTAAAGGACACCCCGTTTATTTGGTTCTTTATACTAAATTTAATTTGACCTAGATTAGGTGGCATGTTTTTAAATAAATATTGAAATTAAAGGGGTTTCACGTTCGATTCTGACTTGATTCTTAGAAGTTTTATTATCATAAACCTTCTTTGATTTTCTCCATATTTCTGTACGGTGTGGAAACATAGACACTTAGAGCCAGCGAAGAAAGCGGATAGACTCCCCCGAAATGTGGTGCAGGAGAAAAATACTCACAATTCCATGGACAGCCAGGCGTATAAATTTGTCCATTGTCGAAGATCTAGGCATTACAAGGCAAGCTTTCAACTATCAGCCTACAACATACGTACATTAAGGGGGTATTCTAGTCTAGAAAAAGATTTTTTTTTTCTTTATATTTCGATAGTCTAGATATTCAAGAATATCTCCTTAAAAGGAATATTTAAAGTTAGAATTATTTTTAAAGGTAATAGCCATTTTAGTTCGACCGGTTTATACGGAATCTAACTAGAATCTAAATAGAGAAAAACTTTAAACGCGTGTTTCTCAAAACTACTTTTTTCGAGGCGGTTGACACAATATCTCAAGTTCTACAGAACCAATTTACTTGAAATTTGGTGTGAGCCTTCTCGCTACGTTACTACACCGCCCCTACCAGAACTTTAACAAAATTTAAATATTTACTATTTTTAAAATTTATTATTTATTAAAATTTATTAAAATATTTACTATTTTTTTAATTTTATTTAAAATTCGGAAAAGTCAAAAAAAATTGAGGAAGTTCACTAACTCGCTGGAGTGTCCAAGTATCACTGTCGTCCTATAAGTCGGTATCCTTGACTCTCCAGCAAAGGACCGTGAGGAGTGCATGAGCCTTGTCCACCATGGAAATAGGAGTAGGGGTCACGAACCTCAGCAATGAGGAATAAGCTTGAGAAGAATAAGCCTGTTATAAACAATATCACTTACTTACTTCTTTTTCTTCGCGTGCCCTATCTGCTATCAGATCCCCCCGACGTTGGCGATCTCTCTGGTAAATGAATCTCTACTTTGCGCTACTCTCGTACAATTCGTTTAATATTCAATTCAAAATTTATTTATTTACGCCCTAGTGGGCTTTTACAAAGATAGATAATAATAGTTAGGGAGGTACGTAGTACAGAATTATAATGATTAAATTAATAGTAAAAAATAAAATTAATTAAAATTAAAATCATACATTTCATTAAAGTAATTATAAAGACTTCGTTTTATAACTAATACAGAATCTGCGAACATGTCTACAATATTCCCAAATTTATTGCCAAAATGATGGAATTTATTTATAGGTGTATGAGCCTCGTAGTTTGTTTTAAAATTGTCACAGAAGAAGGTAGCACATTGCCTCGTATTTCTGGTCGGTACGTACAATTTTATTTTGGCGAGAATTTGAGGGTTGTCAATGCAATTATTAATGATTTTATTGAATAGTACAAGGTCAGAGATGATCCGCCTATCTGTTGAGTTGTTTCATCAAAAGGACATAGTTAATATTTTGAATTGGAATATTCAGCTTAAAGTTAAAAATCTTAGAAATTTGTGCTGTACCCTTTCTATATTGTCGGAATATATTTTATACAATGGGGACCAAATGGGCGAATTATACTCTACCTGGCTTCTGACTAATGATGTGTACAATATTTTCAAACTTTCTTTTTACTTAAAATCACTTGCTGTTGTACATATAAAACCAAGCATTTTTATACCTCTATTTGTTATTTCATTTACTTGCAAAGTAAATGTTAACTTTTCATCAAATATAACACCTAAGTGAAAACACAAAATGTAAGTACTTTCAATTCAAAATCATCTTCTATGTTTACACAATGTCACTGCGTATTTTAAATTAATCACCGGTGATACACCTTTGTCCTTGCATTAGAAAAATTATTACGTTCTGAGAAAGAATACACTCCAATCGAGTAATCGAGTGGATAAGAAAACCACCAAGCAGTGTGGTTCGCTTCTTCCGCTCGGAGTGCAATTGGCTGCGGCTGGTCGCCATTCGTCAGTCGCCAGTAACTAACTAGCAGCGATGATTAAATAAAATACCTTTCATCGCCGCGTCACATCCGTAGCGATAAGTCTCACGAAAAGTAAACTGCTATTAAATAGCTGCCGCACAACGCTCATTCTCGCACGGCTCTGCCTAATTTATTTATCAAGTATTAGGCATACTTAAAATACATTTTTTGAAGTGAAAACTTCTTTACCACCGCTGTGATTTGAAATTCGATGAAACGAGAAAGCAACACTAAAAAGGGACAAACCATATCTATAGGATTTAGCCTGCGAGAGAATGAGATAGAAAAAAGTATGTGCGTTGCCTCATAGCCTCCCCCATCTTGTCTACTTTAGTTTTCTGAAGGTTTCACTTTTACCGTGTGTGAACTGCACACTGATATATTTGGTAAATATGCATATACTGCACATCACGGATAATACGGAACGTTCGTGTTGTCGTAGTTCGATACACAGATAATACGGAATACTCCTTTTTTAACCAAAGGACAATCAAATTTGACATTTGTTGGAATTACCAATCTTATAAAATAAATTCTTGTCAAAATAAAAGCAAAAAGTACCTACTTCGAATTAATCCTAATATTAATGGTTTGAGGTTCAAGCTGCAAAATCTGCATGTCATCATCATTTAGATATACATCCCAGGTTTTGAATGGTGTGTGTAATTAATCTAATTCTTTTCTTTCCATGTTCTTCTGTTATAAATACAGGTACAAACTTGGATATGATTTTAGATTTTCACAGCCCAAAGGAGGAGGTAGCGCAACACGGCATAACACCCCCAAAACAAATAACAAAAAGGTACAAACTTGTCAATAATGCATTCACTTCACATCATGAATAAATTATTGTTTTATATGCTAATAATATTGTTTCTATGATTGTCGACATTGATTGATAGTCTATGAAATGTTAAATAAAAACGATAGGTATAAAAATGGCGTACCTATACCGCATAAGTGAATTAATTTTAACAAAATTAAAATGTTAAATGCATACTTTTTCATGTTTTTTTTTTGTCTCCCCCGACATAAATATTCACTTTTCGTTATAATAAAGTTAAATCTATCTGTTTGAATAAAAAATATTCTGTATTAACGAGTAAGCGTTTCAATACATAAATAATTAATAATAATAATTGTTATTCACACAATTTACCCACAGGCCCAATTTATATTATTGTTAATTTTAGAAATTTATTCGGGATACACTCGCTACACAGGACTACATTTTATTGCGTGGGGAAGACATAAAACTTAGTTAAACTAGTTGTAACAGTGCCATATTCGTGTAATCACATATTATGTTTTAATAGCTAAGAAATTACTAACTATTGTTAAAATCTAAAATTTATTTAAATTTCGTAGCCATATGATTAAAAGAGACTTTAATGCTATCGGTGCCTTCATTTCAGTCTTGAAAAAATCTAACATATCTATGTTTAGAAACGAATGAATATTGTTATAAATAAATGGAAAGAAAATACTTGGTTTTATGTCACTTTATTATTATATTTTCACTGTCTACCGGTTTCGATACCTCCGTACCATCATCAGGACTTATAAAAAGGATGTGCCGAAACCGGTAGATAGAGAATACGATAAATGTATTATCTTTTCATTTATTTAAAATGTCAAAAACAATGTGTTTGCTTCTTTTGAAAAAAAAATGAGGATATTATTATTTTGTTCATTGTTTTTGAATCTGTAATTTATTTACGGAAGTGAGGAGATGAGTTTGGAGTCTCTCATAGTATTCTGTGAAATCTACTACTGTCTTTTAATATTTTTCCATAAGATGAATAATTTCGTTTAAAGTAGAAAATGATACTAATAAACCTAAATGAAAAAAAAACACAGAAAAAGACACGGATAAATAAAAAAGGTAATGGTCACAACTGGAATTCGAACCCAGTGAAACTTCTACAACACGCTGTGATTTAGATTTCGGATGAAACGGAAATCACGATTACTGCACCTGCGACGCATCAACTGCGCTCATCGGCCGCTTTGATAATGATGTCACTTTTAAAGACTATTATTGGTTAAGATATGAAACGGAAATTAAGCGAGGTCTGCGCTCATTGGCTTTGATTTTGATCAAGTATTGGTTGAGATTGTTTTGGTAAAGTTTCGCTTCTACCGCTTGAAAACTGCATTCAATTTTTTTTTCTTAGAATAACTTTTTAATAACCATTATCTGACTTGTTGTGTTTCATGTTTCGTTTAGTTTTATTAGTATTATATACTTCTTCAATGATATATTACATTGGTGGGTACAACCTTCAAAAGTTATTTACAAGTTATTCCAATAAAATTGAATAAAATCGATTTGGGAGCCGGTGTTGGTACCGCGGCCCCGGGACTATTTTTCGGATAACCAACATCCCAGCCAAATGTTACCCCAAAGCATTCGCTACTTTTGGTGACTTAAGTCTGGTAAACTGGTGAAGTTTGCCAAGGTCTTGGCGGTTGATGTGTCTTACTGCCTACTGCGTGACGGGCCGGATCGAAAGACACTGGTTTAGGAAAACCTTTTTACTTCTCTATCCGGAGTCCCGCGGCTTAGCGCCTTCCATCGTAGTGGAAGGGATGGATTCATGTGTTCATCTCTCCTGGACAACTGGACCTCCAGATTCCTACCCACCCATCGTGCATTTTTCCTTCCAGGAACTTTATCTCCCACATTTCCCTCAATAAAGACCCTCCACACAGCATCCCCAAGGATAACATAGGCCCTGAGGAATTTTTATTCTCAGAGCCTTCTGTGTGGAGCCTGTGTAAAAAAACATTTGTGAAATGCTACGAAATTTGCTTTATATTTTGGCACTCGACGGGGATATAGTGAAGACAACTAATTATATATTAAATAGTTTTAATTTATGCACAAATAGGTTAAATATACATTAAAAGATATTTATCTTAAAGGAATTTCAACGATACATAATTATTTTTATGAATATGACATACACGGACAGAGGACGTCAAATACATCATTCTCAAGGTTACCTACAAGAAAAAATCAAGCACGTAAAAATCTAAAATTTACCTAACCGTGAAACATAATAAAAATTATATTTTAATAAATAAATACCATTTATGGATTTAAAAATGAAAAAAAACTCCACTCGACTCTAAAAAGAGACAAACACATACTTCTATAGGATTTATATGTATGTGTGATAGAACAGTTGGTCTCCTCTTTGTGCGGTGTTTCGTAGCCTCCCTACTCATGTCTACTTTAGTAGACATGAGTAGGTAATAGTCGCTTCTACCGCGTATAAACTGCACAGATGTAACTTGCAAGGCCCATGGGAAATCGAAACGTGAAATTGATGGCGTATCATCCAAACAAAACGTATGGCAGAGAAGGATGGATGTTCAGTGTTCATCTACTTACTTAACTCAATCTACTCTTACTTCACCTTTATTTAAATGCGAGCGCGCCGACTTGACGCAGCGGTACCTAATACAATTTTTTTCAAGTGTTGCCTTTCGGACGATTCTGCTAAATTGCCCTGAAATAAACTTCAAAAGGTGTAATTTACTTGGTATTTTTAAATTTAGTACCATTTTCATAAACGATTGGACCTTTAAGTTTTCAAGGAGGATCTGAACATAAGTGCTTGTAGTAACTTGTTTTATTAAGCGACTCACTCACTCGACTGTCATGTCTACTTTAGTAGACATGACAGTCTACTAAAGTAGACATGAGTGAGTCGCTTCTACCGCGTATAAACTGCACAGATGTTTTTTTTCATTTAACCAACGCTTTTTGCTGCTTGAGGACTGGTCGTAAGTCGTAAGTAAGAGAATAGCGTAAGTAAAGTCATGAGTCGTAAGTAAGAGAGCCGTGGTTAACAGGTATGTTGTCAAGTGAGAAGTACCTGCACTCAATCTTGTTCTAAAGAATATATTATATGCTTCATTTTCCCTTTATGTTGAAAAGAAAGTAACTTAGAAGAGAGATTCACTTTGTTTGTTGTTATTGACATGTTCTCTTTATTTTCCCTTTAAGGAAAAATATGTAAATATTACCAAAAGATGTTAATAAAATAAGTTACTGCAAGCCCTTATGTTCAGATCCTCCTTCAAAACTAAAAGGTCCAATCGTTTATGAAAATGGTACTAAATTTAAAAATACCAAGTAAATTACACCTTTTGAAGTTTATTTCAGGGCAATTTAGCAGAATCGTCCGAAAGGCAACACTTGAAAAAAATTGTATTAGGTACCGCTGCGTCAAGTCGGCGCGCTCGCATTTAAATAAAGGTGAAGTAAGAGTAGATTGAGATGAACACTGAACATCCATCCTTCTCTGCCATACGTTTTGTTTGGATGATACGCCATCAATTTCACGTTTCGATTTCCCATGGGCCTTGCAAGTTACTATTCAGTTAGTCTCTACGATTTTCTTACAGCCTGCCTACATTTCTAAGAAATGCTTCAATAAGGTTACAGTATTGAAGTGTAGCGAAACTTAAATAAGTAAGTTGTGAAATGAAATTAGTAGATATTCATATTATATCTTCGACAGTTCAACCAGCAAAGCTTACTAAAAATCCCTAAAAAATGTTTTCTTAAATATTTAAAAATATACGTAATTTTCGTTGTAGAATTCACCACAAACAAACATTATTACTTCAAAGTGTTTCCTTCAATTCCAATTTCATAAAACACAATTTTTCTATGTCGATAAGCATGTCTAACAATCATAATCCTAGAAAAACAAAATAGGAAAAAATGGTATTTTCACTTGAGACCTTCCGCTATCCGAGCATTTGCTTGAATCTAATGAGTTAATACGAAAACATTTTTATTGGTTTATTATTATTATTTTCATTTTATTATTCAAGCTGTCTTTTCGGGAACACACATACGTTGTTAATAAATCTCTCAAACTATCATATATCACTAGAAGTAATTACCTTTGTCTTCAAAAACATAAATACCCTTAGAACTCTTCATTGCTCCTTGGTTCGCCCATATCTTGGGTCTTTGATCTCCTTTTTACGCTGTCCATATTCGTCAAATTGAATCCGTTCGACGTGACGAATATTAACAGCGTAAAACACATTTTACATCGGTTCTTCAGAAGGATTCTTAAATAACTAGGATTAGAAAGAGGCAATTTACTTACATTATGATAAAATTAAACAAACTCTTGACCTTTTTCATTTAGAAGACCGTAGGACAAAAATCGAGTGCAGTATACACGCGGTAGAGGCGAAACTTTACCAAAACAATCTCGACCAATACTTGAAAAGTGAGGTCATAATCAAAGCGACCAATGAGCGCAGACCTAGCGTAATTTCCGTTTCATATCTCAACCAATAGGAGCCTTTAAAAGTGACCTCATAATCAAAGCGGCCAATGATCGTCATTTCCGTTTCATCCGAAATCCTAATCCTAAGTTTCACTTAAAAATTGACCTCATTTTTTTCTTCAAAATTATTAATTGCATTATTGGTTCACCTACTTTACTACAACTCATCCCTTTCAATATCTATACCCGTAGACTCTGAAATAATAACTGCTTTTCCTCAATCAACACTCACCTAATTATATCGGTATTAATTACCAGTGTCCAGAATGGTGTCCAGTGGACTGGTCAATCAAGACTTTGTGTTTTTGGTATCGGAATGAATTTTGTCGGCCACTAAACAAGGGAAGAACTATTACAAATTATTTTGGCCATTAGCAAGGTCTTGACTTGACAAGTCACTTCAATTTTATATATTTAACTCTATTTTCGTGATACTGATTTTGTAAATTGGACGTACTCGTAGGTCTGTTGATAAATCAATAAATAATGTATTAATTCTTCAGTTTTATTCAAACACGCATTTGCAAAGTGTTTTGTTTTCATTTAACTTAAATAAATAACATCTTATTTTGTGTTATCGACCAGAACCCATCTAACTGTCAGCCAAAGCTATATATTTCACATTATTGACCAAACCCTTTTAAAATTATCATTATTGTTTGTTGCTCCGACGGGATGATCAACTTTAAAAAGCCAGCGAAGTGATTTTAACACATACATTAAAATAAAGAAAGGCGTTTATAATACAAAGTTATTTTGTGGTACGATTTAAAAATTAATCCAACACTTATTTTTAACCACCACCATTTAAAAAACCAGCATTTTCGTAAGCATTGCTAAATTCTTCTGGATTTACTTAGTAAACCCAGATTGTTTCATCAAGCTTAAATCTTGCTTACGCAACATGTTGGTTTTATGAACAATAAAAGTGGGTAAAACTAGGTCTTGATTATTTTTTTCATAAAAACTTATTTGGCTCTGTTCTATCCAAAACTAATACCATTAAAAAAAGATTATTAATTTGGTGATCTATTCCTTGGAGCAGCACGCCAAGCACATAACTAAAGAGAGTGTATTCGTTGTTCATGGCTAGGCTTACGTAAATAGTTTTACGATATCCGACAGCCAGTTGTAAACTGGATTTAATCAAATCAGAGTTACGACTGATATTGATTGATTAATATGACAGCGAAATACCTTTGTATTTCAGTCACCAAACATAATACAAAATTATAAAGGGAGTGCTATTTACCTTTAGGGGAGTATGGCGTTTCAAAGAGGTCCGCTCGTACTTTTGCCAAATGAGTATGGACGACAACTTGCACTATAATATAGTTCTAACCAATGGGTGAAATGATATGTGGAGTAAAACATGTAGAAGTCCAATGATTTTCTTTAATTTAAAAACTTTTTTTTATAACATGACACCACTGGGCGCTTCCATGACAGTTAATCCCCCGACAGGTGCACCCCGGTATACTTATATGCATTACGCATTCTGTTTAGGGAAAATATGGTATTCCTACTTGCACAAAATATAACTACATACTTTCACAAAGTGTCCCCGGAGACGTGTGCAGAGAGGACATACCGTTCAATATACTTAACAAAAGTTTAAAACATATTTTCATTCAAATGCATCAAGTACTGTATATACTTGTACCAGAGTATGATGATATTGTAAATTAATTCTTTTGATATCAATACACACTTTTCTAAGTATTTTTGAAGTCGATTTTAGTTTTTCGGCGGGTTAACTGTGGGATCACCCACTGGGCACAAGTAAGAGCATCGCATGATACGCACTCCATCTCGTTCCAGCAGTATCGCACTGCGAGTTTCGACGTGTGACAGAAAAATATTTGTTTGCTTTATTAAAAAAATATATTATCGGACAGCAAAAAAACATCTATTTTTTTACTACAAATTCGTTTAGAATGGCTAGTTAAAATATGTTGGGTGCGTTCTGGTACACCTTACTGTACATATATATACATATATTATTTTATTTGACTATATTATACATAGTAACTTTACAAGCTTTAAAACATTATTTGATAAATACATAATTTGCATTTTGCATATACTGTGAATGCAGTGTTCTGCCTTCTATCGATGTAATCCTGTAATTTATTTTAATTTGGGGTCAAAATTACTATGGAAAGTTTTGTAACAATAAGCCTTTGAATGGATCGGTTCAATGACTCATGAAGTGATTATCTCATTAAAGATTCTCAGCCATAATCCGCAGCAATGACGGGCATGGTAAGCGATGCACGATGTACCCATACAGACCCATACCAACATTTGCTAAGTACCCATAATGAAATGACTGTTTTATTCAACACACCTTTGGTTGCAGTCTGTTATTTCAATATTAATAAACAGAAAACACCTTCTGCATTGTGAATTAGAAACTATGAGTTGTTAGTTTTGCTACCCGGCTTTGCCCGAGTTTCATAATGTAATGTTCTTCAATCATTTGCTTTCGTGAATCTGCACGATGCAGTCGAAGATTTATACGATGATGTCGAAGTTTTATACATTTAAATATGACCGAAGGGGATAGGGTTAAATTAGTTAAGTGGATAGAGCAAAACCCTGGCAAGGCTATGATCGTGGATTCAATTTCTAGATGGAAGTGACGTTGTAATTTGACGTTATAATTCTGACGTTAAATTACTAGATGCGACCGAATTTTTTTTCTGATTTATCTGTTTCAATTTTTTTGTTTGATAGTCACTAATATTGTCTTAATTGATAAATAAGAGTAAATTAAACGGTTTATTTGTATATTTTTGAATGTAGCTATTACTTTGTGGTTATCCATTATAGAAAAATGCAACAATATAACTTTGTAAAAACCACTTATATAGTGTGCAAATCCGACCGGTTTCGGAACAAACGTTCCTTCGTCAGGGAAAGCTTATGCTAATTTGACAGTTTCGAACAATGTTTTATTATGGTAGGTTTATTTGTATTTTCAATCAAAGCTGAATTTTAAAAGCTACAGTTTGTAGGTATTTGTATTGTGTAGGTAATATTATAATTATAATTATTAACAACTACTTACTATGTGAAACTACGAGATCGATTACGTCACGGTACGTCTCTTCCAACAGGCATCTCATTGTTGTTTTCCACACAAGGTTCTAGTCGCTGGCTAGATGTAGGTAGGTATTAGTTGCATATTTTGATAATGCTGTCATCAGAAACCGGTTACCGCTGCCATTGATGAAGGCATGAGCATGTGAAGTCTCACACACAACAAACTACGCAGGCATAGCTTTTCATCGTAACTTTCTGTTCTTTACTATCGTAATATTTTTGCACACTATTGGTATTTTCTCTATGATTCTGTATGGTGTAGAAACCTGGACGCTAAACCCGGCATTTACCCTCGTAAGAACATTTGATATAAATGCTTGATCTTCCTTATACACGCATCCTAAAATGTAACCTAAATTCCATGAAATTGCAAAATAAATTGCTGGAAATGTAATGTAAGTATGGTATTCTTGAATACCGTTATTCCAGTAATAAGGAACGCCCCATAAAAGCTTTCTCTTAATAAGAAATACGCCTACAAGATGCTTATGATGCCTCTAAATTTACTTGATCGGTGAGTTCAGTTACACTTAGTTATTTTGGTGTTTAGTGACAATTTGCTATGACTTCCGATATCCTTCTATACGAACATAATTAAACTCGTCAGTGAATCCCAACTTGAAATCCAAGTCTAGCCTAAAGGCTCGGATCTTATGATAGGATTCGAGACGGTCGTCGTCTATGAAAAATTATCGTTGGATCTCACTTGCAATTATCATGGCTCGGCTCTTTGAAAACTGTTATTCTCGGGTTAAAAGGGTTCACAAAAACATGAACACGGATGATAATCAGCTGGAATTCGAAGAGAATTTGTCTAAAGATAAGACAATCTTCATTGTGAAATGAATGGCACAACATTACTCAAGTCAAATCTGAAGAATTTATGCATGCTAGTATGCATAGAGCTAAGAAAGCCATTCTACACGGTACTAAACTTATCTAATATCTTCAATGCGTTTATCAAAATTCTTTACCTGTAGATGACATGTCCATGGCCCACCGTACTAAAATTTTTTCAGTTTTCGTGTGGAGACAGGTGTATGCCGGACACCACATTTACAACTTGGTGGCAAAATAGTAAATCGTTATATCTAAGCTTAGAGTAGCAAATTCACCTAAGGTTCCACGTTAAGCAAAAGACTATGTGAAAGGATTTGGGGTGATTTTTCAAAGATGTTCAAGGAATATATGGGTTTCCTGGCAAAATTACAAGGGCGTTCATTTCACCTATTAATAAAACACTGCCAAAATCACACGGAATCGGAATTACACATGGACGATATTACACTTGAAGAGAATTACACCAACATAATAACACCTTCTGGAAGGTGGAAGAAATCTAAAAACCTTTCCACCTACATAATCCAACTTTTATTATTTGTTTTCAGTATGCAACTTATTTAACACGGAAACTTAAAATTGAAACCTATTAAAATAGATATTTTACGTGAATGGCTCCGGGTGTACTCTCATCCAAATTTAATTCCGTACGTGCGTAATTCTGGCAGCGTTATATTGACACGTGAAATTTTGACACCAACATACTCTGAATATGGTCGAATATAATATAAGTCCTAACTATTATTTTGATAATGATTATTTTGTGTATGAGTGATCAAAATTTGTGATTATTGAAGAGTGTATCAGCGAAACTCAATCGAAAATCTGAAACTAAACCTCGAACCCAGTCCTGGATTCGAGTCCTAGATGTAACCGCATCTTTTCATGATTTTTCTGTTTCAGATTTTCAATTCAGTTTCGCTAATATTCTCTTTAGTAATTAAAATATTTCAATTTGAGGTTGTACTCATTAAGTTAAAAATAAAAAAATCTTTCTGATTGCGTTGTATGATATTTAGTCTCCCTATATTTGAGTTTATCACTATGAGAATAAATTAAAAATTCGTCACTAAAAATAAAATGTCACCTTTAATCGTTTGTAGCAATCAAAAAAAGATAAAAAGACATGTACTTAGAATCTAAATATAAATATTTATTTATCATGTTTCTAAGAAAAGCAATTTTTACCCAAGTAAGTAATGTTACTTGGTAAAAACCGCAAATGTCGTTTGTTTGTTAGCGACATACATTATTTATAATGTTACTATATTAGTATTGCATTAAAAGCATTTAATGCCTGAATTTGATAGAAATGCCATAATTTTCTGGAAAAAAAACTTGTGTTCTGATTTCAAATCAACTCCATTATGTTTTCCCGTCATGATACCCACATACATAACAATTAGTTGCTAAGCAACTTTTGGAAAGTAACCTAACACACTGGTTTTTTGTGATATTTAGAATTATTATAAACGAAAACCAATCAAGGTTTCGCCTGCTTGATTAAAAAATTGACATGTAAATCATATTTTGTTTATACGTTCGCGAGAAAATTTTTTAATAATTTTTTGATTCTATCTTCGTGGGTATATTATCTAAAAAAAATGTAAAAAATTGGATATAGTGTTTATTTTTAACTATGTTTGTGGATCAATTTACCAAAACGAGACTCGAGAGAAGTTTGTTCCCTAACTGCTCGTAAGTCGTATAAAAATATAATTTGGCTCGTACCTCGAGATGGAAGTTTTCTATTCCCGATGTATTGGAAGTTGGAAGGCGCGCACTCTGCTCGTAATACATTTATGCTCCGCATCGAACATATACTTTATTTGATTACTCACGAATGTCGTAGGGCGCGGGTGGCGAACATTTAATAGACTTCACAATTCTGTCGACTTTACATAAAAGTTACATATATATGTCAACATTTTTATGATGAATAACTTGAGAGACATATTTGAAAGAAAACATTTATATCCAATGGTGTCGTAAATGTTTATAACTAGTCCATTGACTACGAGATATAAATAATTTCTAATTCTACATTTCCACCGTCCAGTTGATTAGTTGGTTATCTCCGAAAAATCGAAATTTGGATTAAGTGTGCATTATATGTAAAAGTGTACCCTCCATCTGGTACAAAACTCGGAATATTATAAACACCTCTTTTTGACTTTTTGAAATATTGGCATACAGAGCTCCGGGCCAAAAAGGCCCCTTTCTCTTTCATCATGAATTCATATTAATGGTTGTTGAAAACATGATTTATTAATTGTTAGTTAAAATTTTTGCAAAAGTACATGGCTGCAATATGGGGAGGTTAGACTTTACGTAGGATTTGTTTAGGTTTTTTATATGTGGTACGTACGTTTTCGTCGTACCGGGCGAGGCAGTTTATGGACGCGTTTTCATGGGTGGGAATTCCCGCATAAAAATTTTCCGCGAGACTTAAGATGTGTTTTTCAATAAGGGGATTTCGGAGTCTTTGTAAAGTTGGGCTACCCTCATCCATCTGGGGGCGCCTAGGGCTATACGTATTGCTTTATTCTGAATGTTTATTTATAAACACACCCAAATCAATTATAATGCAGAAATGTTGATGTTGTCTGATGTATAAAAATGCTGCACTAATATACCGGATCGTTAAACCCAGTGTTTTTATAGCATTTTTAAATGTGAAACACAAATCCGTGTAAATAATATTTATAATCATATTTATGGAGAGGTCTGACAAATCAAGTGGACGATCGATTTGGACACGAGAATACGTTTTTTTTATGGAAAAGTGCTTCTGTGGTAATTTCAAGTGTAAATCAACCTCTTTTTACAAATGAAATACATAACAATCTATATATGTCCATAATTTTTTGAAAGTATTAGTTTTCAAAACGAAAATCATAACATCATTTTTATGTGCACACATATATATAAAGCAGTAAAAAAAAATAAATTCAAGAACTTCGCATTTTATTATCACGGTTTTTGATGCTGACAATTCGTGTAGAACTCCATTATAATAATATATTGAAACAAATATACAATTTGTTTGAAGTGAAAAGTTCTTTAGTTCCGTTGTGATTCGAAACTCAATAAAATGAAAAATAGCGACACTAAAAAGAGACAAACACTTACATCTATAGGATTAAGCCGTATAGTGAGATAGTATAATCGGTCTCCTCTTTGTGCGGTGCTCTTTAACTTGTCGATCTCCCTTTTGTGCGGTGCTTCGTAGCCTCCCCACTCTTGTCTGCTTTAGTTTTCTGAAGGTTTCACTTCTACCGCGCTTGAATTGCACACTTAATTTATTTGTGACCGTAACCGGTTTCAGTCTGTTAAGGCCATCTTCGGACTGGTACGTATTAATTAGAATAAGAAACAATAATATCAGTCTGAAGATGGCCTTAACAGACTGAAAGAAGTTACGGTGACAAACAAATTAAATGGAAAAAAAAATATTTGTTTTAATATGTTATCGTATTTTATGTCTGAAATTGTTAAATAATCGCAAAATCTTTCAGCTTAAAACGTCAATTCTTTACTGGAACTATCAATGTAAAATTTGGACATTTATCTATCGTTCATAATACAAAAAAAAACTAATCGGCTCATATATTCAAACATAACCATACTAATACACATTACTACAGCTGTATTTTCGTTAAATAATCATTTTTATCAAGAACAAATCGATGCAAAAGATAATTCCTATACTGGTGTGAATGTGCAGTAATGTGGTTAGCATCGGGACCAAATTTCCACAACAATTTAATTCGCGGTTAGTATTTAAAGCCAGCACTAATTCGCAAGCTGCCGGCTCGTCAACTGCCGGTTCGGCCACCCTGCTGGGGGAATGCACAGTCGGATATTTACCGCTTGGGGTGAAAACTACTGGGGTTCGAAATTTTATGAAATTCGTCGTATTTTATAAAAGTGGGGAGATACTCTGATTGCATTGAATGATAGCATGCGGGTTGCCACACAACACCGACATTGTAGCCGGTTACAACTGCTACCATGTGAATCACTCCTACTTGTGATTCACGAGAGGGCAAGTAAGAAGTTTTAATAGTTCACCATATATTTTTTTAATAACTTGGTTTTTAACTTTAAGATACTATACGATTGTATTGACCATAGCCAGGAGCCCTCCTGTCCCGGTGAGACCAGTACACCAGGGGGCACTAATTTGTCAGGACTAGGAACACGTGCTCTGAGGATAGGGAGGAGATTGGAGTTTAATCGACCGGTATACATGGCAACCTAATAAGCCAATTTTGGAATTTAGGATAGGCTGGAACAAAGGAATGGATTGAGCCTTATTTTTTTTTCCTTTCTTTGTGCTTTCCTTTTCTTGCCTCTTCTCGGCTCTTCTTGGATATTCCTGACTATTTCTGACTGTTCTTGGCTATTCTTGCCCCTTCTTGGATCTTTTCATCTGTTCTTGACTTTCCTTTTATCTTGTTCTCCTTTACTCTTCTTAAGCGTTATGAATTTTTTCTTTTTTTTTCCTTTTTCCTTTCCTTTTCTTTATGCCTTCTTTCTTGCCTCTTCTCGGATTTTCTTGTCTCATCTTGCTTCTTCTCATCTTTTCTGGGATCTTATCGTCTCGTTTTGACTCTTCTTATATCTTTACGGGTCTTCTTGGTTCTTCTCGCCTCTGCTTGGATCGTTTTGTCTCTTCTTGCCACTTCTTGAATATTCCGTCTCTTCTCGGCTTTTCGTGGCTTTTCTTGTCTCTTCTTACTTCTTCCTGTCTCTTCTGGGATCTCGTAGTCTCTTCTTGGCTCTTCTTACTTCCTCTTGCATCTTATAGCCCTTTTTGGCTTGGCTTGTCTCTTTTTACCTCTTTTTGAATCTTCTCTTCTCTTCTTGAATCCTCATGTCTCTTCTAGACTCTTCTTGGCTCTTCTTGCTTCTGGAAAAATGTAGCATTTATTAATATAGGCATTATAAACTTTGAAATTAGAGTAGATAGTATGCAGTAATTCATAAATGCATAATTATATAAATACGTTTGATGGCGACCGGTTTTCACTGACAATTTTCTGTGTCTGAGGATGGGTTGTTTCAAAAAATTTGACGGATTCATCAAATGTTTGAAGTTAATTTTCACGTTCTGTGTATGTTCTATTCAAGTTCTGTTATTATATCATTATAGGCCAGTTGCTTCATAAAACTAAAATAATCACAGAACTTGAATAGAACTTACACAGAACGTGGAAATTAACGTCAAACATTTGATGAATCCGTCATATTTTTTTAAACAACCCGTCCTTAGTTTTCCGATCTCCCGAAATTTTCTCCAATTTTATGGATTATATATCGACCTAAAAATGTTATTATTTCAATTTTATCTATTAGACATACCACGCATGAAGCATAACCCTTTCAGATAAATAATAAATTCTTCGGCAATATTTCAAGAAAAGAAATCAGAACAAGAGCGCAAATGACATTCCCACCAAAGGCTTCGTTTTTCAGACCCGGTCTCTCCTCATTCTTCAAAATTGTTAAAAAAATATCTAAATACGTCCGGAAACTTCCTGGCTAACGATTTGGTACCTCCAGTAAGTAGCTTAATTAAAAATATACAAGTTAATTCGTTCGTCAATTTGTTAGAAAGACAAGTGATACGCGATAGACCGAGATGTGTAATTTGTAAAACCTTTGCCTAGTTAGCAACGATTCCGGCCTATCTTTACCACAACTGTTTACTTGTGATTGATGAAATAATTTTTGGGTTGAACGTTAATCCATCGAGCTGCAAATTTATTTAATTGGAAGGAATTTGAATGCTAATGTGATGCTGCTAATGAAAGTGAGGCTAGTAGTCAATAGTTCTGAGGCATGAAGACATGGAAAAGAGGGAGAAGGACGAAAGTAGACATAATGCGACTCCTTGAGAGGTGTATAGCAATGTATGACCTAAATAAGAATTAGGTGATCTATTTTCCGGAAAGCAAATCAAGAAGAATGAGAGGTGAAGTTTGGATATTATGTATTCTAGTCACATTTATTTAGCGCAGTGAATTGTTTATGTGGGTCAGAAAAATAACTAAATACTGAAGTGACGTTCTCGTCTTGACAGGGTCACTGTGTGGTTCAATGCCTGCATGCCATTAGGGCGTGTTTGTATGGTGCATTGTTTAGATATTATGCGGTTACCGTAAAATATTTTGTAAAATAATATACCTATCTCTTAGAATAATAATGATGCTTCTCACGCACTCGCGGCTACGGGGGATTTTGGCACGTTCATTCACCTCTGCACCGTAGATGAATTTATCTGAAACTTCTTAACACCGGCCTCTCGCTAGGCTAGGAGGTTCGCGTTTGCGATCTGAGCCAATGGTCACGGTTTCGATTCCAGTCCGATGCACACAATACAACAGTTTACGGTATTATGTCGGTACCTACCCACTTTACTATGAAAGTAGATTTAAATACAATAATAAAATACACATTTTAACTACCGTGAAATAGTAGTTTCAGTAACTATTAACCTTTGCTTCAGTAATATAAGATTTTTAATGGATTTACGATGGTTACCAATACCTGTGGGAAATGCGCTGCAGTCGTACGTACTGAGTTCAATTTTGGTACTGTTTACTGGTACTTCCTTTTATTTATTTTTTGTATTTCCTTGGTATGCTTAGTGAAAAGGTTTGTGCTTCTTCTATAAAATCTTTCATATTTAACTTCTTCATGAAACAATTAAAAATTGAAATGAAATTATTTATCTTTAATACATCTCTGACAAAGTTACCCACCCCGTGAAAATTACATTTTTACACCTGAAGAGTATGAAATTTTGGTTATAAAAATTGCAGTTGTTTTCCCGGCGTAAAAATCCAATACGTGAACTTTTTGTTACGCAACAATCCAAAGCATTAAAAAAAGTATTTTGAAAGTTTATCTCGCCCAATCAACAATTTAGTGTCATGATTAAAAATACAGCAGGAGACAGATGGTCTGACACACTGACATAAAAAACATCACGAAAGCAATATTATTAGAAAAGTGACGTGATAGAGCATCAAGGCCGTTCGGTCGATCAAGGCGCCCCATCCGATAAACGCAAGAGGTCCCATTTTGCTATGGCACTAGGTCTTTTTCGTGTTCAGTCACCCTAATACCATGCTCCACGATTGAATGATAATTTACCAAGTCATGGTTTAAGATAGCCGTTATGGTCGATGTCCTTGCACGGATTTCTAGTTCAATTGCAATGTTTTTTTTTCTCAAGAAGTGTGCAAAGATTTTTGTGCGCGGAATTTTTCAGAACGGAATGTTTATGGTTCCCATATTTTAATTCTGCTTTTAGTCCGAAAAAACGAAGACTCCAGGTATAAAATCACCTTTATTCTGGTATTTTTTCGGGAATTAGAGAATACCAAGTAGCTTCCAACTAGCCGGCTTCTGAGTACACATTATAAATACTTTCAACTGGTACTCATTTTAATCGTCGAAGTACAACTAAACGAAGTACAGTCATCTATCACATGTGTGATAGTCAAATATGTGAAACCGTCATATGAGTGATAGTCAAACGTTTGATGAAACCACGTATTACCGTATTGCGGAGTAGAATTTTAGACCGATGTAACAAAAGGTTGATAAAGTAACGATTGCGATTGGATAAAAGAAGTCGAGGACGCGCTAGGACAAGAAATGATCAATTGAATCAAATACTTGAGTGAGGGAAATCGAAAATCGAAGTTTACGAGGTTATGAATGCTAGTCGTTTGCGCCAATTTAAAGTTGTTTAGCATTCCATCCTCTCCGCCTAGCCTTGCGGAGAAATGGCGTGTTGCTTAGTCAGTTAAGTAGGTAGTGCTCGTATTTCGTTTAACGTTAAATTTTCAGTTCAATAAAAGCTTGAAGCCACCTGTACCTTTTACCTTTTTCGACATAAAGTATACCTACTATTAGGGGTGTGAGGGGGGTAGATGCCACAAAGTTATGCGCCCCGGCTTCCAGAACTATGTACTTAGCCTGCCAATACCACGGTCCCGAGTTTAAAATCTTAAGTCCATAAACTGGCGGTATTTTCGTAGCCGTTGTTGAACCCATCACGAGTCTCAGCACCAGCCAATCCAACTAGGAGTGCTGGAGCATGGTCGCAATACAGATTCTCGATCGTGCGAAATAATTAGAAAAGTTTACGTTTTCATCAGGGTCCATTATCTGCCAATCTTTATTAATCTACCTATCCAGTTCAGAAACGGATCATTTTTATCTAGAGATTATCTCTGGTAAGATAACCTTGCCGTTAGCAAACACTCTTTTAAGATTATTAACCAGCGTGGAACTTAAAAAAATTCGACAATTCATGGTGGAATTCCATTATAATGTATTATAATGAAACAAATATTAAACTTATTTCCACCTTAATTTATTTGACCGTAACCGGTTTCAACTGGTTAAAGCCATATTCAGACTGGTACAAATTATTCTAAACCTACGGTTTATGGGAGAGAGATGGTCTACAAGGATTTTAATCAATTAAATTAATTTCATTTTTAACTAAGTCCTCTTTAACCTTTTTAAATTTCTAATAAATGACAATGATGACTTAGAAACAAATGTAATTAATACAATTGATTCAATTATTGTAGACCACCCCTCTCTCCCGCCCCTACCTATGTAATATGTAAATAAAACTGTGGTTTAGAATAATTTGTACCAGTCTGAAGATGGCTTTAACAAACTGAAACCGGTTACGGTCAGATAAATTAAAGTTGAAATGAGTTTCATATTTGTTTTATTATACTTAATAAATTATTGCTTCTCCGCTTTATTGACTTTAAATAGCGTTTCTATCTACTCACTTACTTGTCCGATGTCATCGACGTAATAGAATATACCGACTTACCCAATAAACTTGTCAATAAAAAACTAGTTTTTCACAAACTTCTTGTGTGTTTACACAAAAAAATATCCACAAATCAGAACTAATTCACTATTGTATCTCTCAATGCCAAAAGAAATCATCGAATAGGAATTTCAAGCCAATACACAAAAGGTCGTTACGAAAATAAAGTTTCAAGTGTTTTATTTACACAGTTAATCTTATTTATAAGTAATACCGTTTAGTAATTTATTTTATCCAAACTATGTATAAGTACCTACTGGTTTAATTTTCCTTTGGAAGTGAAACTTCTATAACCCCGCTGTGATTTGGATTTCGGATAAAACGGAAATGACGATTACTGCACCTGCGACGCATCAATTGCGCTCATTGGTCACTTTGATTATGATGTCATTTTTAAAGGCTCCTATTAGTTAAGATATGAAACGGAAATTTCGGTAGGTCTGCGCTCATTGATCGCTATGATTATGATCTCACTTTTCAAGTATTTGTTGAGATTATTTTGATAAAGTTTCGCTTTTGCCTCGTGTAAACTGCACTCGATATTTTATTAAATAAATAAATATTATTTTTTTTAATTTGTAAGAGACAGAAACGTACTTTTTTTACCTCTAAGATTTTTAAACTGTCGCTTAAATATTTATTGCAGACGTTTCCAACGTTATATCACAGTTTCTTGAAAAGTCACGGGATAGTCTGATTTATCGACAAATTAGTTCCAATTTCGAAATTGATAGGTAAAATACCTATTATATTATAAGAAGGTACTCTTCGATTGTCTGAATTCTTCAAATATACAGTTAAAAAAAAATTAAAAAGTGAATTAAATACACAGCAAATTTAACTCGAGTTACGCGAGAAAACCACCCACTGAAAATTCTATATTTGAAGAAAAGATTTTTTAAATTTTAAATATTTTAGGTAAGAACCTTCTACAAAGTATTAGAAAACTTTAAAAAAAGATGAAAAAAATAGATAAAATCGTTCTGAAGTTATGGCGTGACCAAGGGAAACAGGGATTAATATTATATAGATTTTTATTGTAACCATCTCTCAAGTTTAATTTATCAACGATTTTTAAAAAAACAGTTATTACAAGCAATAATTGTCAGCCTGAAACACTCATTTACATTGAAAAATCTTCCGAGAAAAGATACTTGCCGCCAACGGGACAAGTATCTTTTCTCGGAAGATTTTTCAATGTAAATGAGTGTTTCAGGCTGACAATTATTGCTTGTAATAATTGTTACCCTTTGTGCTTTGCATAAAAATCTTGTCTAAACGTTAGTTTATAAATTAAAAAAATAATAATTTAAAAAACAGATTTTTTTCTCTAGAAAATGCGTGTGAAGTCTTTTATTGCCGGGTTAATATATTAACAGTACCTACCTACTATCATATATCGAAGGGTTTACCGATTATATAAATTAATACCGCAATTTATAGATGTCGACACCTAGTTTAAGGTTTTCGATCGCTATTGCTAATTGAACCCACAGCCTCAAAGTAAAATGCGATTTGAAGCTTTAATGCATATATTTTTACGTTATAAGTAATATGGTTTTCAAACCACTGCCAATGGCTAAAGCCTGTTAAAGTTATTGAAAAGTCTTAAGTGACTTCAACAATTTATTATTATTGTATCATCGTTTAAAAAATATACTTGTTTCGAATATGTATATATCTACTGTGGTATATTTATAAAGCGAATAGTGTTAAAATTAATTCCGAACAAACACACATGACATCACTAACTTGGCGTAGTCGTCTGCAAATAGATTGGAATATTCTGTTTTTTTTGTTTTTTCGACAACTTCTCTTTTAGCTTTATTTATTTAGTATTATAGCATAATTTGGGAGACGGGGATGGGTACCACCCGCCGCCCCCGCAACTATTTATTGGATAACTACATCTCTGCCGTAGGTAATCCAAAGTGGTTTGCTACGTTTGGTGACTTAATAGGGGTCCCCAGATTCATCGGGTGAGGTTTATTAAGGTGTTGGCGGCGGATATGCTTGCCCACCAGCTGTGGTATTACCCCTACACCAGTTCTGGAAAACGGAAGAGGCCGGTTCGCGTAGACCTTACGACCTCAACAGTTCTTGCACCGCAGCGGTAGGAATGGATTCGTGCATCCGTCACTTTTGAATACACCGATTCCTAGGTTCCTACCCACCCCTCGTACCTTGGCCTTCCCAGAACTTAATCTCCTTTTTTGTTTATGATTACCCTCCACACAGCATCCCTAAAGATGACACAGGCTTCGAGGCAAATTATTTTCCCCAGGGATTTATGTTATGATTCCTTAATTATTTATTTATGATAATTTGTAATATCTCCTTTTTTCACATCCAAAACTAACGGCAGGATGTATAACAAAATGTTAGATAATTTATACGATATTTTAAAATGTTTTTTCTTATCGTTTTCGCGGTTAAAACACTGATAGTAATACAAAATATTTCGTTTTTCGAATCATTAACGTATAATATATATGTGTACCTATTTCGAAACCACTTAAGATTGCATTTACACCACCTGATAAGGTTTATTTACTTGCACGTAGGTATCTTCAGTAAATACACAGTACCGATATGACCTTTTTACGCTGGTCGAACTTGCTGCAATCTAATATCTAGGCCCACCGACTCATATTGGTGCACCTCCTAGAAAGGTTGCCAGTTTTAATTCCTATACGACTAAAAGAGTCGAAATTTTTTTGTGAAGTGCATCACTTTGACGTATACTAACTTGTACGTAGTAGAGGCGTTGAGGAATGTTTGCACTCACACGAGCTTCGAAAATACAAGTTTGTATTACACACCTTTATGTATACAGGTACCTATTTGTATTTGTATTTCAAACATTGTTTGTTTCCCTGATGTTGAGCAACTTGAATTGAATGAAAATAATATGAATTTAGAAACATTGATTTCGTAATTATTTGTTGGGTGCCTATTTGGATGAATCTTTTAGGATTTGAATACGGATAGTAAATATATTTAGTGCAATGTGTCACGTTGCGTGTAACATCGCGTCAACTTCGAAAGCGAAGAAGAGTGACTGACGCGAGCGCCTCAATACGAATGTATGCAATGAGTGTATGTTTCTATAGCAGGGGTAAAAAGTGGTGTGGGATTCTGACGATTCTGTACGCATCATTATAATTGAACATGACGTAGAGCAGGCGGTCCATCGCTTTGGATAAAATTTAACATTTCGGAATACAACGCAGTCATGGTAAAATAGTAAACATACTGACATGTTGTCTAACAGTTAAAAATATACGTTCACACTTGTTCTCTTCTGGGAATCTGTATCAATGGTCGATCGATACAGGTTTTATCGAGAATGTCGGTAACTTGTCATCGCTCCTGAGCACGACTGCAGGCCTCTAACGAACAAACGACGAGGAACTTTTCCTAATTTATTTGACGTGAACTGTTATTTAGTTTAGTTTAGTTGTAACTGTTAGTGATGACAAGTTACCGACAAAAACCGATCTAGTTATATCACTGTTATGTATATTGAAAACTCCCTTACTGGTATATATAGTAAAAAATATGATCTAAACGGTATAAATAAGAAATTAAAAACCAAACTATGTAAATCTAAATGTTAACCACAAAATAATTAACATGTACCCCTTTATGAAAGCAATTTATAAAAGAAATTAGAGTTTTTAAAAAATTATTGAAAAATTGAAAGAATTAACTTTTGCGTTGGTCTAATAAAATATGAGGGTTTGTGAGTGTTTTTTTTTCATTACCAATGCCAATAACTTTAATTAGAAAAAAAACGGAAGGTGTGCCATTTTTAAAGCTGTTTAATTTTTGTTTCAAAATTTATAAACTTATTTAAAAAATTACACGTCTATTTCTAATAATAGTTTGTGTAATCTAGGAATTTGAAGCGTATTTTATCACCTTTCAAAAACTGTTATTAGTTTTCGGATATGTTTCGAAATATTCAATGTGTTTGAATTTTAATGCAAAGTTAAAATATTCTGACCTTTTGACAGAGTATGGTCGAGGCCTAAGGGGTTAATATAATTTTCAAACATTTAACCGAAAACGTGATTCTCCAAGTCTCCAAAGGTGTATGAGGGGAAGTTACTTATTCGAATGAAAGCGGTAAAACCTTTGCACCCCTATAGTAATAATAACATTTAAAAAAAAATGTGGATCAATGTTTGAAGTAATACACGTATTTGTGTGCGCGGGACATGTTTATTATTTGACAATGGTCAACTAATGGTGACAGGTTTGGAAATTAAACATGATATTTTGCCACCTGAAAGGTTTAAAAAAAAAATTTAACCATGTTTTTCCTGTATTCAGAAAACCAGTAATTTTATGAAAATATGATTAAAAGGTTTTTATTCAATCATATTACGTAAATGAAACGTTATTTATAAAACGATCGTTTTTAAAAGTAATATGATGAAATATAATCTTTGAAAACATAATCTTATGTAAATGAACAATTTGGTTATCATATCATATCTCCATTTCACAATATTTCCTTCATTTTCCTTAAATTCCAAATCTTGGTTAGGTATCATATTCACATTATACCCGGGCGGGGGGACTTTCCTTGTGGTGTGGTTTTAACATTAAGAAAAAAATCCGCGTTTAGTAAGGAAAATGCGCATTTCATCGACACTCATTCAATATTTATTCCGATCATGTACGTTCCCACTTAGTTCTAGAACAATAACAATTTTCCGTGTCAGAATATCTCCCGACTGCTTGACAGATAATCCCTGGAAATATGATTTTGACCGATTTAAAAGATAACTGACATCGCCAATTTGCACGAGACTCTTTGAAGTGAAAATTTCTTTGGGACCATTGTGATTTGAAATTCGATGAAACAAAAGCGAGCGACACAAAAAGAGACAAACACATACAAATAAAAATACAAATGCTAGAGAAAGATATAGTATTATAGGTCTCATCTTTGTGGGATACTTTGTAGCTTATCGGTTACCTCTTTGTGCGGTGGTTCGTAGCCGTCCCACTCTTGTCTACTACTTTTGTATAAATTTGTGAAGGTTTTACTTGTACTGCGTGCAAATTGCAATCTCTGATTTTTTATTAGGTAAGTATTTGTACCTCTACGTTTTTTTTGCACTGGAAGGTAGTAAATGTAAAAGATAGTAGCAGCTCGTTTCAGAGTGGTAAATACTCTCTGTAGCTATGTGTTTGTCTCTTTTTAGTGTCGCTATTTTTAATTTCATCCAGTTTCATATAACAACGGTGCTAAAGAAGTTTTCACTTCAAAAAGTAACGTCTTGAACTCTTCCAGATCTTAACAGCTGATTTATTATCAATCTTCACGAGAAGTAGCGGAAATTGACCTTACTTCGAGTAGAACGGATAAGCCCATAACACTTCTATCTGCTAATCTCTTCTGTACTATCGGTTCATGCAAGTATGCCATGCCGCGTCAATTGAAAACCATTAATTGCACATTGCTTTTTTGTTCTCCGACCTTGTGTCCGAGTTGCTAACTCCGCGCGCAGTTGTGCCTTCAGCCCGCGGACTTTGTCGTCACGAGCCAATGAGGCTGGATATTATAATCATCTATTCCCGCGGTGCGGCGGCGCGGCGCTAGGCCTCTCTTAGCGCGCGATAATACGCCTCGTACCGCGCACATACCACCGCGATATTATGCAACCGACAACCGACCCGGCTGCGCTACCTTAGATTCAAGTTACACTGCATGATATTATCACGCAGGAATGAAACTTGTTAGGTATTATTATTTTAGGTACCTACCTACTTAGATTTTGACGGATAACTAATAATGTACGTTACACACATTCATTCAGTATTGAGTTCCTTCACAGATTACATTTCAAGAAAAGAATTGTGCCTACCTGCCAAAATTTTAGGATGGATTGTTTAAAAAAATTTGAACAATCCATCATATATTTGAAGATAATTGTCACGTTTTGTGTAAGTTCTATTCAAGTTCTCTGATTACTTAAGTTTTATGAAGCAACTGGCCTATAATGATATAATAACAGATCTTGAATAGATCGACACAGAACGTAAAAATTTACTTGAAATATTTGATGAATTGTTCAAATTTTTTATCAATCCTTAGAGTTTTGAACAGTTTCGGGTGCCCCGTAATTTGGTTTTGCTTTTTTCTCTACCTACTACTGACTTCAAAGACACACAGGCAGATACATCTCAAAAACTCTTAGGTACATACTGATTCCATTTTGGAGTCATTTCTCAAATGGAAGCAAGACTTCTACTGCACCAAAAAATACAGTATAATTTTCATCTCAAAATTAGTTTTTTTGTCCCTGCTTAATCTCTCGTTCCGTAAGTTTTATCGTTGTGAAATTTGCCCGTGTTTTTCATCCCAAATTTCGAGGTTAACCCTACGGGGCTGATTACCGTACGACGATGCCGCATTTTTTCAATTGTTCAATAAGAAAAAATAGTTTTGAAAATCGAACCAAGCCAGCCTTAATACTATTTTTTCTTAGAGTTCTCTGGTTCCTACTTATAATAATATATATTACTTCACTTCAACTAAGGCTAGTACTTGTGATAAATTATACGATGAAAATTGAAATCCTAATTTATGGAGAAATAAAAAGTCCAGTCATTTTGTTTTGTGCTAGTTTAAGATGTACTACGGTACTACGTATTTATAGTAATAGTAATATATTATGCTAATAGTAACCAATTTAACAAAGACTAAACCACAGAAACAAACGATCCCACCAAAAGCTTCGCCACTTTCTTAACTACATTAGTGATCTAATTTCTAACTACAATAATAGTCTTATTTATGTAAACAAGCTAACACCTAAAAAAAGAGAGACAAGAAAATGCATGAAGAGTATTAAAAAAAAGAAGCAAGGAGTGGCAAAGGTAACAAAAAGAGGCAAGAAGAGCAAATAAGTAGCAATAAAGGGAGATAACAGACAAGTAAAGTGAACAAAGTCCAAGAGAGGGCAGGATGAAGCAAGAAGATAGGAAGAAACTAGGAGAGTCAAGAGGAGTGAAGAAGAAACACAAAGAAGCAAGAAAAACCTAGAAGAAGCAAGAAAAACGGAGTTGAAGTAAGAATATACAAGAGCAAGAAGAGACCACAAGAACCAGGAAGAGTTAAGAAGAGACAGAAAGAAGGAAGTTCAAGAGAAGATAGGAAGAAGCAAGCAGATGTAGGAGGAGGCTAGGAGAGTCATGAAGAGTGAGACGATTTTTTAAAATTTAATAGCGTTTTTATTCGTGATATAAAGATAGTAATACAAAAAATATTGTGATGTTATGTCAATTATAGCTGAACGGATAAATAAATGATGATGCTTCAATGTATCATAAAGTCATAACGGAAGTGAGCAAGGATCATACTATATCTGTTATTTTCATACTCAATGTTTTTTTTGACAATGCACAGTAAAGGCACACTATGATTATGGTAGCAAAATACTGCTACGTAATAATAATACGTGAAAACAGATATAAGGACAAAGTTTTCAATGCATGTTCTCATATTATAACAAGCAAAATGACAAGTTAATATACTACCAACGTCCTTCGTTTATTTTCAAACTATCTACCCTTCATACAACCTTCAGAATGGATATAATAGTTTGTTTCCCACATTTACGAACTAGGTATTATGTTCTACTAAAAGGTTCTTACTTATAAACCAATTAAAACCCTTACCATCTATATAACTACGTCTGAGTACTTTAATACCCAAGTTTAATATGAGTTATTTAATTATTTTCATTGTATATTTATTCATATTCTATACTTGTACTACCATACTATATATGCTCTGTATTTAAGTTAAGAAAGCGAAATATTATATTTCTTTTAAGTTAATAATAATCAAAAAAATACATATTTATATATATTTAAATATTAAATGTAATCTAGGAGCTTTTGTCTGGATAGTTAACTATATATTTTGAAGTTGTTTGAATCAAAAATGTTAAAGTTAATAGCTTTATGGGTGAAAACGATTTTTTTTCAATCAATTTATGACATTGTGCGTGGTAATCAAACGATTTTCTATTCGCTGTTTTCTGTTTTTCGCAAAAAAATTATAATGATAAATAGCAAATTATTATGGTAACGGCAATGATTTTCCCTCAATTTTAACTGCTAAACCTATACTGATTTGTATTATTATTTATTTTAGGTGTGTAGTGCAAATACATATTTTTAAAGAAAAAGACAAGACATACAAATATTGTTTGAATTTAATGGGCATTATTCCAACTAATTTGCCAAAATTTATTCGAGATTTTTAAAAATGTGTTCAGTCGTGCAACCAAAATATTTACTTTTTTAATAAATGGTGTAAATAGCATTAGGATAAGTAGCACTCAGGATTATAGCTAATTTGAGTGCAAGGTTTCACAATAACGCTGTAAACTAGTGCTAGTTGCGGCCAACAATGAAAAACAAAGACAACATTGTTGCGGTTTGAAAAACGCATTTACCTCATTCCATTATGGTCTTGAATAATGGCATTCAGCGGCGGTGATGTCACCGGATCGGGCACTACGATGCTTGATGTGGTTACATAATAAATATCTACCCGAGCTGGAAATGGCGGCCAATAATTTATAAAAAAAACGTTGACTTTGCTACATAAATACCGGCGCGATGTGTTGCAACACTTTGTTGCAAACTTCTCGCGGGTGTAATATTTATATGTATAACCTTATTCGGCCAAAGCGCCTCGAATGGAACGATAATTCTGTCTGAACGAAATGTTGAATCAACATGTTTTTTTTTCTTCATGGTAACCATCTTATTTGTGTTGTGTGAAGGGTTTCTTTAGAGAGAGGGAGGAGTGTTGGACGGATAAGTTTCTAAAAGGAGCACTCCAGAAACAAGCCCTTGGAATTTTGTATAATCGTTTATAGTAAATTAATGTCAACTGGGTTTCAATTTTAGACCCGTATACCTAAATGCGTAAAGGAGTTATGGCACAAGTTGCTCAGAGTACCTTTCAATAAATAATCGGTATAACAGATACCACTACAACTGTTTTCATTCAAAATGTTGTATATTATGGATAGGCGTATCTACTAGAATTCGGAGTTATTACTTCGTCAATAATTCATTTCTCCTAGTGAAATTATAAGAAATTCATCGATGTAGAATTTCAGATTTCACAAAATATAATTTCCTAATTTGTAGATATGACAAAGAGCTAGGAACCAGCATTTGATTAAACTACAATCGTTAGATTCTTAAAATCGATAGATTATTGAGATATATACAACTGTAAAATTATAACTGAAGTTGTCCCTAAATGGTTTTCTTTTATAATTACAAAGCTATATAGGCCAGGGTTAAGAGCATCAACTCATTAATAGACTCTTCATTAGTCAGTATTCACATTATTAACATTAAACGGAGAACACGTAATAAATATTCTCGCCGTTGACATACAAGTGATATGAGTGCATTTTCTAGCTACCTAATATAGAAAATTTTATCATTTCAACTGAAAAGCAATGTAATGTAAGATATCAAATGACAAAAATTGGCTGTAAGCCGTATATGAATATTTTACTTGAATATAATATTATGAAACTAGACATTTTTTTTATATGGAACTGTACCAATTATGTTGAAATAGGTTATCTTATATATGTCCCTAACAAGTGTACTCGTGGGAGATACCATGCACTTTTTTATGCTCCTAAAGCGAGGACAATTGACCATCGACATTTTCAACGTCACTTACAGACAATTCAGCAACTATCTTTTGACGCGTGTCACATAATTTTATACTTACATGCACCTCAAATGTATAAGCTTTTACGTGATATATAACAGATTTAAGGAGAACTTAAAAAATAAATAAAATAAATCTTTGTTTTGACGATAATAATTAATTTTATTTTATTTGTTATAGTGTTTTAAATTATTATAGTATACTAGCTTTTTCCCGCGGCTTCGCTCGCATGGTGTAAGGGGGGTTCCCACTCCGCCTCCTCCACCTCCCCCCCTCCCCCCTCCACCCTTCCCCCTCCCCCTCCACCATACCCCCCCTTTCCCCATCTCTCCGTCCCTCCCGCTTTCCATATATTCGATCCCAGTACATTCAGTTTTTAAACAGCCCGCGTGCCACCTTTTACAATTTTTATTCAATATTAAATTTTTTGTTACCTAACATAGGTACCTATTTAAAATATCTAAAATTCTTGATTCGATTCAAACTATTAGGGGAGTACCTACTTTAAATAAATTTATCAACTTAAAGATTTTCGAAAATAGAATCCGGATTTAAAATTTTGCAAAATGTCATTCTCAAACACGTGAACTGTCAAACGTGCGAAAGTCGTTAGATTTTCTTAAATTATCCAATTTTCTGCGCAATTTTCTTAATTTTTCTCTAAAAACCATCCTCGTACTTCAAGGAATATTCTAAAAAAAGAATTAGCGAAATTGGTTCAGCTGCTCTCGAGATTTGCGCTTAGCAACACATTTAGCGATTCATTTTTATATATAAGTATATTAAATTAAATTAAATTATTACATGGTTAAAGCACCTATTACTTAAGTCCACAAAATATCAGCAGGTAAATTCGCCTAAAACAAATACACACATAATTTCAAATATGCATAAGCAATAATAATACCAGGTAACCCATGACGGATCTTGCTTTAGATACCCATACCAAAGGGTATCCCCACCCATACAAAAAAGGCTTCGAATGGTCCACAATGATCCAGAACATTCCACAACATCCGAGAGTGTTCTGTTCTGGAATGTTCTATAATGATCTGGGATGTTTCCGGATGCTCCCGAACGTTTCAAAATATTCCCGAACTTTCCACAACATTCCAGAATGTTCTGGGATGTTCTGGAAATTTCAAGAGGGCGAAACTCTCCCCTTGTATCTTAAAAGTACGTCCTTCAGGTAAAAACGGGAATCTTCTTCATGCATGGGGGATAGAGGGCTACCACACCATATAACTCCTTTAATCGTACCGGGACTCGTTTCTGAGTTTTAGCGACATGCACATTGTAGTACACTTTATTTTGTAATATGTATTGATTATATTGATTTTATCTATCAGGTAAACCTAAATAGTTTTATAGCTCTACCTACGTACTAAACATTTTTTTAAGCAAAACTTCTTTACGCACGCTTAACCTGGGGAGTAAGTTGGTGAATGCGTGACGAGAGCGTTCCGAAAAACGAGGCGAACGGTAGTTGACAGGGAGATATAAGTTAGTGAAGATAGAAAGAGAGAGAGTTACGTTTCGTATATTACTATAGGGGCAAGAGAGAGTGGTGCGCGCGCACATCTTCTTTCTCTCTTTCTATCATATAGATGGAGCTAAAAAAGTTTTACTTCAGTAGTGTGGTGTAAAGCACACTTGTTTTTTTTTTATCAAGTACTATAGGTAAAAAGAGCTATTGTGTATACATTAACAAAATAATTTTAAAAATTTTGAAAACATCAAGTTGAAATTCTGACAATAATTAATGTTTTGGGAAAAGCTCCCAGGTCAATGGTTGCTAATCAGTAATCACGATTGATGCAGATAATAGCAGTGGATTGCATACGAACAAGCTATAAAGAATCAAATATCTAAGGACACCTTCGACATAAACCAAGCATAAGCAAATCCACAACAATCGGACATAATATGTCATTTATGTAAAATTAATTAATCAAAATTTAGTAATACATAATTTGCGGTGAGTTAAGTATTTAAATTATACGAGTGTGTTGTATTTAGCGTCAGTCATTTTATGATAATGAAGCATTTGTTCAGTCTTTAAAACGATTTCTTTTCGACTGCAGCCAGGGCACATTGTCAGATTGTCAATACAAAAGAATTAATCTTTTGCACTTTGGAGTTGGACGGTACTGAATAATGTGTGCTTTCGTGGGCTGTATTGATTCACTGGAAATATTGGACCAATGAAAATGGATGACACCCATAACATATTTGATTTATTTCGTATACAGGGTGTAATAGCACGTACCCGAGGGATATTAACCAGCGATTCTTGAGCATATTTAGAGTAAAAAATGCACATATCATTTTTCTGTCTATTAAAAACATTAATAATATCTTGGAGTTGGACGGTACTGAATAATGTGTGCTTTCGTGGGCTGTATTGATTCACTGGAAATATTGGACCAATGTAAATGGATGACACCCATAACATATTTGATTTATTTCGTATACAGGGTGTAATAGCACGTACCCGAGGGATATTAACCAGCGATTCTTGAGCATATTTGGAGTAAAAAATGCACATATCATTTTTCTGTCTATTAAAAACATTAATAATATCTTTCCATCACACGTCGCAACTGACTAGTTAGGAGATTGGCGCGTTTATAGCATATGGTCATTTGATAAGCGTACCGTCTCGCGATGAATGGTATTACAAAAGTTTTTTCTGTATTTAGAGATAGTAGATTTTGATCAAACCATTTTTTTATTAAATTTATATCTAGTTCAGCCGTTTTCTGAGTCTCACTCCATTTTAGTCCCTGAGTTAAAATCGCTGTGTCATCAGCATATGATATTATTTTTGACTTTATGGTGAGTTTAAAAATATCATTCACATAAATGATAAAAAGAATTGGTCCTAGAACTGTCCCTTGTTATAATGTATATGTACATAATACCGTCCACAGTTGTTGTTCAATATGTATTTGGTTATATTGTAACGTTGTACAGGGTATTTAGGGAAGAACTTGAATTACTTTTGTGAATGCTACACAAAGCTTCTGGTTTTTGTGAGTTATATTGATTCAATTCTGGAAATATTGCATCAATTCAAATGAGATGACACACAATATCGCACACGTATTTGGTTTAATTGTTTGCATATTCCGTTCCGTAAAATTATTTTATCGCGCTGTTGTCTGTGGGTTAAATATGACATAATACGTGATGGACAACCTTCCGATAGGAGATGGCACCGGAACGAGTAGGTACCTTTAAATTTTGAGATGAGTCCAGGAGTCTGTGGGAGCATTCGTGTTTTAATAAATACCCTTACCGCCACACGTGCCTTCTTAGTTTGAGGGTAAACACCTCTTATTTGCCTTGAAAACAAATCCCCTTACACAAATTCCCTCTACCTTTTCACAATGGAGTCATTATGTGAAATTAAATGAAGGATCCAATTTTCGGACAGTAAAGTTTATTTCATCCTTGATACTTCATTCCGAACACGTCTTCGCCGAACCCCTCGCTGATCCTCGTTCCTCTTCAATCAAGACATCCTCCCGCTCTCCCCCCATCTCCCCACCCACCCTCGCAATCCACGACCATCTTTATTCTCTCCGAACAATCTTCGGCGGAGTTCGGCAATTCTCGTCGTTGCTGTTTAACCACACAATGGAGAAAGTGGTCACCTTTAAACGCTTTTGGTTTTTACTGATCTCTGATTTTTTTGGGGGTGATGGCCCCTCACAAAACTCGATAGCAATACTGCCCAGTTCTTGAGTTAAGTGACGATACCCTTTCATAAAGTGCTAACATATTATGTTAGCGGTAATGAGTTGGATGCTTGGAGCATTTCGCTTCCGTCGCTTTTCACGTGTAATTCAAGAGTTCACATGCTGGAAAAAGCCTTATTTACACAATTGTGACTGAAGGTATATAATGAGGCACAAATGACACAGTTGCTATAATTACATAGAGAATAAATAGTTTCTCCTTCAACATGTGTACAAGTTTAGAAACATGACTTATTGTAGTTTTCAAAGCTGCACACGAATTGAGTAATTCTGTTGTTCAGCGTCTTTGTAAGGTTCCGTATTGTGAGAGTTTCACAACTCGTCGTTAGACATATTTTCCTATATAAACATGCTTTCAAACTGAATGGTGTGTGATGTTAATTAGCCGTGCTTTTGCTGTCTTGTGGCAATAACAATTCCATTGTATTGAAACATACCTGTGGATGTGTGTCACCAACGCAAAACTATGCTAATTGGAACATATGAAATAATCAAATAATAGCATAAGCATTGGTTCTAGCACTCGATGCGACGAGTGTTGAAGCTAGGAAATATGTGCAAATTATATTAATATTAATGTTTGTGACAGGAACTACGGAATAGATCTCAGTTTTCAGAAGTTTTTCAAGAGGACGTAAGTTTTAATTGAAACCGAACTTAACAAATGTTGAGTGTACTTCGTGGAATAGTTCCGCTTTGGGTTTTACGAAGGATGGAGTAGATTTATAGAATTTGTAAAAGCACGTAAAGGAAATTATAAAGCATGAATCCATTTACTGGTGGTATATCACATATAGCTACCGACCATACTAAACATCGATGCACATACCTATATGATCTATCGAATGGTGCATAGATTGCACAGTTATTATATTACATAATATAAAAATTTCCATTAAACACATATTATTTCAACCCTACCAATCAATATAAAGGTGCTTTTTCACATTATTATTAGGTATTATATAAATCTATTTTAGAGATTCGATTGTATAACGCTTCTATAAGTTTTACGCGCATTTCGTCCTCTTTGGTAGCAAAGTATCTCTAAAGGTACACGTGTAGCACAGGTATACAAACTAAACTGTTGGTCGTTACTTTTGAAATTGTGGTTAGGTTCAACATACATAAAATAGTTCGTTCATTCGTCATTTCCTCATTAGGCCGCATGCGAAGAAAAGTTATAAATCTGTGGGTCAAATGATTTGATTCGATATAATACGTAGGTCGTAGATATACGTGTCGTACTTTTTTTATTTAGATTACAGACCAAAGAAAATGGAATAACGTAAGACGTGCCTTGTTTCAATATCCAAATAGTTGCCCAATCGAGGCTTAAATTTACAATACAAAACTGTGTTCACGAAATTCAAATGAGTGTAAATGAGACAGAGCACTAGGCTATTGAGCTAAATTATGACTTTTAAAGGGCTGGTTCCATTCGCATTATGGAAGCCACTTCAATTTTTCTTCTTTATTCTATGCCTTTATCTCTTCTTTGTGATTCAAATGAATGAATCGTTGCAAACATGTTAAATAATTGAAACTCTTTGGGAGTTCTTTGAGAAATAACTATCATTTTAAATTATGAGTATATACCGTAAAATTTTGCAACCAGCAGACGAATAGAAAAAGTATTCTCGCAAAATGTAAAAACTCGAATGCTAATGAACGTTCTACCACAGTGCTGGCGGACGCTGACAAAACATTGCTATTTTACGTTGGTATAGCTCTCGTAAGTTCTGAGCAACATCTGTCGAGTAGGCCGCATGATCAGTGGATCGATATTGTCGTTGATTGTTCGTACTGCTGCCGCACAATCAACGTTACGTCGTCTGGTTCGGTACATAGCAGAATAAAATGTTTGGTGGATGAACATTATGCTGTACAAGCCTAGCCCGCTTACACAAATTTCAATATGAATTAGTGTTAGATTTAGCTTGCTGGGAAGAGCGTACGCCTTTATAAATATTCATCTACGCCATAATGGTATCCGAAAACAAAAACTAATATGTTTTTATTATTATTCTTGGTATTAATGTCAGTATCCATAAAGCAAAAAATGTTTATCTGAAGCAGTAAAATGTTTTCAACAGTCGGCTCTGGTGTAATGAAACTTACACAGTTTTTTTTTTAAATTTTAATTTAATTTAATTTGTTTGTATTTTTCGTTTATTTTTAATTTAGTTTTTTATGTGAATACCTTGCAAGAGTCCCAGCTGCTGCAGACTGAAGCCGGTGAGACTATGGAATCGCTGATCGGGGTATGGAACACGGCTAAAGCCGTTTCAACGTTTTAAGTTAGAATGGTGGTCTTACACTGGGGCGATACTGAGAGTATCTTCAACTCTGAAACGTGCCGCAAATATACTGTGTATTATTTTTAATGAATTAATTGTGAAACAACACAAATTAACCAAATAAAATTTATTCGCGCACGCCGGGATTCAATCCCGCGACCTTCAGATTGTGAGTCAAGAGCCTTAGCCCTCGATCACGGAGGCCGTCGTTTTTATGTGTAAACTTATAATCTTATAAAAAAAAATTACTTGAAATTTTAATTGTTAGCTACGAAGCTTTGAAATATCCGTTCTGTCCAAAAGTAAGACAAAACAAAACCCTTTTTGGTTTTGATACCGGACAGTAGGCAATTTTGTAAAAAATTACCGTAAATGAAATGATTTTATGGTGGATTACATGAATTGCAAGTCCTGAATTTCCCAACTCAGCACAATACAAAACTTTTAAGCTTTAGAGGTTTATGAATGATGGTTTATGGTTTAACAATGTTTGCGTTTATAATGACTGTTTTGTTGACAATGGCCAATGAACTGTATAAATACAAATAGAATTTGAATTTGTACATTTCATTTTTTACGTTGCTCTTCAGATCGTGTATAAAATGAAATTTTGCGTAAAAAATTGCTACAATGTTATATTGTTTGATAGTTTGAAAAATGCTTATGTTTTTTTCTATCTTTTCAGGTAAATAAATACCACAATTTTCAACCTCTTGGGGAGCAAAACGAATGGCGAATCGTAATCTAACATATTTAGGTAAGTGAACTATTACATTTTCTTAGATAAATATTATTGCGATTGCAAACTGCGATTTGCGGTCATTTTTTGTGTGGTCAAGTGTTTTAATAGTATATAGCCATTTAAAAATTACTGCCTTGCGATTTTATGTAAATTAATCTTAGGTAGGTACTTAGGACTGAGGACTCTACAAAAATATTGTATTAGCGATTTTATTGTTAAAAACAGTGTACCTGCATTTTTGGATAAAATCATTTTTAGAAACAAATGGAATATATTTTAAAACAAAATTATTTTGTTTGATTGTGCGAACAATTTTTTTGATTAATTTTACCATAAATGTTTGAGTGTATCATTGTCGATTGCAATGTTTAGTACTTATCTACATATTGATATCATAATGTACCTATGTATCTATGAATTTAATTTCATTACCAAGTTTATTTCCCAAAATCACAATGGCCAACTATCGAAATTCCGTATTTTGTCATCTCAGTTGGACAAGGTTCTAACTGATATTTTTTCAAAAATGTTTTTTTAATGCAAAACCATTTATTTTGATAATTTCTATAACCAAAATAATTTTCAGAACCGTGTGTGTTGTATTTACGTTGATACTTGTACAAATAAAATTTCCCTCAGGGCCTATGTCAACTTTGGGGATGCTGTGTGGAGGGTTTTTTTTTAAAGGGAAGGAAGGAGAGGAGAGTTCTGGGAAGGAAAAGGGTTTAAGGGGTGGGTAGGAATTTGGGGTTCAGTATGTCCTGGTCATCCGCCTCCAATACCTAGACAAATCTCACCCCATGAACCCGGGCACCCCTTCTAAATCACCTGACGGTGACCTATTGCAGAGGTGTTGGTTATCCAATAAAGGTTCCCGGGGCGGCGGTACCCATTCCCGCCTCCCAAATTGTAAATAATGTTATCTAACATCACATACACACTCTGTTTTGTTTATACCTGATAGTCGTTACTTTGGTTGGATAGTGTTCTAATTTTGCCTTACCATGTTCTGAGATTTCAAAGTTTGCAAAAAGGAAATTTCGTACTCTATTTAATAATTATTGATTTTCTGGTTCATTTTTGTGTAAAGTAATTTAGTTTGTCGTATTTTTATGGAATATATTTAAATCGGAGGTGGTCCTGCTTGAAATTGCATCAGGGAAATGTAGCTAGAACCTTATGCAATGAATTATTATTTATTTATTTAGTATCAGGTATAACAACATCATAAAAAATACGACGCTAGCGAGCTTGTAAAACAGCAAGAAGTAGAAAACAGAAGATGAGAAGAAAGACATGTCGTGCAGATAACAAATCGAACAATGAATACTACAATATTGCAACAATGAAAAAATATGTTTATATAATATCGACGGTCTCGAAGAATAATGTAAATAACTTAACATTAAGATAAGTCACGTTGAAAATTTTAATGGTAGGTAAGTATTAAGTAAAATATATTTCTAGTTGGAAGATGTCTACGTATAACAAGAAATAAACCTCATTTCCAATGAAACGATAAAATTAAGAAAACGTATGAACATCATAATAAAAATTGTCACTTTTGTAGGTTGGTACTATTATTTACACATTTGAAATGACGAAACGAAAAAAAAGGCAAGTGAAGTTTACACGCGGTAGAAGCAAAACTTTACCAAAACAATCTCAATCAATACTTAAAAAGTGAGGTCATAATCAAAGCGACCAATGAGCACAGACCTATAGTAATTTCCGTTTTATATCTCAACCAATAGGAGCCTTTAAAAGTGACATTATAATCAAAGTGGTCAAAGAGCGCAGTTAATACGTAGCAGGTGCAGTAATCGTCATTTCCGTTTCATCCGAAATCCAAATTATAGCGGGACTATAGAAGTTTCACTTTAAAAAAAGTTTTAAAATAAGTAAATAAAATAAAATTTATATTATATATTATTTCCTTTTCAGGTTGGTTGCCTATTGTTCTATCTGCTTGTTGAGGTATGTTCTCAAATATTGTAAGTTCAAGTCCTATTGATATTTTTCCTTGAAAAATATTCAATACACAAGATCCAACCTCAAAATTAGAAATTGGTAAATAAATTATGAGAAATCGCCTTCATCTCATATCTTAGAATAAGGTAAAATGAAGATTGAACCCTGTCCAACTGAGGCAATGATTTGCGAAAATCTTGTTAACGGTAACAGAGTACCTATACAATCACTTGACATGTTCTGAGCTGAAGTTACTCTTATTCAGAGATATAGCTTTAGAAAGCTGCAATCTGATTATCCAGCAAAAAAAAAACCACGAACACTAGAAAAATAAGGCACCTAGGCAGCATATTGGTATTTTTCACTAAACATATCGACCAAAGCGAGATATTATGTAATTTAAAAGAAAATAAACTGATTATGCATGTTCAGTATGATTCATTTTATCTATTATTAACTAACGAGTGTCGAATTTAAGGTTATCGTGTACATAAATAATGTTTCGTACCATTGAAGAATATTTTACCGCTTCTCCATCGCTTCGGTTTTAATTTAATTTCGGCCACAGCCGCGCCGCCCAATACGTAAAATGCATCAACATCCATACATGGCCATTTTTTGTGACATCGTCAAGAGTTTGCACTAACGAGCCAAACAATGGAACGATAACATGACGTGAAAACATGAACATGTTTTAAACGAAGATATAAATGTTATTCTTCTTGTTAATACTACTCGTTGCATAACATATAACTGCTCGTTGAATGAGAGGTGGTCAGGTGGAATAAATAAGACACAAGTTCCGGGATTTTGTATGATGTTTATTCACAGATTAAGAGCTTACATACTCTGTTTTGCACAAATGAATAAATGTAAAGCTAGGTGTACAAACAAGCCCCAAACGCTCATCAAAATCAACTCAATGCTCTAGACAATTAAAATAAAATACGCATTTTTCATAAATTTTCAACTTTGGACAGATTAAGGTGATTCTTTTAATAAATCGTAATCTGAACTTTTATGGACGGTTTAATTTTAGGAAAAACACTTTATGCAAGTTATGTTTTAAAATATAAAAATGAAATAATTGTGTACCCCCGTACTGAATATGAATAAATAGTTTTGTCAATAAATAAACTCAATTATTTCCAGAAAGGCCTAAAAATACAAGATTCAATCCAAAAAGCTTCTAAAATTTATATTATCCTATTTTATTTTATTAATATTGATTATTAATATTATAAAGGTGAAAGTTTGTATGGATGTATGTTTGTTACTCTTTCACACAAAAACTACTGAATGGACTTTAAAAATTCTTTCACTAATAGAAAGCTACATTATTTGCGACATCTATAGGCTATATATATATTGGTAAGCTCTGGCGTTATGAAATTATTTATCATACGTTTTCTGTCAAAAACAAAATCGATTTATTGCAAACGTCAACCAATTGTCGCCTTGGAAACGATGTTTTTTAAATTTTTTTATTAGGTAATTCATCCTAAAAATAGTGCTTTCTTGGCGTCGCGTCGTTCTTAATAACTATCTCTAAAAATGAATCACCGAAATGTATGTATGCGCATAAACCCAAACGACCGCACCAAATTGGAAAATCCTTTTTTTTTGTTCGTTATTTTGTATAAAACTACCGTTGAGTTCTGGCATTAAGAAATTTGTATAAAAAATTATAATAGGTGGCACGCGAGCAGTTTGATAACTGAATGTATCGGGAATGAATGTGTGGTGAGAGGGAGGAGTGGGGTGGGGGGAGGGGGGAGGGGGAGAGGGGGTGTTGGAAGGATGTTGGTGGAGGGGGATAGGGGAAGGGGAGGAGGGTGGGGGGAGGGGGTTAGGGGAGGGAGATGGGGGGAGGGAAGGAAGGGGAAAGGGGAAGGATGTAGAGGGTGGGGGGAAGGGGGTTGTCGGGGGGGGGAGTGGTGTGGGGAGAGGGAATGTGGAAGGGTAGGGGGTGAGGGGAGGGGTCAGTGGAGGGAGAGGGGGAGGGGGTTGATGGGGGGAGTGGAGTGGAGAGAGGGAAGGTAAAGGAGGCGGAGTGGGGTGGGAGAGGGGGGAAGGAAGGAAGGGAAAGGGGGAGGGATGGAGGAAGGTGGTGGGAGGTGGAGTGGGGAGGGTATATGGTGGGGGAGGGGTGGGTGGAGAAAGAGGGGGAAGGAGAGGGGGGTTGATGGATGAGTGGAGTGGGGAGAGGGAAGATGTGAGGGGGGAGGAGTGGGGGGAGGGGTGGGTGGAGGGGGAGGGGGGGGGGGTGATGGGGGGAGTGGAGTGGGGAGAGGGAAGGTGGAGGAGGCTGGGTGGGAATCCCCTAATACCATGCGAGCGAAGCCGCGGGAAAAAGCTAGTATTAAATATTAAGATAAGAACCGAAACGTTAAATGTATGAAAATTCCTCTATGGAAAAAAAAAACCTAAATTATTCTCCGAAAATTATCAAACGCACATTTTGTTCTGTTATTTATCCTAGCCATTTGTCCATGTGCTCTATTTTAAACTATTTTGTTTTATAAGATCTTTACAAAATTTTCGCTAAATTATTATCGTTTTTTTATATTATCGCGCTCCCTCTACCCTTTGTATTTAAATACTCCCTTTCAAACCAACTTCTTTTTCTTTTTGAACGCTTACGGATCCTTGCAATTCTAAATAACTGTACTTCTGATCATTTGCATAGAGGCGTACCAAGCACCCCTAGAAGCAGACATAGAGGTGGTCAACGACTCTACGTACTTAACCCAGTATCGATTCGAGCTATGTACATTGCACTAGCAGTTCGAAGCAAAACGAAAGCGAAACTGGCAGCCGATGACATATCACTTTCATTCTCCCTAACTACGTTTAACCTGGCCATTGACACTTATTCATAGATCCACATATTATGTGGAACAGTTTTTGCACATGAAGACTTATTATTATGAGGAGAAGCTTACGCAAAGAAAAAAACTAGTGTGCTTTAGACAACACGACTGAAGTAAAACTATAAGACCAATCCGCCCAATGAACCCAGGTATCCCTGCTAAGTTACCAAACGTAGCGAACGGGGTGAGCTATGAACTAGGGGTGACATATGACATTGGGGTGAATATGACCTTGGGGTGACCTAAAACCTTGGGGTGACCTACGACCTTGGGGTGACCTACGATCTTGGGGTGACCTACGATCTTGGGGTGACCTACGACCTACGACGTTGGGGTGACCATCTTTATCCTTATGCTTATCACTCCCCAAGTTAAGCGTGCTTTAAGGCCCGACCGTTCGCCTAGCAATCGATCACCGTTGGCATCGATTACCGTTCGCATGGTATTTTTCGTAACAATCACCACTTTTCGTAACGCATTTACCAGCTTACCCCCAAGTCAAGCGTGCGTAAAGAAGTTTTACTTTTAAAAAAACCTAGGATAGCTTATGTACACAAAAAAGCATTTATAAAGAAAAGCTTATTACACTTAGCCCCTCGTCGTCGGTTGTCACATCTATTAACCGACTAACCCCTGACACTTGAATAATAGTGTTTTCCGATCGCTCATAAATCGACGTTAATATAATATATATTACCAGCGCGCGGCGAACGTAGCTCTTGACATTTTTTAAATAGTTTTTAATTATCAAAATTGAGCAAAAGTTATATTGATAAATTAATATGTTTCTTTATCATTTCTGCGTCTTATAATCAAATCACATCCTCGTAATAGAAGAGAGGTGAGAGAGGAAGGAATTACAAACTTCATTATGCGAATTCTGAATTAATAAATGATTATATGGTCTAATAATAGTAAAAAAAATATGCTCAGTTTTCTCCACAAATATTGTCTGTTCTTGCTTTTTATATCGGTTTGACTAAATATTTACTTGTTTTTTATAGGTAAAATTCAAGCTCAATACAACTCGTTTTCACCTGCCCGCATGCGAAACTATCCTTAGAAGAGAATAAATTCTTCAATTTCCCAGAGTACTCGTATCTGCGCAATATAGCTCACACTGAATAATACTCACAAATTAATGCATGAGTGTGTAACGTATCGAGAGCATGTTCTGTTCCAATATATCTTCCATTTTGTTAGTTTAATGTAAAACAAAACACTTATCTCTAACTAATATTAGCATAAGAAACTTTTTTGGTTAAAAAAAGGGCAAATTATTCTCCAAGCCCAAGTAGAGCACTACATTCTCCCTCCAAACTTCGTGGTTAACAAACGCGAAGCGGCTGATTCGATCAACGCACCGCGGCTAGGAAATTGCGATCGCTCGAAATCGAATCAAGCTAACAACCTAGCCAAATTTCCTAACATGTCAGTTTGCGTTTGTGATTTCCTAAGTATTTATTACTTCGCTTTGTCCTGGTGCGTGGCAATAAACTCACTGGCTCTTTAGGATAAAGCTTGTCACAATTTTTTTGGCAAGAATGTTTTAGACTATTATATTTTTGAAGTGAAAATTCTTTAGCGCCGTTGTGATTTGATACTCAATAAAACGAAAAATAGCGACACTAAAAAGAGACAAATACATAAAATGAGGTAGTGTAATCGGTCTCCTCTTTGTGCGGTGCTTCGCAGCCTCCCCACTTTTGTCTACTTTACTTTTTAAGGCTTCACTTCAACCACGTGTGAATTGCACACTCTGATTTTTGAAAACTTCTTTAGCACTGTAGTGATTTGAAACGATGAAAAGAAAAAGCAACACTAAAAAGACAAACACGTACATCTACACAATTTAGCCTGCAAGATAATGTGCTTTTCACCACTCCTTACTCTTGTCCACTTTGATTTTTGAAGGTTTCAATTCTACGCCGTGTGAACTGCACACTTGTAATTTTTTTTCACATGCATTTTTACGATGAAATTGTGCATAAAATAGTTGACCGAGGATGAAGAACCACAGGAACTAAGGACTAATTTAAGATGTGCTGTGGTACTGTTGAGTCCAAGGACATCACATTTTGAAAAATTCTTCTTTTTTTGTCATAATCCTCCTCTAGATATATAAATTCACGTGGCTTTCAACCATACAAAGCCAGTGGTTTTCTTTGAGTCTTCTGAAAATCTCATTTGTTGGCAACTTCTACTTCTCTAAAAGCGTTACGTACTTAGCAATGAAATGAAATATTCTAAAAAATAGGTAAATCTTTAAATATTTACCAACAATAATTATTGTTCTATTGCAAAACTCTCTCCGGCCTCCGGTTTTATCATTTATTTATTTTATTTTATTACTAGCTGGGTTACCCGGCTTCGCTCAGGACAACATTCGAGAGTGTTCTGGAATGTTCCACAATGATGTTCCCGATTCCATATTCCCTATATAAAAACGGGAACCGTCCTCCTGGAGGGGGGATAGAGATCTACCACACCATATAACTCCCTTGATCGTACCGGGACTCGTTCTGAGTTTTTGTAGGGCGCACGTTTTTTGGACTTTATTTTAAAATATACTAGCTGACCCGGCCACGCGTTGCTGTGGCTAATAAAACACAACGTCATAAGTTAATTTAAGTTAATAAGGATTAATACTGTATCCGTCTAAATAACTTTTCAATTACCGCAATGTACGTAACCTTTTTTTAGAAGATAGAATGGGTATAGTAAGCTATCCGTAAAAGATAGATATATGCCTTCGCGGACTTTTTTGTAGATCTATAAAAGAGGAATATCCCACCATGCATTGTTCTGTTATATCCCAAAAGGATTAGGCAGCGTTTTCGAAGAAAGCTACCAGGCGCTCTGACTTTTTCCGACACTTCTAACAATTATCGTAATGTTTCAACCAATTTACACAAATCCTTAAGAAATTATTAAAATGTGTGGACATGCAGGAAAGGGAACTCAAAGCGAACAACATAGAAATAAGAGGCATCCCAGAAATCAAAGGAGAAAATCTGCAAGACGTTTTTTTCAATATTTGCAAAACAACTAAGTCCTCCACTGATACAAAGGACATTGATGCCATTCATCGCGCAGCAAAAAAAAAAAACAACAATAGTCATCCGAGAGAAATCATTGTTAAATTCAAAACGAACATAGCAAGAGAACACCTGTTAACAGACGTAAAAACTTTCAACAAAAACAAACAGAATCTAGAAGACAAATTGAACACCTCCAACATCGGTATAGCTGGTTCCTGCTCGCCGATCTTCATTTCAGAACAACTAACATTTCGCGGTAAACAGCTGTGGTACAAGACACGAACAGCGGCGAAGGAGAAACAATATCGCTTTTTTTGGATTAAACGGGGGCAGATTTATCTTCGTAAAAACGAGGGAACTAATGCCATTGTTATCTCAGACGAAAGCAAACTGGCTGCGCTTTGATAAATTTGAATTAATGGCTATTCTTTCGAGGTATGTCTTGACCCGCGCATTTATGTCTGATATTTGTTTCATTTACTACCTTTCTGGAATTCATTTGTTATCACGCAGTTCCTGCTACCTTATTTTTATTATTATTATAGTTTTAGCTTCTTGCTATCTCTTTCATAGTACTATATCTAATTACATTTTTTATACTATATTATTATATATTACTTATATGTGTATCATTTACTACTGTTTTCAAATTAATTTGATATCTCGCAATTCTTACTACCATTTTGTTTTTACTTCTTGCTATCTCATTCACAGTACTACATTTAACTACATCATTTATACTATATTATTTATATTAAGTACATTTACCATTGTAACTACATTTGGAATCGGATTTAATCATATATTACTCGGAAACCAACTTCTATACAACACACAACCAACACATACTTATGATTCAATTAAATTATGATACCGGAAATGATTCCGGCATAGATCTTAACATGAATGTCATTGATGATTTGAACAATCTCAATAACTATAAATGGTGCGCTTACGGAGTTAAAATTATTCACCAAAATATAAGAAGCATTTCTAATATTGACGATTTTTTAATTTTTCTGGATCAGTTCAATTACCAATTCGATGTTATAATTTTATCGGAATGCTGGCTGAATAAAGATTACACCTCAAAAGTTATTCACAATTACTCTGAACACCACACAAACTTATATCTTAATAAGTCTAGCGGAATCGTTGTATACATCAGAGACGGACTTCAATCTCAAGTTGATGAAATTTTCTTATCACAAGCCAACTGCCTGAAAATTGTATTGAATAATAATCTATGTATTTTTGCAATATACAGATCACCCTCTTTTCAAAATATTGATACTTTTCTGAATTCACTCCAATCAATTATCAACAGCTCAAAAAACATAGAACGACAAATAATTATAGGCGACCTCAACATCAATACAATTACTGAATACCACCGCCAATCCAACGATTACCTATGTCTACTAACCGAAAATGGGTTCATTCAGACAATTATCAGCCCTACTCGTGAGCAGGGCAAGAGTAAATCTTGTCTTGACCACATCAACGTCAAAAAAATTAACCATGTTGACTCATTTGTCATTCACTCTACAATCTCAGATCACTATACAACAGCACTCTGCCTTAAAAACAAACCTCTTAATCCTGCTAAAATTAAACATGTTGCAAGAATAAATTACAATAATTTAATTGAGGACTTGAGCTCAGAAAACTGGCAAAGTGTTCTAGACCAATCTGATGCCGACTCATCGATGAATGAATTTATCACTAAATTACATTCATATATTTCTAAACATACAACCAATAAACTTATACCGCATAAACAAATAAAACTTACGCCATGGATCACCCCTGGCCTTATCAAATCGATTAACATTAGGAACCAACTTCATGAAAAGGCGAATAAGTACCCTGAGAATATTATAGTACAAGCTCATTACAAAAAATATAGGAACTTTTGCAAAAAACTAATAAAATCGGCCAAAGAAAATTATTATAAAAAAATCATTTATGAAAATAACTGTACTCCAAAACGTTTATGGGAAGCATTTCGCAATATAACTAAAACAAAAATAAATAAATCTTCCGAAATTAAATCACTGAACATCAATAACGTGAACACCTCAGACCCAAAAATCATTGCGAATTTTGCCAATAATTATTTCACGTCAGTGGGAGTCACACTTGCGAAAAAAATTCTCAACAAACTTAATACAACAGAATCCGATCTCGCTAAGTTAACAATCTCTAATTTCGGTCATAAATTAGACAATATCCAAACAACTTCAAACGAAGTCATAAATATAATTGACGAACTCAAGTCATCGAATGCTTGTGGTCCTGATAACGTTTCATCAATTCTGCTAAAAAGTATTAAATCCTTCATAGCAACTCCAATCGCGTATATTTCCAACCTAAGCTTCGATTCCGGAAAATTTCCAAATCATTTAAAACACTCTATTGTTATACTGCTTCACAAAAATGGAGATAAATTGCAGATACACAATTACCGGCCAATTTCTTTGCTCAATTCTATTTCGAAAATTATTGAAAAAATTGTAAAGAATCGTCTCAGTCATTACCTTGAAAAAAACAATATCCTTTCCAATAGACAGTATGGCTTCAGACCAGGATTGAGCACTGAAAATGCAATTACAAACCTGACGAAAATCATCTCCAACAATATCGATAGAGGAAGAAAATGCATTGCGCTCTTCTTGGATCTAGCCAAAGCGTTCGACACTATCTCACACAAAATTCTCTTGAAAAAACTACAGCGCATCGGCATTCAGGGTCAGCTACTTAAGTGGTTCGGTAGTTATATAGAAAATAGGAGCCAAAGAGTGAATATTAACGATACTCTAAGCGATCCGGCTGATATTAACTTTGGTGTACCTCAAGGAAGCACTCTAGGACCTCTTTTATTCAATATCTATATAAATGAATTATGTAACAGTTCATTTGCCGACCATATTATCACCTTTGCCGATGACACAGTATTATTATTTGAAGGCAAAAATTGGAATGAAGTTCATAATAATTCAGAAATTGGTATCAACAAGGTAAAACAATGGCTAGATAATAATCTTCTCACTCTCAACACTGACAAAACTAAATTCATTCGCTTCAGTGCAACTCAAGCGGGACAACCAAAAGAAACTCAAAAAATTATTATACACCATTGCAATGACCCAAACACTTGCAATTGCAATACCTTAGAATATGTGGATAGCATAAAATATCTAGGAATTATCGTAGACAAGAATCTGAGATGGAATGAACATATCGATTCAATCTCCACAAAGGTCAGAAAACTCACGCATCTTTTCATGGCTATTAGAAATATTCTATGCGCAAAAGATCTAAAAATAATGTACTATGCCATGTGCAACTCATTACTTGAATATGCATCTTTAGGATGGGGAGGATGTACCAAATCAATACTGGACCCCTTAGCCAAAGCACAGAAATCACTACTAAGGGTCATACTTAAAAAACCATTTAGATACCCCAGCAATGATTTATTCAAAGAGATAGGAGTTCTGGATGTGAGGCAACTATTTATAAGAAAAGTTATATTATACACACACAAATATCGTCACCTCTTCCCCTCCGTAGAACATTATCACAACACCCGACATGCAGGGAGGAATCCAATAGTTCCACTTGCTACTATGACATCCCTTGCTCAAAGACAATATTCTTACCTAGGTCCAAAAATGTTCAACCTTATACCCGGTTCTTGGAAATTGAAAAGTGCAAGCGTCCTGCGTAAATTAGTCAATGATTGGATTCTGAACTTAGGGAGAGTCGAAAGTGAACGTATGCTGTATAACTGGTAAACAAAATCACTCAACTTTCCTGATCACTAGACCAAAATTCCTACCACACTTCATTGAGTTCAATGTTTCGACATCCTTTCTGATGTTTTTTATACATGGGATTGATGGTTATGCGCCCCTGAAGCCTGCCTGCTCCGTGTTGGTGTAGGTATATCACCGCTGTAAAGCGTCGCTAACTCTGTGTGATACTTGGTAACTTACAATGGTAATGATTTATGATAAATAAATAATACCTACATAAAACAACATGTATGGCGTACGAAGTAATGCACCAATTTCACCAAAGTAGCACTAAATTTGGTACTATTTTATAATTATTCATAGTTTATATTTCTATCTACATTTATAGTTATTGTTTTTATTGTTTTTATATTTTAGCAGGAGTAGTTCAAGAGAGTGTATATTCATACTGTCGTACTAATAATATAATACTATTCTGAAAACATGTTTTAAATCAGTGAAAATAATTTGTAGTTACAAAAATCATTACAAAAATCATTGTAAGTAGTTACATCGCTAAAAAAATTAAATCATATAGATTATTACGTTCGTTATTATATCTATTATTGTAAATTTTAATATAGTTTCTCCTATAAGTGTACTATGTATTAAAAGTTCAAACTCCTAAACACATAGCTTAACATAATTCCTCCATCTTGTTCTTGTAATTCATCCATCTTGTAAATCTGAATGTATTATACATATGTTACCAGGTTAATTCGGTAAATCCGATTATAATATATGCTACCAGATTTCCTTTTCTACTTTGTCACAAAAAATGTATGTGTACTTATATTTATATATTTTATATACATTTTCTTTATTACACACCTTAGCTTCAGAAAAAAATTAAATTTTCTGTTTTTTTTTTTTTTTTTGGTTTTGTTTTTTGTTATGTAATTTATGTACATTTCAGGTATAATATGAACTAAACATGTCAATTTGCCTATCCTGGAACGGGAAACTTTCCTAGTTGGACAGGCGAAGCTTCCTAATTGTAATTTGTACTTTTGTATCTATAATAAATAAATAAATAAATAAATAAATAAATTATATACCTTAACCTTCCTCACGAAACACTCTATCTATTGGTGAAAACCGCATGGAAATCCGTTGAGTAGTTTTCGAGTTTATCGCGAACAGACAGACAGACATACGACGCGGGGCACTTTAATTTATAATATGTAGAGAAGATAGAGATAGAGATATTGATTAATTTAAACGCCCTGATGGACTTTTACATGAAAAGTGTATACTATAGAGCAGTGGTTCCCAACCGGTGGTCCGTGAACCAACGGTGGTTCGCGAGATCTAAAATGTGGTCCACGAAACATTTATTCATTTACTACAAAACCGAATCTAAAGGTATCCAACAGCTGATTCGTAACCTTTTTGTTATTAATGATGGAGAGGTAGCTGAATTAGTCCAAGAAGAGCACATTGAATCGCAAAATGATGTAATTGCAAGGATGCTTTAAATTACGCGATTAACAGTATATCATTATTGTACCCTGTGGTCCCCGTGAGAACAAAGAAGTGTCATAGTGGTCCCTGGTCAAAAAAGGTGCTATAGAGACATAGTATCATATCGTAATTGTCCTACCTGTACCAGCATTACGCGAAGACAAATGAACTATATTTAAATAACTTTAGTCCGCCTCGGCACAGGACCCCCTAGTGAGGAGGACTAAGAAATACAATATTTTGTACTTAATTTCACATTGCATTTTGTATGTAAAATTTTTTTATATAGTCGCTATAATAAAAAAAAAAAAAAAAAAAAAAGTATTATTATTTATTTTGCTGGAGGAAAGTATGTCTCGTTTAACAAGCTGTCGTTGTTTCGATTAAAAACTAACATTTCCCTGGAATACATGGCTGTACATACTTCATTAAATCTGACTGAATGCGCACTACAGCAATAGGTACAAAATACCAGTTATCGCTTAGTAACTTTAATGCTTTATTTCGAACTTCCGTGCCACGTATTCACAGCTATAAAAGATAAAAGATCATTTGGCTTGGCGTATTTCGGCATATCGCTTGCCAATGGGAATATATGGCGAGCGATATAATGAAATAGGCCTAGCCAAATGATCTTTTATAGTTGTTTGTGATGAAATGATCTTTATATCTAAGATATATTTCAATCAAGTTTTGCGTGTCTGGACTTGCATAAGTAAGGAGCCGGATCGTAAGGAGCCGGAACGGAACTACCATTTAATCATTTTGTATTGTCTTACACCCCATCAAGGGGGTGGACTAGACCTATGACCGTGCATCAACTGAGGAGATGCCCGCGCCTCCCCCGTCGCCATGAGCGGGCCTGAAGACCAACCGTTGCGGACCGGTGCCCTTCCGCCCTGCCTCCGGTGACCCGATGCTCACTTTTATCCCTAGGGTCTTCAGGTCTTTCCCTCTTTAATTCCAACACTTTCTTCGAGGGCGTACCGGGAAGCCGGCTTAGGGGCGCGAACACCGAGTCCCGCTTGCGACTGGACTGATGGCTCCGCTTGTCCTCGGCGGGACTGCCGGACGACTGCAACTCAGTTGCTTTGGTTAGGTCGTACAATCTCATTATAATAATGTTTTTTTTTTCTAGTAACTTTTCCTCTTTTCTATTAATAAACTTTGTTTTCAGCTATATCCAGTGGCGGAGATGAGACGTGATACTGTGAAATAAATAACTAACACCATGTACGCACTCGCATACTGCCTGCTAACAATGTATGCCCGGACATTGGAGGTCTAGAGTCATTGTAATAAAAAAAATAGCTTCTTTATAAATAAAAAAATTAGAGTCCTGACGTGTACGGTGAAGGAGGAAACCATCTGTTTCCTTAGAACGCCGTGGGAAAGTGGTGGGCAACCTCCAGTTGTTTGTGACATAAGGATAGAGCATAATTTATCGTTAACTAGCTGGTACCTGGCATGCGTTGCAATGACATTTGAATGAAAAAAAAATATTTCTCCCTTCATTTATTTTGCCATGCGTCCCCTTCCTCTCCCGCGTTCCCCGTCCACCTTACTCGCCTTCCCTCTCCCTCGTCACCCCTCCCGCAAACCCCATCTCCTTCGTTTCCCTCACTCTCACCCTTCTTCCTTTCCTCCCTGCCGCTAAAATGTATGAAATTCGAATATTTTCATTTATACAAATTTCATAACGCAAGACCCTCCACATAATACCCTCCATCTTTTCCTCAAAAAGACTAACTACCCCTCTAAGAAGAGATAGGCCCTGACGGAAATTACTTTTCTCAAGGCCATCTGTGTGAAGCTAATCTAAAAAAAAAAAAACATATCTTTTTCTTCCTATTTTCACCCCCAGCAAAACTCCTCGTTGCGCGTGGTATTCTCAAAATTGCAATTGAACGTGATTATTCAATTAGTAAACTATAATTAACATAATCTATGATTTTAATCGTATGTAATTGCATCATTTAATTAATAAGATAGCAGCCAAAAATATGGGAAAAATTATCTAAGAAATCTCAATGGATCGAGGGATCAAATCCTGTGGTATGTTGTGGACTGTATGCGGTTCTTATCTATTTTATTATATTTTAATCGCACTTACCCAGACTGCTTCCCTCTTCGTTCAGTGTTCACTGGAAAGGTAGGTATGTTAGTTTGGAGAGATTTTGGAAGGGAATGGCGACTGGGAATGAACGTTTAATCGCGAAACAATAAGCGAGAATAGGTGACGCGTGGCGATGGTACTCGCGAATAGCTGCGGCTTAAGAGTTCCGTTTGCGGTTTGATTACTAAAAATTAAAAGCGGTGCGGTTTTTAGGACTTGTGTCCCTTGCGGCGAGGCGAATTCAACTCAACTAATTATGGCAGAGGGCATACAATGGGTATTTTAGAAAGAACCACATGTAAAAATAAAGGCGTGAACAAATATTATTAAGAGAAAATTATAAATCCCAATGGCCGAGTAAGAATAAGAGACCCTGGGTTCGATTCAGTTGCGATCGTTACCTTTTTATTTGTTTTGATTGTTCTGTTCCATATTTCGTTCGGATATATGTATTAATATTGTCTTCTCGTTCAATGGTGAATTACACTGATGACTATAACGTTCAAAAGTTGTTACAAAGTCATATCACTAAAATTATATGGAATTGCATTTAATTACAATGATTGCATGTGGTAAATAGTGTGAAGTGGGGAGTGAATCAACCACCTTTATGCCTTTGATGCAGGAAACATAAACCACATTAAATTATTTATTTGACCAAAATTGATGAATTAAATAATTCAGTTTCATTTAATTTCAAAGTAAATACAAAAATGTTTTAATATGTTCCCCTCTGCTAAACAATATTTTGTAATAAACACATCAAACAAATTCGATTATTCATTGGTACGTATTGGTAGCCCAACGTATTCATTTTTATGTACATTAGTAGGTGTGGTAGTCTATGGCCATTTTTTTTCTTCTCGGATGTAGTATTATCTGACACTCTGTATTTTTCAAGCTTTTAAATTAATGACTTTATATTTACACTAATCGCTTTCGTTTTTCAATTCAACTATAAAAGTCAGAAAGTGCTTACATAATTTTGAAAACCCTATTTTGTTACCAATTTTACTACTGGGCGTACGTCGTTATTGCATAGAAAAGGGGAATTTTGAAAGTGAAAACATCTTTAGCACCGTTACGATTTGAAACTCGATGAAACGAAAAATAGCGAAGCTTAAAAGACACATATAGGATTTAGCCTGCGAGAGAATAAGATAATATAAAAGGTATCCTCTTGGTGCGGTGTGTCGCATCCTAGCGGTCTCCTCTTTGTGCGGTGCTTCGTAGCCTCCTCACACTTGTCTACTTTAGTTTTCTAAAGCTTTCAATTCTACCGCGTGCGAACTGCACACTCTGAATTTTTTTTCTTCTCTGATGTAGTATTATTTGACAATTTGGGTTATATATAAAAGTATGTAGGTACATGCCTATACCATTTTAGAACCCTTTTTTTGTTACCAACTTCAATACTCGGCGTATGTCGTTATTGCATAGAAAAATCGAATTTTTAAAGTGAAAATATTTGAGCACCGTTGTGATTTGAACCTCAATGAAACGAAAAATAGCGACACTAAAAAGAGACAAACACGTAGGTACATCTAAAGGATTTAGCCTTTGAGAGAATGATATAGTATAATAGGTCTCATCTTTGTGCGGTGCTTCGAAGCCTATCGGTCTTCTCTTTGCGCGGTACTTCGTAACCTCCCCACTCTTGTCTACTTTTGTTTTCTAAAGGTTTCACTTCTACCCCGTGCACACTCTGATTTTTTTTTCTTCTCCGATGTTATAGTATTATCTGACAATCTCGATTATATATGAAAGTAAGTATGTAATCTAAGTGTCATTTTGAAACCCCTATTACCTAATTTATTACTCGGCGAATGTCGTTATTGCGTAGAAAAGGGGATTTTTTTATCATTGAGCTTTCAAATAAGAAAATAAAATATTAACGTTACGACTCAAATTATTTTATATGATTTCTTTTTACGAATGTTTATCTAACTTAACTAAATCAGAAATACATTTTTATACTATTATTTGTAAAAAAGACTACATCACAATTCCTTTGAAAGGATGACTGATATATTTGCCTAATTGATTATACTGATAAAATCGGAAAATTATTATGTGTTTGGATATCAATTGCTTACAAATGTTGGCTGTTGAGCGCCATGACTGATAATGCTCTCATATTTGGAAGTCGTAGATTCAGTTGGGTTTGTCCAATGACTTATTTGAAGAAATTGTACATATATTATATTTTTATCATTTATAATCAACAAATACCTAATTATTTTCTCATAATGACTAAGGATAGGCCTTCAAAGCATTTGCTAGCTTTTTTCTTCTTTGAGCCTCAATAATAAACTTAATTCTAAATTATTTACTTCCAAAACACTCCAAAAAACATTTTCGTTAGGCCTTAGATCAAGACAACGTTCTACGATTCGTCTACGATTAATTAAGATTTGAATTTTAAATCAGTTTATGGATTATCTTTATTTTTTAGTTTTATGCCAAGTTGTTTATTTAGTAGAAAGTTTTTTAAAACAATGGTGTTTTTTAATTGTTTATGTGAATACCTCACTTCATTTCAGCAGCTCCCGTCTCGAGCCAGTGAGACTATGGCATCCCTGATTGGGGAACGTTGTGAGGCTGAAGGTAGCGGGGAGGGGAAGGAGATGGGGAGGAGGAAGGTGGGGAAGTACCTGGTTATTCAGATCTGGTTACCAAAAACGGCTAATGCATTTTCAAGCAAAGTTTCAATCCTGAATGGTGGTCTTACACCAGGAGAGTATCTTCCACTTTGGAACGTGCCGCAAGTATGCCATATACTATTTTAAATTAATTAATTGTGAAATAACACAAACTAATCTAATGAAATTTATTTGTCTACGCGATCTCCTCTCTCTCTTTCTGTCTTCACTAACTTATATCTCCCTCTCAACTACCGTTCGCCTCGCTTGTCGTTACGCTCTCGTCATGCATTCGCCAGCTTACTCCCCAAGTCAAGCGTGCGTAAAGAAGTTTTACTTAAAAAAACTTAAACAATATTCTAACACTAAAACTACTTTAGGTACCTAAGCTACAACAATTTGTGGGATTCAGATGGTACAAGTAGATTACGCTTTATTTTGTAAACGCAATCAGAACCTAAATATATAAACAGTGTCCACCCCCAAATTTGTTTCCCAGATCATACATCCAACTGGTTAGTGAGTGTGTATGTAGTTGGTTGTTTACAGCTGCATAAAAATAATTTCTTGTGTTTCCTCGTCGGTTCATGGAATAGTAGTGACGATGATGGCTCTATTTAATACAACCAGATCTGAAATAATTCTTCTGTCAGAGAGCCTAATTAGATTTAACTGGTTCAGACTTACAATATCGATTCTGGAATTAAAGTTAAAACTCCCTCCCTTTTTAATACACCATCACATAAGTTGCAGATTTCATACTAACGACAGCTATTTTCAAAAGATTCTACAGATATTAATAATTGTTGTACCTATCATCAGTTTCAGCTGAATTGGATTTGCTCACTCAAAAAACGATAACTGCGACACGGTTAAACTTTTCCCGGAGTTTTTGCGTTTAAACCCGGCGCGAAAACAGTCAAATTGCGGTCTGATTTTTTTCCACCAAAATTGTATTGGTTTTCCACCTGTGGAATGCAATCGAATTTCGAGGTTACAAAAAATATTAAAAATAGGTTAAAGTTTAATTTAGTAAATGGGACGTCTTCTTGGAAATTGTGATTAAATTTTATTTATTTATTTTACCATTTTAAAGTATTTTCCTGATTTTTTTTGGTTCCCAAAAACCCTAAAAATTGCGTACAAATGTCTGCGTTGCACGAGTAAAAATGTTTCTAGAAGTTTGCGCGTAGGTATCTACTTGTTTGACAAAATTAAAAGTTTTTTCGTAACTGATTTCATAGTTGTTTCTTTCGGACCATTCTAAATTCCAGAAAGTGATTCTCTATCGCAAAATTTAGAAACCCGCTTGGACCTAATCTAGAAAGAACTAAAAGGAATGAAGCGAAGTCTAAATTGGTTCGGTTTATTTCGGTTTCGAGGGGGGTGCGAGCAATAACTCGTGTATCCCACTCACTTTACGGCACATTACCTCCTACCCGATGATGCGGCCCGGATATCTTCCCTGTTTAGGATAAAGTAGCTCCCTAAAACCAGTCTCGTATTAATGATTCGAAACAAGCCTTAGAAAATTTCTAAACTGTTTTATTGGTTCCGCGCGTTTTCAACATCCCCCGAGAAAATATCCTACGGACAAAACATACCCCAACAAAATATCTACTAAAACCTAACCTAACCTAAGCTAATCTAAGAAAAAATGGAGACAAAAATTATACAGACATCCTGTAAAGACAATAAATTATTGATCAAAAATAATAATTATAAAGAATTCAGCGTACTGGAGATACAAGCATATTTTGTCCTTGGGATATTATGTCATGGGATGTTTTGTCGGAGGATATTTTGTCGGGAATATTTTGTCGGGAATATTTATTTAATATAAAACACGCATTACCGTAAATATTTTGCACATAATAAGTAAAATGTCGGTAGCCACGCTTGCATTCAATGCGTAAGGGGATCGTAAAGTAATATGCATAGTTATACAGTATTCAATTCAATTTATTTATTCTTTCAAAAACATTACAAAATTTAATTTAATTTAAATTTTGTAACAGTAAACATATAAATGGTAGGCAAAAAAAACTATATAAGCATTAATTGAGCTTGCCTTTTAAAAGCAGCTTCACTGACGCTAAATATGTCGATATTCGAATTAATTCTGTTCAACAGCAAGATCGCTCTCCCGACTGGCATAACCATTGGCAAGTTAGTTCTGCAAGCTGGGAGATAAAACAGTCTATGCTGTCGATGACGGAGATAACCATCGGGAACATAGAAACTAATGCTCTCCATAGCCATACTTCATCTAAAGAAATCTCAGAAATTTCTTCTGAACCCTCTCCAATATGAGGGAATACTTCACTTGGTGTGGGCTCCAAACCACCAAGTATTCAGCAAATAACTGATATTTTTCAACATGATGAAATCAAACGAAAACAACAAATATATAAAAAAAATTGGAACAGAAAATACGATTTAAAATTAAAGTGCATTAGTATTATTAGTAAAGAGAGTATAATTTTAAAAAAGTAGAAAGACATAAATAGACACGTTGTGTTGATATTTGTAAAATATTTAACTTTTTTATAAATAAACCATTTTAAAATGCAATGAAATGTTATTTTTTTCCAAACCCCCACAAATATTGTTCACAACGCAGCAGAAATTCTGCATTCATTACTTGCTGGAATATTTTGAATTTGTCTGCTTACTTATTTATTTTACGTTAATTATTGTTGTGTAAAACATAAAAAAAAATGAATAGTTTTAGATATTAATCTAAAAGTCATGTAATTTGGATATGAAACACTGTTTACAAGTTTCATTAACCCTCCAGGCTTTTAAATATTTTTTCAAACAAGTCCCAACGATGCGTCGTTTTAATCGTCCCGACGGTGAAATTTTTCATGGAATTTCGAATTCAACCGAGTTTTTTTAAATGTGGAATATATTAATTATTCTTTTAAATTGTCATAGAAACAGTAATGATTTTAGAAAGTCAATGAAATTTTGATTCGATTTGAATTCGATATTTTGAAAACAAATTTCTTTCGAATACGGAATTAATGAGAAAGCGGTCACTTCAGTATTTATGCCTGTTTTTACACTGAAATTACAATGCTACACTTATAAGCAGAGGCGGCCCGTGACAAAATTTGCCAGCAGTGCATTTCACAAAAAATGGTACCATTAATACGGGAAATATAATTGATTGATTCACAGATTCGCGAAAACCAACATCAAGTTGTAATCGTATACCTATCAACTCGATCTAACAAACTAAATTGCAATACGTTATGCATGTGTACTGGGAGTATGAATGTTTATTAACTTTTCAGTAAAATAAAGGCTATCGTTTACACGAATTTCACTCCACAGTTTATAATCAACCACGAAAATTGATCACAGATTACAAAAAAATGTGTTCAAATGATCAAGATGCTTTGGAATATTTAATACTTTGTTTTAAAAACTCAATTCATAGTTTTTTCCCTTAACCTTACTTGTAGTATATTTAGCAAAGGTTTTGGACGGCCATTATTTTTCAAAAACAATATATTCTCAAATGAAATTCGGTTGCTTTTGAAAAAATCGACTTCAATCGCAATGTTTTCATTACCCACTCATTTAAAAAAAAGTTTTTTACAGAGCAAAACTAGCGAAAACCATTAAATAGTGATCAGTGATCGCGTCAATAGTGATCAGTGATCTGCCAAATGCTTGATTTCGTCGCCCCGGTGCGTTGGTAGAGCTAATACATAACATTGTCAATTAGTTGTAAATTCGTTATTCCTAAATAAGTCATTCCAAACGTTCGGTAACATATAACGCATGTTAAAGGTTTTGTCATAAACCAGACTGCTTCTGCGCACATGCGCCGCTAGTGCACGAGCGTGTCATATGTCTTCACTCATGTCTTGCCTGTTTCACGGTTCCAGCCTGTGTAGACTGTCCCAGTAGAAATATCACTTCATGTGACGTGACGTCTCGGCACAACGGAAGATGCACGCATTGCTTTTTCGTATGCGAGTGTGAATACGGAGTCTAGTACAAAAGTTAATTGGTAAGGATACTATAACGAATTGGCGGGAATTCTTCGTGAATGAATGTTACGAATTTACACTTTTCACGTTTGTCGATGTTTGTACGAATTTACACTTTTGACGTTTGTCAGGTTTGGTAGTGCATTGCACATGTGCACTAAGGCAGAGGCCGCCACTGCTTATAAGTTGGCTAACAAAGAGGGTGCTGTGGTCTACCACATAAGGGAACGTACCCATACTACGTGACACGTTTAGGGGGGGGGGGGGATCTTCAAAATGTCACGCTCCATACAAATGAGCGGCGGGTTGCTTAGGTTTTTGGTCACCGGGGGGGAGGAGGTTAAAAATTGCAAAAAATTGGTCACGTAGTATGGGTACGTTGCCTAACGGTAGTAGATATACTGCATAATTACTAAAAACTGTGTTTCTCTGTAAGAAACCCAAACTGTGAAACTAGAACCTAGTTTGCCAAATATGTTTAAACAGATAAAACCCAAACTAAGAATCTAAAAACCTATTTGACAAAATAGGTGTATTGCTGCGGGTGGCTGATATTTTAGTAACGGCAGTTTAAATTACAGCCTTAATTGATTGATGAATCAATTTCGCGTAATTTAACCGCGCTTCACTCAAACACGCACATTATATATATGCCTACCTGTTTTAAATCAAAAAACGTTTGTGATTTAGCATTCGGCTCCACCTACTGCGAATATGCTAGTGGCGCCAACCGCCAGCAAATCAATATTGACAGCAACATACTGACGACTTAGCCACGGTGAATAAATCCCAGCCGGATGACTAGTTCCTATCAAACAAAAGCTCAAATGACCAACCAACAGCCAGAAACTTCGAATACTCCATTGCCGTTACATATGTATTTTAGAGTATAAATTAAACTGGCCAACCAATCAGGAATATATTTGTTCAGTCTCCGTCAAAATCATATTCCAATGTGGCTTAAAAAACTTACCCAATTGGAGTTTCGTAAACATGGACTTACAGGCACTATGACCATTTTTGAAGTGAAAACTTCTTTAGAACCGTTATGATTTGAAACTCGAAAAAAATGAAAAAGCGACACCAAAAAGAGACAACAGGATTTAACCTGCGAGAGAATGAGATAATATAACCGGTCTCCTCTTTGTGCGGTGCTTCGTAGCCTCTCTACTCTTGCTACATTAGTTTTCTTAAGGTTTTTTTTATAAAGTGATGTGGGTTCATACTAGACGTTCCTAAATTTTTGCCAATCAAAGATGGCGGTCGGTATAGTACACGCCAAATCTTAAGATCGGCCTGATGTTGATCAGAAATCTTCGGAAATGGTGATTATAAGGTCAGAAAAATGGCATGCCACCCCGCCCACGCCTTTCTCTGCCGCACGTATGATTTTACGCATCTTTCTATTTCGCTTACGTTAATTGTAAAGACAGCAACTTCGCGAGAATAGATCGTATAACGTGTTCAGGCCGATCTTAAAGTTTGGCTTGTACTGAAAATAAATATTATGTTGTTTAGATATGATTTTAGATTTTCACGGCCAAAAGTATTTTTGTTGTTTGTTTTTGGGGTGTTATGCCGTGTTAAGCTACCTCCTCCTTTAGCTAACGTTTCGGACAGCGTTACAGTGTCCATCATCACACATCTGCCCTGATGATGGACACTGTAACGAGCTAAAGGAGGAGGTAGCGTAACACGGCATAACACCCCAAAAACAAACAACAAAAATTATAACAATTATTATAAGCAATAATTATCAGCCTGAAACACTCATCCACATTGAAAAAATCTTCCGAGAAAAGATACATGACGCCAACGGGACTTGAACCCGTGCCCTTCTGATTGCCGGTCAGGGCTGCTCTCCCAATTGAGCTATGGCGGCTTATCTTATACCCGCCAAATGATTCAATATATACTAGTGTTTCATTCAACAATTATTGCTTATTATATTTTTTCCACCTGAAAACAACCAACTTTAGTTTTTGCGAGAGAGAGACACTGTTAGTGTTAAATCCCTCGCTAGGTGGCGTCGAGACAAATTATGTCTTCATTAATTGGGGAAATACTTAAACTTGCCAAATATTAATTATTATATTTAATTTTTAAACTAACGTTTAAGGCAAGATTTTTATGCATAGCACAAAGGGTAACAATTATTATAAGCAATGATTATCAGCCTGAAACACTCATCCACATTGAAAAAATCTTCCGAGAAAAATATCATGTATTGTGTATGTATGTATGTATCTTTTATCTTTTATGTATGTATCTATTATCGGAAGACTTTTTCAATGTGGATGAGTGTTTCAGGCTGATAATTATTGCTTATAATAATTGTTACCCTTTGTGCTATGCATAAAAATCTTGTCTTAAACGTTAGTTTAAAAATTAAAAATAATAACAAAAATTATGTTGTTTAGTTTAAAACACCATTTCGGTCTCTCCAATGCAAATGTCGCTTTCATCAGCAAGTTTCGCTCTGAATCGTGTTTACTAAGGGCCGTCTGGATTAATGTTGGTGGAATGTTGTAGAAAAACATAGGTTAGTAGTAAAATGGACAAAATTAATGATTTCTGCCAGAACTGCGCGAACGCAAAGACATTTCGATGCGAGTGAGTGTAAACAAAGTTATACAATTTTAATTGTTGCTTTTTTAACTTCTCTTTTCAACTTACAATAAATTAAAGTGATTTTAAAAGTGTGACAACAGTGACGCCATGTGTGCATTTTCGTGCGCTATGGGCGCTCCGAGCCGAATGCAGGAAACAATCAAAAGGAAATCGATGCAGCCGCGAGCCGATGCGAAACTAAAGTACTCGTATTTGCTACAAAAGAATTCTCCGTATATTCTCAGTGTGCAATGTGATCGGAAATCCAGAACAGTGATTGAATTGCGGTAGTTTAATATTAGTTTGCAGACAGCTTGTTAAGCTCGAATGAAATAGCAGTTATTGCTGGAAAGTTTTCTGTTAACTTTGTGCCCTAACGATTTCAACGCCAGGGGAAAACTCGTATCGACATACTTTATACCCGCTATTATTGAGTGCAGCTAATCCCTTAGTGACCAGGCGTTTTAATGGTAGGTTCACTTTGCCGCCCTCACAACTAGCTTGTGCGTCTGTTTCCAGGTGCTTTCGACGCTGCATGAAGGGTACTCTTTTTCTGTGGAAAAATGTTGATAATATGCTGTTCGTTGGTACAAGTCTCGAAATAAAACGAGAACTTCCAATTTTACTTCTCGTCGACTCCTTTCCCGGTGCGACTAGTATTCCAGGAGGAACTGCACTTAGCGGACTTGGAAATACTTAGTTAGCACTGTTCACATGGGTAGGATATTGCAGTTGAATCCGCCAATAAGTACCTATAAACTGCATCCTAGAGTCGTTATAGGATGAACACGATAAAGGGATGCACTAAGTAACTACATACATAAGTATGTCAGGAGACTAAAGAACTGAAACAGTTCCTTCTGTAGTAAAAATGATTCGGTTGTGTAAGTTTTCAATAAATAAAATTATGCAGTATCTCGGCGATTCTTTACGTAGTCTACTATGACGCCCTGTGTGGTCGAGGAGTAAGGTTATTGACTCGCAATCCCAAGGTCGCGGGATCGAATCCCGGCGTGGGCAATCAAATTTTATTTGATTAATTTGTGTTATTTCACAATTAATTCATTAAAAATAATATTTAGTATATTTACGGCACGTTCCCGAATGGAAGATACTCTAAGTATCGCCCTGGTGTGAGACCACCATTCAGAATTGAAACGTTGCTTGAAATGACTTTAGCCGTGTTTGGTGACGAGATCTGAATAGCCAGATACATCTCCACCTTCCTTTCTCGTCCTTCCCCATCTCCTTCCCCACCCCTTTACCTTCAGCCTCGCAATTGGGGACTCCAGACGGGAGCAGCTGGGGAGTCTTGTGAGTTTTTTACATTAAAAAAATAATTAAAAAAAAAATTCATTTTAGGGTGTGCTTCAATCTTGAATTTTATGTATCTGAATGATGGGGACGCCTTTCGAAGGTCTCTAAGCACTTTTTATGGGACTAAATGTCACAGCATTTGACATAAGAGCAGGTACGCTAAATGGTATTTATACCGGTTAATTCAATTATTTCTATTGCACTCCGTATAACAGGATTGCAACCGCATCACACACGAGATCTGAAGGAAGGTGCCCTTCAGGTAGGGACTAGGGACCTAATTGATACGTGGCAAGTCGTGCCGGATGTTGGAGTGTCATAAATTAATGGTGGAACTCGGGCTGGCGTTTCCCGTTACAAAGGCGTAAATTTCCGACTGGGGCGGGGATGGCGGGACCAACCAAAGGACGGTAGGAGACACCTCACCCCGCTTTAAAACGAGACAGGAATCATTTTACCTCCTCCCTGACATTACTGGACAAATTGCGTCGGAAACCTGAGCCCAGCTCGAAGCCAATAAATAATGCTATATCCTTTGTCGCTTGGTGTACCACAAAAAACTTTTTGTCGTGAGTGACGGCCTTCCCCGCGTAGTTTGTTTATTTATTAAACCATATCTGTGGGCTTTGCTTGCGCAGGTTGAACAATGAACAGCCTGTCTCGCGCGCACCCACCGTTTATTGAGTTGACATATTATTGTGACAAACTTTGCTAATAATGTCTCCGGCGTAGACAAAAAAACCTTTCTGTATTTTGTGTGAAAATCTAGCTTATGAGGCAACAAATCAACTGAACCCTAAATCATTTGAAGATTGAAGGATAGACAATATACTTCACATGTGACAATAATTAAAAGCAATGCAGCTTGCATGTACAGTTCTGCTTAATTGAATGGAAAAGCTTTAAAAAATATATTTGTCATTCGATACAATCGGATGGTAAAGATTTCTCGTGAGTTACTTGTGACATAACATATTTACCTTAATTGATACCCACCAAGGTTGTACATCTTACTCCACATCGGCCACCCTAAATATGAGTAATCACCCATAGAATACACATATCCATCCATGTGATTAGTATGCTAATCTTAGATAAAAGAAGCAAGGCAATGTGGATAGGTATGTAATGAAAATTTCATGCAAGATAAACAATGGATGATTTATTTTGAATATAAAAACCCTGCCCTTGGGTAACATTCTAAATTGAACATGAGACTCTAAAAAATCAGGGGGTGGCTGGATACGAACAATCGTTCCAGCTGTTAATGATAGCAGACTCTCTACACGTGCCAATAATAATGATAACATGTGATAAAATTGAAAGATTAACTGAAGGGCGCCTGTATAGAATTAACGATACATATTTTTACATCAGTAATCTCTAAAAAATAGCTAAATGTCTCGATATGTTTAAATGACTTATTTTAATCTAACATTCCGAAGTACGATGGGTCCCAGCACCAATGACAGCCCGTTCCACAATCACAACCTCCCAAACCGCGGTTTTACGTCAACTGAGCGGCCGAAAACTCTCGAAGCATCGCCCGAGCACCCGTGTCAAGGCGGCCAACAGCACCATACAAATTGTAATTAGAGACACGCCGCTAGCAGCAAACGTTACATACTTATAGCCGATTTTTGTCACCTAAAGGGGGGTTCTCTTGCATCAATCATGTGGGGTAGTTATGATTAATATTATGATGAAGGTCTAATGATAAACCCTAGTTTACGACGTTGTAAAACCTCCGGATCTTTGTAAACAATCCAAAGAAATGCCGTATTTCGATAAATTTTCTTAACAAATTTGTGAACGTGCAGTGCAGTTTTTAGCACTTTATAAAGGGTCCAATTTAATCCAGTAATTTTAAACATCCTAGCTTGCATCACATGGACTAATTAGAATTTTTAGCCATGTTGTAAACGACGGAGGCCTTATGAAAAATCCAAGTTTTGACCCTCGGCAGGCTTCCGAATCTTTGTCAAATAAAAAACTAAGATTTTTTAACCTTTTTTCAGTTTTTGCCAATTTTGAATTCTCGCTGAAAAAGTTATATAATTATTAATATTATGTGAATACATTGAGAAATTCCTTTGAAAAATAATATAAATAAAAAATCACAAACGTCAATTCGGGGAGGCCATCTCTAAAAATAAAAAAAAGTATATATTGGAAGCCAAATGCAGAATACAAATCCACGAGTGCATTGCAGAGAAACTTTCCGCGATAAATAAATATTTATTTCATAACTCCCTTTACAACAGTCCAAATGGAGGATGGGTGTAGGGAGGGAAGTGGAGAAGTGGGAGGTTTATAGTTCCCCTGGAGGGTTTGTATAGATCACAATTAGTACAAGATCACAGTATTGGGATGTGATTTTTAAAAACTAAATATTGTGGTAATTTCGAGAACTTTCAAAAATCCTCCTTTTCACATAATTGTTCGATTTGTACCACTATTTCTTCACTTCGAGCTTCGATATTTCAAGTATACTTCTGTACTTACCCGCATGATTTTACTTTTCTTATTACATACTTACTTTTCATCCTGGTGTGAAGGAGATATTCCCCAAGTGAATTTGTTAGCTGACGTATGTTGTTATTATAATGGTTTGTAACAGAGTGGTTTTGTGATATACTGTGAGAATGATAATATTTCAGCTAACTTCTCATTAAAAGCTCTGAAGAGCCTGAAAGCTGAAACGAGGAGTAAATCAATCACAATCCATCACTTTTTCACGTAAAATGCTTTTACCAGCTTTAATTGAAATATTACTTCGTTACCCAGTATTTATTTAGTTTTAAATGTGCTATATTTACAATGCACTTGGACGTTGTCTCAGTTTGGAAATATGTATACGAATATCCATTTTTAACATTTTAACTAAGAGTGGTAACTCGTCGATTTCGAATGAGCAAGAAATTTTAGAAATTGTATAACAATGAGTTACAGAAAAGTGGCTCTTACTTAGTTCTCTTAGTTCTACCAAAATTATATTAGGCGCGTGCTACTGCTGAATTGTGCATTGTTCTACTTTTTTTTGTTATAACTCAACTTTTACATTCTGTGATGACATGTTTTTCATTAGAGTAGGTATTGACCATAGTTATAACAAAAAAAAAAACAAAGTTAAATAACAAAGATAACATTTTTTTATAATGTAGGATTTTTAATTGTTTTGAGCTCTTAAAATTAGGTACCATTTTGTATTTGGACACACCATACTTCTGACATGTATATCAGAAAATTATGCATCCCTTAATAATCATGTTCATATTTCTAAAATGTATTACAGAAAATGATGCGTCTCTTAGTAATCATGTTCATATTTCTGGTATTTATATCAGAAAATGATGCGCCTCTTAATAATTATGTTCATATTTCTGATATGTATGTCAGAAAATGTTGCGTCTTTTAGTTATTGTGTTCAAATTTCTGATAAGCATGTCAGAAAATGATGCGTCTCTAAATAATTATGTTTATATTTCTGATATGTATGTCAAAAAATGGTGCGTCTCTCAATAAATATGTACAAATTTCTGGTATGTATGTCAGAAAATGATGTGTCTCTTGTTAATATTTCTGATATGTATGTCAGAAAATGATGCATCTTGTAATAATTGTGTTTATATTTCTTGTAACAATTTTTTGATAAAAAAAACATCGAATTTTCGAATAAAAGTGATGACTAAACAGAAATAAGGAGATTTACCGCAAACATTTTTTTAAACTTTCTAATCAACCTCCTTAATTTAATACCTATAATATATTTAGATATGACGATTCCGTCGTATTTATAATAATTACAATCCGAGCTTTCTTAATCAAATAACGGCGTTCTCGGTAGTGACCGACCGAAGGTTCGGTTTCGGTTTCAGCACGTTTCGGCAAAAAATCTAGTTTCGGTATCAGTTTCGGTTTCGGCTGAAAATCTGCCGAAACCGGAATAGAACATTTTTTAGACATGTTTAAATCGATTGTTTACTGTTATTTAGCTTACTTTTTACACTTATTCAAAAAAACAATATTTGAAATATGTGAAAAAATCGTTTTTTTTTCTACTACTTATAAAACAACAAAATTTATAAAAAATAACAAACTTCTCGTTCGGCTGACTTCGGGTGAGTTCATGTCACCCGCCATCATCAGCAAAATACTCAATTAATGAGGTCCTTCCTTTAAGTGTTGATTATTGACAAATGTTTGTTCCAAGAAGTAGTTAACATGTTTGTTATTTATTATAAATTTTGTTAATTTTATAGAAGTAATATGAAAAAATGTTATTTTTTCACATACTTAAATTATTGTTTTTTGTTTTTTTTTTTTTTTTTGTTTAAGTCAATTCACCTTTAAAAGAGTGCCGCGTGCCGTTAAAATTAAGGGAGATGATTATATTTTATGAAAAATCTATAAGGGCATGGGAAATCTCAAATATTGAAATCATTAAAGTCTATGAAGTTGTATAGAACGGAAAGATCGCGAGAATTATTGAGAGAAAGAAAATATGGAATATTAAGGGGAGATTGGTGGGTGATTTAAGTAAACGATAAATGCCGAAGGACGAATGATTTTTACAATTAAAGAATACATGGTCAAGAGTCTCATTTTCCACGCCGCACTGACAGAGTAAACTATCTAGTTTTATTTATTTAATTTAACATTTGTTAACTGTCTGAATAGGTGTAAAAAAAATCCAAATAACAGTAAACAATCGATTTTTAATATGTGTAAAAAACTTTCGATTTCGGTGGAAAATCCTGTTTTGGTCGGACACTGGTTCTCAGATCTACCTGTAAAATACTACTTCAATTCCTAAAAGTCTAGCTCAATAATTATAGACCCACCCCAAGTTTATGTAATTCTAAACTTGTATATAAATATAATACCAAACTGTCGGAGAGATCTTAATTCAACCAACTCCCCATTATGGCCGGCGTTGACTGGGCTACCCCAAATAATGTCCAAACATAACTCACTTATTACAAACTCTGGGTCCCAGTTAATAGGATTTCCTCGTACACTGACTACTCTGCCTTCTCGCATAGTCCTTCGTCAATTTGTGAAACCGTCTCCCGTGGGGACAGCTTTCTATTATAATAATTGTAAACAGTACTAATAAATTTATTAAAAAAGATTTATAATAAACTTGGCCCGGTTCTTTTTTAATCTCTATATAAATTTATAATGATTAGTGCGACTTCGTAGCCTCCCCACTCTTGTCTACTTTAGTTTTCTGAAGGTTTCACTTTTATCGCGTATGAACTGCACACTTGTATTTTTTTACATCTAAAAACAACCATTAAAACATGTTTATTAGTAAGACTGATTAAGTTTACCAGTTTTCATCTCGGCCAATTAAGTTCCAGGATAAAATCTAATATTAAAAAAAATTAAACAATCAGAGGTTGCAATTCACACGCAGTAGAAGTGAAACTATAAAGTCACTAGATGTCACTTTCTTTTCTTTTGCCTATTTATTTTAAAGTGTTTTGAAGATTGGATATTGATTTCATAAAAATAAATATGTTTATTTTTTTTGGATTTCGTAGGTTCGAACCTCTGTTCGCTTGAAGTCTGTCTCTCTGGCCGCTGAGACTTGTAGAGCACCTTGCCCATTGCGCTAAAAACCCGCTCGGACCCGTGCATTTACCGCATTATATTAGAACCGAGGACCGCCAAATAATAATTTTTTGTGACGCATTTCCGTTTCAACCGAATTTCAAAACGCTAACGGGACTGAAGAAGTTTCACTAAAAAAAGGTTTTTTACATCGAAGTCTGATTTGTTTTCTAAACAAATTGTCGGTCGCCATTATAATTTATTGGAGATGCTTGTCACGACACTGTATTTGCATTTCCACCGGTGGACTAGATTTTATCCCGCTAATGGTAACTTAGTTGGCGCCCAACATAGGCGGCTTTCAACCTATTAAAGCCTTTGTTTGCCGGGCGACGGGCGTCAAAGTCCGGTGTTTATTATCTGCGGAGGGAAACGCACAAAAAACTTTCATATCGCGTTACCAAAGGGAAAAATGAGAAACAATTTCAGTTTAATAAAAATAATTGAATTTCAGAAAATTATTACAAAATCCTATATTTTCTACTTTACTGAGAAAATGTGGAAAATCAGCATCATCAAAAATCAGCTTTAGCGTAAAATGTATGGTGTTCTCTTCATAACATCTGTCAAAAAGTCAAACCAAATGATAAGTTCGCAGAGAACAAACAATAAATCTAGTCAACGTTAAACGTCAAATTCTAAAATTTGCGAGAAATCAAAGTATGGCCATATAAAAAAATCAATCAGTGTGGAATTTTACAAAATTAATAGGAACATTTTCGGAGACGGGACATTTTCATGTAGTGACGTCACGGGCCCAAATAATGGATTTATTTATTTAAAAAAAAAAAAAAAACTATACTAAAAATCTTACTAAAAATCTATCCCACGATTTTTTCCAAGTCGTTAAGAGATCCATGCAAGTGGGTAACAATTTAAACGATTTCTCTGTCAGACTATTCCTATCATTCACGTGTGCGTCTTGGCCGCGCATACCTACTACTTGGTTTTATTCAGATTCCAGCAAATAGTCCAGTAACATTATGGAAATATCGAAATTCAATTGATGGAACGACAATACGGCCAATAAGGGGATGTTTCCCCGGACGAGGAAACTCGGTTGGAATATTTTCAATAGAAAAATTACCATATCCAATAATTAGTCTTAACAAAGCCCTCAATCAGTTTTTGTTTGTTACTTTATAATTGAGACTTTTATTATACGAGGCGGCCAGTCCTTTTCATGACGCATTTGGCTCCTCTTTGCTATTTTTGTCGGCACTCCCGTTGTGGAAGGGGAAAAAGGATCGTTCTAAAGGACATGAATTTTCTGACCCAGTTAATTAAATGGACTAAATTCGTAAAAGCAGAGAAAACCAAACTTTGTCCACTCTGGAATGAAGAGGAAAACAATTAAAAATGAACATATTTTAAAACAATTAATTGTCAAATCAACCTTTCATTTAAATTAAATGAAAACATTTATTTACATTTTTTTAAATAAGTGAAGTAAACAAAGTTATTTAAAATAAAGATAATATAGCCGAATTCCCCAGTGGTTTCCGTACTTTATGCAAAGTTTTTCGAAATCAGATGCAAACAGTAATTTTGCTCTCATTTTGAACGTCATGTGGGCAAAATTTCATCGCGTCGTCTCCAAATTCTGTTTTAAGGGATTGGAAAAGGGGATGAGGTAATTTTCCGAAATATCGTAATATAAATAATGACCATCCTCTTATTCGCAATCGCTAAATAAAACCGTAGATTTGTGTAAAAAACCGTCACACCAGGATACTCTTCGTTTAATATAGATAGATAAATAGCTGAAGTCCTTATGTTATCCGGGCTTTATGCAGAGTTTTTCGAAATTAGACGTGTTCAGTAATTCTTCTCTTATTTCGAATGTCAACTGTGCCAAATTTCATCACAAAGTTTCAACATACTGCTTTAAAAAATGGGAAAAGGAAACGGGTTAGTTTGTCGAAATATCATACAGCGATTTTATCTTGTTTTGAAAGTCAAGAATGCAAAATTTCACATTTAAAAAATGAATTTACACTTTAAAATTTAACCCAGGATAAAACTGTGGATTTGAATTTGTGTCTATCTTTTGTGTCTGTCTTTTGCGTCTGTCCTTTTTTATTTTTAAAAATATTTGTTTTAATTTAGGCTTGGCAATATATGTCAAAACAAATCCACATCGCCTGCCTGTCCGCCATAAACAGACAATCAACTTTATATAATAGACGAGATAACAAACAATAAAGTTCTTATCTTCGTGCACTTACATGGAAAATAATGTATTTAATAAATAATATCTATGATTCTAGTAAAATATCATTTTCAGTACTTTAAAGTATCCCAAAAGGACCATCATTGCTAAGCGAGTTTATATTAGACTCCGGAGTCCCTCTGCTACCATCGCACAACGTCCTCGGTCGGGAGTGCAATATCCATAAGTTCCTTCCAATTGGTTCCAGCCGAGACGAGCAGGATCGATTCGAGGTGCACGCGACTATGACGGATGCATTTCTTTTGTCTCCACCAGCTTATAATCGAAATATGGTAGGACTCATGAAAATTCTTCTTATTATTTTTAATTGACTGAGCGTAGCGATGTCTTGTTTTATCTCGGCAGTTTGTCATTTCATCTGTCAAAAAAATTATTTGTACGTTTCGTATATTCGAAAATCTGCTGCATCCATTTTATTGAAGTGAAAACTTCTTTAGCACCGTTGTGATTTGAAACTCGTTGAAACGAAAAAGCGACTCTAAAAAGAGACAAACACATACATATATAGGGTTAAGCCAGTGAGATAATGTGATAGGATAACCGGTCTCCTCTTTGTGCGGTGCTTCGTAGCCTCCCCACTCCTGTCTACTTAAGTTTTCTGATCGCGTGTGAACTGCACACTTGAAATTTTTTTTTAAGTAAAACTTATTTAAGTAAGCTGGTGAATGCGTGACGAGAGCGTTACGAAAAGCGAGGTGAATAGTAGTTGAGAGGGAGATATAAGTTGGTGAAGATAGAAAGAGAGAGAGAGTTACGTTTCGTATATTACTGTAGGGGCAAGAGAGAGAAGCACACATTTTCTTTCTCTCATAGCTAGTTACGTTTCGTATATCTAAGACACAGTGCAGTCCTATTGTCTGTATCACACTGTAGGAGCAAGAGAGAGCAGTGCGCGCGCACATTTTCTTTCTCTCTTCCTATCATATAGATGGAGCTAAATAAGTTTTACTTCAATCGTATTGTCTAAAGCGCACTCGTTTTTTTCACTAAATTGCTTATTTTAACTATATAGTTAACTTTGAATGAGCTTTTCAATTTGAGCATGGTAACTACCTGCTGTAGAAAGTTTAAAAAAGATTGTTAAAGGGATAGTGATGTTTCTTTAATTCTTATTTATATTTTTAAACATAAAGCACCCTCTAATAAATCTTCTGATTTCAGTGGAAATTTCGGTTTTAATTTATTAAATAAGAGAAAATTAGAAACATACTTATTAGAAACCACTAGAATTATCAGTATCAAAGTTATTAAAGTAACTTATTTGTATTCCATTGGTTAAAAGTCAGCACCAATGAAAGGGTGCCGGGGGAGCTCGGTGAGAATGCTTTCAGCCGCAGCGCTCTTTTCGGCTGAGTCACGGGAGTTAAAGCGGCGAGCATTGAGCATGTGAGCAAGTCCATAGCCTAGCCGTCTGCGCCCTCAGCGGTTGGGAAGGTCAACATGGAATAGGGATTCACGGGAAATTTACTGTGCATGATTCACTTGAAGACGGAACTCAATCATATACTACCGCGAGGAGTCTGATCATCTAATACATGGATTCAACATGGAAACTCGGGTTAACTGGAAGAAATTGCCACTGGGCAATAAGACCATGTGTACATGCCTACATAATATGCGTTTCGAGAAGTGTAATTGATTCAATAAAAAACAATTTATACTTAATAACTAGGGTAAGAGATGGGAAAAAGGAAGGTGGAGAAATACATCATAAATTAAAAACTGGTAACCAAACACGGCTTAATAAACTTGTAATAGAGAACTCCAGTCCAATTTTTTTATTTTTTTTAATGAATAAAGACCTTCAAACTTAAATAACTGCATTTTTATTTTTATTTTTATAGTTAGTTTTAATAGTTAAAATAATTGTCAAAGTTTTAATTTTTCAAGACTCCCAGAAACGCACCGTATTTAGTTTTTTTACTTTTTAAGTTGTCATTTTGAATCAGTGATGTCATGTCGAGGGAAATTTCCCTAGATCTAGGGGAGAAAAATATTTTTTAGGGATAAGGGAAATCAGGACAAAATCTAGGGAAATTTCGAACTCTGGCAAAAATTTTATTACATATGACAATATTACTGGTATTATTTATATATATATTTTTTGGAATTCCTATGAATCTTAATTATTGTTCATTTACTTACATGCCATGTTATTTTTAACACTGACAACTCAAAATGATATTAGGGAACGTACCCATACTACGTGACACGTTCGGGGGGGGGGGGGGGGTCTTCAAAATACCACGCTTGGTACAAATGAGCGGCGGGTTGCTTATGATTTTTATTTTGCAAAGTGTTTTCTTTAAATTTGGAATTTAGTTTCTAATTCAGTGGTGAGTGTATTCGTACTTTTAAATTATTACTTCACGTAGCAAAAAGTGTTTTATTTGGAAAATCACGGTATTATTAGTATATTTACCAAGTTCCGATATCTTTCCAATTAATTATCATATTAATTAACATATAACAGGATTAGTGTTACACAATCAGGTGGCTACGTAGGTAATTGCGTAAATGTGAAATTCTAGGGAAATAATTTTTTTGGGCAGAACATCCCTGTTTGCGGTCATGGCGGAATGCTTTGTAATGACTTTTAGGTGTGAGGTGTGTTTTTTATTCAAGATTAACTGCTTTTTATATAGAAAAAACATTGGTAAAATGTCCACATTTCACCGCTACTGTTATTGTATTTAATCAAAGTGCAATATAAAAACAATAAATCATCTCTTTCATTGCAAATACATGTGACATCGTGTTTTGTGTCAGGCGTTACTTTGTAGGTACATTGTTTTATGTATAATACATACAGAAACACTGGTATTTATAATACACTGATCATGACGAGTGTGTAACAACTTGTATAAAAAGCCCTATACTAAAAACAATTTGAAAATACATAAGCAAATGTCAAAAGATGACACGACTTTAACCTCAAATAGACAAAATTTATTGCAGATTGTCCGCAAATATAGCCCTTTTCGTAAATTGTTGAGGGCATAAATTATGTTTCAATAAACACAATAACTATTATTTATCTAAATCTCTATAAACAGTATGAAAATAAACCAAAAACACGAAATGTTGAATTGCATAGGTACTTGTGCACTTCAAGTCATTTCAAATGTCAATACAATACACACTATCACCAGGTGACAGGTTAAGAGTGACGTCACCGTTAACCATTTCAGTAATGCCAACTTAACGCTGTGTTTTGAGAAGAGGTTTAAAAATGCACTTTTTAATAATTTTTTTAAAACTCTGCGTTTAATATTATGAAATAAAACTTATATATTCAGAATCAGCGTTTCTTGGTCTATATGAACATATTTTTTTAAAGCCATAATATTTTTCACTGGAGTTCCTTATTCCGGGTGGTGTTTTTATTAGAACGATTCTGAGAGTATCTTTCACTACGGAGGTATTTAACGTACATAAAAACGCAGCTTCACATATTATTTCAATAAAATAGTACATAGTTAGCTTCACGTTCCACTCTCAGTATCGCCCTGATGAAAGAGCACCATTCATCACCAGGGTACCTAGCATGGTCGATCGATACGGGTTTTATCGAAAATGTCTGTAACTTGTAATCGCTCCTGAGCACGACTGCAGGCCGCTAACGAACAAATAATAGATCACGTCAAATAAATTAGGAACCCTTAGTCGTTGTAAACTGTTATTTGTTCGTTAGCGGCCTGCAGTCGTGCTCGGGAGCGTTGAGAAGTTACCGACATTTTCGATAAAACCTGTATCGATCGACCATGCTAGATGTCATGTCTTGATGTCTGAAATATCTGGTTATTAAAAATAATTGTAAGAAAGTAATTTTTTAAGTAAATCTTCTTTACCCACGCTTGACTTGGGGAGTAAGCTGGTGAATGCGTGACGAGAGCGTTACGAAAAGTGTGATCGTGCGAGGCGAACGGTCGGGCCTTTACTCACGCTTGACTTGGGGAGTAAGCTGGTGAATGCGTGACGAGAGCGTTATTGAAAGCGAGGCGAACGGAAGTTGAGAGGGAGATATAAGTTAGTGAAGTTTTACTACAGTCGTATGGTCTAAAGCACACTCGTTTTTTTTTTGTTAATTGTTAATTTTTAACAAACTATCCAACTCAATAGAGAAAACCTTTCTCGTGTTTGAATTGGGGAGGAAGGCCATTCCATAATATGGTAAAGAAATTATTGAAGTAAAAATTAACAAACTTAAATAGCAAGATAAAAGCCTACACAAGAACTTGAATACAACAAAACAAAAAAAAAAACAGTTACACAAAACAATAATATATGTTTTTTTACACTGTTTCCACACAGGAGGCCCTGAGGAAAATAATTTCCCTCAGGACTTGTGTAATCATGACGATGCTGTATGCTTTTTAAGGAAAGGAAGGAGAGGAAGTTCTGGGAAGGAAAAAAGTAAGAGGGCCGGGTAGGAATCCTTATTCTCCCCGATGGCATCGCTTCTTGCCTAGAAATGCCTTGAGGTGGGACAACCAATGCTTATTCTCTGTCATTATTAAAATGTAAAACTCAAAAATAACATTATATCTGGTCATCATGATACGATCGCCAAGCAAGCTGGACATTGTATGCAGTGTCCTTGGCGATTAATAAATTTAAATTTTAAAAAGTTATGATTTAACACTCCCCAAATTTGTGCATTGGTATAGTCCTGATTCTGCGAGGTATTCCGGGTGTCATGACAAAACGTATGCTACTCGTGAGTACCTTGAAGTCGGTCCACCGGACGTGTGTTACCTGCGCGTAGATTTTTAGTCATCAAGGATTTTCCGAGTCTTCGCAGCCGATACGAGCAAATGAGTTCCCATTTAGTTCCCAGTTCTCGCTCCACTTTCACGCCTCGCGAGAATCACGCTTTGAATTGAAGCGTTCGGCGCCGCACTAAAGCCCGGAATTACTGAATGTGTGCAGCAGCGTTATTCGCTGTCTTGTATCCGCTCTTCCGCAATGCAAACATGTCACCAGCACGTATATCCCGCTACCAGAAGAGTTACTAAAGACGTCTTGTTTTATGGAAGTTAAAACTTATTTAAGGCCGTTGTGATTTGATAATCGATGAAACGAAAAATATCGACACTAAAAAGGGACAAATACATACATTTATAGGATTTAGCCTGAGAACCAGAGAATGATATAGTTTAATCGGTCTCATGCGGTATTTCGCAGTCTCCCCACTCTTATCACCTTTAGTTTTTTTTCTTTTTCAAGCGATACAAATGGGAAAAGCTAAGAAATTGATGCAAAAAATATTTTTCTCGAGTCGTTTTCTCATTGCTGAGGACCGTGACTTCTAATACACTCCAACCCGATCCATGAAAATCATTTCGTACCCAGTTTTTCATATGTATTCAGTCACGCACAATTTAAATTAGAAAATACATAGGTACTGGAAAAATCTTCCTAGGTGGAATCTTCAGAACTTTCTGAACAAATTTCAAAATGCCGAGAAATTCCAAGACTACTATAATTATAATAAGCAATAAAAAATATAATAAGCAGTAATTGTTGAATGAAACACTAGTATATATTGAATTATTTGGCGGGTATTTGATAAGCCCCCATAGCTCAGTGGTCAAGGGCAGCTGACCGGCAATCAGAAGGACACGGGTTTAAGTCCCGTTGGCGGCAAGTATCTTTTCTCGGAAGATTTTTCAATGTTGATGAGTGTTTCAGGCTGATAATTATTGCTTATAATAATTGTTACCCTTTGTGCTATGCATAAAAATCTTGTCTAAACGTTAGTTTATAAATTAAAAATAATAATTATAATTATGTATTAATCACTACGAAAAATACTAATATCTTCAACTTATCACTAAATAAATACAAAATATTGTTGCTGAGATAGTTCAGTTACGCAAAAAACGAGTGTGCTTTAGACCATACGACTGAAGTAAAACTTCACTAACTTATTCCCTCTCAACTACCGTTCGCCTCGCCCGATCAGACTTTTCATAACGCGCTCGTCATGCATTCACCAGCTTAGAAGGCATACATTAATTACGTGAGCAGTTTTTCTTCCAATCTAGACCACCCCCCCCCCTTGGTGAGATAAATTTGGGCCACTTCGTATATTCTTTTCAAGCAATGTGAGATTTTGCAGGACCCCCCCCACCCTTTGAGCTTATGTAATTAATGTATGCCCCCTTACTCCCAAAGTCAAACGTGCGTAAAGGCCCGACCGTTCGCCTCGCCCGATCACACTTTTCGTAACGCTCTCGTCACGCATTCACCAGCTTACTCCCCAAGTCAAAAGAAATTTTACTTCAAAAAACTTGATCTGTCTTTGATATGATAGAAATTATGACTAAATAATAAATGATATTGTTTTTAATAGTGCCAGTTTTGCAAATCTTCTCTTCTCTTGGTATCAAAAACATAGCCATTGAGGTAATTCTTGCAAAAGAGTACTTTAAAAAAATAATAACACTACTTCTATCAGATGCAGTATCACTTTCGATGGTCAAACGCATTGTACACATAATATTTTTCAATTAATTACTTCGCGATGAACTGGTGGATGCAATCTATTTGCCGAATATTATTAATAATAGATTGTAATAAGGGATTTGAAAAAACATTAGTACAGCGCCCTTGAGGTGATTTACCACAAAAACCGCAAAATTCAAATCATCCAAACATAATTATTAGCTATTGTTTTCATAATTAAAATGTCACCACTTTATGCAATTGCTGTGTTCGAGTTTGACGGGGTGCAGTGCTGTACGGTTTCCGAATGAATGGCTCACCGCTACCAAGCGCCGGATTTTGTATACAGATTATGGCACGCACCCGGAACCGACCCACCCGACTGATTTCACGAGCTGAATTCCCTCGGTCCGACTCAAAAGCTCGCAAAGGGAAATTCGCATTAAAGTACGCTGCGACGCGCTTCCCACGTCCGGTGCCCGCACTAGTTTCCCACCGCGCGTGGCTTAGAGCAGATATTGCGAATTGGAGCTCGAATTATAATTAAACACAAATAGAAACTGCAAATCGAAATTTGAGCAAAGCAGCCAATATTGATTTAATTTTTTTAAATAAATTTGCGACGGCAGCGCACGTGGCTATGCAAAATGAATAAATTTAATATTGCACACAAACTAATTCTTAAAGTAATATTCAATAAAAATTGCTATCCATCTTATTTATTGGAATGCAATGTTATGACTGTAACACATTTATATCACGGAAACACTTTGTAGATTCTTTTATATTACCGAATTATTATTGATATTGCGTTATTAATATTGCAAAAAGAACACGGCAAATTCGTACAATGGAATTGGCTTTGGTTTGATCTCTGTGGCAAATAATTATGATTATTTTTTTTTCGAATCGAACTAAATATTGTTTTGGTCAAATAATTTTTTTCTGTTCGTCTCCAAATTAATAGTCTTCCAGAATTTCAAGTAGTCAAATTCCTTGTTTATATTAAAAAAAATTGTTAACATGTTCGTGTCAGCCGAGGACTGCCAATATTTTTATTCATTTATTCTTTGTCCTTCTTAAATAAAAAAAAAAAAATGCATCACATCTGGTAGTCACCATGCGTGATGCTTACTACACTATAAATATGAATTACTTACTTTTCAAAATATGTCAATAGATATATATGTAGCAGCGATCTTTCCAGAAGCGTCGCCCATATTAAAATGTTTGAATACAGAACCATCGATATTGAACATATAAACAAACATTAAAAAAACCTGTAAAATACTCAGATCAATTGCTGGCAGAATGTACACATTAAATTTTTTTCTATCAATTGAAACACTTAAAATAATTTATATGTCACTGGCAGAATCTATTATAATATATGGATTATTAATATGGGGAAATACTACTATAACCAATCTGAAACAAGTCCAAGTTGTACAAAACGCAATTGTAAAATTATTAGTCGTCCCTAATATTTTCAAACAGAGACATGATACACCGTTGCTGTTTCAGAGTGCCAAAATTTTACCTGTTAAGGCAGTACTATGGCACAAAATTATAATTCAGCATATATTTACCTCGCAGCATAAAGAGAAATTAGAACATAAATACAGCGCTAGATTCACGCGCAACGACGGGTCAATAGTTCCGAAATTTAACAAAAGTACGGACAGAGAACGTTTGAATATATTATACCGAAGATATTTAATTTATTACCTGACACTAAAAAGCAATGTAATTCTATGAATAAGGTTAAATATATGGTGAAAAATTGGCTATCGGAAAAAAATATTTATATTGATATTGATATGTATGAAAAAAATGTTGAATCTGTAAGTTGTTGAATCTGTAAGTAATGTTGAATCTGTAAGATGTAAATTTTAAATTTAAAAAATGTATATGAAACTAAAATATAAGCACCTGTTGACAAGCCAATTCAATTGGCTTAGCAGGACTTGTTTGTTGTTTATATTATGTATTATCTATTCTTTCAAAAAAAAAAAAACCGCAGTTAACGACGTTCGTTTGGTTTTTTTTAAGTGCCGTTTGTTGTGTAAATCTTTTTCGCTATCCATATCTGAATTTATTTGCAAATTGTGATTTTAGTAGAACTCAATAAAGATCTCCATCACCCAACCTAATAGTTCTACATATATCTATAACATATGTCATAGATATCGCCATTTTCACATCAAAAATAAAAATATTTTTTTTATTCTAAGAATTATTCTCAATTACTTTTCGACAATTTTCGTTGACTGCCACATTTGAAATGATTGCAAAGTTCTTACCAGAATATGATTGCAACCTAGATGGTGCCTAGGATATCCATTTTTGTTTATTTGGAAAATCTGTTGACTTATCTACAAGTCTGCCAAATTCGATTGTTAGGATTAGCTTATTAAAGTTTAAACCTCATTGTAATATTTAATCAATAAAGTGATATTTAAAACTATCACTGAATATACGAAAAAGTGCGATCAACACTTTATCTTTAATTGAGATGCTGAGACTTGCTTAAATTTGGTCATTTTTGTAGATTTTATTTTGTCTATATTGAAATTAACATTCTTTCATCGATTAAAGTAGAAATCGTTGTTTTATCCACTGCTCCTGATTCGATAATCCATATTTCATTCCGCCTGGCTTCACCGCCTCACCGAACTTCGGCTTGGAACTTGGCGAGTTCTTTGACCACCCTCTTTCTTCTATTATCTCCTAAGGATATTAATTTATCTTCCTCGCATTTCACGCTCTCATCCTCAATCCTCACCCCTCCTTCACCGACCGATATATTTCAAAACTTTGCCGGCCAAACTCAGATTCAGCAGGCATACAAAAATTGTTAAGAGTTACTATAATTTTGTGAACCAGTTTACTGGATCGATTGAAAGCCATCAATTTCAATTGTAAATTTAGTGAATATTTCTTTCCGAGTTTAAAAATCCAATAAGTAACTTTGATTAGGTGCCTAAGTCTGGGACGAATTTCGGCTACCGATTCGATGTTACATTGATATCATGACATGTGGCATCGTTCAGCAAGGATTCGAAACAGATTGTGGAGGCATTCCTCCAATGATCAAACAAAAGATAGACAGGACAATAATGAAGTACCAGCTATTTTCATGGCAATTTAGTAAATCTATCAGGTAGGATTTAATCAGAAACTTTGTGTTGTAGTTTGTTACTTTACACCGAGATTATTGATATTTTGGCAAAATCTTTAACAAACAGTAAAGCGTCTGGTCTTCTATTTTAGCAGGTTAATAGATTTTCCAAAACTCTATAGATCATGATGGATATATTAGCTAATTATTGAAAGTAGTCGCTCTGACCTAGGCATTTCAGCACTCTCAAATTAACAAAACTATTAGCTTTTTCATGCAAACATGTTCATGCTTCTTTATGCTTTTTGGAGTCAACACATCTTTAGAACCGTTGTATTTGAAACTCGATGAATCACTAAAAAGAGACAAATATATACATCTATAGAATGGAATAGAACGTGATTGGATAACCGGTCTCCTCTTTGTGCGGTGCTTCGTAGCCTCCCCACTCTTATCTACTTTAGTTTTCTGAAGATTTCACTTCTACCGCATGTTAATTGCACACTCTGTTTTTTTTTTTATATTTCTCGACATAACTTCTATCATTTACAGGAAATACAAAGGGTAAAGTGCATTTACTTCGGGAGGTGATTTTACATGACATTGTTAGTAAAAAAGATAAATAACTTTTTTCGAAATTCCAACTTTTAGGGGTAGTTTTCTGGTAAAAAAATAAAATTAGACCGGCGTGTGCGGCCGGCTTTATTATTTTCCGCTGTTACGATACAGGGCCAATCACAACAATGCCATGTTGCCACAATCGTGCCCGGCAGGCTCTCAGCAAGTAAGATCGTACCTCATACTAAGGATTTTTAGTAGGTACGTCTTTTTGTATGGGAAAAAAAGTGAATTTCGAAAAAAGTTGTTAACCTTTTTTACTCCTACCATCGTGTAGAATCACCTCCCGAAGTTAATGCACTTTACCCCCGGACACCCCTGTATATAGTCAAATCTAGGCCACCGAATATTCGAACTAAACGCCTTTTAACTAAACATACTAATTTTGGATGTCAGTACATGAATATGTGCCTGGTTTAAAATTGTTTTCTTGCGTAATGCGAAAAATTATTTCATTTCAATAAACATTTAATTTTGAAATTTGTAACTTAAAAGTATAAATCAAATCAGACAAGCGATTTAGTAAGTGACAAAATTATTTTGTTCATTTATAATTATTTTTTCAAATGTGTTTTATTTTTATTTAAGTGTTTGACAGATGTAAATCTGAATCACTAATGGTTTTTAAAGTGTATTAACGGCGTTCTGTACAAAAATTATTATGGATATCTCTCTAATTTAACCAAAAAAATTAGCGTCTGTAATTCACACGCGTTAAAAGTGAAACTAGAAAGTCGCTAGATGTCGCTTTCTTTTGCTTGTATATTTTATTGTGGCTTGAAGGTTGGATATTGATTTACAAAAACTTTTTTTTTTATTTCTCTGGCCGCTGAGATTTGCGACGCACTATACCCCTGCGCTATGGGAGGCGCGAATTTACACATTATATTCCGACGACCCGTAAAAAAACAAAGCGGTCAACGAGCGCAGACCTATCGTCGTTTCCGTTTTATATCTCAACCAATAGGAGCCTTGAGAGCGGTTTTATGCTTCGCAGGTGCCGTAGGGCGTCATTTTAGAATTCAATCAACCGGGGCTATGGAAGTTTCACTTCAAAAAATGTTTGTATATCATTATAAATAAAATTGACAATAAACATTAGATAAGCATAAATTTCACAAATCCTAGAGTAATTATAACATTCCGTGATTTTTCACGGGTTTGCGATAGTCTATCACGAACCTCGCCATGTTCAGAGTCATAGTTTTTCCTCTGTTGGTTATATAATATTGCAAGGCAAATTCAAGGTGGAGTTTTAAAAGCTTTGAGAATGATGTTTGCTTTGCAATTAGGCTGTTTACAGCTCCCACACCGGGTCGGGTGCGCGACCCCGAGGGGGGAGATGGCCGGTTGGGCTGCCTGCCGAGAAACATAATTATAAAACCCTATTTCGCTCAAAACCAGTTTTCTCTGCATAATTGAACAACCAAAAATTTAAATTAGGCAACGTGGTACGGATGATATTATAAACAATATAATGGCTAACTTATATGTAATTTATATTTAGTATTTTAATCTTACTAATAAACGTGTTTTAAATTTTACACAAATGATAAACAAGCATTAATTTATTTTATTAGATGAACTACCATTTACCATACATTAATTGTTTATCAATTGTATGTCGTAATATAATCTATTACATAGTATAAATCAAAGTCGCTCCCGCTGTCTGTACGCTTAAATCTGTTAAACTACGCAACGGATTTTCATGCGGTTTTCACCAATAGATATAGTGATTCATGATGAAGGCTTAGGTATATAATTTGTCAAGGTTTTGTGTAAATTGGTTGAAATATATAAAGGGAGCGGGATGGCAAGCGGCTGTCTGAATTTGATATGTATGCAAATTAACAGATAGCGTTGGTCATAAAGTTTGGGTAATGGCGTTGTCAGTAGATGGCGTTACGTTTCATTAGCCACAGCAACATGTTGCCGGGTCTGCTAGTTGTATTAGTAAGGCTTTAGTGACTATTAGTTTTCATATCGATGCGCGACAAAGGTGGAAAGGCAGAGTGAATAAGTCATTTTTTTACAGCTATATTCATTTGCTGCTATATTTATTAGCTGTTATGTTATTTCAGCTGTTAGTCATTTCGCCTTTCCACCAGATATCTTCGATTTTTTTGTGATTTGAAACTCGATGAAACTGAAACACTAAAAAGAGACAACAAATAGATCTAGCCTGTGAGAGAATGAGAATGAAACCCTACCTACGTACAGAACCTACGAAACGTCGCGCTCTGTTAAGCTGCGCGCATTGGCCGCTTTGATTATGAGCTCACTTTTCAAGGCTCCCATGATTGTGTGGGTGAAGGTTTCACTTCTACATGCCTCTCCAAGAGTAAAAACATATTTTAATAGATGAATATACTCTAAATAGCGCTATGATATGTGAAAGAAACTAATATTCAGTGTTAGAAACTTCACTTGAAATGACGTTTAATGACCAGGTATCTAAATATCAAGGCATTTCCGAAATTTCCTTTTCTCTTCTCCTTCCTCGACTTCCTCTAGTTTCATAACAATTTGGGAGGCGGCAGTGGGTAACGCCACCCCGGAAACCATTTATTGGATAACCAGCATCACTGCCATAGGTTATCCCAAGTGGTTCGCTACATTTGGTGACTTATCAGAGGTGACCGGGTTCAAAGGGTGAGGTTCGTCCAGGTCGTGGTGGCGATTGCGACTGCCCAACTGCTGCGTGGCAGGCCGGATCGAGAGAGACTGGTTGAACTTTCCAGTTGGACTCTCTCGACTCATAGCCTTGCACCGCAGGATAGGGATGGTTTCACACGTCCGACACTGCTGGACCCACTGACCCTCAAATTCCTACCTACCCCTCATAACTTTTTCATTTCCAGAACTTCGTATCCTTCCCTTCCTTAAGAAGACTCTCCACACAGCATCCCTTAAGATTACATAGGCCCTGAGGGAAATTATTTTCCTCAGGACCTCCTGTGTGGAGCTAATGTAAAAACCAACGTTATTTCAACGAAAAGTGTTCCGAAAAACTAGGGTCTCTTCAAGAATCATGCTCACCCCCTCTCCTCCTCGAAAAAACTCTCCACTCAGCACCACAGAAAATATTTTCCTCAGGGCTTGCTGTGTGCAGATCCCATTCATCTCTTTGTGAGTAAGGAGCAGGTGGGTAGTTATTTTTAATATTGACGTTATCAGGAAGACTGAAACACCGTGATATAAGTTCGTCTTTACTCAAACAGTACCTATCTTAAATTTGAAGGAGCTTCGGAAATTAGTTCATTCTCAGTCGTCCACTATTTCGCTTTTTATCGTCACCGTTCACGAGGAAGCTGATTTATTCTACTCTTGGTCTTTTCTTCTATAGTCTTATATATTCTTATACAGTCCCAGGGGTCCTAGCATGGTCGATCGATATAGGTTATATCGAAAATGTCGGTAACTTGAAATCGCTCCCGAGCACGACTGCAGGCCACTAACGAAGAAATAAGAGTTCAAGTCAAATAAATTAGGAACCCTTAGTCGTTGTGAACTGTTGCTTGTTCGTTAGCGGCCTGCAGTCGCGCTTGGGAGCGATGACAAGTTACCGACATTTACGATAAAACCTATATCGATCGACCATGCTAGGACCCCAGGTCTTTTCTTCTTTATTCTATGAGCCGACTGTACTCTAGTTACTTCTGCGGATATTTCAAAATCACAAAAATGAAATAAACAACTCGTGGGAATTTCAACAGATCTTTTCAACCCCATTCACCGAAGACTCTTTGCGAGGGCAAAATGTACAAAAAGTATATTTTATTGTGATTTTATCATAAAGGAAAAATCTATTCTGGGAAAATCGGATAATATTGTGTTTATAAATTTGCAGAAATATATTTGCAATTGATGTTTACTAAATATTTAAACTTTTGAAGTGAAACTTCTTTAGCGCCGTTAGTGATTTGAAATTTGGATGAAACGGAAATGTGTCACAAATTTATTTATTATTTAAATTTATTATTCGGTTCTAATATAATGCGGTAAATTCGTATCTAGGCGAGTGCCTCCCACAGCGCAGTGGGCAAGGCGTGTGACAAGTTTCAGCGGCCAGAAAGGCAGACTTCAAGCGAACGAAGGTTCGAATCCTACGAAATGCAATATTTTTTTTTTTTTTGTGAAATCAATATCCAATCTTTAAACCACTTTAAAATAAACAGGCAAAAGCGATTTTTTTCATTGGGTAGGTTGGTTTGATTAGGGTATTTTAGGTTAGGCTGGAGAACGGATGAAAGCAAAGACGTTGACGAACATTTAGTAAGGACGGATTTTTTCACAGAATTTTAACAATTCATCAAATTTCAATGCAAAAATTCAAGTTCTGTGAAAGTTCTATTCAAGGTACATAATTTCATTTCATCATGGGCCGGTTGTTTCACAGTACTTGAATAGTTACAAAACTTGAATAAGATTTTCACAGATCTTGAAATTTAATAAATTGTTCAAGTCCTGTGAAACAACCGGTCCCAACATTTAGTTCTACTGAAATAGCAAAAGTAATAATTTATAATGGTGGGCGGTTACCATTTTCATTGGTGTTTAATGTTCACAATTTCATTACCTAACTCATTTCCAGAAATTTTGTTCACTTTAGGGGTGTTTGAAGCCTAATATAAATGTGAAATCAGGATGTCTTTGAAATCAATGGTATTGTATTTGTAATGGTTCAGAGCATTTCATCTGCAACTCGAAAAGTCATTTCTATTACGAGCTATTATTGTTATATTGTTACGCCATTTACTTTCAACTAATAAAAAATGGTGCCGTAAGTATCAATGTCTTTGAACAATTCTCTTGCTTTAATATTATTTAAAAAAATTCTATAATTTGTTACGTCAATGATGTTCAGAAGTGAAACCTTCAGAAATCTAAAGTAGACAAGAATGGGGAAGCAACGCACAAAGAAGAGACCGATAGGCTCGAAGCACCGCACAAAGTAGAGACTGATTAGTCTCATTCTCATTCTCCCACAGGCTACATCCTATGGATGTATGTGTTTATCTCTTTTTAGTGTCACTATTTTTCGTTTCATCGAGCTTCAAATCTCAACGGTGCAAGAGAAGTTTTCACTTCAATAATATTAAAATTTATAAAATGATTGCAAGAAATCTACCTATATTTTCAAAAGTCTGTCTATACCTACTTTTAAAAATCTATCTACATATTACTATAAGGTATCAAAGGCAGGAATCAGACCAGGCGACATATTGAAAAAAATGTTGTCTTCATTTAACGGAAACATATAGATCCACATGTATCCCAGCAATACTCATTCTAGTTTGTGTTAATGTGTACCCTCTTGGTATAAATCACAAAAGTGGCAATCAGTGCTGGCTATTTATACCTCTAACAAATAGTGGAACATCACTAAGGAAATAATTATCACAACATTATGTTGGCTTTTTTGTGACCCAAAGTCGGCTTTTTTGTGCGGTCGAAAAATCCTGGATTTTTTTTATATAAGCCAGTAAAATGCATAATTAAAGTGATTATTCGAATATTTGACATGGGTTAGGTAATTGCAACCAATATCGGTAAAGCCAGCAGCTTAGCAGTTCTGAGCGAAAACTTATCACGACCGTTCGATTAATTGGTCTTTTTCATACTGCCAACCCTGATAAAGAAATTCTGTGCAGGCCATTGGTTGTTGTGCATGCCATTCTATTGTTAGTATCTAACGTTATTTGTTATATACTAACAAACGTGTTGATAAGGTTACTTACTACTGGCCAGTACGTGAGACGAGCAATTGATTCCATAGGTAACATACATGTAAATATGTAATGTAATTGGGAATAATCTACTACAATAAACGTTTAAAAAGATCAGATCGTCAGATTCTTAATTAAGAAAATCTGTATACTGTCGCCGAAGTGATGAAATTTAAGTACACAATTCAGCAGTTTTTAGTAGTTGGTCAACACAACGTCTTTTAAATTGAGCCTGTGAAGTGTCCATATCCTTACTGTCAAAAACAGACGCCAAAATATATTTTTTTTTAATTTAAAAAAAACCTGCTTGATGGCCTAAAGAAAAGAAAATCGATGATGTTGATTTTATATAAAAGTTTCCTTGTTTAAATAAAAATTCACTTTTAATTTCATTGTTAATTCATTGTTTATCTTAATATGCCAATCTTCCTTTCGCCATTTTAATTTTTTTTATGTATAATTTACCTACTTTTTATGGGATTGCACTAAGCTTCCCACATTAAATAATTTATTATTATTATTAAAACAATTCTAAATAAATAAAAAAAACAGAGTGTGCGGTTCACGAGCGGAATAAGTGAAACCTTTAGTAAACTGAAGGACGCAAGAGTGGGAGGCTACGAACAAATAGGAGACCGATGATACTATCTCATTCTCTCGCAGTCTAAATGTGTTTGTCTCTTTTTAGTGTCACTTTTTCGTTTTCACTTCAAAAATTATAAGTGATCAATCCGGTAAGTACTAATAAATTTCACCAATTATTTTATATTTTAATGAGGCGGGTGGGCGATAAATTTTGTTTTCCACGCTACGTAAACAACTTAAAGGGGGGTGTGCCGTAGTTTGAATAGTAGCCCCACCCGCACCCGCGCCATTATGAAAATAAGTTGATTATTGGAAAGGGAAACTTTGTGGTGGAAAACAGAGGATAACCGGCAAAATACAATTATCTCCGCATATATCACGACGAAACCTTAAAAAAAGATCTCATTTTTTTCCTTAATAGCGAATGATACTTCAAAGTACCTCACAATTAGATAACTAATAAAAAGATATTTGTTAACTAAAAATAATATGGCTAGTCGCAAACAAGTACATTATCATAAGCATTATAATAAAAAAATTTTAAAGTTGTGGAACATGCCAAAGAAATTCTACAAGGCGTGGAAGCAATCATCTGTACAGAATAATGGATAAGTTAGATCGGAATGCTTTGAAATATGTTACACTTGACTGACTATCAAATCGACAATCGACGATCGGCACAATTTTGATTTTTTTACATGTGCACGATCCTACATTTCACAGCATCGTGAAAGCTCGATGCAGGAGGCCTTGAGAAAAATAACTTCCCTCAGGGCCTATGTCATCTTAGGGGATGCTGTGTGGAGGGTACTTTTAAGGAAGGGAAGAATAGGGACTACTGGTAAGGAAAAAGGTACGAGAGGAATCTGGGGGTCAGTGTGTCCAGGAGTAACGGATGTAAAAATTCATCCCTCCAACTGCGGTGCAAGACTATGAGTCGAGAGAGTCCGGCTGGGTAGGTCAAAAGACCTCCATAAACCAGTCTCTCTCGATCTGGCCTGCCACGCAGCAGTTGGGCAGACGCATCCGACGCCAAGACCTAGACAAACCTCACTCCAACGATTGACTTCTTTAAAAAAACGAGTGCGCTTTAGACCAGTGGGCCCCAACCTTTTTGTCGCCGCGGCCCAGTTATTGTTTGAAATATCTTGTTGATCATATCTTCGTATATAAATATCATATCAAATATCAGTTGAAAATATCTTCGTTACTTGGTCAGTTAGCAACAGATAATTAAGGAATTTTCTTACATTCATTAATAACCTTCACCCGAATTTCACATTTACATAAGAACAACGATTACCCTCCACACAGCATCCCAGATGACATAGGCCCTGAGGGAAATTATTTTCCTCAGGGCCTCCTGTGTGGAGTTAATGTAAAAAAAAACGATAATAACAGCTTAATTTTTTTTTTCAAAAGTATTTTGATTTTATGCAAGCCCTTGCGCGGCCCATTACCATTTGGTCCACGGCCCATTACTGGGCCGCGGCCCATGGGTTGGGGACCACTGCTTTAGACCACACGACTGAAGTCAAACTTCACTAACTTATATCTCCCTCTCAACTTCCGTTCGCTTCGCCCGATCACACTTTACATAACGCTCTCGTCACGCATTCACCAGCTTACTCCCCAAGTCAAGCGTGCGTAAAGAAATTTTACTTCAAAAATGTGATGTAAATTTTAACAACTCACGCACGTCCCATATGAAAATTTTTACTTTATGTATCTAATTTCTTGTTTTAATAATAAATATTTTCTTTCTTTTCCAGGTAGGATTACATTCCAGTATTTGCTCTTCCTCAATGCAAGTCTGTGGTAAGTACAAACATAAAATTTAAAAAAATATATAATAATATAATTGGGTAGCAATTTTCTTGCTTTCTTTTGAAAGAGGGAGTGAAATCGTATTGAATTAGAAAAATATATTGGCAAGCACTATCGTTATTCAACCATATCAATATAAAATTCTCTTGTGTACATTTATAGATCTGTATTTTGTATTAGTCATTATAATAGTGGGATATTATTAGTCACTGTCAAAGGCACGTTAATAAGGTCCATTATACTATCGTATAAACATTATGATAGTAAGTTAATATAACCCCCCTCCCCCCTCCCCACCGTCCCGACATTGATTTCTTCCGTCCTGGCTCCCCTCCGGTGACACCGCTACGTGCTCCTCGCCGAGGTTAAGAGATAAGAAAAAATCCTGACATCACGTTCCGAGTTCCGAGCACCGGAGATGCGCGCGTTTGTAGGTATAATGTATACGTACGGCGTTAGGGAATAAAAACAATGATTTGACGCCTGCGCGTGGCACTATTCCCAAAATATTCTCGATTCCCTAAGCACCAACCACAATCATACAAAATATATCTGAGCAGTTAAACCACGTAAAAAGGAACCAAATACGATTACATTTGTAAAATAAATTTCGCTTGGTTCTTCGATCCCTTTTGAAGTTTTTTTATGGCTTGTATTGCTCAAACATACAGCTGAGTTTTTTCGCTGGCCGAAATTCTGTTCCTGACAAGAATTTTAAGCTACGTGTCTCTTTCTCCTCGCTTTTCTCGCTTTCGTCGATTTCTCTCTGTATCCTCGCTTTTCTTCAGACAGCCACGTGTTCTCTAAAGGAAAAGCGTAAAATCCTTATTTACTCACAAATAAAGCGTTTTGTTGGCTAAATTACTTTTCAGTTTTGATTTATTCTTCTTTTTTGATTATGTATCTCCGCATTGTGAAACTTTCATTGCCAAACTTATCAATTCTAATACCGTACAAAATTATTTTCTTTAACGAAATCAATATCAGAAGTTTCTCAAATTTATGCCAACCGTGTAAAAAAGTTGTAGTTTACGATTTTTCGTATTGAACTACTCCATTGAAACGAGAAATTCAATGAAAACCAGATATATTGATTGAAGTGATAAGAATCATTTGAAGTTCATACCTCCTGATATCTAATTTAGCATTCTTCGTATTGTAACACCTGAGGATAGTGATGTGAAAAAGACATTTTAAAGTTATGCATATATTATAGATTGAAGTGAAATTTACATTATTAAAAACTGTAGTGCATTTGTAATAATTATTATTATTATAAGTTGGTTGCATTCGATATTATATTTTAAGTACTTAGATAGAAAAATTGAAAATTGAAAGATTTGCTGCTTTCATGAAACATACGTATATATAAAATTTAATGTATCTGTTAATGTGCATATACCCCTTTTGACACGGTGACCATAGTGGTAACGCAACACGATCACTTAAAATTGGGTTTTCATATTGAGCGTTCGATTACATATCGTCAACAAGCAAAAAGTACATATTTTGGGTTCATTAGGTAGGTATATTACAATGAAAGTTGAGATTTCGGTGTTCTGTTGCTGTAGAACCATAGGGCATGGAACAACATCACGATAGTTAAAATTTAATCCCTTAAAGGATCCGAGGATAAACGATGCTTTCAATTCTTGTCATATTTTGTCTAAATTTTGTCATTTGTATATCAAAGAATATTTTAGTAATTTTAGTAATATTCGAGTGCTTATTGAGCGACACAAGTAGTGTAGGTACCTATCTATTCTGTATATAATGTTTATTTCGCCGATCTATCTAATACCTAAAATAATTTAAGTTTAACCCTGATTTAGCACTATAATATCTTTTCTACTGTATAAAAGCTTAGGGCTTAAAGTATTATTGATGTAATATAAAATACCATAAATTTAATTTATTTTAACTTCTGGGAAGTAGATCAATATATACCAATAATACGTTAATTTGTATATAAAAATATCCTAAAAATTTCCTGCATCATTATGTCAAAAATCTTTTTTTAAATCTTACTATGTTTGTGCCTTTATATGTGAATTATTGGTTGATACTAGCTTAGCACAGCTTTTGGTGACAATAAAAGTATTGGATGCATTTTTTTCTATTTCAACATATTCATCACGATACCTACTCTTCATTTAGATCCAGCTGTTTCCAACTTTTGATCAAATTGTGACCGGCAGAAGAGGACAACAATCATTTTGTTAAGCTTTATTAAAGCTGAAGTGCACATAGAATTATCGTGTAACGTGGACCTTTAGATTTAAAAGAAAAAACGAGTGTGCTTTAGACCACACGACTGAAGTATAACTTCACTATCACCCTTTTAATAACGCTTCGTCACGCATTCACCAGCTTACTCCCCAAGTCAAGCGTGCGTAAAGAAGTTTTACTTCAAAAACAAAATGACACTTTGGCCTTTTGATGACACGATTTGATTTGTATTTCTGCGAAACAACTTGGACTCGGTCTTGTAAATAATAATTATTGTGTTTTGGACCGTGAACTCAATTGATCATGTTCTCTCCCTAAGCTACCCTAACGGTCACTCGGTCTCCAGAATTTCTACCACCGCACCTAGAATTGTTTGGCGTATCAATCTTCGGACTTCCGAATCGAATTTATCTACCAATGCTCAACCCAGTGGCCTTCTCTAAAAGACCTAACTGTTTTTAGGGTGGCAAATAATGTTATTCAGGCCCCCGGTTAGTTGCCCATTACTTTAATTGAATCTTTGTTTCAATCGTTTAATGAACAATTTATTTTTTATACGTAAATTGGGCCAGGAGTGCCTACCTCGTAGCAGTGAAGGTTGGTGAATTTGTTTATTCTATATTTAAAAAAAAATTTAAAAAAGTGTTTTTGAAACTTCTACTAAAGCCCCACTGTGATTTGGATTTCGGATGAAACGGAAATGACCATTACTGCACGTGCGACGCATCAACAATGCTCATTGGCCGCTTTGATTATGATGTCACTTTTAAAGGCTCCTGTTGGTTGAGATATGAAACGGAAATTACGCTAGGTCTGCGCTCATTGGTCGCTTTGATTATGACCTCACTTTTAAGTATTGGCTGAGATTGTTTTGGTAAAGTTTCGTTTCTACTGCGTGTAAACTGCACTCGAATTTAAAAAAAAATAAGCTTATTGAATATAATGGAAGTATTTTTTTCGGCAAAAATAATATTTCAGCATGTACAATGAAAAACTAACATACAGGCTCTGCCCAGTGAGTGCCAGTGGGTACCTAAGTGTTTGTATGTTTCTTGCAGGGATTTGAATCCGCGACCATCCGCAAAGAATTTTTTAAAAATAATTTGTTGATAAAGCTATAATATATTGCTAAATATAAAGCAAAGTTTAAAACCATTTTAAAACAATGAAAATAGTATCCTCGCTCAGTAAGAACAATAATTGACACAGAATTAAAAGCCAATGAAATAAAGTAGGTACCTAACCCAGTTCCCATCAAAATGTTCGTTAGTGGATATTTCAACAGTATCGATTTCCTGTGACGATACATCCCTCAATAAAAACTGTACCAATTTGCAGATCCACGCCTGTTCACATTTGTCTCAATAATATTTGAAATCCCCTCTCATTATTTTTTCCAAAGCGGTGTCGTAGGAATATCAATTTTGAAAATACAGGATTGCGCGAAATCATAATGGAATTATACTTCCTTCAGCATTATGCAATATTGTGGAAAATGAAGAGGATTTAAGAATGAAGCTTTGAGTGTGTTCACATAATTTCTATCAAGTTCTTTTTATTAAACACGATACCTCAAATTTCACGCTAAGCTAAAATTTTATTTATTTTCTTTAGGTTGTCTTGGATTGATTCCACGGTTCAGTAAACTTTTTTGTAAAGGGCCATATCGCAAAAAAACAGAATGTGCAATTCACACGCGGTAGAAGTGAAACCTTCAGAAAACTTAAATAGACAAGAGGAGGAGACCGAAAGGCTACGAAGCACCACACAAACACTATACATACACTTTCTTATTCTCTCGCACGCTAAATCCTATTGATGTACGTGTTTGTCTCTTTTTCGTGTCTCGGAAAATCAAATCCACACCGACATATACAGATATTCTACTTTATATATTACGAGGATATATTTCAACCAATTTACACAAAACCTTGACAAATTATATACATACCTAAACCCTTCTCATGAATCACTATATCTACTGGAGAAAACCGCATGAAAATTCGTTCAGTAGTTTTTGAGTTTATCGCGAACAGTCAGACAGACAGACGCGGCGGAGGACTTTAATATATTATATGTAGAGATTATAATTGAAAATGATTATTTCTCTCATTAAAAATATTATTTTTTTTAACTGCGATAACCCTCATTTTCCTTCTTTTCATTTCTTCGCTCTTTACTTCAAAAATTAAATGCTCTACCTATTTAGGACTAATCACTCTTAAAGTCTTTATTTTTTACCGCAGAGACTAACCACTTAATCGCTTTAAGCTGGCTTAAAACATAGCGTACTTTATGACAGATTTTAAACCACAAAAAATAATTGATCTTTCTCGAATATCAAAATAAACTTGATTTAACGCCCATTCGCCAGCTATATAAGCAAACAATAATCAGAGTGTGCAATTTACACGCGGTAGGAGTGAAACCTAAACTAAAATAGACAAGAGCGGGGAGGCTATGAAACACCGTTCAAAGAGAGACCGATAGGCTATGAAGCACCGCATAGAGGGGAGACCGATTATGCTATCTCATTCTCTCGCAGATCTGGTCACCGAACACGGCTAAAGCCATTTTAAGCAACGTTTCAATTCTGAATGGTGGTCTTACACCAGCGATACTGAGAGTATCTTCCACTCTGGAACGTCCCGCAAAACTAGGTGTATATTATTTTTAATTAATAAATTGTAAAATAACACAAATTAATCGATATATTTGCCCACGCCTCTTACCCCTAGACCACGCTGGTCGACCAAAACATAATTAAATACTTAAACATTTATTAAAAACAGATATGATTTTAGATTTACACGGTCAAAAGTATTATAGTGATTTATTTTTGGGGTATTACGCTAAACCCCTTCCTCAGCGTCCGTCATGTGTCGTCCCTGCCTCTTTTTACATTTGCTTCACACGGGAGGCCCTGAGGAAAATAATTTCCCCATCATCTTAGGAGATGCTGTGTGGAGGGTTTTTTTAAGGAAAGGAAATAGAAGAAGTTCTGGGAAGGAAATAGGTACGAGGGGTGGGTAGGAATCTAGGGGACAGTGTGTTCAAAAGTATGAAACCATCCCTCCAACCGCGGTGCTATGCGATGGGTCGAGGGATTCCAGCTGGAGGGGATAAAAACCTCCCACAACCGGTCTCTCTCGATCCTGCCCACCACACGGCAGGTGGGTAGACGTATCGGCCGTCAAGATCTGAACAAAACTCGCCCCACGAACAGGCCCCCCTCAGGAAGAGACCGATTATTCTATCTCATTCAAATCATGGACGTTTGTGTTTTTCTCGCATCCATTTGCACACATTTTCAGAGATCGAAAGGTACACAGAAGTAGAAATGTAATAATTTAGAAGTTCAGAACACTATTTCTGGCTGCTAAATGGGATACCAAGTAGGTACATACTTCACATTTAATAAACCCTTTTGCATTCCTTCGTGTTTATTTTATTCCCCGAATAATATACAGTCATAGAAATTTATTCCTAAGTTGTTGGTTGTGACGGAAGCCATCTGTCTTAGGACGCAATAAAATGTTTTAGAAACGCCGGAAGAATAATAATGAATGCATTGTAACAATAAGAAAAGTTTAGGGATTTCGCACCGGATGTAGAGGGGGTCGGTAGCTTTGAATTTTTGCTGGCTCGTGTATTTTTGTTATGGAAGTATTTAATCATAATAATAACAGCTAACTTGATTTATTTTTACATTTAATAAGGCGTATGGCAAAACAAATTGTGGAGGTAGATTGTGCTTTCAAGTACAAATCGACATGCTTTTTTTCAATAAGGTATACTGGGCATAATCCGTAGAGTTTATAAAAAAATATGTGTGCATTTTACTGATTTCACACGGTAGAAGTGAAAACTTCAGAAAATTAAACTTAGAGAGACTGAGACGAATTCAGAATGTCAGGAGTAGGATAATTTTATGGGTTTAAAAATTATTTAATAATAAATTTAATAATAATAAATTTGGACAACTTATATATTTTTGCGAAAAATCGCCCCAAGAAGCACCGCATAAAGAGGAAGCCGATAGGCTAATAATAATATAATAATAATAATTTTATTTTAGTAATTTGTACATTTAAGTTTACAAATTTCTAATTGATAATAATATTTCATATTCACTATATTTTTTCAAGTTTTATGTAGCTCCTACAATACATCTTGAACTTTGCAATTGGTGTGGACTTTAAAGTTTCTGGTAGTGTGTTATACAACTTCATTCCCTTGTACAGTAGACTGTTCTGCGTATTCGCTTTGTCCTTTTTTTGTAGCCTAATTTCCTTGCACGTCCTTGTGTTATATCTGTGAATGTCTTTATTGTATAAAATTTTATTTGAGAAGTATTTTGGTATTTTGCTACGAAGCACCGCACACAGAGAACACCGATTAGTCTATCTCATTCTCTCGCATGCAATATCCTGTGATTTTTAGTGTCGCTCATTTTCTGGTGCTAAAAAAGTTTTCACTTCATTAAAGGTGTTAGTAAGGAAACATATAAAATACATCATGGTTGAGTACTCCGAAAGGCAGGTGGTAATGGGCAGCTTGCTAACAATTGGAGACTACCACAACACAGGCATTAGCCCAGTATGGTAGTCGAAAAATACAATAAACTGTTGTGTATAAAAGATTATTAAATGATAAATAAAAAAATAATAAATTAAAATAAAAATTATATTATGACAAGTCACTACAATCTGTTGAAGCGCTAAATTGGTGTTAGTTCAATACACTTAGCTGTCCAAGACCTGGAAGATATCAACCGAGAAATGTAGAAGAAAATAAGTAAATGAGGATTTTTCACGTTGTAAAAAAATCCCCCCCCCCCCCCCCCCGCCCTGAACAGGTCACGTAGTATGGGTACGTTCCCTTATTAGGTTTTGGATATCGGTATTATTTTGCTTGCTTAGTTGAACAAATCAATTTTACATTATAATTGACTAAAATAAGTTCATGACCATGATGACAAATGATTAGCGACGATATTAAGTGGTTAAAACATGTTTTACTTTCCTAAATTTTACTTTTCTCGTAGGCGTGTTTGACTTTTTTTATGTTTTCTCTGTTCATTCTGACTTGTCCCTATTCTAATTTTTGCTGTTTCGCCTTACCAACTTAATTATGAATGAAATTAACTAATATGGTCGGAACAAGTTCTAATAATACGGCTAAGTGGAAACTATTCCAGGATTTCGAGGACAAGCTTCACCACACTCGATGTAAATTATTCAAACCTTTCAGAACAACTCGAATTACTTCATAAATGTTAAGTCACGTGTACTGGCGATAATGAACAAGCCAGTGAGAGGCTGGAATACTAATACACCATGAAAAAAACCACATGGCACAAAACTACTGAAGAGATGAACCGATGGGAGTGTGTTGTGCTCTTTCCTGTTTGCCCATTTACTTTTTAAAATTGATCTAACTTTTTCAACTTATCAGAAATTTGTTCTTGAACAGATGATCTAAGTTCTTGACCTGTCCATCAGTTTTCTTTCAAAATGGTATATATCACACTTCTCAGCAAGGCACCCAACAAAGACATACTTTTATCTATTACCCGTTAAAGTTTTGGCATGGTCAGAGTGAGTGCTAAAACTGGTTAAATTACGAACAATTCTGAACTAAAACATTAATTGGAATGGCTGTGAGCAGATCTGAATAGCTCGGTAGATAATTCCATCTCCTTCGCTTTTCGGCAACACAATATTCTCCAGTTATTCCCCAAGGCTTTATTAATATCTTATGATAAAATCATGACCGTCCAAGCTAAACAAAATTAGAATATTTTTAACAAAACATTAACAGCCTTACTAAAAAACCCCGTGAAAATTTTATTCAATTGACAAACGGCCGCGGATGTGAAAACATTACTAATTAAAAAAATGTTCATAGAAAGAAATACACATTGTTTACACGGCCTGAGAGGGTAGTTTCTCTCTGTTTTAGTAATAATGTCTGAACGAAATTTGGAATTTTTTCAAAGTATTTTGAATGTTTTATATATTTCTTATTTTTGATAGTGTCGTAAAAACAAATACCATTTATGAAAACTAGATAAAAATACCTTTTAGATTTTTGTATTTGAAATACACTATAGTTTAAAAAAACTGCCATACTTTAAGATTGGAAAAAAATTTCTTACCAAAATATTTTTTATGAAAGTGTAGAGAAATTCATTAAAAAACTAAATTTAAAAATACAGACCTTTTATATAATGAATTTGGAAGAAAACTGTCACTTCACTTTTTATATCGTTCATACAATTAAACATTATAAAAAATATAACAATTGTTCCGAGAGAGTATTAGAAAAATTCTGACACTTTGAATTCACTTCCAAACATTATAAACGTTGATAACTCGAATTTGGTATTTATTAACACACGCACAAGCCTTTTATTTTATTAAATATTATTACTTTTATGGAAGTTTTATTAAACTTATGTGGATAAAAAATAATGTATTCGAAATAACCTATATGTTTATTTTAACCAAATTAAAGTAACAACAGAGACATTATAAAAGCACAGAAACTGACAAAAATGTCGCAAATAATAGAAATTATATTCATTTACGATAATAATATAACAGTGAATCTATCATAAACAGAAATCATGTTTAAAAACGTTAAATAACTGCGCATGATATTTTACACGTCACGAAAGTAAAAAAGCCGCGAATTTATAGAAAAAAAATGGCCGCTAATGATGGCGCGCATGCGCAGATCAAGCAAAAACAATGCAACTAACCTAATAATGTGATCATCTTATTAGTAACCATGTAAAAACGCAGTGCACCGCGCAAGTAACAAATATGCAGGTCATCGTTAAGGCGTTTGTTATTAGTAAGGCTGTTAAAGTTTATTTATTGTTCTGTTATACGTGGTGGAATTATATTGTATTTAAATTGAAGTTAAAACACTTTTTAACTTATTTCCACTTATTTATTTCACCAGTACCGGTTTCATCCTATTATGGACATCTTCAGGCTGGCCAACCTGAAGATACTCTGAAAAGGTTAGCTACAATGATGACGATATCACTGGAATGATCTTTTATTATTTGTTTTCAAAAGATTTTAAAATCTTTTAGAGTAGCTACCACCAAACGGTTTCACGTGTTATTGTTAATTTTAACTTGTTTTGACTCCCAACGAGAATGTTCTATCATAATTATTCTTTCTAACTTTTGCAGTGTTTTGCTGTTACTACCACATACATTGTACAATAGATGATAATCTCAGCACTGCCCTGTTGATGACACATGATGCAATTCCTGATATTCTTTTTCTTCCGTTACTCTTTTCTATCAGAGGCTATCAGCAAAGGCAGTTCTGCTATTTTGATTACATTGTATCAAATCATCAGATCTGCGTAATCTATAGAAGTATTGAAAAATAATAATGTGGAGAGCGGAACAACAAAAACATTAATTTATGAAGATTACCTCTGTGAAGTTTCCCATTGATGAAAATATCCTGAATTAGAAAACTTTTAATTGCTTCCTCGATAATACTGCCCGTTTTCTCAAAGGCCCATAAGAAAACTTCTGAAATAAACTTCCAAAAATATATTTATTCTTTCGCCGACATCCAATGGATTTCGTTTCTCATAAACATTATTCCATTTTTTTGGAATAAATATTTAATATTTATAAGAAAATTAGTTTATTTTTTTTTTTGCCATCTTCTTTCCGAGGTTGGCAATCTTCTCCCTGCTTAGAACAACTCTCTGGAACTGCCTTGTAACAGTGGCGGAGAAGCCAACATCAATAACTGTGAACGGGTGTTCCTCTTGTGGCCGTGGAGTGTCATGAATGTGCACCGGTGCACGTGGGATCAATGCTACTAGCTCCTTAGAGCAAGCTCCATTACGATACCTGTAGAACAGACTAAGCAACTACGCGTTGTTATATATATTAAGAAGAACTTATACAACTTTAAACATGTTAATTATAATAATATCATTTAACGAAATGAACTCCACTTGTAACTTCGAAAATTAAAGATTCAACAGAATTTATTTTAACACAAAGCTCTCTTTTAGTGAGGTAACTGTTAATCCAACTTAATAAAGTACATATCCTCAATGCCTAACAGACTTTTGTATACAAGCATAAGTCTCCTAACTTTGCCAAGAGTTTTGGAAAAATCAGTGTAGGTATATGTAATCGTAATCACTGTAATCAGTTATATAATTTCATAAATTATTAAGTTACATAGAGTAGATATACGGTGATAAAGCCATGCTGGTTGGGTATAAAAATAGTAGTCTTTTGTTTTTGTTTAACGATTCAAAGAGTTTGGGACTAGCGGACAATTTGTACATGGTCTGAAGTTTGACATGTAACTTTATTTCCCTTTTTATGAATAGGCGATAAGTAGATGTTTTCCTCTGACTTGGTAAAAAGTAATGCCCCTATTTTTTTCTCCTTTAATTGTCGAGAAATAAAAAAAAAAATTACATAGGTCGAAAACCACACTATTGACGATTAATTTGTCACTTTTCAATGTAATCTCCGTCCATTTCCAAAGTTTTGGTTCATCTTTTAACAATGGCAAGGGCATGTATACCAAAGTGGTAAAAAGCACGATCCTACTTCCTAAAGCCATCCGCCATAGTTTTTGTTGTGCGAAAGGCGTGCTTTAAGCTTTTTAAGGGTTGTGACATAATAGACAGATTTTATTGGGCATCTCTGCTCCCAAAAGTCAATCATAATCAAAACGTCTGCATGCCTGAACACTGTCGCCGTAACATTCCCTGCCGATCGCAAAGTTTTGAAATTTTTCGTCCTCGGTGAGTTTGTTCCATTGGTTACCTCTTTGATCTAGGTTCCATGAAACCCATGTTTAGTCTCCAGTTATAATGTTTGTGCAGTTGCACCACCGTACACATTTTTCAGTCTTTCATGAATGCGAATAGGCATTTCACCTTCTGCGTTCAAGAATTTAATCACAGAAATATGAACATTGATATCGGCCATTTTGCAAGCGACTGCAGTTCTGCCACTTGTTGATGCAGAAAGTTACTATTCCATTAGATTGCAGGTAGATGAAGGTTTGAGAAATAGCGCCAAATTCAATTTTTTCATTTAACTAACTTTATTTAATTAGAAAAAAATTAGAAGCATTACATTTTACTGATCCTAGTAGTACGAATAATGGTATAAGTCAAACTGTTGACCCAAGTTTTAAAATACATTGCAGGAAAATCGGTCCGGCAGATTTATTATGATCTAATGTAGATTTATAAGTAACTAATTAGCATCTATCGTGAAATGGAAAGATAAGTAGGTACCCCCACTTTTTACTTAATCAGAAGTTAAAATCGACCACAAAAGTAGTTCTTAGCCAGAGGACTGATGAACGCAGACAATTGAGTAAATACACATTTATTTTAATATGCGATCGGTTTGAAGACTGGGCAGGGACAGACAACATTCCGAGAGAAACAAACTGAGTAATTATGTTTCTATAGATGTAAAACGTGGATCGCGAGAAGCCGTAGTCAGCAAGCCAGCAGGCAGTAAGTCAATGGGAAGCAAGCCAGTAAACAGTAAAACAGTAAGCATTTGGCAGTGGGATTCCGGTAACTTAATATTTGGTCTCGCAATCACGAACAACGGTACTCCGTGTAGCCAACGTACATATAGCCGTATACGTAGTATTTTTTCCGGCCGCGCAACAATTTCTTTTAAATACACACAACGAATTCATTGAACCATAACGTGACTGTTCGTATTCCATTTCGTTTGAAAAATATTTGTATGTTGTTTTGCCGTATTTTATTCAATGGCCTCTGCAAGACGATGGAAATAGAAATATTTTCTTTTTGAAAGGCAGTCGAGCTCGAAATTCGCAATCTTTATGATGAATATGATCTAAATGATCATGTCAATAATATAAATTGTTCAAATGCGCGTACATACATACATACATACATACACATACTCACCCTCACACACACACCCTCACACACACACACACACCCTCACACACACACATACTCCTTCCCACTACATCATCACCCGGTAATTACCCGGTATGCATACCATAAATAAGGAAACACATAATGGGTACCCATCATATATTATGTACTTATAAAGGTAAATTTTTTCACCAATGTATCTTTGTATTGTTTGTTTCTGTTTATAAATAAAATAAAATAAAAAATGAAAATATATTATCTATTTGAAAAGTTATATTAAAAATGTATTTACGGGGCCAACTAAATAAACTACATAAAATGTAATGGTATTTTGTAGACTATCTTTGGTTGTAATTGTACAATATTTCTTACTTTTTTATATATTAGCTCTACACAGGAGGCCCTGAGGAAAAAAATCCCTAAAGGGTCTTTTTGGGTTATCTTTGAAGATACTGTGTGAAGGGTTTTTTTGGGAAAGAAAGTTCTGGGTAGGAATTTGGGGGTCAGTATGTCCAAGAGTGACGAACGTATGATTCCATCCCTCCCACTGCGATCAGGCGACGATCCGAGAGAGCCCTGCTGGAGAGATTAAAATGTCTCCCCCAACCAGTCTCTTCCGATCAGGCCTACATCGCAGTTGACGGTCAGACGCATCCGCAACTAGATCCGGACAAATTTAACCCCATGAACCCGGACACCCCTGCTAAGTCACCAAACGTAGCGAACCATTTAGGGTTACCTATGGCAGAGGTGTTGGTTATCTTCTAAATCCATTCCCGCCACCCAAAATATAAATACTTATTGGAATGGTTTTATTGTTAAATACATAATTAATTATTATAATGGGGACGTCTATAATTGATTTCTCAGTTAAGTAAATTGCACAAATATAAATCTACCATATTGTTTACTATTGATTTTTCATAATTTTTTTTTATTAAATCGAGTACAGTTTACACGCGGTAGAAACGAAATTTTACTAAAACAATCTCAACCAATACTTGCAAAGTGAGGTCATAATCAAAGCTACCAATGAGCGCAGACCAGCGTCATTTCCATTTCATGTCTCAACCAATAGGAGCTTTTAAAACTGACATCGTAATCAAAGCAGTTGTTTCGTCGCAGGTGCAGTGTCATTTCCGTTTCTTCCGAAATCCAAATCACAGCGGGGCTATAGAAGTCTCACTTCAATAAATAAAGTAATGTTCCGTTTTTTGAATCAGCAATGAGGCGCAAACACCAAATTTAGTCAACAATGATGAAATTTAACAAGCGCTTTACGTCTTAAATTCTAACGTCAAAGCAACTATTAATTTCATTTCCTTCTTGAGCTACGGAGCACTGAAATACCATTTAACTGTCTAAAATAAAATAAGGAATCATTTTGCTTTTGTCATTGGTTTTGCCCAGTTTGTCGATTGAAATGTAGTACCTATTAATGGTACGGTCGTTATGGTCTGCCCACGCGAAAAAGCTTCAATGAAAACGGTTATTATTATTTAATCATTTTTTTTTTTTTACATGAGCTCCACACAGGAGGCCCTGAGGAAAATAATTTCCCTCGAGGCCTATGTCATCTTTGGGGATGCTGTGTGGAGGGTTTTTTTTAAGGAAAGGAAGGAGAAGAGAGTTCTGGGAAGGAAAGGGTTTGAGGGGTGGGTAGGAATCTGGGGTTCAGTATGTCCTGATCATCCGCCTCCAAGACCTAGACAAACCTCACCCTGTGAACCCGGGCACCCCTGCTAAATCACCAAACATAGCGAACCACTTGGGGTGACCTATGGCAGAGGTGTTGGTTATCCGATAAAGGTTCCCGTGGCGGCGGCACCCATTCCCGCCTCCCAAATTGAAGACAATATTAGCGAATTTCGATTGAAAATTTTTAACAGAAAGAATTTATTGTTATTTTATTTTTAACTTAATGAGTAAAACCTCAAATTGTAATATTTAAATAAATGAAGACAATATAAGCGAAACTCAATCGAAAATCTGGAAACAGAAAAATCAGAAAAACATATTGACACCTCTGGGACAATATAAGAGTGTGATAATAAAGTGATAATATAGTCCCAGAGTGTGATAATAAAGTGTGATAATAATGTAACAATATAGTCCCAGAGGTGTCAATATGTTTTTCTGATTTTTCTGTTTCCAGATTTTCGATTGAGTTTCGCTTATATTGTCTTAATTTTTTTGAAATATTAGAATTTATTATTGTTTAAAAATATTACCATTATTGGAAATCCATGGTTACAAACATATCGTGGGCGTATGTTCTTGTATTTTGTGGTCAAAAGTCATTTTACCAAGAACTGTTTTAAAACATACCTACTTACTTTCAGCGCCTTTAGGAGATTTTTCACAAAAACGGTGCTTTATAAATTATCCAATAGGCCACTTGCATCACATTTTTTTAATTTTTTTTCCGGTTTAGACAAATATTCTAAGACATTCCGTATTTTTTTTTTTTTTTAATCGTATTTTTGAAACCCTGGGGATTTTTTGAAAATTTCAATCCGAAAAATCAAACCATTTTTTATAAACCGGAAAGACAAGACATAATTTTATAGGTGCGAAAAAACGATAATTATGTAGCCGAAAATCATTTTTTAAAAAAATAACGTTTTCCACACGAATGGCACTGGAGAATAACGAGGCATACCAAAAATATTACATCTCAAAAATATTTTTTTTCCTTCATCCATCTTATTGATTATAAATCATTATAATGTACAACGTATATATTACTTAATCCAATGTAATATACTTGTACTTGTAAATTATAATAATAAGAATATTATAAATTTTGATTTTGTTAAAATCAGCACCATAACCATTATATCTCTAAAACACGTACCGACTTCTAAATTGTACGGGGTTCTCTTCAGAACATCTGTCAAAAAGTCGAACCAAATGAAAAGTTCGCAGAGAACAAACATCAAATTAATCTAGTGAACGAATTCAAAAATTCGCCTGAAATCAAAGTGATGCCATATTAAAAAAATAAATCAGTGTGGAATTTTACAAAATTATTTCGGAGAAGGGACATTTTTATGTAGTGACGTCACGAGCCCAAATAATGGATTTATTTATTTAAAAATTAAAAAAACTGTACATTTCTAAAAAAATTTACTAACATTTTCGCAATCTTAATAAAAGGATCTATCCACACGATTTTTTCCAAGTCGTTATGAATTCAATGCAAGTGGCCTATTCATATCATTAAAACATTTCGTTATATTTGAAAGAAAAACTTAATGGATTTAAATGAGATTTTTGAAATGAGTATATTTTATTAAATGTTTAAAAAAATACTTATATCAAAATTTAATATTTGCATCGTTTATAGAAATCTATTTTTGGTTTTGATAAGGTTAAGTCGCGTGCTGAGTGCAAAGCACTTAACCTGCATAATGTTCAGGTGCAAAAACGCTACCAAGCCTAGTTGACCTGCAGTCATTCTTGCAGCCGAAACAACACTAGAAATGATTTGTTTGAAAATTCAAATTCAAAACGACGTGCCAAAAAATAAAAACGAGTGTGCTTTAGACCACACGACTGAAGTAAAACTTTACTAACTTATATATCACTCTCAACTTCCGTTCGCCTCGCCCGACAGTCACGCATTCACCAGCTTACTCCCCAAGTAAAGCGTGCGTAAAGGCCCGACCGTTCGCCTCGTTCGATCACACTTTTCGTAACGCTCTCGTCACGCATTCACCAGCTTACTCCCCAAGTCAAGCGTGCGTAAAGAAGTTTTACTTCAAAAATCACAACAAAGTATAATGAAAATATCCAAATCGTTTTTTTATGTAATATTTTGCATTTGTGGATAACTTCGGTTTTGCTTTTATACCGCAATGCGATTTAGTTGTTTGAACATCGGGGATTTCTGTTAACCACCCGAGTGTTTTATACCATATGCTATCAAGGTTACCTGTAGAATACGTTAGTGTTATTATTAATAATAATTATAAATTATATTATTAATAAAGCACTCGTCTAACAATAAATATCCCAAATCGTTATTTTCAAATATACTCCAAAATGTAAAATCAGGCAGGTTTTCTGGCAAATACGAGTTTTTTCCAACATGAATTTTGTTTACCGCTCACTTAAAATTCAGATCTAATAAAAAAAGATTTTTTTTGTCATGTATATAATTCCAGGAGGTGTAAATTTTCTTCATCTATAATTTCATGCTTACTTAATTCTGGTAGTGTGTTGATACGTAATTAATACACGCCTGTTCGCAATTTTCGTCCTGACCCCAGATCTTTGTCACAACTATAAAGATATAATACCTAACATCCAACAAACATAACTATCATCATAAGAGCAGAAATATAATGGACAGCTTCCATGTATGTAATAAAAAGCTATAATTAGGTCCGTACGAAATGGATCCACAACCTTCCAATAGTCTGTTCCACAAAAAAAATTCCATTGGTTTGTTGACTTTATTATATCAGATCATTGAACTCGTGTTGGCATCGTCATTTCCCTACCTACGATTACCGCACAGTATTTGTTTTAATGTCCGTACGATATGTAAGCACGTTAGTATATTTATTATTTGTTTTCATCGAATTTCTGTCATCGTTCATATTAATGTCTATTTTGATCTCCACTTCTTACATCCAAGCATTTAAATTGTTTTGCAATCCCAAACTAATCCATTAAATTTATTAAAAATTTTCTGGAAGTGACACATCATCATACTACTAGTTTCAGTGCCGGCTACCCGGGAGTTATTTTTTTTTCATGTATGTATGTTTTCTTTTAAATGTAGGTACATGTACATCACGTTGGCATCTACTATATCTCTTACTTTCATGCCTGCAGAATATCCGTAGATTTTGTTAGATTACGTCTATTTTACTGTCCATCCTTTATTTAATTTAATCTTGCCATTTGAGCAAAAAACACAAAATAGGCCATGTTTAATGGCTATTCGTAGTAATGTTGTCTGTGGCTAGTTTATTGGGCAGTTTGTTAATTATTAGATTGGCTATCGCCAAATATACTTTGGTGGAGTTGCGCATTTCGCATTCCATATACCTTAGCGGTGTGGAAACATTTAAGAGTTCTTAGGCTGCCACGGGCTGTCAGGCGCTTATCGATTCTGGAAGAAATGGACACCAACTGTTTGTTTACCATTAGGCATTCAACAAAAATATGTACACTTTGACACACCATTCACCAAATCAAAAACAGCAAAAAATCTTCCAGGGTATGGTTACGGATTTTCACGGCTAAAAGCATTATGGTGGTTAATTTAAATGGGATTTTATGCCGCATTGGGCTACCTCCTTCTATAGCGTCAATCTCCAGAAGAGATTTTTGAAGTGAAACTTCTATAGCACGGCTGTGATTTGGATTTCGGATGAAACAGAAATGACGATTACTGCACCTGCGACGCGTCAACTACGCTCATTGGCCACTTTGATAAAGATGTCACTTTTAAAGGCTCCATTGGTTGGAATATGAAACGAAAAAAACGCGAGGTCTGCGCTAATTGGTCGCTTTGATTATAACCTCACTTTTCAAGTATTGGTTGAGATTGTTTTGGCAAAGTTTCGCTTCTACCCCGTGTAAATTGCACTCGATTTTTTTAAAGTGAAAACTTCATTTGCACCGTTGTCATTTGAAATTCGATGAAACAAAAAATAGCAAGACTAAAAAGAGACAATCACATTCATCTATAGAATTTAGTCAGCGAGAGAATGAGATACTATAATCGGTCTCCTCTTTGTGCGGTGCTTCGTAGCCTCCCCGCTCTTGTCTACTTTAGTTTTCTGAAAGTTTCACTTCTGCAGCCTTTGAATTGCACACTCTATTTAATTTTCGTTTTTTATAATTTAAATCTTTTTTTTAATGCCTAATTCTTATTCCTGCCGGCGACAGTTCATTTCGTAATTCACGCTAATAATTTTTAATTGTAATCTCATAAATCTTCCATCTATGTTCCGTTGTAGAAGATCTAATGGGCATTAATTATTGGTTAGTCAGTGTTGGGTGAGTCGGAGTTCATTAGCCGATTGGCAATCGCCACCCATGGTTTGGTTTATGTTGTTGGTATGTCGCGTCCCAGATTCTCAGAGCTCGAGCTAAACTTTCTTCGTTCGCTAACAAATTTGCACACAGCGACACAATCTCCATTTTGATGGCATGAACAACATTTGATTTGCATCCATCAACTTGTACTCGTCGCCATAATGCGGTTAACTGAACGGCGGTATCATGTTTGAACGACTCGCCCGATATGGCTAGGAAAAAACGTAAATTAAACCTAGCTGAATAAGATACGGCCAGAGGGTATAACATACATGTATGATATATGTACTGAGAGTAGAGTCCAGATTATCCGGTCTTGTTTATTAGGTATTATTATACGACGATAAAAAAATAAATAAATCGAGCGAAGTTTTAACAAAACAATCTCAACCAAAAACTTTGTAAAGTGAGGTCATAATCAAAGCGGCCAATGCGTCATTTCCGTTTCATATCTCAACAAATAGGAGCCTTGAAAAGTGATATCATAAACAAAGCGGCCAATGAGCGCAGTTTGATGCTTCGCAGGTGCTGTAGTGCGTCATTTACGTTTCATCCTAATTCCAAATAACAACGGGTCTAAAGAAGTTTCACTTAAAAAAATATTGTACCTACGTATGATTTTAAGAACGTGTTTCAAAAGCGTGGTTAAAAAAGGTTAAAAAAAATATGCTAATTTTGAAATAATCATGTAATATATAATCAACGTAGAGGTTGCACACTTTCATCCGTAAACAACTTAAATTTATGTTATAGTGTTATTTTAAGTTTGACAACTGTTATTCCTTAACGATGATTAATAACTCATCAATACTTATTTTATTATAAGCAATAATTATCAGCCTGAAACACTCATCCACATTGAAAAATTTTCCGAGAAAAGATACATGACGCCAACGGGACTTGAACCCGTGCCCTTCTGATTGCCGGTCAGCTGCTCTCCCAATTGAGCTATGGCGGCTTATCTTATATCCGCCAAATGATTCAATATATACTAGTGTTTCATTCAACAATTACTGCTAATTATATTTTTTCCACCTGAAAACAACCAACTTTATTTTTGCGTGAGAGACACTGTTAGTGTTAAATCCGTTAGTTAATTAATTTTTTAATCGTTAGTTTAACAATTAAAAAATGATAATTAATACTTATTTTATTTATTTTTATTTTTACATTGGCTCAGACCCGAGGAAAACAATTTCCAAAGAAAACAAGGCTCTGAGGAAATTAATTACCCTTGGGACCTTTATGATGTATGGAGAGTATTTTTATGGAAAGGGAGGAGAGGAAGTTTTGAGGAAGAAAAAGGAATGAGGGGTGGGAAGGATCTAGGGTAAGCGTATCCAAGAGTGACAGATGTGTGAATCCATTCTTCCTACTGCGGTGCTTGGCGACGGTCCGGCTGGAGAGGTCAAAAGTTCTCCATCAACCAAGTTATCGCGATCCGGCCTGCCACGCAATGGGTGGATAAACGCATCCGCCGTCAAGATTCAGACAAGCCTCACTCCATAAACCCGGAAACCCCAGTCACCAAACGTATCGAACTACTTGGGGTGACCTTTGGCAGGGGTGTTCGTAATGCAATAAATTATTCCCGCCTCTGTAAAAACTACATTTCGATATTAAAATTCTTTTAATTATTTTTTGATAAATGACAATGATATTTTGTCTGACACGTGCAGTAAAAGCTTCAGCCCACTTACTGCAATATTGTACTTCTCATGACTTCACGACTGATGAATATGAAACAACATCACTCAGCACGAATTAATTTAAATAATTACGTTTTAAACCACTTATTTAAGTTGAAATTGGAAATGCCTTTCAGATTTCTGACAAGCGATATATATAGTACCTACTTATAATAAAATAATTTTAATAGAAAATTATTATAATTACCATTTTTACATACTTTCCTTGAACACTTTAAATTTTGATGCTCTTAAAAAAATATATATGTTATTCTTGAAGATAATTTCTTTACATTTGCCACACCGAAACGGTAATTATATGAAATTCCCTCGATAGAAAAAAATCGCAAATTATACCTTCCAAATCCGAACTTAGTTCGGGGTTGGAAGGTTGGCCGATCGTGGTGTGGCTGCGGCCAACCCTCCAACTCTGAACTCCAAAATGGCGGACGTCGAACACCTGATTCGGCGCCGTATCTTATCGGTTGCCTACAATTGTGCAGGCGGTGCCTCGGTTTCCATAATGATTTCAATTCCATGATTTCAATTCGTAAAGCTAAAAAAATAATAATTTCAAACAATTTTTATACAACTCTCCCGTAATATTATTGCGCAGACTGATGTGTTGGGCCAACTCACACGAACCAGCCATCGCCGATCGCTTCGGAGGCGATCCCTGGCTGAACTCGAACTCCAACCTTCCAACTCGAACTTCCAACGCACAAACTACCTCTCCACACAACCGTCCAAACTTTTGAAGTTGAAGTTGGCCGCAATGTGGCCGTACCATTACTTTTAAATTTCTGCTAAACAACTGGGCCTGAATATTTCTTAAATGAATTCATGTTGCTACTATTCCCTCGGGTCGAATGGACTGTGCACCCACCATCAATAAATTTATAGTACGTTTTTACCACGTTAGGCTCATAGAGTAAAGTAAAAAAAAAACCAGGCTGTGCAAAAATTCACACGCGATAGAAGTGCTATTAAAACCTTCAGAAATCTAAAGTAGACACTTTTGTCTACTTTAGATTTCTGAAGACAAAAGTGTCTACTTTAGATTTATGAAGGTGGGGAGGCTACGCAGCACCGGACAAAGAGGAGACCGATTATACTATCTCATACTCTCTCAGGCTAAATCCCAAGATGTGTATGTTTGTCTCTTTTTAGTGTCGCTATTTTTCGTTTCATCGATGTCAAATCACAACGGTGCTGAAGAAGTTTTCACTTCAAATAATATTATTATGAATTTCGTTACACACACGTACGGAAAAGCAATTTACCAATGTATCCCAGCTTAATTGTATGATTATTAAATTCACTGCACTTTAATCGAATTAAAAAAACTTGGTTAGATTGGTTAGAATTTTAATTGTAATACTTTAGCAGTAAATCTGTGCTAAAAAACGCTAGGTTAGAAACTATGGAACAATTGTTTTACAGATTTTGAACAATTCAAATATCAAGGATAATTTTCAAGTTCTGTGAAACTTCTATTCAAGTTCTGTTATTATTGTAGTTTAGTAATGTAACTTATCTGAATGACACAATATCAGAATTTAATTAGAACCTTCCCGGAGCTTGAAAATTAACCTTGAATTTGAAGAATTTTTTAAATTCTGTTAAACAACTGGCCCTCTTTGGCCAATAATAAATTAGCTCTACAATAATATTTTTTTACCCAAAAGAACTTAAATGACGCTTATAAATTAATCAAAATACTAAAAGAAACATATGACCATAACTTATCTAATTCCTAATCTTTCTTAACCATTTATGTTTTATTTCCGACATAACGAGTGAATTACAATTAGGAACGATTGTTTCACACAAATAAAAAAAAATCCTTGTTTTGTGAAGCAACTAGCCCGTGAAGAAATAAAAATAGAACTTGATCAGAAATTTCACAGAACTTGACCTTTGGTTAATTAATAACCAGTTTACGCAATTTATGTCGGAAATCTGCCCAATTAAATATGCTGACTCTTTGGCCAAAGTAGTTATGATTCAAATAGCATATTTTATTGTAAGTACTTTACCCTTAAAACATTATTTTATGCATTGCTTATGGAACTAGTAGGCCCTCACCATCCTCCAAGAGCTTAGAATAAAAAATATAATAACAATTTAAAAAATGCTCTTATGAGTGTAAACGACATTTGGATGACAAAAAAAACGTTGTTCGTAAAAACAATTAAAACCAATCAGCTAGTTGTAGCTTATTCAGCTTTATAACAAATAACGATTGACCCGTTGACGACCCAATAACGACCCGTTGACAAACTGATATCAATCAGTTTAACGGGACTTAATTTAAAAATGTAAAAAAACTGTAAATAAATAATAAAGGAATTTTATTAATAAAAAAAAATAAAAAAAACGTGTGAACGAAAGTTGAATCGGCTCACCAGAACAAAACATTATATCGAATTTAATGCAAAGATAGTTCAATGTATTGCCGATTGAACTGGATTAAACAAATGCCGAAATTACGTACACATTTTTAACTACTCTATATTTTACCCTTACCTACTACATATATATACCCAGTGGCCTAGTTAGCGTGGGTGGCACCCGGTGCGGATAACGTGGTGTCAACACAAGAAAGAGCGTGGTGTCACCCCCCCCCCCCCCCCCCATTAAAGTTGACTTTGAGAAATTCAAAACTCAAATTTCGACTACATAAAAAATAAAAAATATACTAGCTAGTCAAATGTGTAAAAAAATCGAAAGTCTCAAAATTACTTATTATTTATTATCATTCCTTAATTATTTATTTATGTACACACAACAATGAAATACAGAAAAAAACATACAGCTGATTGATCATTTTTCAGTCAGTTATCGATCGATTCTGCATATTTTTTGTATTCGGGTTTTGCGTTTATCAATTATATCGTTTATCACAAAAAAAATAACTATCCAATCCACTTACCTTGTTTTTTTAAAGATGTCTATCAACACTTTTATAAACATCAGAATAACAACTTTTTCACTAATTCACGTCCACCAATCGGTAATAATTCCCTTCACGAGTTCACGTCAATCACCATAGGAATCACGTCAATAGCAATAGTTAGAAATAGGAACAAAAATAAAACAACAGATTTTTGGGGAGTCCCTCACCGACCGAGCCATAGAGCTCCAAAATTTTAACCCGGGGCGGGCCGCCCCCCCCCCCCCCCCGCCCCTGGCTACGCCACTGCATGTACCTACTTTCAAAACCTAATTAATTTAATGTAGAGATCTCCCTACCAAAAATGTACAATAATTTAACTTTATTATTATTTCATGATGTACTTATTTACGTAATTGAAATGAAACCCGAAAACTCGCAAGTACATATCGCAAAACAGTAGCAAAACACTGATATTGTAGGTATATGAATAATATTTGGTTGATTTGCATAGCGCCGTTTTTAATGAAAAATCACCTTAAGGACGCTTTACAGATTTATAATATATTTCTACAATCTTACTTCTAACTACAGACTAGACAAACCGTTATAATAACTTGGGGTTAAAAAAATTCGCCCACCGGTTCATCGATCGCTGATTATATGTACAAATGAATGATTGAACGCTACGTAAAATTGTACTTTTATTGTTTCGTTTATACTCTGTACAGGCAGAAAATATATAGGAACATTTTTACCTGGTAACACTTGAGAGTAGGTACCTAGTAATATTGTTTTTATTTAATTTAAATCTTTTCTTTAACATATCATTACATAGTATAAAATGAAGTCGTTCAAAATGTATGTGCACATTGATCTTTTAAACTACTCAACAGATTTACATGCGGTTTTCACCAATAGATAGAGTGATTCAACAGGAAGGTTTATATGTATAATACATGCTTATTATAGTAGAGAAAAGCCGAGAAATTCAAATATTCAATTCAGGCAGCATGCAGCTGGCAAGCGGGTGGTGTGGATTTTATAAAGGTTGGGTAATGGCGTTGTGTTTCGTAAGCCAGAGCAACGTGTGGCCGGGTCTGCTAGTATTTTATAATTTATTGTAGGTAATCCATTAGAGAAAATGAAAACAGTTTCATAAATGTTGAATCTCCTACAATTTTTACACAATTGACTCTCCCGATCCGGTCCTAGGTAGGCGGGCAAAATCATCCGCCGCCAAGACCTACACACATGTACCGAATCACTTGGAACGTAGCGAACACTATGGCAGAGCTGTTAATTATCCAATAAGTATGTGTGAGTAAGATTAAGTTAGGTTAGGTTAGATTAAGTAGATTAAGTTAGATTAAGTTAGATTGAGCTAGACTTAGGATGTTAAGTAGATTACTAAATACATAAGGTAAATGTATTATTGCGGGGCAAGAATTCCATAATCCATGCGCTTGATAGCTGCAAGACGAGTTGTTATCTAGCCTCCTACACAGTTAAGTAAATTAAAATACGTACATATAAAAAGATATTTTATTTGATTTATTGGGGGGCTAGAATTCCAACAATCCATGCGCTTGATAGCTGCAAGACGAGTTGTTATCGAGCCTCCTAAGTTAAGTAAATTCTAATGTAAAATCCATGCTAATTTGTACAGCGCTCTTGAGGCGATTTTTCGCAAAAACAGCGCTATATAAGTTGTCCAAATTTATTATTATTTATTAAATAGTTCCCGGGCGGTGGTACCCATTCCCGCCTCCTAAATTAATATTTTATTATTATTCCGATAGATGTATGTTAAAAAATATACTAAGTTTATTAATAATATTATCGACTTAGACGAAAGCGTCAGCGGGGATTCTTTCGAGAATCGAGGAGAGCAATTTGAGGAAGGCGATAGCAAAACAGGAGGACTCTTTCTGACAAGATGATTCCAAGTCGCCACCAAGCTTTGGCCATTAGAATTTAGGTGAATATTGGTTTTGAACTCTTATTTCCATTTTGTTTTCTCATCTACTGTTCTATTTTGAATTCTTTATCATAATTAATTAAATTCACAAATCATATCACAACTACGGGTGTAATTCGAATTGCCTGTGTTGATGCTCAAATATAGATAAATATACACTTGAATGTATTAAAAAGATTATCTCTAAAAATTTTAGATCTCAATCACACTGTTATGAGCCCAATTTGAATGTTTACAGATGAAAGAAAACTACAAATTTAGTTAATCGTATAATTCATACAAATAACTATCGAGTACCCGGCATGCGTTGCAATTTGCAATGCCACTCAATGAAATAAATTGTTTCTCCCTGCGTGTCCTTTCCTATGCGTCCCCATTCCCCTACCGTGACTTATTTTTTTACGTTCCCCTTCTACCTACACTGTTATCCACCCTCCCACGTCCCCCCGTCTCCTCCCCCTGTTTCCCTCAAGCGTTCTTGTTCAGCCTTCCGTGCCTTCCTCACCCCTCGTACCCCCTCCCGCGAACCCACTCTTATGGATTCCGTTCCCCCTCCATCCTTCTATACGAAATACCTTTTTTAAAACAATTCGCGCCCCACCTATATTGTAATTTTTCATGGAAATTTCATAACGCCAGAGCTCACCACTATATATATATAAAAACCTTCGTGGACGTGCGTACACAACTCATCAAAGTTTCATCGCAATCGGATGAATGGTGTAGCAATAGTATTTAAAAAAAAAACATTTATTCATCAATAGTATTTTACAATTTTATACATATTGTTTATTTATCGTTGATACTGTTGAAAAAAAATGTTACTGCTCAGCTATACTATTCATGATTTCTCCTGGAATGTAGCTGGTTTTTAACATGGCTGCAATTTGACATAATTTCATTATGCCAGAGCTTACATTATGTACAAAAATTTTCGCGGGCACGCATAAAACAAATCTCCAAAGTTTCAAACGCAATCAATAAGATACACACAAATTCAAATCGTCACTAAACACCTTCCTTGTTAATAAATGTCACTACACGTTGAGTGAATACCTCACGTAAATGAAACGCCTATTTTTATTGGTTTATATATTTGTATTTTTCTTTTTTTTTTCATTGGAATATTGTTATTTTATCTGTATAAACATTGTAATTATAATAAAACAAATAATATTATATAAACATTGTAATTAAATAAATGTGGTTAGCTGGAAGAAATGGGGTCTACCCATAAGCTACACCTTTTGTAATTTTTATTTTACAATAAATATTTTTGATTTGATTTGATTTGTTATAATAATAATAATAATAATACAAATAACATAAAGCGTGGGGACATTATTTCTCGGCTTCCGTAAAAAGCTCAAACTTCAGGGTAATCGTATTACGGGACTTATTTTTCTACCTGGACTTTTTTTCTTCATTGTTATTTCTTCCTCCATTCAGAACTCGTAAAGAAAGGTAAACTTTAACGTCTGGACTGCAGTCTAGCGCAGTAAATTACCTGTTTTTTCTAATATTAATGCCCCTTTTGTGTTGAAACTGTATTTTGTACGCAACATGTTGATAGTATTAAGTTCCAGAAAATATGTCTGCCGATCTCCTTTAAAATATATCTTTTGAGTGTTGAAGATAAAAGAATACCAACATATTTAAGATAAGTTCATCTGGCAGTTTTGTTAATATATCAATGAACGTGTAAGCGTCTCAAAGACACGAGATAAATTTCATAGACTAAAAAACAAAATAGTTAGACTCTTCTCTCACTATTATTTAACTATCTTCTTTCTCTGAGCATCCTTTTAAATGTTAAATCGAAAATTAATGATATGAAATAAAATAAATCACTCAAGATGGTCACTTTTTGAAATATGTAGGAACACGGAGGTTGCTTCTGGACAACCACTGTTGGTAGGAACGTTATTTTTAAATTAGTTAAGTTCATTTTCACGTAATGTGCGAGTTTTATTTATTCAAGACAAGAAGAGTTAAGACTCTTCAAATATTTTTGATGTGAAAACTTCTTTTGAAACTCGATGAAAAGAAAAATAACGACACTAAAAAGAGACAAACACATATATCTACTTATAGGAATGAGATAATATAATCTTAAGAGATAATATTAAGGAATGAGATAATATATAGTGTTTGAGAGAATGAGATAATATAATCGGTCTCCTCTTTGTGCGGTGCTTCGCAGCCTCCCCACTCTTGTCTACTTTAGTTTTTTTAAAGGTTTCACTTCTACCGCGCATTTTTTTTTAAAGTTCTTTAGCCACGTTGTGATTTGGAATTCGTATGAAATGGAAATGACACATTTCACCACCTGCGAAGCATCAAACTGCACTCATTGGCCGCTTTGATTTTGACGACACTTTTCAACGCTCCTATTGGTTGAGATTGTTTTAGTAAAGTTTCGCTTCTACCGCGTGCCGCTTTGATTTTGACGACACTTTTCAACGCTCCTATTGGTTGAGATTGTTTTAGTAAAGTTTCGCTTCTACCGCGTGCCGCTTTGATTTTGACGACACTTTTCAACGCTCCTATTGGTTGAGATTGTTTTAGTAAAGTTTCGCTTCTACCGCGTGTGAACGGTACTCGATTTTTTTTACATAGAAATAAAATGTATGCTCAGTTTGGTGTCTTTAATTTATTCAGAAATTAAACGTATCTTGAATTCGATTTTGCTATAATCAATAATACGATGGAATTCCGCAGGTACTTCACTACCTCCCTATTTCCATTCTCTTTACCCTAACGCACCTCGTCAAGCCTCGCAATATTGCCAAAATTGCTTTTAAAAAAACCCTGTGTGACCAATGATAATTCACACGAAACCACGGATTCCCAAATAACTGCAAATATTTCGTGTAAATAGTGGGAGTCGTTGTAGCAATCACGTTGACCAGATTAAAACTGCAGCTTTCGCTGATTCGTTTAGAGGTAGTAAGCCAGCAGAAGCGGGGTGACTCTCGGCCCTGCGCTCGCTCATGTAGCTGTAGAGCCGCAGCCGAAAGTGGAATAATTGCCAAAGGCTCGCATAGCCGCTGAAAGTGAACTCGTATTTCCTGTCCTTATGTAGCCATGAATCCATCATTGCGTTGCAGAGTGAGCGCTTTGAACGTACCCTATCGTCGACCTTACCCCTCTCCACACTTCAGTATAGTCTCTCTACTACTTCATAATGCGGTAGGTATTAGTTACTAGGTATGTGTGTTCGCAGTTTATAGCTGCACTATCGTCATGCAATTACATTGCGTATTAACCCCAGAAAGATAATCTTATTTTTACCCACCTTAAAGATAATCACACGTTTTAGAGACGTACAGAATTTTAAAAGTGTATATTTGACTTTTTATCATACTTAAACAGTTTTAAAGGTAGTTGAATAATTTGTTTAGGGTTAATTGCTTTCAATAAAACCAAAGTAATTATCAAGAAATTCGAATGCAGTTAACACGCGGTAGAAACGAAACTTTACCAAAACAATCTCTACCAACGAAGAACCAAGGAGCCTTGCAAAGTGAGGTCATAATCAAAACGGCCAATGAGCGCATTTACCTAGCGTCATTTCCGTTTTATATCTCAACCAATAGGAGCCTTGATAGGAGTTTGATGCTTCGCAGGTGCTGTTCCGAATTCCAAATCACACCGGGGCTATAGAAGTTTTATTACAAAAATATATTGTAATTAAAAAAAATTACAAAATTCTGTAAACCTCTTACAAATCAGCTACAAAATATTAAGTCGTTTTTTTAAATGAAAAATAATGTTTCATTTTATGTACAAATCGTATTTTTTTATATACCATGAAAGTTTAAATGCACTTATAACTCGTCATACTTAAAAATAATATTTTTCCTTTTTCTATTTCGCTAAATCACATTTATACGAACAAGTCTGAAAGTTACACAAAAGGTAATCATCTTAATCATACGTCTTTCGGACGTATCGTGTATGTATTTCTCCGTTATTATTGTGCTTACCATGGTGATAGCTCTGCTCGGCAACTGAGCTAACTGAGATAGACAGCACGCTACGTTCCGAATAAAAAAATACTGCAATTCTTGTGTATTGCTTACGTCTCTAAGACATAGATTACCTTTCTAGGGTTGATATATTTTGCCTGCTAGGCCAACAACTTAAATAAAAAAGTTTTAATAAATACCCATATCGAATAAACTTAAAAAACAACGCTTATTATGATGATACGTTTCAATAAATAAATATTGTGAATAGGTACCGCCGCCCTGGGAACCATTCATTGGATAACCAAAACCTCTGCCACAGGTGGTTCCGTACACCTCTGCCACAGGTCACCCCGTAGCAAGCTACGGTCAGTGACTTAGCATGGGAAGCCTGGTTTATGGAGTGAAATGTCCAGGTTTGGAAGCGGATGCGGCTGCCTATCGGCTTTAGGGCGATACGGATCGGGAGACGCCAATTATTGAGGGAGACTCTTTTAACTCTCCTGGAGGACTCTCGACTCATAACGCCTTGCACCGCACTGGATTCATACATCACTCCTGGGCACATTGACCCCCAGGTTATTATCCACCATTCACACGTTTTTCCTTCCCAGAACTTCATATTCTTCCTTTACATAAAAAGCGCTCCCCGCAGCATCCCCAGTGATGGTATAGGCCCTGAAAGGCAATTATTTTCCTCAAAGGAATTATTGAAGAAAAACGGTTTATTTTTTACTGATTTTATTTTTAAAAGGGCTTTAATGGGAGTATTTTACCTACCCACATTTATTATTATAAAATTGCACAACAAATAAACACTTTATAACATATATACACCAAATTATATTTGAGCACTATTTATAACCATAGTAGGTAGTTGGGGTTCTATATCACATTATAAAGCTTAATTAAATTATAAAGATGTAATCATTATATATTTATTTCACATTATAAAGATGTAATTTTTCATCGGATCGATATTTTCAGTCAAAAATCAACTTATCGCCATATACTTCTGATTGTGCGTTGTAGTATGTATTTCAAAATCCGATGACAGGTGGATATGGTGGTCTGTAACACTGTGTTAGGGCGTAGGGAAGGCAATGGGTCTAAGCGAAATAAATTACGTATTTATGGAGAGTCACGTTATTAGCAATTGCTACCGTTATCCCCAATTAGATTACAGAGTGACTTCAAACTCATAGTATGTAGAGATAGATATGCGGTTTTTATAAATATATTTTTTTAAATTTTTGCACCTGTTGACAGTTGACATAAGGCAGTATACTTGCGGGTGGGCGATCTCAAATCTGCAGGTACAGGGGATGGAATGCCAGACATCGTGATGTATCTTATGAAGAAACGCCATCTGTTTTCTCCAATTGACGTATTTATTTCCAATGGCGGCTTTGTATAGCCATCATCCACCCTGCAGAGTTTTGATTGTATGTGAAAATAACTGGTGAGCTTATCGAAGCACAAAGCGTTTATTAGGAACCCAGTCACTTGTGGTCTCAACCGACAAAAGGCCCTCTGTGATCCGATGGTTAGCCAGAATTTAATATACAATGCCGTGCATTCTACAACATTTGTACAATAAGAGATGTTGTGTTCCGAGTTCCGAGTCGTGCTCCTCGCATACTAATTGAATGAAGACGGGCTCGAACTCTGCCCGGACCCGGAGTAGTTATATTTCTGACTTAACACTGACACTTTGTGCACTGAAGTTTATCACGTAAATACTTTGCATCTGAATTTATACACACACCAAAACGAAAACCATTAATTTCCATACGTGCCGACGCATTTTATTTGGGACGGGTTGTTTCACAGACTTTCAAATGTAACGTTGTCATCAAATAGCAATTCAACGACATTTTGTGTCTTTGGTGGTTGAAGTGTCCCCGTTAAATCCCGTTCCAAGTCCGTTTCTGCTTTTGAAAAAAATGTGATCAGCAGGAGTGAATAACTATCGTGTTGTTAAGCTTCTTAGCTTATTTCAATTTGATAGAAAGCTGAAATGCACCTACAATAGGCTTACAAAGGGGGCCCTTCTAAATGTAAAAAAAAAACGCAAATGGTGCTGAAGACGATGCTGAATACGATGACAATGTTACATTTGAATTTCTGTGAAACAACTGCCCCTTACTATTTTTTACGTCCAGGGCTTTTACATTGGTTACATTTACATAAACTGCGAACTACTTTTTTAAAAAGCGTTAGCAATGAACAATGGCTGCGTTTAATAATTACTCATATTCAAGGGTGGATTTAGGGGGTGGGGGGGGGGGGCACGTGCCCCCGTGCCCCCCCCCCCCCCCCCCCAGACGGTATTTTTGTGTACTGTGGAGATTCCATCACAAAAGCAAAAACATTAGAAGCAAAAACTGTCTTTATCAAAGATTTAATTTTTCTATTGTTTTGACACTTTCATAAACCTTCCTATACATACTTAAACTTGTTATTACATTGATTTTTTTGCCTATTATTATATTGATTTTTTGCTCGTCCGCCCCTTGTGCCCCTGCCAGAAAAAAATCCTGGATCCGCCCTTGCACGTTTTAATGGTTTAAAATAAAAAGGATGTAAAGTTATCAGAAATATGTTGACAAAAAGTTGTTTAGGTGTGTTTAAACACAAACATGTTTCACCAAAAAAGGAGAACTTCATTTAACGCTTACTTCTCCGTTCACCAGCAGAGTCCAGTCGCGCTGCCTTTATCATTGACCGTAAAACGAAGAACTCTAAAACTTAACGGTAAAAAGGGTGACTACATTACCATCACACCAATCCAAAACATCCACAATCCCGAGTAGCGCCGGGTAAACGACAGCTTTTGTATTATATAATTATATCTATGTAGTTATAGTTCAAGGTGTAAGGACCTTGAACAACAATCGTTAGTTAAAGTAATTGATTTAATTTGTGTTGCTTCACAATGAATTCATTTTAAATAATACCTACTATGTTTACTTCGCGTTGTAGAATGGAAGATACTTAAATTATCGCCTTGGTGAAAAACCACCATCCATACAAATAGAAACGTTACTTGAAATAGCTTGGAATGCTGACCAGGTGTGCCTAGGCAGGTATCTCCCCACCTTTCTCTCCCACATCATTTTTCTCTCCCCACTATCTTCAGCCTCACAACATACCCCTTTTGGGGATGCCAAAGTATCACTGGCTCCAGACGGTTGGGAACATTTGGAACTGATTCGTGGAATTAAAATTAAAAAAAAAAACGAGTGTGCTTTAGACCACAAGACTGAAGTAAAACTTCACTAACTTATAAAAAAAGAGAGAAAGAAAATGTGCGCGTGAACTGCTCTCTTGCTCCTACAGTGTGATACAGACAATAGGCCTGCACTGTGTCTTAGATATACGAAACGTAACTGGCTATGAGAGAAAGAGATAAAGAAAATGTGTGCTCGCACCTCTCTCTTTTTTTTTTTTTTTTTTTACATTAACTCCACACAGGAGGCCCTGAGGAAAATAATTTCCCTCAGGGCCTATGTCATCTGGGATGCTGTGTGGAGGGTCTTTTTGAGGAGAGGAAGGAATGAACATTGGTCTTGAAGAGACCCATGTTGTAGGAAGGAGGAAACACAGAGGCCGGCAAATCATTCCACAGCCGAGCTGTTGAACATAAGAACGAGTCGAAGAAACGACCCGTTCTCATGTGACTAATGTCAACTGTGTACAAATGTTGGGCACGCGTTTGGCGTGTTTCCCGACTATGCACCGGTGCCGAAGGGATCAATGATGCTAGTTCCTCGGAGCATCTTCCATTGTAATACCGGTAGAACAAGGATAGCATTCCCACCCGACGCCTGTGCTCTAAAGATTGCAATCCGTCTGTTAAGATGGGAGAATCTATCAAACGGACCGCCCGTTTCTGCACAGAGTCGAGTCTTTTTCCCCTACAGTAATATTCGAAACGTAACTCTCTCCCTTTCTATCTTCACTCTCAACTTCCGTTCGCCTCGCCCGATCACACTTTTCGTAACACTCTCGTCACGCATTCACCAACTTACTCCCCAAGTCAAGCGTGCGTAAAGAAGTTTTATTTACAAAATTAGAGTGTGTAATTCACACGCGGTACAAGGGAAACCTTCAGAAAACTAAAGTAGACGAGAGTGGGAAGACTACGAAGCACCGAACAAATTATACCATCCCATTCTCCCGCAGGCTAAATCCTACAGATGTATGTGTTTGTCTCTTTTTAGTGTCGCTATTTTTCGTTTCATTGAGGTATGTACATATCATACAGGGTGTTAAGGGACGTACTTGTCTTACTTTAACCAGTGATTCCTGACATTATTTGGAGTAAAAAATGTAAATGAAATTTTGGTCTCCGGTGACTTTTTTGACGACTTTTTTGTTTTGTTTTTCTTCAAAATTTTTCTTCAAAATCAAACAAAAAAAATTCTTCTGCATTTCGTCACTGGTCGCACAGCCGGGTGTCCGATGAACCCCTTACCCCGCATCCAACTGTTCAACAACTACCATTTTTTTATGTTTTTGTAGAAAAAAAAATACATAAAAAATGTCACCGGAGACCAAAATTTCATTTACATTTTTTACTCTAAATAATGTCAGGAATCACTGGTTAAAGTAAGTCAAGTACGTCCCTTAACACCCTGTATAGGAGCAAAATAAAGTTTGGAGCAAAATAATTTACAGCTTTTTTTAAAAATCGTTTCACACAAAGTACTTTCAATTTTCACAAGCCAGCCTGATAAACCGATCGCCAAAACTAAAAATAAAATAAAAATTAAATATTATAAATAACCAAAAATTTTTTTAAAATAGCCATCTTTTAAATTTATTTTCTTATTAATACTTACAATTAATTATAATTATTGATTTTTTGATTAAGACTAATTATTTTAATTATTTGTTCTTAAAAGTTTTTTATTATCTAAATGCAATTTTATTTTTCCTTAAATAATTTTTATAATTAATTTTGTATAACTATTTTTATGATTTGTAAGTAATTAATCACCTCTACTTTTTAATATTTTGTCTATGTTATAGTTTATTCTAATTTGTCTATACTTGTTTGTCATTTATTTTTATTTTTCTTTATATTAACATATCCTGATGAAGATAACATTGCTATCGAAACATGTATATCTTGTTTATAATATAGTGGTTTATACAAAGTGATCTGTTATTCATTTTTTTTAAATAAAATCGTTTTGGTCAAATTAGTGCGTAGCAAAAAATTCTGTTCATAAATTGAATTGTCTCTTCATAATTCGAATTCACGAACGTTGTAAATAATCAGTGGATCATTGTTTGGGGTAGGAAAATCCGTTGGGTGCCTTCGTCCGCTAAAATAAAACATTTTTTGAATATTCCTGGATTTGGACCGGAGCCTTCGGAAATAGCAACAATTGAAGTGGAAAACATTCCCTCACCGGAAATTCGACAGTAAATATCGAATTCGATTAAAGTGCAGTGAATTTTTGAATCGTTCAATTAAGCTGGGATACATTGGCAAATTGCTTTTCTTGCATGTGTGTAACGAAATTTATAAAAATATATATTTTTAAATGAAAAGCACACTTTGTGATGCACTACTTTTAGAGAATTAATAAATGACAGCCAACCAGCATTGGCTCTCAACCTTCATCAGGGCTTATTATATTAACTGTAATTGAAGTAAATAATTCTTTATCGCCGTTGTGATTTGAAACTCGATGAAACGGAAACGAGTGACACCAAAAAGACACAAACGCATACACATCTACAGGATATAGCCTGCTAGAGAATGAGATAGCAATAAAACATTTACGAGTATTTAATTCACGGGTACTGGGTTCCAATTTAATAAGATAAATCCACAGTCCCGCCCTAGTCTCTTTTGGTGTAGTGGTAGAAAGCGTCTGACGAACCTTTGTAAACATTTAGTAGACCAAGGATCGAATCCTACGAAATCGAAAAAAAAAACAAATATATATTTTTTGTAAAATCAATATCCAACGGTAAATTTTCAATTTGTTTTTCATAGCATTTAATGACTTTTCAGTGAGGTTTTGAGTTGAGTTGATTCTGAGTTGGCATGGAACGGAATAAACACTTATAATAAAATATTTTTAATGAATGATTTGATTAAGTCAACAACTTCGAATTCGGATGTGTTCGGTTTATTCATAAGAAGACGCCTGGATGGATGTTTGCTACTTGCGGGTCAGATGGACAAAGAAAGGAGTGTCAGGAGAATATCAGACGATGAAGTGAACGGCACCGGGGTTCGGGGATACCCGAGGGATACAAGGTGATCGAACGCAAGTGCTTGAGTCGAGTTGTATCAGGTTTCGTTACATCTAAGTGAGGCGGGAGTTGTGAGACGGGACAAAGTGATGTGGCAATTCATTCACTTTGCTTAAGGATTAGTTAGTAAGATTCAAGAGAAGCCCAGAGGAGCCAAGAAGGGCGGAAAGAAGTAAGAAGATTCAATAGGAGCATTAGGAGCCAAGGAGAGGAAATAAATGAATAATGAAATGAAAATAAATTAAATAACGCCAGAACTTACCGTTCGACGGCATGTTTGAATTTTATTGCATTTATTTAGATGTCCATTGGGCTTTTACACACATAGTTTATAAAAATATATAAATATATTGTAAGTTGTAATAGACAGAAATCGTAATAACATAATAACCATATGACATATAAAAGCAAGTAAATCCGTTTATGCATACAATGTAGTAGATGTAGTAGGTACAAACGAGCGTATAGTTTGTAGTTGGATATACCACTCAAAGGTTTGGGACTTTCTGTATGTATTCATAATATTTACAATTTGGAAGGCGGATTTAATGCCTCGCAACCGTGCACAAAAAGAAGAAGATGGAGAGATATGAAATTACGAATGTTAGAGGAGAGCGCTAGTATTTAAAGTGACAAAATCGATGCGACAATTGTGAAAATGTTTAATAAAACACGACTTGTTTAAAATAGCGCAAAAATCTCGCCAGGGTTTCTTAAACATCATTTAAAGAAACACTGTGAATTTTTTCTACATATAACTAGTAAAATAACTGAAAAAAACGTGTTTATAATAAAATTTTTTTGCGAATTTTTTTTATCGAGGGAATTTTATATAATTTGCGTTTCGGCGCGACGAATGTCTAGATATTATCATAGAAAATAAAATTTTTTTTTGAAGAGCTTAAAAACTTCAAATGTTTAAGGGAGGTTTGCAAGAAATCGGTAGAAAATCGGATAACGGCCGCCGCCCTGGGTACATTTATTGGATAACCAAGATCTTTGCCGTGGTCACACAGGTTAATGTGATGAGGTTTGTCCGGTTGCATCCGCCACGACCTAGACAAACTGCCATCTAGATATACTCACGGCCCTTTGCGCGGCGGGCCGGATCCGGGAGAGACTGATTGATAAATACTTTTTGACCGGATTCTCTCGACCGGTCACATTGCCCCGCAATGAGAGGGATGTATTCACTCGTCACTCCTGGACACATTGACCCCTAGATATCTACCCACATTTAAAGATGTGTGTGTGAAGCTAATGTAAAAAATGTTTGTAGTAGCTGTTAGCTCTACTCATAGCGCAAAACAACGGTCCTCGAACTCACAAAATAAATTCGTTTTGTAGTTTACGAGTTTTAATGGCCACTCAGAAGTAATAATAGCAACTTTCACAAGCATCATATAGTATTTCTTGTAGCTCCCTCTTCTATCCTAATGTAGGTAAACTAATGAACTATTTCTTTGGCTTTTTAGTATAAATTAGGTTAAAACATGTGTAATTATTATTTTTAATTGTTAAACTAACGTTTAAGACAAGATTTTTATGCATAGCACAAAGGGTAACAATTATTATAAGCAATAATTATCTTCCGAGAAAAGATACATGACGCCAACGGGACATGAACCCGTGCCCTCCTGATTGCCGGTCAGCTGCTCTCCCAATTGAGCTATGGCGGCTTATCTTATACCCGCCAAATGATTCAATATATACTAGTGTTTCATTCAACAATTACTGCTTATTATATTTTTTCCACCTGAAAACAACCAACTTTATTTTTGCGAGAGAGACACTGTTAGTGTTAAATCCCTCGCTAGATGGCGTCGAGACAAATTATGTCTTCATTTATTGGGGAAATACTTAAAGTTGTCAAATATCTTTTCTCGGAAGATTTTTCAATGTGGATGAGTGTTTCAGGCTGATAATTATTGCTTATAATAATTAAAAATGTGTGTTTATATGGTTTGGATAATAAACACTTGTAAGTAAAAGTGAGAAATGCGAAAGAAAGATGGTACCTTCTTATTAAAAAGATAGTTGACAATGAGCCAGAAAGATTATGGAAGATTACGTAAAATAGGTCGGTATTTGAAGGAAGCAAGGATTACGATATTATGGTTTTTAAAGATCCATCATCTCTACATTTGAGCACTTGAATTAAACTAAGTCACTGCTTAATGTCGGGTATGTTTTCGTCTGCTAAGGCCTTTGTATTTCAAAAGAAGATTATTTATTTAATGGCCAATAACTTGTTGTACATTTTTAAACAGATAAATAAAATGCAATTTCGTGAATCAAAACAGTATTGAGTCCTTGAAAATATTTGTCGTATTTAAACTGATAGATACATAAAAAAAAAAAAATAATAAAAAAGCCCTTTTTTTAACTTCTATGGTTTGTGCATTGAACATCAATGGGTTTGTGGAATTCGTTGTCAAACTTTCAATAGCTTGTGAATTTATATTATTTTAATATTATATTATATTATAATGATTATAATATTGTTAGAGCGTAATTAACCGACCAATTGTGCTGTCTTTGACTTTTAAGGAATTCAACCTCGTAATGTCAAAGTATGCCTTTACTACAAATTTCTGTAATGTGGGTTAAGACAGGCAGGTGAGTTAAATTACAAAATTTTATTTTTATTATAACGTCGTACCAAGTATAGTATGTTCTCTTGTTGGTTTCCAGCTTATAAATAACAATGACTCAAATTAAATCCAGATAACTATAATGATCACAGATTTGAATTCCTGTCACAACATTGTGCAAGAACTGCCAGCGCGCAACGTCCATCCATAGATTGCCTTCATCCGGTGTCTGTTCGCAATTCTAAAGTAGCGGCGGTCGCCGTACAAACAACGAACTGGCCCGCGGTGCAGCGCCCGCGGGCCTATACTTACTGGACCTACTGTACCCACTGTACCTTTGTACCTACTACAGTGCTCCGGTCCCTACTGTATCCAGTGTACCACTGTACTTCCACTGGCCACTGTCGCACCGGGAGTTCAGGCAGTTCAGTTCAGTGTAGTGGGGCCATCACAGACCGGATCGTCTCATTCATTCATTATCAGCCATTGCGTGGAACGGCGCGCGGGGAGAGGGCATGGTACACGAATCTGAATTAGTTAATCCTATCCAAGTGGGTGTCTATCAGAGGTTAGCAACGTTGCGATTTTAGTCAAAATTGTTTTGTTGCTGGGATCAAGTCGGGGATTTGAGTTTGGGCTTAGTGTTCCTTCAATTGTGAATACCTAATACCTTAACTTAACTTTAATATTATTCGAAGTACTTAGATTAGAACCTCTTATTTCAGTAATTGGTTATTAGTTTGGATGGTTTAGTAACATGTGTTATTGGTTTTCCTGTAATTTGGGTCCGCTTTTAGGTGATGACGTACTGCTATATTGTCGTTAACTATGTTTAAACTATTCAAACCAATTCAACTTTTAATTCTTCTTCTTTAATGTTTCCTATCGGAGGATGACTAACATAGGTTTCGAAGTTATAGTAAAGTGTCTTCCTCCACCACACTACGTGACAATCTTTTCCGTGATTATTAGTTGTGTAAGCTTATATTTATCCCGCAGCACGTGACTAAAATACTGTAGTTTTCTTCTTTTAATGTCGAATGCAATTTTTTAACGTATTTTTATTTGAAATAAACATCACTGCACTGCACTGCACTGAGATATCTGGGAAGCAGTGGCATGCAGTCCTTAGAGGCTAGAAGCAGGGCATGCCACAAGAAAAGAAGTCGGAAAATAAATTCCGACAAATTTACTTTCTTTCTTCTTTTCTTTGGGAATGCACGGCTTTAAAACCTTCATGGATTGCACTCCCTTGTTGTATAGAATTTCTAGGAGAAAATACTTTTGCGCTCACAAACTGTTCCGACAAGTTTGTTTTATTCGTATTTAATAAAAATCCATATTTGTGAACATATTTTTATAAGATTCATGATACATCTACATTTCTGATACAATTTTAGATTTCACAGCCAAAAATATTTTTGTTATTAGTATTTGGGGTATTATGCCGTGTTGCGCTACCTCCTTCTTTAGCCAACGTTTCGGACAGCATTGCAGTGTCCATCATCAGGGCAGATGTGTAATAGTTAGGGGTGATGTTTGTACTTATCTACTTAGGAGAGATACCGTGATAATATACCTTTTAATAGGTATATTATCAACCTTTCACAAGAGCACATCAATTCGTAGGTTGGTTGCCATGTTTATATGGAGAGGGAAGAAACTAGTCCAATGACTTGGTGATGGCACCTCGATTGATGCAATGAGATGACTTGTGCTATTACGCAAAGAGTACGCAAAATTAGATAACCTAATGTACAATAAAAAAACAGTCATGGTCGTATTCAAACACAAAAAGGAGCCCCAAAATATTCTACCAATCTGATAAGATAGAAATAATCTGCTTGTGTCCTCACAGGTTCTATACCCGAAACATGTCCCTATGGAAGACATTATGAAGATGTAGAAGATATTAAGGAACGACAGAGAGAGCCCTTAATAAATGCTCATAAGGCCATTCTACCGCTGTACCAGCGATGTCAAGAAACTGGTTTTTAAGACATACTGCAATGCCCTATGCACATCTGAGCTGTTGACACAACACCACGCAGCAAATTGGGCAAGCTGATGGAGTGCTACAATAATACCTACAAGCACCTCTATAACTTTCGAGATTCCGTAGAGCCTCTACAATTTTCACTGAAGGGAGGCTCATTTCCCGCCTTATTTTTCCACCGACTAGCCAACTTCTGAGGGAGGATACGAAATTCAACAAACATCATTGTCATGGCTCTCCTCTCAATGAGCAATGGATGCAGATGATGCAGACCATCCTGATTATTATTGTTGACCTTTTTAGTTTTTCTTTTGATGTAATTTTTTCTTCTCTACATTATCGCGAAATATGGCTTAGGTACTGGGGTAGCACCAACCTCCCAGTCCTGCTAGAGTAAAATCTTAAATAAAAATAAATTAAATTTATACATGATGAACGATTATCCCAAAATACATGTTTTGCAGTTTAACGTTGATGTGTAGAACAACTTGCAAAATAACGGTTTAGCTTACATACATTAATTTGAAATGGAGTTAACACGATAATAAATTAGAGTAAATTGAGGATTTACAACGTGGTTCGAATTACTTGTTTTCCGGACGATGGAAAACTACTCGAGTGCGATATTCTTCCCGAGAGAGAAAGCACGAGACACCGAGATTAAATTATAAATATTAGAAGGAAGTTATTTCTTCTTACTATTTGTGCTGTGGTGTGTAAACTTGGTACAAACTTGCATGAAACCAATATACAGGATGTTAAGACTTACTTTGCCAGTGCAGGAAGGTTAACTGGGGTAAAAACAATAATAATATTTTAGTAATCTAATGAGCATCTCGGTTTTTGCTTTATTAGGACTAATGTTGAATAAAGCTATTCTCAATTCTTCGTCCATTTTGCAGAGAATTCGAACACACACAAATATTATGAAGTTGAACACTCTAACAACATTCGACAGAAATGGTTGCAGCTAAAAGCCCTATCAAATAATAGGGCTTTTAGCTGCAACCATTATTATTAAATTACCAAAAATGACTTTGGTAGGTATACTATTTAACTTAAAAAAAAAAAAAGTTAAAACTCCATCGCTTCCATGTACTCCTTGCGAACGAAGTCTTATTACAGTGCAATTTAGTCGCCATATCAGCATTTATTTAGGTGACTATTCAATATTAGTTTATAGGCTTTTAGAGAACAGTCACTTACATCTAAATCGCAACCGGGCTCAAAAAGAAGAAGATGGAGAGATATGAAATTACGAATGTTAGGGGAGCGCGCTAGTATTTAAAGTGACAAAATCGATGCGAAAATTGTGAAAATGTTAAATAAAACACGATTCGTTTAAAATAGAGCAAAAATCTTGCGGGGTTGTCTTGAACAGCAAACAAATGTGTTTATAATAATTTTTGGAGCATACTTTGCGATTTTTTCTATCGAGGGATTTTTTTATAATTTGCGTTTCGACGCGGGGAATGTCTAGATATTATCTTCAAGAATAACATATAAATTTTTTAAGGCTCTTAACGTGTTTAAGGGAGATATGTAAGAAATCAGTAGAAACTTAAGTTGGTACATATATAAGGCTGTATTAAATTTTAGACTTTCGCAGAGCACTTGCAACAAGCAATTGTTCCGCAATCTCTGATATTAACCATTAAATATTAGCCTTTAGTAAATACGACCAATACGGTTAGTTTAATTTATATCTATTTCCTTTGTGATGTGTTACATTTATGTGAGAAATTTTACTATCGTAATTTCATTTATACGTTTTGTTAATCTAATCACCAACTTCCATTAATGGGTATTTTGAATGGACCGTTCTACTTTTCATTGCGAGGCACATCGGGCCTTAATTTCTTGCCGGCTGCCGGCGCACAGCCGAACAGAGTTGTAGTCATAATTTGTACAGTTGCAGTCATTGTAGCGCTGCTTTATATTATATCATCAAGTGCATTCAGCTTGTAAACACTCCATTCACTCACTGCAGTATCAAAGCTAACAGGTGATGGATTACTGACTATTATAAGACTGTTGGTAGTGTTTCCAGTTAGGCCCACTATGTTCTAGTTAGGCGCGCTGAAACTAATCACGCTATAATGTAAAGCTAGCAATCGAGATCGAGACAGAGAATGGTCCTAAATAATTCAATCACCTACTTTTAAACATTAGGTCAGCGGAATCGATAAACTTGATGAACACAAACATGGTGAAGTATTGACAAAAGGCCGGCTGTCTGGGCCTTGCGTACTTTCAACTATCTGTGTGATAATAATTGTTAGGTAGGTATTTGTAAAAGGCAAATAGGTATATAAGTAATACAGTTCGCGGATTTTTGGGAAATCTGCTTATGTTTACATGAATTAAACTTTGACTCCAAGGTCATCGAAAAGCTCTTAGAATTTAATTCCGCGCGTTCAACGGACTGAATATTATCCGATATCACCGCCAGGGGCGAGAAGCGGAGATGAGAACCCTTTTCCAATAAATTTTTTATTGTTATCGAACTATTGGAAATGAAATCAACATTAATCGTATGAAATTTTAAAAGAGTTGCTCGTTGACTTTTGATTTGTTTGCGACATAAGAGGATTGAATTGCGGACTTTTTCCTACAGCAAACATAAATGCTCTCCACAATTTCATATATTTTTCCAAGCTTCGCGTCGAGTTCTCTCTCGAACTTCCTTTTCCTTGGTTTGTAGGTTACATACATAAATGCAGTTAAAATGCAACCACCGCGTTTACGATAAAATTTGCCGTGAAATTAAACAGTAGAAGTAGTTCCAATTGAAATAAATGGTGGAGCTCAGAGTTCTAATGCATTTGATTGCATTGCCAGCTTATTACAAAAATAATATTTTTGTTCCAATAAAATGTGAAAATTTAAAAATTCTGGAAATTCGATGTCTATAAAAATATTTTTTTGTGATGTGTGTGTTTTTAGTATACGTTTTAACCCGTCAGGCCTCATTTCGTCAGAAGATCAGAAAATTTCCGCTATACAATAAAATAAATGGAATATTTCTGAATGTATCCAAAAATAAAAACTTTTTGAAAGATATAGAAATAAGCTTTCTAATGGTTTCATTGGAAATAAACATATTTTTTTTTAATTTAAATAAATGAATACAATATATGCGAAACTCAATCGACAGAAAAATCAGAAAAAACATATTGACACCTCGAGTCCCAGAGGTGTCAATATGTTTTTTCTGATTTTTCTGTTTCCAGATTTTCGATTGAGTATCGCTTATATTGTCTTCATTTATTTAAATATTACAATTTGAGGTTTTACTCATAAAGTTAAAATAAAAAATAAAATATTCATCCTAGACTTGCAGAAAAGTCAATAGATGTCGCGTATTAAATAAAATGGATAAAGATTTATCCAGACACTATCTAGAGAGCATTTAGTTCGGGTTTGAATCTTGCAATCATACATAGAGATAGTTGCCAATAATATATGCGTTAAAAGAAAATGAAGATAATGTAGGTGGTTCTTAGTCGAAGTATGGTACAATTAAACATGACCGAATTTCATATCGACACCGTGGCGCAGTGTTTAGCGCGTTTGCCCGGAAAGCAAGAGGTCCTGGGTTCGAGTCCCAGAGGTGTCAATATGTTTTTTCTGATTTTTCTGTTTCCAGATTTTCAATTGAGTTTCGCTTATATTGTCTTCACTTATTTAATTATTACAATTTGAGGTTTAACTCATAAAGTTAAAATAAAAAATAAAAATATTATTTTTTTAATGGAATTATAAAGAGGTTTTAAAAACTTTTCACTTTAGGTTTTTTTTTACTCAAATTACGGATAACGAAAAAAAAATTAAACAGATATTTTATTAGGGGGCATACATTAATTACGTGAACAATCTAGTGACCCCCAATCTAGCCCCCCTCCCCTTGGTGAGATAAATTTGGGCCACTTCGTATATTTTTTTCAAGTGAGATTTTGCTACACCCCACCCCCCAACCCCCCTCCTTTTGAGCTCACGTAAGTAATGTATGTCCCCTCACTTAGATAAATGTATTATGAACGTTGCCACCCCTTTTTCGGGGTATCATGAAAAAAATATTAAATAAAAATTCACGACGTTTCATAAGTTTTCCTCAAATTGTGATCGGAAACTTTGGTTTCAAAGAAGTGTACTTTTTAATTTTTCTATAGTTAACTGGATTTGAGTGTATAGCGTGGTGTTTTCTCTTCCTAACGCCGCCCGTTTAGATCATACTTATGGAGATACAACGATTTCCATGAGAACTGTGTAAGCTGTTCCCAAAAGCGAACATATTAGAGGTGTTAAATATTATATTATCAACACTTAAAAATTTGTTCAATAACTCAAGAATGATCTTATACCTTCATAGATCTATATTAGTATATTATTTCAATACATAAGCAAAACACTTCTATTTGTAGGTACAACCACGGCGGCGCCGGCGTTGTTCGAATTATTTAGTTTTTTCACACCCGTAAACTATTAATCTTTAAATTTATCGTCGTGGATCTCTTTCGTGTCTTTGAAATCGAAGTAGTCATCACTCATCACATAATATTGCCGAAAATATTTTACGTATTTCTTCATTTAATTATAAAAAAATATTGGTGTCAGCACTGAAATTAATTTTACCATTTGTTTAGAAAATACTCTGATGTCTTTGTATTGTAGTCACTTGTAATGGTTATTCTTCTGTATTGTGGTTTCTCAGTAAATTGGTCTACTGTCGAACTGTAAGTTGTCAGTTTAGCCGGTGCTTATAATTAATGATAAAAAATTATACAATCATGAAATGCCTTCTGTGGAACCGTATACCCATCCCTTTATTCATTTTGATTAGCATTATTATCAGATATTTTCATCCGTAGTTTGGTCAAATGCAAAAAGTTTTACAACACATTACAAACTGCATTCCTCGAATCATTTGATAACTAGGTATGTATTAGAGAGTGCTGCATGCAGGCCTCTAAATGGATTTCCTGCACAAATTAATTTAACAATATTTATGATGGGGTCGTGCGTTATTGTACTCATACAACGAAACACTATTTCCCGATCCAATGAAAGCGTGTAATTATTGACTTTTTATAAAATCTGTCATCCATTTGAATTGCCGAGTCAATACAATTTCATCATAATATTGTAATCATTGTTATCATCACCCCGGGAGGCTGCGAACGAGGCATTGTAAGTGCTAAATGTAAATAAATCTGCGAAGCGCCGGGCTTTATTCACATTAAACAAGCCATGTTTAAATTATGTTCATAAAATGGGGTTCGTAAAATTTGGCGGGATGTAAGAAAGCTCAGTTCCACTCGACTCCGCCTTTTGAGGAAGAGAGCGCTAGGTACCTATACAGACACAACTAGAAAAAAATTGTGTGTAATTCACACGCGATAGAAGTGAAACTAGAAAGTCGCTAGATGTCGCTTTCTTTTGCCTGTTTATTTTAAAGTGGTTTGAAGATTGGATATTGATTTACAAAAATATATATATTTTTGAATGTAGCTATTACTTTGTGGTTATCCATTATAATAAAATGAAACAATGCAACTTTGTATAAACCACTTATAAAATGTGCAAATCCGACCGGTTTCGGAACAAACGTTCCTTCGTCAGGGAATGCTTATACTAATTTGACAGTTTAGAACAATGTTTTATTAGGGTAGGGGTGGAGCCGTTGTTAATTGTCAATGATTGTCCCTCATTTTATATTGGAAAAACAACTCGTAATTTTGAAATCAGAATCAAAGAACATTTAAGGTGTCTTAATAATAATAATTTTTCTGAGTTCGCTAACCATATCATTGAAAATAACCATAGTTTTGAAAAAAACACAGGGATAAATATTCTTCATATTAATCTTAAAGGAAAACGTTTAGATAACTTAGAAGCTTTGGAAATTAAAAAATCCCTTAAAAATAATGAATCTATTATCAACAAACAAAAAATATTGTCATATAGCCCAATCATGGATTTGTTCCCCTACCCACCCACTCTACACTAATACCTACCCACCCAATCTACATTATTAAATAACAACGGCTCCACCCCTACCCTAATAAAACATTGTTCTAAACTGTCAAATTAGTATAAGCATTCCCTGACGAAGGAACGTTTGTTCCGAAACCGGTCGGATTTGCACATTTTATAAGTGGTTTATTTTTTTTTTTTTTTATAAAAATATATTTTTTTTTTTTTTGGATTTCGTAGGATTCGAACCTCCGTTCGTTTGATGTCTGTCTCTCTGGGCGCTGAGACTTGTCTGGCGTTTTGCCCAGTGCGCTATCGAAGGCACGCGCCAAAGCGCGAATTTACCGCATTATATTAGAAATTAGAACCGATTGTTTTTGTAGAACTGAGTTTCATCCGAATTTCAAATGGCTAACGGCGCCAAAGAGGTTTAACTTCAAAAACATTAATTACAAAACGGGACTGGCATTAACGTGAGAATAGTTGTGCTGATGCAGCAGGCTAAAATATAAATAATGATTTTTTTTTAACTGTTTGGGAAAAATTTATATTTATAAAGAAAATCCAAGATTTCACAAATAATATAATAATATGTTTCCACAAACAATTTCTGTCTGGGTAATAAGAAACCTCAATTATTTGGCTAAAATAAACATAGCACCGCCATCTAAGTCTCGTTTTAAGGAAAAACTTAAAAGTTTTACTAAAACCGCTAATAATCATTGCCATATCTGAGTGTACTGCATACTCTTGTGTTTTTCCCTAGAGAAATTCTTTATACTTGAACTAATACATTGTTATCAACTAATAAATGATTTGGATACACCGTCTACACAAAGGAAATTATGACTTACAAGAGATATTAAAATAATTTTAAAGCCATTTATATATACTACTTCTCATGCCAATACCACTTATTCACCGAATGTAATTTATTTTCCAAAATTTCGGCCTTTCATCCTTTTAAGGGTGTTCCAGACCGTCGTTTCAAATTATTGAGAGAGGGAAGGCAAATATATGCATTAATTTAATTTAATTGGAAAAAATGGTTTGCTGTTCACAAGCGGTAGAAGTGAAACCTTCAGTAAACTAAAGTAGACAAGAGTGGGAGGGAAGCACCGCACAAAGAGGGGACCGATTATTTATGTGCAAATCTCTTTTTAGTGTCGATATTTTTCGTTTCATCGAATTTCAAATCTAAATGGTGCTAAAGGAGTCAGATTCATACTTAGAAGAGATGAGATGTTGAACGGAGGGGAGGCAGTCTTATAAAAGGCTTGATAGAAGATAGAATATTTGTTTAGAGAGGGTCAACCAAAATATATTTCATCTAATGTTCACTTCCAGACCACAGAAATTATTATCTACATAAAAAGTGCAATCGACATAAAAATAAGTAGCAAATTAATTTTTCGGGCAGCGTTACAATGTCCATCATCAGGGCAGATGTGTCACATACCCCAAAAATAAATAAAAATGACGTATATATTTTTTTACAGTTTAAATGTACTACATACGCAACGACATAGTCTATCCACGATTGAAGTTTTCACGAAAATTACTGCGGCATTATCTGACACATCTGTGTCTACAACTTTTTAAAATTTCTAATATCCCTTTAGTTGTATTTTTCAGTACTGTTGGCTATTTTGCATTATTTATTTCGTTTAGTTGGACAACGGATTATGTTATGATCAGTGTAAATTAATTCAGAAAACGTCCAGTGAGTATATACTGGAATCATTTAATAGTTTTGTTCATATTTGAACAAAATTTTTCGTCATGTCACCAACAAAATGGGGGGATCTAGAAAAGTGTGCGATGGGCAAAATAATGTTGAGAACCTGCTATTTAGATGTTGATGTCTGCTAATGTTAAACCACAACACAAGCACATTGAACGTAATGCTCAAATTCATGTGATACAAGGCGGATGATTGCCAATAATCAGTGCTTTCGGTAGAATGATTGTGGTTATATACATTAAATCTCTGTGGGAGCGGGAGAAGAAGGAGTGCAAGTAGTAAGTGTGCCGTTAGCAGTAACATAAGAGGGTTTCCACAAAGAGAAATATCTGCCCCAATCGATACTTTTTAAAATTATTATTTTCTATGCTTCTGTCTACGAAACGAAATATTCAATTTTTCTAAAATCTATTTACCTGCTTTATGCGTAATGATAAATTTTCAGAGAATGATATGTCAACACACCTTCATCTAAATAAAAAGAAGGGTGGTACATAATAATGTAAAAGATCCATCATTATCTTATTTCAATGTATCTGAGTTCGCCTCCAAATATATATATATATATATATATATAAAACTGTATTTCTAATTCCCTGTTTAATAAAGTGCATTTTTGTATGTAGGTACATATCAACTGTGGGTTGGTATTATGTTTAATTATTATTATTATGTTTTATTTGCGAATTATTATATTTTAGATGTAGCTACGTACTCAGAAAGATAAAGGAAACATTTATTTGTATTAAGAAACAATGAATTTATTTTACAAAAAATATAAGGGATATTCCGCTATGCGAACTTACGGTTTTTTTTAAATATGTCGATATTTCTCTTCAAAATTCGCATTTTCGATTTCTTTTTAAATAAAAATGGCTCTTCATAAATGAATTGCGTTTTTCTTATTATTCTTCAAGTCTAATGATTAATTAGATGTGCATTTTAAGATTATCAAAAATGATGACCCCTAGTGATTATTCACTTATGAAGAGTTCCACGAATTTTTTTGTAAAAACGTTCCTCACTTTTAGTTCTTTTCCTGACAGCTCTCGACTTGAAGAGAGAGACGGCGATGATTGCGTCACATCCGCTCACTCGCATCTGTCACCGCATTGCATATCCTCAACTCCATGTCTTCCTGTACCACTGAACGATAGAAGTATGTTGTGGGCGTGTCCGCGACCAGAAGAAGGCAACATTTTGACGTTACTATCGGTGATATTGGTCGAACATTTTCAAATATCGAAATGTTTTCTTGAACAGATAATCAATTTTATCAACCTACTTCCCAGTTCATCAACCTGGTTCCTGAGAGTCGAAAGGTCTTTTATGAATCAACGACATCAGTTTTATCCAGATTGGTGTCGATTACTCTACTACGGATTGTCGGTTCAGTGTCCTATATGAGATCGCCTAGTGCAGGCCTTAGAGTAACTATATAGGTAGGTACCCCAACAACACCCAACTAAGGATCAAGTGAGCTGTGATCAGTGGCTGGGCACTAAGTAATGGAGTGGGACGATAATTGTTTGAAGTTTGTAGATTCCCAGTATACTCATACTGGGCGATAGATGGCATTGTATTTACAATCGGTCAATTACAGGCAATTACAATCAGGCGATGTTCATAACGGAAGCGGGCAGTATCTGCTTTGTATCCATCGTCAACTTTCATAATTTATCTGCGCAATGTTAATGTTTGGTATTTTATGTGTGAAATTTGATGTACGTATCTAAAAAATATTTGTCATAATTATGTCATACATGACATTTTTGAAAAAAATATTATTTGTTCTGAAAAATAATCCTATCACTAATTTAGTGATGAGATTGAAGTAAATGAAATTATTTTTTTCCTTATTTAGGTAGATTATGTGCCACTAAAAGAAAAGTTTAAAGGATCTAACATATCTACTGACCGACATCTTTGCTTTGCGATCGGTGGCGTCGCTAGTGTTCATTTGAGTTCAAATTTTATTAGGTACTATGAATAATTTAGGAGGCGGATATGGGTACCGTTGCTCCGGCTAAGATTTATTGGATAACCAACACCTGTACCATAGGTCATTCCAAGTGGTTCACTACGTTTGGTGACATCTGCCAACCTTCTGCGTGGCGGGCCGAATTGGGAGAGACAGTTGAAGGAGGCCTTTTGATCTATCCAGCCGGACTCTCTCGATCCATCCTTTTGCACCGCAGTTGGAGGGATGGATTCTGGATGATACTCCTGTATACAGTGACCCCCAGATTCCTACACACCCCTCGTACCTTTTTACTTCTCAGAAATTCCCCTCCTCTCTTTCCTTAAAAAAACCCACCACACAGCACCCTAAGACGAGGTAAAAAAAACTTTTTTTTTTTTTTCAAATTATTGCATTGTATGGTCTTGGTCAAGTCAATCAAATACCTGCGTTGGGTCATGTCGGAACTCTAAATAGTTGAAGCGGAAATCGAAATATTATTTCTACGGCTATAGAAACTATTTCTAGATTAAAATCAAACTATAAGCGCTGTGTGTAACTTTATTGATTGAACACGACGGTCGTAAATAAATGAAAAGTGTAGTTTGAAGTGATCAAGGGAACCGTCTGCGCGATTGGATTTGGTCTCCAGTTTTCCTGTTACCAGCCCACAATAATTTGAATATGTCCGGGTTGAGTGAGATCGATGGGCAGAAGTCGCTTCTCAGAGCTCAGTGACGGTGTTTGTCCCTTGTGCCTGTATGCGGAGATATAACATACGAAAATGATCCCTCATGTTCATTACTAGGTTAAATTTAAATAAAAAAAAATTAAAAATTATAAAAAAATATTGTCTTCGCTGTATAATTGCACAGTATATATTTTTTCACCCATTATTATGTCGGCTTCTTAGCAAAAGTGAACATTGAAGAAAAGTGAACAAAAAGATAAAATATCACCTAAACTCACCTAACGTTACTAATATTTACATAACCTAATTTATACTAACCCGACCTTACTTAATCTTTCATTTTCTCAGGTTTTTTTTTGTCATTGATCTATTTTATCGGTTTAATTTTAAGATTGTCACCTACTTTTACATCCGTTTCACAACAAAACAGAACATCAAAGAAATGTGAAAAACTTAAGAAACAGAAACAAACCTAACCTAAACGTAATCTAAACAAACCATACATTACCTAACCCATATTATCAAGTATTGTTTTCTCATTGTTCTTTTTTATTCGGTTATGTTTTGAGTTTTAAGCAAGTTACATAATATCTAATTATAAAGTTCGTTTACTAGAAATGGAATGGCGGATTAATAGTCCAATGACCATAATTTATGAAATATTATATCCCGCGCAACAGTTAATGAAGAAGAGACCTTATACAACCGTTCACCCTATTTTATAGTCCTTTCTTCTCACTTTCTCACGCCGACTCTTTTATACTATTCGTCCGTCGCACGGTATATCAACGTTTGATTAATTTTGCATTTTACCCAACTAATTTAGCTGATTAGAAATAATGATAAATTAATGGTTACTATTAACTTAACCTCCTTCCAAAAAACTATGGAGTTCCCCAGGGATCCTTACTAGGACCACTACCGTTCCAAATTTACGTCAATGGTATTTTGCAATTATATTTAAACGTTGAATTTTTTTATATACAGATGATACTTAAATTTTCTACTGGGGTAAAGCTTTAAACATCTTACTAGAAAATATGCATTCTAGAAAAAATAATAGTTGGCGCTAATCAAATATCCTAACAATTAATGTAAAAATACCCAGGATAAGTGATTTTGAGCACAACCCATAAAAAAAATTCCTCCTCATGTACCTACGCTTTAAAAGTACAAATGTGCAGTTCACATGCAGTAGAATTGAAACCTTTAGAAAACTTTAGTAGGCAAAAGTGGGGAGACTACGAAGCGCCACACAAAGAGGAGACCGACTTTTCTATCTCATTCTTATTAAATCTGTGATTCATTACAGACATTAATAATATACCTAAGTATCGAATTTTATCAAAAAACATTTTTATTGAATGTATGAACCGCAAATTACTAGTATTTTTCAAGAAGACTTACTAGTATTTTTCAATACCAAAATAATGAACACCCTTGTAACCAACAAACCTTCAAGACTTACAAAACGTAGAGAATCTGTCCGAAAGTATATCTCAAGAATAAAACTTAAAATATTAACACACCATGAAGGGCACCAAATTTAAGTTCTTTCAATAGATAGTTTGACGGCTTCCGTGGTCGAGGGTTAAGGCTTTCGACTAGCAATCCGAAGGTCGTGACTCTCAAAAAATAATACATATTATATATTATATTTTTAAAGACTTTTCAAAATTTTATTTTACACGAGAAGTGTAATGAGAAATGTTCTCCACGCTAGGAGTTCCACCCGTGTTGTGGAGAACATTTTAGAACGGTATGGTAGTTATTTGTTATTTTTAACAAGGAAGACTAAATAGGTATAAACAAATAAAATTTTGCAGCAATTGCAAGCCACAACACACAAAATATTAAAATTTCATTATTACAATTAATCATTATGTTAATTACGATATTGGTTAAAATAAAATAAAAGTATATTAATAAGTATTCGGAGAGAGCTGAGAATTATGTATCGCCTTTTAGTGAACGGTTTTTAAGTTATTACAAGTTACTTACCGACAGACGGCGTACTTACGACAAATAATGTGGTATTAGTTTGGTTTTACATTTCTTTAGTAATCACAATCAAAACCTACAATACACCATCTCTTTTTTCAGCCCGATTCCACTTAAGAGACCAAAGTCAAAATTTTTGCTTTATTTTTTTTATTTTTTATATTATAATATTTAATCGAGGCTTCTGACTCGCATACTGCTGTCATTTTTTACCTCATCTGTTTTATTTATTTTAAGGTTTCATTTTTTTTTTTACTTTTTTTATTTTCATCTCTACTTTCATATCTACGATTTAAGTTGGCATCACAGCAAACAGCATGGTTCATGTGTTGTTTGCAGTGATGACAATTGAAATTGTAGGTATGAAAATAGCGATCGCGTAAAGCGAAAAATTTTGACTTTGGTCTCTAATTGGAATCGGCAGAGATAAACAACGCAATATTATCTTATTGGATTTTTTTATCGTGAAATAAGCTGGTTGGAATCTAATATGTACCTAGGTGCGATTTGCCCGTAGGTATTTTGAGATTGAGATTTTATAAAATTCCCTATATAGAAAAAAATCGCAAAGTATGCTCCACACGTTATTATAAACACATTTGTTTCAATTATTTTACAAGTTATATGTGTGAAAAAATTCACAGTGTTTTTTTAAATGCTGTTGAAGACAATCTCTCTCCTCTAACATTCGTAATTTCGTATCTCTCCATCTTCTTCTTTTCGAGCCCGGTTGCTGAGCTTTAATTGTAATCATGTTATAACATATACACAACTACAACTACGTTTTTGTGATTCAAATGACAGAGGCTAAAATATACGAAGATGAAAGCCATAGTACGTCTTAATAAAATACCAATACAGTATTATGGTGTGTGTACTATAAGCATATAGTGATGTTAGTGTACTACTCGAATATATAATATGTTCCTCTGAAGTGAAGAGCTAATTTTGGAAGCTTGTTTGGCCATGTGTTCACTGATCGTTGTAGCTTTATGGATACATTCCAATAAACACCGAGTCAAGACGCCATGTAAATCTAGCGACTTACACAAAAAGGGTTAAACGAACATTGGCGGCTGCATTGATGCCCATAACATATCGTGCATTTTTGACTTTGAAATCTCTCACTATTTTAAAGCGTGGATGAAATGAGACCCATTCAATTCAAAATTGGGCTTTGAATGATGCAAATCCTCTCATTTACATAGAAATCTGCTACATCTACCAATGCGGTATTATAATAAAATGCCAACCTCTTTTCGATCAGCAAACTTTTTAGTGGCGGTAGGTACCAACTTGTTGTTGGATTTACAAAGTGAGTTCTTTTTTGGAAAACCGATCATCTATCTTTAGCTCTGACCGATGCGATACGATGGACCTACCGCAGCGCATCTATAAATTTGCCCGCACATAACTATAAAACCATATTATTATGGCTTTTAGGTCGAGTAGGGGTTGTGAATCACTGCATCAGTAATAGCAAAATAATGGTTCACTTTATTATTCACCCTTACCAACTTGCGATATTAATCTATTTGTGTGAAAAGGTACATTAAATGCAACACTTGACAATAAAACACTCCATTGAAAAATTAAAAGAATACTTTATTAATATAAAATAATAATATTAATACTTTTTTAAAATATTCATCCTAGACTTGCAGAAAAGTCGATAGATGTCGCATATTAAATAAAATGGATAAAGATTTATCCAGACACTATCTAGAGTGCATTTAGTTCGGGTTTGAATCTTGCAATCATACATAAAGATAGTTGCCAATAATAATGCGTTAATGAAAATGAAGATAATATAGGTGGTTCTTAGTCGAAGTATGGTGGCGCAGTGGTTAGCGCGTTTGCCCGGAAAGCAAGAGGTCCTGGGTTCGACTCCCAGAGGTGTCAATATGTTTTTCTGATTTTTCTGTTTCCAGATTTTCGATTGAGTTTCGCTTATATTGTCTTCATTTATTTAAAGAAAAGAATACTGTTCATTAACGCGGTTTTCACAATCCTCCATAAAATTGAAGCTAGCTTTTTTCTTATTCTTTATTTTCAGTACGAAATCTCTTCTTGTTCACTTGTTTCAGTTTTGTTATGAAAGCTAGATTGCTTATTTTTTTTGGTTTAATTACAACCGGAATAAAAATTATTAAAATTTTGGTTCTAATAGAGCTATGTCCTTTGTCCAAAAGAAGTATTCATAAAGGGTATTAATATGTTATGCGGGTATATAGTTCTGATGGTTCTATTTGTTTATGTGGTTTACTTTTGTATTTGTCTTTTAGTAGTGCTTTCGCGAATAGATGCTTTATCAGTACAAGAATGATATATATTGTCAAATCGACAATATATTATGCTTTTCTTTTTGTCTCACGTTATAGTCTCATATTAAGAACTATGATTAGTATCGCCCGCAGAAAGAGATGTTAGTAGTAGTGCTGAAGCAATGAGGAGAGTGCGCATATCACCCGAGTAGTATAGTAGAGAGAGGGCGCACCCTCCGTCGTGGGAGTGACCATCTGTTGTACAGCGGGTACCTACTCTTTAGGAACCAATTTGCTGCGTTTCATCACCGAGTATCGGTGCCATTTGGGGACACCTGTGCATAATGAATTTCAGAATCAATTTTGTATTCTGATTTGGTCAGAAGAAACTATTTTTTTTTGCCTATGAATCGCGGAGATGATGGTCAATATAAATAAAAACAATAAAGCCTTATTCAAAATTGGAAAAATTTGCCATTGATGATTGGCCTAAAACGGAAATCGCATCAATTGCCCCAGTAAACGATTAATTGATCGCTTCAATGAGCAAAATTGACAATGCACATATAACATTGGCATAGATGTAACTTTTTTTTTTTAAATACGGGCTTGGGAACGATGACACGTTACTGACATTATCGATAGATATATTTAATATAAATTGTAGTGGAATTCGTGAGGTAAGTTAAATAGGTACACATAGTTAGAATACAATGCAATGCACTAACCTCACACTACGTCATATGTGGTCAATAGTGTAGTGGCTAGCGCGATTGCTCAGGCACACCTAACGGACCGAGATCGAATCCTACCTAATCCAGAAGAAATTTGATATTTTTATTTTTCCTAAATAAATATCCGAGCTCCAAACCTTCCCAAGATGAATAGGCAGAAGAAATCGCAAAAAAAAGTGACATCTAGCGATTCAGAAGAGGATAATCACAATATAAATAAGACGACCAAATCTACAGGAAAAAATGCACCTGAATTAGGCGATATTTATATGGAACAAATTATCGTACACATCGCCAAAAATATGGAAAATATTAAAAAAGAAATTATATCCAAAATGGAAAAAATCACAGCTGAAACACAAAAAAGCATAGAATTTATAAGCAATCAATATGACGAGCTAATAAAAAAGATAGACCTAACTCTTAGTCAAAACAAAAAAATTGAAGATGAAATAGCAATCATCAAAAAAGATCAACAAGACAAAAATACCACTATAAAACATCTGGAAATAAAACTTTCTGAAATTGAAACAAAATTCCGCTCAAATTACTTGGAAATAGCCGGGATTAAACATTCAAGTGGCGAAGAGGCGGCTGAAATAGTTATAAGAGTTGCTGCAGCGGCTGGCGTAGAAATCAAATATAATGAAATAACCGAAGCTAAAAGAATACCGGACCGACGTACTGATGCCCCCCCCAAACTGCTGGTTCAGTTCAAGAACAAAACTGCACGTGACAACCTCATCGCCGCGAAAAGAAACATAAACTACGCTTCCATCAAAGGACTTACAGACGACAAGATTTACATTGGAGAAGAACTCTCCCCATATCACAAAGAACTTCTATGGCATACAAAAAAATTTGCTAAAGAAAAAAACTATGCCTATGTCTGGTACAAAGAAGGGAGAATCATGATGAGGCGCATCACGAACGATAAAATTATTTATATTAAACATGTAGATGATTTAAAAAAAATTACATAAAATATCGGGTAATTACCCTTACATATTTCCACACAATCTACACATCATTCAAAATGGATAATACTACCACAACATCTAACAAAACAAACTTATCAATATACCATCAAAATATTAGATCTATAAACAAAAACTTTGACCAATTCCTCATCGAACTCGACCTTACTAAAATCAAATATGACATAATTATCCTGACAGAATGTTGGCTAACACCTTACTATACTCCTAAAAACATCCCCAACTATACCCACCATCAAACCTCAAATCACTACAGACAAAACGATGGCATAGTAGCATATACATTAAACAACACTCTTAACTCATTTAATGTCAAAGAAATTTATATTACTAACTCAAACTGTCTTCAAATAACGTACAATGTCAACACATGTATCATTGCACTTTACCGCTCTCCTTCTCAACCTAACATCTCCTCATTTTTGCGCGACATAAACTGCTATCTCACGGATCTACACATAATAAAGAACTTAATTCTAATGGGGGATCTTAACATTAACATTTTAAAAAACAACGAACATCCCCAATGCCAAGACTATCTAAACACACTGATGTTCCACGGAATGGAAAGCACAATAAATTCAGCAACACGATGTACGCCAAACTCCTCCTCCTGCATCGACCATATTATGGTTAAATCAACCAACCAATACACCTCCGAAATCCACATGTCATCAGTCACAGATCACTACGCTACCTCTTTCACAATGAGTTCCAAACACAACGTACAAAGCAAACCTCCAACTAAAACAACGAAGAAAACAATTAACTATGACAATCTTAACAAAACGATTAACTCCAAATCGTGGGACACACTCTATAACAAAACTAACATAGAGGAGGCCTGGAACTACTTCTCTACCTACCTACAAGATATCCTTGTCCAAAACACCAAAATCACCACAAACACCATTCCTAAAGCGATCAAACCTCTCAAACCTTGGATAAACCATACTATAATCAACTGCATTCGGAAACGCAATTCCATACACAAAAAATGTGCCACAAACCCATATGATATCACACTCCATAATTTCTACAAAAGATACCGTAATATCTGCACACAAGTCATTAGGAAAGCCAAAAATCTATATTACAACAAAAAAATTTCCGAATGCAACAATGACCCTAAAAAAATATGGAAAGTCCTCAAGGAAGCTACCAATTCAAATAAAGCCACCGACACCTTAAACTCTCTCAATATCAAAGATATCACTGTAGACTTTACATCGAACCCCAACACAATTGTCAATTACATAAACCAGTACTTCACAAACATAGGTCCGGAACTAGCAAAAAAAATCCAAATAAATAACGATACGCTTGGTCCAAATGACCACGCGACCAATGATGATTTCCCAACCCGCTTTGTTCTTAAAACGATTACAGAGAAAGAAGTTTCTAGAGTAATAAACTCGCTCAAAAACTCTTCATCAACCGGCATTGATGAAATATCTAACAATGTTCTTAAAAAAATTGCCCCTGGTATACTTCAACCATTAACGCATCTACTTAATATTAGCATCCGCCAAGGGGTATTTCCCACCATTCTAAAACAAGGTCTCATTATCCCTATTTTTAAAACTGGCTCCAAACTTGATATTAGTAATTATCGTCCTATTACGTTGCTAAATTCCCTCTCAAAAGTATTCGAAAAGATCGTCAATAATAGTCTCATGGAATATCTGGAAACCAATAACTTAATATCGCCGCGGCAATTTGGATTCAGAAAACATAAAAGCACCAATGATGCTATAGCCACGGTCACTGACCATATTTCTGGCCACCTGGATAAGGGCTTGAAATGTCTATCTGTATTTCTCGACCTATGTAAAGCATTTGATACAATCTCACACAGCAAACTAAAACGCAAAATGTTTAATATAGGTATTAGGAACAAAGAATTAGGCCTCCTCTCCAGCTTCTTATCTGACAGATCCCAATGCGTTAAACTCAATACCACAAAGAGCCAGAATTTGCCCATTAGTTACGGGGTCCCTCAAGGCAGTGTTATAGGTCCAACGCTCTTCCTAATATATATTAACGAGTTATGCAACCTAGATATCGATGCCACTATTGTCAGTTTCGCCGATGACACTGTCCTACTCTTCCAAGCAAAAGATTGGCTTACCGCATATTCCAAAGCGGAGGAAGGAATTCAACAGGTAAAATATTGGCTTGACTCGAACATATTAACTCTAAATGTACAGAAAACCAAATACTTACTGTCTAGTCTCACCAATATCCCAAAGTCAAACCCAGCCCCGCCATTAAAAATACACAAATGTAAAAATTCATCTCTAAACCGAAACTGTGACTGCCCATGCCTAGAGCAAGTAAACATTATCAAATATTTAGGAGTAACCTTCGATACACACCTGAATTGGAAGCAACATATACATAATACTACAAACAAAATCCGAAAATCTATATACTTTTTCAAACAAACACGCAATTTCCTTCACCTAAAACTTTTAAAAACAGTATATTACTCATTGTGCCAATCTCACATCGAATACGGAATTCTAGCCTGGGGTAATGCATATTCCAATGCCCTTGATCCCATCATGAAAGCACAAAAACTAATCATAAAAATAATTCTTAAAATGCCGCTTACTACCAGCACTGATACTATCTTCAATTCCTTCAACGTTATGGACATAAAACAGCTCTACTCAAGATCCATATTACTTAATTTACACAAAAACAACAAAACACCATACAAAGCTACACAAACAATACACAATACCCGAGCCAAAAACAACGAACTTCTCCAAACTCCTTTTTTCAAAACCACCTTCGGGCAAAGACACTCTAAATACATAGCTTGCAAACTATACAATACACTACCAACTACGATCAGACAAAGTGACTCCTTTACAAAATTCAAACAAGATATTAAAAAATGGATTATAAGTATTGGACGCCACACTATCACAAATATCTGTAAAATAAATCACACATAGACATAAATAACTATTCACATACAACCTAACCCATATAAAACAAATGAAAATAATGGAATCCTGTCAAATTTAACCTATAAATAGACTAGGCAGAATTGATTTCATTACTCCATCTCCAACATTTATAAAATAACTCCCTTTAAAAGATTTATTACCCTTCCAATCACCCTTCTGTTTTAATTCTATTCATAATATGTATTTTACCTGAAATATCCTTGTAATTACTATATTCATTTATATACCTGTACGCCTGTCTCGACACAGGTATACCCTAGTGAGACAGGCATACAAATAAAACCATTGTAAACATATTTTATTATAGATAAATAAATAAAAAAAAAAAAAAAAAAAAAAATTACCATCCCAAAAGTGTATGGTCAATACTAACGGAAAGTACTTGCACTCATAATTTCGATAATTTCGATGATGATAATATCAAAAATATTGTCATTAACAATGAAGCAATCCTCTTCCACAACAATCCTACACTACTTTTAAATTACATTAACAATCATTACACAGATATTGGAGGCATTCTGGCAGAAAACATTACAAGTACTGTGGCAGAGAATCTACATTCATCTAACCATCAAGATACTCCTAACTCCAATAAAGATATACAATTTAAACTCCAAACCATCTCATGTGATAAGACGATTAAAATAATACAATCATTAAAGAATAGCTCAGCTGCAGGTACTGACAACATAGATGCTAAAACCATTAAAACTCTAAGTGACCAACTCCTCAATCCACTTACATGCCTGATAAATCGTAGCCTAAAAGAAGGTATTTTTCCTAGCTGCTTAAAAAATGGACTAGTAATTCCTATCTATAAGTCAGGACCTAAAAATGACATCAACAACTACAGACCTATCACTCTTCTAAATACTATGTCCAAAATTCTGGAAAAAGCCATCAAAGAACAGCTCTACCACTACCTAGAAACAAACCATCTAATCTCGAAGAACCACCATGGCTTTAGAAAGAACAGAAGTACACAACACCCTTTAACCTCTGTAACAGACTTTATTAACTCTAACCTTGACTCAAAGAAAAAATTAATTTCAATATATCTAGACTTATGTAAAGCCTTCGATACAATATCTCAAAATATACTTTTTAAGAAACTTATTAAACTCGGCATAACCGGAAATGAACTTAACTTACTGAAAAGTTTTATGTCAGAAAGAACTCAACAAGTCATTATCAACAAAGTGAAAAGTGAACCCCTTCCGATCAGTTACGGAGTGCCCCAGGGTAGTGTTCTAGGTCCCATAATGTTTCTTATCTCTACATCAATGATATCTGTGAACTAATTACAGAAGGCAACATTGTGACATTCGCTGATGACACCGTAATATTTTGTCAAGCTGACTCATGGATCAAGGCATTCCTTAAAGCTGAGAAAAGTCTTGCTGTCATCAAACAATGGCTCAATGAAAACAAACTTACTCTAAATACAAAAAAAACTAAATTTATAACACATAGTATAACTCAAAGAGGTCAACCTCCTCCAACCTTCGCTCCGAAAATACACGACTGCTCCCAACCCTTCTCATCGTGCAATTGCGAAATCATACAAAATGTCAAACAAATAAAATATCTAGGCGTGATAATTGACGAAAACCTACGATGGAATGACCACATTAACTTAATTACATCCAAGCTTAAAAAAATCATGTATCTTTTAAATAATATAAAAAATATCTTCCCACGCACAATACTAAGATCTATCTACTTTGCTCTTTCCCAATCTTTAATCATGTATGGTCTTCTGTCTTGGGAAAGGGGAAGTGCAGATGGGGAAGTGCAGTGCTAGATCCACTAGAAAAGGCACAAAAGGCAACAATCAAACTAATACTTCAAGTAGCATATGATACAGACTCTGAAAAAATTTACAAGATGCTCGACGTTTTATAAATCAGACAACTCTACGCTAAATCGTCTATTCTTTACCTCTTCAAATTCAAACTTCATATCCCTTTACTTTCTCAGTCCTCAATAACAAGCCGGTCTTCAACAAACCTAACACTCAACATCCCGCTAAAGCACACGACCCACGGACAAAGATCCTTTAACTACTATTCTATCAAATTATATAACAGCATGCCACCTTCTTTGAAACAATCTGCTGATTATTCACCAATAAATAAACTAAAAAAACAAATCACAGTCTGGATAAAAACTAAAGGAATACTATTTTTCCAAAAACCTATTTACTCCAAACCAAACATAAAAATTAACTTCTTAATAACCAATGTACAATAACCATTAAAATAAAATAAATATAAAACTTTCTACTACAACACATTAATATTTGTCACACATAATCATAAATAAACACGTAAACACATCAGCACAGGTTCTCCTAGTGAGGTGTTCACGAAACATACGACAATACCTATCCACAGTTTCACCTTCGCAAACCTACCATACACCCAACATAATAAAATTGCAAAATATATTATGTAAAAATGTTTTCAAAATTTATCTATTATGTAAAAATGTTAATTAATAGGTAAATACTGTAATACATAGAAATAAATAAATAAAATTAATGATAAAAAGTGACACCATTAAAACGGCGCTCCATAAATTATTCAAACATTATTTGATAATTGAAAGCTGTAATTTTTTTTTTGCTGTAAAAGTAATAATTTAAAATAATACTTTAATAATTTCTAAAAACAATCAATATAACTATTATCTGTAAATCTATATATTGCACTAAAATTAAAACCAACCAAATCATTATGCTATGAGCAGACCAAAACATTTTTGAAGGAGGGTCCAAACGTAGCTCCGTTATAATCAAAATTAGAAAACAGACATAGCAATAACAATTCGAATTAAAAACTTCTCAGTTTAATTACAACAATAAATGTTTGTATTTTATATATTTTGGCACAGTCACAAGAAATTCAATAAACATTAAAAAGGTAATATCAACAAATCTCTATAAAAATATGAACAAGACAAAGTTTGATACGTTTTTAGTTTTTCACGGCCAAAAGTATTTTCGTTATTTGTTTTTGGGGTACATACATCTGCCGGATCTACCCTGGTGGTGAACACTTCAACTCTGCATAACACCCCAAAATCTGCATAACAACACGGCATAACACCCCAAAAACAAATAACGAAAAGACAAAGTTTTATCTTCCGCATCTTTGTTTCTTATTTTCATCGAGTTGTTGAAACAATCTTCTTCAATGATTAAATATTACAGTGAGGTAAACCTAAGCTTGGGTTACTGGGCTTCTATAAGTTATTCCTAATAAAATTTAACAAAAAACACAATGAACATCAAAAACCGAAACTGTGAAATTCAACAAACATACTCGAACATTTTCAGGCATCGTGAAATCAAATTTCATATTTGTTACTACTGTTTTATTTAAAATCTTTTTATATTTTTGAATGCAGCTATTACTTTGTGGTTATCCATTTTAGAAAAATGCAACAATATAACTTTGTAAAAACCACTTATATAGTGTGCAAATCCGACCGGTTTCGGAACAAACGTTCCTTCGTCAGGGAAAGCTTATACTAATTTGACAGTTTCGAACAATGTTTTATTATGGTAGGGGGTGGAGCCGTTGTTAGTTAATAATGTAGAATGTTAATAATATTAATTATAAAGAATGGCGTAAAATTTTGTATATTAATAATTTTTCAGTTCAATGTTGCAAATATCTCCCTTCTAATATTAAACCAGCGTTTTATACAAGAAATAATATCGGTAATTTTTTGAGAAATACTAAAGATAAAGACCATAAATTGACTAATTCCGGAATATATAAACTCAAATGCAATGATTGTCCCTCATTTTATATTGGAAAAACAACTCGTAATTTTGAAATCAGAATCAAAGAACATTTAAGGTGTCTTAATATTTCTGAGTTCGCTAACCATATCATTGAAAATAACCATAGTTTTGAAAAAAATACAGGGATAAATATTCTTCATATTAATCATAAAGGAAAACGTTTAGATAACTTAGAAGCTTTGGAAATTAAAAAAATCCCTTAAAAATAATGAATCTATTATCAACAAACAAAAAATATTGTCATATAGCCCAATCATGGATTTGTCCCCCTACCCACCCACTCACTCTACACTAATACCTACCCACTCAATCTACATTATTAACTAACAACGGCTCCACCCCCTACCATAATAAAACATTGTTCGAAACTGTCAAATTAGTATAAGCTTTCCCTGACGAAGGAACGTTTGTTCCGAAACCGGTCGGATTTGCACACTATATAAGTGGTTTTTACAAAGTTATATTGTTGCATTTTTCTAAAATCTTTTTATTTAAAATCAGTTTCTGTGGTCTTGTAGATACTTAATGCAAAAATATAATTTTTTTCTTTTCTTGTTTCTTGAAAAAAAATAAAAATTAACTTTTAAATATTAGATAATGCCTAAACATAAAAATATGATGAAATTATAAAAATTAGACGATAAAAATTAATATTTAGGAATTTCGGCATTTTTTACACGAAGTTTCAAATTAATAAATTAACGAAGTAGTCTATTTGTTGCGCTAGTCCATTGATCGCAACCTTCCCCTAGATGTGTTTTGATAACTCATGGGAGTGCAACTTCGTTGTATGTTTTATTTAAATAAATAAAAATGTCCGCGTTTACCTTTCTCTATCGCTAAAGAGCGAAATGCACTACTTGTTGGATATTTATTGTAAATGGACGATGTGTTATTATCTTTGTTAATTAACAATATTGTAAATTAATATTTTTTCTTTTACTTTGATCAATTATTTGCCTCTGAACTAATTAATACATTTTTTCCAGGTAAGGAAAACATCCAGGGTTCATCTCCTTTTGGAAAGTCTGTTCGGGAAAAGCGCAAGTATAATATTCCTTCCGTTAAATACTTCTGTTACACTTTTGAATGTAGCTATAACTTTATGGTTATCCATTATAGATAAATGAAACAATTTCGTAATTTCGTAACCGGTTTCAGCTCGATGAGCTGAAACCGGTTACGGTCCAATAAAATTAAGTGGAATAAAGTTTTATATTCGTTTTATTATAATATATTATAATGGAATTCCACCATGAAATATCCCTCTCAAAAATAGAAACAATTTAACTTTGTTAAATTGTTTCATTTATTTTATTTATTACTTTTTATTATTTATTTATTTTTTCATTTATTTTTCCCATCCATATTTCAAAACTGTCAAATCAGTAGATATACTTTTGTCCTGAAGAAGAAACGTTCGTTCTGAAACCGGTCGGATTTACTCAAATATAAAAGTGGTTCAAACAAAGTTAAATTGTTTCATTTATCTACTTCTGTTACAACTTTGAATGGTTTATTCCTGCGTCAGACTCGTTGCTTTCGTTGCTTGGCCTATTTCAGCATATCACTCGCAAAACATTTCCATTGAGAATTAATGGCCAGCGCGGGTGAACGATATGCTGAAATAGGCTAAGCCATGAGATTACAGCGCAAGTAAGACAGCTCCATTATGATTTTTTTTTTTTTTTTTTTATTGAAATAATAGATAATACATAATATAATCAACAAACAAGTCCTGCTAAGCCAATTGAATCGGCTTGTCAACAGGTGCTTATATTTTAGTTACATATTTATACATTTTTAAAATTTAAAATTGATGATGAATGTTGCGAATTAACTTACCTTTAAAATGTGTATGCAGTAGCTCAATTTATTATGGTTACCTATTTAACGATTCCGAAAAGTGGAAGGTTAATTATTTACTAGCAGTTAAAAACCCGCTCCGCTGATTTTGGAAGCTAGGCCCTGAGGGCAGCTTTTGGTCCGGCTTCGCCAGTTTGATTGTTAGTGACCATTTTATAAATTCGATAGGAACTGGTTCCAAAAATCGCCGGTTCATCGAATCCACTGGGATCCAGTGACAGCTAGTCACCGGGACAAAGGAACCGCGACAGGCAATGACGTCATATATAATATATAGATGCGTGGTATTATTATTAACACCTGCCAGTTACAATAAAAATCATATTGTCGTCAATCTCTCCATATCCGGAGAGATTCACGAAATTATAAATACAATAGTACTTACGCCTGCCAGGCGATGTTCCTCACGCTAGCTGTTAGCGAAAGTGACGCCATTTTTGGCATTGCTTTAATTCGGTTATATTACAAAAGTAGATTTGGATACAAACTCCGCGGAAAACTATTACCGTCGCTAGGCTATTAATACTGTTTAATTAATTAATGTTAAAGCATTTTTTTTAGTTATTGCACACGATTTTTTTAAGTTAAAACTTCTATAGCACCATTTTGATTTGAAACTCGGTGAAACGATAAAGCGACCCTACAAAGAGACAAACACATACATCTATAGGATTTAGCCTACGAGAGAATGAGATAGAATAATCGGTTTCCTGTTTGTGTTTCACTCTACCGCGTGTGAACTGCACACTTGTAATTTTATAATATACGAAAACAGTCTAGTCGGCGGGAGGGAAGGGGAGGAGGGGCTATCCAGTACTATTTTTCTAATTTAGCGTTATACCGTGGCTTGAATATGGGATAGTTTTTCGTGATTTGGACAAAAATAACAAAAAATATAGTTATTGTTTTTATTTGATAAACTAACGTTTAAGACAAGATTTTTATGCATAGCACAAAGGGTAAAAATTATTATAAGCAATAATTATCAACCTGAAACACTCATCTACATTGAAAAATCTTCCGAGAAAAGATACTTGCCTAGTGGTCAAGAGCAGCTGACCGGCAATCAGAAGGACACGGGTTCAAGTCCCGTTGGCGGCAAGTATCTTTTCTCGGAAGATTTTTCAATGTAGATGAGTGTTTCAGGCTGATAATTATTGCTTATAATAATTGTTAAAAAATATTGTAATGACATTTAAGTAATTCAGTTATAGTTTGACACAATATAAGTTTTCCGTTCATTTTAAAAGGTTCTGCTTCAAATCTCTAAACGTAGTCATACCAGAAATTTAACTATCGATCATATTTCTATTTTTGAGAGTGATATTTCATGGTGGAATTCCATTATAATATATTATAATAAAACGAATATAAAACTTTATTCCACTTAATTTTATTGGACCGTAACCGGTTTCAGCTCGTCAAAGCCAAAAAAACCCTCAGCCCGTCAAACCCTCCCCCTCCCCAATATGTTGTGTATATAAACCGTAGACTAGGAAATATTTGTACCAGTCTGAAGATGGCTTTGACGAGCTGAAACCGGTTACGGTCCAATAAAATTAAGTGGAATAAAGTTTTATATTCGTTTTATTATAATAAACTATCGATCAATTTAAAAAGCGTTTCTGTAACTATTCAAATATATTACGACGTGAAACAATTTACTGATAGAAGAGATTTCGGATTTTCACTGCCAAAAATATTATCATGTTTGATTTTTGTCCACACATCTAAAGAAGGAGGTAGCACATAATACCCAAAAATTAATAACGATAATTTATTAATATTCCGCCGGTCCTTAAATGCGCCTTTTTTATGTGAATACCTCACAAGAGTGTCAGCTGCTCCTATCTGGAGCTAGTGATACTATGACATCCCCAATTGGGGTATTTTGTGAGGCTGAAAGTAAGTGGGGAGGGAAAAGAGAAGATGAAGATAGGGAAATACCTGGCTGTGCAAATCTGGTAACTATATACGGCCAAAGCCATATCAAGCAACGTTTCAATGGTGGTCTTACACTAGGGCGATCCTGAGAATATCTTCCACTCTGGAACGTGTTGCAAGTATACTATATATAATTTTTAAATGAATTAATTTTGAAGTAACACAAATTAATCAAATAAAATTTATTTGCCAGTCAAGAACCTTATCCCTAGACCACGTCGCCGACCGTCTGATAATAAATGAACGTAGATACAAAACATTAATATTTTGGTTGAAGATTTTTATGTTGACGATTTAATGACAGCCAGTTCTATATTTTGTTGAAGAAGTCATTTAAAGTAGTTAAGTTTGCCACGTTTCTGAATAGATTGCTTAACTTTTAATAGATTGTAACTAGATTTTTAATGGATGTACAATATTTCTATTTGGATTCTTTCATTTTTCTGGTGTCTTCCGTCTACTGAAATTGTACATTATTTTCAGGATGCCTGCGAGTAACTTTATAAATATATTTTATAGCTTCATTTTCTAAAGTATTTCCGGCAACATTTGTTTTAAGAGTTGAAAATATTCAACTCTTTATATTTATATCATATCTTTCTGTTCTGTTTTAAGAAAACAATATACTATTTTAGTGTCACGACATTTAAATACTTATTCAAATTCAAAGGATCAGAAACATATAATAAAACGTCAAGAGAAATAATATTTTATGACGGTCATTGCATTTCGCTCCTATTGATTTAAATAGCGTCGCTAACCACGGTCCATTGGGTGCAACACGCCGGGAACAACTCGGAAAATGACAATTTGCTTGTCTAGCCAGTTATATATTATTCTAAATGTGCTAATCCCAGAAAACATATTATGATTCACGATATCAGAAAAGCCGATTATTAATAATTAACAGTATCGGCTTTAATTTGACCATTGTTTCTGGACGCGATAGCGGGTCGTGAATTAGAAATTACCAGCTGGTTCCCGGCAATCGTTGCAATACCATATTCAAAGAAATAAATTGTTTCTCCTTGGCATATCCTTTCCCGTGCGTCCCCGTTCCCCTCCCGCATCCCCTCCCCCGTCCCGCCAACCCCTCTCCCGCGTTTCATATATTCAGTCCTAGTACATTCAGTTTTCAAACAGCTCGCGTGCCACCTATTAGAATTTTTTTTATTAAATTTTTAATTTTCATAAATTACAAATATTCATTTTCGTAGATTATAAGAACAATCAATCTAATTGGTACCTAACTTAGGTACCTTAATACCTATTTAAAATATTTGTAATTTTAAAAATCCATAAACAATTCTTTTGTTACAAAAAAAAACAGCTGCTTGCTAAATTCACATTCATCAAACGCGTGAACTGTCAAACGTGCGAAGTTAAAATAGTCGTTAAGTTTTCTGAAATTATCCAATTTTCTTTCCGTAAAAACCTTCAACGAAGTATTTGAACACTTTAAAAAAAAGATGATCGAAACAGGTAAAATCTGATGGCGAAACAGGTGGTTCTGAAGTTATGGCGTCACCATCAAGGTAAACAGGGATTAATTTATATATATATATATATATATATATATATATATATATATATATATATATATAGGTTAGTTTAGAATTTTTAATATTATGTAATGTGGTCATATTATATTTTCGTCCGTTATAAATATTTAATATTTAAGATTACTCTACATTTATATTGTTAGCATTGGCGCATAGAAATCCTTTCATATTTTAACAAAAATATTTTTCAATTTTCAATAAATTAATAAAGCATAATATTACTATGTTGGCTTCCGTTTGGAAATTACATCAAAGTTCAAAGTCGTAATAACAAACAAATTTACTAGATATTATGTTTCTTTTCTACTCACAGCAATAACAACTTAAGAATATTAAATAATACGAAGGAGCGGGGTTCCTTACGTAGGTCCACAGGAACTGAAATATTTATATCTATCTAAGCTAATGCGAGGGGCTTTCTTTAATATGCTAGTGTTTTCCGGGGTGTTTTTATCCCGTTAAATAAATTTCATTTTATGCAGAGGTCAGTATTTTACTATTTCTCTTTAATCTGATCCAACTAAAAAAGAACACGTAAACTTCAAGTGTAAACTATCAACAATATTAATTCTGAATTGTTGCAAAATGTTTACTTAGCATATTATACTAAATGATCGTATTACGGTATTCAAACACTGCCTATTGACGGACGATGTGCTGTTTGTAAGATGTCTTATTCTGTTTGCTATTAAGTTATTAGTTAAATGCTAAAATAGTACAATAATAAAATAGTATAATTACACCAACAAAATGAAATAATAAAATATTTGTATAATCCGGCTCTTAGAGCTAGACGATTGGGGCTGGCAACATGGTACACCTAATGTGACCAAGGGTCCTAGCATGGTCGGTCGATATAGGTTTTATCGAAAATGTCGGTAACTTGACATCGCTCCCGAGCACGACTGCAGGCCGCTAACGAACAAACAACTGTTCACATCGACTAAGGGTTCCTAATTTATTTGACGCGAACTGTTATTTGTTCGTTAGCGGTCTGCCGTCGTGCTCAGGAGCGACGACAAGTCGTCACTTCATTTGGATAGGGTTCTAACTTCGCTTCACCTTGTTCTGAGATATGAGGTGTCAAAGTTTGCAAAGATGATTTCTCATAATCTGTTTACAAATTTCCGATTTTGATGTTGAACCTGGTGTAAAGTATTTTAATTGAACATATTTTAAATGAAAGTATTTAAAGAGGACGTAAACATACCCTTTTAGAACATACCTAAACATACAAATAGAACCCTGTGCAACCAGCTTGAGCATAATAATTCATTGCACAAGGTTCTAATTACATTATCCTAATGCTATTCCTAGCTAGGGCTAAGCCCTATAAAATATTTTCCATTAAAATACAATAAACTAAAATACATGAATTAAAATTCTTACATAGATTTCGAAAATTCGTCTTTCGAAACTTAGAAACCTTAGAAAATGGTAAGACGTAGTTAGAACCCTATCCAAATGAAATGACGGACCATAATGTGCCTCGTATTTAAGATCAACTGTCAGATACAAACAAAATAGAGAGTGTAAGTGATGTTAGAACCTTGTGAAATGAATTATTATTGAAAAAGCTTGAAGTTAGAACTTTGTCATACTTATATCTACGAAAATACAACACAGATGGTTCTGAAAATTATTTTGGTTATAGAAATAAGCAAAAGAAATGGTTTGGCATTCAAAGGTCATTTTTGAAAAAAATGTCAGTTAGAACCCTATCCAAATGAAGTGACGAAGTTACCGACATTTTCGATAAAACCTATGTCGATCGACCATGTTAGGTACCCAGATGTCCATTTTTAACCGAGGCAGTCCCGTTTTCGAGCAGCGGGTCCCGGTGTCCCCGATTATGTCCCGTTTTTGAAAAGAAACCATTATGCGCCTTCACAAACATACTGGTAATCTTGAAATATATTAAATAGCTAACCCTAAAATGACACGAAGAAACAAAATTTCTAATAAATGCAACTTAATTTAACACTTTAAATGTTAATAATGTAAATATTTCTAAAAGAAGTCACTTCACAACCATTAAAAAATATTTTAGTCACACATTGTTTACAGACTGTGCAATAAAAAAACGAGTACCAGTGAATCAAATAAATATTTTATCGCTATCTCATTCTCTCGCAGGTTAAATCCTACAGATATGTGTGTTTGTCTCTCTTTAGTGTCATTCGTTTCCATTTCATCGAGTTTCAAATCACAATAGTGCTAAAGAAGTTTTCACTTAAAAAATATGAAATATAATTTGTAAACGTGCATTTAAAACTTTTTGTGCTATTTTTCGTGAGTTGTATTCTAGTATATTAAAATATAAGTGGATAAACAGGTCTTTAAAACACGCGCGATTTTTCGAGCACGACGGCGTAGCCGAGTGCTCAAAATAAAGCAAGTAGGTACTTACTTTACGCTATTTTTTTTTTATTGGTACACTTTGAAAACATAAATATTGATATTATTATTAAAAATTTGGAAATAAGAACTATTAATGAATTCGTGATGTGACATCACAATATCTTGTTGTCATGGAAATGAAAAACACAAACATTAATTTGCAATCTGTCACATAAGATTAATAGTTGACATCACAGTTTTTACTAGTTATTGTGTGTTGTAAAATGAGTTCTAACATTGATATTTAAATACCAAAGCAGAATCGCGGTTAATACCTGAAAAATCCAAAGACGTTTATAAAAAAGGGTAAATTTTGGGGATCGCTGGCAACGGTTAATACGCACTTTTTTTAAAAAAAATCTTTTGATTCACCTTAATTACATTAAAAGACAACTATTCGCATTGGGGGAGGTGGAAAATATTTTTGTGTAACATGGTTTGTGATACAAAAGAAAGTGCCCCTTTATAACGCCTACTCGCGTCAAGGCAAGAAAAACATCCCAGTTTTCAAGTAGTTTAGCGGCTACGCTAGGTTTGTGTAACATGGTTTGTGATTCTGGCGTACAATCTCACAAGACGAAAGCTAATTTTAATTTTACGTAATGAAATTTAGAATGAAATATTTTCCACTTCCCCCAATGCAAATAGTTGCCTTTTAATGTAATTAAGGTGAATCAAAAGGGTTTTTTTTAAAGTGCATATTAACCGTTGCCAGCGATCCCCAAAAATTAATTAAAAAAGAATATGAAAGGTTCATAACATGGATGGAGGAGCAAAACGTAGTAGATGTAGATGAACGAGTTGTGCTTGCTTACCTTCAGAAAATGTCGGAACAGTACAAAGCATCGACTATGTGGGCCATACATTCGAAATTGCAATGTCTGTTGAGGATAAATAAAGGGGTTGATTTAAAATCATTTGTGAAAGTGCATGCATTCATGAAGGCAATTAGCAAGGATGACGTTGCTAAGAAGGCGTATGTATTCAAAGAAGATGATTTGCGGAAGTTTTTCACGGAAGCACCGGACATTACGTACTTATTTTTGAAGGTGGTAGCCATTTGCGGAATCTTTGGCTCTTGCAGAAGATGTGAATTGTGCGATTTACGCTTATATGATATCAAAGAAGAAGGAAGTGTATTGCTTATTACCATCCGACCATCTAAAACAGTGAAGGCTCGACGTTGTACTGTTGCCGACAGTGGTGCAATTAATTATGTGCGTTTGATGAAGCAATATTTATCATTACGACCCCAAAATGTAAGTACAGACAGGGTTTTCTTACGGTGTGATAAGGGTAAGTGCACCGATCAAGTGGTTGGTATTAACACATTTGGATCATGCCCCTTACAAATCGCACGCTATCTTAAATTAAACGATCCTGAGAAATATACAGGACATGCGTTTCGACGTACATCCGCTACCATTATGGCAAATAGTGGCATGACAATTGATCAAATCCAACGACAAGTAGGATGGAAATCGGCAGCTGTGGCGACTGGTTACGTGGAAGAGAGCATTAGCAATAAGAAGAATGTTTCAAACATTATTGGAACTGCCATTAATGGAAGTGCAGCCTCATTGACTTCCGAGAATACTATTAATTTGAACAGCATTTCCTCCGATTTAAAAAACGGAGGTATTAATGTTTCAAATAATACGAACTACTCTTTTCACATCCATTTAAATAATTAGAATGTAAACGATGTAAAAAAGAATGTAAACTTTGAATAAAATTTTTGAAACATTTGTAATGTTTTATTTGACGTTTAAAATATTCCTGTCAGATTTATAGTTAAAAGTTGACATTTAGACTTCACATTTTGTTGATTTGTTGATGTTGCCATGGTAACTTTAAAAGTGCGATTTAAACACGCTAGAGCGTACTTTAAATGAGTAAAAAAGGGCACCAATAAAAAAAATATATTATGCAGTAATTGCGTGTTGTAAATAAAAAATTGTGGTGATATACTATTATGATTTTCAATTTTATGGGCTATTTATCAGAGTACTTCTTAAAAGTGATGTTTTTTAATAACATAAATGTCTAATACATGTGTTGGTAAACGTAACAAACAAATGAATACAAATTTGTTCATGTTTTTTCATTGTATGAACGAGATAAAAGTGTGGGACACTTTTTTTTCAAATAAAAGCCCTGGGTTTTTTGATTTGTCAATTATTAAAAAAAATTTCGACGTTTTCTTTAAAAGTGTTTGTGGTAAGCTATTTTTTTTTCAATTTTGTCCGTTGTGAAAATACAGCAATTTTTAAAGTATATTTCAAATACAAAAATCTAATGGGTAATTTTATCTAGTTTTTTGGTATTGGTTTTTACGACTAAAATCAACTATAAAATAATAAATATACAAGACATTTAAATACGTTGGAAAAATTCCGAAATTCGTTCAGAATTTATTAATAAAACTTGTAACAGATAAACTACCCTCTTCGGCTGAATAAGCAAGGTGTGTATTTTTCTATGAAATTTTTTTAATTATTAATAATTGCACATATGTAGTGGTCTATCAATTGAATAAAATTTTAAATGACTCATTAAAATATTCAGATTCCCCTTAGAATTTAATTCGACCATATTTTTTAATACTGTCATACGTCTATTGTAAAGATACTAAAAAGGTTTGCAACTTCGTGGATTTATGTTTTTATTTAAAATCACATTGAAATTCACTCCAGTGAGAGATCTTTGAATCGGAATAGAAATGAAATGAATTTTGTTATTTAGGGCTTCAATTTTTGCGCAACATTAATGCATACCGTGTCGAAAACTCCCATTACGTAATAAAATTGCCAATCCTTAAAACATCAATATTTCCAATGAACGCAATATGAAGGACCCTTTAAGGATTAATAGTGAACTATTTTGTATTAAATTTTGGAATTCAACGTGAAACGATTGACACGCGCAAATTTTTTTGCAGATATTCGCAGAAGTTTTAATAAACCAATATGTGAAATAGTAGCACTAAGGATATAATACCGAGTGATCGATGAACATTATGAAAACTCATCGAACACAAAATGTGAGTTGAAAGCGCCATTGGCGGATACATTAAACGGGAAAGCAAAAATGGGGTAAAAGGAATTTGAAAATGTTGATGCATTTATGTTCGTCACGTCCGCGTCCATTCAAAGCACTCAATGGAGGCTCGTTAACGAATTAGAATTAGAGAGTTAAAACTGTTACTTGTTGGTTTGGTGTGTCTAAATGGATTGATTTTCACCGCTTGGTGGGGTAATTTACACGTTAAATCTATTGAGTGATTTATTTTGAATATCATTGAAGATTTTCGCGTAATGGGACACAAATAATGGATGTTTCGAAATAATACAATTATTTTGTTGCGACAATTTCCAGGATAGAGGATAATATAATCACGTAGCTCCAATGAAACACAAGCGTTCGATGTAATCGGTTAGTTGGTAGAGTTGTCCAGAGCGTCAGCGTCCGAACGGGCTAAACCCTCTGCTAGCTGAGACCACTATCATATGATGATTGAAGGTCTATTGGTTAGTCATTCGTCGTATCCTGAAAATGTTGTTCTTTACAAAAAATGCTTTAGCTACGTTTAGTGATCAGATGAATACCAACATATCCCCAACCATCCTTTTCTACTTTTTTTATGTATTTGTTTTCGTTTCATTTCCTTCTTCCTTACAACATTCCCAAATGTGGCGATGCAATCGTGGGTACCACTGCCTCCTGGCAGTTAAGAATCTTGTACCGTTAAATTTGAAGACATGATCAAAAATAAAAATAATAATAGAGGGAAACTGGGAAATTGGTTTTCGTTACATCATGTCGAAAACTTTTAAACTTTTTGAGACTTTATTTACTCGAAAACGAAAGCCAATTAAAAAATGTTATACTACAAATTGACTTTTGTAACTTTATTGACGACGGCAACATTATTCCTTGTGCAGAAATTGTGTATTGCTTCCTCACGGTAGGTTTTACCCGTGGCCATACGAACGTAGATGATAACACAGGCACTACTTTAACGGTAGGTACGCACCTTTCATTATTTAACACTTATCCTTATCCTGACTTATATAATTGACCGGCTGAGTTGGCACCGCATTTGGGTTCCACCCTGGCGTCCCGTGTTCGATTCCTCGGCTGGTTAAGTCCTTCATCGTGACGCAACATTTTCCGTTTTCTGTGGGTAGTGGGAGATTTTCAAATATTGTCAGATTATTCGAAAAACCGAAAATGATTCTTTCTTAAAAAAAAATTAGTGTGCGTAATTCACACGCAGTAGAAGTGAAACTAGAAAGTCGATAGATGTCTCTTTCTTTTCTCTTGCGTTTTTATTTTCAAGTTGTTTGAAGATTGGATATTGATTTTACAAAAATTATTATTTTTTTTTTTTTGGATTTGGTAGGTTTCGAAACTCCGTTGGATGTCTCGTTAAAGACGTTTCACTTCAAAAAATGAAAAAGAAATAACATTTATTTTATTCGTCAATCCGAAAGCCAGCCCAGTCAACAAATCATATATGTATTATAATGTTTATTCATCACTTCACTTTCTGCAGCGCCGTCTGTATCCGACGCGCCTCTGGCAGATAAACGGAGACCGCAGCGTGCGGGCCCCCGCGGTGCTCTAGGAAAGCGCCTCCATATAGGGGAGATCGGTGACTTTCTCGGTGGGATGCAGCGGCCGCGTCACTATTACAATTACGTGCGCTCGCTGACTGTGCACGTTACTCATCTCCAATAAGGGCCTTATCAATATATTAAAACTGCTAAGAAAAAAAAATTGATTTATTGGCGAGCATTTTGCTTGAAGAGGAGGGTAATCTGTGCTGGTTAATTTAGTTCTGGGTTTTTAGTATTTCGATGGAAATTTCAACTTGACTCCTTTGCAATCAATGTACATGTAATCAAGATTAATCTGTTTCCCCTAAATAATTCCCCTCAGAGCCTATTTTCTATTGGGAATGCTGTGTGAAGGGTCTTTTTTAGGAGAAGAATGAGAAGTAGTTCTGGGAAGGAAAAGGGTATCAGGGGTGGGTAGGAATGTGGGGGTCAGTATGCCTAGGAGTGACGGACGTATGAATTCACCACTCCCACTGCGGTGCAAGGCGATGTTGCGAGAGAGTACGGCTGAAGAAGTCAAAGGGACCCCTCAACCATTCTCTCCCGATCCAGTTTGCCACGCAGCTGATGGGCAGACGCATCCGCCGCCAAGACCCGGACAAACCTCACACCATGAACCCAGGCACCCTAACTAAGTGTTGGTTATCCAGTAAGTGGTTCCCGAGGCGGCGGTACCGATACCCGATTTTTATAAACCCTGTTTTGCTGCCGTTTTAACAACTTATTAGCTTTAGTCTTTCCTCCTTCTTGCAATATGAGTATTCAAACATTGGTTTAGGAACTCCACTCAAAGTTTAAAAAAACTGACAGAATTCATAATACGATTGATCAAATATAAATAAACTATTATAATTATATGTCTAGTTCATAAATGGCTTCTAAAAACTGATTATTCTCGCGCTTTCCAGCTTGTACAACTAAATTTGGAAGTCGCTTTGTTAAAGAAAAATGCCTGATTTTAATTCCACAAATATTATCATTTTACCATAATTATATAAACTGACCATTGAAACTCGAACAAAGCTGGCTAATTTCAGAAATGATCGAATTCTCTATTTGTATCTCTCATCCACACAAAAAGCATGTGTACAAATTGTTTTCATTAATCAAGCCAACACACTGTAAAGGAAAACTTTCAAAACAATTCAAAATAGCCTCTATATTTTATCAATCCTTCGATTTCCGTTATAAAACTTTCCATTTTCTCAACTCAATCACGTTCTTGCTCAGTACTGAAATGAATTATATTTCCATAATATTGATTGACGTTACACGATACAAACCGATGGAATAATCACTCTGGCTGAATTTAAACTTTGCCAACTGCACGCGCAGCTTTATTTATTATTAAGTAATAATGTGATAATGTTTTTGCTTAAGAAATTCCCGGAAATTCGCAACTGTAATTATTTAACAATGGTAAATTCCACTGTTTTATAAGGGTGGGCATATTTACTCAATCAAAAATACTTTAACAATTATTACAAGCAATAATTGTCAGCCTGAAACACTCATTTACATTGAAAAATCTTCCGAGAAAAGATACTTGCCGCCAACGGGACTTGAACCCGTGTCCTTCCGATTCGATGTCCGGTCGAATGCTCTGACCACTGAGCTATGGCGGCTTATCAAATACCCGCCAAATAATTCAATATATATTAGTGTTTCATTTAACAATTACTGCTTGTTATATTTTTTCACCTGAAAACAACCAACTTTATTTTTGCGGTTGGTTTATTGGTTGTTTTCAGGTAAAAAAATATAACAAGCAGTAATTGTTAAATGAAACACTAGTATATATTGAATTATTTGGCGGGTATTTGATAAGCCGCCATAGCTCAGTGGTCAGAGCATTCGACCGGCAATCGGAAGGACACGGGTTCAAGTCCCGTTGGCGGCAAGTATCTTTTCTCGGAAGATTTTTCAATGTAAATGAGTGTTTCAGGCTGACAATTATTGCTTGTAATAATTGTTACCCTTTGTGCTATGCATAAAAATCTTGTCTAAACGTTAGTTTATAAATTAAAAAATAATAATTAACAAAAATACTTTCCTACGAATTTCCTTTCGAATCTATTGATCACAATAAAATAACGCCTTAATCTCTCAGGCCTCGACCATATTCTGTTAGTAGGCAGAATATTTTCGCTACGCTTTGAATTCCAATATTTTCAAAACTCAACATTTTTAAACTAACCCGAAAACTAGAAACTGTTTTTGAAAGGATATAAAATATGCTTTCAAATTTAATTATTAAATAAAAAAATTAATTTTTATAAATATAAACCAAGGTTTTTATAAATGACTCACCTAAAATTACTGTTAACGAAAAAGAATTTAAAAAACACCCAATTTTAATTAGACTTTATCACCGCCCATAAAATTGAACTTTAAACTTTTTTGTTAAACTTTATCACCACAGCCTCACTTTTTTGTCGTTTCTTGAATAAATAATGAATAAAAAATTACTAAGTTTAATTTTCTTTTAAATTGCGGTTAGAATGTTTGTTTTCGTGAAACTGTATATTTGAATTATTTTGTGGTTAACTTTTATTGCGTGGTGTTTTCTCTTTCCATTACCGCTTAGATCACTATGATATTAAGGGAGGCACAACAATTTCTACGAGACCTATATGAGTTGTTCCAAAAAGCGAACACATTAGTCTGAAGGGTTAAAATTTTCATTTCCTCTAAATCATGAATGTATTAGTTTCATGAACCGTTAAAATGACCTAATTGATGCCAAATTATTGAATCCCGGGATATAATTAGCGTTATTGAATTAAATCGCTGCACTCAGAATTGGTGATAGAATGTTATTACACGGTTAATTTGATTGATTCGAATAATTAATGGGAAATATTGTGCGTAAATTAATTTGCTGCAAATCCTATGCGGCGCCTTGTGACAGAAGTTATCTTTATTTTCTTAACACTTATCGTTTCGTTTGTCTGAAAATTTGTTTGTGTTCGTGGCCGATCAATCCTGTCAAGATGGTAGCCGTGTTTGATAGTTCCTTTTCATTCGGCCAGAGCGCATGAGCGTTGCTGCTGTTGCGAGCTGTCAAGTCGGAGTAATCAACATTACGCGAATTCTGCCACAGAACTACGCAACTGCTGGAGTTGTTTGCAAATCCAAGAATCTGAATAAAATAATCTGTTTCCATAATGAAATTGTGTTATTTTGCATAATATTGAATGATGTCAATTATCACTTCCTTGCCTTGAGGGTTCCGTCTTAGTGGCGTTCTAGATTCCAGGAGCGGGTACTCCATAGACGTTTCCAGGTTAATGAGATTACAATCTCCACTCGAGCACTTGAAATAACACGAGTGGAACCAAAATGTATGCACTTGTTCTTTGTGTCACCTTCAGAGAATATTTGAAGATTACGCTAAAGGGAAATTTTCTCGTAGAAATCTGAATAAGGACATTTACGGTTTCGCCTCATTTCGAATGATTATTATCATACAAAAACTAATCCTAAATAAATAATGTAACAATTTGGGATGTAGTTATTGATACCGCCGCCCCGAAAACTATTAATTAGATAACTAACACCAGAGTCATAGGTCTCTGTGAGAGGCAGGTTGAGGGACACCCTTTCACCTCTCCAACCGGACTCTCTTTACCCATCTTGCACCACATTGTGATGGATTCTTACGTCCGTCACTCCTGAATCCCAGGTGCTGAACCAACTGACATACCCCTTTCCTTTACAAAAATTCCTCTACGTTCTTTCCTCCGCAAAGCATCCCTAAAGATGACGCAGACTCTGAGGGTAAATATAAACGCCTCCTGTGTAGAAATGTAATAAATAAATTAAGTGAAGGAAGGGATAACGCGTTTTCAATAACCATGCAATACATTTTTATGGATTGTCTGAATTTAAAATGTTAATCTAATTATAGGACTCATTTAAGGTGAATAACGCAAATAACTTATATAGGGTGTTAAGGGACGCACGTGACTGGTTAAGCACTGGTTAAGTGCACTGGTTAAGGCGCCGCTTCTGCGCTTAAAAAGAAGAAGATGGAGAGATATATATGTAAATACGAATGTTGAAAGAGGAGCGCGCTAATATTTAAAGCGATAAAATCTATGCGAAAATTGTGAAAATGTTTAATAAAACACGACTCGTTTAAAAGAGCAAAAATCTCATGGAAGACGTCTTAAGTATCATTTAAAGAAACATTGTGATTTTTTTCACAACTATAACTTGTCAAATAACTGACACAAACGTGTTTATAACAATTTTCGGAGCATACTTTGCGATTTTTTTTTTATCGAGGGAATTTCATATAATTTGCATTTCGGCATGGAACGCGTCTAGATATTATCTTCAAAAATAACATATATTTTTTTAAGAGCTTTGCAAAACTTCAAATGTTTAAGAGAGATATGTAAGAAATTGGTAGAAATTCGGGTAGCGGCGGCTTAAAGTAAGTCAAATACGTCACTTTACAACACCCCTTGTATAAAAAAGTTTAACTAGATATTTTCATTAATTGATAAATAATGTTTTGTTGGAGGATTAGAATTATCGTGAGATAATGGATACGGGGCAAGCATATTATAATAATATTCTTTCCTTGAGATATTCGATTAATTTATGACACCGGTCTTTTCAGTGTAATTACTTAGATTCTAATTAGCTCCTGAAAATATCCATTACCATTCATAGACTAACCGTATCTCTTTGGTGGGGAGGGGGTTACTGGGTTTGGTCGAGGGGAGAGGGGTGGGGTCTCGGCATGGCTACGACCATGGAACTAACTTCCGACTTTTCCCCCGTGCCTTGTTGTTCCAATTATATTCACAGTACATTCTCGTTTCTACGAGCTCTTTAGCTATTATTTGTGACCTCTCTTTCTAACTTGTTGATTGTGAGAAAGAGGGAGTTATTACAATGGATTGGTTTCATTCATAGTTCTGCCGCTGAGAGCTCCAGTTCTAACTCGTTATTTAAGAGAAAGAGGAAGTTATTATAATGGATTTGTTTTATACATTTTATTATCAGTGAGGGTTCCGTTACGACCTCTTTTTTGACTCTTTATTTATAAGAAATAAGGAACCTTTACAACGGATTTGCGATAGAGGTAGGTAGGTATATGGTCCAACAGCCACAACCCCTGTTGTAACTGACTTATAGTTCTTGTTTTTTTTTATTTTTCACATTGGCATTAACTTAAAATTAATTTTCTAAAAACATTAGTATTCATTTATTAAAAATTTGAGTACCTACAAATTAAATTGACTTCTTGTCTTTTATGTGGTGGGAATCAAAATATTAAGGGCCCTCAACCTGGATTTGTACCGATTTATTACATATTTCCCTTAAAGCTCTTCAAAAAATATATGTAATTCTTGAAGATAATATCTAGACTTTGCCAGCGTCGAAACGCAAATTATATAAAATTCCCTCAATAGAAAAAAATCGCAAAGTATGCTCCAAAAATTATTATTAACACGTTTGTTTCAGTTATTTTACAAGTTATATGTATGAAAAAATTCACAGTGTTTCTTTAAATGCTGTTTAAGATAATGCCCGCGAGATTTTTGCTGTATTTTAAACGAGTCGTGTTTTATTAAACATTTTCGCAATTTTCGCATCGATTTTAAATGTTAGCGCTCTCCTCTAACATTCGTTATTTCGTATCTCTCCATCCTCTTTTTTTCGGGCCCTGTTGCAGAGCCTTAAGTTGTAACGAGACTTATTTTTCGTTAAAACTTATATTACCTATATAGTGTTGAGAACAAAGGAACGTTATGTTATAATTTTTTATTTTATATTATGTATATAGAGCCGTAAATTCCCAGGCAAAAACACGGTAGAACGATTGGATTTGCCTAGCCCGAAATTAATTTTTCCTCAATTTATTTGGTTCAAAACATTTCACAAAGCATTAAAAATTTATTTTCAAAGGTTTCTATAAGTTATTAAATTCCCACATGTTTTAAAGGGTTTTAAATGGTTATTATCTATAAACTAAGTGTGCTCAAATAACTGAATCTTAGATACTTCATTTTTGTGCCGTTTAGTGAAAGAATGTTTTCATCGAGCCATCTCTTGAGACTAGTTTTACGCCAGTTTCCGCTCTGTAATGGTTTTCATTCCAGCAATTTCCTTCGAACAGAAGAACTGTGTTACCTGCCAAAGTATGTAACTATTGATAGAGTTTTACGTGGTTTATGAAGAAGATGGAAAGGTTGCAATGAAGCTATCAGCGGTACGCTTCTATAAATATTCCTTTTAATAGAGAGCGAGTCGCAGAGGGCCTGAGGCTACGGAGGTGATTACCGCCTGATCACCCCCAATTACGGGTTGACTTTTGAATCATGAAATCATTAGGAATACGCCTTCTACATAACTAGCTTTTATAACTAACAGTCACTGATAGCTCCATCTTACCCGTATCACTGACACGATTTTTACAATAATAATAAATAACATAATAAGTTATTCCAGATTGTATGCAGGAGTTGCAACGTAATACATGCCATATTCCGAATTGATACAAATATAAATTAGAAATTTATTTATTTATTTATTTATTTCAACGCCACAAAATGGCTATTACATCCTGTGATACATGATACACAGTGGTACATAGGAGGGTAATTACAATAGTGTACATTAAACAAAGTACATATGTATGATAACAACTAGTATTTAGTTATAGGATTCAAATATGTTTATAACAAACAAAAAAGAATATGAGCTCATACAAAATACACATTTTTATGCAGAATAAACATAAGTAAATAAATAAGTAAAGAAATAACAATACATATGTAGAAGTGAACAATGTTAAATACAAATAGCCATTTACGGAAGATATTTGACCGTCTCCCAACTCCAGAGGGCCATCAGAGGGGACTCCATTTAGGCAACGACCCTTATAACACGGACATGAGTCTAGCATGGTGGTCGAAAAATCCACGAACGTTGTAACCATTAAAGAAAAAAATGAAGAAAAAAAATCAATTGTTTGATTGGCGTAGTCTGCGCCATAATCTCACGGATCTTTAAGGGTGCATTGGTCCCTCCAGGAACACTTTCGTAGCGCTGCAGTATCCTGGTGAGCGACTTTTAGCGTATGCCATTGGGATGCGGTGTTATAACAGTTCTGACATACACTGATATGCACTGAATGGGTTCAATAGTAACCTTTTGAAGTCTGTATTGCAAAAGTGAAAAAACCTTGACAGCATATATCGGCTCTAACGGGTATTGCTCTTCTTTATCTTTCCATTTCCTCGATGCCTTTCGACGAACATATTATATTTTCCTTCCGCCTATCAAAACGGAGGGTGTTTGCATGAGTTCGTTTTTACATTTGAAAACTACAACGTATGATTTGGGCGTGTTATATACAAGACTTTATTTTGCACAAAATATTGACATATTTGGAGTAGTTTCTTTTAGTTAAGTAGTTTAGTTCGCTAGAAGAACCATTTACGAGTACTCCTTGAACATGGCAATCTAATGAACGCAGACTCCGACATTGTGATATTTGCCCTAATTTTTAATTCTTGAATTTTTACGTATCAACACTTCTACACTATTTTTAGTAAGAAATTTTATACTCATCGTGAGTATTATTCGGTCATAATGCTTCGAAATATCCATGAATTAATCAACAACTAAGAAAACGAGCCATATTTTTGTGATATGGTTTTCAGTTTCCCATTGAAAAAATGATTTCGAAAGCACATTATTGGAACTCTAGTAAATTGTAAAACTAATGTATGAATAGACCGATGATTTAAACCTTATTTTGAATAAAACATCGGTTCTTAAATATACTTCTCAGATATTTAGATGTTTTGCGAAATTAAGGGTTTTTATTAAATTCTTGGATGCAAGAAACGGACAACACTTATTTTTATCTCAGATTTTGAGATTCTACTTGCACGTTTCAATTAATGTCTTTGAGAGGATTGCATTTTCAAAACACTTTTATTCCCCTTGATACGTAGATACTGTTTTTCACATTCAGATTGAAGTATTCTTGGAATTTATTTGCAGCTGTTTATTTGCATTTCGATACTTTCAAAGAAAAAAACGGTAGGTACCTCCTCGTTTTATCACAATCATTTTACCGCAGGATGTTTGGAATTCTTCGTGAAACAATTATTTATTGAGATTCGTATGAAAACACCATTTTGGACTCCACACTGCAATCATTTCTGCTGATTTCATTGTATAGCTGACACAAAGGTCCATTTTACTCTTTCTATTTTCTGTGTCACCATGGATTTAAAAAGGTTTATTTCATACACCTAGCTACATAAAAAAGTAAAAATAAATTTTTACAATTATTGTTTTAATATATTATGAATATTCAACATTGATTGAAATTAAAATTTTTGAAGTGAAACCTCAGTAGCCCCGCTATTATTTGTATTTAGGATGAAACGGAAATGACGATTACTGCACCTGCGACGCATCAACTGCGCTAAGTGACCGCTTTGATTATGATGTCACTTTTAAAGGCTCCTACTGGTTGAGACATGGAACGGAAATTACGCTGGTCTGCGCTCATTGGTCGCTTTGATTATGGCCTCACTTTTCAAGTATTGGTTGAGATTGTTTTGGTAAAGTTTCGCTTCTACCGCGTGTAAACTGCACTTTTTTTTTAAGTTGTGTATTTTCGATTCTCTCCGCAGAATAACCACTTTATATCTTTCGTAACAATGTTACGCTCTTGGAGAAAGATTCTTTAGAGCTCATTATTGCATCACATGGCTAGTCACATAGAAATTTATTACTTATTCGCAGTAGGTAACTTTTAAAGATAGTAGCAGAAATACAATCAATCATTTATTTTAATATTAGTAAAATTAATGGTTCCATGCTAACTCAGAACGAAACCAACTCGGAACCACCTCAGAAAGGCCATTAAAAGCTTTGAAAAAATATTTTAAAATACTCTATAACCCCTACCTAACTTATCCTATTTAACTAATTTTTTTTAATATTTTTTATTTAACTCTTTATGACCTTTTTGAGGTGGTTCTGAGTTGGCCGGTCACCAAATTAATCAACCGTAGAATAAAGAAGAACACAAGAAATGTCTTGTGGGCGTCTTTCGTGATCCAATGTTCCAAATTCAAATGGGATGGCGATATACGATATCAGGCAAGTGCAAGAGAGACAGAATCGGACTAGAACCACTTGCTTGAGGAGGTTTTTAATATATCATAGGGAACATAATATATATTATGTAAATATAATAAAGCACCATTATTTCTAAAATTAATATTTCCTTACTACAAAACTACAAAACGACTTAAAAAAACTAATATATTTTTTGTAGCTTATGAAATATTTTTTAATTGAATTTAAAATTGAAAATTTCCTGTTACTGCCTCGGGGCAATGTTGTGTCAGGGAATTGGCAATCGAACAGAACAATATTTCAGATCTATATAAATATCAAATTTCCTCGTTATTTGAAGAATGTTTTTATTATACAAAAAAGGTTCTCTTGAAAGCTTCCTTTGGAAATCTTGAAATAAGTACCCACATATTGATTTTCGTTTTGCGTGACTAGTGGGTACCTTCCTAGGTATTCGTTTACTTCAAATATTGATTTTGATTTTGCAGTCAGAGATACGCTTGTGGGAACCATTGTTGAATTGACGATGTGGAGAAAGGATGAAGTACCTTAATTAATAAAAATTGTTTAATAATTCTTCACTTTCCTTGTTTTACTCAAATACAATTTATTGTTTCCCATATGATGAACTAGAAAAGCGTGTAAAGACTTATTTTGTAAGTTTAATTTGATTACGATTTTTTTTTTATTCAAACTAGCTATTGATAGGACCTTTACCGGTGCACGCGCCCAAATTTGAAGTTATTAATGCAGCTGAATGTATGTATTTTAACGCATGTTCAAAGTTTCAAAAGTAATGTTCATAGGTATTATACACCAACTTGCAAAATAACTGCCTCAACACAGCCTTGCCTAGTGAGGCAGGTTATGAAATACCTTTAAATACCTAATGCATTTCTATTCCTATAAATATATATATTACCTACTGTTTATATGTATATTATTTTTATTGTTAATTTTACGTACTTATCTAATTTACAAACCAATATTAACATTATAATTAGTGTCCGACTGAAACAGGACATTCTACCGAAATCGAAACCGAACCTTCGGTATCTGTTTTAGTTTCGGTCGAAACCGAAACTTTTATAGACATGTTAAAAATCTATTGGTTACTGAAATTTGGCTATTTTAAAACTTATGCAGACAGTTACGAGTAACACGTGTTAAATGAAATTTAAAAAAATGAAACACTTATTAAAGTATGCGAAAAAATAATTTAATATTTAAATTTATATCAATGCTGTAAAACAAACAAAAATTAAAACAATTCACAAAACATGTTAACTGCTTCTTGGAACAAAAATTTGTCAATAATCAACACTTACATTACAAAAGAAGGGCCTCATTAATTGAGTGTTTTATTTTTAATTGCGTTTACAATCACAATATTCTTATTACTCGTATTAAATGAAATAAAAAAAAAACACAATTATTGAAGTATGTGAAAAAAGAATTATATTTTTTTGTTATTACTGCTATAAAACAAACAAAAATTATAAAAATTAACAAACATGTTAATTGTGTGTAAAAAACTTATATACGCGAGAAATAACACATAAACTCACAACACAATTCAGCTGATGATGGCGGGTGACACACGAGCCACGAACTTATCCGAATTCAGCCGAACCACGGGCGATAATTTACGAATGCAGAGTTTCGGTGCGATCGATTTCGACCGGTTCGGCAGATTTTCTGCCGAAACCGAAACTGATTCCGAAACTAGATTTTTTTGCCGAAACTTGCCAAAACCGAAACCGAACCTTCGGTCGGTGACTAATTATAATATTATATTTTTGAATGTAGCTATTACTTTGTGGTTATCCATTATAGAAAAATGCAACAATATAACTTTGTTAAAACCACTTATATAGTGTGCAAATCCGACCGGTTTCGGAACAAACGTTCCTTCGTCAGGGAAAGCTAAAAGTTATAATTTTTCTGAGTTCGCTAACCATATTATTGAAAATAACCATAGTTTTGAAAAAAATACAGGGATAAATATTCTTCATATTAATCATAAAGGAAAACGTTTAGATAACTTAGAAGCTTTGGAAATTAAAAAAATCCCTTAAAAATAATGAATCTATTATCAACAAACAAAAAATATTGTCATATAGCCCAATCATGGATTTGTTCCCCTACCCACCCACTCTACACTAATACCTACCCACCCAATCCACATTATTAACTAACAACGACTCCACCCCCTACCATAATAAAACATTGTTCGAAACTGTCAAATTAGTATAAGCTTTCCCTGACGAAGGAACGTTTGTTCCGAAACCGGTCGGATTTGCACACTATATAAGTGGTTTTTACAAAGTTATATTGTTGCATTTTTCAATTATAATATTGGTTTGTAAAGCTGATTCGAAGAATAATTAAACTTTCTCATCGGAACCGCCTTAAACAGTTGCAAAAACACGATCGCAAGAACATCTTTTAAAAAAAAAATTTAATTCTTGGCCCTCGGCCCCTGGTTAATGGGACTTAGCCATTTATTTTCTAAAGAATTTCCCTTGCTAATATCCTATTTGGTTACATTTTTCTGGTCTATCTTTCTTCTGTAATGTTAGTTTCCGAATAGCTACTTAATTACTAATCTCACTTTAGAATAAAGCACTGAGGATATGAAGTTGATTTCCTCAACCCGTTCACAGTTCATTAATGATTCAAACAGCCCCCAGTTTCTCGTCCGTGTTTTCTGTGAGCACTAGCTTATTTGAGCACAGCTTATTTGATGCTGCAAAGCAAACTACGCTCAAACATCTGGTAGAAAATTAGATAAAGTTTTGTACCAACAAAATTATTAGCTTCATCAGAGCACTTACTTCCGTACTAATTTTGTATTTTTATCAAGGAGCGTTTCACTAATCCCCTTCGGGATTCTAATAAAGTAGTGATGTTTTATTAAGAACATATGAAGTATAAATTGATAAAGTTGTAATGTGAACATATAAAGCATAACGTTACTGTGTTATAATCTGGCTCGATGTTTTTGAAGTGGAACTTATTTAGCACCATTGTAATTTGATACTCGATGAAACGAAAAAGCGATACTAAAAAGAGACAACAGAATTTGGCCTGCGAGAGAATGAGATAGAATAATTGGTCTCCTCTTTGTGCGGTGCTTCGTAGCCTCCCCACTCTGTTCTACTTTAGTTTATAAAGATTTCACTGCACGCTGGTAATTTTTAAAGTGAAAAGTTGCACCATTGTGATTTGAAACTTGATGAAATGAAAAAGCGACAATAAACATACACACACATCTATGGGCTTTGGCCTCCAAGAGAATGAGATAGTATAATCGGTCTCCTCTTTGTGCGGTGCTTCAAAGCCCACTCTTGCCTACTTTAGTTTTCTGAAGGTTTCGCTTCTACCGCGTGTGAATTGCACACTATGTTTGTTATGTAAATTTCGACAAAGAGTTTGCTCCCGACTGCGACTGTAGGGAGCGTGTGGGACTATGCGTGCATCCCCAAATGGTATATCTCTTGAGACTGAAGGGAGTGGGGAGGGAAAGAAGATATGGGAAAATGGAAGGTTGGAATATACCTGTCTGTTCAGGTTTGGTCATCAAACATACTAAAGTCATTTCAACCAACGTTTCGATTCTTAATATTTCTAATATTAAAGTATTATTTAAAATATACAGACGCAATGTAATTGAGTCCGGCGATAAAGAACTTTTTTTATCTGCAGACCCACAATTTTATTTAACTGGATTTAAATTGAAAATCCATCTCACAATCACTCAAACTAGATCTCTCAATCTATCTTTTCATCTACCCCCGTTATTCGTCATTTTATCTTTATTCCTATGATTCCCTCCACCCTCCCCATCCCTCCCAACATATTTCGAAATTGAAATATTCAATTACCAATCGTGGACATCCTGCAAAATACGTTAATTAGCAAATTGGACATTTAGACGCGATTTCATGAAGCTATATACCCTGCAGAATACGCTAAGTAATGTTAAATTTTCTATAATTTGAAAAATAAATTTAACGTTATGTCGAGAACGAAAAAAAATGCTGAAAAAAACATAAAATCGATTTGTCTTTTTTTATGACCGTGGATGCGGGTTTTCATCTAACCTTGTTATTTCTGGCAAAAAACTTTAACTCAAGTTAATTGTGTTGACTGTTGACTGTAGGGGTTTAGCGTTACTGTAATTCTGTAAATGTCACTTAATTACATATATTTTTTCCCTTCGGTTTCGCAGTTCCTTTTTTTTGATTATTGCGTCGTAAAGAAAGTGAAGCACTCAATTTGAACGTAGTACCTGAAGAAAAAAAAACCATCAGTAACTTAATGTTTTGTACAGAATAAAAAAAAGTCGGGCAAAATAAACTAATTTCAACCATTTTGGAAATAAAATAATTAAAAAGTGTTTATTCCTATTAAAAATTTAAACAAACATATATTACCAAGTTTTTTCTTAATTGAACATACAACATGACATTTTACACCACTGACTGTAATTAAATTTGATAAAAATATTTTAATTTGGTACTTACAAAACGTAAATGCTTGTTTTCTCAAAACAGCAGATTTTAGTAACGTTTTTTGCCAGTATTCCCACGAAATTATATTGACACCTTTGCTTCCATTATTTACTATCTGCAGACGAATATTTGTGATTGGCATAATTTATAATTTTTGTTTTTGTGGCATATTAAAATTCTGCCTTTGTTATTTTTAAAATTTGATTTAACCCGTTTGCTTAGTTCAATATATTCACACCTCACAATTCGGAAGTCTCAGTTTCGAGCGAAAATTCTGAATCTGTCATTTTGGATCGAGATTGTAAAATAACTATGCAAGATAGCTTTCATATTTCAAAGACAATTAGAAGCATTATTTCGTTCTCTTTCTGGTTAAAAGAAAAATACATATGTTTGCATGAGAGGAAGAGAGATACATTGCTTTTAAAATGTAAGGTCGCTCGGGACGTTTTTGGTCTTTTGAAAGTATAATGCAATAACGTGTTTTGGGATGTATTTATTCCTAAACAAGCAGACGGGTTAATTAACAAAAAGAAACATTTCGAAATTTTCACATGTGTAGCTGGGTAGATTCACAATTCCAAAATAATACATTATATATTATCCAGGTTGACGTGGTTTATGGTGTCATATTTTTAAGAACGACCCTGCCATATCCACCGTGGCTTAAGCTTAATCCGAAGAATGGCATACATAAAGATGCGCCCTGAATGAAACATGTTGCTATTGCATTTATATTAACCCCTGCTCTGGGGAGCTCTACTCTCCGCTGATATCCTTTTACATTTGACAAAATAATTTATTCAAATAAAAATGACATTTTTGCGCAATTTAACCAAACATTACGAAATTGACGTTGACAAAAATATATTTTATGACAATAATCAGTAAAACAAAATATTATAATTTAAATTATAATTAACATTTTGTAGGATATCTGTTTTTCCAATAATAAACCAATTAAGGACACCAATTATTTTGTAACGCATAAACCTGAAATATACAAAAAAATTGCCATAATTCATTTGCATTTTGAAATTGCTGCCGGCAATCATTTGCACATCCATTGAAATGGGCAGTTTGACGTGATGTGATGTTTTGATCAAAATTGTAATAAATCGGATTAGTAAAAGGTATTGATCCCATAAATCCAACGCTACAAATATTTCAAATTAAATGTCATTCGGGTTGTGATCTCCGGATCAAACAAGTATTTGTATTATGTACTTTGAACGGTTCCATTGTTCTGAGCGGACAAACTAAATTGGTTTTTTCTGAGAATAAACAACAATTTCTCATTGATATATTGCATATTTCATGGGAATTTTAATATTAACGTATTGATTGCGCATCGTTAAATAAATTGTGTAGACGTAAATCAGGAGAGATTAGTGAAATTGTTACGCAGATTAATTATTGGGATCCCAGATATAAAATATGGTGTGATTAATTACGAATAGCGGCATCTGATTACCACCTAAGTTCCCGGCTGTTGTTTCGGTTGCCTAGATGATCAATTATTTAGTGATTTTATAATATTTATACAAAATGTAGAATAGTGGGAGGTAATTGGTATTAAAAATATACTTTAATAGGTCATTGGTAGTAATGGGTTATACCCGTTCCAAAAGTATGTGAAATGGAAGCCCTCTGATTTTTTCCCTCACTTAACAATTTGTCACTGCTTAAAGTACACAGTAATGTAAAATAGCCAGCGAGCTGCGGAGGAATTGTGATGACGTTGATTACTTATGAATTTTGGGTATCTTATCAATTGTTGTAATTCAATATCTTCCGATGTTACATATCTAAACTAATCACAAAAGCACATCACCCAGAGAAGTAAAAGCAAAGGCAAATAACAATAATCGAAACCATTCCTGAACAAAAGCAAATGGATAGAATAGTTTTTAGTGGGTATGCCAAAGACGCGGGGTGGTCATTTGATATGGTGACCAACTCAGAAAGGTCATTAAGAGGGATGGTAAAAAAATTTAAATAATTAACATAGTTCTTGTAAATAGTATCTACAACAACAATATTAACATAATTAACATATTTATATAAAGTATAGTATAAAATATAAAGTAAAGAGTACAAAGTATAAAGTTTTAAGAAAAAAGTTTAAATAAAATTTAAAATTAAAAAATATTATATTAAAAAGTAAAATATAGAAATTTAAGATATATCTTTAAAAGGTTCAAAGTTAATGTCCTTTCTGAGTTGGTTTCATTCTGAGTTGGCATGGAACCGTTTGAAATATTGCATAATATACTTGATCATTCCCTATCAGCATCTTAGAACATCATGATATGTAATTAAAATGTAAGCTAATTAAAGTTATCATCAACTTGAAATGAGTAAAGTTCTGAAATAGGGAAATGGCAAGTAGTTGCAAGTGGAGGTGTTGAAGCACATGATTGTCGCATTGAAAGTTTTGTAACCACAATACACGGATATTAACTAATATAATTTTTTGTTTGTTTCAGGTAAGAGATCAGATGGACGACTTGTGAAGATGTAGCGGAAATGTGAGGAAAAAACCTTAATAATTTTTTTATGAATCAGCAGCGGCTGGTGATTTTATTCTCTATTCAGGGATAAAAAAAACGTTACTTTATTTTTTATCGTTTATTCAAAATTTATTCAAATATTCACACGAAACTTTCATAATAAATGCATTTTAACTCAAGCATGAATAACATCACCAGCTGCCATTGATTAAAATAATAAAGGCGATTTATAAGTTTTAATATATTTGCAAAAGCGACTGTGGTATTTTTAGCTTGAATAAGATTTTATTTTGTTCTCTTTAATAATTTTTAGATTATTCGTGTTATTTTGTTATTATTATTTTATTTTTATGGGTCTTGTTCTCTTTCAAATTTTATAAGTGTTATCTTCTTCTTCAGTGATGTATTTATGATGGGAATAACCTTCAAAAGTTATAAAAAGATAGTTGTTCTAATAAAAATTAAGAACTTTATATGATTATAGTACCCTCATAGATATCATACAAATCAACACACACTGTCAATAAATACGTACGTATTCATATATATAAGGTCGTAGTATAATAGTGGTCTAATCTCAATTAAGGAGCTGGATGCCATAAAAAACTTATGATAAACGTTGTGTTTTTGAGTAAAGTGCGTTAGTTTTTTCAAAAACGTAGTATTCTCTTGTTGTTTTTAACTAGCTTAAAAATTTTGCATGTGTTTCCGTCGGTGTTAAACTTAAAGAAGTAATATTTATTTTATATAAGAAGAGATTCGATATACCAAAAAGGCAGTGGGTGCAGACACTTCTTGTGCGCAGGTTAGTATTGCATCCAGCTTCCAAATTGACACGTTGGAGGCAATGAAAATATTCTCATCTGCGAAAAACTCATAATATTTTATTTTTTAAATGGCTAGGGTTGGTTATTATATTGTTTGATTAGTGGATTTGCTTGAAAAAAACTAATTTTATCATGTTTTTTAAAAGCCATATTTTTCAGTATTTTTTTTTGTCTCTTAGGCATGTCACAAAATTGGTAGATTAGGTCGATAACTCGATTTATCAAGTCAGAAAGACTTCTTAGAACATTCTTACATTACTGACTTTATGAGAGATAGTATATTACCAAGAGTTTTCAGGTTAGTTTTCAAATTCAGAATAGATCCAAATTACATAAGTAGTAACCCCAGATGCTGAATTTGAAATGTAACTCTCATCGACAGGCGATGGCTTCGTGAAATTTTATTGAACAAGACTGAAATTTTAGAGGACTCACAACTCTATTCATAGCTAGTTAGAGATTCTCAGAAATCTGAAGAACTTTCGAAGGGTAGGTTTGATAATAAACCAGTGGCGTGAGGTGATTTTTCGTCTGGAGAAATCTCTTAGTCTCTAAAACAGCACCCGAAAGCTGCGTGTAGAGGTTTCTCTATAATTTTATTTGATTTGTTAAAATTAATTACAAGAGACTGTTATGTGTTTGGAAGCATTTGGGAAACCTAATTAAAAAATTAGTCAAGCTATGTTTGATATGATTTGAGATTTTCATGGCCAAAAGTTTCTTGTTTAATTTGTAGGTTATTACTCTGTGTTATCCTTCCTTATTTAGCTATCATTTAGGACAGCGTGACAGTGTCTATATTCTGCGTTGATGACGCTGTCTGAAACAAGGGAAACATGGCATAATAGCTCAAACATTAATCACAACAAAACTATGTTTATTTAAATAGATTTCTCTATAACCTTTTATAATTTATTCTTTACATATTACCACGTATGTATTTAATTTGATGTAATCGAACTTTGGACAACTTTAAACTTACTAGACTGAAATTTCTATGTCAATGCATCTATTTTGAGAATGCAACGTCTTTATCACCAAATAAAGATATGTTGATTATTATAGATTCACGTCTATTATTTTTTCAATTTACACATTTACATAAATTATTTTTTCCCTTTACACACGAGTAGTTACACCTTATAAAGATAATAAAGATTATAATTACATAAATACAAAAAATCAGACTGCGCAATTCACATGCGATAGAAGTGAATCCTTCAAAAAACTAAAATAGACAATAGTGTGGAAGCTACGAAGCACCGCACACTGATTATACCATGTCATTTTCTCGCCGGCTAAATTCTGTAGATGTGTGTATTTACCTCTTTTTAGTGACGCTATGTTTCGTTTCATCGAGTTTCAAATCACAACTGTGATGAAGAAGTTTTCTCTTCAATAAAAGCAAAAAAACAAAATAAAGTGGGGTAACCGCCCGCAACTGCTTTTGTTTGATTATTAATGTATTTCAAACAAACAAAACATCAATGGTTCATGATTGAAAAACGTATTATATATAGATGTCCACAAACATGGCCCGTATGTGGACCAAGCACACACATGCCGTAGTGTAAGTGTGCGCCTACTGCTATCCTACACAATAGCATCCATCGGCACTAGAGGTGCTACAATAAGAACGCCATGAAGAAAATTATTTATCTGTCACATTTTATTTTCTACGTCTCTCTCACTACACATTGTACAAACTAGTCCTGGGTCGATCGATCGTTTTACACGACCCGGGTCGCTCACGACACACTGGCGTCATGAGCGGGTCGCGAAGACCCGCTCTTTTCGCGACACAAAATATGAAACCCGATTACGCTTCACCCAGCTACTTTCTACTACCTGAGTCGAGAGAGAAGGTGGCGAAACCCGGGTGTTGACAACCCGCTCGCTCTCTCATATTACATCTATCTATCGTCGCTCGCCCCGCCACTTCCGCACCCGAAACCCAGGTAGCAGTAGTAGATTGGTTGCGAGAAGTGGGTCGCGAGACCCGGGTGCTGACGAAAAAATGACCCGCTCGCTCTTTTGTGGTCCGTGAGCGGGTTTCAATGAGCGGGTTATTCACGACCGACCCAGGACTGGTACAAACAACTTGCTTCAATGCGACTCAAAGCGCTACGGGATTGAGGAATGAGCGCGGGTCACAAACATCGCTAGGTATCATGATGACATGCCACCGCACGACCCTACTATTGATAATATTTTAAAATAAAAGGTCGGTTTTAAATTATTGAAATGTATTTTTCCTTTTTTTATCCTTGGAATATTATTAAAAAAATTAGAGTGTATAATTCACATGCGATAGAAGTGGAACAAGAAAGTCGTTAGATGACACTTTCTTTTGCCTTTTTTTTATTTTGAAGTGGTTTGAAGATTGGATATTGATTTACAAGACAAATTATTTTTTTTTGGATTTCGTAGGTTTCGAACCTCCGTCCGCTGGATTTCTCTGGCCGCTGAGATTTGTGAGGCACTATACCGCTGCGCTACGGGACGCGCTTGGCGAGGCGTGAATTTTCGCATTATATTCCGACGACCCGTAAAAAACAAAGCGACCAATGAGCGCAGACCTATCGTTGTTTTCGTTTTATATCTCAAACAAAAGGAGCCTTGAGCGCAATTTGATGCTTCGTAGGTGCCGTTTCATCCAAATTTCAAATAACTCTTCCTTAGGGAAGTTTCGCTAAAATTATTAACATAAATAATTAGTATTGTGCAGTGAATGTAGGCGGTGATGTTCCGTGGGTTGTAGGTCGTAAGGTCACACAATCAATACCTTTCCGAAAGCGGAAAGCCCCGAGATCGAGTCCCGGTTCCGGACCGGAAGAAGATACCGACAACCTTTAAAAAAAATCAAGATCCCAACTACCAGCTGCCATGACTCAGCGGTGTTTACATATATGCAATTAGCAATGTAGTGTGTTAAGTTCTTGCGTGTTTGGCTCCCGGCAATTTGCAAAATATTGTTTAATTAATAATAATATTCAATATTTTCGGAAGGTGACATCCTAAATTCAAAAATATTTCATTCTTCTCATATTTTAGAAAATGTAATGAATTTATGCCGCCGCGCCGTTCTTACGATAGTTTGTAGTCCAATTGTCAGCATAGTTACCTGTCAAGAATCATCAAACATCAGGTTAAATAGATTATCGGCCGTGGCTACAATTTTTTTCTTAATTTATATAGTTTGTACCTTCATAGAAGGTGTACTTGACTTTAACCAGTGATTCTTGTCATTATTTTGTGAAAAAAAAATTATATTTGGTCTCCGGCGATATTTTCAATGATTTTTTTGTTTGTTTTGTTTCAACATAAAACCTTTAAAAAATCAGTAGATATTGGATAGGCAGGGTCGGGATGTGAGGTTGGGCAGTAATTCGGCTAAGTCGTGTGGAAGAATATTTTTTGTTTGGTTTTGAAGAAAAAAACACCAAAATCCCTGGAGACCAAAAATTTTATTTACATTTTTTACTCCAAATAATATCATGAATTACCGAGGGATTTTTTTTCTCAAGGCCTCCTGGTTGGAGCTAATGTAAAAAAATAGGATGAGTTATTATATGATTATATAAAAATCAGTTAAATAAATTGCGTGGTGGTTAAGGCAGGATGCGGTCCCGTGTCAAGTAATTGCCTCGCAGCTTGATTATGCACCTATTCCATTCATAACTGCAATAAACAGTATAAACACGTTTGTCCTTGCATTGATTGAAAGATAATTAATGCAAAAAACATTTATGCAGCCACTGATGATAAGAGATAATAATAACAATTTTATGTGGTCATGTGGGATTCCAGCCGTTGAATGTAAAATTACTTTATGTTTAAATGATCTGAGTTAGTATAATATTAGTACCTATTAGAAAAAAAACGTTGTATTTACTCTTAGTAAATTTACTTAGTTAGTAAAGAACGCTTTTTTGAAAATGAAATTCTCGTAGACTCCTAAAAATCACGAAATCTAATTCCTCGCTTTTCGGAACAACTCATATAGGTCTCATAGAAATCGTTGTGACTCCCTTACTATCGTGGTCAGAAATATCATCTAAACTTGTAAAGAAGAAAACTCCCCGCTTTATATTTAAATCTAAAAGTGAAGCACAAAATAATTAAAATGTACACCTTTATGAATCCAAAGTTTCCGGCCGCTCTTTGAAAGAAAAAAAAACTTTTGAAATTTTTTATTAATTTGTTTACTAAAATGATAAAAAAAGTTAGTTGACGATAACGTGTAGAATAATAATAATAACGTAGTATTTATATAGCGCAGTTTTGTGATATTTCACTTCAAGTGCGCTTAAGAATACTTGTCTAATCAAATATGTGTATGGTTTTTTTTCATTATTAGTAATTTTTGTTAGAAAACACATAAAGTGAGCCATTTTTAAAACTTTTTCACGTTTCCATTAAAAATGATGTATTTTAAAATTCATACATTCATTTCGAAATTCATCACTTTTCAAAAACAATTTAAGGTTTCGAATGCGTTCAGAAATATTCCATTTGTTTGATTTTAATGCCAAGCGGGAATATTTTCACTTTCCGACAAAATAGGCCCCGAGGCCTGAGGATTAAGAAATTAAAAAAAGAACAGAAATACGCAATGCAAATATAGAATTAAAATAATTTTCTGGTAAAAAAAATATATATATATATTTTGCAGGCAGGTACTTTATCGCTTATGTGTTTTCTTGACACATCAGGTCGAAAATGTTTGTAGCAGTTTGAAAATGACAATTAAATTCAAAACAAATCGGAGTTCTTTGAATCAGAGTTATAGTTATATATTATACACGCCAAACCTTAAGACCGGCCTGACGTTGATCAGAAATCATCGCGATAGATGAGTTTAAGTGGCACGCCTCCCGCCCACGCCTTTCTTTGTCGAATTTATGTTTTTACAAATCTTTCTCTTTCGCTTACGTTCATTGTAAAGTCAGTAACTGCGCGAGGATGGATCGTACCATGTTCAGATCGTTCTAAAAGTTTGGCGCGTACTGTACAATTACACACACACAGACCCTCAACAACCACAACCGATATAAGTATGTTTGATGCAGTTCCAACAGACTAGCTGGTGACTTTGGTGTTTAAGGTGATTGAGAAGGATTACCGCACAGCCATGCGAATATTTCAATATTATATTAATATAGTCAATATTTTTTATGTTTTATTATCTTATTGGAAAAAGTTAAAAAAAATAATAGCTTATCGGAAAACTTAATAAAAAAATAATCTTGATGTTGTAACTCTGACTGCCTTTGCCATGGTTGGGCGGTAATCCTTCTCAATCACCTTAACCACAATTCACTGCCTAGTTAGTTGGAACTGCAGCAAACATAGTAACATCGGTTGTGGTTATTGCAGGAACTGTCAGATTACGCTATAAAGCTTCAATTTTTGGATTTGGCCTATTTCGGCATATCGCTCGCCATACATTCCTAATGTGAATGTATGGCGCGTGTAGCGTTGTCCGACAGAGTCATTAATTGGAGTAACCAACCATTGGTAATACGAGGGCTGTCCGTAAAATAAGTTCTCGAGGAACGATTTTATGCGCAATCCTGTAATACATTTCAGCCTGTTTTCCCCTTGCCAAATACCCACCACGTCGCACCCTATGTGACGCTTAGTCTCGGCGTGGCAGCCGTTCGCGATGGAGCTTCCACTCGCCGCACTTGCCAGGTGTGAGTTACGCTCTGTAAATCGTTTTTAAATTTTGCTTCGGCGAATCGGAATGACGCCACTGGGATAGTTCCTTTGTCTCTGGTGTCGTGTAGTGTAATGGAGTTCAAGAATTCTCATCGATGTCATAGCACTCAAGGAATTCACGGGCTGCGTCAGTCCGTCGTTGTTTGTGATCTTCGGTGGGCATTTTGAGACCCACCTTGGACTTTGTGGTCTCTCAAATGTTCTGCCGAAATCTTGTCAATAGTGGTCTTACTGACATCAGGGATCATGTCATGTCACCCGTTGATTTATAATCATTGTTTCTTCCACTTTGGCAATTTTTTTCGTCTGAAACCGATGGCCGTTCGGCACGCTTTTAAATTCTCTGCACCATTTGCGCACGTTTTCGCACTCGTAGACTGTTTTCCGTACACTTCAAGTAGCTGAGAATGAATTTCTATCGCGGTTTCGGTCTTTGCACAAAAAAACAACTAAATAGGGTAATTCACACCTGGCGGGTGCGGTAACCGCAAGCTCCATCGCGAATGGCTGCCACGCCGAAATAAAGTGTCGCAGAGAGTGCAGCGTGGTGGGGATTTGGCGTAGGGAAACCAGACTACACGCCAGTATTGTCGGATCTCGCGTAAAATTGTTCTTCGCAACCGCAGCACCTTGGAGACCTTATTTTACGGACAGCCCTCGTAAAACGTAAAAATTGTTTTTATGTTACAACGCAGTTGATGAAAAGCGTTTGCATAACTTACTTCGGGAACATTACTACTGAATTATATAATAATATTGCAGGTGGATATGACAGATTTATTAAGATGCATCGCAATGGCGGGCATAAAACCATAAGAATCTTGGAGAAATTGAATGAATTTCCTCCACAATAAGACATGATGTCACTGAAAGTGACACATTTAAATTATTATCATAAAATGATCTAACAACTTCCCCACGTTGGGCGCCAATGTAAAACATTAAATATTAGTAAACGTAGAATGTTTGGAACATAGACTTTATCATAGGCAAAGTAACAAAATAGTGATATACATTTATATATATATTAACAAATATAATTTAAATTGGCGGAAAAGGCGATACGGCGCGTTATCTCCGACTATAATCGTAGGATAAACAATCTTCTAGGAACTTTTAAACCTCACTAACAGGGACGACTCGTCTCACTGTTAGTATCAGGTATTAAGCCTAGGACTTCTCTCCCATTAGAATATTATCGACACTCAATCGAAAATTTCCATCCCATTAGCTCAGTGATAAAGCACCTCCCCGGTCAGGCTAGGGCCGATTTCTAAATGTGACCGTATCTTTTTCTGATGTTTCTGTTTCAAATTTTCGAATGAGAGTGTTTCGAATTTGAGGTTTTAATAAAAAAATAAACAATTAATCTTTCTTCATATAACGATACTCGTAGATCTGATTGGGGTACAATTATATTTTTTTTTTTGTGTTGATAGATAAACTTCGACAATACTAAAAAAATCCTATCTGCGCAAGTACTACGTAGGTTTGAATGTGTATAGGTATATACTTTACACCATATACAAAATTGTATTTCAATAAGCAGTAAGTTTTTTTAACCGACTGTGTGACTAAATGATTTTTAAATTTATTTATTTCAATTTATACTGAATGTTAGTTACCTACAAACGTACGTGACAAAATAAATTATTATTGCTGCAGTCGTATTTTTTCTGCTATAATGACTGTTTCTATTATGTAAAAACTGTAAATGATTACATCGCATCACATTAAACTTCCACAAAGATAATCGTGAGACATTCAAAGTGCAAAGATCTAGGAGAGGCAAGATAGCAAAGCATTGTTCAAATTAGGTTTAAGTGTGTTGATTTGCGAACATACCTTTATTAGTATTTCTTTGAATAGAAGAATATCTGTGCTAAGGCTGCAAAAATTCCCCGATGGTGAGCTGACTGAAATTTTTATTTAATTTATTTAGTGATAATATAATAAAAATGATAGTTTAATAAAAGTCATTTCGGGTAGGACAATGGTACACAATTAAAAGAAAATTATTTTACACATGATCACGAATTTGAAGGGGAGTTTAATGAAAAGTACATAGTTTTTAAAACAGACTAGACTTACTTAATACAGTTAGTTAAAGAGTATTTCATAATTATATTTTGAAAGATATACAAGAGTTACAAAGAAAGATGGCTAAATATGTCATTGGTTAATGAAACTACTGAGAAAATATCCTTTTAGAACTTTTGACAATGTCGTTTTGTTTGATACTGGAAGTTTTAGGTCTTTAGGTAATGCGTTGAATTATCTTGGTTAAATTATCTTAGTTATTGCTTCCAACAACTTTCAGTCCATCATTTCTATTATAAGTTACGCACCTGAAATACTCATTTCACTTTAAAATAGTAAGACAAGACTACATACTATTTATTCTATCGGGAAGGAACCTCCAGTAAAAGTGAAAATAATATTTTCAATTGAGGTTGAGATTTATGCCGCTGCAATACCATCTTTAGATTTATTTCTATTAGAATTGAGAAGAAAAGCAAAGTGAAATATTATATCGGAGTATTCCAAGATATCGTTATCCGCAGTTTATATACTCAGAATACGGAAAGAACTTCTTTCAGCGTTCTACCAATAGTCGCTTCAATACTTCGCGAACAATAATTGCATTCATTCGTTTTATCGGTGTTGAGGGCGTCTCGTTCGTTTCTGTATTCGCCAGGGTAGGTATGTCAGACAAAGAACCTATTCACAATAATTCAAAATCATTTAATTTCATTAATTAGGTTTTATTAGGACATTAAATGTGATGATGCGAAAAGTGAGATTTAATGAGGTCAAAGGTGACTAAATATTAAAACACTGCAGACGATTGAAATAAATTAATAGATACATATTGCATTTATTTCTTTACACGTCGCATCACTGAAGGAATTCTTTCAAGAAAACTCATTGAACTCTCTGAATAGAAATGTTCATCACGCAAAATATTAAATATAGTTCAAACCAAAGTCACACTGAGACTTACTGGAATTATTATTGCCTAAATCGTGTTTTCTTTGCTGCTGGTGACTTTCTTGAATTATGGGATTTTTTGAAATATTTGCTTTTTTATGAAGTTATAATAGGTACACCCATAAGGGTACACTAATTATATAGTTGTAAAACGAATTAAAAACTTACACTGAACTACTAATCTGTATAATAAATATATAATACACAGACTTTTTCATGTAATATGTGTGAGAGGTCATTCTTTCAATTTAATTTTGCTGAAATCGAATCACTCTGAATTTTTTTTTATTTTTTCCCGTAGATAATAGATTACTATTATCATCTAGTCGCTGAAACCATTGATTAGCATTTTATTAACCGGCTGGAGGAGATTTTAAATGTTAACTTTTTATATTTTGTTAAATACAAGTTTGTTCAACTACAGCGTTTTTTGTGTAATACAAAGTCTTAATTACATGCCCTTTTTTTTAATACATAACAACACAGGTTAATATAGTTATATCTCTGCCCCTGGTTTTGATGGGGTCACAGTACACAGTACAAGCATTTAGAAGAATTACCTAAAGAAGAATTATTATTATTGAGTAAAATTTTCGTCGACAAAGCTTTTTTTGTGCATGCTATAATAATTGTTATTTTGAATGGTTTCCAATTTATACGGGATTCGTAACAAATGCATTTTGGTCATTCTGATTTATTAAAAGCAATCAAGTGAAATGATTAAAACTACTGTTTTGGCTTCCGTTCTGTTTTACAAATTACGACAGAGTTTTGGAAATACTTGTCAGTCTTTAATATTTTGTCTCAGCCGCCCAAAATTAAGAGCATTTTTTTATGTGTTCTTTAAAATTTAAGATTCATGAAAACCTTCAGCGTTTTTTTTGGTGAAAAAGGTTCGTAATCAGTGATTACTGATTACGAACCCTATTTTCGGTTTTAGATATCACCTTCGACTATGTTTTCAATCATTTTAATTTATCATATTTCAACGATCAACATCACAGTTATCTCTCAAAACCTTTGCTGTTAGTCATATAATTGGTAAATTAACTGTGTTCGGCGCATTATGTATTTATTACGGATACAAGTACAATTATTGTGTGTGTATTAATTTTCCTAGAAAACAATGCAATGTTTCCATTGTTAAATTGTTTCCGGCGGATGGAATAACAGACACTGAAGCCCCAGTGTCTTTCCAGAAAACAAATTGTCTGTCAGTGATTCGCCAGCTGATTGCTTTCGTCTTCTAAGATCATCATTTACCGTTTTCTCAGAAAAGATCTATCAATAAAAACTGTTTTTCGATGCCTTAAAAATTTTACAGAAACAGCAGTTTTCCTAATTGATCACAGGCAAGTTACTGCGTAGAATGATAATATTTGCATAAATAATTTTTGTTGCGATTTGGATTTCGGATGAAACGGAAATGACCATTACTACACCTACGATGCATCAATTGCATTCATTGACCGCTTTGATTATGACGTCAATTTTAAAGGCTCCTATTGGCTAAGATGTGAAACGGAAATTACGCTGGTCTGCGCTCATTGGTCGCTTTGATTAAGAACTCACTTTTCAAGTATTGGTTGAGATTGTTTTGTTAATGTTTCGCTTCTACTTAAACTGCACTCGAATATATTTTTTGAATTAGATAGGTACATACGAAACTCATTTTCAAAATTTCGTCTTTATGAATATGTCTGAGGTTTTACGTCTAAATATGATACGCCCAATAGTTAAATTTATGAAAAAAGCCAATTTTACGGTCAATAAAATTGTCGTCCCATTTCGGTTAGGTATTAAAATATTTCATTAGTTTTTTTTTATTTTATTTATTTGTAAAAAACAAACGGCTTCCAGAAGAATTTGATGCAGAAACAAACGAGGTTAGAGCAAAAAAAAATTCTAAAGTAAAGTTTATTCGGAATAATAGTTTTGTCTCGCCTTATAACTAATAAGAAGGTAGGGAAGAGGGAGAAAGGATTAAGATAGGTAATGCTCTCGAAACATTCTATTTTAATGCATTAATTTTTAATCGTACGCATTGCTTCGATTCGGTTTTTTTTTTTTTTAGAAAGATAAACATTCCCGGGTTACGAATAACCTGACTATATTTGAAAATCTTTTGCTACCACCACAGTAAGCGGAAAATGATGGAGGACTTAGCCAGCCGAGGAATCGAACACGCGATGGGACCCAAACAAGATGCTAACTCAGCCATTAACCGGTATTTCCCATGAAAATCTTTTACAAAAACGGGGGGATTTTTTTGAAAGGTTAAAGGTTAGGCATTCGGACAAATGAAAAAAAACGGTTGGTCGGGTTGGTCTTGACCTATGTGAATTTTTATAAAATTGGTAAATTTAGGCGACTCCAGGGTACCTAGCATGGTCGATCGATATAGGTTTTATCGAAAATGTCGGTAACTTGAAATCGCTCCCGATCACAACTGCAGGACGCTAACGAAGAAATAACAGTTTACGTCAAATAAATTAGGAACCCTTAGTCGTTGTGAACTGTTGTTTGTTCGTTAGCGGCACGCAGTCGTGCTTGGGAGCGATGTCAAGTTACCGACATTTTCGATAAAACCTATATCGACCGACCATGCTGGTCATTATTCAGAATTTTAAAAAATAGATTTTGGTCAAAAATGAATCGTTCTGTTCGAAGAGAAATCATCTTGTATAATTTTTTGTGGACTCTTTGTGTAAAAGTTATCATTTAATTTTATTAACGAAACGAATGAGGTCTCAAAATGAAAAAAAACTAGAGTGTTTAATTCACGCGCGATAGAAGTGAAATTATAAAGGTGCTAGATGTCGCTTTCTTTTGCCTGTTTATTTTAAAGTGGTTTGAAGATTGGAAATTGATTTACAAAAATAAAAAAAATAAAATTTTTGATTTCGTAGGGTTCGAACCTCCGTCCGCTGGATTTCTCTGCCCGCTGAGATTTGCGACACACTATACCGCAGCGCTATGGGACGGCGCGGCGATGCGTGAATTTATTGCATTATATTCGGACGACCCGTAAAAAAACAAAACGGCCAATGAGCGCAGACGTACCGTCGTTTCCATTTTATATCTCAACCAATAGGAGCCTTAGTGCATCATTTCCGTTTCATTCGAATTTAAATTCACTCTAACCGGGCTAAATAAGTTTCTCTTCAAAATGTAATGATATATTCTTACTGCTTACTTATTTGTGACCAGTTTAGTCATATAATAATAGATACCTTTATGTTTACTGTAGCCAACACATACGCTTTTGTGCAGTAATTGCAGCACTGTAACCTATTTATTTTAAATGCTTCATTAAATAATGTTGAGCGAAATGGAAAATATTGTTTAAAGTTTTAATATTGATCATTTGAATACTTTTGCAAGTGCCTGTCTTCGTGCACGGAGTGACCGAAGAGGTTCGCTATGAACGCACGGGAGTTCCCCACTGCAGGCGATAAGGCAGTGAATATTTCATCTGACAGAGACGCATTACATGTCGCTGGGCAGCGCTACGGAATTTTCATTTCCGAGAAAATGTTTATTCTGTGTTCGTTGTTTTGAACACGGTTGAGCGAAGTGGACAATTCTCTCTATGCAGTAGGATTTCGCATTAAAACTGAGTCTTGAGGTCGCAGGTTCAGTTTCAGACACATATTATCAGCGAGATTCAAATATGTTCATTGTGAAAAGATACAAAATCATTTCGATGTTTCAAATTTTATTAGTTCTAAAATTGATTTTTCTGTTCATGTGGTATGTAGTTTTCAGTTTGGGAAATTTATGAAAACATCTTGTTTGGCACTTCGTGTTAGGTTTTATGCCTAAGAAGTTTTGAAATATGGTGAACTTTGCACTGTGATTTTTTTGTTGCTTCAGCTAATAGTCTACTTTCGTACTTCCTTTGCCAGTTTCATGCTTCACCACCATACATCAGGTGAAGGTTGGTACTAGCACTCCATTGTGGACTACTAGCTTCGCTTCTACGCACAATTTTATGTTATCGCCCACTGCACTAAGTTTTCCATTGCAGTTTCCCGCATTTACACTTCTTTCAATATCCCCTATCAACCCTTCGTGAACACACAAACCAAATACACAAACTTAAACTTATATGGTAGCTAATAATATTACGCGAATTATTTTCTTATAGATTCTTTTAAACACGATTTTAACTCATAATTTAATATCCTTCAACTTAATTTATTTGTGAAGTGCTAATAAAATTTAAGTTTAGTCGCTACATATTAATTGGTGACTTTCCTCAATATCATTGAAATGAACGCAGTGAAAATATATTGGCCGTATTAGCGTTTGGTTCAGTTTTCAGTAAAAAGCATGGTAAGTTAAAGTCCTGTAACTTTTTATACAAGTATTTTAATGTGTATTTTAGACTTGAAAGCAAACAAAATATTTCAAATTAAATACATCGCAAATATCTTACAACATTTTACCCAACTGAAAAAAATCAGATATCTGAAATATCAGCTGGTTAAAATTAAACATTCACATAATATTGCTCAGCATAGAATAATAATGTTAGGCTAAATAGTGAAATATTTACACCATAAAGAAACCTATATTATGCACGTGATAATAAGTAAGTTCTTTCCTCATTTTCAACAATACAACACTCCAAAATATGAACAATTTTCAGGTTCCCTAGCTCTGGGCTATTTATAAATCATTAGTCAAGACGTTTTAGAAAATAAAGTTTATGCACACAAGTCATCGTGAGATGTGAGTAAATGTTAGAACCAGAGCCCAGAAATACACACTCCAAATTCGACGCAATCCTCTTACATTTCATATTATATTACCATAATACTAACCATATTAGCAGCGTATTCTAGATTACATCTACTACACTGTCATAATAATAAGGTTTACGGTTACTTCAAAGCACGATAATTATATTCCTCATGTTTTTATAACAGCGAATTTTTTTTTATACCCATATTTTAAAATTAGGTACCTGCTTTGCAAATTTGCGGGTTAAAATCCCTCTCGCCGTGAAACGGCTGAAACCGTAGAATAATGACTTCGGTTTCTGAAACCCATTATTTAGTTAAGCTCTTGTTTGAAGTGCGAATGTAATTTGCATTTGTTTTGCGTCAACCCACCTTCCTCCTCCTCACCTTGGATATTTGTTCTCATTGTCTTCTCCCAACTCTGTTGTAATTCTATATTGAAACATATTTTCAAATAATATACACCTTGCTTTGTTTTCTGTAATTTAGTTATACCGCAAAAGACAGTTTATAAATTCATCTACAAAATATGTAAATTAATAAGTGCCTTACTTAATAATTTTATTTCAAATATGAAATGGGTAGGATTTAGCTGCAAGACATTTTGTGGGTATTTCACAATACGAGAATTTTTATGCTTAATTCAGACTTAAGTTCATCCTCATTTGACGGCCTCCGTCGTTGAGGGAGAATTTATCAACTAACAATCTGAAGGTCGCGGGTTCGTAAATAAATTGTATGTGATTGATTTGTGTTATTTAACAATGTATGTATTTAAATGAACATATAGTATAATTGCGGCACGTTTTAGAGTGGAAAATACTCTCAGAATCGCTTGGTGAAAGACCACCAATCAGAATTGAAACGTTGCTTGAAATGACTTTAGCAGTGTTTAGTGACCAGGACTGAATAGCCAGGTTACTTCACCTTCCTATTTCTCATCTCCTTCCCCTTCCCATTACCTTCAGACTCACAACACACCCCAATTGGGGTTGCCATAGTCTCATTGTCTCCAGATGTGAGCAGTAGGACTCTTGTGCCGAATTCATACAATATTTTTTTTAAACTTCGATATTGGAGAGTGTGTAATTTTGAACCAAATCATGAAGTTATTTTCATGATGAAGTACTTGGCTTTATAGACGATTTAAAAATGCGACCAAAAGTTTTATCATTAAAGTTTTCAATGCTCCTAATTGAATGTCAACTGACAAGTTATTTATGTTTGGTGGAATATGGAGGTGACAAATCCATTGCCTCGGATTTGTTAAATTGGGGGTTCACACTCACACAAAGTTTTAACATTAGGAACTATATGTAGATAATATTTTTAGAGATTTTACGTACATTAAAATAGCGAATGAATGCGAAAAAACATGTGGAACAATTAACATAGTTTAATAACTGAACGCTTGAATGAAAACACGTAACCGCAAACCAAAAATTAAATGGAAAAGCTAGCGTAATCATTTGGTTTAAACAAAACTGAAATTCAATTAAGAGCAGTCGACGTGTTTTCCTCCAATGAATTCGCGTATAATCACAACTTAACATTTTCGATTAGAATTTTCTCCGTACAGATTTAAAGAATTCAAATAATATTCAACAGAACACGAAAATTTCAGGTTGGACGAAATTATACGAGAAAAAGGGTCACGTGCAATAAACATGAACACGCCAGAAGTAGAGGGCGCTGCCGCCTTAAATTTACGGGTTTTTTGTGTTACGTCATATTAGGAGGATCGGGCGGTCGCTAAAAGATCCCTTATCTTGATTTATTTATAAATCCCTCTTTGCCCAGTTACCCCCCTTTCTTATTTTCCTTTCTAAAGGACGAACGCAAATACAAATAGAGCCCCACTAAAATCTAAAACGTTATACCTGAGCTTAAGCAAATAACACATTTATTGATTCAAAATTCACGTGACGCTTTCTTTCATTTTGGAATATTTATAAACCAACCTTTTTTATTATCGCCTTAACTTATTTATTCACTAGCCAGTTCCCAGCATGCGTTGTAATGCCACTAATAAAGAAATTGTTTATCCCTGCATGTCTTTTCCCGTCCCCATTCCGCCTCCCCTATCCCTCCCATGCCCCCTTCCCGCACGTTTTCGCCCTTTACCTTTCCCGCTTTCCCTTTCTCCCCTCCCGCGACCCCCCTCCTGCTAATTTTTGACAGTTTCGTAAGAGTTTTTGTAATGATTAAAAATATATTTCAGTTGTATGTCATACAAATATGTCATGTGGTTGTAATAATCCAGAAACCTTCACGAGGATGGAAAGAAGGTATTTTGAAAGTTTCACACATTTGCTATGCTCAATACAGCATGCAAATATTTTGATTTATACATATATAGAGATTTAGTACTTCAACATATTTAAGCAATGAAATGCTTTGGCTGTCCTACTGCGACTAATTTCAATGTTTTATTGTTCATACAGTCAAGTTTAAATGTTCGTACAAATATTAAAAGTTTATTTCTACATAGTTTACAATTTAAATTAATAAAATGATACCAATATTGGAATTATCATAATTACATTATTCAATAAAGGCAAAATAACTCTGAGCAAACAATCTGTTTGCAGGGGGTTGAAAACTTTGTTCATTTATTTATAATATGAACGCCTTTCGTCTTTTACATAATATAACATAGTATAAGGTACAACATGAAAAAGACAGCTATAGGGGGCTTGTAAAACAGCAAGAAACAGAAAATTTAAGTTGAGAAAGACACGTGTGGATAACAAATCAAACAATGTGATCTAAAAATGAAAATTACAAAATTGTAACAATGAAAAAAATATATTTATATAATATATGTAAATAAATTAACATAATCTTAACTCGAGATCTTCCTCTCACTGAAGGCAGAAAATTTGTGACTTCGCCATCACAGCCCAAGCCAAAACCCTCAATGCAGCAGAAGAGATCTACTAAAGCCAAATAGGTCGAAAATAATTGTGACAGCTTTCCATCTCAGTAATTCACAAGCAAACGCAAAATTCTGTGTTCAGTTTGATGGAAAAAATATTTACCATGACCCCCATCCCTGCTATCTTGGAGTAACTTAGGAGCCTGAATTACCGGAAACATGGAAACAGTGGGCAAAAAAACCAGGACAAGACTAAACTTAGTCAGTAAGCTAGCTGATACTAGCTGAGGATGCGACGCGAACACGCTCAGAACGGCATTCATTTGCCTTGGTTTTCTCAGCAGCTGAATACTGTGCTCCAGTATGGGCTAGAAGCGCCCACACTTCCATGGTCGACGTTCAGCTTAATGCCACCATGCGAACCATCGGCGGAACCTCAAAATCGACCCCTCTTCCATGGCTCCCCGTACTTGTAAACATAACCCCGCCAAATATCAGGCGAGAGATTGCAACACTGAGGGAATAATATAAGGCGCTAGAAAAAAGCGAAATACCTTTGCACGATGATGTCGTTTCTCACCCGGCATGCCGCTTAAAGTCTCGAAAACCCTTCTGGATGAAAGGAGAAAGACTCCTTCGAACACCTCTCACCCCAGAAGATAGGTGGAAGCTTGAATGGCAATCGGCCAACGTCAAAAACGCCCATCTCGTTCAAGACCCCACTGAGACACAACTTGGGTTCTCATTGTCTCGCAAACTCTGGACTGCCATCAATAGGATAAGGTGCTCCCATAGCCGTTGTTCTCACGTGATGCATAGATGGGGCCTTGAAGGGTCGGCGATGTGTGAATGCGGTGCGGTGCAGACCACCGAACATGTGGTCAACGAATGCCCGCTCCATTTATTCCCCGGCGGGATTGATGAGGTCCACAGGGCAACGCCTGAGGCCCTATACTGGCTCGATGTCCCCCTCTGACCCCCCACCATACGAAATAAGAAGAACTTAACATAACGATGAGCCACTTTAAGAAGTCAGTCGAGAAGATATCACAGATACATATTACAGGAACTAAACCTAATAAAAGAAAATCTGTGAACAACATAAGAAGAATAGCCACTTTTATAGGTTGGTACCAATATTTGCCCAAATTTTTGAAATGATGAAAAGAAAAAAATAGTTTTAAAAATAAATAAATAATATTACATGCTTGTAATGGTTTAAATATTTATATGAATCATACATTTAATAACTAAAATGTATTAATACGATAGGTAGAGAGAGCTATGTTTATTAAATTTATAGATGTAGATTAACAAATTTAAGAAAGAACTTCCATATTGAGTACCTGTATCGTGGATGAATGATTTCATTATTTCATGTTTATATTGTATCATTTTCCATACATCCATGTGCGCATACATATTACCCAAGTTTTTAATTCTGTGTGGTGGTATATTGAATTGGGCCCTGGTCGTAGTATTACCACGAGAGTTATGAATATTGTACCGCTTATTTTGTCGGGAATTACCAAGTGAGCTGTAACTCAGTGTCATTTCCCTGAAGAACTTTATAATATACATTTAACTGTCAAAAAATACGACGCCATTTTGATTGCTTCATTCTGTTTCGCTTGTTTAATAAGAATAAAGGTTTTGAAACTTGGACGAAGCCGGGTATCAATGCTATAAAATATTCTTATGTATTTTCAACGTTGTTGGTTTTCTGAATATCTGATGCAACAAATGTAATCTTTTTTTTTTTTACGTTAACTCCACGCAGGAGGCCCTGAGGAAAATAATTTCCCTCAGGGCCTATGTCATCTGGGATGCTGTGTGGAGGGTCTTTTTAAGGAGAGGAAGGAATGAACATTGGTCTTGAAGAGACCCATGTTGTAGGAAGGAGGAAACACAGAGGCCGGCAAATCATTCCACAGCCGAGCTGTTGAACACAAGAACGAGTCGAAGAAACGACCCGTTCTCATGTGGCAAATGTCAACCGTGTACAAATGTTGGGCACGCGTTTGGCGTGTTTCCCGACTATGCACCGGTGCCGAAGGGATCAATGATGCTAGTTCCTCGGAGCATCTTCCATTGTAATACCGGTAGAACAAGGATAGCATTCCCACCCGACACCTGTGCTCTAAAGATTGCAATCCGTCTGTTAAGATGGGAGAATCTATCAAACGGACCGCCCGTTTCTGCACAGAGTCGAGGGTATTTTTCAGATATTTTGGAGCTCCATACCAGAGGTGGCTGCCAAATTCAACCGTGGGGCGCACTTGTGATTTGTACAGGGTTAGCAGTTGTGTACTATTAAAGTATCTGCGGGCCCTGTACAGTACGCCCAGTTTCTGGGAGGCTAACTTTACTCTGGCTTCGATGGAGCCCCCATACCTGAGCTGGTCACTTAGGGTTACACCAAGCATTTCAATGGAGGGCCTGTTCGGAAGATTGCTTCCGTTGAAAGAGACTAGATTTTCATTTCGATCCCTTTTAGACGTAATCAGACAAGATTGGGTCTTTGAAACATTAAATTCAACGAGATTATTTTTACCCCAAGAGAAAACACTCTCGAGGTAACCGTCCATTCTTTGCTTCAAAGCCCTACGAGCTGTTGGAGTTTGTGAGCCCTTTGGGGGCTTGTCAAACAAAAAGCTATCATGAACTGTACTGTCATCCACGTAACAGTGAATTGGTGCACATGACAAAAGGTCGTTGATGTGCAACAAAAACAAAGTCGGAGACAGAACCGATCCCTGCGGGACGCCAGCATTTATCGAGTGTGAGGAAGAGGTGAAACCATCGACTACCGTCTGAATCGACCTCTTCCTCGAGAAGTCGGCAATCCACGTACACAAGGATGCGGGAAGTCCGTAAGAATGCAGTTTGTTGACAAGTCCTCGGTGCCAAACCCGGTCAAAGGCCTTAGAGATGTCTAGTGCAACCGTTTGGGTCTCACCGAAACGTTCCAGGCATCGCCCCCAAACATGCGGCACATACGCGAGAAGATCACCGCACGAGCGGTTCCGCCGGAATCCGTATTGACGGTCGTTAATAATTTTGTTCTTCTCGAGGTATGTGAGCAGTTTGTCGTTGATCACACGTTCCATCACCTTAGACAGAACTGATGTGATCGCTATGGGGCGGTGGTTGGCCGGGTTGGAGCGGTCACCCTTCTTTGGAATAGGATGGATAACCGCTTTTTTCCAACCAGAGGGCACAGAGCCAGTCTTCAGGGACATTTTAAAAAGCTTCGTCAAAATCGGAGCTATTTCTGCAGCGCACCTCTGCAGTACCAGGGCAGGTATTCCGTCAGGCCCACTAGCTTTATTAACATCAAGCCCTTGTAAAACATGGAGTACTTCCCGATGCCGGATCCTCAGCTTTTTCATACGAAAGCCGCAGTGAGGAACCGACGTCGGGACAGCACCTTGGTCATCAAGGGTTGAGGTACCTAGTAAGTTAGCCTTTTCGGTATTTCTAGAATAATTTGATTTCTAGTCTTATTAAAAATAATTCGTTTATCTTTTCTAATTCCCAATTTGAAGCCAATTAAAATTATTATTTGCTTTAACTGTTGAAAAATATCCGGTTTATAACGTAATTAGTTATTATAATTTTTAATATTGTTAAGTCAATTTGTGTACACATTTTGGACGCAATTTGGATGGAATGAAGCGTTATTTTTCTCTGAAATTGAAATAAAATTGATATTATTCTGACTTTGGGAAACTTGATATGTCTTGGCTTGCTATGATAATGTGTACCCATATCAACGTATGTTTCCTCTTTTATTCACGTGTGAACATATATTCGTTTCTGAGGATTGAACCTCCTCAGAAACCTCAGAAAAAGGCGAACGGTAGTTGAGAGGGAGATATAAGTTAGTGAAGATAGAAAGAGAGAGAGAGTTACGTTTCGTGTATTACTGTAGGGCAAGAGAGAGAGAGGTGCGAGCACATTTTCTTTCTCTCTTTCTCTCAAAGCCAGTTACTTTCGTATATCTAAGACACAGTGCAGGCCTATTTTTCATATATTAACTGCTGTAAAGTCATCGAATTTTAGAGAAATGTGTATATGACCGTGTGTGTGTGCGTGATTGTCGTCGATAACGAGTCTATCTGTCGAGTTTGATGTCCCTAATTGGATTAGTTTCCACTTCCAAGATTCCACTTCATTCATACATTCATTCAAACATTGGAGGGGACCCACCACTTTCCCACGGCTGTGTGAGGAAACTGATTGTTTAACCTCCTTAGCCGCACACGTCAGGAAGCTACATTTATTTTTGAAACGAATCTAGACCATTCAAACAAGAAAAGAAAAGTGGAATTCAAAAAGATGTAATAAAAAAGGAACGGAGTTTCTATTACACACGGGGAAGATAAGAGTATTATGCAGCCGGTGCAGAATAGGCGGGCCGCGGAGGGAATGCGGTGCGCTGCACGGATGCGGTACGGGTCCTCTCTTCACGTCAAGAGCACTAAGTAAAAACGTTCCTCGCAGACGGGTCAGTACTGCCGGGATTTCGTTATTGAAATTCCGCCCCCAAGCAAACGTATGCGCCAGAGACGGCCCGTGACGACTTTGTCCAATTGTTCCTTATTTTCCAGGACATTGTGCTCGGAGATTACCGGCTTAACGTGGATCATGCTTTGGAAGACTTAAAAGAATAATGTTATCATAGTTTTCGCTCGCGGTGGATCAAATACACATCTCTCGGATATTCATTAATTCTACCTGTAACCAATTAATATTAATAGTAATAATACTAATAATGCTGGGATCATTTATATATGGTCGTGTTCATGGGGAAACATCAAGAGTGCTTTAAAACTTAATTCATATAATAATACTATCACATTTTTATTTTTTATTTAATAAATGTTACAAAAATTACATGTTTTTGTGTATTCTATAAAGTTTTTTGTAAAAAAAATATACATTATTTAATATGTCTTACACCTTTTTTTTAGCAAAGCTCGTGTTAAAAAGGCGGAGACAACGAATGTAAATAATAATTTTTATATAAGTTTAAATAATATATAATTTTTTTTAATACACATATAGAACAATTAATGGCTAATTAACACTTAACAGTATACAAAGAAAAAAATCGTATATATCATATAATATGCATCTATAGTTTTATATAATATATAAAACATATAGGATATCAGATATTACAATTGTGTTAAGAAATACAATATTATAAGATGTAGTGATTGTAATAAGTTATATATAAAGAGCTTTTATTGATTTTTTGAATTTTTTATAATTTGTTTAAAAATACTCTCACTTAAATCTAATAGCTAATAACTTAAAGTTAAGATTTTTTACTAGTGGCTTACAACTAAGACTTATTAATAGCTAACAAAAATCTACGGAGACTTATAACTACTGACTTACACCCACATATTTATGACCGAGTAGGTATTAAAATACAATACAGACTTAGCAAGAATTCATTCCTCATTAGGTGTGAGAAAATACAACTGCCTTTCTGAAAAAATTTTCATCCCTAAGATTTAAATTATATATTTTAGGACTAATGGCCGTTATACACGACATCTTTTTTCAGCCCGATTCCAATTAGACAGAAAAGTCAACATTTTTCGCTCTACGCGATCGCTATTTTCATCTCTATTTTCATATATACGATTTCAGTAGGCATCACACCAAACAGAATGGTTCATGTGATGACAATTGATTATAGATATGAATCTCTCATTTTAAATCCTGTAGATGTAAGTGTGTGTCTCTTTTTTGTGCCGCTTTTCCGTTTTATGAGTTTCAAATCACAACGGTGCTAAAGAACACTTTTCAAATTTCACAACACGATCTCAACAAATAAGAGCCTTGAAAAGTGAGCTCATAATCAAAGCGGCCAATGCGCGCACTTGGCCCGTTGTCCCATTATCTTTTTTATGTTTTATCTGTGTCTGGTTCTCTTTCATAATTTCGTTTAGATTTGTATTGTTTCCTTATTCTTCAATGTTGTTTTATTGGTTTAAAATACAGCTTGACAGAGCGCAACACTTCATATGTATCTACTGTACGTAGGTAAGCTTTCATTCTATCTCATTCTCTCGCAGGCTAAAACCTACAGAGATGTAATTGTTTGTCTCTTTTTTGGGTCGTTTTTTCGTTTCACGATTTTTAAATCACAACGGTGATAAATAAGTTTTCACTTCAAAAAAGTGAAATTCAAATAGAAAGGCACGGTCTGCCTCTGGCGCACTACGCCAGCGCTAATATTATTACTCCGCTAACTTATGTTACGTCCGGTGGACCCTAATAAAATGTAATTCGGATTGTCCAATATTCTAATCCCGCCATCCTCCGCACTCCTGGCATGTTTATTTCCACCGGGGACAACACACTTGAACTTGTGAAATAACTATTAAAAATGTTTACATTGCTTTACTATTCGTTTTTTGCTGGAGTTTCCGACAGATTACTCAACTGAACATACGAGTACTTTAAGAATTTTAAAATACAGGATCTGATACAAGTCGTCCAAAGTTAAAACACAAAATTTTGCATATTTGCTAATTCGAATATTCATGAGAGAAAACCAACCGAAGAATCAGTGTTCGAAAATTCAAAATTTAATGCATTTGGTAACATTTTCAAACATGTTACAATAGATGGTATATTGGAATAATTATGATTTACTTATACCACAAAATTTTATTTATACAGACGAACACGTCTGCCGATTTTGATACAACCAAGACATTCGTCAGTTTATGCTGAAACTTTATTCGTGTAAATATTTGTATATTGTCATCTCTATAAAATTTCAGTGTTTCGGGTAGGTAATAAGAGTTAAAAAATTGAGTTTTTTTGATCCATTTTCCAGAATTTATAAATTAATAACGGCAGCAATATTTTTTGTGATATGACGAAAATCGAAACCTTCATTTTTGAATTTAAAATGAAATGGGTAGACTTAGGACGGGTTCACCGAAAGACAAATGAAATATTGTCATCAAACGGCAATTCAGCGCTACTTTTAGGTACTTTGGCATTTGAAATGTTCCCAACCCCAATTCCAGGTACGTTTCAGCTTTCTTTAATATTGTAATAAACTGGCAAGCACAACATGATAGTTGTGTTCCTCTGCTGAACACAATTTGTTCACAAGCTGCATTTGACGACAAAGTTATATTTTAATTTCTGTGAAACATTTCATCCGAGGTCGATAAGATAAATGCCTCGGCACAGAAACTTAATACTCAATTCCAGGGACAGCCCACATCGAACAGGTAGGTACTAGCTGCGCCACTGTCCAGCATTACTCAGATGCTTTCAGGCGCCGGCAAACCATAAAAGACATCAAAAACATACACGAATCTATATAATTATTGGATTTCGCTACCTATGAAAAATTGTAAGGAAAACGGTGGCAAAATAATACAAACACGAGGTAATGGCGTGTCTGCTAAAGGGAGCAGGGCCTCCCTCCTCTCTCCTAGTCCTGTCATTTCTAAAGGAGACAATAACATAACGTGCATTGTGTATGTATTTATTTACGTGCTACAGACTATCGTTTTTAGATTAATGGCTTCCTTCTCAATGGCGGCTGTTGATATTTTGGTGTCATGGTGTCAGTACTAAGTCAGGTATTCGTCTGGAACTAGGTATACGCGGGAAACTGGTAAATCTGCATCACATTTTGAATCGTTTTTTGTTATACATTTCAATCAGTAAATTAGAAAATCTATTATTGCGGGTATGAATACCGTCGCCATTTATTGTGGTTCGCTACCTTTGTATAGGTCTTGCGATTGTGGCGGCGGATGCGTTTTCCCACCTATTGTGTGGCGGGCCGGATCGGGAGAGACTCGTTGAGCAAGTTCTTTTGACTACTCTAGCCGGACTATCTTGACCCATCGCCTTTCACCGCAGTGGGAGGAATGGATTCATACGTCCGTCACTCTTGGACACACTGACTCTTAGATTTCTACTCACCCCTAATACCTTTTTCCTTTCCAGAACTTCCTATCCTTCCTTTCCCTAAAAAGATTCTCCACACAGCATCCCCAAAGATACACACACCACGAGAAAATTTGTTTTCCTCATAGCCTAATGTGTGGAGCTAATATAAAAGAAAAATCAAATGCAAAGTTTTATTATTTTTGGTAAAAATTAAAAAAAATTTATTGTCTTAGAATGCATTGAAGCGTAGGCCCGTGTTAAATATTTTCTTAACCAAGAAAAAGTTGTTAATATACATCTATTTATAGAAAGGTTAAAAAAATTAAGAAAAAATAGATTTTTGGGTTATCTCTGTGATATAGATTCCCCACTCTCCCACTATTACCACTGACTGGTTTCGGTATACCATGTACAGTTGTTCATATTCATATTAAAAACAGATTTCAAAAGCTACATTTAGAAAAAGAAAACATCAATTAAAGTGCAAAGTAAACCAATAATTAAAGTGCAGCTTTTAGCTTGTTGGACCATTCCCCATTGGGGACATACGTTGTAAGGTTGAAGACAGTGAGGAAGGAAAGGAGATGGTGAGGGGGAAGGTTGGTAAATGTCTGGCTACTCGTCTATGGTCATCAAAACCACCAAAGCCATTTCAATCTAATTTCTATTCTGAAAGATGGTCTTTCACCAGAGCGATATTGATAGTAGATCTACTAGATCCAATCTAGATAGAAATGTTGATAATAAAATATTAAAGATAATTAAGTCTTGGAGTTCCTAATTTGCTACATTTACTCATTTTGACACATACTAATCACAGATTATTCTAATTATTTATTAACTTTATTTAGTATTTTTTGTATTTCTTCGGCATTGACTATGTAACAACTTCTAGACATTTTTGTTTTGAAAAGTTTTAATTTTCCATGTACATTTGTTACTTTAATTTTAATTTTTGCGACCGGTTTCGATACGTCTGTATCATTAACGAGCAAACTTAAAACTAACTTAAAAATACAAGTACAAAAATTAATTAGGCGGGGGTAGTGGGAGTGGGGGAATTTGGTGGAGGGGAGAACGGTGGGAGGAGTCAAAATTACATGGGAACATCGTAAGTAGAGGGGATTAACATGGTGCTATTATTTTATTAACTAAATTAATTTTAGATTTAATTTTAGATTTAATTTAGTTAATAAAATAATAGCACCATGTAAATCCCCTCTACTTACGATGTTCCCATGTAATTTTGACTCCTCCCACCGTTCTCCCCTCCACCAAATTCCCCCACTCCCACTACCCCCGCCTAATTAATTTTTGTACTTGTATTTTTAAGTTAGTTTTAAGTTTGCTCGTTAATGATACAGACGTAACGAAACCGGTCGCTAAAATTAAAACTTTTCAACACAAAAAAAACTTTATTTAGCCCTCATGGGCGTTGGCGTTCGGATTTTTTATAAATCATTTATTTATTACAACATGAAAGAAATGCTAAATGTTTTTTTCAACAGCGATGTATGTGCCTCTGATTGCCTCAGCATTTAGCCAAATTATTTAATTACTTTAAGCACTCTTTACAAATAAATTGATTAAATTGTGTGCATTCAAACAAGATGTCTATAGAGTTCTACACCTACCGCTAGAGGCACTGTCAGTGTCTGGGCATTTATATACGCTGGAATTGGTTTGGAATCGGGATGTAAGCCACCACTGGGCAGGGGAATTTTCCTTTACGCCACTGGCGATGTCGTAGGATGCTGAAGTACTTTAGTCTGTCTTACTATCTGTGCTTTTCCATGGATATATACTGAACAATTCCCAAGTATTTCAGGCTGTCGACAAAACTAGGAGAGAGTAAAACGCTTCCACAATTTATTGATTATCGAATACCAGAGATTTTGAGGATTTGATTCCTCTCAATAAAACGTCAAATACATCATTAAATTTCCGAAAACAATTTTACGCGTGAAATATTATCTAAAAGTAGAAAATTAGTTTGTGAGAATTCCACTAAAATATCGCTGATGAAATCTAGCGGGGTAAAAATTACACAACATTTTCTGCAATTAAACTCAGCTCGAAACGTCTTTTACATATACCTACGTAGTTTTGAATTAACCATTACTTTTTTAAGTATAAGAGAAGGCGCCAGTTATAACCGAGGGGGATAATTTTTCTTATTTGAATAGCTTCCGTTTTTAACTTTTGTTCTTAACTTCAGTTTTTAACTTTTGGTTAACTACGAGTTTTGTGATGTGTTCGTTAAATTATGTTTGGTTGAAAACTGGCTGAAATTAAGCTGAATACATTGAGCGCTCTGAATCGGTTCATAGTGAAAGGTGACGTCTCCATCTTCCTGCTAAAGCTTCATGTTATAAAAACGCCATATCTTTTATCTACATTTTTAAATTATTGTTGATTAAACTGAAGCAATGCCAAATAATGTTATATAACTACTCATAAAATTGTGGTTTTAGTCACTCAGGGCTGTCCTGACTGCATCGATGATTGAGCGGTTATAAATTCAACGGACTCGAATGAAAGGTTGCACGTAAATAATGTAATATGTTCCGGTCTTCAACTGCGCGGTCTCAACATGCCAATATCATTCGGCTCACATGACTTGAGTTGTCTATGTTATTCCTACTTTAAACTGTCCAATTCCCTCCCACGGACATTTAAATGTTTTATATTTGTGTCGGCCTTTAATCGATATATCTAGATCGTTCAGTTTTGAAATTAGAAATTTATTTGTAGAGAAATTGGGTAATACGGGTTACCTACTGACCTCTTAATCAACAGCATCATTATGAAATGTTTTCCCTGTATTTAACTTGTCCAGACGATCGGCATGACCTTACGAAGAATGTCAGTATTCAGTTTGATAATATTTTTTGAGATAATACTATTCTAACTAACTAACTAACCATCACGCCGTTTCCCCGCAGGGGTAGGCAGAGAGGACGGACCGCCAAACAACTCGGTCTTGGCACACACTCTTTGCCTCACTCACATTAATACTATTCAACAGACCTATTACAGGGCCAGTGTAACCATGACACTCCCAATGTATAGGAAACCTTGGGAAGTATGTGGAAGGAAATTTGGGATGGCTATGAAAAGGTGAAGATAAAGGATGAGGCAAAAGTACAGAGTACCCAGATTCATTCTCGATCCATTTCAAGCTGCTATACAATTGAATGAACAGTTGGTTTTTCAGGCGATACTGACATTATCCTGAATATTTAAACTGCCTAGTTATGAAACACATCTTATTTTAAATTCACCACTGCATCCGATCCCATATTCATTAACGTAGTCACTGTGTCACGTATTACATCAAACTTCGCACCACTACTGTCTTGTTTGAAATAAATTATAAGGGATGCATGTTTGGCTTAATAAAAAAACATTCAATTAAAATTCTTTTACCGAAGAGAGGCATTTTAAATAGCAATCACGTAATGCAAAAATTAATTCATCTGCGGACAATTTATTACAATAGAAAATCATTTCCATTTAAATGAAGTCGTACATTGACTATTATCTATCATTTTTATTTACCCAGAGTCTTTAAACAGTATTCTGAAATATTCTTTCAATAAATTTACACTCCACACGATAGCTGCTCCAGATCTGCTGGCTTTGGAGACAAGAGAAGCATTTCTTTTGTTATAAACAGACGTTTGTTCCGATCCGAGTTAAGTCAGGCAGGTTGCATTTTCCATTTTAATTGGATCGAGTCTGAACTTTGAATTTTTTTGAACAGATCGGATGTATTGTTCTGTTTGTGGGATCTATGGATTTATTCCATTTCAACTTTGAATTTTTGAATGAAAAAGAGTAGGTACCTACCTTTCAACAATGTAAATAATTGTAAAGTCGTGTTTAAAAAGGGTTTTTACCGGCCTCACATACTACACTTTGAATTTCTATTTTTATTTCTGTTTGGAAATCAATAATGTGTCCATAAAATTCTCAAGAATCTCTGAATAGTATAATGGGGTAATTCTTTCCAAGCTTATTCATCTCCTCTCCATCCCTCGCCTAAATTATTTATCTTTACGTCATTCGATTAGCTTAACAAATAAATGAAATATTAATCTAGAAGAAATTCAATAAATTATACTAATAATGGTTCAGAATTTACTAACCGCTGGTGTAAAACGGTAAAACTACTATTCTTAACAACTGAAAACATTAAATACATTGGTTTGTTTCCGCGTTGAACATCTTAGAACATCATTGTTGATTTAGCCGTGTTTATAATGGTTCTACGCCTCCTCGTTTTCTTCCTCTTATCCAATATTATAATTTATAATTCTCCTCAATCGAAGAATCCATTGTTTCAGTAAATACAATCCCCCGCCGCCTATTACTTATTATTCACTTCAATAAGACCGAATAAAAGTTAAAATAAATACTTGCCATTCATTCAAAGTGCAGACAAAGGTTACCTGACTTAATCCGGGTGTTACTCTTCTTTGAAGCCACGAAAGTTATTGAGCCAGGCTCAGGCAGCTTTTGATGGTTCCAAGTCCTAGCAGAATATTAGCTCCCAGAAGTTATTTAACTTTCCCTTGATTTCATTCCGGTACTTCTTAAAAGGATTTATATTTTTATCAAAGAGGCATATGGAAAACACCACTTTATGAAATACATAAATGGCCGTAAATGAAGCTCGATAATCCACAAGTCATGGAGACACTCATAAGTAGCTAGGAAAACAACTGGAGATTAGGTTTTTATCCACTCGAACGATAGCTACCCAAATTTAAGGTAGGAAAATTAATCTTACAATATAAAAATGAATATTATCTTGTTTGTTCCTTATGTGTTCCTAAACTATTCATCCTATTGCGATTAAAATTTGGAGATTTGACGTGCGCATGCCTGTGATGGTTTCTATTTGTAATACTGAGCTCTGCGGTTATTAAATTATTTCCTATACTATACATCCGATTGCAATGAAAATGTGGTGAGTTAATCTACACATGGCCGCGAAGGTTTCAATGTATACCAGTGAACTCTCGCGTTCTGAAATTTGCATAACGAGTGTATTTGAGATGTTTGAAAAATGAGTGTGTTTTATATAAGTAAGTAAGGAAATAAGGGAGGGGGGAGGGTTCCCGGAGGGGGGGAGAGGAACAGTGGAGTGTTTAGAGGGACAAAAAAGCGGTGAAGAGGGTGAAGGCGGGGAATGGAGGGGAATGCGGGAGGCGGGGGAACGCTTGATTGCGGGATGAGGGAAGCGGAAGAGGGGATTGCAGAACGCGGGAACGGAAGGGGATGGGGGAGGTGAAGAGGAGGCGGAGGGAAATGGGATCGAATCTGAAAAGACACGCAGGGAGAAAAAATCCTTATTTAAGTGGCAATGAAACGCAAGCCGAAAACTCGCTAGTAACTATGTATATTTTTTTAAACCTATAAAATGGCTTAAAAAATTCATTGGCTTTCAATCCGCAATAAGCAGATCGTGTTTCCATTTTAATATTTAAATTAAATCGAATGGTTGAATCGTGAATAGAAACCCGGAAATCTCCATCGCTCGGGTGGCTGATTGATTTATTACGATTTACTATGCCAATTTTTTATAGTATATGCTGAATGAAATTTTACAATACCTGTACTCGAATTATTACCTACTCTCTTAATATCACGAAAAATATAATTGATGCCAATGTATTTACGTAAATGGTGTGAATTGTGCAAATTGCGGACATGTTTTACACAAATATTTAACAAAAATCTGAGATTAAATTTTTCGAGCAAAGGGATTACAGTTTTTAAAGTAAGTTCTGTGTGAGCCAGAGAAAATGTAATAACTCGGAGAACTAGGAGACGTGGTATGCTGGGAGCTGGTAGTGGAAACTCTTCTTGAATCCCGAATTTCATATGTTATTCGCTAGTGCACGACAGATCGTGTCGTGGAATAAATTATAGCCGTTTCATTCCCTTCGATTCCAAGAGGATTGTCTTCTTAATCGTTAAATAATGTGAGGATTCATGACGAATATTTGCAACGGGATTAAACATAATACCCCCATCGTGGAAGCGGATCAATACGAACGCCAGTATTTAGTTCCGGAGGCTGCGGCTCAAGACTTCGCTAATATTAGAAAAAAGTGTAAATTTAATCTTGCGTCCTGCAAATTGGTTGTTCACCTTTAAAATGAATTTATTCAAAAGCTTATTTGGAAAGTCGTGTTTACAAGACTGTTTTTATTCATTTATTCATCGTCAAGTATAAATTGTACTTACATTTATTTGAGTTCTTATGTTATATTGTACTAGCTGACCCGGCGAACTTCATACCGCCTCAGAATCAATAACTATTGTGTTAACTTATTAGCTGAATTAAATAAAGTTTTGTTTATCAAGTTAAAAATTACACAATGAAGCAATTATCGATGCCCAAATATCCGTGTTTTGTTTTTGTCAGTATCAGAAATGGCGTTGTGTACGGATTTATATTTTTTGTGATTTTCTTACTTTTCCACTTTCTTACGCGAATTTTTGAAAGGAAACGGGGACAGGTGCCGCCGCCCTGGGAACCATTTATTTGATAACCAACACTTCTAGAATAGGTCACCCCAAGTGGTTCGCTACGTTTGGTGATTTAGCAGGGGTGCCCGGATTCATGGGGTGACTTTTGTGCGGGTCTTGGCGGCGGATGCGTCTGCCCACCTGCTGCGTGGCGGGTCGGATCGAGAGAGACTGGTTGAGGGAGGCCTTTTGACCTTTCCAGCCGGAGTCTCTCTCCGGAGAAAAAGAGTCCGGCTGGAAAGGTCAAGGTAAAGGTCAGTTCCGGTCAAGGCGATGGCCTTGCACCACAGTTGGAGGGATGGATTCACTCCCGGATACACTGACCTCCAGATTCCTACCCACCCCTCTTGCCTTTTTCCTTTCCAGAACTTCGTATCCTACCCATCCTTAAAAAGACCCTCCACACAGCATCCCCTAAGATGACATAGGTCCTGAGTGGAGCTTACGTAAAAAAATGCGTTTCATTTCAGAGATTTATTTTTATTGTATTTTTCCTTTGGGGGGGTCTAGACGTACGTTCACCATTTGTGTAAGAAAGGGGGGCAGAATTATATGATTAAGAACAAAAGCAAAACCATCAGCGCATTGACATTTGACGTTTTTGAATTTTTGGAATTCACGCACAGTTAAATATTATACCTAGGTATCATAATATTGCTGCAGTTCTTTCAAAATATGAGAATTCGTTCCATTAAAAAGGTATGAAAAAAATAATGTACTTCATTATTTTCTTTTTCGTGAATTTTACGATGTTTTAATAGTTATTCTGTTATCCGGGGCGGAGACAAATCCAAAAAATAAAATATCATCAAAATCGGTCCAGCCGATCTCGAGTTATAAATAGTGTAACTAACTCAACTTTGTTTTATATATTAGATTATTTGACATTCTAATTAAGACGTTAAATTACTAGATGCGACCGAATTTTTTGAAGTAAAACTTCTTTACGCACGCTTGACTTGGGGAGTAAGCTGGTAAATGCGTGACGAGAGCGTTACGAAAAGCGAGGCGAACGAAAGTTGAGGGGTATATATAAGTTAGTGAAGATAGAAAGAGAGAGAATTACGTTTCGTAAATTACTGTAGGGGCAAGAGAGAAAGGTACGAGCACACATTTTCTTTATCTCTTTCTCTCATAGCCAGTTACGTTTCATATATCTAAGATACAGTGCAGGCCTATTGGCTGTATTACACTGTAGGATCAAGAGAGAGCAGTGCGCGCGCACATTTTCTTTCTCTATTCTTTTATAAGTTAGTGAAGTTTTACTTCAGTGTGGTCTAAAGCACACTCGTTTTTTTACAGTTGTTAAGTAATACATTTAGCCTGTGAGAGAATAATCGGTCTCCTCTTTGTTCGGTGCTTCGTAGCCTCCCCACTCTTGTTTACTTTTGAAGGTTTCACTTGTACCGTGTGTGAACTGCACAATTGTAATTTTTTATTCGTTTTCCACTACAATTGAATTATTTACATATTTGTAACTGTAGTGTTTTTATAAATTTGTGGCAATTGACAGTCCTCCGATATTTTATAGTGTTCTGCAGCGTCATTGAAGACGTGATTCACTAAATAGACAAACATTACTAATAGACAAACATTACTAATGTACTTATGTTTTGGGAATATAATGTATGGAACCATGTTAATAATGTAAATCAATTCTGACTTAATTTTTGGAAGAAAAGTTCATTTAACATCCCCGTGCAGGAAATAAATAACATTTTAAAAGTCAAATAATAATTTATATTAAACCCAAAAAATATATGTACGTATTATATTGCGTCATTAAGCAAGATTAGATAGTCCTGACTATTTAACAACAAATCCTTTGGAAATAATTTCTCGTTTTGGTAAAAGCTCGTGATATTTTGGCTACGGTTTGTGACCAAAGTAATCGTAGATTCGCACGAGGGAAAAGGGGCACACGGCCAAGTATCGACCGAGCCTGCCCGTACTACCGCGGGTGCCCGAGTAGGGATGCCACAGGCGCCATTTTCCAAAAACACTGTTTTTTAATGAAAATCAACCAAAAAAATATTATTACAAGAAGTTTATTTTTTGGTAATAAAAACTTTAAAAAAGTGTAGACCTATCTCTATCTTTCTCTCTATCTCTCTTAGCGTTAACGTTAGCGGAATACTATTATTTTATATGTAACTTAGGTGGTTTAACTGTAATTTTTCGGTGTTTTACAGGGTGTAACAGGACGTACCCAAGGGATTTCAACCAGCGATTACTGAGCATTTTTGAGGAAAAAATGTACATGTCTCTTTGTTGCCGATGACATTTTTTTTTTCTCAAAACAAAAAAAAAATGTTTCAATCACATGTCGCTACTGTTCCCATCCGTATGGGATATATCGCGTCGCGATGGGTGTGAACGATACGCGCGCTGTTTCCGTGAATTAACATGCTGTTAGAACGAGACGCAACGCTTATTAAATGACCGCGAGGCTATAAACTCGCAATTCTCTAACTAGTCAGTGGCGACGTGTGATGGAAAAATATTTTTAATGTTTTTAATAGAAAAAAAAGTCATCGGACAGCGAAATGACATGTAGGTACATTTTTTACTCCAATATGCTCAGGAATTGCTGGTTAAAATCCTTCGGGTAAGTCCTGTATATATTTATTTATTGTTTCTTTACACTGCAGGTAAAATGTTTACAATAAAATTTGTCACCTCATTAGGACAAGCCTATGTTGAGGTATTGTCTATATCACTACATTGGTTTAATATAAGGTGATTACACTGTATCCGTACGGGAAACCATATTATTGTCTATAAATCATAACTCACGACCTCTTTCTGCGACTTTACCTACTAAATTACTATTGACCGAAATAGTCTAGAGTCTAGTGAATAACTTACTATAATGATTTTATAACGCCATTCTCATTTTTAAGAAATAAAGAAAAATATACTCGTATATACAACACCTAAGTAATTCATTTTAAATAATAATGTTAGTTTTAAGAGGGTCAACAAGTTACGCCTTATAATAGCGCAGGATTCAAGTAAAACAATGAAATTCAATGTTAATTTTTACTTCACATCGTTGAACACAACAGAAAAATCGTTTCTACTGAAACATTCAAAATGGAGTTAACAAACATAGTTTTGAAAGATTAATATTATGTTAATTGTTATTGCTTTGTTACCAAATTTTGTTCAAATTTAAATACGCTCTATACTTATTTGACTAAAATACTTGTATTATTAATAAACCTTAAATTACGTTGTTTTACTTAAAATCCAGAACTTTTGTCAGAAACTTCTAATTCGATGAGCACCCCCTTGTATATAAGATATATGATAGAGGGCTGAAATTTTTTACACATAATAGGAATGATAGGTGTAACAAATAAAATGGGTGGCTACATTTATATTTGAAAAAAAAAAATTACTATACTGGCCTGGACCACCTTAATGTACATGGCATCATACCTTATATGATCTGCATGGCCCTGCTTTATAGGTAACCATATTGTCATACACATTATACACAACCGTAGGCATATAGTTTTTTTTTATTATACATTTATTCCAAGATATAACAAGATCTCCTCGAACACATCCTCGCATTTGACAAATATATCTTCTGAATGGCGTGAAAAGAAAGAAAACCCCTAACCGGAAGTAATATGGCTGCCCGATCAGCCTAGGGCGCTTTAGCCTGCCAGTATCGTTCCGCCCCCCTTCATCCCCCCTTCACCGCCCCCCCGCCCGCGGGGAATGCCTGGGGTCGACCAGAATGTTGAGCCCTCCGAGTATTCCGCCACCACTGCCGTGCCTTCAGGGCTGCTTGCTGTGTTTCGAATGGAAGGGGTAAAAAATATACTCAATTGCGAAAACTGTATCGCCAATACCATCGAACCCCGTTACACAGTTATTCTTCTCATTCTATGGAACCAATAAAAAGAGTTCACTTATCTTCACCTTGTGTGGTATATAATGTTTATATATGTTTTTATTTCACCTCACTTGTCTCCCTCATCCAATTTGAGTTAACAGCAGTCAAATTGTTCGTGTAATTTTACTTTTAGAGTCTTACAAAAAAATACATACTGCTTCTTCAAAAATTCTTGGCAATTAATGGCAACAACTGAAATGTTTTAAAAACAGTATTAAGCTAATGTAATATTATTTTTTCCTGGGTTTTAACCGACTTAAAGTGGGACATTTGTTTTGTTCTGAATGTTGCTGTAAATGTTACTTAACGTCAGTTTTTTTTTGTATGTCATCTGCGTAAAGTCTCGAATGTGCAATATTTACACCTCATTTTCTCTCTTGTAATTTCTAGGTTATTGCAAAAATTCTCAATATGTAATGTGATTTCCACTATGAAATCTGAGGCTTTACTGCACGTTTGATAATTTGTGATTGTTCATACCAAAGAGTAGTTCTCTGATCAGTAGACTTCACGTTCAAAAAATATGTTTATATTTTTTTTCTTATTTTACCACTCGAACCCATACGCTTGTTTTCACGACAATATAACATTACCAGACAATGTGTGACGTACGAGGCGTACCAGACATATCAATACATCAGAACCGAAATTTCCTCTGAAATATAGAGAAATTGTAAAAAGTTAAATACCTACCAACATACTTAATTATAAACCATGCATTCTACGTAACTTTTTTTTCTAATAGGGAATTACATAATTTGTCCAACGAAACGTCGCTATCTCGTTGAAAATTGGTTTTAATAACTATCTTTCTTCTAAACGCAGGTATGTATGCTCCACAATGTTAAAAAAATGCGAACAAGAAAGCCCAAGTAAATACAACAATTTCACATTTGTAAAAAGGATCTTTGCTGATCCTATAAAACGGTCAACGTACATACATATTTACAGATGACCGAATGCAAAACTGTCAAGTTAAAACAGGACTTAGCTATTTCAGTCAAAAAAACACTGTTTGGACAAATTCGGGTAATAGCAACTAGAAAAATATATTATGTACATAATATGTATCCGTTGTTGGTTTTATTTTCGCACTTTTCATATTTTTGGTCCTCAAAAATGTTTCTCAAACATTTATTTTATCAAACAATTTAAACAAATTTGAAAAACTGCGGATGAATTAAGCTTAACAAAATGGGCAAATCATCAAAAGCCTGGGAATGTCATGTGTAATAATATCTGTTCAATAAAAAATTCCAGTTTGAAAATATATTATTTTGTCAAAAATCAAGCGGAGGATGCATTCCTCCTACCTACATTTATATATGTTTCATGAAAAATTTCTTACACCGAATAAAAATTACAAAAATTCTTCAATACCGATATTTTTCTGAAGAAGGACATTGCAATGTAGCTACCAACGTGGTAAACAAATTTATTGGTTTTACACTTCTAATAATTTGTAATACATGTACTCATTTTTTTTTTATTATATTGAAGGTATGCACTTGAACAACATTAAAATTACGTAACTTCCCTTTCTCTATACTTTGACTCAATATTTTTATTTATTTATTTTAATTTTTAATTTATAAACTAACGTTTAGACAAGATTTTTATGCATAGCACAAAGGGTAACAATTATTATAAGCAATAATTATCAGCCTGAAACACTCATCAACATTGAAAAATCTTCCGAGAAAAGATACTTGCCGCCAACGGGACTTGAACCCGTGTCCTTCTGATTGCCGGTCAGCTGCTCTTGACCACTGAGCTATGGGGGCTTATCAAATACCCGCCAAATAATTCAATATATACTAGTGTTTCATTCAACAATTACTGCTTATTATATTTTATTATATTTTTCAGAAGGACACGGGTTCAAGTCCCGTTGGCGGCAAGTATCTTTTCTCGGAAGATTTTTCAATGTTGATGAGTGTTTCAGGCTGGTAATTATTGCTTATAATAATTGTCACCCTTTATTTATTTTTACACTAGCTCCACACAGGAGGCCTTGAGGAAAAAAAATCCCTCAAGATCTATGTCATCTTTAGGGATGCTGTGTGGAGGGTCTTTTTAGAGATAGGAAAGAAGGAGAGGAAGTTCTGGAAAGGAAAAAGGTATGTGAGGTGGATAGGATTCTGGGGTTCAATTCGAACAGGAGTGGCGGACGTAACAATCCATCCTTCCCACTGCGGCGCAAGGCTATGGAACGAGAGTTTGTCTGGATAGTTCAAAATTGTCTCCCTCGATTAGTCTCTCCGTCGCTAAGACCTAGACCCTAGACAAACCTTATCCCATGAACCTGAGCACTTCTGCTAAGTCAACAAACGTAGTGAATCACTTGGGGTGACCTACGGCAGGAGTGTTGATTATCCATTAAATGGTTCTTGAAGCAGCGGTACCCATACCAGCCTCACATATTTTAAATTACACACCTGAAATATGGAAACAAAATTAGTTTCAGAATTAAATTTATTATTATTTTAAATCGTCTAAGTGGATATCATATTTTATCATGAATATTAAATTTAAACTGTGTACCTAAAATGTGCAAATATATCAATACCCTATTATGAATACACATAATGAATACATGCAGTATAATGAATACACATATATGCTCTAAAATAGTCTAACAATCTTGCATAATATTATAGTTTTCACACATTTAACGACATAATGTGATACGTAACGTCCAGAGTTAACACGTCCGGAGTTATTAGCTTTGTGACAACCAACTTAGGTGACAGCCATTCTCAGTACCCCTCGCTTCATCGTGCTATACTTAGAATCATACAAGAAAACATTATGTACTTAGGAACCCTTGGTGTTAATATAAATATAATCTTTACCCGTAGCTATTTAATTACAGCCTGGTGAGCTGTTCCAGTATTGTTTTGAGAATTATATTTGTGAAAGCATTGTCTACAACTGAACACTGAACACATTTAAAAAAAATCCTGATCTTGGTTTTCATCACGAGTAGATATCATGATACAATGGCATTGTCCTGCAAATTTATTTCCTTTGCATAGTAATGTATTGAATTTATTATTTTGTATACAGTACCTATTTTTGGTTTCACACAAAAAGATAGAAAATGTAAGTTTTTCTAAAGCCTCTTTACACGAACTGAACCAACGAGGACTCGTGTAAATATTTCATAGTGAGAAAGTAATTTGCGAAAATGTGCCGAAATTCCGTCGCCAGAATTCTACATCGGTATTTCCCTGATTCTTGGTTCTGTGCGTAGAGAATTCACTGCGTTTACGATATATATGTTTATAATTTTGGGGATCCGAGTGAAACGGTCCATTTCTTTAGCAGGCGACATGATTGTGACAGTGGGTACAACGAGAAACCGTTTGGCTGCAGTGTATTGAACTGGTCGCGGGCATGTCCGGGTCACGACTCAGTTTCCAAGGGTTCGGGCCGGTTCCGGGGATGTTCGGGGAGAATGGAGGCAGGTACTCGTTTCGTAGATCGATTCCATTGTAGTCACACACAGCCGCCATCAAAAATCTTGATAAATGGCTTTCAGCGAAACGTTTCCACGGAGTTGTTTTGTCGAAATCAATTTACTCTTGTCAATGGTGTATTTTTCGTTAATTCGTAAATTATGATTAGGTATCTACGTACTTCAAATAAATTAACGAGTATGTCCACCTAATAATATTAATACTTAAATATTTAGAACTTAAGGATAACCTAAAATAATTCTTAATCTGCTCTTTCGTAGATGGCGCTAATTTAATTATTTTAGGAAAAAACATATTTGCAAGTTACGCTTTAAAATATTAAGATGTTTGCGCCCCTACATAAGCAATATGAATAGAAACAGTTTCAATTCTTCCAATAAAGGCATTCAAATACAGTATTGTATCGGTGATTCAATCCAATATTGTATTTGTATGACTTTTGAGAATTGAGTTTGTACGCGGACTAAACTCTTTATTCATATTCATTTTGCGTACGTTCGAGCGCAAACAATTTGACAACAATGTGCTAACATAATAATTACTAAATATATATATTTGTAATAAATATTGTCGTATTTTATCAATCTTGAAAATGCATAAAATTAGCAAGTTACTTACTGGGTAACTTGAGTTAAAAGCATTCTGAAAACAAATTCAAATATTTTTTTCTTTAAAGAGAATCCAAAAATTCGACAATGGGAAAATCCTCGAAAAGAACCTCTGCCCACATTTCTAGTAGAAAGTCACCGTCATTTTTCACGTAACACTATTCTCTTTCATAAGGTCCTGCAGTTATCAGAATTCTCCAACAAATAGAAAAAGTTTCGCAGAAAAACACGCATCTACCTACATTTTCTGACAGCACATGAACTCACATTGAATATTTGGTTGAAGAAAAAATACTTAGGTGGGAAACGGGTCAAAAAGGTTGGGAACCTCTGGTGTGAAGTGAAAAGGAAGGCATTTAACGTCCTTGTTACACGTGAGGTTGTGGATGAAAATTAAGCAAGCTAGAAAGTTTTTTTTATATTAGCTCCACAGAGGATTTCCGGAGAAAATAATTCCCCTGAGGGTTTATGTGGTCTTCGGGGATGCTGTGTAGAGGGACTTTTTAGGAAAGGAAGGAGGGGGGCAGGAATCTGGGGTCAATGTGCTCAGGAGTGACGGACGTATGAATTCATCCCTCCCAATGCGGTGGAAGGCGATTTTCAGAGAAAGTCCTGGAGAGCTCGAATCGAAGAGGTCAAAAGCTGCTGTAGAGGTCGAAAGATCCCCCTCAACCAGTCTCTCCCGATCGGGCCAGCCACAGACTTCCGTCAAGACCAGGACAAACTCCATGTCACCAAACGTAGCGAACCATTTGTTAGTGGAAATTAAGGATTCTCGACATTTCAACGATATCGTTGGTAGATACTCTAAACTCTAACTTAATTAAATTACGAAATATGAGATGTCACAATTGCTATAATTCAATTTTATCGCCCACATGTGGTCACTAAGCATGCTTTTGAGCCATGAAGCTCCCAATAGGACGTACTCATGATAATATATGTATTACATATATTAGGTATTTCGTTAATTTTTCATTTCACTAATGATACCTACTTTTATTTTGAAACGTGCCCATCTCTTTATTTATGCTTGTCTGTAAACACGCACGCGGTCACACCTCCCTATTACACGCAAGTTTATATTACAATGACCTACCAGGGCACACCCTGAAATAATTCTTTTACACTCCGATCTAGAATTTCTTCGAAAGAATCGTTATCTAAAGTTCCACGTCAAAGTGAATAATTTGGTAAAGCGACCCGGGACCTACCGTGGCCAAAGCCACTTAAAAATGAAATCTTTATCGCCATGTTTTTAAACAATGGCGCTCTGTGATGAAAGAATCCTTAAAATCCTCACCCATCTCTTCAGATCATTCACACATTATATTTCACAATTTCAGTAACACGTCTTTGAATCGATCTGCCATCTAATAACTAACTATTCCAGACATTCTGCATGAGTTTTTACACTTGCTAACTATGGACAAGGTACACAAGGCGTAATAAACACACTCTTAGTACAGAATAACTAAGCCTTCAGTTATCTGCTCTGCCTCCCTTGGTGATAAAGTGTCTCGCAGATTTTCATGAGTTGAAGCCTGATAGAGTCGTGTTCTCGTACAATTATCTAGCATAACACCGACAACGTTTTAAATAAAAAAGAGCGTTCTAGGAAATTATTATGAAATGCTTTTGATATCCCGGTTGCCCCACCTTGCTCCTCGTTTGTGTCAAAGTACCTAGCCTTAAATCCTTTCAGTTGTCATCTGGTCATTTGCCTACTTTTAAAACACGTAATTTAAAATTTTGTCTACAAATAAGTTGGTTCAGCATAAAAAAATCGTTGCAAACTTTACTTTGCAGTCGGTTGGCCACTGCAACTGCAAAATAAAACCCTCGGATTATGCATTATTTGAACCATATATTCTTCTAGATTACCGAATGTAAATAAGAAATGGTTGTTTGAAAAATTCTAACAATTCATCAAATATTTGAAGTTATTTTCACCTTTTGTGAAAGTTAAAGCCAGTGGGACTATGGCATCCCCAATTGGGGCATGTTGTGAGGCTGAAGGTAGTGAGGAGGGAAAGTAGATGGGAAGAGGGGGGTGGGGATGTACTTGGCTATTCATATCTGGTAACCAAACAAGGCTAAAGCCATTTCAAGCAATGTTTCAATTCTGAATGGTGGTCTTACACCAGGGCCATACTGAGAGTTTCTTCCACTCTGAAACGTGCCGCAAATATATCTAATATATATTATTTTAATGAATTAATTGTGAAATAACACAAATTAATCAAATAAAATTTATTTGCCCATGCCGGGATTCGATCCTGCGACCTTCGGATTGCGAGTCAAGAGCCTTATCCGTCAACCGCGCCGGTCACTTATTTCCGACTTCGGTCGAGGTTTGCACTCAGTTTTCAATCGAATAATATTTTTTAAAATTTAATTTCAATTTAATAATGTTATTATTAAGTTCTGAAGCATTTTAGTTTTTATTTTTATTACAGCTGTTTCGGCTTACAATGCCATTTTCAAACCTGTTTTGTTTGAAAGGTTTGGTTTCAAACCTTTTTTTTGGTTTGAAAGTGAAATGAAACAGCTATAACAATAAAACCGAACTACTTACAGAGTCTAATAATAACATTATTAAATTTAATTTTAAATACAAAAATTATTCATAAATAATAATTTCATACTTTTTGACATTTTTATGAATATTAAATATTTAAAACTCGTGACGTGTCTATAAATAATATTGCTATATAAAAAGTTGCGTTAACATATATTTCAGACAGGAAAACCATTGCGCTCAGAGGCTTTGCTCGCACAAAGGCACGGATTTTCAGCATCACTTTGTAGTATTACTTTGAACACCAACGGTGTTATATTGCGTATGCAATACAACCATGTCTAAATAAAACATACATAATATTAGAATTAAGAAAACCACACGGCGGTAGTTTTAAACAAATCCGAGTGTGGCTACGTCGCGCTTTGTCCATACGGCCGCTCGCACTGCAGGTAGGTAAAATCCGAGTCCGACCTACCTTCTAATTTTTTTTTTTTTTTTTTTTTTATTGTCTATGGTCGAGCCTTTTATTTTGTTTCCTCTATCCCCTTGTCTATGGTGTGTGTGACGACAGAGTTGCGCATGTCGAATAAAAAGTCGTCAAATATAGGTATGTATATGGTCAAATAGCGTTGACACTTGGTCCATAGAAAAACCACGAAGTTATCAATCTAATGACTGGTTTATTTATGGGGTTTGGTATATTTTGTGATATGAACGTCGTCAGGGGCGTAAAACTTGGCTTTAACCTTGAAACTGACAGGAGTTTTTTTTTTTTTTTTTTTTTTTTTTCAAATAAAAAATAAGATATTACAAAAAAAGAAAAGTCCCAATAAACTACTTTTAAGTAGTTTGTCAATGGGTGCTTTTACTTTGAAGTTTTTTTTTTTTTTTTTTTTTTTTTTAAATAAAACTTATAATGCAGTTAGACATTTTTTGTGTTACGAGTACTACAAGAATGTTAATACAAACTTTTTCTTTCGGCGAGCCAATTTTTCAATATAATATTTGTTCTTACATTATTTGTACATTTTTTAATTTTAGCAGGTAACATATTTAAGCATGTAGGTATCATGTAGTCCAGCGTTCTTTGTCCATATTTGTTTAAGTGCTTAGGTACGATTAGTCCTTCATTTAACGTAAATCGAGTATTGTAAGTGTGGTCCAGTCTATTTATGTATATAGGGCTATTCATATGCTGAAAAATAATTTTATGCCACAGAATTGCTCTTACTGAGAGAATTTTAAGATTCTGGTAAAAGTACGGAACATTGTGTCTTTGCTCGTATAAACTTTCATGAGCTAATAATTTAACTAATGAATTTTGGACAGATTGAACATGATTAACATTTGTCTTACAGGAAAGTCCCCAAGCTGTAATTCCGTACCTTATAATAGACTCAGCTAATGATAAATAAATTATTCGAAGTGTGCATATTGGAACATAGAATTTAAGTTTATATAATCTACTAACAATAGATCTCAGACGTTCACAGACTTTATTTATTTGTAAATCCCATTTGAAAAAGCAGTCAATAATTACACCTAAATAAACATATTCTTTAACCACTTCAATATTTTCGCATGTACACAATGCTGGGATACCAACATGTAAGCAATCTGAACCGTGTGTTTTTATTTCTGGTGTAATAATATTTGTCTTGGCATTGGGTGATCTAATATGTATCAATTTGGTTTTTTTTGCATTTATGATTAAACCAGAGTCATGAGACCATTTCAAAAGCTCAATGTAATCCTTTTGTAAGAGTTCAATACATAATTTTAAATCACTGCGAGAAATCACTAGTGCAGTATCATCCGCATATACAAAGTGTTTTACATGTTTAAAGATGTACTTAATAAAAGATACATAAATGATATATAAAATTGGACCTAATATGGAACCTTGAGGAACGCCAGCTAAAATTTTTCTTTTTTTACTTAAAGTGTTCAATAGCTTTATTTTCATGCATCGGTTGTTCAAGTAATTTTCAAATAGTTTTAGGAGCTTTCCTCTTATTCCTATGATTTCTAGTATCTGCAATAATTTTCTATGATTAATAGTGTCAAATGCTTTAGAATAATCTATAAATAAAACTAATACATGATTTTTACTATTTAGTTCATTATTTATGAAATTGGCAAATTTTTGAAGTAGCATTTCGGTACCCTTTTTTTTCTGGAATCCATATTGATTTGTATCAATAATAGAAAAATCTTCTAAATATTTTATTAATTTCAACTGAATGTATTTTTCAAGAATTTTTTCGAGTGATGGCAAAATACTAATCGGTCTATAATTACCCAATAGAGTGTGATCACCTCCTTTATAAATGGGTCTGATAATACTACATTTTAAGTCATCTGGAATTTTTGCTTCAAATAAAATTCTATTTACAAAATGGGCTATGATTGGAGCTAAAATTATTATATGTTTTTTAATATCACTCATTCTGATATTATCAATTCCAGGAGAAGAGCTTTTAAGTTGCCGCACAATGCTTTCTATATCAGAAATTTTGGCCCTTGGTAGGTACATGCTTTGAGGCATCTTCTCTGGTTCAAAAGCAGTTGTCCTGTAATTACATTTATGTAACATATTGCAAACACTGTCAGAGAAATAATCAACAAAATCATTAGTTACATTTTCTTTGGTCCGATCTTTCATCAAATATTTGGAGGCAACTTGGTCACAATTATTTTTACATTTCTTACCTAAAATTTGATTACACTCGTCCCATGTCTTTTTTGAATCTTGAAATAGATTTTTGAATTTGTCATTATAGTATGAGGTTTTTAATTTAAGTAACAATTTATTTAAAACATTTCGATAACACTTATATTCTTTTTCATAGTATTTATTTGTTGGGGCATTTTTCCAACGCTTATATAAATAATCCCTTTTTTTAATTTTATATAGTGCATCACTAGATATCCAATCATTTATGGCATAAGGTCGGCTTTTAGGTTTTTTGCTTATTATAATTGTGCTGTTTTTATACAAGTCGTCAAAATAATTTTTAATTTTTAAATAAATAACCGAACATTCGGTTTCCTTTAGAAGCGACTTCCAGTCATAATTACAAATACGTTTATCAATCTGTTTTTGCGAAAGAATTTTGACGTTATTAGAATCGCTAGAATTGAAATTATCTACCGACTTATAGAGTATGCTTACAGCTGTTGTATTATGATCGGCAATATTATAATCACATACGCACGCGGAGATTGTACTGGTTAATCCAGTAGGTAACTTTCCGCTAACTCGCACAAAAAAGTGATCTAAGCAATAATGAAATTCAAACACTCCGCTACGGAAGCTTAATTAATGGATGAACCTTTTAAGGGTTGTTTGACCAAATTGGTGATAAAATTAGTTTCCTTTGTCATTCCGACCGTCAACATTATGTGCATAGTAGGTACTAGCACACTTGGAATGCATAATAATGGACCTCAAAATAGAAAAGTATTTTTATCAAAGGGGTTTTTCAAAATAAAATGAACATTCGGTTTCAGAATTAGTTAATTAGTGATACGTTTTTCTTTTTGTTTTTACTAAACCTTTTATAAAAATTAAAAAACCTTTATAAAAACCTTTGTCCTGACAATAACGAACACACAAAAAAAAATATCCAATTTGGTGCAGTCTTTCGAAAGTTATGCGCTTAGCAACACATTCAGCGATTCATTTTTATATTGTAGATGTATTTTTTAATAAGTTTTTGTTTTTTTTTTTTCTTCTACAATTGATTTCATTTACTTTTTACATTTTAATGTATGTTTTATTTTCTTTTGTTTCGTAAACTTATAGGTATAATCAATGTGATAATTTTTATTTCATTTCTTTCTATATTTATACTGTCAATAAGTAGCCCGTGTGTAAATAAATGGCACTTGGTTAATTCTAGATTACACAAATAATATTATATGCTCAGCAGTGGCGGTCCGTGAGTTTTCAGTCAGCTAGAGTGCTAAGATTGAAAAATACGACGTTATTGATGTTGTTGTAGCTGAAAATTATTATTTTTGTTTTTCAGTATATCTTCATACAAAAAGTACAACATACTTCAAGCATCAGTACATAAATAGCATATTCATTACAACTCACAGTAAGTTCGTAAAAATAAAATAATTAACTTTAAAATCAATGGAAACATTTTATAGGTAATAGAAATAATGAAAAGTGTGTATGTGTGTGTGTTTGGAGTAACAATTGAGCTATCTTTGATATCACGCTCTTTATGATTAGATAGTTAGATAGATAGATTCGACAAAGACTATCTTTAAATGCTCGTCAAAAATCACAAACATTGACAGGAAGCAAGAATGAAATATTCTCGGAACTTACTGGTGCAATGATAGAAGTAGTTTTTTTTTTGCGAGACCTTAAGTAAAACCATACCTCTGTAACATTTTTAAACTACAGTTAGGTAGCCATGCACAAAATTTACCCTAAAGTTTAGAACTATTTCAGAACAATTATTGTCAATTTTTAATTTATATAGAACACTTGAGTTCTTAACATTTAATCTTTATTATTAATTTTTGTATTTCAAAATTTGAATTTGAATTTTCATTTTTATTTCTACTTTTCTTTAAAATATGATCTTTTTTTTCTCTTTAGTTTTAAGTATGTCTTAATATTTTTTGGAATGTTAAAATATTAAATGTACGACTACCACAACACGGGCATTAGCCTAGTGTGGTAGCCAAAAAAAAAACAAATATCTGTAACTAATAAAAAATTTATGAAATAAAAAATAAATAAAATAAAAAATTGAAAGTTGGTTAACCCATTCATTGGCTTTTTAATCTTTTTAACACAGATTTAATCGTGTAATAAAGAGGAATGAATATTTATAACTTTCTGATTGTTTTGCGCTACCTACATTTTGTCAACACATCACAACAATGCAAGTACGTCAACTCAAATTATTTGATAACTGGATTTCGAAAATTAAATTGAATTTGATATTTGAAATTTGCAATAGGTACGAATTATGAATTAATAATTACACATTATTAATTTTATGTAACCCACGCCGGTGTTTGAATTAAAATTGAATTGAAGTCTGGTGGCTTTTTGTAATTGAGATTATAAATATTTGAATATTATAATATATTACTCGGTATGCTATGCAGGTTTTAAATAAATGTATGCTCTACATGAGATGTATTTACGGTCGCAATGTAACGCAATTTTTGAAGTGAAGACTTCATTAGCACCATTGTGATTTGAAACTCGATCAAAAGAAAAATAGCGACACTAAAAAGAGACAAACACATCAGTGGCGGTCCGTGAGTTTTCAGTGAGCTAGACCGCTAAGATTAAAAAATACGACAATACTGATGTTGTAGCTGAAAATGATTTTTTTGTTTGTTTTCAAAATTTCAACTTTTTGTGCGAAGATATTTGAGTACGTGGATGCGGTGCATCCCTTGACAGAAAGATCTTCATACAAAAAGTTGAAATTTTTAAAAATTAAATAAAATTCATTTTCAGCTACAACAACGTCAATAACATCAAATTTTTAAATCATAGATCTTAAGCTTACTGAAAACTAACGCAACGCCACTGAAATACATAAATCTATAGGATTTAGCCTACGAGAGAATGAGATAGTATAATCGGTCTCGTCTTTGTGCGGTGCTTCGTAGCCTCCCCACTCATGTCTACTTTAGTTTACTGAAGGTTTCACTTCTACCGCGTGTGAATTGCACACTCTGTTTTTTTATTAAAAAATATTTAATCTACTTTTAACCACATTTCCAAATATTGAGGGTCCACCGTGTGGATAACAGATCCCTGGGAATTTTATTATTTCCTGTGAGACATTTGGTTAAAAAAATCACATTTAATAAATATAGCTAAATACTGTTTGAAAATAGTGTTTGTTCGTGTTAATCGGCTTTTCGTAAAATATGTTTAGTTATTGTAGTTTTCGTAGACAGCCGTCAAAAAAAGATTTTTACGTTTTATTTAGAATGATTACAATCTTTACTACACGTCTAGGTATGTCTTTTTATACACTTGATCTATTTTCCCCGTAAAGCTTACAAAGACCTAGTTCTAATATAAAAATATTACCATAACACTGGGCTAAATCCATTCAGACATATTAAGGAAGATTATTTAAAAAAAAATCAAACATACATATTTCGGTTGTCTGGGATGTGCTATAGTTATCCCTGCTTGAAGTCTGGTTCAGTGAACTCATATTTGATCTGAATTTAAGTGTCTTTTTTAAAAATTGAAACTTATTCTCGAAGAATTCAGATGAGCGACAAAGTACTTACATTTTCGATCAATAAAGTTGGTCGATGACTTACGTACATAATATAATACTTTTAAAAGAAATTTTTCGTGATTTTTCATTTTTCAATGTTTTAACTTTGATCAACCGAACTGTTAGACAGATAGCTCATAATTATGTATCACATTTTATTTATTTTGTACCAATGTAGCTAAATATGTAGTCTCGTATGCCTTATGAATAATTCACCGAAATTCACGTAGGTATTATTCTCCAATAGCTTCGTCCATACACCTCATACAAAGCATGTGAGCCGTTCCAACTATCAAATAAATAATTTTGCATTCAAAAGAGCAAAATAAGTGTTTAAAATCAATTGTGACAATGATAGTTTATTTGGGTCTTCCCATCAATGTTCAAGTGGACTACTAAGTCCTTTGCTAGTTGGGAACGGCTCATGTGCGTTGTGTGGAGTGTCAGTACCAAGCTATTCACGAACAATGAACACACACATTATTGCGATGAACAATATTTGCTCAAGTGTCGATACAATGAGTACCGCATATTATTTTCTGGTAAAATTGGATTGTTTGGAAACCCCAATACGGAAAAATGAGACTTGTAAATATTGGTCGTGCGAGTGGATTCTTTGGGGAAAGACGACGACGGCAAGCTGTTGAATAAATATACAATAATAGACGGTGATAGACGTAATAGGAAGAATATATTACACATCTATCCTGATCAGATGATGAAATTGTTGGTCTGTCCGAATCGCTGGCAAAATAAGTAGGCAACGCTACAAGCGTAATACCTCAAAGATACATTACCATAATTATTTTGGCAGTGAAAATATCAAATGATTGGAAGAAGTTTGACGTCTCGATCCCATTGCGACGCATTGTTTATTGGAATCAATCAAATTGCATATTAAATCATTAGATATTTTTTGATAAGTTAAAAAGGGTACATTTAACCGGCGATAATATAATAATAACAAAGTTTGAAGCGAAGCGAAAAACATAACACATTTTAAAATAAATATTTATCCTTTCTAATAAACGTGCTTTAAACTTTGCCCAATTGAAAATAAACCATTTACCATAATATAATGGTTGTTTTTCCTTTGCGTAATATTTAAAACACTTTTAGTAGTATGGCCATTTTAATGTATTTAAATAATATCCATGAATATATGCGTATATTTAATTCTGTACAATAGCAACATTAGCATGTGGTTCCTGTTTCGATATGTATTTTATGCCAGTGTTTTAGAACTTCCTGAGGTTTTTTTTAGTTTGAATGTTTTTATGTTGTTGCGATTTTAGATTTTTGAGAGTTAGATTTTATCATAGAAATCAGTTTTACAATAAGAACCTTTTTGCCAAATGATGTATTTGTAATTGCTTGTTGGAGATGTTTTTGACTTCGAGATCTATTGTTGATGTTTGTTTCTCGAGATATTTGTTTGAAAACAGAGTAGTTAATTGAAAGTTGAAGATATCGTCAATGCTAGTAATGTATTACAGGGACTTTGAAGTTTCTAATGAGTGAATTAAGAATATCATCATTGTTGCTGTCCCATCTGATTATGTTTTGATTTCCACCATAAATACCAATTAATAGATTGTATTTGATTCGTTTAATAAAATATGTGTAAATGTTTACTAAAAAAAATAACTTGCGAAAATGCTTGCGTTGTAATAATAATAAATAAATTTTTTGTTTGATTTTTGTTTGAAACAGTGGTTTTCAGCACTCTTTTTTAAGGTTATTGTTCCCAAATCAATTTGTTTCAAATTTTGCATAAAAATTGAACATCACCCGCAATAATTATTGATTGTTTCAGAATTGTTACGAAATGGAGCGGTATCTGAAGGACGAGCCGCGATTCTCCAAGAAGGCAACTTCAGAAGCAGATAACAGCTGGAACATCCTCACCGCCCCCCCTCCCGCCAGCCGCTTGGACTTCAAGCTGGAGATGGAACCCCTCGCGCTGCGGGACCTCCCTCTGAGTAGAGATTCCCCCTTCAAAATGAGAGATGAAGACGCCCTCTTTAAGTACAGAAATGACGACGACTCCATATTCAAACTCAGATCGGACGAGGAAGACGAAGACACAGATTCGTACGAGGAAGGCAAGGCAGGGCTGGCTCTGCGACTCATCGCTCCCACCCTGACCCCGCCCTCCAGCCCTGAGAGCACGGCGCTGCTGCCGGTGCAGACGCCCCTGATCCGGCTGACGGCGCGCTCCACCTCGGGCTTCACGCGCCTCGTGTCCCAGGGAGTGGGCCTGGCGCCTCCCAACGCGGCCGTTCCCAGGCCGCACGCGCCGCGCCACGACTCGCCCGACTCCAAGAGGCGGATACACAAATGCCAGTTCCCTGGCTGCAAGAAGGTCTACACCAAGAGCTCTCATCTAAAGGCACACCAGAGGACCCATACTGGTAATTCTCATCCCTATCATCTATTACAATCAACCGATGGCTTGTTTGCAAATTTCATTTCAACGATTTAACCATCTGATCTATTTTTGATTATTTGCGCCTAACTAAACGAGTACGCTGAATAATTGGCAGTAGCATTAACTTGTCTACAAGTTGTTCGAAGGATACGGTCAAGCTCGCATAACCAAATTGTTTCAGTCTCCATTTCTTATTACAACAATCTGTCTAGTAAAAGGCTAAATAGAAGTAACGAAACTGTTTTCTTCGTACAGATTTATTTGATTGAATTGATAGTGATAACAAAACTAATATTAATGTGTGTGTTTTCAGGGGAAAAGCCATATAAATGCTCGTGGGACGGCTGCGAATGGCGCTTCGCGCGCTCGGACGAACTGACCCGCCACTACCGCAAGCACACGGGCGCCAAGCCCTTCAAATGCCGCCACTGTGATCGCTGCTTCTCGCGCTCCGACCACCTGGCGCTCCACATGAAGAGACACGTCTGAAATTCGCTAATGCGGCAGCACTAGCCGCTCTCTAGTGCTGCCGCCAGCGCCATCATGGGGCCGCCTGCACCCGTCAGTCGACCACCTGCAGCCACCCATGGGCCATTTGCAGCCAGCACTAGTCTCGGGAGAATTCTCGAAGACCTCCTAAACTCCAGCGGTGCAATCGAAACTCACATGTTTCAACAAAATGCACAGATCAAAGAAACCAAACCTATTACGAATACTGAACTCAAGAAGAATACCAAACGCAAAAGGAAACCAAACCAAAAGCCGATTACGGATGCAGAACTAAACGTACCGATTAAGAGGGAAAAAAAGTCGCCACCGAAAAGTTATTTGCAACCTCCCCAAACACTGATAGTGGATAATTTCTCCCAAACAGGCATATAGTGTCGTGGTTAGTCATCAACCGCACCTACCGTTTAATCAGAACCTCTGGCCGTTGTAATCAAAAGAAATATAAACAGTGAACAAGTTGAATGGGAGTTGAATAATCACACAGCGATCGTTGGGAGTTACCTACGCAGGGGAGTGCAGAGGGCAATTATTGCCCATAGGCCCTGGGGCTATATAAAGAACAAAGAATGATTCAATGTTTCTGGAAACATAGTGCCATCGAGGATTAGTAAGGAAGCACCACCCGACCAGAATATGCCACCGTCTGTGTTGTATTATTTAACCCGCATATTCTGGTTTCCAGTGCTTGTAGCTTTTACCTTCAGTTGATTTTAAATTTATATTTGGATAATTATTCTTCAAACCGCGGTTTCCTCAAATGAAAACCTGCTTTTTATCGGCTAATATTAGATTTTATTAAGAGATATAATTATTTTTAAGTTGTCGATATGCATATTTGAGGTGTCCAAAAATTAAATTATATTTGCCAAGACTTATAAAATTAATATTTTTAATTGGTTTTTTCTAGACACCTTGCATGATTTGATATATTTTTAAAGATTTGCCATAATTTGAAGAGCTTTTCATATTTATAAGATTTTTGATAAATGTCTTTATTACGTGTTATCTGCACACCGCAAGAGCTGAAGTCGGCAAGTAGCATTGGATTCTTCTGCCTTCTTCTATTCGAAGTTCACTCTCGAGTGTTGGCAACATTCCCCTTATTCATTTTATTCTTATAATCAATTATATCTTTACTTATTTACACTGCTCTATTCTATGTTATTTTTTAAATCCCCTTTTATGATAAGTCATTTGTTTTGTACTTTTGTATAAATATATAAACCCCTTTATGAATGAATAAATTATTATTAAACCCACTCATTCAGATAATTGATGTACATAACCTTTATAAATTTAGAATAAATGTACTAGAAACTCAGCTTTCTTTATTAACTTATGAATGTTTAATCTTATTGAATTAATCTAACATTAACGTTTTATGTGGCACAAACTTTTATATAGTGCATAATATAAATATATTGAACTGATAAGGATTATTATTATATGAATTACTTGGTGGAATATTTGTAATACATGTGATGTTTTATTAAATTAGATTAATGTATGCTTCCAAATCTTTACGTTTATAATGATAATTGTACTATATCCTTCTAAAGGGAAACTATTGAAAATGAAATGTGCCAATGTTACTTCAAGGCAGTAAGGGCAGAGTGTAGTAGAGATCTGTGGGGACCGTGCACCGTGCGACCGCTAGCGAGAGGACAACGCACTATGTGCTACAATACGTGCTTGCTATGGCCGTCCGCTATCCGCCGTGCCGCGCACGGTATGGTACGGTAGGTACTGTGCGGGACCGTGCGCCGTGCGGCCGCTAGCGATGGGCAACGCACAACGTGTTACTGAACGTGCTATGTGCTTGCGTGGGCCGTCTGCTATCCGCCGCATCGCACCCGGTGTAGTACGGTGGATATCGTGCGGGACCGTGCGCCGTGCGGCCACTAGCGAGGGGGCAATGCGCCACGTGCTACTAGACGTGCTACGTTCTTGCTACGGCCGTCAGCTACGCGCCGCATCGCGCACGGTGTAGCAGGGTATATAGTATATACCGTGCGCCGGGGGCTACGAGGGGGCAACGCGCCACATGCTTGCTATCCACCGCATCGCGCACGGTGTAGTAGGGTAGGAACTGTGCGGGACCGTGCGCCATGCGGCTGCTAGCGAGGTGACTACGTGCTTGCTACGACCGTCGAACTCCTCGGTCCGCCGCACCGCGCAAGGAAAGCCGCGAGTACCAGAGCTCCACCATCCGAATGGTTGCCCGCGATCGATTAGTGCTAATCGTCTTTAATTAAGGAATAACACTGCAGTTTTAATTATTATGTGTTCCCGTGTATTAGTGTTACCATAATAATAATAATTAAGAAGATCAGTATCATATTGGGTATATTTCATTTCGGTGAACATGTCGACTATCCAAGATGAACGTGATTCGTGATTGTGAATGAACAATTATCGATAAATGAAATATGTTATAATATAAAATGTTTAGTTTTGTTAGTGGTAAGATAGTTTTGGGAATTGCTTAGAGACACATAAACTCGACGAGTGATGTTCTGACCCTGTGATTGACCTCTGCTCCGACTTTCGTCGGCTTAGACTCGTGTAATCCTAAGTGGTTAAGAAATTTTCAGATATTTACAATATTTAAAGCATTTATTACCATTTTTAGTGTCCCAACGTATTCACAATACCTAAGTATGAATGTGTCAAAGTATTAAAATGAAGACTGGCTCTAGAGAGCATTATGTTTACAAAGTAAGCTCGTTTATCCGGGCTACTCCGGGGTCTGTATCTCACCAGGGGCAGGGCTGCGCGCAACTTCACTCCAAAGTAAGCGTTCACTTTTACTTTTATATTGGCCGATATATTTTTGAGAAAATGAACTTGGATTAAACCATTTGAAGTCGGAAAGGAACATCGATATGTTATTAAAGTCACCGCGAAGAGCAATAATTATTATGTTCACATCACTACTTAAACATTTCCATGTACGCATTGCATTACATTACATTAATATTCTTCATAGATATATTATCCCACCAGATCTATGTCCCGTGTGTAAAATATCTGTCTGATAAACATAATGAAATGGCAATGAGTTTGTCCGATTGCTGTTTTTAGGAAAACTACTTGTTTGGCTTTTAAAGCCTTTTTTAGATACAAGGATTTTTTTATTAAATGAATTGAAATTAATAAAATATGCTCTAAGCAAACATATATTAAAACAATTTTCTTAGACTAAAGAATTAGTGGACATTTAATGAAAATATTAAAGATGAATCGAAGATACTTGTTCTTCCATGTAAAGTATTTCAATTGGGAAAATGAGTGTGTTATTTATCAGTAGGAGTAGGAAATTATACCTACGTACGTCTGTGTTGTGGTGGAAACAAAACCAATATTGTACATTTAATACTTTACGCATTTACATTCTTTTTAAAGCGTGAGCCATTATCATTGTGAATTTTGTTGACATATTATTATATTTGCATACGTGCGTTCCCATTTGGGTCTTTGTAGAACTGTCGGTGTATACAAACATTTCAATGTTAAGTTTGTAAGCTTAGTGATGTTTCCGGAGGTGAGATTCCATTGTAAGTATGTCTAATATAATAACATATAGATGTGAAATAATTTTTCTTATTCTTTGTTTAAAGCAAATGAAGTGTTCTGTATTATTAAAGCTATCATATTCTGTATTATTATTTTAATTTACTTTTCACAGCGAATTACGCCAATTTCAACCTATTGTGTATACCTCATCTTATAATATGAGATCTCTCTACTACCTGTCTATGTCTACTTCCACTGCCGGGGGGGAGGGGTTGCAATTCGGTTTAATGAAACGGTTTTGCAATTCGGTTTAATGATAAAATTGATCCATGAGAAATGTCTCATGGATCAATTTTATCATTAACAAAAGCGACTTATGCCTACACGACATCCCTTCTCAGCCCGATTCCAATTTAGAGACCAAAGTCAACCTTTTTCGCTTTACGCGATCGCTATTTTCATCTCTATTTTCATATCTACGATTTCAATTGTCGTCACTGTAAACAACACATGAACCATGGCTGTTTGCTGAGATGCCTACTGAAATCGTAGATATGAACATTGGGATAAAAATAGCGATCGCGTAAAGCGAAAAATGTTGACTTTGGTCTCTAATTGGAATCGGGCTGAAAAAAGATGTAGTATATTGAAGGCATTAGTTTAAAAATCACAAGGATATATATTTTATTTATTTCAACAAAATCAAACACCTACTTAAATACAAAAAAAATATATGTATATACGAAACACTCTATTGCCAATATTTTAATTCGCTTGAATTGAAGATTTATTTATTTTTTTAAATCGAAAGATCAATAATGATGATTAACTTTGAAACGTTATTGCAAGTGCACTACTGTGGCCCAATTTTCGACTAATCTAAAGTCAATATCTTTTCCTCTTGGTGTTGTAAAAACTCCCCCTCATTGCTTTGTCGCACTTTACATAAATCGAATCATTCCTTTGATGTGTCTTTGTTCTATTGTATTGAAATTGGCATTTAATGTGTAAGAGAAAATAAATACCTAATTTTAAAATACACACGTCGTGTTGTGTTGCTATTAAAGATCATTATCGATTGCATGTAGGAATATAATATAATATTATTGTGGTAAAATTGAGCATCGTCAAGTGATGGGAGATGACGGGAGGAGTTATTGCATTTTTGGCTATTGTATATTTTGCTGACACATGTAATTTATTTGTAATGTATCTGCCAATGCTGTATGGACAACACTTCATGTATGGTGAACACTTATGCCATGATTTGTATTCATGCTAATTTCAAAATAAACGTATGTTCCTGTTGAAAAATTTAACCCCGTGTTTTATTGCTTTACACTTTTGTGTAAATATGTGTTGCTAAATAAAGAGATGCAAAGAGAAAACATTATTTTTTCGATTTAAAAATATACATTTTTTGCAGCTTGAAGAAATTCATAAATATTTTGCATGCTGAAAGAAAGGCAACAAAAAATAATTGGCCCGATGAACAAAATATTAGTTAAGTAGCTTCTGTGGGAATTTCACCATCTTCTTGATAGCTTATTCATCGGATAACGTACATATATTAAAAAATAAACAAATAAATTCTGGGTACACAATTCGGCTAACTTATCCGAAATATAGTCATTATTCATGAATTCGTGTACCAAACAGAGAACTATGAATTATGACTTAATTAAATAAATCGTAAATCTAAAATATACGTTATCCTATAGATAAGCTTCCAAGAGAATGGGGAAATACCACACCACATTAAATAATGGAATTTGGTAAAACCCATTAAACCACTACCTACTTGTATTAATTATTTGCTTAGAAAATAAACATCGTATAAAAATTCTATTTAGTTTTGAAATAGCGAAATAGAAGGGTTTTATTTGAACTCATACACCGTCACCTCAGTTGGAAAAGGTCCTTAATTTAGGTGATACTTAAAAGAATTCATACTCAGCTCTTTCATAAATTATTTTAGGGAAATTTTTTTTTTTACAAATTATGCTTTAAAGCATTAAGGTGAATTAAGTATTTGCGCCCGTACATACTCAATATGGATTTGAATAAATAGTTTCGATCAAAAACAAACTCAAATCTTTCAAGAAAGGCTAACAAATACATGGATTTAGTCACCGGTACAAAATTGTATGTGTTAACCTTTCTTGAAAGATTTGAGTTTGTTGTGGACAAAACTATTTATTCATATTCATATTGCGTAAATTGCCTGTTCTACGGGCGCAAACCATTAATTAATCTCAATATTTTAAAACATAACTTGTAAAAAGTGTCTTTCCTCAAACTAATTAATCTCTAACTACGAACCATCACGCCGTTTCCCCACAGGGGTAGGCAGAGAGGACGGACCGCCAAACAACTCGGTCTTGGCACACACCGATTGCCTCGTTTACATTCATACTTCGTCTCATACATCCTCATCTGACTCTTGATATGGCCCGACTCAAGTATCTGATTCACTCGGTCGTGCCATGTCTTTTTTGGGCGTCCCCGACTTCTTCTACCATTCACATTTGCGTCATATATTCTCCTTACACTCCTTTCCTCGTTCATTACTTGCCCAAACTATCTGAGCGTCCCTTTCTTAATTTTACTTACTACTCTTACATCAGCCTTGCATTCTTTGCGGACCTCCGTCATCTGTAAAGAGTAGATTACGAATTCTTTTAAGTATCACCATAACTGACTTTTTTAAATGACTTTTGAATGCAAGACCATTTCTTTTACGCATTTCAGAAAACAAAATAATTTTCAGTGCCATCTGTATTTCCGTATATGGCGTACTTCTAACATATATATGCTTATGTGACGAAATTCTAACATCAAGTTTTAAAATCTTCCAATTATTTTACAAATTTCTATTTGAACCTATTGCTTTTTGTTTGTACCTGACAGTTGATCGTATTTACAAATCGCAGAGTGGTTCATCCTTTTAGTTGGGTAGGGTTCTAATTCATTCATACTATGTTATAGTTTGCAATGACGAATTCTCATAATCTGTATAACGATTTCTGAGTGAGGTGTTCAATTGTGTGTAAATTATTTTATTTTACAGGAAAGTAATTCATTAGAACGCACCCCTATCTTGGTATATAGTTGGAACCTTGTGCGGTGTATTATTATGCCCTAGCTCAGTGGTCGCAAACTGCGGAATGTCTAAAATAGCATAAAAGTAAGTGAAAAAACGTGTTTATAATCATTTTCGGAGCATATTTTGCGATTTTTTCTATCGAAGGAATTTCCTATAATTGCTGTTTCGACTTGTGGAATATAGAGATATTAATTTTAAGAGTAACATATATTTTTTAAGAGCCTTAAAGCTTAGTGTTTAAGGAAAATATGTAATAAATCGGTACAAATCGAGAAGCCGGGCCTTAAATAGGACGTGGCCCTAGCTTGAAATTATGTTACATTAATGTAGAAACATGTGAAATGAATTATTACGCGCTAGCTCAGGGGTCGGCAAACTTATTAGCCAATGAGCCAAATATGTACATTTCAACGATTCAAAAAAAAATTGGGAGCCAAATCTATTTATTCATTTAGAAAACATTTATTATATAAGGTATGTTTAGAAAGCAAGTGAACTGTGACATTTATGATATTTATCGAGATGTATCGATATTTATTAAAATATCAATATCGATGTCGATATATCGAGGAAAACATATCGATATATCGGTCAAATTTTTAAGAGATTTTGCGTTTTTAAAATAATAGTGTATTCAGCTCAATATTATCAATAGTAATTTTTGTACACAATTTGCTTTTTTTAATGTACAACAATCTCAATATCACTATTTGAAGGTTTTTTTATCACTATTCATTTTTATTACGTAATAATTACAAAAATTTCAAAAACTAAAAAGCTGACTTCTAACTTATATGTAAACTGAGATGCATACAAAGTTTATATGCGTCTCAGTAACATTCTATTGGCGTATTAATCTGTCGAAAAGGACTTCGTGTTTGGAACAAGGTATAGTCAATAATCATAGACAATTGGGAACCAACACATAGGAGTGGCTTAGAAAAAAATGGCGAAAAATAGCATACATTTCTATGTATGTACACACACACATGAGATAGTATTGGTGATCACAAATACTAATGCAAAGATAATAGATTTGTAAGCTATTAATAGTTAAAATTTCAACCGCCAGATGTCATGACCCAATACAGTTACTTTTTTCCGTTCTTTCCTATACGGTTTTGGATTCTAGTGATTTTAAATACATAAATTTTAAAAAATATCGTTTTTGATACAATTTTCGATATTGGATATTTTGTATCGATATATCGGATCAAAATATATAGGCTAAAAATATCGATATTTTGAATCAAAAATATCGATATATCGATATTTTTTCAACAAGCCTATCACGTTGTAGTATCCAGTTGCGTGAAGGATGTCTGCAAAAAGTCCCGTCAAGTACTATGATCCGTTTTTTACCCATGGAAGGAATAACACTTACAAGAAAAAAAGTGAGGATTTCTGAGCTCTAATGTGAATGGGAATGATAGTGCTTGACTCATTACACGCCTGGGAAAAAAAAATGGCGTCACCAATTTCCCCTCTGCCAAAAAATTCAAAACCACAATTTCGGCCAAAAAAATTATGGCCTCACTGTTTTGAGACCAAAAAGGCATCATTTTGATCGAATTTCTGCCTCAGGTGGAAACCATCAATGCACAACGATATTGTGACACCTTAAAAAACTCAACGGGAGCATTTAAAACAAAAGGAGGGGAATGCTGACTAGAGAAATGTGCTTGTTACAGCCTTAGCCGCTAATACGATCTTGGACTCATTTGGTAGGGATGTTTTGAACCACCCCCAGTATTCCCCTGCCTTGGCGTCTTCAGATTATCATTTTTTCACCTCCATGAAAGCATGCACGGACGAAAATATATTTTCAACCGACGAGCAGGTGCAGAAAGAGGTTCTGAAGTGGGGGAAGAAGTTGGCGGTAGAGTTCTACGAGAAGGTTATAAAGAAATTTGTGCCACGGCTCACCAGGACCATTGAACGGGATGGCGATTATGTGGAATAATAGTGGACAAGTCTATCAACAATATCCTGAAATTTTATTTCAAATACACTTTTTCTAAAAATATATAAAAATATTGTACACCTACTTTGTGAACATTCCTTAATTTTAGCACTTCATAAAATTATGGGTACACTGAATAAAACTTGATTTCATCTAAATAAAGATTTTATTTTTTGAAAAAATAATATGTAATTAAGAAATCCATAAATTTAAATCATGACAGTGACTGACAAACACTTAATGCGAATAACGTCCTGCATCTCCTTGGAAATTTTGAGTAAGTCAGGTTTGTATGTTGTTATTCTTAATTTTAGGCACGATTCCAGGTTTTCACCAATAAGACGACTTCTCAGTTTACTCTTGATATAGTTCATGCTTGAAAAAAGATTGTTCGAACAATATATAGAACCGAAAAGGGAAAGAGCAGCAAACTCGATTTTTTTCAGCTGATCATAAGAGTCAGGAATACTATTCCAGGCGTTGAAGATGATCATGTCTTCCTTCTCCAGGTCTTTCAAAGCAGACCACTTATGTTGTGAACTAAGCTTACATTTGTTCTTCTCCAATATTTACAAATCTACACAAAAAGGTTCAAATTTAGAGTTCCACATTTCCTTGTTTTTTTAAATCCAGCAATTGTATTTCAAAGTTACAAAGTTCAAAGCCAAAGGGGGAAAATTTCAAATCGTATTTAAAATGGTTGTTTTAACAAACACTATTTCAAATAATAGTATTTGAAATAGTGTTTATCAATGAAGGAATTATTTTCTTAGCGATGCTTCAGCAGACTGGGAAAGTGAGACAATGTTTCCCTTTCAAAATCTTGAAAAAAAAAAAGATAAACTTGGACATTTGGGCCAGAGCCGCACTTAACGGGCCAAAGAGCCACATGCGGCTCCGGAGCCGCACTTTTCCGACCTCTGCCCTAGTTGCATATAGTTCTATTTGCACGTTTAGGTATGTTCTAAAATGTAAAGTACACGTCCTAATTAAATATTTTCCTTTAAAAAATAAAAATAAATACTTTAAATAAAATTAATACTTATTCTTTTATTATTTATTAACTACTAGCTGACCCGGCCACGCGTTGCTGTGGCTAATAAAACACAACTTCATCTACTGGATGGTTATCCAACCTTTATAACCACCGCCGTCTTTGAGTTTATCGCGAAGAGATGGTGTGAAAGATTATAGGGGTAACTAACGTATTTAAGTTAATGAGGATTAATACTGTATCCGTCCAAATAACTTTTCATTTACCGCAATGTACGTGACCATTTTTTAGAAGATATAATGGATATAGTAAGCTATCCGTAAAAGATAGATATATGCCTTCGCGAACTTTTTTGTAGATCTATAAAAGAGGAATATCCCACCATGCATTTTTTTGTTATATTCCAAAAGGATTAGGCAGCGTTTTCGATGAAAGCTACCAGGCGGCTTGACTTTTTCCGACACTTCTAACAATTATCGTTATGTTTCAACCAATTTACACAAATCCTTGATAAATAACATACCTAAACCTTCCTAACGAAACACTCTATCTATTGGTGAAAACCGCATGAAAATCCGTTCAGTAGATTTCGAGTTTATCGCGAACAGACATACAGACGACGCGGGGGACTTTAATTTATAATATATGTAGAGAAGATAAGGCACACAATACTTTTTTTACATTTTGAAGTACAATACACTTTTTTATTGTAAACTAAAATACTTTGGATTCTTACAAGATTCAAACTCGAAATCAGAAATAGGTATATAAATTATGAGAAATCGTCTTTGTAAACTTTGACACCTCATATCTCAAAACAAGGTAAAGAGAAGTTAGAACCTTATCCAAACGAGGTGACGATTTGTATGTCAGAAATTTTTATATTTATTATTTTGAAATTTTTATACCATTATTGAGTATGGTATCATAGCATGGGGAGGCGGTACTGCATCAGCACTAGACCCAATCATAAAGGCACAGAAAACTATTATAAAATTAATTCTTAGACTACCTCTAATTACAGATTCGAACTTAATCTTTAATATTATGAATGTGTTTGATGTTCGGCAGTTATACGCAAAAACAATCCTCACTCATCTATTCACAAATATACATAAATACTATGAAAAAAGATTAAATACTCGCTGTATTCGAAACAATAACAAAGAATTACTACAAATTCCCATAACTCATACTACTTTTGGTCAACGTAGCTTCAGATACCTTGCAACAAGACTTTACAACATACTTCCAATTAGTATAAAAAAATGTGATTCACAAAAAAATTAAAAAAAAAAACATAAAAGTTTGGATAAAAAATAATGATAGGGCATTTACCGGTGCACTCACCCAAATTCGAAATTAGTAATGAACCAATGCTGTCACTATTGCACCTATGTTATTGTTATTATTAATGCAACCAATATATTGTGCGATTATTTTCTAATATAGGTGTAGGTATTTTCACAGAATTATAAATTGACGTAAAATTACTGCCTCAACACAGGCTAGCCTAGTGAGGCAGGTTACGAGAAACCTACGTTTATAATTATAAATCTCTATTCTTTAAGTACCTACTGTTATATGTACATTGTTTACCATTATTAACTTTTGTACTTGTGCAACTTTTAAACTATTGTATGCTTTTTTTTTGTAGTTATAAATCTTTAAATTTTTGTTCAATAAAGATATATTATTATTATTATTATTATTCGCGTTTGCTTATGTTAAATTGTCGTTATTTTTTTAATTATCGAATTATGCATTCACAAATATTTCGATATGTAGTTAAAGAAATACATATTCTTAAAATATTTGTTAGTTTACCTGTTTGGGTTTTTAATAAAAAAATTTGGATCTGAAAAGAAATCTAAATCTTTCTGCCGCTGACATTTGGCAAAATCAGAAATCGATAAATATATTATGAGAAATCATCTTTACAAACTTTGACACCTTATAACTCAGGACAAGTGAAGTTAGAATATTGTCGAACTAAAATGAGTGATGATATTATTATAAAAATTGCCACAATATTATTTTATTAATTTTTTATTTGAGGAACGATCGAAGAGAAATGTTTATGGAAAATAAACACTGATGCCGCTGGGAGAGGAATGCTAAGAAACACCAGAACGGGAAAAGAGGCATTTTAAAAAGGTAATTTTTCAATCAAACGACTGTGATTTTGGAATATGATTTTTTATTAATACTGCCCTTATTGTCCGTACTGTCGGTATACTTCTTATTAAATAGTTTTCGTAACGCATGAAGAACACCATTCATATTGCGGAAGATAATAAATGTAAAAATAATAAACAAATTACTTGTAAATCAACATTAATTAAATATTATGTTATTTAGTTACGGCCTGAAATGTTTATTTCCCCCGCGCTAGAGGCATCTGTTGATGAATTGGAAAAGTTCTTAACAACAAATTAGTTTAGTTCTAAACCATAAGTAGTAGCCTTCGATACAGCGCCGCCAATGGCAGATTTTCACGGTGAAAATGAGAATTAGAGATATCAAAATGCATTCTCATACATTTTCCAATTTTTTTTTCTACCAAATAAACTGCCTTTTTATTAAACCGGCGTTAAATCTCTCGGTGGCCAAGTGTAGCAGATAATTATAAGTATGAGATAATCCCATCCTCCTCAAAGATTATCCGCACGATAACGAATATTAATAACTAGTAAATACTCACAAGTGGATGGAGAAATACCCCTCAGGTAAGGACTGTTTTGAGGTTGAAAGCTTATTTATGCCAAACTTCAGGATAACTTCATGGATTTTTTTTAAAATTAGTTATGTAATTTATTTATATATTTCCAAATTTAATATTTTTTCACAAGTTGGTGCTCCGACGAGTTAGTAATGTTCGTAGTATTTAACCAAATAATAATTTAATTAATTTGGCTCAATTACTTACCTACCTACCAATAAATTTTAACGTTTAGTAGTCTTCTCTGCAAAAGAAACACCAGTTGCTGCTACTCGTCAACAGATGTCTATGTTTGCAAGGAGAGTAAGTTGTAGAAACGGAAACTCAAACAATTATTTTAAAATATAATATTACTAGCTGACCTGGCATGCGTTGCTAAGCCATTTAATAAAGAAATTGTTTCTCCCTGCGTGTCCTTTCCCATTCGTCCCGTTATCCTCCCCCCCATTCCTCTCCCGCGTCTTCTTCCCCTCTTGCGTTTCCACTCCGCCTCCACCTTCGCTCTCCCCACTCCACTCCCCCCTTCCCGCAAACCCCCCTCCCGACTTCCCTTCCCCCCTCCCAGGTTCCCCTCCCCCTTCCTTATTTCCCCTCCCCCCCTCCATTGTTCCATAAATTAATTCCCGGTACATTTATTTTTCAAACAGCTCGCGTACCACCTATTTCAATTTTTTTATACAATTTTCATAATGCCAGAGCTCACCAATAGTTTTATACAAACCTTTTCCTGACAATAACGATCACAGCAAAAAAGAATTATTCTATTTGGTGCAGTCGTTCGGAAGTTATGCGCGTACATACATTTCGGCGATTCATTTTTATTTATATAGATGGATAGATAGATAGATTATCTTAACCCATTCTTTGTTTTGTATCTTTCCTCATTGTCTCCCTCGCATTAATGTAATATCGCATTTGGGATAATTTTAACAAAGAACATAATTAAAACTCAGGTTTGTGGTCAGACATTATTTATATTTATTTGATAAGTGATTAAACGTACATCGATACATTTATTTAATTTCGTAAAATATACAGGACGTATCACAATAATTAATCAAATTCAGTAAAATACTAAGAATAAGATAAGTCTTTCTCTTTATAAGATTATATTTATCACAATCTATTTACTCAACAGTCGAATTTTCTTTTCCGCAACGCAATGATATTAGACGTATTCTTTTTATCAACAAATAAACTGCTCGTTCCTGAATGGCGGTAATTTGTTTCTGTAAATTAATTCAATATTACATTACTTGCATGCCCTTATTCGTCACTTCGTTTGGATAGGGTTCAAACTTCACTTTACCTTTTTCTGAGGTGTCAAAGTTTGCATAAACGCTTTCTTATAATCGATTTACCAATTTCCGGGATCTGCCGGATCTGCCCTGATGATGGACACTGCAACGATGTCCGAAACGTTGGCTAAAGAAGGAGATAGCGCAACACGGCATAACACCCCAAAAACAAATAACGAAAATGCTTTTGGCCGTGAAAATCTTAAAACTTATCAGGATGTATACTTACCACTTTAGAACACCTAAACATGCAAATAGAACCTTGTGCAACCATTTATGGCATAATAATTCATTGCACAAGGTAATTAAATTTCCCTAATGCAATTCCCAACTAGGGCGACGTCCTATTTAAATATTTTCAATTAAAATAAGTTAATCTAAAATACTTTAACTAAAATTGTTAAATTGATTACGAAAATTCGTCTTTAGAAACTTAGAAACTTTTAAAAATGGTAAGGCGTAGTTAGAACCCTATACAAATGAATTGACGAATCATAATGCGTCACGAATTTATGATAAACTGTCAGATTCAAACAAAATAGAGAGTGTAAGTGATGATAGAACCTTGTAAAATGCATTATTATTAAAAATGCCTGATGTTAGAATTTTTCACACATATATCTAAGAAAATACAACCAGATGGTTCTGAAAATTATTTTGGAAATAGAAATGAGCAAAGAAATGCTAAGGCGTTCAAAGGTCATTTTTGAAAAAAAAATGTCAGTTAGAACCCTATTCAAATGGAGTGACCCTATCCTTAATGGTGATTCTTAAAAGAATTCGTAACCAACTCTTTCATAGTTGGCGCAAGTTTAATTATTTTAGGAAAAAAAGGTTTTTACCAGTTATGCTTTAAATTGTTAAAGATGAATTAATTGTTTGTGCCAGTATATACACAAAATGAATGTGAATAAATGAACAACACTAATTATACTGACTCATATTGCTTATACGCGGGCGGAAAAAATAATTCATTTAAGATGAAGCCATAGTAAATAATGCAAAATCATACAAAATCATATGTTTTTGTTTTGAAAATTTGATCGCTTAGAAGTATTGTAGATGCTTCAATTAAATACTGCGTGTAAAACATACCTTGGCCCTTAAAAATATCGGTCATTTTTTTTATAAGTCTTTTAATAAGCCTATAAAAAAATAAAGTATAAGGTCTAAAAAACACACTTTCAAGTCCAAACTTTCCTATTTATAAACCCCCTTTCGGTTATGGTTTTATTGTATAATGTGGCAAATTCAGTTTATTTTATAATGATCGCAAAAAAAGTTGATATTTACATCCAATCTTTCCAAAATAAAATAAAATATGCATTTTCGCGTTGTTATTTTACAATACGGCCGCTATTCGACGAATTCGGTTTTTCAAAGTGAACCCTATGGCGTCCACCGAAGAACTACTGTTCACGCCACAGTCGCCAAACCTCAGTCACGCCCCGAACTGAGCGGGAGATGGACGCGTCACTTCGCGTCGCTTGATTTCGCGAAATCAATTTTAAATTTCCGTTTTATTACAATAAACAATGCGTAAAACAGGAATTAATATTTTTTACAGGCCTTTACGAAATCAACCTGTAAAACAAAACTCTCAAATACCTTTTCCAACCTTTCCAAAAGCTTTTTCTCAAGTATTTTTAAACTCCTCCCATAAAGGGCGTGAATTCCGATTTCGATTTTTTCCTGAACTAGTGGATCGCCTTAATATTTTAAAGCACAACTTATAAAAAGCGTTTTTCTCTGAAATAAATATACTCGCGCCATCTATGAAAGAGTAGATTACAAACTGTTTTAGGTTTCACCAAGACTTAAGAGTCACTAAATTAGTATTATTTTTCTTTTATTCTACTAAAATAAATAAATTTGCGCAATCTACGAAGAGCAGTTTAAGAATAATTTTAACTCGAAACGCAATGTCTAGGTTGACATAAATTTCATTATAAAAATATGTAATGGGATGAAAATATATTTTTTGAATAATGTTTTTTAAACGTACCTATTTGCGCATAGGGACCATAATATAATTTTTCAGGGTCACATATTTAGGGAAATTAATATTAGGGTTTAGCTTTTTTAGATATTTTGACACAAATTTCACAATTTTAATCGAAACATTTTAAAAGATAGCAAAGGAGCAAAAACTTTTTCAAATGGTTTTACTGCTTTAAGAACACCAATTTGATATCTATGTGTGTTAATTATGTGTACGTACATTTATGTAATTCTATTTTCTTAGCTCTATTTTCTTATTCTGCGATCACAACTGAACAAGGTGATATTCGTAGGATACATAATTTAACACTAGAAGGGCCTTCTGTACAAATTTGAGTGGAAACAAACGTGCCACTGAATTAGTATATTTTTATTCTAGACCATTTAACAGTTAGCAGGCGGACGTATCTCACTTACACTACTTGCATAAAATTGTATATCGCCTTCCCGTTTTTATTTCGTAATCGTGATGAAACATAATATTGTTGAATTTTGTCGAAATTGGAAGTTTACTATTTGAAAACTGTCATTAAAATAATCGGTTGGGCGGCACTGCAATGGCTGGGATATTGATTAAAGTCGACTAAGAATTCGTCAATTTGCTGAAACATTGAGTAACAATTATACACATGTTATAGGAGCAGTATGTACATCGTAACAAGTAAACTAATAAGATTTTTAAGTGAAGTCAAAAAATGAAGTCAGCTCAAAATGCACAATACGAACTTAAAGCAATAATTATTATCAGTAACACTTTAAAAATGTATAAAAATCAAGTCAATGTAGAGGTATTCTTGAACTACACAAGTTCATATAAATCAAAGTCGTAGGTACACCTCATTCTTAGAGATCTTTTTTTTATCTAAAACTGGGTCCGATTTATCATAATAAATTTGTAGACGTGAGAAGTGGAGATAGAGCTTGCTATATAAATATATCATAAATAACTAAATAAGTAATATTATCTTAAATAAATAAATAAATAATATCATAAATAACTACAAACATAACTCGTCCGAGTTTTACAGTTATCTTTTTTTACATGTAGATGTTTATTTGTAGAAACAGACAGTCGTTGATAATAAAAATAAGATATGAAAAAAATAAGTAACACATTATAGATCAATATTGAATAAAACTAGGCTGTTTCGTACCTATATAATATTACAAAATATAAAAACAGTTTTCCCACTTCATCAAGTCAATTATCATGATTATAAGAAAGAACAGTTTATGTATATATATGAGTAAATTGTAAATATATATTATCAAAGTCTTTTATTTACCATTATTTTTATTACGATTGTGGACCACATCCCTACATGATGACATTATCTTAGTTTTCAGTCCCTTAATTCTCTTTTTTAGATTTTAAAACATACATATTTTGTTACATCGCACAATGTAATACAGGCGTATTTTATGCAAATATGTAGGAATAATTTCAACCTTATTTATAACATAAATATGTTGCTTTAGCATATTATAAATAAAGTATTTCATTCCGTTTCTACTTTCTTAAACATATACAAATTATATTTTTGAATGTAGCTATTACTTTGTGGTTATCCATTATAGAAAAATGAAACAATACAACTTTGTATAAACCACTTATATAATGTGCAAATCCGACCGGTATCGGAACAAACGTTCCTTCGTCAGGGAAAGCTTATACTAATTGGACATTTTTTAATATTTTTTTAAGATTTTTCAATGTGGATGAGTGTTTCAGGCTGATAATTATTGCGAATAATAATTGTTACTAATTTGACAGTTTAGAACAATGTTTTATTATGGTAGGGGTGGAGCCGTTGTTAGTTAAAAATAATGAATCTATTATCAACAAACAAAAAATATTGTCATATAGCCCAATCATGGATTTGTTCCCCTACCCACCCACTCTACACTAATACCTACCCACCCACTCTACACTAATACCTACCCACCCACTCTACACTAATACCTACCCAACCAATCTACATTATTAACTAACAACGACTCCACGCATACCATAATAAAACATTGTTCAAAACTGTCAAATTAGTATAAGCTTTCCCTGACGAAGGAACGTTTGTTCCCAAACCGGTCGGATTTGCACATTGTATAAGTGGTTTATACAAAGTTGTATTGTTTCATTTTTTTATTTTTTATATACAAATTAATTAATATAATCGTATCTTTTCATTATTTAAGGGTGATTCAATCGAATTTATTAGTAAGGTCTAAATAAAAGTCATGTTCAATTTAATGAGTTGTCACCTCAAGAGCAGATTACAAAGATATTTTAAATAATAGCGAAAAATTTTCGTTGGTACCATCCATTTTCAATTTTTCAACGTAATTTTTTTTTGGCTTTTGTAAACATTACAAAATTGTCCACTTTAAATTGTTTTTAAAATTACGTATATACATATTATAAATCAGAATATCAGTTGTGTACATGGTATATATCGGTATATAAAAATTGATAAACATGGTGAAAAAATTAAAATCGCAAATGGTCTGAAATTTTCAACATAAATATTTGTTTTAAAAATTGGACAAATTTTGTTTTCCTCCGAAGTTCTACGAATACAATTGACATTTATGAGATTGTGATTATTTTAATGCCTCTTTACAATAAATTATTGACGGAACGTTGAATTTGACTGTAAATTTGTTTATACGTACCACGTACCGTTTCGGTTTCACGATGGTGGTCGTATAAAGATTATATTTTTATCATTTATTTGGACATTATTATTCGCATTTTTTAAACATTATATTACCTACCTACCTATCTACCTAAAGAAATTTTGAACAAAAAATATTTATCTCAATGAGATAGTGATGTTTCATTGGACAAATTCTATAATTCCTTTTTTGAAAAAAAAAGTTTTTAATTAAGTAGGAAAATGAGGTACCTACTTGAAATTTATGACTTCTGAGAATATTTTAGTATTGATTTATTAAAAAAATATGTATTAAAAAGATAAAATCTGAAACATTACTTTTTTTGGACGAGTGGTCTGTACTTAATTTCATACAATATCACTGTAGTACTCTAGTGGAAGACCACCGGTGACACATGTTTAGTATCCATATCCCCACTCCCCTCTCCCCATGCCCCAGTCTCCATGCTCCACTCTCCACTCGCCACTCGCCACTCGCCACTCGCCACTCGCCACTCGCCACTCGCCACTCGCCACTCGCCACTCGCCACTCGCCACTCGCCACTCGCCACTCGCCACTCGCCACTCGCCACTCGCCACTCGCCACTCGCCACTCGCCACTCCCCACTCCCCACTCCCCACTCCCCACTCCCCACTCCCCACTCCCCACTCCCCACTCCCCACTCCCCACTCCCCACTCCCCACTCCCCACTCCCCACTCCCCACTCCCCACTCCCTACTCCCCGATCTCCACTACCCACATTTGTATATTTTTGTTTCCGATTTTGCTTCCGATTCTCAAATTCATATAACTTGAGAAAGTGCATTTATCTCATATAAAAATAATAATACCAGTTAGTACCTAACCTAGATTTTTATTTATCTGGTATAATAATATTTAGGTAAATATGAATGTAACAAGTAGAACAATAATACATAAGAAGAAAGTATTGGACTTATAGAATAGACACTCAGATATATTGATAAAAGATATACTTAATACTTATTGGTATACATTTCTGCATGTGATCAGATGTAATATTTCATTGGTTTATTATGTAGGAACATTTCCTGACATCAGAAAGTTATTAATTTACGTTAAGAGTCTTAAAAATTCTGAATTGAAAATATTTGCAAAGGAAAAACAAGAGTTTAGCTTTTATTTTACAAAAATGATTTAAGCTTTCAACGTTACTTAAGTGTTCCACATATTACAACTCACAACCCATCTTTAACCAATATTTGTTATTGGCTTAAAAGCAAGCCAGCAACGTATAAAAATAAACGAAAATTTCATCAAACCGACTGCACACCAACTTTACTTTCTTAATATTGGTCGTGTGATTAATCTTCTCTTGGGTAATCATGAACAATCACGTCTGTCAATTTGAAGCTCTCTTCGTCTTCTTCGGTGATTTTGTTTAGCGTTCCTTTCTCATCATCATCTTCCTCCGTCACATCTTCATCCACCTCCGCGATAAATCTAAGAGGACCTAGAGCTCGGTACGTGGACGTCAAGTCCTCAGTCATCTCAGCGAAAGGGTCTGTTTGGGAACGTTCCTGGTCTTCAATGATGGTGGTTTTGTCAGGCCCAGGGCTCTTCAGCTCGCCTTCTGCACATAAAGATAGATACATTAATTAATACGTGCTGGGTGAATTGACTGGTAATTTGGATGCCATGTTGACTTACCGTGGATGATGCCCAGCAGAGAGGAGGAGCCCTCTATCGGAGTAAGTGCCATCGTGTTAGAACGGAAAGTAACCCCTCTCCCCTGCAGCATGTTCCTCCGGGTCTTGCTTCCGCCAGAGTAGAGGGTCGGTGCGTATGGCATTGCGGTATATTCTACAGAAACATCAACAAAATACGTACATTCAAAATGGTCAAAAATATCGGTATGAATCGGTTGCCAAAATATTTTTAATGAGATAGTTTTAATAATCGAAAGGTATATTTAACTTGTTATCGTTAATTTAATAACTTACCGACACATAGCTGGGATATATCCGAAGATCGGCGAGACACAGCTGAAATCAGTCCAGCCCTGCTTTCACCAGTGGATGTTACCTGGAAATATTCATAATAAGGCGTTTCATTGTTAAATTGCGTTGTTTTTTAGGAGAGGCAAATAAATCATTCACATAGTTTACATCTTATTATCCTTATTAAAAATATATATTACTGTGTGCACTGTGTGGATATTTTTCTGAATTTTATATCTAATAGTATATAAATGGTTCTTCCGTGGTCTAAATGCTGATTGCATAAAATGGATTGTTACGACTTTTTACAAACAGAATTTTGTAAGCCGGCTTAGTGATCGGTATCCATTAATTTATTTAACTACGGAATGATGGAACGATTCGTGAAATGAATGGAAATATTTCAAAAAATTCAGAATGTGCGATTCACACGCGATAGAAGTGAAACCTTCTAGAAAACTAAAGTAGACAAAAGTGGGGAGGCTACGAAGTGTCCGAAGCATCGTATAAAGAGGAGACTGATTACACAATCTCATTAGCTCGCAGGCTAAATCCTATAGATGAATGGGCTTGTCTCTTTTTAGTATCGCTATTTTTTCATTCCATCGAGTTTCAAATCACAACGGTGCTAAAGAAGTTTTCACTTCATTAAAAGAGTTAAGCAAAGAAAAATTGTCGATTAAACCGATTTATTTATTGCGTGACTCTTCTTAGCTTTGAGTTAGACGTTTTTTGTACTTTTTATCTTCCGTTGATATTAATCGTTGTTCTGCCATAACTTCAACTGTCCTCATTTAGAGAACTCTACTTCAATGTGGTTTTTAAAATAAGAGTTTTTTTATTCTTTTACATTAGATCCATACAGGATGCCCTGAATAAAACAATTTCCCATAGGGCCTATGTCATCTTGGGAGATGCTGTTTGGAGGATTTTTGACGTAAAACTTCTTTACGCACGCTTGACTTGGGGAGTAAGCTGGTGTATGCGTGACGAGAGCGTTACGAAAAGTGTGACTGGGCGAGACGAACGGTCGGGCCTTTACGCACGCTTGACTTGGGGAGTAAACTGGTGAATGCGTGACTGTCGGGCGAGACGAACGGAAGTTGAGAGGGAGATATAAGTAGTGAAGTTTTACTTCGGTCGTGTGGTCTAAAGCACACTCGTTTTTTTTTAAAGAAATGAAGGAGTGGAAGTGCTGGGAAGGAAATAGGTATGAGGGGTGGGTAGAAATCTGGAGGTCAGTGTGTCCAGGAGTGACGGACGTATGAATCCATCACTCAACCACGGTGCAAAGACCTTCCTCAATCAATCTTTCTCGACTCTCGATCGACTCACCGGCCGCCAAGACCTGGAAAAACCACACCCCGTGAACCCGGTAACTTACGAATTACCGGGTTACGAATTACCTGACAATATTTGAAAATCTTCTACTTCCACAACCACAGTAAGCGGAAAATGTTGCTTGAGTCGTGATGGAGGACTTAGCCAACCAAGGGAATGAACATGCGACACCAGGTTGAGACCCAACCCGATGCCAACTCAGCCTCTGACCGGTCTTTGACTGGTGATTGACTGGCTAATTTAAAATGTATTAATAGTTTCTTTCTGTTCTAATAGTTTGTATCTTTTCATCTATATATTAATGAGGATTTCTTCAATTTAAAAACGGAAGTCGGGTGAAAATCTAAAAGATTTTGAGGCATAATTATATGATAAAATTTGATCCCATGCTGAGCAAAAGGCAGGCGTAAAATGTGCGATTTATAAAGTATGCACTACAAGGGCCTTACAAATAAATGTGTTTTAATTTTACACAACTAATAAACCACCTGAAACATAATCGTTATTTGTTTTTGGGGTTTTATGCCGTGTTGCGCTACCTCCTTCTTTAGCCAACGTTTCGGACATCGTCGCAGTTTCCATCATCAGGGCAGATCCGGTAGATGTGTAATTTTTAGTCGTGTGTGCTTATTTACTTCGAAGCGATACCGTGTCGCCAGCACCACTAACTTTCACCAGTACAAAATAAATGATGATGGACACTGCAACGATGTCCGAAACGTTGGCTAAAGAAGGAGGTAGCGCAACACGGCATAACACCCCAAAAACAAATAACGAAAATGCTTTTGGCCGTGAAAATCTTAAAACTTATCCCACCAGAAACATAGTTTGGTAAATGATTGTTTTTCAGTAAGCTGTGTAAAATTAAAAGCCAGTTTATAAGTAAAGGAGGTGTGAAATCCATAAATATCCCTTAGGAACATAAGTGAAGTTTTTAGTTGCTTTGAAATTATTAATTTAATTGTAAGGTATATTGGTTGAATTTTAGGAGTACATTATGAATTTTGGTAAATTTCCAATTACTGACTGGATACGGTTAAAACGCTAAAATTATTTAAAAAAATACTTCTTATCAAAATTAATATGAGAAACAACTATTTGATCCAACGGAAATGGAAAATAAAGCATTTTAATATCTAGGATATTGATTTATTTTCTTCACCCCCGCGCGCCGTGTTTTGACATAATAATATTTAATTAGATTTCTTAGGCTTGCTTATATATTTATTTTTTCATTAATTCAAAACTAAGTAACCATTTTCATCTTAGATTCATAGTTTTGGTTAAATAAGAGAAGAAAAAAATATCCTCAAAACTTTCCCTAACAATTTCCGCCAAGTGAACCATCAATTTTAATTTTAACGAAAAAACTCCGATGACTGAAATAATTGTTTCTCGTTGTTATTAAACGGATTAAAAGCTTTTATTTAAAATGATTTGTACGTATTAACCATATTCAATATATATAAGGAACTCCAGTGAAAAATATTATCGCTTTAAAAAATAATATGTTCGTATAGAAAAATAAACGCTTGATTCTGAATATATTAGTTTTATTTCATAATATTAAACGTAGAGTTCTTAAAAAATTATTAAAAAGTGCATTTTTAACGTCTCTTTAAAATACACTGTAAAGTTGGTACGATTGAATGGTTAGCGCTGACGTCACGCTTCACCAGTCATTGTATCACATTGTATTGAAATCAATTGAAATGTAGGTATAACACAAGCCATCAGTATTAACAACATTTCATGTTATTCTTTATTTCATACTGTTTATAGAGATTTAGTTGTTGTGTTAATTGAAACAATATTTAAGCCTTAATAATTCAGTATCAAAAATAGAAAACAAAAAAAATAGTAATGCTTCTTCTAATACTTTGAATATACTTTGAACAACGGAATTTCAAAATGGCGGTAGTTGATCAGCTGATTTCCCAATCCTATACTAATTTTTCAGGAGTGATGACGTCACACGATTTACCTTATTTCCGGTGGTTTTCGGGGGGTCTTGAAAAATTAAAACTCTGACAATTAGTTTAACTTTAAAACTAACTCTAAAAATAAAAATAAAAATGCAGTTATTTAAGTTAGAAGGTCATTATTTATAAAAAAATTTAAAAATTGGACTGGAGTTCTCTATTACCCGAACTTTTAACACCACTCTAGAAATAATATAGATAACCACATCTAATAATGAAATTTCGATAAAATATTTAGAATAAGTTATGAACCTATCATTAGTTGCACAGGAATTTATAAAAAAATTGGATCGTAACACGCCGTTGGCACTTCTCAGAATGAAGGTAGTCTGTGCCTATTTCGGTTGATGCGAACTGCGGAGCCTTTCCTATTTTCCTATAGGCACCTACCTATCACACGGTGGTGTTGGTACACCGTGAAACTACAGGACGAATATCATAAAACAATTAACTATATTCGCCTAACACATACTTCTCCTTAAAGCGAACTCATGATTTGAACAATACACATTAATTAAAATTGTGGTTTGACAATAACCATCTAACGGGAATCTCTAAAATAATGCTCTACTTTCTTTACTCTACTCTCTTTACAAAAAAACAAACAACCTGTGAAATAAACATTGAAATTATTTCTGTGTTCTGGAGGTACCTACCACACAATCAACATTAAATGACCTTCGTGGTTAAGTGGTTACGATTCCGTGAGCAAGTAAATGTTGAGTGAATAATTAGCGATACATAACAATTGATTAATTTTAAATAATAATATACAATTATTATAAGCAGTAATTGTCAGCCTGAAACACTCATTTACATTGAAAAATCTTCCGAGAAAAGATACTTGCCGCCAACGGGACTTGAACCCGTGCCTTCTGTAATAATCAGTAAAATGTAATAATCAGTAATTGTTGAATGAAACACCAGTATATATTGAATTATTTGGCGGGTATTAGATAGGCCGCCATAGCTCAGTGGTCAGAGCATCCGACCGGCAATCAGAAGGATACGGGTTCAAGTCCCGTTGGCGGCAAGTATCTTTTCTCGGAAGATTTTTCAATGTAATAGAGTGTTTCAGGCTGACAATTATTGCTTATAATAATTGTTACCCTTTGTGCTATGCATAAAAATCTTGTCTTAAACGTTAGTTTATAAATTAAAAAAATGTATTAATAATATACAGTATATTTGCGATACCTTACAGAGCTGTACTTTCAGCGTTGCCCTGGTGAAACACCTCCATTCAGAATTCGTTGTTTGAATTAACTTTTGCCTTGTTAAGTGATCAGATCTGAATCTCCTTCCCCTTCCTCATTTTCTTCCCCTCACCAATACCTTCGGCCTCACAATATACCCCAATTGGTAGTGCCATGCTCTCACTGGTTCCAGACGGTTGGGAACATTTGGGCGGTATACACATAATTTTAATAAAATCAGTGCAATTTACACGCGGTAAAAGTGAAACCTTCATAAAACTAAAGTAGACAAGAGTGGGGAGGCTACGAAGCACCACACAGAGAGGAGACCGATTATGTATGTGTTTGTCTCTTTTTAGTGTCGCTATTTTTCATTTCATCGAGTTTCAAATCACAACCATACTAAAGACATTTTCACTTCAAAAATAAAACTGCACCATTCAGAAAAACAAAAATTCCATGAGAAAAATACATGTTAACGTTTCCGGTATGATAAAAACTTCGGGTAAACAGAACAACAAATAAAATAAATTATTATAAGCAATAATTATCAGCCTGAAACACTCATCCACATTGAAAAATCTTCCGAGAAAAGATACATGACGCCAACAGGACAAAAAAAAAACGTTAGTTTAACAATTAAAAATAATAATTAAAGAAAATAAAATTCATTAGATGATATAAATAATAAAATTCTTTAGATTTTCGCGATGATAATGGACAATACAGAATTCAAAGCATAACTGTAAAAGGTATACTAAAAACCATGTTTTGTGAACTACTGGTACAACCGTGGACTTGTGTCTATACATTACATGATTACAATTGAGTTTCACGTTAATTACGATCCAACTCGTGCACAAAAACCAACCGTGCAATGCAAAGTTACACAAAAGGTTATGCTCTATTTTTGTGTATATTCCTGTAAAGGAAATTTGTGTGAACTTTGATTAAAACCTGTGCTCACTGTACTGTAGAAGCATTGTTTTAATAAAGTCACCGGAATCACTTTGAGTTCAAAACTAAACATTTCACATAAATTATAGCACATCAAATAATATAGTTCATACTTGTCTCTATTGCATATGTTTCTCTTCATTTTTGCAAACAAATAAAGCGTCAGCTAAATAACAGGGATTTGTAACAATTATGTAATTTTTTTTTTAAGTGAAACTTCTGCAGCCCCGCTGTGATTTGGATTTAGGATTTTTTTTTCACATGAGCTTCCACACAGGAGGCCCTGAGGAAAATAATTTCCCTCAGGGCCTATGTCATCTTTGAGGATGCTGTGTGGAGGGTTTTTTTAAGGAAAGGAAGGAGAGGAGAGTTCTGGGAAGGAAAAGGGTTTAAGGGGTGGGTAGGAATCTGGGGTTCAGTATGTCCTGGTCATCCGCCTCCAAGACCTAGACAAACCTCACCCCTTGAACCCGGGCACCCCTGCGAAATCACCAAACGTAGCGAACCACTTGGGGTGACCTATGGCAGAGGTGTTGGTTATCCAATAAAGATTCCGGGGCGGCGGTACCCATTCCCACCTCCCAAATTATAAAATGAAACGGAAATGACGATTAAAACGATTAAAATGACGATTGACGAAAAATGTAGGATGAAACGGAAATGACGATTCGTGCACCTGCGACATATCAACTGCCGCTTTGATCATGATGTCACTTTTAAAGTTTCTTTTTGAGCTGGTCTCACAAGAAAATTGGTCGAATCTTTACAAACAAAATGATCCTAATTTAGCCTGTGAATCTTTTGTCCAAACACTTCAGAACCACTTAACCAACGCTACATCCAAAACAACAGACAAAACAAAACATTATGACACGAAACTCAAACCTTGGATAACTGTTGGTATTCTTCATTCTATACGTAAGCGTGATAAACTCCACGCACTCTGTAAAAAAAATCCCAACGACCATGAATCCCACATATTTTACAAGAAATACAGAAATGTTTGCAAGAAAATTACTTCAAAGGCCAGAGAAGATTACTATAAAAAACAAATCATAAACGCCGAAAACGACACGAAAAAAATATGGAGTATTATCAAGGACATATAATATACTAGACAAACGACTACACCCATCAATAAGATTAACATTGAAGGCCGATCACTAACAAATACACGTAATGACTCCGTAAAAATCGCAGACCATTTCAATAAATTTTTCACCTCAGTCGGATCTAGCCTTTCTAATAATATCTTAACTAGAAATAATGTTTCGGAACATGACCTAGCAAACAAAATATCACTGTCTCATCTGAGTTATACTCCATTTGTTTTCACTCCTACCGCAGAACTGGAAATTATAGAAATCATCACATCATTAAAAAATAGCCATTCAACAGGAGTAGATAAAATCTCTTCTAAACTCGCTAAACATTTAAAAACCCTTATTGCCAGCCCTCTCAAACATATTATAAACTTAAGCCTCCAATCCGGAATATTCCCAAAATCACTTAAACATGCCTCTATCATCCCTATTTTCAAATCAGGTGACAGATCTTCCCTGAATAGTTACAGGCCTATATCGTTATTGAGCACTATATCCAAAATTTTTGAAAAAGTAGTGAAACTAAGACTCCTCAAATTCCTCGAGGACAATAAAATTCTTTCAAAAAACCAATACGGTTTTCGTAAAGATTGCAGTACTGCTGATGCAATTGCAACCTTTACCAAACTGATATCAGATAACCTCGATAAAGGCAATAAACCTCTTGCTGTTTTTCTAGATCTGTCTAAAGCCTTCGATACTATTTCCCACCACATTCTTTTAAAAAAACTCCAACAGATTGGGATAGAAGGTACTGCTCTGGTTTAAAAACTACCTCACACAGAGATCACAAACAACCGTCATCCACTCTAATCAAGAATATAGGAGTAAATGCTTACCTATCTCCTATGGCGTGCCCCAAGGGAGTGTTCTAGGACCGCTCTTATTTCTCATTTATATGAACTCCTTACTGAATTTGGATATTGAAGGTAATATAATATCTTTTGCTGATGACACTGTTATCATATTTACAAGTAAAATATGGAAAATAACAATCAAGAAAGCAAATTCTGGACTGAGCAAAATTAAAAAATGGCTAGACTCTAACCTCCTCACCCTAAATATTCAAAAAACGCAATATATGCATTTCTCAATCCGAAAATTCACTCTCCCAGAAAACCTTCCTAAGCTAGTCATTCACACTTGCCCACAAAATCTAGATAATCCCTCACTATCTCTTTCAAACAGCTGTTCATGCCCAATTCTCAAACCTTCTAATGAAATAAAATACCTAGGGGTCATTATAGATAACCATTTACGCTGGGAGGCCCAAATCAACTCCATAACAAAGAGACTCCGTAAGTTATGCTATATTTTTTATTCTATTCGATCAATCCTTGACATAAAAACACTCAGAAGTGTTTATTTTGCTCTGTTTCAATCTATAGCAACATACGGCATTATAGGATGGGGAGGTTGTGCAGCATCCATTCTCTACCCTCTAGTGACCATTCAAAAACTTTTGTTAAGGATTATCTTCAAATGTTCCCCTTCTCATCCATCAGAGCCACTCTTCAAAAAACTAGCTGTCTTAGACATTCGCCAATTGTACATTAAGATAGTTCTCATCCATATCTGGAAAAATGGTTTGATAAAATCCACACAAAAAGATATACATACTCGTTACTCAACTCATGCAAAATGCACAATCCCTACAACAAAAACAACTTTTTCACAAAGGCAATACTCATACATCGCACCTAAAATATACAACGAACTAAATAACAACATCAAAAAATCTAGTACACTTACTCACTTTGCAACTAGTGTCCAAATATGGATATCCGTAAAGGGTCGACAGTTTTTTAAAGAATTTCTTTAGAAAATTTATTTGAAGAGAATTATGTCATTGCCAAACTTTGTTTTATTTAAATATAAGCTTGGTGGGAAACAAAGGTCACGTGTCATTATCCGTAATTCAAATTTAATTTTGCCTTAGCATTACATTATCGTTTTCTAATATTTTCTGCTAGAACAGGGATAGATATTTAATCCTTTTATGAAGATCAACTTTTGCCTAAACCGCTTTTGCAATATGCTAGCAGCTAAACTGCATTTGACTCGATAATATGATATATTCAAATCATAAAAAATACTCCTAAGTACTAGCACACTAAAAATTTTTCTTTTTTTTCCACTTGTTAAGGAAAAATATTTTTTAATTATTATTTCACTTATTGTCCTCTTCTCGTGCATACATATCTACTTATTTTTTCTGTGAAAATGTGTTTTTGCCATTGTGAAAACATCATCTGCAAATTATTGATATTTGTAAAATATAATATCTCATTATTACTTCATTTATCTGGAGGATAGCATCACTTTATTTTATTTCCATTGTGAAAATATAATAAAGCTTTCAACTTTTTTATAAAATGTGGGAGAAGAAAATCATTGCTTAACCCTTCCACTCTAAGTATTCTTTTGTTTTTATTACACCAGCGCTTTAGTAAAGCGAAATTGCGTTTTTTTTTTTTTTTTTAAGTTTTTAGTAATATTTTGTAAATAAAATTGATATCGGTTTATACACCGCTAATAAATTTTTTTGCCAAATAGCCAAAAGTTTAAATACTTTTAAAAACTAATTCTTTAAAACTGTTTGGCACCACTGTGTACTAGTGCCTATATCTACATGTTTATGTACTCAGAGCCCAGTGCCACCAGAAAATCACTGTAACAATAATAATTTACTCTAGTGACCAGTGTAATTCAGCGGACTCGAAACATAAATTTATTCCAAAATTTATTTGTACAAAAATTGGTTTGAAATAATGTACCTACCAATATTACCACGTACACACAGATCTTCATTAAAATCGTTATCATTTCTTATTTGCATACTCTACAAAGTACTTACTTCGACTTTATATATTTTATAATTATATCATTTTTATATTCTTTCATGTATTGCCTTCTATGTTCTATACTTTTCATATTATTTTTATATTCTTCTATATTCTTTCATACTCTTTTATACTCTATAGTAATTTATTGTTTCCATACTCTTTAGTTATTTACATTATTTTATATTCATTTGTTTTCTTTAAATTTCTTTAATATTATTATATATAATATGTATATTTATATATTTTTATTTTATTTTTTATATTCTCGCACATTTCTTTATATTGCATCTTTTAATACACTGTATATGAAAATCGACCACCACAACACAGGCATGTGCCTAGTATGGTGGTCGAAAAATCCCCAATTCATGTAATGAATAATTCAAAGAATAAAGAAACTTAAAAAAAAAAAAAGGCTCCTATTGGTTGAGATATGAAACGGAAATTACGCTGATCTGCGGTCATTGGTAGCTTTGATTATGACCTCACTTTCCAAGTATTGGTTGAGATTGTTTTGGTAAAGTTTCTAGATTAACTTAGTTATTAGATTAACTCTTTTGTATAATAACTTTTGAAGGTTATTCCCATTAATGTAATACATCATTGAAGAAGAAGGTAATACTAAAAAACAAAACGAAATATGAAAAGAACAAGACACAGAAACATAAGAAGCTAACGGTCGTAACTGGGATTCGAACCAAGAATCTCTCTTCTTACTGGGACGAAGATTACGACCGATTCGGTCGCTGAGCTTCTTATTTTTAAATCAGTTTTGTCAATCTCATATTTCGAATTTAGAATTAACAATATTATCTTCAACTATTTTTTCCATATTTTAGGCAGCTACTTTTTTAAAAAATGAAAACAAATGTTTGCAGAACTGGTTTGTAACGTAGACAAGTTTCTCGGATGATCATAACCGATTTTATTTATATGGAACACCTCTTTTTCTAAAAGTCTAAATAAATAATTATTATTTTATTAGAATAACTTTATTAAATAATTATGATTAATAAGTTATTCTCCTTCAATATTATATAAATTTATTTAAACATTTTTTTTTATTTTAGCTCCATATTATTAAAATAATTCCCTTCAGGGCCTATGTCATCTTTGGGGATGCTGTGTGGAGGGTCTTTTTAGGAAAGGAAGGAGAGGAAATTCTGGGAAGGAAAGGGATATTGTGTGAAAAGAGGAGGTGACCTGTGGTAGAGGTGTTGGTTATTCAATAAATTGTTCCCGGAGTGGCGGTACCCACAACCGCCTCCCAAATTGATTAGTAATGCACGGTAAGGGAAATTTATTGCCTCAAATATGTTATGAACATACTCAAAAAAGAGCAGCGAAACTACGTTTAATGCGGTTTTCCCAAAAAATTCACGCGCGGTAGAAGTGAAACCTTCAGAAAAAAAGAAAAAGCTACGAAGCACCGCATAAAGAGGAAACCGATTAGATGTAAATTTTTGTCTCTTTTTAGTGTCGCTATTTTTCGTTTCACCGAGTTTCAAATCACAACGTTGCTAAAAAAGTTATCACTTAAAAAAATATTGTTTTTTTGGGAAAATGTGAGAGTTGTAAATCGTTTCACGAAGAAATGTTTGGAACACCCCTAGGCGAGACCTTGTCCACTCCAGCGGTACCACCAATATTCGCCTGGCTTTATGAAAGCGGTGTAGATGACTGCCTTCGATTATTCCACTTTGTGGAGACGTTAATCCCTTGTTTGGGCAACGGCCGACGTCACGGCACGCTGAGCGCTGCAGGCTGTCTCCATTGATGGCCCGGCTAATAGACGTAATTCTATGATGAACGCGCCATTTAGACCGCAACTAGGTTAGTGTAAAAATAACAAGATTAATGTTTCTTTTTTTGATAATAATGTCTTTTATTTTCATTTTTTTTAGGTCAATACGGAATGGACTTTAAAAATTATTTCACTAATTGAAAGCTACATTATTTGTGAGTAATATAGGCTGCATATCCTATCCCACTAATATTATAAAGGTGAAAGTTTGTATGGATGTATGTTTGTTACTTTTTCACGCAAAAACTACTGAACAGATTTAAAAAATTCTTTCACTAATAGAAAGCTACATTATTTGCGAGATCTATAGGCTATATATATTGGTCAGCTCTGGCGTTATGAATAATCTCTGGCGTTATGAAATTATTTTTCATACGTTTTCTGTCGTTAACAAAATCGATTTATTGCAAACGCCAATTGTCGCCTTGGAAACGTTTTTTTTTTAAATTAGGTTACTATGGACATCCCTTTGATGTTAAAATTCAAATACGTATAAAATACTAATTCCTACTTTACTGAATGGATTTTAATGAAACTTTACAATAATATAAACATATAGGCTAGCACAGAGCTCTGGCATTACGAAATTTGTATGAAAAAATTGCAATAGGTGGCACGATTAGTAAGATATCTATAATTCTTCAATCGATTCAAATTATTAGGGAAGTAGGTACTTCGCTAATTTAAATATTTTCTAAAATAGATTTTTTATTTAAGAATCTTTGTTTTGCAAAATGTCTTTCTCAAATTTTGACATCACAGAACAATTATTGTTTTAATTGGATAGACAGGTATCGCATTTCTTAAGTATAAAACTGCCGTACTGGATTTTTTGGTAGAATATAAAAAGAAGAATAATAATTCGTACTCAATAACTATCTCGGAAAAAATTCGGTTTAGGGGCGATAGTCCTACATATTTTATTTTTATTTTTTTATACTAATTATGGGCCGGAAAATCCGAATCTGAATTAGGCGTCGGCAAGCAATATTAACTGAATTACACGACTTTAAATTTTCTATACACACACAGGAAAACAAGCCATTTTGAACGTATTCTGACAATACAAGTCATAGAAAAACAAGAAAGATGTTACGCCACATAAAATTAAGTGTTGCCATTAAGCAATAATATCAATAACGTAAAACTTTCCGACACGATACTTCCTCACATGATAATTCATCACATAACACATTAACCTGATGAATTATGACTATCTCAACGGCCGTATTCTTAGACCAAAAGTATGAAAATTCGTAGTCTTAAAAAGTTGAGAATCCCAGTTTTCAAGTAGTTTAGCGGCTACGCTAGGTTTGTGTAACATGGTTTGTGCCCCTTTATACCGCCTGCTCGCGTCAAGGCAAGAAAACATCCCAGTTTTCAAGTAGTTTAGCGGCTACGCTAGGTTTGTGTAACATGGTTTGTGCCCCTTTATACCGCCTGCTCTCGTCAAGGCAAGAAAACATCCCAGTTTTCAAGTAGTTTAGCGGCTACGCTGGGTTTGTGTAACATGGTTTGTGATAGAAAAGAAAGTGCCCCCTTCATAGTGCCTACTCGCGTCAAGGCAAGAAAACATCCCAGTTAATAATTCAGTTAATATTGCTTGCCGACGCCTAATTCTTTCAGATTCGGATTTTCCGGTCCATAGTGGAAGATGGAGGAGGCTGAGTGGAAATCCCCTAATACCATGCGAGCGAAGCCGCGGGAAAAAGCTAATATTTGTAAGCTCTGACGTTATGAATAAGCTTTGGCGTTATGAAATTATTTATTATACGTTTATTGTCCAGACGAAAAGCAACGCTTTGACGACCAACAACAATGAACGTTTTACGCTATAAATGATCTTACGCTTTAATAGGTGGCACGCGAGCTGTTTGAAAAACAAATGTAATGGGTATGGAGGGGGGAAGGGGGGAGGAGCGGGGGAGTAGAGTGGGGATGGGGAAGGTGGAGTAAGCGGAGTGGGAACCCACCTAATACTATGCAAGCGAAGCCGGAGACAAAAGTTACTCAACCGAGTTACCTCCCAATTCCTTACCCCAACCCTGACTGTCCCTACTCATTTTTTTGATGTTTTAAGTTGAAAAAAAAACATAAAAAATATCACCGAATACCGAAATTTCATTAACATTTTTTATTTCAAATAATGTCATATATCACTGGTTAAAGAAAGTTCCTTAACACCCTGTGTAAAGCGCTTCGTATGAAAGTAGAACATAGCTATTTACAAAAACAAAGGTTTTTTTCCACAGTTATTAATTTAATGTGTGTTAGGAAAACCTAGTGATAATAAAATTTTAAATGTTTATGAGTACGATATTAGACGGAAAAAATAGTTTTTATCAATTAATACTTTTACTATGTATGTAAAACAACAAATTTTTGAGTGGTTACACTTTGAAACTGTGTTAATTTTGTACTGAGTGTTAAAATAAGAATATTTATTTTTTTAAATTAAAAAAATTCAGCTCGCTTCGGGGTGTAGGATTCTCATACGGAAAATCCGCCACTCACAATCGAAACATAGCTTAGCGGGAAAAGGCTTATGGATACCAATGGTATGACAATGATTTGATCTGTATACCCCGGTTCTTTACAACTCTCCAATTCCCTCCTTGACTTCCTTGCCTCATAACAAGGTACTGTAACTCCGCTGGCAACGGGCAGTTTTTACTACTGTACTGCACCATGTATAAAACATTTCTTTAGCCCAAAGTATTTGTGCATGTAAAAGGTTGCTTATTTTATACATGCTCCCTGGTGCCTACGCGTATAAAAGAATAATTTAAAAGAGGATTATTGCTTGTTTAGTGGTGCACTGTATCGTGAGACTACTGGGGGAAAGGAGGGACATTGGAGGACCCACCACTTACCCGCCCTGGTATAGGTAACAGATGGTTACCCCTTCAAGGCTCTTGCAAGACTTTAATTTTTTGGTAAAAACTACTCTACATTTGATATCGAAACTAGACTTCCAATGTCCCAGCATACGTTGTTAGGCAGCAGTATGCAAATGCTACTGTATACAAAAGAGGGACAGTGGGTGTTTAAAAATATTTCAAAACAACTTGAACCTATATCGGTATGTACAAATACATTCAAATGTGCCCCTTTAATGGTTAGCCTATATATCCGCAGATAGATTTTACTGTTGTATGTTTTCAATAATAAATAATAAATTATGAAAAAAACCAATACTATTTTAAATGTAATGTACTTATTGCTGAGTGCCTGGATTTGAAACCGCGACCTGTGAATTTAAAATCGAGGATCGTCGCCACTCGACAACGGGGCCGTTAATAAATAACACAAAAAGGAAGAATAAATCTTACCCGAACACTTCTAGTCTGACTTGGGACGCGGACCAACGCTCCCATCTTATATATTTGGTACTGGCTGATGACACAGAGTAGAGCGTATATCTGCAAACAGATGAGAAGTGTAAGACACTGATGGGTCACGAAGCTCAGACGCATATGGAATCTTACGTTTTCGAAGCCACAAGTGGGGTTCCTCAGGGGTCTCACCTGGGACCAATTCTTTTTTGTTATTTATTAATGATATTGTTAGCATATTTAAAGATGTGGAAGTTCTTCTCTTCGCAGATGACTTGAAAATATATAAAACAATACGTAGTTTAGACGATTGTTATACTTTGCAACTTAATTTAAATAAACTATATCGTTGGTGCATCATTAACTCTCTGTTTCTTAATATTAAAAAATGTCAGGTCATTCGTTTTTGTAAAATACGAAATCATATAATTTATGTATATTCGCTAAATAACGTAAAATTGACAGTTGTCACTCAAATCAGGGACTTGGGTGTTATATTTGATGAACAGTTAACCTTCAATCCGCATGTAAATGAAATCACAAATAAAGCCTTAAAAATGCTTGGTTTTATATGTAGAACCGCATGCGACTTCAAGTCATTAGAATGTTTGAAAACACTGTACACATCTTTAGTTAGAAGTCAAGTAGAGTATAATTCGCCTATTTGGTCCCCCTTTTATAAAATACATTCCAACAATATTGAAAGGGTACAACACAAATTTCTACGATTTATTAACTTTAAACTAAATATTCCAATCCAAAATATAAATTATATCCAGCTGATGCACCAACTAAATTTGATTACGCTGTCAGATAGGCGAATTATCTCCGACCTTGTTCTACTAAATAAAATTATTAATTATAGAATCGACAGCCCTGAAATTCTGGCCACAATAAAATTATTTGTACCTTCCAAAAATACGAGACAAAATTCCACGTTTTTCTGTGACAATTTCAAAACAAATTATCAAGCGCACATATCCCTAAATCGAATACAAAATTTTGGTAATAAATTTGGTAATGTCGTTGATATATTTAGAGATTCCGTAGCAGTGCTTAAACGAAATCTACATAAACACTTTGCTGAAATGTATGACTTCACCATTCCATAGTGAAAAACCCTTTTTAGCTTCTATTTATTTCACTCTTTTCTTTTAGACTTTTAAACTTTAATATATATATGTAACTTTACAAATTAATATTGTAATTTAATTTATATTTCGATTATGCTTAAGTCCCTACTAATGCTGATTAATTTCAATCCCGTTATTTTTGTTTGTAAGTACAAAAAAAAAACTGTTCTCCATAATGGTATTCTATATTATTTGTAAAACATTTATGTAGGTACTACACATATAATAATTATTTTATTCATATATGTACTTAAACTTTTATATGCCATATAGTTAATGTAATAATACTAATAACAATGTATGTAAAAGCCCAATGGGCGTTTAAATAAATAAATAAATAAATAAATAAATATTGCCATGCGGGGAGCCATAAATGCTAAATTAAAAAGCGCAATGAAAAAAGTGTCAGCCAAAATTAAATCTCTACGTTGCCTTGCGATAATCTACAATCTTGAAATAATCGTTTAGGTACGTCAATAAATCCTACATAATATTATTTCATTCATTTCTGCAATATAAAATAATTACATCTGTTATAGATTTTCGAAAGGGGCCAAAGCGTAAAAAAAAATCAAAATACCGGTTAGAAAGGTACATGTTTCACAAAAATAAGTTTTTTCTTTCGATAAAAAGATCACGTTATTGTCACGATTAATTAGTGGGTTTTATGCTATATTACACTTTCTCATTTAGCCAACTTTTCGCCAGCGTTACCAGTGCCCATCATTAGGGCAGATGTGCAGATTGTTGGCAGCAGTTTATGTGATAGAAGTGAAACCGTGTTGAAAGCTGTTTAGTTTTGGTGTAGCCATCTAATACCAGATACCAGGATCCATTAAGCTTAGCCCAGAGTCCCTATAAATATTAATAGGGTTTGTGGACTTCAATTGGCCAAGTTACTAAGATACTGAGATGACGAACACACGACATATTTTAATCCCGAACAATACATGGACTAAAGAAGGGGGAGGGCAACACGGCATAATAATCCAAAAAATAATCACGATATGTGAGTATGCTTTTTAAGTTAGGATAGTGAATTAGATACCTACAAACTATATTTGTACAGCTTTCAAATGTGAACTAGCATCAATTTTATTTCGTATGTGAAGGTTGTAAATAAATCATTGTTTTTACTGTATATTCGTATACGTTTGTATTTGACTTATATTTTTACAAAAACATTAAATTTTGTACGCTATATTTGCCATCTTAATTATAACTTTCAGTACCTACCATTGCACGATTTATATACTCGCGATCCATAGGCTGGGCATATGCTGAGACACAGACCGCGCAGAGCAGATCAGAGCAGAGTAGGGTAGATTTTGAAATGTATGAACGTGTATGAAACAACATACTCTGCGGGGCAGGTACGTGCTGCGCAAAATGCCTCTGCTCTGCTCTTGAGTTGTGGCTGCGGCGCAGATTCTGCGCGACACTTGCGCAGGCGGGCACTTCCCAGGTATTTGCGCTTTGAAAGACTCAAAATAAATAGTAAATTATGAATTTCAAAGTCTGCGGCATCATTTCTTTTCTGCCCTGCCGACCGATTCTATATCGTTTGTGGGATCGTTATTAGATAACGGGCGTTATCTCCTGTCAGATTTGTGTGATTTTTATGGCTGTTAGTTGCCTTTTTTATGTACAACAATTAAAATATGTGACATTGGAGGTTATCCACCCCTTATCCGCCCTGGTATAGGTAACAGATGGTTACTCCTTCAAGGCTCTCATCTTCTTCTTCTTTGCGTGCTGTATCAGGTCTCCCCGACGTTGGCGATCACTCTTGAGAATGTCTCTCTGTCTTGCGCTGCCCGGAATAGCTCCTCCACACTTCTAATGCCGGTCCACTCTCGTATGTTACGCAGCCAAGACATAAGGCTCTCATAAGGACTCTAATTTTTTGAATGAACGAATCTACATTTAAGTTTGAATGAATCTAGATCTCTTGTATCCCTGCATACAGTGTTAGGAAGCAGTATTCGAGTGTTTACATAAATACGAATAACATATGATCAATGATATAAAGTAGTTCAAGCATGAAGTAATTAAAAACATAAACATAAATACTCGCAAGGTATTGGCATCTTGCGTATGCTGTAAGCATCTACAAGAAATGACAATAAAAAACAAGTATGGTGAAGAACGCTAATGTTGGGTGGGATACCTCTCTCGTCATGTGGCAGCGAGAATGTGTATGGCTGTCGGATTGGCCATTAACCAATCTTAACGTCCGCGTCATTTAGCCGGTTTCTCGGTTATGCCTTGATGATAGTGAGTAGGAAGTGAGGGAAAGTACCCGAAGACTCTAAGGATGGAAGCGTCGAGTTGCCGGAGGGGGGGCGGAGTAAAATATATGACAGTAAGTGTGTAAAAATCACACAACTTTGACAGGAGATAAAATCCGTTATCTAATAACGATCCCACAAAAGACACAGAATCGCTCGGCTGCTCTGCGCGGCCTACGTTTTAGCATATGCCCAGATTGCCCAGCCTAATGATTTGGTTGGCATCTTTCTACTTGTTGGTAAGTGTTTAAAAATCTTCTGAAAATGAGTTATATTTTCAGCGTACATTATTTTGAAACAGTCACTTACCTGTATTTATACAATTGTAAAATAAATAACTGAAAACACAGATGAAATAATTACAAAGTTAGAAAGTACTTAAGGATATAGGTACACTACGTTGCCAATTCTGCAATAAATATAAAATACGAAAACTTGTTGCAAACGATAAAACATTACATTGTACTGTATGGGTAAGACTCAGGGGCAGATTTAAAAGTCAGAATTTCAGAAAAGGACCACAAGATACGTTTGATGACTGCTTTTCGAATCTTAGATTCGCCCCGGATACATCAAACAGTGTAGAAGTTAAGTGCAGAATCAGAATAAGGGATGTATGTCGTAGGTATACACTACTGGCGTAGGGATTATACAAAGACACATTAATGTTTTAAGCCTGCAACTTACGTCAAATTCATGCAAGTTCAAATTTCGTGTTAGATATTTGAGCGCCTTTATCCACTCGAACTAAAGCTACGCAAATTCCGGTAGATTTTTATAAATTCAAATAAATTTACAAAAAAACAGAGTGTGCAATTCTCATGCGGTAGAAGTGAAACCTTCAGAAAACTAAAGTTGACAAGAGCGGAGAGACTACGAAGCACCGCACAAAGAGGAGACCGATTATACTATGTCATTCTCTCGCAGGCTAAATCCCATAGATGTACGAGTATGTGGTTGTCTTTTTTTAGTGTCGCGATTATTCGTTTCATCGAGTTTAAAATCACAACGGTGTTAAAGATATTTTCACTTTAAAAATGGCGAAATCTTGGTGGATTCATTGGCTTTAATATAAATTGATCTTTATAACAATTATTTTATTTCTTTCTAGAATTTGTAGGTTGAAACGCAACTTTTTCAGCTACCGTCATTTTTGTATGAATACCGCACAAGAGTCCCAACTGCTCCCGTCTGAAGCCAGTGATACTATGGCATCCCCAATTGGGGTATGTTATGAGGCTGAAGGTAGTGGGGAGGGGAAGGAGAAAGGGAAGAGGAAGGTGGGGATGTACCTGGCTAATCAGATCTGGTCACCAAACACGGCCAATGCCATTTCAAGCAACGTTTCAATTCTGAAGGGTGGTCTTACACCAGGGCGATACTGAGAGTATCTTCCACTTTTACAATTGTGATGATTTAAAAACGTTTTATGAAATTTTACGAAACCATGTTATAACTCTAACATAAAAAAATATCTTCTTGATTTCCGCTTTTGGTGAATCTTATTTATTACATTTTATTATTTTTCAATCACTTCTCGTCCCATAAATTACTAATAAGCACCTTCTAAACCTCAATCAATCTCTAATGCCCAAAGGATGCTGATTCTAATCCGTAGGTAATTCAATGGAGCTTGTTGGAGGAGCTAGAAGCATAGATCCCCTGTGCACGATGCACGTACGCGAAAATCGACGAACACGGATGAGGTCAGCTTCAGGAGAACGGGTCATCATTCCGACTCGTTTTTCGACCTCACCCACCTCACAACGTTGCTCAACCGAGAGGCGATATAGTTTCATACAAGCAAGGACGCTCTTCTGCGGTGTAACATAAAAGGAGAGATTTCCAGATACCTACCGCAATTAAAAACACGTTACCTTTTGATCTACCCACCACGGAACGCCTGTTTAGTTTGTAATTCGGCACCATTGTTAATTGCGAATTACGTAATTTATTTGCCAAGACTGCACCGTGGCGCCGGCGCGGTTTCCATGGTCAGACCAGAAAACACCAACATTTTGTCGATGGATTTCCATTACTGTTTACTATACCTTAGCAATTTGTTGACAACGTAAACCCAAGAAAAATCTAAATAACTCCAAATAAATCTTATTCAAAAATCGTTTATTGACACATGTCCCTCTGTATCAGTTATCACGTAAAACATAATCTCTATGTACAAATTCCTCGAGCGGACTAAATCATCTGCCCAATCCTTGATAAACCGCAGAGTAGTTCCTTTTTTAGACGCCGACGCGCTAACAGTGACATGTATCAAATTTTACATACACGTAAAATAACCGAAATTTGCATAAATTGCTTACTTTTAACGGTATGGACTTAGATGGTTCATCAAGCAAATGAGTAATGTTGATAACATTATTCGATAAATATGACATTTAATCTAAAACAGTCTTGTAAAGTACATCATGAGGATTATTAAAGTTCCAATGTGAGAAGAGTTTGTATTCAGCGGTTCACTGACTACAGAATCCCTTTTACAATTAGTATCCTAGCATAAAGCAGCACCATGCCAATTGAAGTTGGGAATCTTTTCAACAATCGACTCGTAAATTAAACTCGCGGAGAAGTAAACTGCCGTCGTTGACATTTTGCAACATCGCGATGTTGCGATGACAATAGTTTAGTTTTACATAGAAAAAGGCAACGCCTCTATTAAAATCATAGACAAAACTTGTAACATTAGTAGTAACTTTGCTTACGACCTGTTTTCTAATAATGTCCAAAGCCGTGCTAAAGTCGACATTCCAAACAAGCCAAGCGACGTGAAGGTTTACTTTAGTTGCTGAATGGATGTGTTGTGGTCTTCGAAACTCAAAACCGTCACAACTCCAGGTTTATGAAATTTATTTAACTAAGAATAAATTCCAGATTAATTCGATTAATAACGTTCCTATAAAATCAGGTAATACCCTTAATTAATGTGAACAATTACACCTCAGAACTAGAATTCAGATCGCGGCCCGCCCGTTGCCGTTCGCTGCTACGTGTATGCAAAGAATAAACATTTTTAAGCATGCACATGCATTTCTGTACTAAAAACTAAGACAATTCGGTTATTTAGATTCCTAGAGTCCTGGACGTTTAAATTAATAGGTAGGTACTTACGTGTATAATGATGAGAAAGAAATCCAAAGTAAATAAAATCCCGGTAATAGGGTTAAAGTTGATCTAGAAATAAAACAAAGAAATACATAATATGAATTATAACAAAATTAATGTTTTCTACATGTTATATTGAAATGAAATGGCATTGAAGGGTTTTTGTAGGAGACCTGTCATTATATGATTGGTACTTATTATTTATTTTATAATATCAGATATTTGCATATTTTCAACAACTCATATAATATTTCATTCAATATTTTAAAAGAAATATTTTATTAATAAAATCGGTTTAGTGAACTTTTCTTCGGAAAATTAGGATTTCTAAGCAAAAACCCGTCATAACGGGAACTGCGGGACATAATAAAATGGTAACAGAGTTCACATAAACAATAACAAAAATTATTTAGAATAGACATAGACAATCAAATACCTTCGCAATTTAGGCCAACATTTCCAAAATTAGCCCAATTCTCTAGCAAGTTCGCATCGCAATTTATCAAAAACACATTATGGAAATTGCATTACAAAGGAATCAATCACATTAATTCTACGCACATCACTTTGCTTACGAACAGAATATCACATCGCTTATGAATCATTTTGTGTGAATACATAAAATACCTCGATGGCTAAACGCAATAAAATTAATCCCTCGCGGTCAATCAAAGTTTTCCCGGAGTGGAATTGAAAATATACAAAGCAGGTATTATGTGGAGGATCATGACGTGTTGAGCTTCCTGCTTGATTAGCCAACTTTTCAGAGACCTTTATCCATCATCGGGGTAAATGTGACACGGCGTAATACCTTAAAAAAATTGACGACAAAGCTTTATGCCGTGAAAATCTGAAATCATGTCTTTAGTAATTAAATTTATTTTATCAATAGTTCTTGTTTATTCGCCAGTAATTTTTCGTTTGCTTGAGTATAATGGTCGCCATCGTCGATATGCATATGTGTCCACTAGCGCATCGACGCACTAGAAAACCTGGTTGGAAACATGAAAATGCTTTCATACTTTCCAAAATCCAATCTTTTGTTTGAAAAATTCTGAAAAAATAGCGGCAACGGGTATAAAAATTGGAAAATAAAAAAGAAACGCAATGAAATGCAGCATTTTTTAAAAAATAATCTGAAGAAAAGTTTTCCGACGCCTAAACATAAATAATTTAAAAAAAATCACTTTGCATCTTTGATCAATTGGTCGATGCTTTGTATACATCACTTTGAAACATACTAGGTTTATATAAACAATGATTTAAAACATTGCACCCCGGATTCTGGTTATTAATAACACTGGTCAACGGTGGTTTTGGTGCCAAGGAGCTGTATTTTTTTTTAACTTAGGACCTTATACTGAGCACAAAAGTAGCAAAAAATTTTGATTCCTACGTGTAGTTTATTAAATTTTGACTTGTACACATATAAATAAAATTACGTAAAAAAACAGCATTTATTACATTATTATGGAAAACATTCTTTATCGCGATTTTCCTGAATGAGGTGTAAGGGACAATCACGTTGCACCCCCCAACAGTAATCAGCCATCATATGCTGATCCCATCGGCCTTGGTACCTTTCTTCCCTAGTTTTTAGGCCCTGGTAAAATCGCCTCCTTGTTCTTCGCTATAGGATCCAAGATTCTCTGGAAATTGATCAAGATGACTGTGTAGGTAATGCACTTTAATGGACTTATTACATACTAAGTTTTTTAAGTTATCTAACATGTCGTTTACAATTTCCGTGCAGTTACTTGACTTGTGATTTCCGATAAAAAATTTTGTAACTTCACAAACGAAATCCATTCAGGTCGTTACACATTGTTCATTGAACTTAATAAGTCCGTATCATTTATCAATATTCTTATTTGTGGGCCATCGAAAATACCCACTTTAACAAAAAAAATTGTGGTTTTTTTCAAAAAAATTTTTTTTTTTTAGTCACAGTCGTAGTAGTGATTTTTTTGTTCTTTTCATTGCATAGGCACTCCGAACCTCGTGCGATTTCTTTGACTGTCTCAAGTGTTCATAGCACATTTTATAAACAATCTGGGGTATCCGCGGCTTGAATTCATCCTCAATTTTCAACTTAAAATATGAGAAATAGGCACTTTTTATAAATTCTGTTATGGATTTCCTGATATTTTTACTGTATATTCACCGCAAATATAACAAAACACATTTGGATAATTGAGACAACTTCTTCGCGATGAAGACATTATATGAAAATAAATTTATTTATATAAATGTACTGATAAGATCGCAAAACACACACACGAAAGTGCTAATTGTAGCCAATACTCAAAACAGAGGATAGATCAAAAACTACACGTAAGAAAAAAAAGAAAAAAATATTTAGTGTTGCCAATGTACACCTAAATACAAAGCCATCAACGGTATTTCGGCACCAATTTTTTTTTTAATTTGTTGACCAGTGTAATCGATCCCTCTTAGCAGATCGATACTAAAAGGGCCATCGGTTGACGGTTTGAAGAAACTCTCCTAGAGAACTGCTTCGGTTCGAAACTGAGCTCTGCACTGAATTCTCGATCTCGAAAGTAGCTGGGCTTGAGAGAGGTCGACTTGCATTTCACCAACAACCACACCGAACAATGGCGGATCTCGAAATACTTAAGAAGGAAATAACCACACAAAACCGTCAATACGTCTAAAATTTGATTTAAAAGTGACGTATTTCCACAAAAGTAATATGAATTGATTTCCAAAGACTGTTATTTTATCTAGTAAATTTTGTATCGGTGACCCACTCGAAAATTGTATTTGTCAGCCTTTCTTGAAAGATTTGAGTTTGTTTATGGACAAAACAATTTATTTGTATTCATATTAAATATGTACGGCCGCAAACAATTAATCCACCTTAATATTTTAAAGCATAATAATAAGAAATAATAAAATAATTTAATTGGCGCCGTCTGTGAATGCGTAGATTATAACGTACGTAACGATTAACCTTATAAAATCATTTATGAAATTGATCCTTTGTTTTGTTGACGAAAATACTTCAATTCAGCTTGTCTATTTATTTACGGTCTTACAAACTAATATATTTAAGATTTTTGAATGTAGCTATTACTTTGTGGTTATCCATTATAATAAAATGAAACAATGCAACTTTGTATAAACCACTTATAAAATGTGCAAATCCGACCGGTTTCGGAACAAACGTTCCTTCGTCAGGGAAAGCTTATACTAATTTGACAGTTTAGAACAATGTTTTATTAGGGTAAGGGTGAAGGAACGTTTGTTCCGAAACCGGTCGGATTTGCACATTTTATAAGTGGTTTATACAAAGTTGCATTGTTTCATTTTTTTATAATATATTTAAGATTTGTTTTACATTCTTATTTTGCTTAGACGTTATTGAAATATTATAAATACTTATGATCAAAAAATAATTACAAAAAATACACAATTTAAAAAGTTTTATTATCCAGCCTTTCAGCATTTTTGAATGTAGGTATAAATTAAAGCAATTTTTTTATGAAATAAAATCGATATTGATTTATTATTTTTAAAATATTTTAAGAATAATTAATCTGAATAGGATAAGAACATCTTTTCACGAAATATGAATTCTCGGTCGCTGGCTGCTTAATGGCCCTTAAACGAAATAATAATACCACACTTCTTTCACATTTATTTTACGATCTTAAATTCATTAATAAACACTAGGTTATTATGTTTAGTTTAAATGAAATGGCTTCCTATAACTTTTATGATTACTTATTATTTAATATCGGTTCGATATCGTTTGAGATTTATTTATAAAATTTAACATTCAAGTTATCTTTGAGCTTGTACACCACTGATGATAATAATAAATAATACAGAGACTTTAAATCAATCATATATACCTATTAATTTAACTTTAGCAGATTTTGCTTATTTATGCTTAGTAAATTTTATATTGTTTCAGAAAACCTCTTTCATTTCATTATCGTTAGGATTGTTATTTATTTTATTTTTTTTTTTTTTAATTATTTTCATATTACATTTGGTTATAAAATGACGTATTGCCCATCTCACTAGGTGTGAAACGCCTGTGTTGAGATGGCAATTTACAGAGTGGTTATCTAAGATTTTGTAGTAATATTATGAAAATGGCAGGTTAATATATTTTTTTTTCTTTAAATATACAATTCAAGTATGTTACATATATATATATATAAAAAGAAGATTGCAGTAGGTACATGATTACATATATACACACAGTAGGTATAAAGGTAAGTCTGTTATTAAATACTTGTGATGGATATGTTTATTTGAGGTGATCAATGATTTTACTATTAAATGTACCTTTGGTTTGCGTGTTTCTATTATCATGCTACTTTCAATTCACTTTGAACACATAATTCATTACCCAAATGATAAGGTTACAAATTATTGAATCAATATTATCAATTATTGAAACCAATAGTCGGCTTTTAAATTTTTTAAATAAATATTTAATAAAAAATTCATTTTATCCAGGCGTAGAAGGTTAGGTTAGGAAGGTTATATTTCTTAAAATGTTGATAAATCTGAATAATTAAATAGTGTATACCAGTGGCGGTCCATGAGTTTTCAGTGAGTTAAAGTGCTAATATTGGAAAATAAGACCTTATCGATGATGTAGCCGAAAATTAGATTTGTTTTTTTCAATATTTTGTATGAAGATTTTCAGGATTTTTTTCAGTTTGGGGATGCGCCGCATGCGAAAAAATTGAAATTTTGAAAAAAAAATTAATTCATTTTCTGCTACAACATCAATAACATTGTATTTTCCAATCTTAGCACTCTAGCTCACTGAAAACTCACGGACCGCCACTGGTGCAGGTATACAAAGTGATTTGTTTTCATTTATTTAAAACGACGTCACAAAATGAATTTGCGATTATTGAAGAAGTAAATATAAATAGTTTGTTTTGTGCAACCAAAATCAATCATCTCATCAAACGCGGAAGCTGAAAATTTTTACATGTATAGGTACAAAAAGATGTTATTTTTTTGGAATCCGTTTTTCAAAAGATTTAGTCAGCTTTTTGCTGAACAACTGTTCACTTAGGTGTAAATAAAAAAGATAATCTTATGTTGAATCCGTTTTTCAAAAAATTTGGTCAATGTAATCATTTTCAATGTTATTTTAAAATAGCACGGGAAAAGAAAATTATTGTTAAATCTCCATTGTAGTTGATTTGAGTAAATTAGTCCTTAAAGTAGACCAAACACATGGCTGTAGGATGCACCCAACAAATCCCAACTCTCTCATGTGGAAACCAAAATTTTGAAAGGGTACCAAGATTCACATCCCTAGGCTCCCTGATAACAAACGACAATAATACCACAGAGGAGATCCATAGTGAACGCAAATCGCTGTTATTTCCGCCTACAAAACCAATTAAAGTCCAGACTGCTGTCCAGAAACACGAAGATATTAGTGTACAAAACACTTATCAGACCAGTGCTTACGTACGCAGCTGAGACTTGGGTACTAACTAAGACGAATGAGCGAGCACTGGACGTTTTTGAAAGAAACATTTTGAGGCGCATCTTCGGACCGGTTCTAGAATCGGTTCTGGATTTTGGTGCAGACGTTATAACAATGAGCTCTATACTTTGTTTAAGGAGCTAAACGTCGCAAAATTTATAAAATTGGGAAGACTTCGGTGGCTGGGTCATGTGGAGAGAATGACCGAGCATCAAGCACCAAAGTCCCTGCTGAACTCAAGACCAATAGGGCGAAGGAGCCTGGGAAGGCCAAGACTAAGATGGTGCGACAACGTCCTCAAAGACATATCTATCTTGGAGCTTCCAAACTGGAGAGAGCTGGCACAAAACCGAGATGAGTGGAGGAAGACTCTTGAGGAGGCCAAGACCCACCAGGGGTTGTAGAGCCAATAGTGATGATGATGATGAGTCATTAAAGTACATTATTTAAAGTCTAAAGAATCTGCTAAAATATTCGTTTCCATCCACGAATGTGTGGTATATATTTTGATTAGCGCATGTTCCAAATTGTTAAGTCCATTATGTGATACAAGTATGATATTTACTTGCCTCATCAAGGATTGAACTATGCTAAATAGCTTTTTCCTAATTGATAGTTATTTTTCAATTACATGATCCATATATGTATATAAAAAATAGCGTATTTAGATTGTTATTTCAACTTGAGAGGCGGGTATGTATGTAAACCGCGGCCCCGGGAACCATTCATTGGATAATCGACATCTCTGCCACAGGTCGAATGAAGACACCATTTGTTTCGGAACTTTTCGATTATTTTGATTAAATAATGATGTACCGATTTATTTTTATTGAAATATATATTTGAACTAATGCAATAAATAATAAGCAATACCTAGCATCAATGTAGAATTCAAAACTTCTAGCTTAGTAAGATTTTTTTTGAGTTTTTTTACCACATTACTAATAAATGTTTTTTAAATTATACACAACTAATATACAACCACTTATGTGTGTTAAATGGTTGTTTATCAGTTGTATTAAATTTAAAAAAGTTTTTTAGTATAGATTATTATATTGAAGGATTAATTTTTTAATGAAATGTAATATCACCATGGAGCGCTTTTATAATTACCGTGACGATTCACGGTTACGGTACCAGGACGGCAAAAAGGCAATAAACATACGTTCCTTATCGCTATAATGCCACAGCTCTTTCTTACACTTTAAAAAATGGTGAGATAAAATATGAGACATAAAATATGTGTGACTGTTTCGTCCAAAGTACTACTTTTCCTTGCGTTTTATTTTCTTTATACGTGTGAGGGAGATGTATGATAATGATTGTATGTTTTTTTGGGGGGGTGCAGACATATATACATTTAGTGTGTAAAAAAGAACTGCAGCATTATATGTATAAGAACAAAAACCATCAGCGCATTAACATTTGTCATTTTTTTTTTTTAATTTTTGAAATTCACTCACTTCAATATTATCCTTGTAACTATAGTCCATACTTTTAAAATTATATCTGCTGTATTTTACAAGAATTATTAATTAGCTATAATTTCTAAAAATAAAATAAAATTGTTAACCTACAAAATGACATGTTGCCAAACGGTTAAAACCACCGTATAAGTGCTTAATGTTTACTCTAGTGCACTGGCCTGTGTCACCCACACCTAGCAAGATGTACGTTCTACAGTATACGACCCTATATTCCCAGAGACCTAATAATATTCAGATAAAAACACGATCGATCACGTGGCAGAACCGCTCAGTAATCAGCACATCTAAATACTAAACATTCTCAGTCCTCTATTCTCTTCAATATCCACACAGATGAATTAATTAAAAAATTAAGAGATACAAAAATAGGTTACCACGTTTAAAAAGTATGTGTGAATAATTTTAATTACGCAGAAGATAATACGTATTTACGGTTCTTCAACAACCAGAATTTTTTGGTTGCTTTACATTAGCTCCAAATAGAAGACCCGGAGGAAAATAATTCCCCTCAGGGCCTATGTCATCTTGGAGATGCTGTGTGGAGGGTCTTTTTAGGAAAGGAAGGAGATGAAGTTCTGGTAAAGAAAAGGGTGCAAGGGATGGGTATCTGGGTGTTAGGAGTGACGGACGTATAAATACATCCCTCCCACTGCAATACTAGGCAATATTGCAAGAGAGTCCTGCTGGAAAGTTAAAAATATTTCCGTCAACCAGTCCCTCCCGATCCGGCGATAGACGCACGCACCCTCAAGACCTGAACAAACCTCACCCAATGAACCCGGGGACCCCAACTAAGTCCCCAAACGTAGCGAACCACTTGGGGTGACCTATGGCAGAGGTGTTGGTGTTCCAATAAATGGTTCCCGGAGCGGCGGTACCCGTACACGCCTCCCAAGTTGTAATAAATAATATGTAAGGTTGGTAAATATGCAGTTAGTCCACCTCACGGATAATACGGAACGTTCGTGTTGTCGAAGTTTGATGCACGGATAATACGGAATGTTCCTTTTTTTAATTAATAGACAACCAAATATAACATTTGTCGGAAGTACCAATCTTATAAAATAAATTCTCTAAAATAAACTAGCTTTTCATCATACTTTTAAAAAACATCCCAGGTTTTGAATGGTTTTTTTGGCTACGCAGGGTTTGTGTAGAGGGTTTGTGTAATTATTTTAATACATTTCTTTCCATGTTCTACTGTTATAAATACAGGTACACACTTGTCAATGATGCATTCACTTTGTTTTACGCAAAAATATTTTTTCTATGATTGGCAGCATTGATGAAATGTTAAAATAAAAACGATGAATAAACATGGCGTTACCCGCGCGAGTGGATTAATTTTAACAAAATTAAAATGTTAAATGCATATTTTTTGCATGTTTTTTGGTCTCCCCCGACATTGTGATGTTGGTCTTTTCTCTACTCTCTTATATTTGTCTGTATTTTATTTACTCCTGGGCACTTGGCACCAGTCGTAATGTTTCGTCTTTTCATACTTATTTAACTCTCCTTTCATCGGCAAGACAGTTGTAATATTCTCGCCTTTTCTCTTGGCTCTGATCGATATTTAAATTCTTAAGGCTTTGCATATGTGTGGTAGGGATGGAAAATTCCTCCCCTACGTCACACAAGCCTTTATAAAATTGGACCCTTATTTCCTCTGATAACTACAGAAAGCTACTTAAAGCTCCCTTGTACTACATACCTTTAGCGATATATGTACTTAACTAATAAATACGTTATTTACGACTTTGAACGTAAATATTTTCGTATTTAGGTTGTAATTAAACTCCATCAAACGTTGTGTAATTTTTTTGATTTATGATATAGGACTTTAATTACTTTAAATTTTGTGGTAACCCTCTTGATTCTAAACAGAGTGTTGAATTTCAAACTGTATTGGTCTTTCTCTTGCAAATTTAACCTTAAGTAATTTCTCTAAATGAACTAACTTCCCTTTGACGTTTATTATGATTCCCTACATCCTAATGAATTCATGAATAAGCAATACTAATCGAAACTACACATGACTAATTGAACAGATAATTAAATATAACTCAAATGGTTAAATGTTAGTAAATTTGATTATGATTGTATCTCGTATCTGCTGGGCGCCCCTCCGTTTAGATTCAGCTGCTATAAGGTACATATAAAGATGGATTTAGTAGGTTAATGTAATTAGTTAATTGCATATTTGACGAACTCAGAATAACCCTTTTTCTGGCAAAATTTGGCTCCTGCCTCCATCAAGTAAGCAGGGTGATCAGAAGTCAACCCAAAATTCGCACAGTCTTTTGGCACGGTTCAATTGATTGATACCTAAGTTATCGCGTCCCAATGAACCTTCCTTTCGCCATCATGCACTGCCTTCAGGTCTTCCTCCAAGCCCAGATACCTCCAAATTCCTACTCCTCCAAAGTTTACTATTTACTTAGGGCGAACCGGTTTCGTCCTATATGCAATCATATACTCACGGGTTTGTGTGGAGTTACGGGTCGTGAATCCTCCCTCCACGTTCAAGAAATGAGACGAGAGTGACCCGACAGGCCTAAAGCACTAATTGTAAGTGAGTTCGTTTCATTCAATGAACAGTACATAAAAAGATATATATGTAAACATACGTTTTGGGAAGGTTTATAACTCGCAATGCGAAACTACTTGCAACGCATCCCGAGCTCGGATCTCGCCCATCAAATTCTGCGAAATTTTCAGATTGATACCGAATATATACGTAAGAATAGTGTGAAATATAAATATATATTAGTACATTAAGATCTTATCTGGCGATGTGTTCTGGAGATTCGCCATAACTCCAAGCTTTTGTTTGGTTTTGTTGACGGTTTTGTTTGAGAGATCCGCCATCTCTATGGTTTGATTAATGGTCCTTGTTACAGAAGCGAACACTGCCTTCTGTTGGTTGAACTGTATTTTTTTTTTTCTTTCCCTCCCCTCCAATGTTCAACTTTTGATAAATTCTTGCTATCCCGTGATTCTCAATTGAAGCATGTAAATCCTCATTACCCCTTATTAAGCTATCCCGTGATTTTTCAACTGTTTCATGTAAGTCTTCAATACACCCTATTAAGCTATCCCGTGATTTTTCAACTGTTTCATGTAAGTCTTCAATACACCCTACTTTTTACTATCCCGTGATTTATCAACTGTTTCATGTAAATCTTCAATACACCCTTTTGAACTGCTATAATAAATCTGTTAATTTTCAATTGCTTAGGTCTGTAGATACCTCTTTACGTTCAAATTAAAAATAGTGTTTAATTTTTTTTTTTTCTTTTGTTCCTAATAATTGCGCAATATAATAATTTTATCCCGTTCCTAGAAGTTAATACCTAAGTACGATATCCATTAATCAAGGTCATTTTTTTTTTCTTTTTACTGTATTCGAACTAGTGCCCCAGTGACCGATTTATTTTGTAAACAATTTGAGCTTTGTAAACATTCTCGACGGCCTCGTGGTTCCTAATAATTGCGCAATATAATAATTTTATCCCGTTCCTAGAAGTTAATACCTAAGTACGATATCCATTAATCAAGGTCATTTTTTTTTTCTTTTTACTGTACTCGAACTAGTGCCCCAGTGACCGATTTATTTTGTAAACAATTTGAGCTTTGTAAACATTCTCGACGGCCTCGTGACCTAGATTCAAGCGTATGAGGTATGTTTACTTTAGACATTCCGGAGACGTGTGAGATGACTCTAAAATTTTCTTTGTTTGATAATGATGTACTTAGCGCAATTGTCTAGTCTGATACCCGATTACGTATACATATTTATTCATTTATATATGCTTTGTCTCAATAAATAATTTATAATATTGATATGTATATACATAAATTTTATGATTGAAATAATTTCTAATATCATAACTTATTTCAAATGCTCTGGATTTTCTGAAATTATATTAATACATACATAAGATTAAATATAAAATATTGATTTGTAAATTTATCACACATAACTACTTTCAATAGTTATTGATGAATTCAGAGGTAGGAATCGATACCCTCTTCCTCTTTTTATATAAGTGTTTTCTTTTTGATTAAAAATTTTCTTGGGAACAATAAAATTACAAATATATATGTTTATATACATACATATATAAATATATAAAATATACTTATTATATTTATAATATTTTAATATAGTTACATATCACATATTAAGAGAGTAATATCTTGGTCAAATAATTAATCCAAATACCAATGTTTACTGCATTCCGCTTTCTCCTTGGAATCTGTAAAATTTTATAACGGAAAAGACTTACCCCTACCAAGGTTTTTTCCGACCGGGAAATACACGGTAACCTTGCTGCGATTTTCCTAAATTAATTTTTTATTTTCCTAAATTTAATTAAATCTTTTTGACTTCAATTTTTTTTTTTTCATTTAATCTAATTAATTAAAATGATGTATGAACTCTATCGTTCTAAACTGTATTTTATCTCAAAACTCGTTGGTTAGATAACACTTTAAATGATAGTTACTTCACGATTAATTTAGAGATGGTAAATTGTTGTTAAATTAAATTTTTATCCCTCCGAAATTTTTATGTATTAATAAAATATTATTTTGTTTTATTATTATTATTTAAGATAATTAATTTAAATATTTATTATTTGTTAGAACACTTTCACTTAGATTGAACACACGTATTTAATTATAACTTCATCACGCTAAATTATCACATCACTTCAGTTATTTATTGCACTAATATTAAACGCGAAATTTCTAAGTTTAAAAATACGATATTAAGTGATTATAAAATCCGAATTTTCCACTAAAACAAATTGTATTTATCACGAGCACTTTTATTTTTCACAAGTAATTAATGCGTTGGCTTTAATTTTTATTTTTCACTGACTCTAACTGCAAAGTATTTTTTTTGTATATCACTGACTAGAATGTGAAATTTTTCTAAGTATCAAAATAATTATCACTTAGAATTTTTCCACTTTAAGTCACCCACCGTTTCGTCACGTTCCGCGAAGTTACAACCTTTTCGACCACGACCGTAGACTGTCCTCAACTGGCATTTGTCTAGACTTTTATACCCCTCTCAGGTCCAAAAGATCGTATCTGAATCTCCTGTAATAAACCAATCTAATTACTATCAACTCGTAATTTCTTGAAACCTCTCCATTATTGTCGAATGCGGTCTCTTTGTACGTTTTGCGTTTGATACATTAAATTCTGTCTCGTACTTCCATACTTACAAGATCCGGATTTAGTAAGATCCATGTTTAATGGCCCAACTTCCTTTGTCCTGTTGTTCATACAAAACTAGCTTGAATTTAATAATTTTAAAGTTCTATTTTCATATATTTCGTAACATGTCCGTGCGTACGGCATCTACCATATGTTCCAAATCTGTCCCCAAATTCGCCTATCAGAGATATCTTCATGTCGAAGCCTTTCTCGCAAATTGTTCATTTTTATTTTATTATTTTTCCTCGAGTTTTTCTGTATTCTATATGAACCTTTCCATTTAAAACCGAATTTTCTCTATTTACGTCGTATATTTGAATTTTCCATTTTTTTCTCGAATTTTCTTTTATTCACGACACTCTTTCCATGAATTTCCTTATTTATTCTTACGCTATTGTTCATATCTCTATAGATTTTTATATTTCAAGCCGTATTTATTTTATTCACTGTTAATCTAAGATTTCCTTTGTTTTTCTCTGTCGTATCTCCTTTCCCCTCACTTCCCCGTACTTCCCTGATATAACCATATCGTTTTTTGATGTTTGCTGCCTCTTGGAAAATTTCATTTTCTATTTGTTATTAATAAATATATCATTTTTTAACATCTTTATAGGGGATACCCCCACTTCGGCCCTTAAATTCCTGTCATTTTTATTGCTTCATAGAGAACGCCTTACAAATTTTGTCCCGTTCTTACGCAAAATCCCATAAACCATATGCCTTGACAGTTGTATACATTAGTTCCTGTACCCACCTGGCAATAAATCCTTTTTTATTTCAGTGTCGTTAAATTTTATGAGAATTCTTTAATATAAATATCTCATAAGACCCATGATAATTTTTATTACCTTTTTAACGGCTAATCGTCCTTATCTAAACAATTTCCATGTTCGAATATTCCTTGTTTATCACAACAAAATACATCTGGGATCGACAACCATTGTAATGCCTCATCTTTATCTGCAATCGCGTACTATGTTACTCTATAAACTCCATTTTAATTACGTAAAATGACTCCTTTTCCTGAGTTTTTCTATCGCAATGTTTTCAGCATTTTCCACTCCCCTCCGTACTGCACTCTATTTCTTCTCTAACACTTGTTACTGCTCTAGACATCTGAAATATACCCTCGCCTATTCTTTAAAACTCTCATTTTTTTTGACGTTTCCTCCCTAAATCTTTCATCGTAATATCCTAGCTCCGTCTAGAATTGATAACAATAATTTTCCATTGTTTTCTCAACATTTCCATTTCCTTTAGCACGTTTTCCCTCGAATCGATCATCTCCGGTCGTCACAAACAATCGTATTATAGATGAAAATCTCCCTAACATCTTACAATACGTTTTCGTCACTTGCTTTGCAATTTTTCACTTAAACTTTTGCATCGTGTTTACGTGTATCCTTTTTTTCCGCACCTGATATGTTTTAATGCGTTCGAGAACTAGGGTTTCTGATCCCTGGAATGTACCGGTTAATGATAACATTTCTTGGGGTCACCGTACTTTTGTCCCTGAACAGATTATTTCTTCCCATGGAGTTTATTCACCTCTCGGTTTGGTGGGAACGTCAAACTCATTAATTACATCCCTAATTGCTAAGTCCAAAGGTCGTTCCTTTGTTCTAAAAATGGGTTCGGCCCTCTTCCCGTTGATAGGCTGAATTGGTTTTTAATCGCTTTTGCTGCAATTCAATTGGCTGTCAATATATCACGTCTAAAGTATATTGGGGAGTCCCTGTTTCTGATTATTTGTTGATACCATCTGTGATCCTTTCATCAATACTCGTCTCACCTTGACTAATTATAGATCCCTACCGTAAATATGAATTCACTTTACTCTAATCCGATAGATGTCGTAGACGTGTCCGTTTTATAAGTAATTGATATTTTCTTTTTAAATTAAAGTGGGAAGCTACGATATTTCCTAATTTTCACTGTTGATCAATGCAATTCATCACAGTTCCCTCCTCTGAACTCAATTTGCTGTGGCTAACGTTGTATTTTATTTTAATGTCCTCTTCTTTTTTTTTTTTTTTTTTTTTTTTTTTTTTTTTTTTTTTTTTTTTTTTTTTTTTTTTTTTTTTTTTTTTTTTTTTTTTTTTTTCGTTAGACACCGAAATTGTGTTCAAATTTAGACTAGCTATCTTCCCCTCCTCATTTGGTTATCCCCTATCTCTACTCCGTGTCATATTACTACCTATCTCCTCCTCCTCATTTTGTTCTCCCCTATCTTTTTTTTCGTATCCTATTACTTCCTATCTCCCCCTCCTCATTCTGTTATCCCCTATCTCTTTTCCGTATCCTATTACTTCCTATCTCCCCCTCCTCATTCTGTTCGGATTGTTAACAATCTTGAATTTGAATCTCATTGTATTCTTTATTTTCTTTTCGCGTAGATTTTACTTTATGAAATTTTCTTTAATTTTGATAGATTCAAAATTAATTTCTTTTTGCTGGAACACGCCCCTCGACTCGCGTGTTTTGGTGGTCCCCAACCAAATTGGACTAAGACCTCCCTTACAATGATTTAAGTAAAGATTGTTTACAATCTCGCGGCCTTTCGAACAACTGAAAAGCGGGTGGTCTCTTGGTGTGCAATTAATTGTTTTTTGTTTTGTAAGTATGAATATTTTTTGTGAAATGTGTGTTTTCGCACGACCGAATATTTTTTGTGAAATGTGTGTTTTCGCACGACCTCACCCAATCCGACAATCAGTGGTATACATGTTTCATATAAATTTTCCAGCATTTTTTTTTTTCTTTATTTATTTAAACTTTATTTTATAATTCTTAATTTCTAATTATAATTTCTTAATTCATCCAAAGTTGTTCTAGCCTAAGTGTTGTCCACTCTAATATTTAAATTTTTATAAATGTTCTTTATTATCCTCAAATTGGTTCAGCGTTCCTTTTTTCCTTTTTTTTTTTTTTCGAAATCTAAAATATTTATACCTTAATTCAAATGTTACCTTTTTATCTCTATACTTAATGTCTACCCTATATCTATAGATAAACTTTCTTATTTCAATATTTCAAAAAAAAAAAAATTCCTAGGCATTGTTTATTTTTCAAAATGTCCCTTTTGTGTGCCATATAATATCTCTAATTCTCTCCTTCGAGTGTTCTTACTTATCTAACCTTTTTTTTTTTTTTTTTTCATTAACACATAAAAAAGGTCAATTTTTTTTTTTTCAACTAGAAAATCAAAATTAACGAATTTATTTGCCTTACTCTATTTCAATAATTGAATATGATTGTCGCTTATTAAGAACTTGTCCACTCACCCTCAAAGACTTGACGACGATCCGCCCCTCGCAAGCAATCTGATAATCTAATATTTTAGTAATTTTCTTTCTTCCCCCTCCCCAATTATAATGTACCCTAACATATTTTTATTTGTATTTCTCAATCGTTTATTTATTTATTAACATTTACAAATATTTGTAAACTTCGCACTCTATTCGTTGATTTCCACTAAATGTAAACCTGATTTTTGTTTCTTATTACTTGTGTAATATCTAGCTAAATGTAAAGCGCTATAATCTCCTTTTATCTCCCGAGTTGGCTGCGACCATTAGCTCCTTCCCGGCTGTAGTTATTGTAGAATTTTCTTTTGGTGAGCTGTTAACTTCGGTGCACTTGCTGCAACTAGCGTTTTCGCCCACACTTTCAATTGCGTGTATCCTCCTTTTTATGGCGTGGTAACGGTCACGGTATTTGTCCTTCTTGCTGGATTCCTCCCCACTCCTCTTCTTCATGTTCCGTTCTTCTGGTGTACATACCATTGTATCTAGTTTTCGTAGAAACTCAGCGGCGACAATCTCATCTCCTGATTGCCCCGAAAACCATAGCGATTGAATTTCCTTCGGATAATGTCTCATAATTTCGTCAACTATGCCCAACGGTGTGTCCGTAATCTTTAAAGCCTTCGCTAGCTCCCAATAGTTTGCGAAATGAGTGAGCATGGATATATTTTTCTTGGCATCATATACCCCTTCTGCAAGACGACGGCGAACTTCATTTTTCTTTATGTCTCCCCAATAGGTAGCTAAAAAATCTCGTTCGAAATCTAACATAGTCTCCCATCGTTTATTGTACAATTTTGCCCACGATTTAGCTTCCCCTTTCAAATTTTCCCGTACGACGACTAATGGATCCGTTCGTTTCACTTTTCTAGTGTATTCTTTTAAATCTTCCAGGAAACTAATGGGATTTTGATTTCCACCGGAGAATGATGGTCGTTCCTGCTGTGGTAACATTTCCACTACTTGGAGAACGCTTTTCGGCGCACTATCCTCTCCTATCACCGCCACTGTTGCTGGGCTTTCCAATTGTTTCTCGAGTTGTTGCATCTTATTGACGAGCGGTGCCAAAGCTGCCTGAATTATTGTAGTTATATCTCCTATGTTTATTGTTGAAGTCTCGGTTGTGACATTTTCCCCGATTGCTGTCACTAAAGCCTGGGCTCGCCTACTTGTTCCACGTTTCCCAACCATTTTCTTTATTTTCCGAGTGTCGCCTGGTTAATGTTTATATTTTTATCTTATTAAGCGACAACCTTATAATCTCTATTTTAATTTCCTAAATTACCTCATGTAAATTATGTTGCCTTCCTTATTCTATTTATTTACTTATTTTTTTTTTTTTCAATTTTCTCGTTTTTCTATATTTTTTATTTTATTTTTTTTTTTATTTTTCCTTTTACTTCGTTAACTTTTCTTGTTCCTTTTCCTCGGGTTTTTCCTGTAACATATCATGTGTGAGTCTCTCTTCACACTCTCGCTTATTTTCGCCCTGTTCCTCCGATTTTGTGTCGGTCTCCCCCTCTGGCTGAACGACTTCTATCATATCCTCGACTCGTAACTTAGACCTCTTTGAACGTCTAAATATCTCCCGTAATTCATCTCCCGACGGTATTTCTTTAGCTTCTAATTCCGTCGCATCCACTTTCCTTTTTTCCGCCATTTTTTGTTTAAAATTTTTAATGAATTTAACTCAATACCAACTATTTATTATAAATATACCTATATATATTTATAATTTATTTTATTTTTTTTTTTTTTGGAACCTGTCCCCCTATAAAACACAATATTTTTAATTATTTATATTTGTTTGCATGATGATTGTAACCCAAATTAGATCAACTCTACCATCACTCTTCATTTCAATTAAATGTAGGTAATTGCAAAAAAAACGGAATGAATATTGTTACTCCAATGTTAATGAATATCCCGTGATTTCGTTCAACCAATAATTACTCATTGTTTAGAATGCCAACCATTCCTTCAAGTTCCGCAATACCTACGATATTTTCGCAAAATCTGTTTAGAGTTCGCAATACCTATCTTGATGTTATTTCGTCAAATCCCCTCCTTTTTTTGGTCCGAATGATCAAATGTTCCCTTAAATAGGTATATACCTATAAAACATTCGTCTGTGATATTAAAGCTCTCAACTCGACACTATCCCCAATCAAATATTTTATGTTATTTTTATTTTATGTTCCTTATCTTTTATGTTATGACTTTTTATGTGATAATCCTCACATACAAACCCACAACATTAACTATAAACAAAGGGTCACTTTATGTAGGTAAGTTCCCCCGTTTTTATCTGTAAAGTCTGTTTATTTTTTCCGTAACCGAGTGTTGATATCATTTTCGAGTTTGTTTATTCTACAATCTCTTAAAGCGATGCGCGTTACCCCCGATGTCGCCTACTTCAAAATTTTTCGATGTTTTGTTATCACTTTCGATGCTTAGGTTATCAATCTTTCGATGCTTACAAACACCGCGGTATCTCGTATCAGATTGTTTACATTACGGTCATTAACATTCTGGATTCAGGAATGTCAATACCATTATTCTGTCAATTTATGGCCTGCCTTGAATAAACTGTTTACGCTTGTATCTGACCTACATTCTTTGTTACGATATTTATAATCTCATAAGCAATCAACAAATTCATGGTCACTTGATTTAAACTTTATCGACACTTTTATAAATTATTTTAAAACATGTAGAGTTTATTCGTTAACACTTTTTTTTTTATATTTAAATGTATTGTTTATATATTTATTTTCGTATATTTATTTATTAATTTATATATTTTTTTCGTGTTTATTTAACGGCGCACTGTTCTGATTTTTATTTTATTTTTATTATCACTTCATTTAACATAACGTCCTACTTATTATTATTATTATTTTTTTTTTTTTTGCAATAGATTGACCAATAAAAGTTTTTTTTTTTTTCTAAAACAACTTGTAAAACTCTGATCTCCTGTCACGGCTGTGCAGTTGTGATGTTGGTCTTTTCTCTACTCTCTTATATTTGTCTGTATTTTATTTACTCCTGGGCACTTGGCACCAGTCGTAATGTTTCGTCTTTTCATACTTATTTAACTCTCCTTTCATCGGCAAGACAGTTGTAATATTCTCGCCTTTTCTCTTGGCTCTGATCGATATTTAAATTCTTAAGGCTTTGCATATGTGTGGTAGGGATGGAAAATTCCTCCCCTACGTCACACAAGCCTTTATAAAATTGGACCCTTATTTCCTCTGATAACTACAGAAAGCTACTTAAAGCTCCCTTGTACTACATACCTCTAGCGATATATGTACTTAACTAATAAATACGTTATTTACGACTTTGAACGTAAATATTTTCGTATTTAGGTTGTAATTAAACTCCATCAAACGTTGTGTAATTTTTTTGATTTATGATATAGGACTTTAATTACTTTAAATTTTGTGGTAACCCTCTTGATTCTAAACAGAGTGTTGAATTTCAAACTGTATTGGTCTTTCTCTTGCAAATTTAACCTTAAGTAATTTCTCTAAATGAACTAACTTCCCTTTGACGTTTATTATGATTCCCTACATCCTAATGAATTCATGAATAAGCAATACTAATCGAAACTACACATGACTAATTGAACAGATAATTAAATATAACTCAAATGGTTAAATGTTAGTAAATTTGATTATGATTGTATCTCGTATCTGCTGGGCGCCCCTCCGTTTAGATTCAGCTGCTATAAGGTACATATAAAGATGGATTTAGTAGGTTAATGTAATTAGTTAATTGCATATTTGACGAACTCAGAATAACCCTTTTTCTGGCAAAATTTGGCTCCTGCCTCCATCAAGTAAGCAGGGTGATCAGAAGTCAACCCAAAATTCGCACAGTCTTTTGGCACGGTTCAATTGATTGATACCTAAGTTATCGCGTCCCAATGAACCTTCCTTTCGCCATCATGCACTGCCTTCAGGTCTTCCTCCAAGCCCAGATACCTCCAAATTCCTACTCCTCCAAAGTTTACTATTTACTTAGGGCGAACCGGTTTCGTCCTATATGCAATCATATACTCACGGGTTTGTGTGGAGTTACGGGTCGTGAATCCTCCCTCCACGTTCAAGAAATGAGACGAGAGTGACCCGACAGGCCTAAAGCACTAATTGTAAGTGAGTTCGTTTCATTCAATGAACAGTACATAAAAAGATATATATGTAAACATACGTTTTGGGAAGGTTTATAACTCGCAATGCGAAACTACTTGCAACGCATCCCGAGCTCGGATCTCGCCCATCAAATTCTGCGAAATTTTCAGATTGATACCGAATATATACGTAAGAATAGTGTGAAATATAAATATATATTAGTACATTAAGATCTTATCTGGCGATGTGTTCTGGAGATTCGCCATAACTCCAAGCTTTTGTTTGGTTTTGTTGACGGTTTTGTTTGAGAGATCCGCCATCTCTATGGTTTGATTAATGGTCCTTGTTACAGAAGCGAACACTGCCTTCTGTTGGTTGAACTGTATTTTTTTTTTCTTTCCCTCCCCTCCAATGTTCAACTTTTGATAAATTCTTGCTATCCCGTGATTCTCAATTGAAGCATGTAAATCCTCATTACCCCTTATTAAGCTATCCCGTGATTTTTCAACTGTTTCATGTAAGTCTTCAATACACCCTATTAAGCTATCCCGTGATTTTTCAACTGTTTCATGTAAGTCTTCAATACACCCTACTTTTTACTATCCCGTGATTTATCAACTGTTTCATGTAAATCTTCAATACACCCTTTTGAACTGCTATAATAAATCTGTTAATTTTCAATTGCTTAGGTCTGTAGATACCTCTTTACGTTCAAATTAAAAATAGTGTTTAATTTTTTTTTTTTCTTTTGTTCCTAATAATTGCGCAATATAATAATTTTATCCCGTTCCTAGAAGTTAATACCTAAGTACGATATCCATTAATCAAGGTCATTTTTTTTTTTCTTTTTACTGTATTCGAACTAGTGCCCCAGTGACCGATTTATTTTGTAAACAATTTGAGCTTTGTAAACATTCTCGACGGCCTCGTGGTTCCTAATAATTGCGCAATATAATAATTTTATCCCGTTCCTAGAAGTTAATACCTAAGTACGATATCCATTAATCAAGGTCATTTTTTTTTTCTTTTTACTGTACTCGAACTAGTGCCCCAGTGACCGATTTATTTTGTAAACAATTTGAGCTTTGTAAACATTCTCGACGGCCTCGTGACCTAGATTCAAGCGTATGAGGTATGTTTACTTTAGACATTCCGGAGACGTGTGAGATGACTCTAAAATTTTCTTTGTTTGATAATGATGTACTTAGCGCAATTGTCTAGTCTGATACCCGATTACGTATACATATTTATTCATTTATATATGCTTTGTCTCAATAAATAATTTATAATATTGATATGTATATACATAAATTTTATGATTGAAATAATTTCTAATATCATAACTTATTTCAAATGCTCTGGATTTTCTGAAATTATATTAATACATACATAAGATTAAATATAAAATATTGATTTGTAAATTTATCACACATAACTACTTTCAATAGTTATTGATGAATTCAGAGGTAGGAATCGATACCCTCTTCCTCTTTTTATATAAGTGTTTTCTTTTTGATTAAAAATTTTCTTGGGAACAATAAAATTACAAATATATATGTTTATATACATACATATATAAATATATAAAATATACTTATTATATTTATAATATTTTAATATAGTTACATATCACATATTAAGAGAGTAATATCTTGGTCAAATAATTAATCCAAATACCAATGTTTACTGCATTCCGCTTTCTCCTTGGAATCTGTAAAATTTTATAACGGAAAAGACTTACCCCTACCAAGGTTTTTTCCGACCGGGAAATACACGGTAACCTTGCTGCGATTTTCCTAAATTAATTTTTTATTTTCCTAAATTTAATTAAATCTTTTTGACTTCAATTTTTTTTTTTTTCATTTAATCTAATTAATTAAAATGATGTATGAACTCTATCGTTCTAAACTGTATTTTATCTCAAAACTCGTTGGTTAGATAACACTTTAAATGATAGTTACTTCACGATTAATTTAGAGATGGTAAATTGTTGTTAAATTAAATTTTTATCCCTCCGAAATTTTTATGTATTAATAAAATATTATTTTGTTTTATTATTATTATTTAAGATAATTAATTTAAATATTTATTATTTGTTAGAACACTTTCACTTAGATTGAACACACGTATTTAATTATAACTTCATCACGCTAAATTATCACATCACTTCAGTTATTTATTGCACTAATATTAAACGCGAAATTTCTAAGTTTAAAAATACGATATTAAGTGATTATAAAATCCGAATTTTCCACTAAAACAAATTGTATTTATCACGAGCACTTTTATTTTTCACAAGTAATTAATGCGTTGGCTTTAATTTTTATTTTTCACTGACTCTAACTGCAAAGTATTTTTTTTGTATATCACTGACTAGAATGTGAAATTTTTCTAAGTATCAAAATAATTATCACTTAGAATTTTTCCACTTTAAGTCACCCACCGTTTCGTCACGTTCCGCGAAGTTACAACCTTTTCGACCACGACCGTAGACTGTCCTCAACTGGCATTTGTCTAGACTTTTATACCCCTCTCAGGTCCAAAAGATCGTATCTGAATCTCCTGTAATAAACCAATCTAATTACTATCAACTCGTAATTTCTTGAAACCTCTCCATTATTGTCGAATGCGGTCTCTTTGTACGTTTTGCGTTTGATACATTAAATTCTGTCTCGTACTTCCATACTTACAAGATCCGGATTTAGTAAGATCCATGTTTAATGGCCCAACTTCCTTTGTCCTGTTGTTCATACAAAACTAGCTTGAATTTAATAATTTTAAAGTTCTATTTTCATATATTTCGTAACATGTCCGTGCGTACGGCATCTACCATATGTTCCAAATCTGTCCCCAAATTCGCCTATCAGAGATATCTTCATGTCGAAGCCTTTCTCGCAAATTGTTCATTTTTATTTTATTATTTTTCCTCGAGTTTTTCTGTATTCTATATGAACCTTTCCATTTAAAACCGAATTTTCTCTATTTACGTCGTATATTTGAATTTTCCATTTTTTTCTCGAATTTTCTTTTATTCACGACACTCTTTCCATGAATTTCCTTATTTATTCTTACGCTATTGTTCATATCTCTATAGATTTTTATATTTCAAGCCGTATTTATTTTATTCACTGTTAATCTAAGATTTCCTTTGTTTTTCTCTGTCGTATCTCCTTTCCCCTCACTTCCCCGTACTTCCCTGATATAACCATATCGTTTTTTGATGTTTGCTGCCTCTTGGAAAATTTCATTTTCTATTTGTTATTAATAAATATATCATTTTTTAACATCTTTATAGGGGATACCCCCACTTCGGCCCTTAAATTCCTGTCATTTTTATTGCTTCATAGAGAACGCCTTACAAATTTTGTCCCGTTCTTACGCAAAATCCCATAAACCATATGCCTTGACAGTTGTATACATTAGTTCCTGTACCCACCTGGCAATAAATCCTTTTTTATTTCAGTGTCGTTAAATTTTATGAGAATTCTTTAATATAAATATCTCATAAGACCCATGATAATTTTTATTACCTTTTTAACGGCTAATCGTCCTTATCTAAACAATTTCCATGTTCGAATATTCCTTGTTTATCACAACAAAATACATCTGGGATCGACAACCATTGTAATGCCTCATCTTTATCTGCAATCGCGTACTATGTTACTCTATAAACTCCATTTTAATTACGTAAAATGACTCCTTTTCCTGAGTTTTTCTATCGCAATGTTTTCAGCATTTTCCACTCCCCTCCGTACTGCACTCTATTTCTTCTCTAACACTTGTTACTGCTCTAGACATCTGAAATATACCCTCGCCTATTCTTTAAAACTCTCATTTTTTTTGACGTTTCCTCCCTAAATCTTTCATCGTAATATCCTAGCTCCGTCTAGAATTGATAACAATAATTTTCCATTGTTTTCTCAACATTTCCATTTCCTTTAGCACGTTTTCCCTCGAATCGATCATCTCCGGTCGTCACAAACAATCGTATTATAGATGAAAATCTCCCTAACATCTTACAATACGTTTTCGTCACTTGCTTTGCAATTTTTCACTTAAACTTTTGCATCGTGTTTACGTGTATCCTTTTTTTCCGCACCTGATATGTTTTAATGCGTTCGAGAACTAGGGTTTCTGATCCCTGGAATGTACCGGTTAATGATAACATTTCTTGGGGTCACCGTACTTTTGTCCCTGAACAGATTATTTCTTCCCATGGAGTTTATTCACCTCTCGGTTTGGTGGGAACGTCAAACTCATTAATTACATCCCTAATTGCTAAGTCCAAAGGTCGTTCCTTTGTTCTAAAAATGGGTTCGGCCCTCTTCCCGTTGATAGGCTGAATTGGTTTTTAATCGCTTTTGCTGCAATTCAATTGGCTGTCAATATATCACGTCTAAAGTATATTGGGGAGTCCCTGTTTCTGATTATTTGTTGATACCATCTGTGATCCTTTCATCAATACTCGTCTCACCTTGACTAATTATAGATCCCTACCGTAAATATGAATTCACTTTACTCTAATCCGATAGATGTCGTAGACGTGTCCGTTTTATAAGTAATTGATATTTTCTTTTTAAATTAAAGTGGGAAGCTACGATATTTCCTAATTTTCACTGTTGATCAATGCAATTCATCACAACATAAATACTCACTTTTCGTAATAATAAAGCTAAATCTAACTGTTTGGATAAAAAGTTTTCCGTATTAACGAGTAAGCGGTTTAATGCATAAATAATGTAAGGTTTTGCTAAAATCACAAGCTCATAATCCAAATCAATCGTTATGGTTTTCAAAAAGAAAAATGAACTCAATCAAACACCCTCGTACGGCTTCATTATCACAGACGACCTGAAGGAAGTTGAGGATATTATGGAAAGACAGAGAAGAGCGATATCCGTTAGAGTGGGTATGCTGTCAAGGCGGTTTCATTATTGCAACACAAACTTCAAAAGAATACTGCTCTACGCATTCTGCACATCTCTGTATTCATCAGAACTGGGGTAAATTATACAGCTTCCCATTGGCACAAGTTGAAAGTATTTTTTGTTGGGTATTAACCACGTACATTTTGGGACCTGGACATTTTGTTTTTGAAGTTTTATTTTGCTTGGACATTCCCAAGCTTTAAAACGTTAATAAAAAAGCGGACGCAAGCGTGACAAAAACTGTAGCAACTTATAATAAATTAACAAGCAAGTAACAAATTAAAAGTCACCAACAATTGTGCATGTCGCCAAGTCGCCAATGCTATTTCGTGTGCCTTTTTTAATTTGTCCAATCCAACGATTTATCATTTACAAAATATATGCATTTACGCAAATCTTCGAAGGCATATTAACAAACATTACAATTAAAATATAATTGCGCCATAACGCCGAAACTCTAGACGCAATCAACATCATATATCAATTTGTCAGTGCTACACAATCACACGTATAAGAAATATGTACATAATACATATTTTTTGATACTCTATGGTGGAATTCCATAATAGAGACTTTTTAAAACAATTTTAAACTTTTATCCGCATTGCTTTAAAAAAACTGAAAAATTTAAGTTATAAAATGTAAAAAAAGTGTTCGTAATAGCCGTAAGTAAAAACCTTACATGTTAACTAATAGGCCACTTGCATGGATTTCATAACGACTTGGAAAAAATCATGTGGATAGATCTTTTTACTAAGATTACGAAAATGTTAGTAAAAATTTTTAGAAATGTACAGTTTTTTTTTTTTAATAAATAATTCCATTATTTGGGTTCGAGACGTCACTACATGAAAATGTCCCGTCTCCGAAAATGTTCCTATTAATTTTGTAAAATTCCTCACAGATTTTTTTTTATATGGCATCACTTTGATTTCAGGCGAATTTTTGAATTCATTCACTAGATTTATTGTTTGTTCTCTGCGAACTTATCATTTGGTTTGAATTTTTGACAGATGTTATGAAGAGAACCCCGTACATTTTAGATATCGGTACGTGTTTTAGAGATATAATGGTTATGGTGCTGATTTTATCAAAATCAAATTTTATAATATTCTTATTATTATTATAATTTACAAGTACAAGTATATTACATTGGATTTATTAATAAAGACGTTGTACATTATAATGATTTATGATTAATAAGATGGATCAAAGAAAAAAATGTTAATGAGAGTATATTATGCTTTATGCCACTCTCGACTGGAATATGGAGTAATAGGATGGGGCGCAGCAGCATCTAATCAAACAAAATAACTCAAGGTAACTCGGAATTGCATCATAAAGACTATACTGAAGATCCTCATAAGGACGTCAACAACAGACATTTTTAAACAGTTTGATGTTCCAAGCATACAGAAAATCTACGCCAAAAACATTCTAGTACATCATCACAAAAATTATTCAGAGGCAGACACCTCACATGCTCATAAAACCAGAGCCAAACAAACAGACATACTTAATATACCAAAGTGTAACTCTTCATTTGGTCAAAGAAGTTTAGAATTTTTAGCAGTAAAGTTATATAATAAACTCCCACTTATTACCAAATAAATTAAAACAAAAAATGGCTACATTAAGGACATTAAATGTTGGCTGAAGGAACTATCGGAAAATGAACTTACTTGTATACTTAAAACAACGGCATAGAAGGCAAACAATGAAGTTAAACCATAGAAGTCGCTGAAAACTTATCCAAAGCATAGTCCCCCTCAGCACAGGATCTCCTAGTGAGGAGGACTACGAATATATTTACTATTATATATATGTTTCTTATAAAAATGTAAAAAATAATAAATGTATAGTTACTAAATAAAAAAAATAAAAATATATATATATTTTTGGTATGCCTCGTTATTCTCCTGTGTCATTCGTGTGGAAAACGTTCCTTTTTAAATGATTTTCGGCTATGTAATTATCGTTTTTTCGAACCTATAAATGTCCCGTCCCGTCCCGTCTTTCCGGTATGTCTGGTCCCGTCCGTCCCGTCTTGTCCCGTGTCCCGTCTTTCCGGTTTATAAAAAATGGTCTGATTTTTCGGATTGAAATTTTCAAAAAATCTCCAGGGTTTCAAAAATACGATTAAAAAAAAATACAGAATGTCTTAGAACATTTGTCTAAACCGGAATTTTTTTTAAAAGATGTGATGCAAGTGGTTAGTTCCCAGTACCAGCTTATATTCCAGCAACTTGAATGTTATTGCTCATTTTTATTGAAGATGCAATGTTAACTACGCCTCTTGACAAAAGACAGAACACAGAAAATTCTTTCTATTCAATTGTTTACACGCTCTTCAAAAACATTTCCAACGCAACGCGCAATTAGAACAGCCCGCTCTGGCGCCCGCTCTGGCGCCCGCGCCGACTCGCCAAGGTGTCAAGTAACCAAGGTGTTGATAATACCTAACACTTAAACATTGCCCTTGATGTTTTTACTAGCACCAAGGGCCGTTTGACTCAGGACTGGCCCTGGATGTAGACCCTTCTTCAGCAGGATAAATCCAAAAAAATTAAAACACTCCTCACAAACCAATTAACCCGCTAAACTAGATAGCTGGACCCGAACGATGAATAGAAAAAGTAATGTGGTTATTTTAAACCTTGGAATATTTAATTTGTTTATACAAGAAAATTTGTTCTATTGGGAAGAGTGTGTGGAAAAGTTGGAAGCAAAGAGGCTTTGTATAATATTGCAGGGTAAAGAAGTTATAGGTGACAATTAGTGGTTTGCGTGAACATTTCTCTGAAGGACACTGCAGAAGTGTTGGCTTTAGTGGCGGTCAGAACTCTCCGGGTGCTGTAGCACCGGTGATGGTGATTGAGGAATGAACCCTTGAAATTGATGATAATAATCGATTCTATCCGCGGGGAATTATGTACAATTAAGTGTGTTTCATACCGCTTCCAAGAAGTACATGTAGGTACTGTGAATCAACTCCAGGATGATGTCGGCAGCCATGATTACAATCCAAGGGGTGAGAAAGCAGCGGTTGTTCTAAATAAAAAATGTATTTATACCTATTAGAATGCAAAAAAAAATATGTGCATCACATGGGTAACTCTCATCTTTTCATAATAACAAAATCATTAGGTATGTACTTACGGGATCGTAAAAAACTTTAAAACTATGGTTATCACTTTCAACTCTATCTTTTAACATTAAGGGATTCTGTAATTTGAATCAGCATAGTCAAATTAAAAATATTTACCTTGAGCAGTCCAACGATTAGTAATAAAGCTGAGATTAATCCCAAAATGCTGACAAAGAGAAGCACCACGTTGAGGTACATGGTATCTGAAAAAAATATGTAAATCATTAAAGTACCAACAAGAAAACAATGTTGTTATTTGGCGGAAAACCAAAACCTAGGAGCCCTGAACTAACTCCTAGCGACTTTTTTGGAAGTTAGAACATTTTTTTACTCGGGAAAAATCTAAAATCTACAATAATTAGAAGAAGGAATCCGCGTGGAAATTGCGACTTGACTGCCCTCACGATTCAGCGTCCCTGGGAGGTTGACTATGACATAACAGGGCAAACTCATATCGAAATTGCCTAAGAATTGTATGTGTTTTTGGTTAAACCATAGAAGTCGCTAAAATAAATAGTTTACCTTTAATATAGAATTAGTTATTACTTTTTAAAACCACGGAAACTTTTTGGATGACCAGTATACTTCGTCAGGTGGACGCGAGGTTGTTTCAACGTAACGGTGGGTTTTAACTTTGACGTTATGGAGCAATGTAATTCAGAATATCATTTTTAAGGCACAGCAAGTAAAAAAAATAATCTAACAAAACTATAAAAGAACAATGTGGCATTGTGCTGAAATCACAATGTATTAGTTCAGCATTTTTTTAATAAAATTTTAAAATCAATTCTTGTATGTGGGTACGCACAAGAAACTCACGTCGATAAAATTACATTTATAAAATATTTATACGAACTTTGGCTGATGGAACCGGGCTCCAGGAATGAAGACGAAATAGGGTAAGAACCATTTCCACTCAGGTATAACCACTCCTCATATAAAAAGTGAGAGATTGTTATGGTGGTAATCAGGAAATAAACCTGAAAACAAACAACATCATTAGGTAATCTGGCGGCAGCCGAAAAGTTTCTTTTAAAGACCCTATCACTAACATCTCAAGAACCATTTTCACTCAGGTATAATCATTCGTCATATAAAAGTGAGAGATTGTTATGGTGGTAATCAATAAATATACCTGAAAACAAGCAACATCTTTAGGTAATCTGGCGGCAGCCGAGTAGGTGCTTTTATAGACCCTAACTGGTCCAAGAATTCAAGTAAAGAACAAGACCCCTAAATAAGAACACTACATCTCAAGAACCATTTTCACTCAGGTATAATCATTCATATAATAAAATGGGAGAAATTGTTACGGTGGTAATCAGGAAATACAGAGTGTCCCAAAAGAAAGTTGATATTTAGTGGATCGATTTTTAAAAAAGTATGGGTTCTATCGAAAAAAATGTTTATTAAATACTAAAATACGCAATTTGGGAATTTATTTCTGAAAAATAATATCGTCCAAATGTAAACCCTCACGTTTGCGGCATTCATTTAATCGAAGAGTAAAATTTCTTACGACGCCTCGCCATGTAGGCTTCGCGATTTGCATCAGGGAAGTCGGATTTTTGGCGTACACTTTAGATTTGAGATAACCCCAAAGGAAAAAGTCCATAGGGGTTAGGTCAGGACCACGAGGAAGTCAATTTATGTGACCTCTCCTGGAGATCAATTTGCCTGGGAAAATTTCACGAACTCATGGCAGAGACGTATTGGACATATGTAATGTTGCTCCGTCTTTCTGGAACCATGTTCTTTGGTTATAGCCAGTAAGTTTGTAGGGGTGCAGCATTAGGTATTTGTGCAAAATGCTGTGTAACGATGATCTATGAACATTTAAAGCACTTCGCGCTTCCGAATCGAAAAGTTTGAGTCGTCACGAAAAGACTGATAAACACTCTCTACGTTTTCTACCGTTCTCAATGACCTAGATCGCTCGGATTTTGGTTTTTCCAGTGTTGTGCCGATCTCTTCAAACTTTTTGACCCATTTTCGAATGAGAGGAATGCTGGGCTGTGCATCGATAAGCATTTAACTTTTAAACAACACATTCAAAATGTAAAAGATAAAATCACACCCTTAATTAGCGTTTTTAGCCGGTTATCTTATCTATTACCAATTAAATTTAAAAAAAGTTTATACTATAGTCTCGTACACTCACACCTAAATTACCTGATTGAAATCTGGGGAAATGCGTATGAAACATACATCAATGAATTACAGGTAATTCAAAATAAGATAATCAAAAAACTATTTCACAACGAATCCAAAACATCCACAAAAAAATTATATTTGGAAACAAAACTGCTAACATTAAGAAAACTATACGAGTACAATATATGTGTCCTTATATACAAAATAAATAATAAACTCATACATACAAACACAGAATTCATTAAAACGTCCCAAGTACACAAATATTTTACACGACAACACGATAACATACGTTTAAACACCATTCATACTAACTACGGTAAACAATCAATTAATTACGAGGGGGGCAATTTATATAATTGCCTTCCAAATGATATCAAAAACGAAAAAAGTGTGTGCAAATTCAAAAAAAAATTGTTCATGTTTATTCACAAAAAACAAAGTAGTGATAGTGAACAATATCGTATGTTAATATAATATCATGTAAATGTTAGTATTGCAATCTAATGTTATGTAAGGTTATGAAATGTAAAAACTATGTAATATTCTAGTTAAGTAAGTGAAAATGTTATTTTCTTTTTTACTGGAATAAAAACTTATGAAAAAAAAAAATGAAAAAGATATCTAACTATGTAGAAAATCTTTAAGATTCCCAATTTACATTGTCAGAGTTTAAAGATATCCCTACGGAATACGTACCAAGTGATCAGAACCAGAACATCAAAGGGTCATCATAGGAAAAACCAGTCATCATAGGAAGAGATATTGGTTTGTTAATTATTTTAAATATACTCCACTAAAAGTTTTGATAAATATCCCCGCTGTAAAGAACACATTTTATTCTTACTCGCATTTAGTGGCTGTGACACTACCCGATTTGGATCGACAGGCTCAAGTATTTCAACAAGACAACTACTGTCCTAAGTAAATATTATTCGAAAATAGATCACGCTTTTTTAAGGCAGTATAATATTATGCTCCAAAATCTGAGAACAGTATCGATCATCTTTGCCACGTACAGTTCATTAAGTCAACAAAATTAAATAAACCTGTGCAGTTTTCAACTTTTCCACCAACGAGTGCAGCCGTTCACCAACATATATCAATCGCGTCTATTACAAATTCAAACTTGGTTAGGCAATGATTTAGAGCCCCAGGGATGGTTGGGTGCTGCAAAATGAAGCCCTGGAACCGATAAAAACATTTTTATCTCCTGCACCAGATGAACTGCATAGTACAATATTCGGCAACAGCACAAATTGGTTCTCGCTGTGGATGCTGAAAATCGGGGTTGCAATGTTCGTTAGCTTGTGGCCGATGTAATGGACATGCATATCTCAACGCTTCATCGTATCAACATGATCTCGACGAAGAAATCGCATATGATAAGTATTTGAAGGTTTGGAGATGGATGTCATTGATAACGAGGATGATATTCGAGTTAAACGACCGGAAGAAGAAGGCGACGATGAAGAAGAAAACTAACTCCCATAATGGCTAACTAATAACTAAAGTTTAAAAAAATCGACCCAAACTTCAACTTAGATTGTACTAATTTAATAACATATGATTGCTAAATGAAAAGTATTATTAAAAAATATTTTCTTAATTTCTTTCCAACTTAAAATACTGCTAAGAATTATCTTTAATGAAATATATTAAAAAATTCACTTAATAACTTTATTATTTATTTGAAAAAGGCAAGTAATATTAAATGACTCTTTGATTTATAAGTAATATTTAAAAATAAAATATATTTAATAGTAAAGTTAATTAACTAATATTTAAGGAATAATTAAGTTAAAAAAACGTACTACGAACTGGGATTCGCCATGGCATGTACGGCTTAGCGCTCCGGACTCTTTGCGTATAAAAAATTAGTTCAGACAAATTTGCTAGAGAATTTTATACTCTACAATTTGATATTGAATGCAAATACGAATCGAGGCAAAGAAAGTGAGATATTTCCAAAAAACTGATTTTCGTGACCTTTGACCTTGAATATCCAAAGACGCTCAAACGTTACCTTATGAGACTTTTGAGATAATATGCAGAATATCAAAATAAAGTTTTATACAAATTTTCAGCTTATTCCGTTTCATTTAACGGTTATCCCCTTTTTTAGCTTAAGACTATAAGGCCGCTGATAACATTATTAAAGTGATAAGTGCAGAGCTTCTAAGATATCAAATATTCAATTTTTCAGAAATCTTTTCCTAAATTCCACCAGATTTCTTTTTAGCGTGGTACCAATAAAACTAAAGCAGCGTTGGAAGTCAAAGGATTGAAGTCTGTTCAGATTGAGCAAATGAACATAAAAGATCACGCCAAATATCGCTCTCCATACAATCCCTTCAGACCGTTCACACCTAAGCGCTTAAAGTGTCGTTCAGACATCGAATATAACCGCGAGCAGGTATCTGTTGAACCGCGAGCGCTTATGTTTCGTGCCGTTCACACGACGCAGATTAAATGTTTCTTCCTATGGTAGGAGAGAGGGTCAGATGAATCAGCGAGGGGCCACGGAGTGCGCATTTGTTATACTGAATCTATCAATTTGACTTCTGTCATCCACCGGTCTAGGCAGCTCCGTAATTAAAATGACCCCTCCCCTGTTTTCGACAGAGTGGGAGGCGCTTAACTGTTGGCATATCGCCTCAAGAGCGGTTATGGCGTAAGATGTGCATTGTCTGTGGTTGACGTGCGCATAATGCGCTTAGGTGTGAACGGTCTAAAGGGATTGTATGGAGAGCGATATTTGGCGTGCTATGATCTCTTATATTTATATGCTCAATCTGAACAGGCCTTTATGCGCACATCAACCATAGACAATGCACATCTTACGCCATAACCTCTCTTGAGGCGATATGCCAACAGTTTAGCGCCCCCCACTCCAAGGAAAACGGGAGAGGGGGTCAGTTTAATTACGGAGCTGCCTAGACCGGTGGATGACAGATGTCAAGTTGATAGATTCAGTACTAAAAATGCGCACTCCGTGGCCGCTCGCTAATTCATCTGACCCCTCTCCTACCATAGGAAGAAATATTTGATCTGCGTCGTGTGAACGGCACGAAACATAAGCGCTCGCGGTTCAACGGATACCTGCTCGCGGTTATATTCGATCTCTGAATGATACTTAATTCTTTTAAATTATAAATGGTGATACAGACGGTCCGGATTTACTTAACATCATAGAATTTCATATACTAACGAGAGCAACTCATTCCTAAATTATGTATAAACATAACAATACCAGGACTGAGCATTTCAAGCACTGGCTTGTACCTAGATTACACGTAGTAGTAATAGATACTCACCTGGGGCAGATGCCCGGAATGCACGGAAGGTGCATCAATGTTATTTTAACCTAAGTTTGCTTATATAAATAAAAATATTTGTGTAATGCCATTTTTATGAAAAATCGTCTCAAGGGCGCTGTTCTATATATTTAATATTCTTCTAGAATGTCTGTTCATTTTATTCTCCCTGATGTCATTGGCAATCAAAAGCCCCACTTAATTGTTATTTTGTATTATTATTATTTCCAGTATTTTTATCTTCGATATGCAATTTTATATGTAAACAGTTGATATTAAATAAATCAATACTTAATGCAGTTCACACGCGGTAGAAGTGAAGCTTAACCCACCCACAATCTCAACCAATAGGTACCTTGAAAAGTAAGGTCGTAATCAAAGCGGCCAAGGCGGTAAGGTCTCATTCTATCTCATTTTCTCGCAGGCTAATCCTGCAGATGCATGTAATATTTTATGTCGTTTTCGTTTCATCGAGTTTCAAATTACAACCGTGATAAAGAAGTTTAACTTTTAAAAAATCTGTGAATTTTCGCGTCCAACCCAATATAACTAATCAAAAACCGGTTTTATATATGCCAATATCGGTTTGGTCCAAATATAAACTTCTAATCTTCTCAAGAGCGTTTTTGTAATATGTACAGAAATGGTTGTATGTGACTTGTACGAGTATATCAGGATCTATCTACCCTGACTCTAAAACAATGTTTTTACATTGTGTTCGATACTTTACTGGTAAAAGCTAGCTGCAGCGGTGAAAAAAAAACACTCCCACGAGAGGTGTTTCCCGGGATCACATGTCGATAAAGCCTGCAGTTACCAGTGAAATCATTATGCACGGCCGGGTTTAGATGTTGCATAGGTACAGTTTTTTTTAGAGGATTTGCTGAAAAAAAAACAAACTGACAAAAGTGAATCATGAGCGTGTCTTGTGTGTCCAAAGCAAAATAAAATTTCTCTTACTTTGAATAAAAATGATATAACTTTTTCAATAGTAGAAATTCTTTCACAGGTGATCATTTTCAACGGCCTTTATGCGAACAGTAAAACAGTAACAAAACAGGCACGGAACCAGATATTCTGAAGTGAGTTAGGCCTCACCATGTAGTAAGTAGTAGATGTTATAAAAAAACTTACAAATGAGTATATTGCTGATGCGTAGCAAGCGGTGTGGATATCGCTCCAGCAGCAGCACGAATTCAGTATTGGTGTCTCGAAAGGCATCTTGTCTTTTTAATCTTCTGAGTCAACTCTCGATCAATCTGAAAAATAATTTTAATCAGAAAACCCATTCATTAAATCTGTGACAAACAACCCGCGAACCCCTTTTCGATTTTCTCACTTGGCCAAAAAAATATCAAATAGTTTGCGGTAAAGAATATAATATTAATAAGTTTTCTGTTGTCTTAAAAAAGGGTTGAGCCGAAGTCTTCATTCAGTCTTTGAATGATATCCTTATACCTAGATGTTTTTTTTTTCAAAATTGAATAATTATGTCCAATATCATATTTCAATTCAATATTGTAAAACCACGTACCATGTTATATTTGGTATTTAATGTATGTCTTTCTCTCCACAGATTCTCAAACTATGCAACTGTATAACAGCTAGGTTCACCCTTTCTTCTTTTGGTCCTCTCTCTCTCTCTCTCTCTCTCTCTCTCTCCTCTCTCTCTCTCTGTTTATTGGCCGAATGAGAAAAAATATTATTCTTTAACCCTACAGCTCCTTACCCACGTCACTCAAAAATAAAACGCATAATCTTAAAGCTCAAAGCTCAAAACTCAATATAGTTCAAAGCTCAAAACGAAACCTTACCCAACAACATTGCAGTGGTTTAGCTCTCAATAAGTGATGGTTGCAGCAGATGATGCAGCCACCACCCTGAGGAATGCGTATATTTCCGGGTTTTATATAATCACTAGCTGGTACCCGGCAAGCGTTGCAATGCCATATTCAAATTTGAAATAAATTGTTTCTCCCTGCGTCTCCTTTCCCGTGCGTCCACATTCTCCTCCCGCGTCCAAAAATATATATTCGTAATTTATTTATTTGTTTTACGTCTGGTGTTTATTACTACATTTTTTTATTGGGTTGTAACCTAATTTGATGTTTTATGTAGTAAATGTTTTGAAAAACTACCTATCCCGTTTTCCCTTTTTTTACATTAACTCCACTCGGGAAGCCCTGAGAAAAATAATTTCCATCAGGGCCTATATCGTCTTTGGGATGCTGTGTGGAGGGTCTTTTAAAGGAAAGGAAGGAGAGGAAGTTCTGGAAAGGAGAAAGGTAAGAGGGGTGGGTAGGAATCTAGGGTTCAGTGCTTTCAGGTCATACGCAGTTAGTTCCAGATAAACCTCACCCAATGAACGCGAGCACCCCTGCTAAGTCACCCAATATAGCGAACCACTTGGGAAGACCTATGGCATAGGTGTTGGTTATAATAAATGGTTCCCGGGGCGGCAGTACCCGTTCCGGCCTCCCAAATTCCCTGCACCTTTTAAAACAGAAAAAAAAACCGGGAACGGGTTCTAATCTCCTACTTTTCCATATTTTATTGTAAATATTTTGTTTTTGAGTTATTGTGCACATTAAGATGTTCATTATCGATTGATCCTGCTATAATTGTAGTCAGGTGTTTTAGTTCTATCGTTTATTACAAAAAAAATTAACTATCTACTCCACTTAACTTGTCTTTCAACGCCTTTATAAACACAAACAGAATGATAACTTTTTCACTAATTCACGTCAGTAAATAGGTTACAATTCACTTCACATATTCAGGTCAATCACAATGTACGAAAGAAATTAAAATGGCACAGGTGACAAGCAAGCAATATTTCAGGGGAATCCCAAACCGAGCAATACTTAGAGTTAGGAACGAAAATAAAACAACAGTATTTTTGGGGGATCCCCAACCGACCGAGCCATAGAGCTACGAAAATATAAATAACAGAGAGTGTTCATGTGTAAAATATTTTTTGATAAAATTTTACCTTTGTAAGTTTCTTTTTCGCGGTCGGGTGTCACCCCCTATCGGGTGGTACCCGGTGGGGTTCGCCCCCGCCCCCACCCCTAGTACGCCACTGCATTAAAGCCCAGCTAGGCATGAGAATTCAAATAAATAAATAAGGATCGAAAGCGCGCGTTTTACAGAATATGTAATATTAGTCCCTGACAGAGGGTGAGATTTCATTATTCATGATATTAATTAATAACTTTCATCTGTGCGATCACATCACATGATTCTGAATTGCTTTTCGACGGAAATTGTTTACCGCCAGCAATAAAGTTAAATTTCCCCAATGTATGGGAAAGTGTCCCAATAGCGATGGTGTTATCACCAAAGCGCTTCGAAAGCAACTTTTTTTTTATTTTTAGAAAGTAGGACAAACATTCCCGGGTTACGAATAACCACATAATATGGAAAATCTCCTGCTACCGTCATACCGTAAACGAAAAACGTTGCTTGTATCGTGATGGAGGACTTAACCAGCCGATGAATTGAACTCACAACGGTGGTGTCATCTCAGCGTCATGGTGTCATCTCAGCCATTGACAGTTTAATTTTTAATATTAATAAATTACTTTTTAGAAATGAATTTAAAAAAAATGTTTTTTTTTCAGTTTTGTCTGGTTTGGTTCATGCCTTTCTACTTTGGAACGAACTTACCTCTGAACGAAATTGCGCCGACTCGATCTACCATCTATATATGAAATAAACACATTCTGTTTCACACTCGCTTCAATACATTTCCCTGTCCCTTCCTCACTCACAGTGTGAAGATAAGAAAATGCAACAAGATTTTATATCCACTTTATCTGGGATGCGGCTGTTAGAAATACGTTGCCAACAGGCAACAATTCCCTTTGACAAAAACATGAATTTGTATCTACGTGTGTACAGAAGTGTTAAAAAACGTTGGTGTGTAAATGTACAGGTACCATAAGAATCAATAACATTCGTAAGTTTTTTTTGTACTTCCTGGTAATGGCTCGAGTTTTATTTTTAATGACGAGTGTTTTTTAATATTACTTCACTAAATGTGCCAACGCATGAAAATAAATATTTCCTTATGAGAAAATTTTCTTATTAGGTGTAAAGGTGTGGTCACGGGTAAAAAATCAAAATAATTTGCAATAATGAGTTATGGCGTAATTTCACGCAGTGCACGTATACTAACTAATACATTTTATACATACCTACATATAATATCACACCCCCTCAACAAAACTTTCACAAATCGAAATTTTAAAACCTTTTTACGCGCCCTCGCTTTGTTGCCTAAATTCCGATGAACTGTTACGGTGCAAACTTTAGAGTACAGGCGTCGAGTAGGATTTCTGCCTTTGTTCTACCGGTATTTCAATGCTCATTCAAGTTTGCTCCGCAATATTTAAGATGCTCCTTCGGCAAAGATGCAGAGTCTGGAAATACGCAAAAAAAACGAGTGTGCTTTAGACCACACAACTGAAGTAAAACTTCTTTAACTCTATCTATATGATAGGAAGAGAGAAATAAAATGTGCGTGCGCACTGCTCTCGCTTGCTCCTACAGTGTGATACAGACAACAGGCCTGCACTGTGTCTTAGATATACAAACGTAACTGGCTATGAGAGAAAGATAGAAAGAAAATGTGAGCTCGCACCTCTCCCTCTTGCCCCTAGAGTAATATACGAAACGTAACTCTCTCTCTTTCTATCTTCACTAACTTATATCTCCCTCTCAACTCCCGTTCGCCTCGTTTTTCGTAACGCTCTCGTCACGCATTCGCCAGCTTACTCCCCAAGTCAAGCGTGCGCAAAGAAGTTTTACTTCAAAAATGCACCCAACATTTGTACACAGTTAACATTTATCACATTAAAAAGGGTCGTTTCTTCATATTGTTCTTGAGTTTAACAGCTCGGCTGGGGAACGATTTGCAGGCTTTTGTGTTTCTTCCCTCCTAGAACATAGATCTCTCCAAGACCTAGGTTCACTTTATCCTTTCCACAAAAAGAACCTCCACACAGCATCGCCAAAGATGACATAGGCTCTGAGGGAAATTATTTTTTCCAAGGCCTCCTATGTGGAGTTAATGTTAAAAATAAAAGTGGACATATTCAGAGCTCTAAATACTAGAAAACATTAGGCCATTCTTTAAATTGTAAAATGCATCAAAATCTTGATTCATGATTAAGTCTTCGGTTTTGACGGCCCTGTACGGTAAGGTTCTCTTTCAGAAACCCGGAGGTCGCGGGTTCAAATCCCGTGCAATAAGTTTTCATATAAAACATTGTATTTCCATTACTGTCGTGGTAAGAAATAAGATCTAAAAAAGAAAACTCCACGCTGTGTGTTCAAATCCAGAATTTAACCATAGAAACATTTAAACATGCATCTGACACCAAAGATTCTGATGGCAATTTGAGAAAAATATACAAAATTTTGAGAATTTTTTTAATATGAAACGGTAAAATGTGAGGTGATGATAATGTTAATATTTCATTTGCGTAATAAAATATATCGACAGTCCCGAAGAACAATGTGGGATCTGCTAAAAATTGAAAATCATCTTGTTGGCTTGGCTTATTTTGTGATTTAAAAGTCTGTATTTTCGGAATTTTTAATGAAATGAAAAGAAAGACAAAATATCAAAACAACTTTATACCTATTTCTTGATCTCCGAAACAGTAAGAATGCAGAAACGAAACTTTAAACACCTCTGTTGCAAAACTACGAAATGCAAATCCGATATTTGTTCTTCGGGACCGTCGATGTGTATGTTTTTCTTTTTGGAGTGAAAACTTCTTTAGCAGCTTTGTGATTTGAAACTCCATGATACGATAAAGCGACACTAAAAACAGACGAACACATACATCTATCATCTATAGGATTTAGCCAACGATAGAGAGGGATAGAATAATCGGTCTCCTCTTTGTGCTTTGTAGCCTCCCCACTTTTGTTTTACTTTAGTTTTCTGAAGGTTTCACTTCTACCGCGTGTGAACTGCACACTTGTATTATTTTTTTCGTTATCAATTAGATAAAACGATAGAAGATAGAAAAAACGTAAGGTTAGCCATTTTTTTCATTCACAAACCTTTTTGTAAGTGTTAAAACTTTTAGCATTTCAAAGATAATATTTATTTGTAATAATAATATTTGTAAACGTATTTCATCACCTTTAGAAAACAAAAATATTTTGACCTTTTGGCCAAATTCGTCCAATTTCCGAGGGGTTAATGCAAATATGCTTGCAATCAAAATATGTATTAATCCGATGATGTTTTCCTCATTATTTGAATTATTAATTGAAATCTCCCATAGGGTAGCCGGCGTAGCGGTTAGACCGTTGTGACCGTGTGGTTTCCGTCCGTTGTGGTCGTGTCCGAGAGCACATTTCCACGTTCACTTTTGAGCTTTCTTGCCCTATTAAAATATGTTGTGTGTTGCACTTTTGTTCATAGAAGTGAACGGTTACCTAACCGTTCGATTCAGCAGCTCTTATAAGTACGAGTATCTACGGATTTCTCCAAAGCGTCTCCAAAACAAACCACAGAACTTCGTCCAACAATGTCCTCTTTACCAGTTTCTCGAAGGCAGGAGGCTTTTATTACGCATTACTTTCAAACTTCAATTCTTTTTTTTTGTTGTTCTTATTCGCTGGTCATTGATACTACTTTTCTGTACACATTATATAGACAATAGTTTTGGAAGTGAAACTTCCTTTAGAGTGATTTGAAATTCGGATGTTGATATATAAAACGGAAACGACGGTCGGTCTGCGTTCATTGGCCGCTTTGTTTTTTTACGGGTCGTTTCCCCATATTTCCATTGAATAATTTAGGTAGGACTGGATTAAGCTGAAGTATAAGCCCCTGTTTACCTCTGTTGGTAGAAGATGAGCAATTCTACCAAATACCCCAATTAATGGGATGATTTTTGTTTTTAGTTTTTCAACGTGTTGTTTAAATGTCAAATGTTTATCAATATACAGGGTGTTAAGGGACGTACTTGACTTACTTTAACCAGTGATTCCTGACATTATTTGGAGTAAAAAATGTAAATGAAATTTTGGTCTCCGGTGACATTTTTGATGTTTTTTTTTTTTTTTTTTTTTTTCTACAAAAACATGAAAAAATGGTAGTTGTTGAACAGTTGGAGGCGGGCTAAGGGATTCGTCGGACACCTGGCTGTATGACCAGTGACGACAAGTGGAAGAAATTTTTTTTTTTTTTTGATTTTGAAGAAAAAATTTTTGAAAAAAAAAAAAGTCGTCAAAAAAAGTCACCGGAGACCAAAATTTCGTTAACATTTTTTACTCCAAATAATGTCAGGAATCACTGGTTAAAGTAAGTCAAGTACGTCCCTTAACACCCTGTATAAGCCCGGGTATTTTTCGCTATCTAGAATTTGTAGGTCTCTTTCTTCTATTTGTAATGGTTTATGCGATGGTATTATTCTTTTAGGTGAGCTTAAGATCATGTAACCGGTTTTATTAATATTTATTGTTAATATATTTTTTTTATTTTCCAATCGTTTAGTATATTAAGATCCGTTTGAGATTGTTCTAATAGACTTTCTAGGTTTTTGCCGAAGTAAAATATTGCCGTGTCATCTGTGTGTAAGAAGATTTCACCAAGATTCCACCAAATAAAGTGGCCCCAGTATTGATCCTTGTGGAACTCCATAGTTTATACTCTCGAGTTGACTGTTTTTATCTACTATGTTAACACATTGCTTTCTGTTGAACAGATAGGATTTTATTAGTGGTTCTACGACAGTATGTCCGGCGACAGTTGGTCCGGCGACAGTTGGTCCGGCCGAGAGTTCGTCCGGCCGACATTTGGTCCGGCGACAATTTTTTTTTTTTTTTTTTTTTACTTTAACTCCACACAGGAGGCCCTGAGGAAAATTGGTCAATCGGTCAGGACAATTGGTCCGGCCGAAAGTTTACAAGATGTTTTCTTCAAGTAAGTATGCAAAGAGAATATACGGCCTTACAACTTATACTTCGACTCGCAACAATAACATTTGGCTGTCATCAGTTCTTTTGTTTTGCTCTTTCAAAAAATATTCTTAAACCAATCTTTTTATTGTGTTTTGGCTGTAAAAAGTTTAGTGTGTTGGAATCTTCTCCCCCCTGATCTTCCAGGAGTCACTTCTTGCTGCTCATTTTCAGATATTTATATAATTTTTTTACTTCTGTCACTTTTTATATTAGCTGTAATTTTTTGAACAATGGAGGAGGATTTCCCTCCTGTACCCCTTACAAAGCCCCCAGATCCCCCTCCTGACCCTCCAGATGGAGACATTTCAGATAAAATAGACTTTTCAGAACATTCAAACATTTCAGACAATGAATCTGTCATCCTAACCTCAATTAAAAAAAGAAAATTTAGTCCCCTTTCCCCAAAAAAACATGATTCGCCTTTGTCTTCTCAGTCCCCTCCAGCTCTTCCTCAACCTCCTCCAACAATCTTTTACTCTACTCATTCCCGTGGCCCCTACATTGTATATGCGCAAAAAACTGAACAAGGTAAAACCATCCATCCTCTTGAATTTGGTAAATTTCTTTCAAATAACAAGAACCTTTCGATTAAACCTGGAGGTGTTAAAGCCGAGGGTCGCTTCCGAATCTCTGTTGAATTCCTGTCAGGTTCAGCCGCCAACAACTTTATCAAAAATATATTTATTTCATCAAATTCTAAATTCAAGGCGTACATCCCAACTTTCAATGTCACTCGAATGGGCCTGGTCAGGGGTATCTCGACCGATCTGTCCATTCCAGAAATCCTGTCCTCACTTTCAACCCCCCAACATATCGGCAATCCCATAAAAGCCAGGAGGCTAAATTATAAGGACACCTCTGAGGGCATCGTTTCCTGGAAGCCCTCCCAATCTGTCGTCATCACATTCGAAGGACAATCTCTTCCCTCCCATATTTATTTATTTTTCAACTCCTTACCAGTTGAAATGTACACTTATCCCACCACTCAATGTTACAACTGCTGCCGTTTTGGTCATACCAAAGCTGCATGCAGATCCCCTCCCAGATGTTTCAAATGTGGAGAAAACCACTCGGCTGACCAATGTTCTTCTCTCTCTTCACCTAAATGTTTTAACTGCTTAGGCGCTCATTCCGCCATTAACTCTTCTTGCCCCGAACAATCTCGCCAAAAAAATATAAAAATTTCTATGGCCTCTGAGAACTTGTCTTTTCTGCAGGCTTCTAAATTATTCCCGCCTGTCAAAAAATCATTTTCCGAGGTTTTATCCAGTAACTCTTCATCCAACCCTCTCGCCTCCTCCTCAACATCTTCCCGTTCAACAAAATTCACATACAAAAACCCTATCTCTAAACAGGCTCGTGGATACGATCAGCAACAACACAACTCACTTCTCTTAAATCCCAATGGTTCTCCTCTTTCACACGCCACAAATGGGTGCGCAAACAATTATAATTCATCCTCAACAAACTATCAAAAACTTTCTGAACAACTCTCTCAAGATAATTCTTCATTTATTCAAACTCTTATTATGCTTCTAATTGACCTAATTTCTTCTCAAACTAATCTACCGTCCAACGCTGCTTCTATTATTTCCACATTAAAATCATTTATTCAAAATGGCTCTTCAAGATGTCAGAATTCTTCAGTGGAATAGCCGCAGTGCTATTTCTAACAAATCAAACCTTCTTAACCTATTAAATTCAAACCTTGTTTCTGTGGCTGCTGTCTCGGAGACATGGTTTACTCCATCCACCCACTTTAATGTGGGAGGGTACTCCTGTCTCCGCGATGATCGCCCGGAAGGTACGGGCGGAGGTGCTGCCCTTTTTATTAAAAAATCCCTTCCGTTTTTCCCAATAAATAATATCAAACCCCCCAATGCTGACTTTCAAATGGTTGCAGCTAAAATAAAGGACACTTCCTTTGTTTCTATCTATCTTCCCCCAACATCACACTTCAATTAACAAGCGTGGTTGCAAATTGTCCGTCAACTAAGCCCTCCTTTCTTTTTATTGGGTGATTTTAATGCCCATTCTCCCGTCTGGGGTTCTGCTTTCTGTGATCGAGACGGTCGAAGTGTGATGGATTTCCTAGATGAATCCAACCTTTTTCTTTTGAATGACGGATCTCCTACTAGAATCTCTCGCCCCAACACAAACCCCAGTGCAGTGGATCTCTCCATATGCTCTATTAATCTGGCACCTCTCTCCTCGTGGGTGGTGTCCCCCGACCCTTGCTCCAGTGATCATTTCCCGATCACCATCACTTGTCAAACTTCTTTCCATTCAGACAAGTCCCATATTTCGACAAAGATTAAAACAAAACACACCAAATGGGACGAATTTAACTCACATATGGATAAGTTTATACAAAATTTATCCTATACCGATACATTATCTGTCAAAGATGACTACGATAACTTCAAATCAATGCTCGTAACTGCAATCAATAAATCAAATCCTCCCCTAAAACCAAATCTCTCAAAAAACTCCCTCCAACTCCCTGGTGGGATGAGGAATGTTCCAAAGTAGTGAGAATTCGGAAAGCTAAATCTCTTTCCTATCGTCACAATATGACTATGGAGAACTATCTCATATACAAAAATGCCGAAGCGAATGCCAAAAGGGTATTGAGGTCAAAAAAAAAATCCGGGTGGTACAACTTCTGCAGTTCAGTATCTCCGAACACTCCAATTTCGGAAGTTTGGTCTATGATTCGAAGATTTCGATCCTCCTTCAGTCCAATATCTCCTTGAGCTTCTCATTCTAAATGGATGGACGAGTTCTTGGACAAAATTGCCCCCCCCCTTCTGTACCTAACTTAGATGAAATAACTCCAATCCACAACACTCCTATGTCTGATCATTGGCTTGACTCTCCATTCACTTTAATTGAATTAAAAAATTGTTTATCAACAGTCAAGGACTCATCTCCAGGCAGAGATGGTATACCTTATAGCAATGATAATGTTCTAAATCACTTTTTAAGCATCTTAAATAAAATCTTCCAGACTGGCATAATACCTGATGACTGGAGTTCTCAAATAATCATCCCAATTCTAAAATTAAACAAATCACCCAATTCTGGATCCAACTATAGGCCAATTGCTCTTTCATCCACCCTTAGTAAAATTTATGAAAAATTAATTAAAAACCGGTTAGAATTTTTCGTCGAGAGTAATCATCTTCTCTCTCCATCCCAATTTGGATTTAGGAAAAAGAAATCTACACAAGATAACCTTGCCATCATCAGCACTGATATTAATTTATCCATTTCTAACAAAGAAGTATGTCTTGCAGTCTTTATAGACATAGAAGGCGCCTTTGACAATGTTTCCATCCCAATTCTTAAAAAAAAACTTTTAGGCCTTGGCTTACCCCTCATGTTTGTCCAATCTATTATTAATCTTTTTCTCGATAGGAAAATTTTCATTGAGCTACCAGATGTTACTCCTCAGAGTAGGTCAATTTGGAAGGGTTTACCCCAAGGCGATGTATTATCCCCCTTACTGTATAATATATACACACACGATATGCATGTCACCATTCCCCCTCAAGTAAAAGTCGTTGAGTTCGCAGATGACATAGCTTTCTTCTTATCATCCAAAATCATTCCATCCGCCGTCAAATATCTTAATGAAGCCATGGATGCCCTTTGCACATGGCTTACTTTAAATGGTCTTGAACTTTCAGTACAAAAGAGTCAGTGTGTTACCTTCTCAAATCGTCATAATAATCCCCCTGTTCAAATTTTATTTAAAAACTCTCCAATCCCCAATGCTTCCGAAGTAAAATTTTTGGGAGTAACATTTGATAGGAAACTTAAATGGTCTTCCCACATTAATAATATAGTTACTAAATGTGAAAAAAATTTAAATATTATCAGATCATTGACTGGCGTTTGGTGGGGTGCTCATCTTATCTGCATTAAGTTGCTCTACAATGCACTTATTCGAAGTCATCTCGACTATGCCTGCCCACTTTTTAGTACTGCATCCAAAAATGCAGTCAGTAAATTATACAAAATTCAATCTAAGTCATTGCGAATAATAACTGGCGCGATGCAATCGTCGCCCATTAATTCCCTTCAAGTAGAATGTTCTGATCCTCCTCTTTATTTAAGGCGTCAATTATTTGCTGACAAATTTGTTCTTAAATGTTTAAATTCTAAAAGTCATCAGATTATTCCCAGAGTCTCGTTGTTCAACGACTCAACACATTCATCTACAATCAGAGCTCGAACTAAACCTCTCCCTGCCATTTGTAAAAATTTTCGCTCTCTCTCAGAGCTTCAAATTATCAAAAATGATATTCTTCCTTTGTACAAATTAAAATATAGTCACGTCACCCTATCCCCAACGATTTTAGAGGGGATCGGCATCCTTAAAAGTCATTCCAATCTCCCAGCCCGTACTGTCAATAATATGTTCAATGACATTATTTCTTCTAAATGGCCCAACTCTTCTCTTTTATTTACTGATGGCTCCAAATCTCCGGACTCTCCTAACTGTGGTATTGGTATTAACGTTTACCACAATAATTCTAATGAAAGAATATTTTATTCAATTTCAAACCAATTTTCAATATTTTCTGCCGAGTGCATTGCGATTATTGAATCTCTCAAATATATAATAAAAAATAATTTTGAACATTCTCTTGTTCTCTCTGACTCTCTCAGTTCCCTCCAAAAACTTAAAACAAGTCCTCTTCTTCATCCTGATGATCACTTTGTATGTCTTATTCGAGTATTGATAACCTCCATTCAAAGCTCTGGAAAAACTGTCACTCTGATTTGGATTCCTGGACATGTTGGCATAGTGGGTAATGATATTGCTGATTCCTTGGCAAAACAAGGAGCGTCTAACCCTACCGTTACCCTCGTAAACCATATTCCCCTGTCTGATATTTTTTCCATCATCAAAGATAGATCCCGCAATGTTTGGACAGAGTATTGGAACATTGCTAGTCAATCCAAGGGTGCCCGCTACGCCTCAATACAAAGGACTATCCCATCAAAACCGTGGTTTCAAAAATTCCCCCATTTTTCCAAAAAAGAAATTTCCTTACTTATTCGTATGAGAATCGGACATTGTTCCGTTCCTTCTCACCTTTATAAAATTCATGTGCTTGACTCCCCAGATTGTACGTTCTGTGGTCTAGATGTGGGAACTTTAGATCACATATTTTTTGATTGTCCCTCTCTAAATAAATATCCTCTCTTCTATCAAGCGTTATCAAAAATTGCCTCTCCTCCATTCAACATCTCATCTCTTCTAAGTCTGAACTCTACTCCAATCTTCCATAAAATTCTGAAATTTGCACATTTAAATAAAATTAATATATAAATTCACCTTTCCTTTCTCTGTAATTATAAATGATGGCCTAGAACACCCTTGAAGGGTGAAAGCCAGAAATAATTGAAAAAAAAAAAAAAAAAACTTATACTTATACTTATATCTGAAGGCATCTTGAGTGAAAGTCCGCTGTAAAAATATTTTTACTAATAATTTCGAAGTAACAAAGTAGCATGCGGCAATCACAAAATACGACATACTTAAACGTGCAGTCGGCTTAGCAAAAAAACGCTAAAGATTCCTACTTGCATATAATATAACTTTTATATCTGAATATAACACAAGAGTCCCAACTGCTCCCAACCGTCTCGAGCCAGTGAGACTATGGCATAGCAAACCACTTGGGATGGGACTATGGCGGAGGTGTTGGTTATCCAATAAATGGTTCCCGGGGCGGCGATAAACATATCCGCCTCCTAAATCTTAAGTAGATATTGCACATATAAATATGTCGTATTTTGCTATTCGTCAGTATTCATTCAGAATTGTAACGTTACTTGAAATGGCCGTGTATGATGGCTATATCTGAATAGCCAGGTACATTTTCCACATCTCCTTCCCCTCCCCACTACCACCAGCATCACACCATACCAAAATTGGCGATGCCATAGTCTCACTGGCACGACACGTTTGGGAGCAGTTGGGACACTTGTGTTATATTCAGATATAAAAGTTATATTATATGCAAGTATGAATTCTTAGCGTTTTTTTGCTAAGCCGACTGCACATATAAGTATGTCGTATTTTGTGTTTGCCGCATGCTACTTCGGAGAGTCTAAATTATTAGTAAAAATATTTTTAGAGCGGATGTTCACTCAAGATGCCTTCAGATATAAGTATATCGACTTTGGTTGTACGGACATATATCCTCTTTGCACTCTTACTTGAAGAAAACATCTTCTAAACTTTCGGCCGGACCAATTTTCGCCGGACCAATTGTCGCCGGACCAAATGTCGGCCGGACGAACTGTCGCCGGACCAACTGTCGCCGGACCAATTGTTGGGTCGCCTTTTTCAGTTTGTTTTTTTCTATTGTTTTAATCATTATTTCAAGACTCATGGTGTCAAAGGCTTTTTGAAGGTCTACGAGAATTTCTATGCCGTAGTTTTTATTATCTATGCTAGTTCTAAGTTTATTTTAATTCACAAAAAGTCAGAGAATCAAAATTGAATAAATGTTTTTTTTGTGAAAGGGATAATTTAAGTGAAAAGTTAAATAAGCTAACTCAAATGAAAAAAATAATCGAGTGCAGTTAACATGTGGTAGAATCGAAATTTTACCATAACAATCTGAACCAATGAAGAACCAAGTAGCCTTGAAAAGTGAGGTCATAATAAAAGCGGCCAATGAACGCAGATTTAGCATAATTTCCTCTTTATATCTCAACCAATAGGTGCCTTAATAGGAGTTTGATGCTTCGCAGGTGCTGTATTCCATTTCATCCGAATTCCAAATCAGGACGGGGTTATAGAAGTATCACTTCAAAAATATTACTTGAAAAACAAATTGTGGAGGGCTATCTTAACAAACACCGATTTATTTGAGTTGAAATCCAATCGGCAAACAATCTTGCTGCAGCGCTTGGTAGGTGACGCAAAAGTCATCATTTACTCACATGGCGACTTAAATTATCACAGTGTTTTAAAAAGAAATCAAATGCAAACGATCCCATGTCGGTTATCGGATAATGAACTTCACTCGAATGGTACTTACATTGCCTACGAAATTTTCCATCAAATGGCACAATGAATCGGATCCGAAAAAATGATGTTTTATTCCAGATTAATTTCCAACATTTTTACGAAGAGGCCAATAATTTGCCCTAGTTCAATACTTTCACCTGACCAGTGTTCTTTATTGCACGTGTTACGAAAATCACTACAGAAGTTTTTCTATCGAAATACTTCAATGCAACTGTACCAAGAGTAGCTTGATCTTAAGTTGTTTGAAAGGAGAAACTACGATTTGCATTTGCTTTAGTAAAGACGGATTACTTCAACAGAAATTGAACAATTCATTAAATTTTAAATTGAAGTTCTTTTCGATCTCTGATTTATTTCATCATAGACTGGATGTTTTGCAGTACTTACTTAGATAAAAAATATAATACGCCGCAGTCTTTCACACTCATAAAACCATTCGCAAATAATAATGTGGCATTGCAGTAAATTAAAGGGTTGAATACGTAATAAAGATGAGCCTCTTTTTTGGATTGAAATTACTACGGCTTGTTGTTGTACAAATTGTATGTACGTACAAATGGTGATGTACAAATTGTTGTTGTTGATGTACAAATTTACATAAGGTTGCTGTAAATTGGACAGTGTTGAACACATCCGAAACAATTTCGTAATCGAAACATTCATCATCAAACATAAGTAACAGAAAAATATTTCGAAGAAGAATCACAAAAATGGTGCACATTTTTTCAATAAATCGTCAGTATGAGTTTATTTATTGTACTGTTATTCGTGGTGGAATTCTATTGTATTAAAATTGGAACACTTTTTAACTTTTTTTCACTTATTTATTTAACCAGTACCGGTTTCATCCTATTATGGACATCGCCAGCCTGAAGATGTTCATAATAGGATGAAACCGGTACTGGTTAAATAAATAAGTGGAAAAAAGTTAAAAAGTGTTTCAATTTCAATTTTAATAAATCTTCAGTAGTTTTTTTCCCGGCATCGACTCACCAATTCCAAATCATTTTTCTGAATTACGTCACTTTCTCTAGTAAATAGTTATAAATGAATTCTTCAGAGTAATATAGCCGTCAGTCATCATGAAAATGATGTTGACTTGACCTTGAAACTCCAGATTAATTGCTTACACATGTAAATGACCGGTAATTGGCTGAGTTGGTTGATTCCTCGGCTGGCTAAGTCCTCCATCATGACACAAGCAACATTTACCGCTTACTGTGGTTGAAGTAGGAGATTTTCAAGTATTGTCAGGTTATTAGTAACCCGGGAATGTTTGTCTTTCTTTAAAAAGAAGTGAAACTTCAGAAAACTAAAGTAGACAAGAGTGCGAGGAGGCTACGAAACACCGGACACAGAAGCTAGACATCATACTATCTCATTCTCTCGCAGACTAAATTCTGTAGATGTACGTGTTTGTCTTTTTGTTTAATCGAGTTTAAGAGTTTTTACTTTAAAAAAAGTACATAACTATTTTCCCACTATTATTTTAATGAAAACAGTGGTAGCTCTTGACTGTTTATCAAACACAATATTATGGATATTGTTTTAGTAGAAAATATATTTCATTTTCGTCAAGAGTTCTTTGTTTTTGATTTATTCAGTACTGCCGCCGAATATATATACTAGTACTTATATATTCGGTGGCAGTACTGAATAAATAAGAAAATCATAAACAAAGATCTTTTGGTTATTAATATAATTTTCAGCACTGTAAAACGCTAAAAACTCACGAGCCGCACTGAATAAAAGTATTTTTACTCTCTATTTCATTCGCCTGGATTTGAATCGACGATTTTTACGGATGTCTCGGTTATCCCATCATTAATAATGGAGAATGATTGCGCTAGTTCTCTACAAAGTCGCTATCACAGATTGCACGAACAATGGTGGTTCGTTAGCAAACACCTACGTTATTATGTACAGGAATTACGGGACCCACCCGATAGACTTTAACTAGTGATTCCCGTGATTAATTCGTATAAAAGACGTATACGTCATTTTGGTTTCCGGTGACGTCGTTCGAAGTAGAAGATAATATGAATAAATCTCATTTAAATATGAAAGAGAAAAGATTGGGAATTGAACCCTGGTCCTATTGAAGAGGAGAGAACTTTAATAATAATTAGTATTTTGTCATGATTTTCCCCGTATTTGTTCGCCCTGGTCTTTGTACTTCGGGGTAAAGCGACTTGTTTACAATTTGAACTTTTGACTTCTTGCCATAACTATTTTCGTTTCAGCTGCTTTTTTGTTTGTTTTGCACCTTTCGTTCTCATAATAAATAATAAACTGCTTTTGCAAACGTTTGTTTACATCAGAGTGTTTGTAAACACTAGTGGTATTTTTTTCTGTCGGATACTAACTTTATAATATGATAATATGATAAAACTTTCTTCTACGAATTGTGCTACTTTATTGCTTACATCTCTGTATACTTTTCTACATAATTTGTTTTTTAAATATATTAAGCTATTTTAAATTTTTTATTACCTACATGTTGCGCAGTATTATTAGTCGCATTTTATTCATTTTCTCATGTCCTCCTGTTGATTTAATTTATAAAGTTATAACCATTTTGACCCGGTACCCAAATAACTATTCATCTTACTGATTGCTTTCTTAAAGGTACTTATTTATCTTCAGCTTTATAATGGGTACCGCCGGCCCGGGAACCTTAATTGGATAACCAACACCTCTGCCATAGATCACCCTAAGTGGTTCGTTACGTTTGGTGATTTAGCAGGGGTGCCCGGGTTCATGGGATGAGGTTTGTCTAGGTCTTTAAGGTGGATGACCAGGACACACTGAACCCCAGATTCCTACCTACCCCTTAAACCCTTTTCCTTCCCAGAACTCTCTTCTCCTTCCCTTTCTTAAAAAAACCCTCCATACAGCATCCCTAAAGATGACATAGGCCCTGAGGGAAATTATTTTCCTCAGAAATTTGATTTAAAAAAAAACGAGTGTGCTTTAGACCACACGACTGAAGTAAAACTTCACTAACTTATATCTCCCTCTCAACTTCCGTTCGCCTTGCCCGATCACACTTTTCATAACGCTCTCGTCACACATTCACCAGCTTACTCCCCAAGTCAAGCGTGCGTAATGAAGTTTTACTTAAAAAAATTCTTGTCCCTGAATTTGAACGGTAAAAATTAACATGTTTTAAATAGATATCAATTCTATTTTTGCCAGTATCTTCTAACCAATGTGATATCAATAGGAAAGAAGTATTAAATGGCATGGGAAGAGTATCGTGCAATAAAATCCATTACGTTGATGGTAGTGCGCACTAGCGATGTGTGGGTTCAGCTGGAGTGGGTTCTTGTATTCGGAATCTTCGCGGGAGCGGATCCTACTCCTACTACTTTTTAAATCGACTACTCCAAGAGAATTCGGTCCAGGACTCCGACCGAGCCACTGAGAAACTCGCGAGTCGGGAGCAGGTCCCGGGTTTGAGTTATTTTGCTTGTTCCGGCTCTGAGTTCCTGCTCCGGCCGAACTCGTGCCTCTCGGTAACCGCAACAACAAAAGAACTCGGAACCGGGACCTGCTTCAAGAACTCGAGTACTTTTAAAAGGAACTACGTTGCGGAGGCCTCCGGCAAAATGCATTACTTACCCATCTCTAGTGCGCGCTCAATGCGACCCGCCAATAGGGGAACTTAAAAAAAAATATATGGGTTTTGAAATAATTGCCAATTTAAGTTGCTCAAGTGCAGGAATCCTAAGAGATCGCCTCTGGCCTGGCGTAGCAAACTAAAATTTATGACGTATTGTTTTATGTTTTTCTACGCTTTATTAATTTAACATCTACTTTAAAATTTAGAATATATTAGCACACAAACTGTTTATTATACTCGCAGTATAGCTATTGCACGAAACTGCCACTCGGAATCGATAAGTGCATTGCTGGAAAAATTGTGACGATGTTAGTTTAGCCAGGTACTTAAGAAGGGGTAAAACATTTTTATTGGAAATTTTTAATGATTGATAAAGACATTTCAAAAATAAAATCGTGATTTGAACCGATTTATTACATATTTCCCTTAAACACATTTAAGTTTAATCGCAAAGTATGCTCCAAAAATTATTATTAGTTATTTTACAAGTTATACGTATGAAAAAATTCACAGCGTTTCTTTAAGATAGTGCCCGCGAGATTTTCGCTCTATTTTAAACAAGTCGTGTTTTATTAAACATTTTCGCAATTTTCGCATCGATTTTGTCGCTGTAAATGTTAGCGCTCTCCTCTAACATTCGTAATTTCGTATCTCTCCATCTTCTTCTTTTCGGGCCCGGTTGCAGAGCCTTAAAACACAATTGAATAGCGCAAGGTACCTACATATTATACCATTCCGCAACTCGTCAAAGAGTAATTAAGTTCCATATGTAATAATTAATAACGCCAATTTTGACGTCAGTTGCTAAATGAGACGTCATAAATAAGTAGTAATCAAAAATACTTTGGGAACATGCCCATATTTATCGGGGCATAATGTTAGATGACAGGTTTAAAAATAGGCACTATGTGAGTGGAGACGTCATATAGCCCGAGACCATTTTAACGAATGTCCGTGAGGATTCGTCATTCAACTGATTTTTAAGAGTACCGCAATCCATCACGACATGCATCTCTGTTTATATTACCTAACCACTAAAAACATGAAGGTACAGTGATGCTCTGGTTTAAGTTGAAAGCGACGTCGATGGAAAAGGGCTTATAAGATTACTTGCAGAATTCCGGAAACATGTCATAGATTTTCCAAGCGTCATTAGATTTAAGCCCTTCCTAGAATATAGAAGATGAATTCTAGCCAAACGATTTGAGCTCCACAAGATTATGATTAACACTGAAATCAGTAAATATGCCAGTTCATTTCGGCAACACCACAGGAGAAAAATAAATCTGTTAGTTTTATGTTACTAGTATGAATTCATAAATTGGATATATTTTTTTGGGGTTCCTTGATAATTGATCAGACAACTATTAAACCGCCAACAGTTGGCCCGCCGACAGTTGATCCCCCGGCAGTTGATCCGCCGAACAGTTGACTTCCCGGACAGTTGATCCCACTACCAATTGATCTCTTGGAGAGTTCGTCTTGTATGCAAAGGGGATATACCAACCAAAGTCAATATTCTTGTATCTGCAGGCGTCTTGAGTGGAAATCCGCTTTACCTACAAATATACCTATAATATTTTTTAAATCTAAGTATGAAAAGTTCAATCGAAGATCAAATAAATGAATCGTAAATAAATTGAAAGTGTGGCTACCTTTTTTTGTTAATGTTATTTTAAAATGTCTTACTTATTACTTAATTATTTAAAAAAAAATATTATTTAAAAAAAATTATTGCCATTTTGCTTGTTTATAATAAAATGTACTCATTTTTATTTTTAATATTAAAAAAAAATGGTGTGATGCACTAAAATCATAAGCCGCTCATTTCACTGGGAAATTCCTCTATCAAAATCATTTATCAGAAAGGTGGAGGTTTTCACAAGAAAAAAGGTCGAAAGTAGATTGTAAACCTCAATTTTTGATGATTAAATGACTAATTAAGGTGACGAGTGTTAAACATATTTTATCAACCAGCTTGCGGGCATTAAAATTCGACTGAAAAAAATAAATAGTTTTTTTCTTCAATTTTATATTTTTTTTTCTATAACTTACTATATGGCAATCATTATTAAAAATTTTGAAAGTGTACAGCGCAAATTTTGGGATTTTTTAACTTCAAACTATTTCTACCTATTTAACACATGAACTATACATTCTTACTAAATGCAATTACAATACATCCCAAAAATACACACATCCTTAATACACTTAAAAAACATACAAAAATACATAAGTACAAGAAAAATAATTGATAAATTCATTCAAAATTATTCACCGTGGAATAGACTTGTATTTTTGTGTTATAGCTCTTAGTGAGGTAATCATCTAAGTGAGGTAACAATTTGGGAGGCGGGAATGGGTACCGCCGCCCCGGGAACCTTTATTGGATAACCAACACCTCTGTCATAGGTCACCCCAAGTGGTTCGCTACGTTTGGTGATTTAGCAAGGGTGCCCGGGTTCATGGGGTGAGGTTTGTCTAGGTCTTGGAGGCGGATGACCAGGACATACTGAACCCCAGATTCCTACCCACCCCTTAAACCCTTTTCCTTCCCAGAACTCTCCTCTCCTCCCTTTCCTTAAAAAAAAACTCTCCACACAGCATCCTCAAAGATGACATAGGCCCTGAGGGAAATTATTTTCCTCAGGGCCTCCTGTGTGGAGTTCATGTAAAAAAAATAAAAAAAAAATCGTCAGGGATATAAAAATAAGTTATTACCTTCAGAAGTAACTTATACCTACGAGCATATATGTATGTATATATCCCTGACGATCACCTCACTTAGAGCTATAATATATAAATACAAGTCAAGTTCATAGTGAATAAGGTTGAATTTAAATGTCAAGTTATTCAAGGAACTTATACCTACGAGTATAATATTCATTGCGATAATATAAAAATACTAGTTTAGTTCATATTGAATAATTTAGAATTTAAATATCAAGTCATTATATTACGAGTATATATCTAACGATCTCCTCCCATGGAGATATAATATAAAAATACAAGGCTAGTTCATAGTTAATAATTTTGAATTTAAATGTAAAGTAATTTATTTTTCTTTGATTTTTGTATGTATTTTTAAATGTATAAAGGATGTATGTATTTTTAATAATTGATTTAGAAAATACATCCTTATCGCAGTATTTTTTGTATTTTGAGGTTGGTTTGAAAAAAACATTTATTAATACGATAAGTATCGACCCAAAAGGTTTCATTTCTCGTAAATCTCGTCCTCCTATTAAGTAATATTAATTTGATTAATTAAAAATGATACATGTTATAAAATAAAACTCAACTATTACAAAATCAAAAAACCTTTTTCTGAACCTACTTAACTCACCCTCCATCAGCGTATTTTGATAGTTCGATAAAAAAAGTTTTAGGTCTGGAGGAAATATTATTCCTGCGAAGTTTAAAGTGATCTTCATTTGAAAAAAAATAGTAGAAAGGCTGTGAAGAAATTTTAATCTAAAAAAAGGAACCAAAATACCGCTCCTTTATATAATCTCATATATAGTCTCTGAACATTCTGCCACGAGTATAATTTTCGATCAAATCCCAATAAACATGATTATGTTCCGGAGGCGGCGCGACGGGACGGGAGCACGGACGCGGGCGCGAATCCTTGAAGTCAGTTCTCACGCTCGTTCATGTTCAATGGTCTTACGCTCATTTGATGTTTCAACGTATGTACCGATTCGTTCGATGCTTTTTTGAGAGCCAACGGCTCGATGCGAAAAACATTCAAGGACCGTAATTCCATGTTCGAAAGCAATGTAGAGTGCTTCAAATATAAGTTCGCGAAAGGGGAGAACGATATCCAGTGGCGGCTCGAGCACAATTTCGATGGTGTATATATATATTCCTATGATAATTTACCATAACCAGTGGAGCGCTTTTGCCACAATATGACACTTTTTAAAATAGCTCGGATTGCTTTGCTGCTAATTTTGGCAAATTTTCCCTCATTTGTAAGTAATTACGTAGAAGTTTACGATTTTATTATATTTTTTTTATAAAATGATCTGATAATCTACAAAAGATAGGTGAATTCATTTGCTATAAAAAAATATAATCAGTTTGTATGTCTCCATATTAAAATTCAGAGGTATGTTTTTTTTATGTGGGTGGAAAATATTCAAAATGATTACCAAAAAAATTCTAGCAATCGGATAATAAAAAATTTAAATTGCGCTGTCGCTCCAGTGATTAAACTCATTATTATTGAGAACATTCAAAATACCAACTCTTGTATGTACATTTATACGAGTAGATATATTTTTATATTCTCAATTCTAATGTCTAAAGTCTTAGGAAAATAATTTATAATTCATAAATTTTTTCGAATAAACATTTATTTTTCTCACAAAAATATTATTGGAAAAGGCACGTCCTTAGGGGATAGGTATATGTATATAAGAATATGAAGCTTAATAAATAATAAAAAAACGAGTGTGTTTTAGACCGCACGACTGAAGTAAAACTTCACTAACTTAGATCTCCCTCTCAACTTCCGTTCGCCTCGCCCGATCACATTTTTTCATAATGCTCTCGTCACGCATTCACCACCTTACTCCCCAAGTCAAGCGTGCGTAAAGAAGTTTATTTATACGCGATAGAAGCGAAACTTTACCAAAACAATTTCTCCAAAACAACTTACTTGAAAAGTGAAGTCATAATCAAACCGACCAATGAGCGCAGACCAGCGTTATTTCCGTTTCATATCTCAACCAATTGGGGCCTTTAAAAGTGACATCATAATCAAAGCGGTCAATGAGCGCAGTTGATGCGTCGCAGGTGCAATAATCGTAATTTCCCTTTCATCCGAAATCCAAATCATAGCGGGGCTGTAGAAGTTTCACTTCAAAAAACAAATTTAATCGGTTTAGAGCGCCTTTGAGGTAAATTTTTCAGGAGAACGGCGCTATAGAAATAATCAGACCAATATTATTATTTTAATAACAGAATATGTACGACTATAATAACTCTTATGCGAATCCCGGTCCGTGCATACCTCACATCCTTCAATTTGAACGAAAACAAACGTCCAATTATCCACGAGGGGATCCTTGAGTATAAAACCCCGATAATGATACTAATAGTCATGCGCGGATTCGCGAAATCTCTAAGAAACGGCTTCAGTATGAATAAAAAATATAAATTACAAGAATGAATGATAAAATGATGGTCTCAATAGGAATCAATATAAAAATCTCCACAAAGAAGCAATTAATGAAAATTCATCTTCGTGTGCATAATGCAAGGCTTGGGATCGAACTTTGTTAGCCCATTTCTCCGGCTCTACGGGGCCGAATATGCTGAAATTTTGGATTCTAGATAAAAATTATGGTCTGATTATGATTCCAAAAGGAAGCAATTAATGAAAATTCATCATTTTTGTGAGCAAAATGCAAGGCTTGGGGTCTAACTTTGAAAACGGTTTTCTCCAGCGTTGTGGGGCCGAATCGGCTGAAATTTTGGATTCTGGATGATGTTCCCCGACTGCGTAGAACGCTGTGCGCATTGCGCATGGCCAGTAATTGGGGTCATCGAATGATCGAATCGCGTTAGTACGCAACAAGAAAATGAGTGGAGCGGTCGCATGTTCGTCCGAAGAAACTTTTTCAATTTCGAGCTTAAAAATGATCCGAATTAAAATAGATTATATTTATTATTATTACTTGTATGTAAAGAATTCATTTTTTGAACATAAAGCACAGAAAAAATCTCAGTAGGTTTCTGAAATATGAAGTGGGGACTGTTCCCACCTTGCCAGATTAAAATATAAAGATAGAGGGTTAGTTCATATTTACGCCACCGCCAGGCGCCTTGTGTCAAGCTCATCAAGCACGTGGACACAACGACGAGCATGGTGTCACGATGTTCGAGCGAAACCGTCGAGCAAGAACACATGTGTGTACATAGCTTTACAGTTTACAACAGAGCGAGGAGCGAGGAAATGTAACAGACGAACTGCATTACTGCCTACGACGAATGCAATTCAGAAAGAATTGCAGTCATTTCTCCTATTTTATAAAAGCTTGATATTTGAAGACACATCATGGGACATTTAACCCCTCAGGCTAATTTGTTCGCTTTTGAGAATAGCTCTCATAAGTCTCATGGAAATCGTTGTATCCCCCTTACTGTTATGATGAGAAATTATATCTAAATGGTGTTAGAAACAGAAAACCACGCTTTATATTCGAGTCAGAAGTTAACCACATTATAATTAAATTGTGCACCTCCATGAAACCAAAGGTTCCGACCGCAATTTTAAGAAAAAAATGTTAAGCTTCCTGAATTTTTTAATTAACATTTTTCATTAATTTATTTATTTATTCATGCCTTACATACATTATTATAGATACATAAGTTGTTCAGGAATATAATAATAAGCTTATGGTATATATCATTAGCTGGGGATCCGCATACAAAACTACTCTTTCCCCGATTGAAGTTGTGCAGAGGCTAATAATTAAAATTATATTAAAAAAACCTTCTGACTACCCAACGGATCAATTATTTAAGGAATTCCAAGTACCTTCATTCAAAGATCTGTACAATAAAAATGCATTGATTCAAATTATAAAAGAAAAAGAAAAGTATCAATTTATAACTGAAAACCGTACAAGACATAAATATATTTTTTCATGCCCAAAATTAAACACTTCCTTCGCACAAAATTTTTATACTTATCAAGGAAGACTTATTTTCAACCGACTACCGGATGAAATTAGAAAAATTAATGATAAAATCAAATTAATAAACACTGTTAAAAAATATTTTAAAGATAATCTCAAAAAAATAAAAATAAAAGTTTCCAACTAATCTAATCTCAAAAATAACTTATAACTCAGTTTCCTAGTGATACTCCATTCTTCAAATAAGTTAAATTTTGTTTTGTTTTTGACGACTAATTACAATAATTCTAGATACATTATCCAAATAATAGAATTGTTTGATAGTTAATAAATACTTATAATTACAATTACATTAAACCGAACTTACAACTTATTGTTTTTTTTTTACATTCACATTGTAATTTAAGAACTTAAGATATAATAAAGCATTTAAAAAATGTACACTACTCTTCCAGACACAAGCTAATGCTTCCATGGAAGAGTGGTATTAATTAAGATATTTGAACATGAATGTACACAAATTATTACATAATGTACATTTAACATTATATTTTATATGCTAAAATAATAAAAAAAATAAAAAATAAAAAAAATATAACATAATAAACTAAACATTAAAGATATAAGCAGGTAAAATATGTAGTTTCATAATCACAATTTCAGTACAGTAAGAGTAAAACAAGTACATAGTTATGGAGGAATGTGTAGTTACTTTTGTTATATTATTACTAGCTGGTTCCCGGCATGCGTTGCAATGCCAACATGAATCCCGTCCCCCTCACACATTCCTTCCCCTCCCACGTTCCCCTTCCACCTTCCCCGCCTTCCCTCTTCGCTCTTCCCTTTCCTGCTCCCTCGTCCCGCCAATCCTCCTCCCGCGTTCCATATATTCAATCACAGTACATTCAGTTTTTAAACAGCCCGCGTGCCACCTTTTACAGTTTTTATTCAAATTTCCATTTTTCATGTAGGTATATTAAATTTGGTACCTAACATAGGTACCCATTAAAATATCTAAAATTCTTGATTCGTTTCAAACTATTAGAGGAGTACCTACTTAAAATAAATTTATCAACGGGAAAGGGAAGAGGGAAGGCGGGGAAGGTGTAAGGGGAGCGCGGGAGGGGGGAGGGGGACCTGGAGGGGGGAGGGGAACTCGAGAGGGGGTTCGCGGGACGGGGGAAGGGGGAGGGAGTGGAGTGGGGAGAGGGAAGGTGGAGGTGACGGAGTGAGAACGCGAGAGGGGAAGAGGACGCAGTAGAAGAAGGGGAAGCGGAAGGGGAACGGGACGAATGGGAAAGGACACTCAGAGAGAAACAATTTCTTTATTAAATGGCATAGCAACGCTTGCCGGGACCAGCTAGTATAATATAATCATAATATATTATAATAGTAAGGGTACCAAGATATAAACTGGAATATAAGATTTTATTTTTTTAAACTTTATGAGTAAAACCTCAAATTATAATATTTAATTTAATGAAGACAATACTAGCGAAACTCAATCGAAAATCTGGAGACAGAAAAATCAGAAAAGATATTGGCTCCGCTGGGACTCGAACCCAGGACCATTTGCTTACATTTACATGGCAAGAGCTCTACCGATTGAGCTACGGAACCCATATTAATTCGGTCACTTTTAATTGTACAAAATTTCAACAACCTCCGAATAAAGCTGTAGATATTACAAAGCCACAAACGGACAATCAACTTTATGAATTAGATTAAAAAAATATATTATTGAAAAATGAAACAATACAACTTTGTATAAACCACTTATATAAAGCGTAAATCCGACCGGTTTCGGAACAAACGTTCCTTCTTCAGGGAAAGCTTATAATAATAAATATATTATTTTTAAGTTTATGAGTAAAAATCAAATTGTAATATTTAATTAAATGAAGAAAATATTTGCGAAACAGAAAAACAGAGATGCCAATATCTTTTTCTGATTTTTCTGGGTCCAGATTTTTGATTGAGTTTCGCTAATGTTGTCTTCATTTAATTTAAAAAATTCTCTGCTCCAAAATAGACAATTGAATTTATTTTGTAAATCTAGGAGTTAAAAATTTGAGAATTTTAATTTTCAATTTTTTTGTTAATAAAGTATTTTGCACGCCGAGTGCATATAGCTTTTAAAAAATCACATGTTTAATATTTAGTTCGAGAGAGATTTTAAGGTGTAAAGTTTTAAAAAAGGGATCAATTTAAACTTTTATTCAAGGCGCTCACTAAAAAAAATTATATCTTACTTTTATAAGCCATTTTCGATCCTACTGGATGAAGACATCTTTCCCGAACTCTTCGTTGCTCGCGATAGTTTTGAATGTATCACATCAGGTAACCTAGGTTTGGTGTACGACTATCACTGTCCTTCTCTTACAAAGAAATTAACAAATGAATGTAGGGTCAACCCATGGAACTATGATAATATCCATACTCTTAGGGTCAACCGCTTGGCGCAAAATCATCAATCTCAATAATGCCTTTGCCGCAAGCAGCGATAAAAACGGCCGTCAACGTGCCAACCAACTTCAATGCAGTTAACTTGATTCAATTAATTGATCTACTATACCGCTTAATTTAATAATTTCGCTACGGTGCACAGTGATTCCAAAAATCCCAAAAGTTGGAAACAATTCACAGGGAGGGTTTACGGGGAAAAAGTGATATTATTTTTCGCTATTGGGTAAAAAAAAATTAAAATATTCGATTTTAGTAAGTTTTACAGCATTTTATTTTACATTTTATTATTTTACATTTTATTAACAAAAAATATAAAATAAAAAAAAAAAAAACAAAAAATCTCAAATATCCAAGCAAAAATAAATGCCGAGTAATGTTTAATTTTGCTTTTAACATTCTGATGCAAACTATGAATAATCATCCTCATCTTCGGTGCTAAAGATATTTGAAGAATAAATGAATATCTGAAGGAATTATTTACTTTCTTAAACTTCCTTAAGAAAACGATTTAATGTTCTTTGGGAGTTGCCTGTAACTAGTTATGACAGGTTCGGATGTAACTTACTGGTTGGTTGGCGTTTACACAGTTTACCTACATACATTTAAACATATATCATAGACTCTGTGCTTGTAGCTTGATTGTCACATATTCCTTTTCCTACCCATCCCTATGTACCTGTTATTTCATTACCATAACGAATCAGTCGTCAATCGCAACTCTCAGCGAAAACATTTCTCACGAGAACATTTTCTAGAATAGTACTCGCGATATTTTTTTAAATCTTTGTTCCGAGCTTCCTGAGCCTCTTCTGATAATCTTAATCAGGCGGCAATATCTGGTGGACGATGGGCAAGGATTCTGCCGCACTACGTTTGTATTGTCAGTGTTCCCGTGTACTAAGTGTATAAGTACAATTTGAAGATGTAAAAACGCTAGAATCTTCCGCATCCTCTCGCGTCCCAATGAAAATCTGTTTTTAAGAACTTTGTCCTGAGCTGCCATTACAGCCCAACTTTGAAATCAAGAGCAAATTGTTTAAGCGCTTACTTTTTAAACCACAAATGACTTTTTTGGCACATTGATCACACATTCAGAAGTGTGATTCAAAAGAACTTGAACAACTGTACTTTTGCAGATGTGGGAGTGATTGTTTATATCTTCTTTTTTTGAATAGCAAGCTATTTTTGCCTCAAGTACTATATTGTACGGTGGAAACCTTTCAGGATCTTTGTATCGTATGACACTGTACTGTTGCTTTTTAAGCTTGGTTTCCACCATAGTTGAGAGAGAGGGTTTCCTCCCAGCGCGAGATCTAACATTTATTCATTTACTACCGTTACTACAAAACTGAATCGAAAGTTATCCAAAAGCTGATTCCTAACCCTTTTGGTGTTAATGATGGAGAGGTAGCTGAAGAAGTCCAAGAAGAGCACATCGAATTACAAAATGATAGTAATTGCATGGTTGTAATGATAGTAACAGTTTATCATTATTGTACCTTGTGGTACCTGTGAGAACAAATAAATGTCATAGTGTTCCCTGGTCAAAAAAGGTCGGGAACCATTGGTCTAGTCTAGAATCCAGAGCGATTATACCCTCGTCTTAGAGACTTAGATGAGCGCCTAGCCTATTAACGAATAATGTTTTCTAATAATTTTGATACAACCGTTTAACCAGAAGCACTCAAGTTCATTTTTGTTGCAAGGCCAAATGAGAAAGGGGTTAACTTTTCCGAAGATCTTTGGTTTTCAAGCGTTTGAATTTCCAGGCGACCATACTGGTTTTCAGGAGAAATCTCGTACAATGTAAAACCAATCAGAGTCTCAAGGTATTTTTTTTATTTTCCATCACAAATATATGCTTCATTTCGACGAGCAATTGCCCATCTTTTTAAAGCAAAATTTGAAGCCTGCCATCTTTTAACAGAGTGTATCCAACTGTGATAGTGAGGTTCAAAAGGTTTATTTTTATTTTTGAATGCAAAATTTCCATCTGTTGGCATGTTGAGTTCGTCACTGTGTCAAATAACTCCCTTTGTCTTAACAAATCCTTTGAAACCGAACCTGTGACAAAAATAATATTTATAAAGAATTTAATTTTTATAGTTAGTAAATTATGTAAAAATTACTGGACCGTACGTAGATTGGCAAATATAGGATCAATGTTGAAAAAAGTTTGCGGCGCGCGTTCCTACGGTCGTCGTTATTCACTATTCGGTTGTGGGCTTACTATAATGTAGATGAAAATAATTATAACTATGAAATGAAATTTACAATAAGGAGTCTCGGAGTGAATTACACCCTGGCCGCGGCAAGGCTTCCTTCAACGCAGAAGTATTGTGAGAAATGTTTTGTTTGTGCTTTTTAATACGAAAGAACAACATTAAACGAAGGTATTTCTGGAGGAAGCGGGAGTAATATTAAACAAGAGAGAAATAAACACGGAAAAGATACAGAAAAGAAAGAGTACGCAATTCGATCTTTTGCACAGATTTCTTGGAAAAAATATATAGGTACATTTCCTTCAAGCGAAAAAAACAACGCCAACAAAAATTAATGCAGTTAGTTCGTCGTATTTTCCGTTTCAGTAAGACATTTTTTAATAATTTGTTTGCACTTCTCAAGAAGTTATGCCTCACTTCTTTTGCAATATCTAGAGTTCTTTTCCAATACCAATACTAGTAAAGTTGTAAATATCTTGGATTCGAATTTAAAAAGTGAAACGAATGCAACATATTCTTATAATATATAAAACAAAGTCGGGTTAGTTACACTATTTATAACTCAAGAACGGCTGGACCGATTTTTTCCGATCTTTGATTTGTTGGTTTGTCTCTGCCCCGAATAGCAGAATAGCTATTAAAACATCGGAAAATTTCAAGAAAAAAAATTGGCAAGAAAATTCTTTTCCACATACATTATGTACTCATCTTTTCGGATTTCATCGTCAAAGAGCTGCAGCAATATTGTTATAAGTATAGTATTTAATAGTGGGTGAATTCTAAAAATTCAAAAACGTCAAATGTCAATGCGTTGATTGTTTTGCTTTTGTTCTTAAACATATAATGCTGCCCTCTTTCTTACACACTAAATCTCAACAGTCGAAAATGAGACAAACGGTGGACGTATGCACCCCTTCAAAGGAAAAATACAATAATTATAATAAATCTCCCTCACACATATAAATAAAATGAAACGCAATTCCAGTAGATAAGTAAGTAGAAAAGTAAAAAGATCACAAAAAATACAAATCCGTACACAACGCCATCTCTGATACTGACAAAAACAAAACACGGACAGTTGCGCATTGATAATTGCTTCATTGTGCAATGTTTAAGTATAAAAAGAAACTGAATTTAATTCAGCTAATAAGTTAACTCAACAGTTATTGTTTCTGAGGATGTACGAAGTTCGCCGGTTCAGCTAGTTATTCATCGAATAAAGAAAAACTTTTACTTGTAGTGGATTTAGGCATATTCAGGGTGCCAAAGGTAAGGGTTCGGTCTCTCAGTAGAAATTTAACCGCTTCCGTATCGTGCGCTTCACTTTTTAAATGCCATGTTGTTCAGAAAGTATGCGCAAAAAAGAATAAAGCTTTTTAAGTGCTAACGTAGCTTTCACGTATTTTCCCAAAAAAACTCAGATTTCAAAGAAAAAAGTTGTAAAGGTTTTTATCAAAAATGGATCGTAGGTATAGCATTTCTTTGGTATATACCGGTAATGTAATCGATAACTATTGAGCAGAATTGCACGATAATGGCGCCGGACACACCGACGTTCCACCGAGCACGCTCAATGTACCCCAGCACTCGAGAAAAACGTCAAGACGATCGCTAGATGAACTACCATGGGATCCCCTGCCTATGAGCTTCAGTATTGAATGGACAACTTCAAGGAGCACTAGAAAACGGTGAAATTACAAGGAAGTCGACTGGAAAGGCATCAAGAAAGAAATTAACAAACGGATACATCTCACATCGGGAACTCTGCCGAAGAAATCGACCAGGCCCCTAGCACTCTTACGGAAATCATTTAACGTTCACAAGACACATTCATCCCTACAAATATATAGTACACTCAAACACAATCAAACTTCGTCGTTCGTTGCCGTCATCGTCATAATCAAGCAATTAAAAATGAAAAGCCATGAACATGAACAGGTGCCTGGAAGCGATCAAATACGCATCATTCAACTCAGATATCTTCCTCAAAAAGTCATAATTTTCACTACAAAGCTGTTCAATGCCTGCCTCATGGCTGGACACTTTCGCCCGATATGAAAAACGGCTACCGCGCTTCCCTTCTCGAAGGCATAGGAAGCAGCCGACCAACTAACATTAGTCTACTCCCCACTCTGAGCAACGTATTTGAACAGATTATACTTAACAGGCTTGTCTGGGCACCACGAAGACAACAAGACTTTGCCGGACGAGCAGTTTGGATTCAGGATAAGGATGTCGAAAGTGAAAAAAAAAATCGATATATTTATTAAAATATCAATATCGACGTCGATATATCGAGGAAAAAATATCGATATATCGGTCAAATTTTCAAAAGATTTTGCGTTTTTAAAATAATAGTGAATTCAGCTCAATGTTATCAATAGTAATTTTTATACACAATGTGCATTATTTTAATGTACAAAAATCTCAATAAAATGAAGGCATTTTTATCATTATTCATTTTATTAGGTTATAATTACAAAAATATTAAAAACTAAAAAGCTGTCTTCTAACTTATATGTAAACTGAGATGCATACAAGGTTTGTATGCGTCTCAGTAACATTCTATTGGCGTATTTATCTGTCAAAAAGGAATTCGTGTTTGGAACAAGGCATAGTCAATAATCATAGACAATTGGGAACCAACACATAGGAGTGTCTTAGAAAAATGGCGAAAAATAGCATACATTTATATGTATGTACCTACACATGAGATAGTATTAGTGATCACAAATACTAATGCAAAGACAATAGATTTGTAAGCTATTAATAGTTAAAATTTCAACCGCCAGATGTCATGACCCAATACATTTACTTTTTTCCGTTCGTCCCTATACGGTTTTGGATTCTAGTCACTTTAGTTACATAAATAAATAAAAATATCGTATTTGAAACAATTTTCGATTAAAATATCGGTTTAAAATATCGATGTATTGAATTAAAAATATCGATACATCGATATATATCGATACTTTTTCAACAAGCCTAACTCAGGAATAGGTATTCCACCATCTACCGGCTCACCAGAGTAGCGGAATTCATCTCAAGAAGGTTCAACGAACACTAGGAGAAGGCATTCGACACTGTTTGGATAAAAGGGCTCCTGCACAAGCTGCACCGAACTAACAAGCCCATATACCTAACATGACTGGTTCAAGAATACCTCAAGAATGGATCGTTCAAAGTCTTTATTAGGAATGTATTTTTGTCAATACGTGAGAATCCAAAAGGCGTGCCACAAGGGAGTTTACTGGGACCTTACCTCTGTAACATCTTCACAGACAAGAGGTGTAAGGTGCCAGGACAATCCCTTTTTTTCTTTTGGTATTTTCTTTTTATTTTTCTTTTCCACATTTTTTTCATTGTTAAATATATAATTATTATGAGCAATAATTATCAGCTTGAAACACTCATCTACATTGAAAAAATCTCCCGAGAAAAGATACTTGCCGCCAACGGGACTTGAACCAGTGTCCTTCTGATTGCCGGTCAGCTGCTTTTGACCACTGAGCTATGCCGGCTTATCTAATACCCGCCATGTTTCATTGAACAATTACTGTTTATTATAAATAAATTATGAACAAATACTGTTTGTTATTAATAATTTATTATGAACAAATAAATATATATGCATGTATGGCCAATAGGCTGTCGCTGGTTGGTGATGTTGCTGATGCTCGGGCTTATTTTATTTTTTAATATAAGAGCTCCAGTAAAGTGTATAACAGCCAGGTAACATTTTAAATACCCACCTGAGGTATAAATTGCGGGGCGCATATGAAGCCGTTCTATTTATAGACTAGCTTTAAATTTAGTAATTTAAATGATTTCCACTTGGCAAATAAGAATCAAGAAAGAAAAAAATAATTTCCTTTGAGTAAAATTATATTTGGCGAATGAGAAGGTTGAGGAAACATTGGCTAAAAAAAATCAAGAATGTGTTTTTAAAAAAAATTATAAATGTATGATAATTATCAAAAGTGGGAAAAAATGAGCGAACTTTCTGTATACGGATACGCCCATTTCTATTGGTGTAACACTTCATAAGTGGTAACAATTAAAAAAAAAAACAAGAAATTAGTGGATATAATCCTTCCAATGTTTTATTGTATTTTACAATTAATTTGGCGTTTTGTTAAACAAACGTTTCATATCGTTTTCCTAAGTATAAATCACAAAAAATCGAAAATTCGTACTCAGCAAAATGAAATACTAAGAAGCCAAGTATAAAATAACTTATCTGTATTATTCTGGTAATCATTACCTCCGTCATTCTAAACAAATAGGCCACTTGCGTGGATTTCATAACGACTTGGAAAAAATCGTGTGGATAGATCTTTTTACCAAGATTACGAAAATGTTAGTAAATTTTTTTAGAAATACACTTAAAAAAAAAAAAAAAAAAATCCATTATTTGAACTCGTGACGTCACTACATGAAAATGTCCCGTCTCCGAAAATGTTCCTATTAATTTTGTAAAATTCCACACTGATTTATTATTTTTATATGGCATCACTTTGAATTTAGGCGAATTTTTGAATTCGTTCACTAGATTTATTGTTTTTTCTCTGCGAACTTATCATTTGGTTTGACTTTTTGACAGATGTTGTGAAGAGAACCCCGCACATTTTAGATATCGGTTCGTGTTTTAGAGGTATAATGGTTATGGTGCTGATTTTATCAAAATGAAATTTTATAATATTCTTATTATTATTATAATTTACAAGTACAAGTATATTACATTGGATTTATTAATATAGACGTTTTACATTATATTGATTTATTTTTTTTACAGTGAATACCGCACAAGAATCTCAACCGCTCCCGTCTGGAGCCAGTGAGACTATGGCATCCCCAATTGGGGTATGTTGTGAGGCTGAAGGTAGCGGGGAGGGGAAGGAGGTGGGGGAGAGGAAGGTTGGGAAGTGGGAAGTACCTGGCTATTCAGATTTGGTCACATTTTCAAGCAACATTTCAATTCTGAATGGTGGTCTTACACCAGGGCGATACTAATAGTATCTTCCACTCTGGAACATGCCGCAAATATACTATATATTATTTTAAATGAATTGATTGTGAAATAACACAAATTAATCAAATAAAATTTATTTGCGCATGCCGGGTTCGAACCCGCGACCTCCGGATTGTGAGTTAAGAGTTACCCACTGGACTACGGAGGTCGTCGATTTATGATCAATAAGATGGATTAAGGAAAAAATATTTATGAGATGTAATATTTTTGGAACGCCTCGTTATTCGCCTGTGCCTTTCGTGTGGAAAACGTTATTTAAAAAAAAAATGATTTTCGGCTATTTAATTATCGTTTTTTCGCACCTATAAAATTATGTCCCGTCTTTCCGGTTTATAAAAAATGGTCTGATTTATCGGATTGAAATTTTTAAAAATCCCCAGGGTTTCAAAAATACGATAAAAAAAATACAGAATGTCTTAGAATATTTGCGTAAACCGGATTTTTTTTTTAAATGTGATGCATGTGGCCTATTGCATGGCGATATCGTACGAAGTTGCAGGATGTGAAGAAGAGAGAAAAAGCTCAATGTTAATTAGCTTGTCGTTCGGCGACAATGGTATTCATTTAAGTCTGGGGTTTGTGGATGATTTTGCACAGTAACACCTATGTTACCTCATTCGTTGTAGCGACTTTTGTTTATAAGCTACTGGGCGTTGCTCGGAGTTATTTTATTTTATTTTTATTTTATTTTTATTTTATTTTAGTTTACGTTAGTTTATTGGGGAAACAAACAGTTATACATATTTCATTAAGGTAATTACATTTTACATGGTTGCATGACATCATATTATTATTTAAAACAACTTAGATTAAAACAATAAAGAAAATATTAACACACATTAAAGTATGTAGGATAGATAAAATTGTATTAAACTGAGAACCTATATAAAAATAATACATTTTCACACAATAAGTTAATGTAAAAGAATAAACACGATCAGCCATTTACCAGCGCCCTTGAGATGATTGTTCACAAAACGGCGCTGTATAAATCATCCAAATATTATTATTAGGTATTATTATAAAAAGAGAAAAACAGCATAATGAGAATGAGGAAATAACACACAGTAAGAGTAGAGGGTTTTTAATTAACAATTGGTTTTAATTTTTTCAATTATGCATTTGGTAAATGGTTATGAGTTATGAATGATTTGGAGTACCTAAAGTGTAGAGGTTAAGGTTAAGATTTCTAGTATATCTGAAAACTGGGGAAAAAAACATTTTTGAGACGGAAATAATACTATTGTAAACAACTAAAAATTATGTTTTTCATTTGATCGTGCCATGTTTACCGCGGGCGTCCCAGACTTCTTCAATCGTTCACTTCCACCTCACACATTCTCTCTACCCTTTCTTCGTTTGTCACACACGTCTAATTTTACGATACAAAAGAATGTGTTTCACTTGATTGTGCCATGTCTTCCTCAGGTGTCTCCGACTTCAATTACCATTCTCTTCCACGTCATACGTTTTACTTACACCCTTTTCTACGTTTATCACATACGTCTATTTTATGGTTCCATGCCAACTCAGAACGAAACCAACTCAGAACCACCTCAGAAAGGTCATTAAAAGCTATGAAAAATAATTTTAAAATAGCTGATAACCCTAACCTAACTTAACCTATTTAACCATTTTTTAAATATTTTTTATCATCACTGTTAGGTGGTTCTGAGTTGGTTTCATTATGAGTTGGCCGGTCCCCATTTAGTTCATGTCTTCCTCAGGTTTCCAGACTTTTTCTACGAGTATTATTCACTTCTTGTAAAGAAATTCACAAAAAAAAATTATTACTGTGAAATTTTAAATGATTGCGATAACTTCGAGCAATCTAATGTGAACTAAACTATTCAATTTGACTGTCCTAAAAACGGGAAATCTCCTAGTTGGACAGTCAAAGCTTTTTTATAATGTATCTGTAGTTTTATGTTCAAATAGATAATTAAAAATTAAATGTAATATCACGAAATATTCTTTGTTTGCCTCCACATCTCATTCTAGCGCTAAGATAATGAGTTAAGCCTTTCTTGGGCTTCCTTGACTTTTCTCACCTTTGGTTTCTTTATACCATATTGTTGGTAATAAAAAAACCACATTCTATCGATTTTAATTCGTCTCCGTACCTCATTCCGGTGTAAAGATATTGCGTTCAGTCTTCCCCGTGCATCCCCAACTTCTTCTGCCATTCAAACCACATTCTAAACTCATGGCATTAATAAGAACCAACTTTGAAATTTTAAGCAAAATCGATCCAGTGGTTGTTGGGTCTAAAAACAGACACATTGGCGAAAATTGCATTTTATTTATATAGATGTGTAGATAAAATAAATAAGTCCCCAATTTTGCTCGGGCTTTACGCAAATTTTTTCGGAAATCAGATCTAGACAACAATTTTCTTCTAACTTTTTCTAAAATTTTTTGGAGTGGTATCAAAATTCTGTTTTAAGAAATAGGGAGCATTGGAGGTTATCCACCACTTACCCGTCTGGGTATAAGTAATAGATGGTTACTCCTTCAAGGCTCTCGCAACGACTCTAATTTTTTTTAAAGAACGAAGCTACGTTTATTTTAGAATGTCTCTGCATACGTTGTTAGCAAGCAATAGTGCTTAGTACAAATACAAGATACTGTATGTGTTAGTACGACAGAATTTAGACAAGACAATGAGACAGGTTGGTGAAAGTCCACGAGGTGGCAAGCGCCGGGTGAATGTATCCAGCAAATTCTACAAGCACCTGTTTGGGAGGAAGACACAGTACATAAATAATAAGGGCATGGCAAACGGTTGAGAATCCTCTCCAATCGATTGGAAGTCCCAGCAAGAATACGCATGACTTTCGGTCTAGCGGTGAACCACACTCAGCTTCCGCGCCCCTTAGCCGGTTCCTCGGTGATGCCTCAAAGAAAAGAAAATGTAAGATTGGGGGAAAATACCCGACGACCCTAAGGAATTGAGCGTCGAGTAGCCGAAGGCAAGGCAAAGGAGAGCCGAGGTCGCCTCCCAAACCTCAAGCCGGCACATGTTGCTGGGGGTGGCGCAAATGATTTTAGAGGGCACCTTCCCATCGTCGACTGACTCCTGTTGATGCAGAGACAAGTTCTAGCGTACCCCCAGAAGGGGAAAAAGAAACACAACAAAATAGACAGATGCAGTTCAGTTCAGCCTTCTGAGCAAAGCAAAGTAGAATTGTGAGACTAAAAAGAAAAAAAAAACATAGAAACCAAAACAAACGCAAAAAAACAAAGTTGAGTATGTTAGTTGGATCACAACTGGGTTCCTAGGAATAGGGAACTGGAAAACAAAGAATATAACACAAAAATGATGAAAAATAATAAAGAGGTAAAATATAAAATATAAAACATCATCTAGCACAGCTTAGTGAAATCTAAAATAAACAATGTGAAAAGAAATAAAATAAGCAAGTAAGATAAGTCACGTAAAAATAAACGAAATAGAAACAAAAGTATACAATAGAATAAGATAAGATAGAGATTATATATAAAAAAATATGTAGATATAAAGCATAAAACATAAAATTCTAGCAGTAGATGTAATAAAGTAATAAAGATGTCCGTGGATTCAGGAGCAGATACATCTGGAACCTACATGATTTTATAGCTAGTCAGCGACTCTAAGATCAGGCCATCTCTCAACCCAGACTTTCGTAAATTTCCTCAAGCACTCAAAGTTCACCTTGTTCGAAACGAGTTCCGCGTTCCAAGCTCGTCTCGTAGTAAATTGCAAGCCATCGAGCATTTCCTCTCGGGAATCTGTCAAAATCTCGAAGTGCCACATAATGTGCTCGGCTCTTTGATCAGTATTACCGCAAGCGCAGTTGGAATGGGGTGATAGAGAGATACTATAAAGTCTCCTTCTGAACTCCCCATGACCAGGCAGAAGTTGGGTCACATGATGGTCCCTAGTGATGTATCCCACTTCCTTTCTGAGTTTAACTGACGGGAAGAAGGAGAAAGTCCATCTTCCCGTATTTGACCTATCCTAACGTTCCTGCCATTCTCTCAAAGTTCTTTCTCGCATCTCTCTAAGAAGTCCTGGTAGAGAATTAGCTCAATACCGTGGTGGGTAGCAGTTCTTCCTCTTGTTTGAAGCTTCTTTGTTAACACCTCCCTAATTTCAAGATCGATAGGCAAAACCAAGGGCGGATTTAGAGGGGGGTATTAAGGTATTTTTGTGTACTGTATAAATTCCATCACGGTACAGAAAACTGTCTTTATTAAACATTTAATTTTTTTATTGTTTTGACACTTTTATAAACCTTCTAATACATACTTGAACTTGTAGAAATAAACTTAAAGTATGACACTTCAAGTTTATTTCTAACATTAAGTGTTGATTTTTTTGCTCGTCTGTCCTTGGTGCCCCTCCCAGAAAAAAATCCTGGATCCGCCCTTGGGCAAAACGCCCGGCCAAAACTGGCAAATCGTCCGAAGCGACTGTTCTGTACGCACCCGAAAGAGCCAGCAAGGGGACTCGCTGGCCTCTCTTGAGCGCCGAGGGTATGAGTGAATTCTCCAGGCGGTGATCCCACACAGAGGTCGCATACGAGACTTGCGCCACGTAAGCCCCTCTGTATAGGAGACGGAGCGCTGGAGAGCGCAGTCCCCACTCGGCAGTATAAGAAATAGGGAAAGGGTGGTTTTTCAGAAATTTTTCGTAATAAGGATCCCCAGTGAAAAATATTATGGCTTTAATAAAATATGTTCATACAGGCTATGAACGCTGATTCCGAATATATAAGTTTTATTTCATAATATTAAACTTAGAGTTCTTAAAAAAATATTAAAAGTGCATTTTTAAACGTCTCGTTAAAACACACTGTAAAGTTGGTATTATTGAATGGTTAGTGCTGACGTCATGCCTCACCAGTCATTGTATTGAAATGTAGGTATGACACAAGCCATCGGTATTAACAACATTTTATGTTATTCGTTATTTCATATTGTTTATAGAGATTTTGTTGTTGTGTTTATTTAAACAATATTTAAGCCTAAATAATTCAGTATCAAAAATGGAGGTATCTCTATTAGTTTATCTCTATTATTTAAAATATTGAAAAACTTTAAAGTGTACGAAAAAAAATGTATAATATGCTATATAATAATGCTACCAAATGCATCCTTCTTTATATTATCTAGCCACAAAAACATGAAGGCACAGTGATGTAGAGACGGGCAAAGCGGCTCAGTTGAAGGAGCCGCTTCACTAGGTCTCGTTTTTTTGTTCGCGAACCACTCACTTCTGCTGCGAACTCCAAAATCAAAATGGCCGTCACCGATCAGCTGTTCTGCGCTATATCTTATTTGCCTACAACTGTGCAGTGTGCGGGTGATGCTTCGTTAGAGATAATATTGATTTTAAAAGCTAAAAAAATAATCATTTCAAACAGTTTCTATACCACTCTCCCGTAATAATATCGAAAAATATAATAAATATAATATAATAAATAAATAATTCCACCTGAATAATGTTTTAACTTATCGAATAGTATCGTACTTTCTTCCGTATAACTGTCATACAAAATAAAGAACAAAATGAATGAAAACTTTTGAGGAGTGATGACGTCACACGATTCTTGTGATCTTGAAAAATTAAAACTTTGACAATTGTTTTAACTATTAAAACAAACATAAAGTTAAAAAATGCAGTTATTTAAGTCAGAAGGTTTAATTCATTAAAAAAATTAAAAAATTGGACTGGAGTTCTCTATTAGTGACCTCCCAAAAAAAAGAAATTGGAAGATGAAGTGTGCAAAATTTCATCAAACCTGTAGATTTGTAATTAAAACTAAGCCACACAAGGACACTCTTCTTCAAATATATAAATAGATACATAGCTGAAGGCTGAAGTCCCTTATTTTGCCCGGGCTTCATGCAGAGTTTTTCTATATTTTATTAAGGCAGGAATTTTCCTCTTATTTTGAACGTCAAGTACGCAAAATTTCATCAAAAATATCATAATACTGCTTGAAGGAGTGGGAAAAGGGGATGGGATGGTTTTTCGAAATCTCATATTAACAGTGAACTTTCTCTTATTTTTAAAGCCAAGTGTGCAAATTTTCATCAACCCAGAAATAAAACTGTAGATTTGAATACAGAACAAATCCACGCGGCCCGCCACAAAATGTTTACGTTAAACTAGGGCCAGTCAATAAGTAATGCCTCCTATTTTTTTTCTCCTTTAATTGTCAAGGAATAAGAAATGCAATTACATGAGTCGAAAACCACACTATTGATTATTAATATGTTACTTTTCAATAAAATCTCCATCCATTTTCATAGCTTTGGTCCATCTTTTAACAAGGGCATGTATCACAGTGTTGTAAAAAGCACGGTCATATCCAGAACACCATCGCCCTTACTTTCCCCGCCGATCACACCGTTTTGATTTTTTTGTCGTTGGTGAGTTTGTGTGATGCCATTTCATTGACTGCCTGTTTGATTCAGGTTAAAAGAAATGACCCTTTTTTCGTCTCCGGTCAAAATTTTTCCCAGAAATTAAGAGTTACAAGTGTTGGGAGGCTAATTATTATAAGCATTAATTATCAGCCTGAAACACTCATCTACATTGAAAAATCTTCCGAGAAAAGATATTGTTTGTTTGGAGGCTATTGTTTTTCTTGTTTCTTTATTCTGGCTGGTTAACACACTTGGTACTTTGTTGAAAAATTGGGAGAGAATGCGATATCTGTAGTTTGTAATAGGATGGGGCTCTGCAGCATCTAATCACTTAAAACAACTTAAGATAACTCAGAATTGCATTATAAAGACCATTCTAAACGTCCCCATAAGGACGTCAACAACAGAAATTTTTAAACAGTTTGATGTTCCAAGCATACAGAAAATCTATGCCAAAAACATTCTAGTACATCACCACAAAAATGATTCCTCACACGCTCATAAAACCAGAGCCAAACAAACAGACATACTTAATATACCAAAGTGTAACTCTTCATTTGGTCAAAGAAGTTCTGCATTTTTAGCAGTAAAGTTATATAACAAACTTCCACTTAGTATCAAACAAATAAAAAATAAAAAAAATAGGTACATTAAGGACATTAAATGTTGGCTGAAGAATCTATCGGAAAATGAACTTACTAGTATACTTAAAACATCATAGAAGTTTCTGGAAAACCTTATCCAATCAATGAAGTTAAACCATAGAAGTCGCTGAAAAACTTATTCAAAGCATAGTCCCCAGCACAGGATCTCCTAGTGAGGAGGACTACGAATATATTTTATATATACATCTAACTAAAATGTTTCATATTAAAATGTAAAAAATATTATATAGTTTCTAAATAAAAAATAAATAAATAAAAATCTGTAGTCGCTGCATTCAACGACCTGCGCCGCTCCGCTTTTCCTCAGCAAGCGGTGTTTGTCCTTCAACTTCGTTACAGTAACGAACCCATCGTCTAGCATCCACTGTTGCGTCTTGGTACATATTTTTCAGTCTTTCATGAATGTGATTTCGCGTTTCACTTTCTACAGTCAAGAATCAATCACAGAACGCTATCTATACTACACTCGATTTTTTTTATCTGTAAGCGTTATTTCTACATCACATTCAGCAATCAATAATTTCTTGGCCAAAGCCTGCCATTATGCCATATTGACCAATAAAGGAGGGTCGAGTGGAAGGGGTTGGGAGAGGAAGATGGGGGAGGGAAGGAAGGGGGGGAGGGGTGTAGGAGGGTGTTAGGAAGGTGGAGGGGGGGTATGGTTGTGGCAGGGGAGGGGGAGGGGGATGGAATGAGGGGGGGTGGAGTGGAGTGGGGAGAGGGAAGGTGGAGGAGGCGGAGTGGGAATCACCCTAATACCATGCGAGCGAAGCCGCGGGAAAAAGCTAGCGTTTTATGGGCAATCAAGATGTGAAAGTTGAAAGAACATTTATTTAGTAAAAGTGTTCAAAATGGCATTAGATAGTATGCCATCGGACAGCCATCATATTAAACGAAACACGAATCTATGTGTGTTTGTTACTCTTTCACGCAAAAACTACTGATTGGATTTTAATAAAACTTTACAATAATATAGCTCATACATCAGAATAACATATACGAGCTCTGGCGTAATGAAATTTGTAAAAAAAATTGCAATAGGAGGCACGCGAGCTGTTGGAAAACTGAATGTATCGGGAAAAAATGTATGGAATGCAGGAAGGGGGAGTGGAACCCGGGAGGGTGAGGGACTCAGGAGGGGGGGAGGGAACTCGGGAGGGGGGAGCGGAAGTTGGGAGGGGGATCCGTGGGAGGAAGGTTCGCGGGACGGGGGAAGGGGGGGGGAGTAGAGTGAGAAGAGTGAAGGTGGAGGAGGAGGAGTGGGAACGCGAGAGGGGAAGGGGACGCGGGGAAGGAAGGGAAGGAGGAAGGTGTACGGGACGAATTGGAAAGGACGCTCAGGGTAAAATAATTTCTTTATTAAATGGCATAGCAACGCATGCCGGGTACCAGCTAGTCCCAAATAAAACGATAAATCGATAAAGCACTAATAAATATAATTTTTATTTATTAAAATTAAAATACCACTTTTTTTATTTTATTTTATTTACTCTTGTTTACGCGCGTAAAATGGGGCTTTTAACTTGATGTTTACATTTTTCTACATAAGGGTTAGTAATGAACAATAGGTTAACAAAAATAATTTCTTTCATTACAATTGTTTGCAATTGGATGAATGTGCAGAAAAACAAAATTATAACAATAATAAACTGAAATTATCACAAATAATACGAAAATAAAAAAGAAATGGTTGAAAAACGTTTTCAGTATAGAAATTGTTACATTAAAAATGTCGATATGTTTTGTATATTTGTTTGCTAAACTATGTTAGCGAGGAATTGGCGAGTTACGATAGGACCTTATGCCTAGTGAGTCGAGTAGGTACCATAGGCCACTTGCATCACATTTTTAAATTTTTTTTCCGGTTAAGACAAATATTCTAAGTCATTCTGTTTTTTTTTTATTGTATTTTTGTAACCCTGGAGATTTTTTGAAAATTTCAATACGAAAAATCAGACCATTTTTTATAAACGGGAAAGATGGGACATAATTTTATAGGTGCGAAAAAACGATAATTACATAGCCGAAAATCATTTTTAAAAAAAAGAACGTTTTCCACACGAATGGCACAGGAGAATAACGAGGCATACCAAAAATATTACATCTCATAAATATTTTTTTCCTTGATCCATCTTATTGATCATACATTTTTATAATGTACAACGTATACATTACTAAATCTTGTACTTGTAAATTATAATAATAATAAGAATATTATAAAATTTGATTTTCTTAAAATCAGCACCATAACCATTATACCTCTAAAACACGTACCGACTTCTAAAATGTACGGGGTTCTCTTCAGAACATCTATCAAAACGTCAAACCAACTGATAAGTTCGCAGAGAACAAACAATAATCTAGTGAACGAATTAAAAAATTCGCCTGAAATCAAAGTGATGCCATATTAAAAAAATAAATCACTGTGGAATTTTACAAAATTAATAGGAACATTTTCGGAGACGGAACATTTTCATGTAGTGACGTCGCGAGCCCAAATAATGGATTTATGCATTTAAAAATAAAAAACTATACATTTCTAAAAAATTTTACTAACATTTTCGCTATCTTAATAAAAAGATCTATCCCCACGACTTTTTCCAAGTTGTTATTAATTCAATGCAAGTGGCCTACTCAGGAGTTGTAAATGACGGAATTATATTCTAATTGGCTACGAACTGAAGCGACAAATAAAATTTTCATGACAGGAAGTGATTTAAAGTTTTAATGGTTTTCGGGAAAAATCCTAATGATTTCATACTATTATTTGTAATGTGATTAGATTACAAATTCTAGTTTTTCATCAAATATAACATCAGTAAGTAGAGTAATCGGCATCGCTCAGGGAGTTGATATGAGATTGAACTGACGTTCAAACCCGCGACGGATCTTGCATTATGTACCCACACCAAATGGTACCCACCCATGCAAAAAAGGGTTCGAACATTCGAGAGTGTTCTGGAATGCTCCACAATGATTTGAGATATTCAGGAATGTTTCCGAATGTTCCAGACTATTCCCAAGCATTCCAGAATGCTCCGAGATGTTCTGGAGTGTTGTGGATGCTCTCGAATACTCTCGAATTTTCTGGACTGTTCTAGAAATTTCTTGAGGGTGAAAATTCCGGTAATTCGGTAAACGGTAATTTTTTAGGTCAACACTGTCATCAGCAAAGGGCATAAATTTAACATTGTTGAAGTACTTATTTATAAAATATTAAATGGGGGCCTCAGCACGGGTAAGCCACCCAGAAAGGCCAATATTATTGGATTGTAATATGAAATGTAAAATGTTGTATCAAAATAAAAATAAATATGTTTATTTGTATATGTGTGTATACAGTGATTACCTAAATTACCCTACGTGCTAATCCAAAATTACATATAAATGTAGTAATAAAGTTACAAACTAAGTAGTTTCATTATTTAAGTTTACAAATTATAAATATTAACTATTACTTTTTCTATTTTTTTATTTAATTTTAGTTTTGGTTTATGAAAGAAAAACGAAAATTTACACATACTTTATTAAGGTAATTATTTTTTTTTGAGCTATTTTTAATGGTACAAAAATTACATGTGTTTTTTTTTTTACAGTGAATACCGCACAAGAATCTCAACTGCTCCCGTCTGGAGCCAGTGAGACTATGGCATCCCCAATTGGGGTATGTTGTGAGGCTGAAGGTAGTGGGGAGGGGAAGGAGGTGGGGAAGAGGAAGGTTGGAAAGTACCTGGCTATTCAGATCTGGTCACCAAACACGGCAAAAGCCATTTTCAAGCAACGTTTCAATTCTGAATGGTGGTCTTACACCAGGGCGATACTGATAGTATCTTCCACTCTGGAACATGCCGCAAATATACTATATATTATTTTAAATGAATTAATTGAATTAATACATTAAATAAAGTTTTTCATTAAAAAATACAAAGCAAAGCAAAAATACAAAATACATAGCAAAACTCGATTTACAAAGGCGGAGAATAGGAACGTTAACCACAATTTAACAAAGAAAAAATATTTTTTTTATATATTAAACAAAAAATAGATAATTAATGGCAAACAAAAAATCATTTATATCACATACGTAAATATATTTTTATATATAAAACAAATAATAATAGATAAGGAATATAACCGAATGAAGAAGAGGAGATAAAAAAGAAAGGGGACAAATAAAGAAAGAAAAGTAAAGAAAAAAATATTTTTTTTACATGGTTGCATAAACCAGCGAAGTTTCCGCAAAAATTCATAGTACTCGTATGTACATATAAAAACACTTTACATTTGACATATTTAAAACATATTTTTTTAAATTTCATTTTTTCAATCCTGATCAAAATTGAAATTATAATATCCCTGACCTTTCATGTTTCATATCTCAACCAATGGGACCCTTAATATGAGTGTGGTGCTTCGCAAGTGCTTTTACACGTCATTTCCGTTTCATCCGAATTCCAAATGACAACGGGGTTATGGAAGTTTCACTTCAAAAATAAGCCGGTATGTGATAGGATCGATTATTATATTTTTATATAATTATTGATTGAGAAGTCTTGTTGAAATGGACCATTTGGCATTTCATCGGTCTTTATATTTGTTTGTTACGATCCGGTTCCGGTTCAATATGGTGGCCGTGTTGAATACTACCTTTTGTTTCCCGCTAGAATTCGCATAATCGTGGTTCCCACTTTGAGCTGTAAAATCGAAATAATCAATATTATATACCGACCGGCCTGAAGGAAGTTCGATAATAGAATTTTCATTGAGCTGGTGACATTTCTTTGGATAAATATTATAATGTAATTTTGGACCAGTATACTTCCGTTTTTTTTTTTAATTTAAAAAAATACATACAATTTTTACGGTTTGTAATTAAGTAGGCATTTAAATACCTTCTTATAAATTTTAAGATTTCAGAGGATATTTTGGTATTTAAATACCTTCTTAAAAATCTTATGATTTCAGAGGATATTTTGGTTTTGATTCTTAAATAAGAGAAAATTAGCAACGTACTATTTTGGTTCCACGACAACTCAGAATCATACAATTTCAACGCCCCTTTGAAAAGTCATTAAAAGTTATGAAATTTTTTTTTTTTTTAATTTTTTTATTTATCTATAATAAACTATATTTACAATGGTTTTATTTGTATGCCTGTCTCACTAGGGTATACCTGTGTCGAGACAGGCGTACAGGTATATAAATGAATATAGTAGTTACAAGGATATTTCAGGTAAAATACATATTATGAATAGAATTAAAACAGAAGGGTGATTGGAAGGGTGGTAAATCTTTTAAAGAGAGTTATTTTATAAATCTTGGAGATGGAGTAATGAAATAAATTCTGCCTAATCTATTTATAGGTTAAATTTGACAGGATTCCATTATTTTCATTTGTTTTATATGGGTTAGGTTGTATGTGAATAATTATTTCTGTCTATGTGTGATTTATTTTACAGATATTTGTGATAGTGTGGCGTCCAATACTTATAATCCATTTTTTAATATCTTGTTTGAATTTTGTAAAGGAGTCACTTTGTCTGATCGTAGTTGGTAGTGTATTGTATAGTTTGCAAGCTATGTATTTAGAGTGTCTTTGCCCGAAGGTGGTTTTGAAAAAAGGAGTTTGGAGAAGTTCGTTGTTTTTGGCTCGGGTATTGTGTATTGTTTGTGTAGCTTTGTATGGTGTTTTGTTGTTTTTGTGTAAATTAAGTAATATGGATCTTGAGTAGAGCTGTTTTATGTCCATAACGTTGAAGTTATTGAAGATAGTATCAGTGCTTATTATTTTTATGATTAGTTTTTGTGCTTTCATGATGGGATCAAGGGCATTGGAATATGCATTACCCCAGGCTAGAATTCCGTATTCGATGTTAGATTGGAACAATGAGTAATATACTGTTTTTAAAAGTTTTAGGTTAAAGGAAATTGCGTGTTTGTTTGAAAAAGTATATAGATTTTCGGACTTTGTTTGTAGTATTATGTATATGTTGCTTCCAATTCAGGTGTGTATCGAAGGTTACTCCTAAATATTTGATAATGTTTACTTGCTCTAGGCACGGGCAGTCACTTGAGTAATTGAAATAATTATTCATAACCTAACCTAACGAAACCTGTTTACTCAATTTTTTATATCTTTTCTTCATCTTTCATCACTTTCAATGTGAAATGTTAATTTAAGTTAAGTTAATGTTAAGTTAAATAATTAAGTGAAATGTTTAAATTTCCGAAGGTGTTGAATGTTTCTGAGTTGTCCAGTCACCACTTTTTTGGGAGCGTGGTCTAACTGTTCACTAGTACTTCAGGATGTAACTATAAATAGAGTAAAGTAAACTAAAATAACAAAATTATAAAATTCGCGAGGCCTACCGGCAAATGTAGAATTCATAATTAAATGGAATTTTTTTTTTCTACAACAATAACTTCGCAATGAATTCTGTGATAGAAAAAATACACAGGTTGGGCAATGAACTAACTGATGTAGCTGACATATTTGATTTAAACTTCGACACATTTAAAACCAAATTAGTCCATCACTTTTTGGATATAAATAATGAATGAGAAATCATTTTATTTTATTTTGATTTTCTTTTGCTTGTATTTTTTATGTATTTGGGTAGTGAGCTGGCGAATGCGTGACGAGAGCGTTACGAAAAGTGTGATCGGGCAAGGCGAACGATCGGGCCTTTACGCACGCTTGACTTGGGGAGTAAGCTGGTGAATGCGTGACGAGAGCATTATGAAAAATGTGATCGGGCGAGGCGAACGCGGGGGGAGATAAATTAGTGAAGTTTACTTCAGTCGTGTGGTCTAAAGCACACTCGTTTTCTTATTGTTGATATTCCGGATGCAAGCAACGAGTAATTAAGAAAAATTAATGTGTTTTGATTTTTTTGTTTTTGTTGCTCGTAGGTACCTATATGCATTGTACCCAGTGGCCCCCCAGGACGGACCAATTTTCTACACATGTGTGAAGTCAAGTGAAATTGGGGGGGGGGGGGGGTGACTCCACGTCATCCGCACCGGGTGCCACCCATGCTAGCTACGTCACTGATTGTATCTACGAGTTCTCTAAAGTCATCCATGTGGATTTAGCATTAGATATATTCTTATTTATTATATTATATGACTTATTTATACGAGTATATTTCGTAATCTTTTTTATTTATGTTATACTGTTGTTATAAATAAAATTTGTATTCGATATGCAAAAACCCAATAGGATGTCAATGAATAAATAAATACCCAAAAACAAAGCAAAAAAAATAGAGCGCGAAATTCACACGCGGTTGAAGTGAAACCTTCAGAAAACTAAAGTATACAGGAGTGGGAAGGCTACGAAGCACCACAACAAGAGGAGACCGATAGGCTACGAAGCATCGCACAAAGAGGTGACCGATTATACTATCTCATTCTCTCTCAGGCTAAATCCTATGTCTGTGTTTGTCTCCTTTTAGTGTCGCTATTTTCGTTTCATCGAGTTTCAAAACACAACGGTGCTAAAGAAGTTTTCACTTCAAAATAAAACAAGTACCTAATGGAGATTGTAGTAAGTGAAGGCAATATTATAGTTAAGTGAAATGCTTAAATTTTCTTTTCTGTATTGTTTGATACTTTATAAGTTGTCCGAAACTGTTTGCTAAGTCAGGTTATTATTGTTTTTAATTTTTTTTTCTTTTGTTTTCTTTTATAATATATTCAAAAATATTATTACTCAATTAATAAAAACAGTTTATTTTATAAACAAGTTATTACGCGCATTATCTTGAAGTAGTATAAATACATCGTCAGTAAGTGTATGACTACAGTTCGATTTTAGCTTCAGAAGGCGAAAAAGCTGTCACTCGTAATAATAATTACACAGCAAAAATTATTTATAAATAAATTGTTTTTTATTAATTAAATAATAATATTATTGCATCACTAAAAGATTACATCAAAAGTTCACGCATTCGTGGTAGCCTGGGTGTCACAGACATAAATAGTAAGCTGGAAGAACGACAGTTGAGATGGTATGGACACATAAGACGGAGACCATCAGACCACACAGTGAGGCAGGCAATGTCTATGGAGCTTCACCGAGAGTCATCCAGAGGAAGACCGAAGAACTCCTGGATGACTCAATGTTCCAAAATTCTTCAGAGAAACGGCCTGGATGAAGGCGATACCCAGAACAGAAGATATTACAACCTGAGAACGAGAAGAGCCGACCCCAACAGCCTACCTAGGCAATGAGTTGGGACAGCGCAAGGAAGAAGAATAATATTATTATATAAAATAAATTAATATTAAAATGGAGTTTCACAAATTAAACTTGATAACAATAAATGTCAGATTTAGTGTAAAAAGACCTTTAAAACTTTTAGGTGTTCACCTTTGACGTTAGTTTGGGGAGATACAATATAATATTAGTCCTTTTTAAATATCTATTCTCATATTTTCGACAATATTCGCGTCTGCTTATTTATTTATTTTATTTATTTATCAATCATTAACGCCCTTATGGGCTTTTACACACATTTACATTTTTATGTTTTAGTGCATACAGGTGTGTTTAGAATACAAAGAAAACATGAATAGTTTTTACACATGGTACATATAAATAAAGCTGGTAAGTAAAAAGTATAGCATTAAACAATAAAGAGAAAACAATCAGTTTTATATGTATATACGTATATAACAAATAATAATAATGGTGAGTTTTTAATATATGTGCAATTTATGTGTTGAATACATAGCGAAGTTGATTTTAAACAAAAATACATACTACCGACTTGCACCGCACTGAAATTAATATACAAAACAATTCCATTTTGACCAATTACTTTTACGTCAGAATTTCTGCTGGAACTCAATTTCCGAAGACGAAATACTTTATACCATAAATATACCAATCCCCTTTATACTGATCCCATGGAACATTTCAGGTTTAAACAATTAATGTCAGATACTTCAGTAAACTATCACGGATTAAAAAAAAAAAAATTAATAAAAATATTATGATTAATAAACTATTATATTCGACTATATAAATGTACCAGTAATAATAATGACAAACATCATTTCTGTAACAAATCCTCAAGAGGATTTTCCGAGCTGCATTTCATTTGCACATTATTAAAATTTAATCATACCTAAGAATAATATGAAGTAATTATTTACTAGCAGTTAAAGTCCGCCTGCGGGCGGCTTTTGGTCCGGCTTCGCCTGGTTTAAGTGTGGGTGACCATTTTATAAATCCGACAGGAAATGGTTCCAAAAATAGCCCGTTCCTTGGATCAAGTTACAGCTAGTCACCGGGACAGGCAATGACGTAATATATAATAATAAACGCATGGTATTATTACTCACAACTGCCAGTTACAATCATAATAATATTACCTCCAATCTCTCCATACCCGGAGAGATTCGCGAAATTACAAATCCGACGCCTGCCAGGTGATGCTCCTCACGCTAGTTGTTAACGTAAGTGGCGTCATCTTTTGGCACTATTGGCTACTTGCTTGAATTCGGTTCTATTACCAAATTATCTTTTTAACAAACTTTAAGCACGAAGATGGTTTTGCATAAGGCACGGTGTCAGAGAGGTATTTGAAACAGGGTTCTTAAATTTCAACCGTACATTACCATAATTTTTAAGTATACATAGATAAGAAAAGTATAAGTATAAAAAATCATGTGTGCAGTTCACATGCGATAGAAGTGAAACCTTCAGAAAATAATAATTCGAGAGAATGATGCGAATACTGGAGTATTACATAGGAGTAGGAAAATTGTAGAGTTTATTTATTATAATGCTAGCGAGTTGCAATGCCACTTAATAAAGAAATTGTTTCTCCCTGCGTGACCTTTCCCATTCGTCCCATTCCCCTTCCGCCTCCCCTTCCTCTCACACGTCCCCTTCCCCTCACGCGTATTCACTCCTTCTCCGCCTTCCGTCTCCCCACTCCATTCCCCCGCTTCCCCGAGCCCCCTTCTGCGTTCCTCTCTCCACTTCCATATTCCATACATTCAGTTTACAAACAGCTAGCGGGTCACCTATTGCAATTTTTTGATACAAATTTCATAATGCCAGAGCTCACCAGTGTATATAGAAACATTCGCGGCAAGGTCACAACAACTCACCAAATCGCAATCGGATGAACGGTTTAGCAACTCATTGTTAGCAACGCATAATTTCATGACGCCAGATCTCACTATTGAATACAGAAACCATCGCGGGCATGCGCACATTCAATCCCCAAAATTTCATCGCAATCGGATGAATGGTTTAGCTACGCATAAGAAACACACATACAAACATATTTTGATTTTTAAATTCATTGTTTACCAAGTTTAAAAATTGTTTTCGTTTTTATTCACCGCACAAAGAGAAGGCCGATAGGACACCGATTGGTCTATCTCATTCTCTCGCAGGCTAAATCCTATAGATGTAGGTACGTGTTTGTCTCTTTTTGGTATCGCTCGTTTTCGTTTCATCGAGTTTCAAATAACAACGGTGCTAGAGAAGTTTTTTCTTCAAAAATCAGAGCGTGCAATTCACACGCGGTAGAAGTGAAACCTTTAGAAAACTTAAGTAGACAAGAGTAGGTGGGCTACGAAGCACCTCAAATAAATCCATGTTTGTCTCATTATAGTGTCACCATGTTTCGTTTCATCGAGTTTCAAATCACAACGGTGCTAAAGAAATTTTCACTTAAAAATATAAATGAGACAAATACAACTGGGAAATTGCATGAGAGTTAGATAAAAAGTTCATAAGACCAAAATTTTAAAAAGTAAGTATGTGTAAAAGTATAAATGTACAAAGAGTAAGCTTTTGTAAAATACAAGTTTGAAGAAAAAAAGGAAAAGGAAAAGAAAATTACACCACTGGTGTATTTACAAGATATTTTGAAAAGTACTTAAGAATTACTTTGAAAGTGCAAAAATAACTATATGCATGTAATAAAAAATACATTTATAAATATATTGTCAGGATTTTTATGAAAGATTTCCAGATATATTTATGTTGTATTTTTAGTGCAGTTGTGTGGGTCGGTAATGACTTCGCTTTGTAAATTACGCCCTATTACCCCCTCCCAATCCCCACTGTTTCTTTCTTCTCCCACTATATTTTGAAGTCTATATTTGTAATTTAATTTTAAGTTAACCCTAAAGATGTTAGCATTGCTTTTGAAACGTGCCTTTTTTTTAAACAATGAAAGTAATTAAAGTAACAATTAATTAAGTATTAAAGTAACACATAAATATCTGTACCTGTCACACTTAATCATAAACACGTAAACACCTCAGCACAGGTTCTCCTAGTGAGGTGTTCACGAAACATGTGTTTTATTGATTGTTCGCCCCTTTTGGCTGAGATTAATTTTAGAGTCCCAGGTGTTAGAACCAGAGAAAAATAACTTTTTCATCTTCAAAAATGTTCTACTAATCTCAGACAAAATGCATTTATATTCAGAGCATGCAATGTATTTGATAAGAATTTTAATAATATAGACATATTCTCATGTAATTTAAGTACCCTAAAAAAGTATGTCATAGCCAACATTAAATAATTTTTTGACCGTATTGCAAGTTAGCATGTTATTGCTGTGAATCCTTTCCAGTTGCATACTTGACATTCGACTTACTATTGTATTCACTCTGAGTTGTACGTATGTACAATTTGTACAATGTACATATTATTATTATTGTTGTTGTGGAGTGAGAATAGAATTCTGACTCTGAATACTTCTTGTTTGAAATTTAGTAAGCAGATTATTATAGTTTATATTGTGTTTTTTTTATATCTTTTTTTAAAAAATAATTTTCATTATTTTTATATTTTTGTTAAGTTCTTACGGGTACAGGACCCTTAATTTTTTGTATGACTTTTTATTTATAATTTTAATTATGTGAAAATCTGTCATTGGATATTATGTATATTATTAATGTTATTATTATAAGTCTAAAATATCTGTTGATTTTCCATAATAAATAAAATAGAAACATACAATATTACCAACCAACAGTTTCACCTTCTCAAACCTACCTAACACACAACATAATGAAATGTAATATTAATATGTAAAAATGTTTTCAAAATATATTACATATGTAAAAATGTTAACAATAAGGTGTAAACTGTAGTTTATAGATATAAATAAATAAATAAATTATAACAAAGTGTTGATATTTATTATTAAAATGGAGCTACAGAAGAAATTTTAATTTGATGTATAAAATGATTAATGATAAGGTATAATATATAATTTACTGAGATATGCACCGTTGTTTCCTTATTTAAAGTCTCAATTTAAAAAAGTTTACCGAAAGCATGCTTTTTACATGCTTCCTTTATCCCCAAAAACTTGCGTTTTATTCCAAAACATAGTTTTTTTTACCCCTGATAGGATTTCATTTTTTGTATATGGCATCACTGCTAGATACATACAACATACTAAAAAATCAGAACTGGGTATGTAGTTACGATTTTTTTTCTCGCAATTCGTTTGACGGCCTCCCTAAAGCCGCGTTCAGACGTTTCGATTGTAGTTGATCCACTTCTATTTAACGTAAAAAGTTGAATAAGATTATGATCACGCGTTTCGTTTTAAGTAGAACCGAATTTGACATTCAAGATGGCGTCAACTGAAATTGTCAGTGCGTGCGTCTCTCTAATTTCTGATGTTCTGCGAGACGAGCTCGAGATTATGAAAAAGCATATAAAACGTCTTATTTGGGCGAGAAAATGGATCATGAGAGGGAGTGAATTAGGCGCATCCAACACAATTTTGAAAGAGATGGCCCTAGAATACTCCAAAGGATATAGAAATCACTTGAGGATGACAGAAAAACAATTTGATGAGCTGCTCGCCAAAATTGGCGATAAAATTTTTCAGAGATGTTTAAAATAATAATAATTACTACGAATAACTACAGTAACCGGAGAAGCAAGGAAATAATGCATATTTCGTTAAAATTAGCTTTACCATAACCTAAAAACGACAACGCCAAGCGTGAAAGTTTAACATAGGTAGTTATTGTTATTAGATTTGTACAAAGTGTTTTTTCTTTTAATTTATGCGTATTAATGGTGACGCATGTCTCTGAATATTTACCGTTATTTTTTGTCAGTATCATAATATATTGAGTAGGTAGTGTAAATGAAAAACATATTATTTAGTGCAGTATCACGGACATTACTATTTTTGTACACTTCTTGCTTTTGATTCCAAAGATAGGGATGGCTTTGGGATCAAAAGGATGGATCCATAAATCTGAACATCAAATCATCCGACCATTTCAGATATTTTTTCGTTGAAACGAATTCCATGACGGTAGAAACTAGGAATGTCTAACCCGCCCGCGAGTAAAAGAATAACAAGCGAGTGGAAACATGTGTTCATACGCGTCGATTCGGTATGAAACTCGAACGATGATCCATACCAAGATGGCGATGTCATACTCAAACGTCAAAAGTAGACGGGCTGTCAACTTTAGCTAGTCAACAAAAAAACTTGATTAACTTTGTTGACAAAGTGTTCACACTTGTCAATTAGCTTTCAATTGTCGAGTGGATCAACAAAGATTGAACCGTGTGAACCGGCTATAAGGCTCTTGACTCGCAAACGGAAGGTCGCAGGATCGAATCCCGGCTTGCGGATATAAAATTTATTTGATTAATTTGTGTTATTTTACAATTAAATCATTTAAATAATACGCAGCATATTTGCGGCACGTTTCAGAGTGGAATATACTCTCGGTATCGCCCTGGTATAAGACCACCATTCAGAATTTTAACGTTGCTTGAAATGGCTTAAGCCGATTTTGGTGACCAGATCGGAATAGCCAGGTACTCCCCCCTTCTCCCTTTCCCCCCACTACCTTCAGCCTTATAACATATCCGACTTGGGGATGCCAGTCTCACTGGCTCCAGTCCAGCTGGGATACTTGTGAGGTACTCATATAAAAGTTTTTTTTTTTTAAATAAGTCAATAAGGTATTTTAGTAACATATACAATATTTTTTAAAGTTTGGTGGTTGAATCTAAAAACAGGTGTCATTTGTAAGGATAATCATAATATTTTCGAATTTCTTCTAAAAAATTGCACCGTCTACAAGTTTAATAAAATATTTTTCTCTTTGATGATTTTTCTGTTTCGCTTCGTAAATTTTTAGTGCATATTTAAAACTGGAAATTTGCAAACATTCCGTATTTATCAACCTTTTGATAAATTATTCGAGTTTCCAGAATCAGCGTAGGAATTTCAATCAATTTACTGAAAATATTTGTTCGGTGCAACGTCGGGGGTATTGTTTTTGTTTTTCGGAAGACAGTACCATTTAACATTTTTTAATCACACCAAACGAAAGAAATTTCCAAGAGACTACTTTGAATGCACAAAGTTATCTTCTTACAAACGAGAATTTCATTAATTAAATAACTAATTTACTGGAGTAAAATTATTTTTGAAGTCAAAACTTCTTTAGCACCGTTGTGATTTGAAATTCGATGAAACGAAAGATAGCGACACTAAAAAGAGACAAACACCTACATTTTTAGGATTTAACCTGCGAGAGAGTGAGATTGAATGAATCCTTTCCTACGAACAGCACGTACGAAGCGTTACGCTCTGTTTAGCTGTCTTTTATTTATTTATTTATTATGAATTAACGCCGATTAACGGCTTTTACATAGGAATTGCAATAATTTGAAATGGATAAAGAATATACATAGTTAAAAAAATTAATACGACAAAAAATTAAAAAGCACATATTGAAGTGACAGTATAAAGTAAAAATAGTAAGCTATCATATATACAAACATGAAGATAAATAAAACCTCATATACATGATTGTGTACAAGATATTATGAACTAAAAAATTACTACGTAAAGTACGAGGTGATTGATTTAAAACTTCCAGAAATAAACATTAATGAAGAATATAAACATTCAAACTATATTAGATTATAATCTAACTGAGAAGCGCTGACCAACAGCTTTAATTATAATGTTTGTATGTTGATAATCTTTCAATATTTATCACATCATCGACAACACGTTTGTTACCGTGTATACATAGGCGATTTATTATGGCATATAATTCAGCATTAGATCCTGTACTGTTACAATGGTAAGGTAATTTGTGACAAACTGATCTACTCAGTGCATGAAAACATATTAACGAAAGAAGTTCAGGAGAGTTCAACAAGTTATTAACCATTTAAAATAAATCAGAACAATGTCTTCTTTCTTTTAATGTATCATAGCAAGTCCCAGTAGATGTAACAGGGAGAAGTGATTAATGTTTTCAATTGATATTACCAATTTAAAATTAATGTGACGTAAGAATTTATGTTGGTCACCCTCAAGCGAATATTTATGTGTACTGTAATATGATGTATAATATCTTATATATAAAAAATCTCGTGTCATGGTGTTTGTGGTCGCACTCCTCCGAAACGGCTTGACCGATTTTTATGAAATTTTTTATGTATATTTTGTAGGTATGATAAAGTACATTTCATACCGCTAGGTTATTAGGGTGTCCCCATCCAGAAAAAAAAAACTTTTTTTTTTGTATTTTTATATTTATTTGGCATCAAAATATTCCTATAACTTTAAATTTTAACCCTCCCACCTCCACCCTTCCATTGTTTAATCGCGATTTTAGTATTTTTGTATGAACAAATTTAACCGTGTTTCGTATTTCCAACAGAAATAAATTATTTATGTTGTTGAATGACAGATGGCGCTACGTCCACCGCATCGATCTTTCATCCACACATGCGCAAGACATTCGCGAGAAGCGTCGCGTCATTTTGATATTTCATCTAGTTTATTTGTGTTGGCTAAAGACAGACTGACAAAAAATATCGTACACTCAATTGCTCTTCGAAATTCAAATTGATTTTCTTTATTTCTTTTCTTTCTAAGTTGGTATTTTTTTTTTGTTTTTATCGGCGGTCATAGTCTACAGCGCTCCATTCCTCTTTCTGTCATAAATCCCATCTCCACACACTTGCAATACCTTCGTTATTTTTTATTTAAAAACCAAAATATTCATTAATATGGCAGAACAACGTTTGTCGGGTCAGCTAGTTAATATACATAATATTTATACAGATAAAAAATTTAAATTTTACATGTGGTTAGTGTTCTCGGGTGATTTTTGAATTGAAACTTCTTTAGCACCGTTGTGATTTAAAACTCGATGAAACGGAAACGAGTGACACTAAAAAGAGACAATCACATACATCTATAGGATTTAGCCTGCGAGAGAATAAAATAGAATGAAACCTTACTTTGATAATGAGCTCACTTTTCAAGGCTCCTATTGGTTGAGATTTGGCGGGTGAAGCTTTCACTTCTACCGCGTGTGAACTTCAGTCAGTTTTTTTTTCATTTTTGAATTGTTGTTTTAATATTAAAAACCATTCATTTCACTGTTTGCCTAACTGAGGTGTTGTGTACAACGGTCCAAGTGTGCAGCGGCGCGCTTTGATTATGAGCTCACTTTCAAGGATATGAAAAATGTTCTTAATATTATTAATAATATTTCTATTGGATGAAATTGTCTTGCGAACTTGTTTACATATTGAGACTAATTTTTAAGGTGATTTTGCCTGCGAGAGAATTTGATAGAATAATCGGTCTCCTCTTTGTGTAGTGCTTCGTAGCCTGCCTACTCTTGTCTGCTTTAGTTTCTGAAGGTTTTACTTCTACCGCATGTGAATTTTATAATTACACCTTTTTTATTGAGGTATAATAAAATTATTTATCGCGTTGGAGCGATTTGTTATTGAATTAGGTTAAAAATAAGTACAACACCATCGTCTTGGGACCAATGTTTGTAATTAGCAGCAAGTCATTTAAATGAAAAACCTTTTTTGTAGGCAAAATTTTCAAAAGCCATTCATTATATTTTATTATATCCGACAGTGCCGGTTTTGTTATTGAAATAAAAATCTGATTGGTTCCTACACTTCCTACCCGAATGTCATTGTCATGTTCCTACAGTTCCTACCTTTCCCAAACCATAATCACTAGCGGAAAGCTATGACATATTATTATTGCTCGAAAATTTTGAATGATCTGTGTTTTTCTTTTTGGATCAAGAAGAACGATTTGAACTATCGGAAGCAGGTTCTATGTAAAATATTTTGTAAGTACTCATTCGCTAGTTTGGATTACCTCAAGGTTTGGTTTGGATTATCTGAAGCTGTATAATTCGGTTCCATGCCAACTCAGAATGAAACCAACTCAGAAACACCTCAGAAAGGTCATTAAAAACTCTGAAAAAAATATTTTGAAATAGCCGGTAAGCCTAATCTAACTTAACCTATATTACCAATTTTTAAATATTTTTTTATCATCACTCTTAATGACCTTTCTGTGGTACTTCTGAGTTGGTTTCATTCTGAGTTGTCCGGTCACCGTATAATTCGTATGCAGTTTCAGATGCAATAAAAGCCGAGTATTATTGTGACGAATATTTTTGCCATCTAAATATTAGATGGAACAAATATTGCCATTACTATTTGTGTATCTCTGAGAGATGTATTTAAGTGATGTTGAGGATTGAGACTTATGAAAGGATAATTTATTTTAAGCAACAAACTCCAGTAAATAATAGTATTAATAGCGAATATGATCAATAGAAGAAGATCAAATGTCTAAAGATCTATGATATTACTGCGTGTGCACGCAGTTAATAAAATCTGATCAATTATGTAAACTAAGTACCAAAAATTATAGATTGTGTATCAAAAAAACAAAGATAACAAAAAATTAAGTTACCAATGTGCATCAAAACGTTGGTAACACCGGCGGCTACAACAGCGATATTTTAATTTTAATTGAGACATGGTTCGATTCAATATTTTCTTTATTTATTCATCAATTCCTAGAATTCATGGCCTTACGAATAAACAATGTGTACTTGTCGATATCTTAGATATTGAGAAATTTGCGAGTTTTAATAATTAAATCATTTATGTCCCATTTGTTTTTTTAAAATTATTTTTACTTCATTTAATAACTACATATTAAAACATTATATGATATTGTGGGCTTACAATTATATTAAAATTAGGCCCTTATTTGAATGGTTGTAATTTGTCGTATTGGACGAATAAAAAAATAATATTATTTAAAATGTGATAATTTTTAGTGTCCGACCAAAACAGGACTTTCCACCGAAACCGAAACTTTTTTAGACATGTTAAAAATCGATTGTTTACTGTTATTTGGCTTATTTTTTGCACTTATTCAGATAGTTAACACGTGTTAAGTTAAATAAAAAAACAATAATTGAAGTATGTGAAAAAATAACATTTATTTTATATTACTTCTATAAAACAAACAAAATTTATAAAAAAATAATAAAACATGTTAACTACTTCTTGGAACAAAAATTTCCCAATAATCAACACTTACATTATAAACGAAGAACCTCATTATTATGAGTATTTTAATTTTTATTGCGTTTACAATCACAAAATTCTTTTTATACGTATTAAATGAAATAAATAAAATAATAATTGAAGTAGGTGAAAATTTATTTTTATATTTTTTTATATTACTATTACAAAACAAATCAAAATTAACAAACAAGTTAACTACTTCTTGGAACAAATTTTTTTCGATAATCAACACTTAAAGGAAGGACGTCATTAATTGAGTATTTTGCTGATGATGGCGGGTAACATACGAGCCACGAACTCACCCGAAGTCAGCCGAACGAGAAGTTCCAAGAAATTTAACATGTTTTGTTATTTTTTATAAATTTGGTTTGTTTTATAGAAGTAATATAAAAAATGTTATTTTTTCACATACTTCTATTATAGTTTCTTTATTTAATTAATTTAACACGTGTTAACTGTCTGAATACGTGTAAAAAATAAGCCAAATAACAGTAAACAATCGATTTTTAACATGTCTAGAAAAGTTTCGGAACTGATGCCGAAACTAGATTTTTTTGCCGAAACCGAACCTTCGGTCGGTCACTAATAATTTTGTTTCTATAAAGAAGCTGAAGACCTAACACAAAAAACCTAAAACGTATATTGTCCAAATTAATAAATCGCGAATCTAAATTTTAACGGAATTGATCAACGTCGCTACGCACTCATATACTCACAGCATATTTTGGCATTTGCGGGGTAAGGTGTGTTCCTAACTGGTTCAAAAAACTTTTTTCGTAACTTTCGATACTTTCGGTGTACAGAAATGCATACAAATGTGTCCTACTACGAATAGATTTACTTACTCTGTTAATACTTAGATAATAGATGTTACTACGCCATGTAAAAGCCCAACAGAGCTTTATTAAATGTATGAATAATAAGTATTAGCTACTAAAATAATACTAGCTAAAAAATAACGCCATAAAATAAATAAGTTTATTTTACTAATTACTCTGAAATGTGGAATGTATTGCAATGCATTACCCCTCCAAGCCTTCTGAAATTTAATTATTAAAAATGTTCGGTTTATAGTAAAACTTCAGTGCAAGCAATGTGAAGAAAATTGTAACGAAGTATCATTTTATTGGATATTTAAATTTAGATTCAAACGAAGATTTCAGTTCTCATTTCTACCTTTCTAATGTCACAAATCAAAAAATGAACTATAATAATTAGTAATAAATTTCAAACTTACAATAGCTCCGGATTAGCACTTGTACAAACTTTCCATGTGAGATTTGATCGCGTTCGCGGAACAGAAAGTTTTGCACGGAGGGAGTTAGCGAGCGGGCGGACTCTGAAATGAGACTGATGCTACGGCGGCGCGTAGAGGTGCTACGGGGCCGGCAGTGCTACAGCGCACCATCAGCTACGACTGTGTCTACGGATTTCCATCACATTTCACACCGGATATGGCAGCTACGTCATCGATCATTTAGTATGGATAATTTTAAATGTCTGTAAGATTGGACAATATTTCAAGAGATTTTATAATTTAGTGAAAAAATAATTTCGGCTTGTTCTAGTTTCGGCCGACACCAAAGCCGAAACTTATAAGTAAGTTAAAAAAATGAATATATGGTTGTATATATATATATATATATATACAACCAATATATTACATCATTATAATAATCTATTTGCTTACTTTATAGTAACTACTTACTTCGAAGTTACATATTTTTAAATTGCATACTCTTTCTATTCTTTCATTATTATTTTTGAAGCTTCATCGACAGTCATCCAGGAGAAGTTCAAAGAACTCGATGACTCAATGCTCTAAAATATTACAGAGAAACGGCCTGGATGAAAGCGATACCCAGAACCGAAGAAGTTATAGAATGAGAACGAGAAGAACTGACTCTAACAGCCTACCTAGGCAATGAGTTCAGACAGTGCAAAGAAGAAGAATAAGAAGACTCTTTTTATTCTTTCATTTAGTAAACCTTTTATATTTTCTTATCTCTAATATATTGAAGCGAAAACGTATTTAGCTCTGTTGTAATTTGAAACTCGGTAAAATGAAATGGCGACACTAAAAACTGACAAACACATACATCAATGGATTTAGCCTGCGAGAGAATGGTAAAATAATCGATCTCCTCTTTGTGCGGTGCTTCATAGCCTCCCCATACTTTAGTTTTCTGAAGGTTTCACTTCTGTCGCGTGTAAACTGCACACCTGTAATTTATTCTATATATACATCTATAATGTTCCCATGGAATGATTTTCATGAGAGCTTTTTTGGTCAAATTCTCGTAAACCCTGATTCAGATATCCCTGATAAAAGAAAAGAGCCGTATTTGAAATAAATACAGTAGGTATATAATTCAAAATTCAACGTAAGTTCAAAGTAAACATTTATTGGTTTTACAACTTGTAAATAATGTGGGTGAGTTAAATTAAAATTAATTAAAATTAAATAAATAATTTATGTCTTTCTTTAAACTGCATTTCTTTAGGTTTCGTCACTCTTACGATTAGCAATCGCCCCCTACAACATAGTAAATTATAGTTTTTGTATATTGCATAATACCTTCATTTACTTTTACTCAGTTTACTGAATATGAATATGATTCACCTTGAATGTGCTAGTGTAATTTGGTCTCCTTTTTATGCTGTCCACATTTGTTACATCGAATCTGTACAACATCGCTTCCTACGAGGAATTGCTTGGAGGTTAGGACTTGAAAGAGGAGAATACTCGTATGATGAAATTGAACAAACTTTAAACATTTCGTCTTTAGAAAAGCGTAGAAAGGACTCTGATCTAATATGCATTTTCAAAATTATCTGAGTATTACTGATACACCTGCTTTGTTACAACTCATCCAGTTCAACATTCCTTCCCGTAGACTCCAAAATAATGAATTGCTGTTCCTCAATCAACATTCTACTAATAATTATGGATATCATTCTCCTTTATCCAGAATGTCGAGACTTGTCAATGCAAATCAAAGCATTGAATTTTTTGGTATAAGCCTAAATAACTTTCGGCAGTCGTTACGCAATGTGGTTTTTTAAAGTCTTTTTAAATCCATCTTCAAGCTACTTGTAGTTATCTTCTCTATGTACTTTTATGTTATATGTATTTTGTCAATGCTCTTCATCTATATGTAATCTCCTTTCATTGTGATCTCTCTTTTTTTTTTTCTATTCGTGTTATTGTTATATTTTTAATTGGACTATTTGTCCGTAAATAAATAAATAAATTACTATAATTACGATTATTGATAAGTGTTTTTGTACTATTTATGTAAGTATTTATTTAATTTGTAGTACTGGCCATAAGAACACTATTTGTTGACATTATAACAGACATAATAACCAACACCTCTGCCATAGGTCACCCCAAGTGGTTCGCTACGTTTGGTAATTTAGCAGCGGTGCCCGGGTTAATGGGGTGAGGTTTGTCTAGGTCTTGGAGGCGGATGACCAGGACATCCTGAACCCAAGATTCCTACCCACCCCTTAAACCCTTTTCCTTCCCAGAACTCTCCTCTCCTTCCTTTCCTTAAAAAACCCTCCACACAGCATCATAGGTGAGAATAAAGATGACATAGGCCCTGAGGGAAATTATGTTCCTCAGGGCCTCCTGTGTGGAGCTCATGTAAAAAAAAAACATAACAGACGCCATCTCGAAAAAGTGCAACTTCTAATCGTCGACGCTCATTTCGGAAAACTTAAAAAAATGTTCAAATTTTCCGTAATCCAGCACACTTGATAGAAATAAGCATCTACCTACATAGGTACTCTTCGTCAAAATCATAGCAGGCAATCAGGAACGCTAGAATCAGCCGTTGGCGCTGAGGTGGTAGAATATCATGTCAGTCATTATTCCTATGCAGTGGCTTATAGAGGGTCGCCGAGGGCCTGGTAGGAGACAAATGTCTTGGTTGCGAAACATACGAGAGTGGACCGGCGTTATAAGTGTGGAAGAGCTATTCCGGGCAGCGCAAGACAGAGAGACATTTTCAAGAGTGATCGCCAACGTCGGGGGACCTGATAAGGGCACACAAAGAAGAAGTGGCTAAAGTTTTTTTACAAAAGTTGGATAATATTAGTCGGTAATGAAAATATCTCAATATTGTATTGTGCCTTTACACTCCCCGAGAACATTTGAAGATAGATGTCTAAGTAATGAACCGAAAAAAGTGATCCGTTACTTAAAAATATAAAAATAAATAATCAGTATAAAATTCTCCTGTTTGCAACAGATATTATGTTTTATCAGATCATGTGATGCCTCTGGAATCTGTTATCATCGTGAGTAAAGAATTTGAAAAAAAAAACATTTGGCGATATTAATAAGCACTATTTTAAAACTTGACTTAACCTCACTTTTCAACATTTAAAGTCAGAAAATCGTCTGTAATTTTTTTTATCTCTGTCGCAAGTCGCGAATCAGAAAAAAACCGAAAAACTTAAGAGCCAGCGACCAGCGGCCGAGAATTCAAATTTCGTCGAAAGATGGCCTTGCGATTGTACTCTTGCAACTGTATAGGGTGGTTCCGGTGAGAAAGATTAATTATTCTCCGTACCAGCATTTAAAAATAATAACTCCATATCGATTTTATTTCATTAAACATATTCTTTGATATATACCTACATTCAAATCCTAATAAATGCTCAAACGCGTGATGATAAAACTATTTAAATCATGTACTTCAGGTAATTACTTTTTGATCGTAAGTATTAACATTTTTTGAATAATACCTAAGCAAAATAAGTATGTAAAAAAAATCTAAAATATATTACCTTGTAAGACCATAAATAAATATACAAACTGAAGTATTTTCGTCACAAAACACGTGCGCGGATCATTTTCTTAGTAATTTTATTTCAACTAAAATTAAAATCCTGAAAAGAAGCTTTCCCAGATGATTTATTGATTTTTAGTACATGATTATATACTTTGAAATATGTGATGTATAATAGTGTGGAGCGGTCTAGTTTGGAGTTTTTTTTTCGTAGTATAGAATTCGGCATACGCGGGATTGGTGCTCCGTTATGTACTTATCTTAAATAAAAAATATAAAAAATAAATATTTATAATTAGGACATCGCCACCACTTTCAATTTTTCATAAAAATATTGAAAACACAAAAATGTTCTCCAGATTCTTAGAAATGTTTGTATTTATGTAAAAAAAGAATATGTATTTACTTATTCTCCTTTAATATAATTATAAAGAAACACCGTATCAACAGTTAAACTATTCCCTTCAGAGACTCAATCCTCCCACCCCAAACGTATTTGAAACACAGTGATTTGATCTAGAATCTAGATGAATTTTCCATCATATCTAGCGGATTGGGCTTCTCTCTAAACCAGTGGTTCCCGACCATTTTTTGGCCAAGGACCACCATGACATTTATTTGTTCTCATAGGGACCACATGGTACAAAAATGAGCTCTTCTTGGACTTCTTCAGCTACCTCTCCAACACTAATACCAAAGGGGTTACGAATAAGCTTTAGGAATCCTTTCGATTCGGTTTTGTAGTAAAATGAACAAATGTTTCGCTGACCACATTTTAGATCTCGCGGACCACCTGTGGTCCATGAACCACCGGTTAGGAACCACTGCTCTAAACGGACTAGGACCTTCCTTTCTGAAGGAACTCAGAGAATTGTGTTTATTGGAGGTATGTGTTAGGCCTTCGTCTCTTCGATGATTTTTGTTTATCAAAGTGCGCGTCGGTCGAGTTACAGTTTACGTAGTATTTTTAATTGTGTGGTGCTTTAGAATATTCAACTATTTTTCGATGGGCTATTTAAGGGTTTGTATTAACTGTTCTTTGAACTTTGAACATTATGGCAACGTGGCATCTGGATGAGAATTACCTTTGAATGTTTTGCCTACTTGTGAAGATGTATTACGAGTTTTTTTTGTGAATGAAGCATAACGAAAAAATATTCAGCATCATGCTGCAGTGAAAGCCTTCCCAGAACGGGAAGAAGCTAGAACGTTAGGCAGATATTTTTTCTGATGTATTACAAGATGTTGGCTCAATTTCACAGAACGATACATGTTGTGTATAGGAGTAATATTCGTCGATATAGTTTGTTGCAATTGGATGCGATGGAACTGCAGTCAATACGGGCTACAAAAGATATTTGAATCACTTCTCAAACGGCGTGGATTGTCTGTCAGTTACACGCAAACGAGCTCATTTTGCGACAACTTTTTAACTGCATCGACTGTACAGCAAAGTTTCACTGGAATTGTTGGAAAATCCTTAAATAAGTGGAAACAATTTCCTATCCTGAAATTTAAAGTCATTCAATGTTCTTTCGCAAGTGTGAAAAATGAAAAGGATTTAAGTACAGCTCAGCTGTATACATGGAAAATATATAAAACCAATGACTGATTGATAATTTCAGATTCCGCAATGAAAACTTGTCAAAAAAAACGGTAAAATTGTACATTCCAGGTGGCTCACTAAAACGAAGCGGGCTTCAGCTTTACATTTCTACCCTAAAACCACCAGAAAATTTGTTAACTTTAACGACAGTTTACGCACCTATGTGGTTCAACGTTAAGACCAAACCAATATGTATTTCCGGAGTTAGACATTTGCTTGAAACAATATTGCTTTCACGATATTTGTCCAGTGATTTTAAATAATCAGTAATACGTAATCAAGCGCAATGGATTTTTGGGTATCACAAACGTATTGTTAACCATCTTACCCGACAACCGAAAATCGTTAAGAGAGTTGGCGTTAAGAAGAATATTGGAAGCCCGGCAAATGAAAACGCAATCAGACGTTATTCGTCCCTTCAAAGTGCCTTTTTGATTTTTCGGTAGATAATTATATTGGTGTTATGAATTGGGATAATGTAACCGAGTCACCGCTCATCAAATCTTTTAGGGACGAGACAATTTGACAAGCCATTACAGATCACACGATAATTGTCGATGTCATGGTAAAGAATTTTCCTTGCCCACTCAAGGCATAGAGGGATGTGTGAAAATTGTAACAGAAGCCTCAGCTGCTGTCAGTGAACCCTTGAGACGAGATGACTTAATAAAAATAAGGTATAGTCACAAAACCTTATGCCACTTTTTTACACCAAAATGCAGTACCGTTCATAGCAACTTTTGCAATTTTCAAGTTTTTCAATGCGGTAAATAATATGAGAACATTTTTTTTATTTCCACTATTTGTTCCGTTCTACCAATCTATGAATATATTATCTGTAAAATAAATGATAAAATACAAATTTTACGTGTGTTTTATTTCGCGTATATAAGCTATAAATACTTGGCGCCCCGTTGGCGTCATGTATCTTTTCTCGGAAGATTTTTCAATGTGGATGAGTGTTTCAGGCTGATAATTATTGTTTATAATAATTGTTACCCTTTGTGCTATGCATAAAAATCTTGTCTTAAAACGTTAGTTTAACAATTAAAAATAATAATGTGTAAATACTTACTTTGGCGATGTCCAGGTTTTATGAATATATATTTTTTATTATTTTTGTTGTAATTGTTAACATACGGAGCATCTTTTCCAACTATGCCGATTTAGAAATTCTCAAAAAATAAATTTCACTCCATGCTAATGTATAAGACTAAATTTTGTTTGAAAATTTAACAAATCTGCCAACGGCCTACCGTATAACCTTACTATAGTAAAAATAAACATATTTTTTTCAAAATGCAAGACATAACTTTACCAGATAAAATAACTGTCTTTCGAAATCAATTCATAATCTTTTGTGGAAAAGAGTCAATGGCAGCGGAAACGTGCTGGGCCCATAACCTGATGAAACAGCAGAGAGGTTTTCAATAGACTGACGTTTATTATCAATAACATAGTTACAGCTGCTGCTAGTAGCAGTACTAACTATTAACTATTAACTACTAACCTATTTTTTTGCATTTTGTTTTTCCTGTTAAGCACTTGCATACTGCTTACTAACAACGTATGCATGGACACTGGAGGTCTAGATTCGTTCAAAATAAATAAATGTAGCTTCGTTTAATCAAAAAAATTAGAATCTTGCGAGAGCCTTGAAGGAGTAACCATCAGTTACTTATACCAGGGCGGGTAAGAGGTGGATTACCTCCACTGCTGCTAGTAGCAACATATTTTTTTGTTATATTCTAACACATTCGTCTAGAATTCTATTTAAAAATGACGTATTTCCGGTTACATCTGGTTATTCCCCCTTAACTCATTCTAAAGTGTAGATCGATACACTTATTGGAAAATTATCTGGAAAGGTTGCTGTTATAAACAAACCAAGTCTTCATTTTGCACAATTACTTTTGCATTTTTATATCTCAATTAATTTTTAAGAACCTCTTGACACTTCAACTACTAAATCTATCAACCATTTTCTAATGCCTTTACTTTCAATATCTTACCGTGTCACATAGCTATCATTTCATGCAAATATCATTCAATCACACCAATGCCTTCTGCTTCAGAGCTTTCAGCTCTAGAGCTTCCCAGATTTCCTATCATTTTGAAGCACGTTAAAGAAATAAGATATGTTTTTATACTGTTTCCAGAAATAGATATAAAAAGACGAGTGTGATTTAGACTTTAGACCACACGACTGAAGTCAAACTTTACTAACTTATATCTCCCTCTCAACTTTCGTTCGCCTCGCCCGACCGTTCGCCTCGCCCGATCACACTTTTCATAACGCTCTTACCAGCTTACTCCCCAAGTCAAGCGTGCGTAAAGAAGTTTTACTTCAAAAATACATGTCTGCAGTTCACAAGGGGTAGGAGTGAAACCTTTAGAAAATGAAAGTAGTCAAGAGGAGGGAGGCAACGAGGCGCCGCACAAAGTGGAGACTGATTATTCTATTTCATCCTCTCACAGGCTCATCCTAAAGATGTTGTATTTGTCTCTTTTTAGTGTCGCTTTTTCGTTTCATCGAGTTTCAAGTCACAACGGTGCTAAAGAAGTTTTCACTTCAAAACGGTCTTTACCAAATAGTTTTAAGCCAATGGTTCCTTTTTGTAAAACTTCGGAAAACAGTATTAATTTTTTAACGATTTGAACGTAGGTAAATAATATCAAATGGTTTTTTTCTTACTGTGCACAATATAAACAAAATAGATTTTTATTATGCCCACGCATCGATGCACAAATAAAAATAGTTTATTTAGTTTACATTACTGTCTAACTGAATCTGCTAGAGTTATAATTATAAGTAAATATTGATACTAATTACATTACTTAAACAAAACCAAAATTAAAATGACAGCATCATTTATGTAACTTTCGTATATACTGTACTGTGACCGACAGCATATTCCGTAGTCGAAACGATAAACTCTCGCGATAACCATAGTCGATATTACTTACGGGATCGGTTCGCTGAGTTCGCTCGTCCGCTCTTCAGTATTCCGTATTCGTAATCACGCCATTCACGGTCTTTTTTCTCAGTTCGTCCATGGCGTTGCCGACGGTGGTTTGTCTCAGCTTTTGATTAAATGTTCTAAATTATCAAAGCGCAATGTTTTTCTTGTAAATGCGTAATACGTAGTCGCGTTCCGTGATGTAACATAGGAATATAAGGAAACAATCAGCATTGTACTAACAAACACGTAAGTACAAAGAATCGCCTCTTGCATACTCATCATCACACCACAGCGGAAGGAGCCAAACCCTCCGCGATTGTTCGCTAAACTCAATGGCGAATGTCGATAATTTTGAATAGCATTGTTTACAGAATGCCAAAACAACCGGCTAGTTATTTTGCGAGCGATGCGTTGCGGTCAGAGGAGAAATTGCGTTATGTGTTTTTAGAAATCGGCTTTCACATCACGTTTTTTCACACCTGACAACTAGTTTTTATATATAAACATTTTGTACATTTCATTGATGTAGCCATCTGTCATACTTGCGCAGATTTGCGAAACATAATTGCTCAGGTTAAATAAATAAATTAACCGATTCCTTTATTTAATTGTTTACGATGAAATACCAGATTTGCAGACTTCTTTAATTTCAAATTTGCACATTTTATTTACCACACCTGTCAAACACGTACTTATTAGAATCTATTATTATTTCAGGCACGAAGTTTCGTGCTAAACGTAAATTCTGATTCAAGTCATTTAAATAAATATGTACCTGCATGCACGTGGTCCAAGCGTTTATTCATAATTTTATTAATTTAACATATAAATTTTAATAATTATAAGTTGCATTATAATTAAAAACATTATTATCTTGTCAGTTATGACAGCTGTTTTCAGTCGCGTATCACTCAAAGTTTAATTATTATGTCGTTATTTGTATTTACTTGGTAACTCTTTCAAATTATTACACAACAGATTCTGTTCTGCCCTCCTAAGCAAACAAGACTTTCTCAACTTTTGATAACTAGTAGAACAACTCGACTCAAAACACCTTATTATTGCAACAACACTCTCAGTAATGCAGAACAAAATTCAATAATACATCGTTTACACACTTTAGGTAATGAATTTGCTCATATCGATCATTCCGAAAGTCTGTCATCATACAAAAGATGCATTAGACAAAATTTATCTGCTAGTACTACATAATAAATAATAAGTATAATCATGTAACCATAATATTATGTCCTACCAGTATGCACTCTAATACCTATGGCTTAGAAACATATCATAGGTACCTATTTTTCATATCGCTTTGTATACTCCGTAATACCTTCCTTTTATTTATTATATATTTTTTTTTAAATTTTGGTTATCTTCAATATTTGGCTCCTAAGAGCATTTCTTACTGTTTACTTGTCATACTTTTTTTATATTTATAACTCTTGTACTTTATATTATTTACAAAGGTAACTTATAGTTTATATTATTTCCTGCCTTTCAACTTTTTATCTTAACTTTTTACTTTTACATTATACTTTATATTTTATAGTTTACACTTTTACTTTATACTTCCATTTTATACATCATAATTCTATTTACTACTCATTACCTTAACTCCTTTCTTTTACCCTTTGTTTTTATATTTAACTTTACATTTATATGTCACTTTCTTATGTTATTGTATTATAATATATATAAATATAATTATGTAAATGGCACATGTTGTGCCGTATGTTTTGAAATAAATAAATAAATAAATAAATAAATAAATAATGTGCTTCCAGCTAATTGGTGTTGGGGACAAAAGTCAATAATCTATTGTTTATTTCTTCCTCATATAATGTAATTGCCGACTTTTGTCAAGATTGGTCATAATAATTAATGAAAACAGTATTTACATACAAGCAGATAAGTTCATTTGACTTATGAATTTGAATAAAATGTTGAGATAATGTTAAGTATGCTTTTCAAATAATTGTCATAAATAACAATTTATGTTTTCAAGATAAGCCTTTCTTGCTTAGAAGGTCAAAATTGCATCTTACACAATTTCAAGCGTAGGTTTAATCTAGTTTTAAGTGTTTTAGATAATAACTGATAAAACCATTTCACACATTTAAAACTTTTACATGGACCGTAAAAGCTTGTTCTGATTACTATCACGTATTTAACCGTTCTTGATTTTAAATTTTATCTATCTTTCTACTACAGATAAAGTACTCAGAACTAACTATACCTACATATTATGCGTACTGAATTTTATTAATTATTGAATTTCTATTATTGCTGTTTATTTTTACTGTTATTTTAGATAAAGCGTAGTTTGTGATAATATTGTATGAAACAAGCTTCTACTGTGAATATAATGATTCTTTTAATGTTTTTATTTCATTAAAATGTTACGAATGCCTCTGGCGTACCCTAAGAAACAATATGGTGGTATTATCGTTATTTATTTTTGGGGTATAATGCCGTGTTGCTCTACCTCTTTCTTTAACCAATGTTTGCTTGCACTTGGCATTGGAGACAAATTGAGAGTGGGCTGCGATTACTGATCTTCAAATACATTTGAATCATTCAATTGCAAGACTTTTAGAAATTCTAGTTTATTTGATTGTGAATTACTTAATGTATGCTACGCCACCACTCTAGGGTTAACAGTTCATCTCAGAGCACTTAAAAAACAGCGTCCTTACTGGAATGACAGAATGTTGCATTATTTTGATTGCAATTAAAAATTAGAGCATTTGAGAATGTTCAAAATTATACAATTTTCTTTTCACTTGATTCATTTTCTGTTTCTGTCCTAACAAGGGCCCTGTTGTCATTTTGCACTCCCACTTTTATTGGTATTTGTGTCCCATATCCTGGCCTTAGTTATTGATAGATGCACTTATATGCACTAAAAAAACCCAAAGAATATCTGATATGCAATGAAAATATTCAAAGATGCATTCAAATGAAGAAAGGGATAAAAAATAAAGTATGTAAAAATTAGTATTGCTGTTAACAATTTGCTATAATAAAGTTGTTTTTTGACAAGCGTTACTAATGTTGGGATTTTTCAACCACTGTTACACTTGATTGATGATCAAATTGATGACCAGCGCCATTTTTACTGTTTAACATTAGAACGGTCTCAATTTTGAACAGTTACAATGTTCAAATTCTTCATTTGTTATTGGATCGTTCAAATGTTAAAAAAAATCTAAATGGCACTGATTTTCATGGATTTGATTGTCAACTTAATGTGAACTGCCAGATTTCAACAAAAGGGTTGTAGTTTACAAGCGCCAGTGTACACATTCACAAAAATCAACCGCCCTTTTGCTGAATTCCAGTTAATTACTTTCCTTCATACCTCTTGTTTTGCATCGCCCAGCTCAATACTTCAGTGACTTGGTGACAATTATTTTGTTTCTGTTTCACTGGGAAATATTATGTTTTGATTTGATCTAAATAAGCAATAAAGGTTGCAAATGGCTTAAAATGCATATACTCCGATGTTTGGTTATTAAGTTGTAACTTTGATTATTTAGAAGAGACCGTACAAATTGGTTGATGGTTGGTGGTTTGTTAAGCAGATCTGTGGGTGATGGTTGATGCAAGGCCCGCCGGGTGCCTCGGATGGACCGACTGATTCTGAGCTAAAAGCCCTGACTCAGCGCCTCAACAAGCACATCCAGCTGGGACTGCAGAACGACATTGCCAGGTAGCCATTTTATGTTACACTGTCCGGAAAACATTTTTTTGTGATATTTACTTTTGTTTAATTTGTTTGTTATATTGCTGATATTAAAAGTTTTAGTGACACTGAGGAAAAGAAAATAACATATGATTTAACATCAAGGCTTCAATTCAAAATATGAATGTAACTTACTGTTTCGTAAGAGTGCAATTTTTAAGCAAATCTCAATCATAAATATAATCTTCAACAGTCGGTGTTATGAACCTAAAAAATCCTCCATTCTACTCATTTCTGAATGACGGTTATCTTTGTGTCCATTCTTCAGTTTTGGGCATGCAAGGATTATTGCAGTTATTTCATTCAATTTTGCTGAAACCTTCTTCAGCATCAAGAATAGAACCATTTCCTGTTAACGATTGTTTCTTGGAATGTTTCTGTAAACATTTTTCATTTAGCACTGTTTTAGCTAATAAAAACCATATCAAAGCATTGTAGTTATTGTTCACTTTTCACTTTGTTATTATTTTGTTTTCATGTTCATTATTTCATCACAATTTTAGGTATAAAACACATTAGCAATATGTTAGATCATTTTTTATAAAATTTTTCATGTGCATATTTTTTACGAGTTTGTTTATCAAGTTTATTGCTGTCATGTACTTTTCATTGATCATTGCTCTCTCCCAGATTATTTAGCACATAATACCAGCTGTAGTCAAAATTGTGTGTATACAATATTTCTGAAACAGGGGTAGAACCCTTAAAAATACTGGAACACACAAAAGCTTGACTGCTTTATTTTATCATGTAAAAGACCATAATGTGTATTAAATTTTCATTGTGATGATCAATAGCTTCAGCCATTCCTATTTGGTTCAGCATAATCTGGAGTTTTTTTTTTGCATTCATTATGTAATTGGGATTTGATGTCATAATGGAAAAAAATACCTGTACCTTTTTTTACGTTAACTCCATTCAGGGCCTATGTTATCTTTGGAGATGATGTGTAGTGGGTCTTTTTGAGGAGAGGAAGGAGTGAAATGGGTCGAAGAGACCTGTATTGTAGGAGGGAGGAAACACAGACCTACCAAACTTCAAAGAGTTTTATTTATTAATTAATTTACTTATTCCTTATGTAATTACTTTTTTGTCAGTAGTATGCAAGTTTACTATGCTTTGCAACTTAATGTATTGTTTTTTTGATAGGGTTTCGGAAAGAGTCATGGTCGAGTAGAATACAGAAAATGTAAAAAGAAGTTGTGAGATGGAAAACCTTTCTCCTTCTTGCTTTTCACCACAGTTCATGAGAATAGCACCATTCCATACTTCACTGTATTTTTTTAACTTATTACACTCATCGAAATAACCCTTCAATTAGAACGAGCATGCTTTTTATATTTTGCTTAGATTTTGTTTCTGTTTTTTTTTCAGATGTATATTTTCTATTAATGTTTGAATGGTCTTCCAATATTCACCAATTCATCCCAAATGTATTTAGGTGCGTTGTAGTTTTTTAAATTTATTATTTTTACAATTTTATTTTGCTTTCATTTATGCTTGAGTTTTAAAGAGGTGATTTTAATGTTGTTTGTTTTTATTAAAGGATTTTCGATGAATCGCTTTACACGGATATTGAGCTTATTCTTGGCAAATTGAAAATATCAACTCATCGGTGTATTTTGAAAACAAGATCACCAAGATTTTATGAAACGTTGGAGAGTATTTTGAAGAAAGGAGTCAGCAAAGAAACATTTATAGAAATCGAATCATTCATCAGGTGTGCATAATTTTTTAGCAATAATGAATCATTGATAACTTATCAATTATTAGTAATTTAAATTAAGTAATAAAGTGCATAAAACGGTGCAGTATTTAATGTTTTTTTCTTTTGTTCCAGTGACACATACTCTGAATGTAACGTTAAAAGACAAGAAGATGAAATTTTAGAATATTTGCAGGAAAATATAACTGAAGAAGATTTGTTAAATGCTAACCAATTTTCTATCAAAACACTGGAACCATTTACTCCGGATTCTGAATTATTCCTTACCCCCAAGACCAGCCCTTCATGCGTTAACAGTACTATCACATCCACTTTTACTAACCCAAGAGCTGACTCATCGATTGGTGAAAGTACAAATGGCCCGGAAGAGCCTAACCTTTTGGAGCAGGAATTAACAGAACAAGATGAGCTATTAACAGCGTTTCAGTCCATATTGAAAACTCAGAAAACTGTTGCAGGAAAACTTACTCCAGCATCAAGGATAAAACCAACAACTTTGTCATTGAGATCTAGTCATACATCAAAAGTTTTCAAACATTCCGGAAGCTGTGATTTCAGTAGATTTAAGAGATTAAATAATCAGAGTGTTAATACCCAAAAAGGTAACCCCTATAGGCCAAAAACAGAGGGTCATGAGTGGGCCAATCCATCATCACAGTTCTACAGCCCTTGTAGAACTAAAACAGAACAAGCTGTAATATCATATCAAGACGGTGATAATAAGAAAGACAACTTCACTTCGCACCTGAAGAAAGAAGTTCGGAATGATTTTAAGTATGATGAAAACTCTCAAGTCAGTGAAGGCTTTACCCCCGATAGCCTAGTGGATGAAGATGATGATAACAGTTCACCATCTGACTATTTAACACCAGGCACTAACTTTTGTCCCTCGCTCCTGGAACCCATAATTACCAACAAAGTCTTTGTGAAGTCCAGGAGTCACTCAATGCCAGTAGAAATGGAGAATATAATCACAACTGTGGATTCCGGATTAGAAACTACAAGTGTTTCTAGCGGGCTGGTGGAGAGTTATGGTAGTCCCAGAGAACACACAGAATCTGAAACTTCCGGAATTGACTTTACAGAATCTCTCTTTTCCAGTGACCCCCTGAAAGATGACGATTCTCAGAGCTATTCTTTGAATTATAGCCGTCATCCAGATGCAGGTCACCAAGATGTTCACAATGTTAAGGAATTAATTTCGATTAAGGAAAAAGGTGAACCATCTTTGTTGAGTCCAAGTTCACAAACTTTTATTGGAGAAACTTCTAGTTCATCTTTGATTGGCCGCATTATTGATAGAAGAAATAATGCAAACCATACCAGTCAAACCTGTCAAGACTTAGTTGATCTTGGAATCTCCGTGAACTCGGATTCACCGTATGGGTCTGAATGGGGCTCTGAGAGATACACCAACAGCAACACTGCTGAAACAGACAGCGAAGATCTCGCCAACTTGCACTACAGATGCGAAACAGAGTTTTGCAAAACCTCTAGCAAAGAAGAAAAAGAGCGCCTTAATGAAGAAATTGTTATTCTAGAATCCTCATCAGTATCGTCCGAAACAGGTTCCTGGGAATCTATTTTCCCACCGAAGAATGTCGTGGAAATCAAAGAAGTCTGCAATGCATTTATTAAACATGAACAAAAATATTCTTCTGATTATAGTGCTTTTGTAGTAAAACGCAATACATCAGATATTGAACATATGTTAAGTGCAAAAGTGAAAACTGCCTGCTTCATTGACGCAGCCACCCTTGCAGATGATGGAGAACTATTTTTAAATTCTAAACCAACAAAAAGTGCTTCATCCGAAAGTGCCAACCATCTTCAGAGATCTGAACCGATTATTAACAATAATTTAAGTCACATTTCTCCTGCCATTTTAGATGGAGAGAATAGTTCTGAAGCCAGTAACAATGAAGATTCGTTGGAACTTGCAGAATTTGATGAATTAGAAAAAGCTGTTTCTACACATGACGGGGAAATAAGCTACGCTACCCAACATAATGATTCAAAATTCAGTCATGATAATTCAGCTTGTACAATGTTTGAACAAGATGGAGGTGAAAAGTCCCCAACAGCTAGTGATTGTCAATCTAATACTATGTCTATGGAGTCAACTTGTGTTGTTCCCAAAACCCCCAGTAATTCTATAATGCAAATAGATTGGAAAAGATCATTTCAAGGAAATGAGAGTAATGGTACTCTTCCGGACTCTCCTAGAATCAATTTACAGTTTGATTCTCCGCATAGAATGCAAAAGTGCGATGACTCAATGCCTATCATTTCAGGTGGTGCAACCATTGAAGATTTTGTTCCCAATACCCAACAGACGTCCCATTCACTGCCCAATAGTCTGGCTTTACTTATGAGTGAAGGACATAGAGGAAGTCCCAAATCTTCTTGGATTGTCGATATGAGTGACTGCAAGAAGAATGACCACTCAGAGGCTGAGAGATATATTTCTTTGAACCATTCTGTAATAGAAAAAGATTCATACGACAAAGTCAGTGATGAAAACTACTATTCTGAAAAAAAGACATCTCTTGGCTTCTATGTTGACTTCTCAAACATGCCCACGGAGGCAGAGGCCAAATTAACAAGTCTGGAAAATGACAAGCTCAAACAAAAGAAGAGCTTGTTTTCAATGTATGTTGACTTGGGTAACAATAAAAACTTGAAGGAAATGCCATCAAGATTGTTGAATGCTGAAGGAAAAAGGGATGTCTCTTTGAAAAGCGTCCAAGAAAATGAAAAAACTTTGGTATTGTCAGATGAAAATAAAGATTCCGAAGAGGAACAACACACGGTTGTGGAAATGGTCGCTGATAAGATTCCTCTTCGATCTAATCCACAGCTAAATATGTTGAGAAAAGAAATGGATCCACTCTCTAAGAATAATAAGTCAGGGAGCAATGTGAACCGGCATTCGTGGAATTTTACCGACTGCAAAGCTGAAGCTGAGCCGCAGAATAAACTAAAGGATCTCCATAAGCACAAAAGTTTGAGTATGAGTAAGTTCTCCGAGACCTCACCTGAATTTATAAACCAGATGAATACTAAAAAGGAGTCAAACTACTCTCTGTCTGATGTTTCTCTGGTTGATGATTTGACAACTTTCTCTAAATCAGAAAGTAGCTGTTCTGAAAATATTGCCATTGCTCTTGATAATAAAGGACTTCATCCAAATGTTGAAGGAGCCAATGCCAAGAAACACAAATGTGATGCGAAGTTAAATGAAACATTTGATAAGAGTAGTACATGTTCAGATAAAAACAATTTAACGGAAGACACATCTCCAACGATCACAGACAATGAAGAATTAACTTTTCACCCTGAACCAGTAGTTGTCAAGGTTGAAGCTCAAGACCCGATGACTGACTCTATTGAAGGTCTGGTTGAAGATTTACCAACATCAGACACAACTAGCATGAACTCAAAAGATACAGAAAAAGAGATTGATACTAGCGATACCTCCAAAACTTCAAACTTTGTACGACTTTCAGATTTAGACAAGCCATTGCCAGCTCTAAACTTGGACATAAGAGAGCATTTCAAAAATCCTGTGAACTCTCGAATGACAAGATCTATACCTGAAGCTTCCTGGGTTGAGGATAATCGAATGACCCATTCTACTGAAATATTTTCATCATTTCACTCTGAAAATATATACAGTTTGACCCGCTTATTCCCACACTTGAAAAACGAGCTAAGCAAAAGTACTCCAGGAAGTCTCGGAGCTCAGAATAGGTCCTTGACTTATCTCCCAACACCAGGACTATATCTAAAGGATACAGAACTCCTGTACTCTGATGTGACCGAACATAGTAGCTTGCAGAGCAGTTCCTGTTTTTCTGCAAATGGTGAGAATGTAAATTAGAACCCTTTGTATTTTTATAAACCTAGTGTGATAATTATTATAAGCAATAATTATTAGCCTGAAATACTCATCTACATTGAAAAAATCTCCCAAGTAAAGATACATGCCGCCGACGGGACTCGAACCCGCGTCCTTCTGGTTTCTGGTCAACTGCTTTTATCCACTGAGCTACGTCGGCTTATCTCCTGCCCTCCAAATAATTCAATATTATACTAGTGTTTAATATGTATTTCTATTTTTGAGAGTGATAATTCATGGTGGAATTCCATTATAATAAAACGAATATAAAACTTTATTCCACTTAATTTTATTTGACCGTAACCGGTTTCAGCTCGTTAGAGCCATCTTCAGACTGGACCAGTCAAATAAAATTAAGTGGAATAAAGTTTTATATTCGTTCTATTATAATACTAGCTGACCCGGCGAACTTCGTACCGCCTCAGAATCAATAACTATTGAATTAAATTAAGTTTTTTTATTAAGTTAAAAATTACACAATGAAGCAATTATCGATGCCCAACTGTCCGTGTTCTGTTTTTGTCAATATCAAAGATGGCGTTGTGTACGGATTTATATTTTTTGTGATTTTCTTACTTTTCCACTTACTTACGGTAATTTTTGAAAGGAAGTGGGTACGGGTGCCGCCGCCCCGGAAACCATTTGTTGGATAACCAACACCTCTGCCGTAGGTCACCCCAAGTGGTTCGCTACGTTTGGTGATTTAGCAGGGGTGCCCGGGTTCATGGGGTGACTTTTGTGCGGGTCTTGGCGGCAGATGCGTCTGCCCACATGCTGCGTGGTGGGCCGGATCGAGATAGACTGGTTGAGGGAGGCCTTTTGACCTTTCCAGCCGGATTCTCTCGACTAATGGGTCGAAAGAGTCCGGCTGGAAAGGTCAAGGTAAAAGGTCAATTCCGGTCAAATCAATGGCCTTGCACCGCAGTTGGAGGGATGGATTTACTCCTGGATACACTGACCACCAGATTCCTACCCAACCCTTATGCCTTTTTCCTTCCCAGAACTTCCTATCCTACCCTTCCTTAAAAAGACCCTTCATACAGCATCCCCTAAGATGACATAGGTTCTGAGTGGAGCTTACGTAAAAAAAAATGCATTTCATTTCAGAGATTTATTATTATTGTATTTTTCCTTTGTGGTGTAGAGACATTCGTTCACCGTTTGTCTCATTTTCTACTATTGACATTTAGTGTGTAAGAAAGAGGGGCAGCATTATATGATTAAGAACAAAAGCAAAACAATTAGCGCATTGACATTTGATGTTTTTGAATTTTTGGAATTCACGCACAGTTAAATATTATTCCTATCGCAATATTGCTGCAGTTCTTTGAAAATATGAGAATTCGTTCCATACAAAATGTATGAAAAAAATATTTTTCTTCATAACTTTCTTTTTCGTGAATTTTTGCAATGTTTTAATAGTTATTCTGTTATCCGGGGCGGAGACACATCCAACAAATCAAAGATCATCAAAATCGGTCCAGCCGATCTCGAGTTATAAATAGTGTAACTAACCCGACTTTGTTTTATATATTAACCCCTCCGCAACGTAAGCAGATATAAGCGTTAAAAATAGGACAGCAGTCAAGTACAATAAGCGTGTTTATACATCAGCGCGTGTGTTACCATAGAAATCATTATAACTCCGTTATTGTTTTAGTTACATCCCTAAAACAAAAAGTCAAAGTTCGATAGTAGATCAAGCTGCACATTTCTATCAGGTTGTCTATGGAAATACATAACAGGAATCAGCTGTCAATCGTGTAGTTGACAAAAATATTTACCCGCGCAAATTTGCTACTGGCAGCTCCACCGCGCTCCACATTTTAAATTTTTATTAAATATTTTTATATGAAATGATAAAAAAGTGAGGTGACAAAAGTGTTTATTACATATATATACAATAGAATAAGTATTGTTGTTTGCATAATCTGTGATTTTAGTACCGTTTTCACATAAAAACATCATGTGAGTCATTTTGATCTATTTTTAATGTTTGCATTCTAAATTTTAATATTTACAAATGCTAATATTTATTTGTAATATAATAATTTGAAAGCCTATTTTGTAACCTTTCTAAAACAGTTTTTACTATTCGGTACGTTCAGAAATGTTTCATTTATAGAGGTTTAATTGTGAAGCGGTTATAACTAAAAGTTTTCGTAAAATGTCATTTCGTTTAAGACACCAAAAGCTAATATTCTCGAAAATTTGGAGGGGTTAAGATATAATACTAGTGTTTCATTCAACAATTACAGCTTATTACATTTTTCCACCTGCAAACAACCAACTTTATTTTATATGAGAAAGGCATTGTAAGTGCTAAATCTTCCACTAGGTGGCGTCGAGACAAATTATGTCTATATTTTTGGTGAAATACTTTAAATCGTCAAATATCAATTATTATTTTTAATTCATAAACTAAAGTTTAAGACAAGATTTTTATGCTTAGCACAAAGGGTAACAATTATTATAAGCAATATATTGCTAAAAATAATAACTAGTATGATAGTCGTCTAAATTAGACGTGGGCAAAATTGAATCTTGTGACACACTCGATCTGATTCTCAAACTCAAAAGGAATTGATTCTTCATTCCTTACCTTTGGCCTTGCAACCTACGATTTTTAACGCCACCATACATTTTTAATTTCCATTTATTTTACTGTTAAATTATTTCAATGAATAATGTGTTCCGTAAACGATTTAAATATTATAATGTTTCATAGGTATTTAAATATTATTCAATGGGCGGCGCGCCGCGAAGTGGTTGATGGTATTGTGAACGATTCGTACCGCTACCGCCAGCCGCCATTCTACAAACCTGTAGATCAAAATGCGGCCGCGATTCAGCCGAGTTGTCCGAGCGTCCCTTTCACGCATAATCATTTGTCGTAGTCAATAGTCCTGAGATGGTCCTAAGGTCCCTGCACCGCGGCCGTCCTGTCCGCGTCCCAGGTACTCGTATCTAATCTGTCGGAAGCGCTTTATTCAGGAATTAAAACTAAAGTCTTTTTCACTTGTGACGTTATTGTCTCTATTAATCTCAGACCCAGAAATGACGTCAGATGTCATCGTCTTGCATCGTTTCACGTCAATCTCGGGTCGGGTCCGTCCGAAACGCAGCTCGCGAGTTGATCAAGTCACTGCGAGGTAAGACACAAAACACTAGTCAAAAGTTACTAATTCATTCCTCAATGCCGCGGTTCATTCCTCCGCGCGCCAAGCCATCAATTTCATTACATAGTTACTCAAAAACTTTCGACTTTGAATCCGAACATCAGCTAGAAAAGTGAGAAGCTAAAATGATGCATTTATTTCGGTTTTTTAACAACACGGAAATTTCACGACCTTCAATTTGAATTGAATGTTTTGTGGATTAATTTTTACCTATCGTATATTTTATTGACCGAAAAACATTCCTAGAACAATAAACTATCTACCAAAATAACATTACTTGCGTTAATTACGTAAATTGATAGGTTTTGCGATGTTTTAGTCGAGGAACTCATAAATGTGACGCAGCCAAAATGACATTTCGAGATGCCCACAGATAAAAATTATTTTAAAATAATCTGTGGTTACAAGGTGAATGAAATCTTTACCCATCCCATAGGGAATGTTGGCGCAAGCGATTCTGACACTTCCTTTACAAATTTTGTACATAGAAGGGTCAAAAAAGTAGAAAAAACGTTTTTTTTTTCCCGCGCATGCGCAGAAACTGTTCACATCCCGCACTACGGAAAAATTATATATAAATTATTCCGAGTGACTAGACGCATTGCGGGTTTCGCTATGGTAAAGGACGATAATAGAGCAAGCGTTTTATACATAAATTTTATATATAACATTTTATACATCTTTATACATAAAGGTCAAAATTGCATTTCAAAGTGCCGCCGCCACCTCGCGGCCACCGGGTGACAAACGGCAAACAACCGGTTAAGATTGAATTGCTAGCTATAAATACATTTTACATACGAAAAATAACGACACTAAAAAAAGACAAACTCATACATCTATAGGATTTAGCCTGCGAGATAATGAAATAGAATAATCGGTCTCCTCTTTGTGTGGTGCTTCGTAGCCTGTTGGTCTCCTCTTTGTGCGGTGCTTCGTAGCCTCCTCACTCATTGTGATTTGAAATTCGATGAAACGAAAAAGCGACACCAAAAAGAGACAAAACACATTAATCTATAGGTTTTAGCCTGCGAGATAATGAGATAGAATAATCGGTCTTCTCTTTTTGCGGTGCTTGGTAGCCTATCAATCTCCTCTTTGTGCGGTGCTCTGTGGCCTCCCGGTCTCCTGTGCGGTGTTTCGTAGCCTCCGAATTCATGTGTGGTTTTTTTTTTTTTTTTGGGAATTAATTGAATTAAAGGAATGAATAAAAGGAATCAATTCAAAAGGCCAGGGGAATCAGACTGAATCGATTCACTCCCGGGAATCATTCTGACCATGTCTAGCTAAATAGCATTGTTTATACAACAAATCATTAATTTTTTGGTAGATGGGAGTATGGATGAGCAGCAATCCAGTAGCCTTCTGCACTGCAAATCTCGCTTGGGAGAAGACCTTCTGAGGATGTTCTTGGAGGAAATAGCCCCTGATGTGACCGTGGATGTCGCTGGGAGAAAGATTAAAGCCCACAAGTGTATACTTTCATCACGGTGAGTACTTATCACACTTCTCAGTATATTTGCCAACATCTCGTTGCTGATAACTTCTGTCCAAATAAAAATGTATGTATCAAGAATCTCAAGACACTTTATTTAATTTTAGGTGCCTCTACTTTGCTGGGATTCTGAGTGGCTCCTGGGTACAGAGCTCTGGAAATGTTATATCTTTGGATGGGTATGTATGCCGTTGTGTTTCTTGAGCTAAGCTGGCACCCAAGACTGCCATGTTTGCTTAAAAATCAAAATAATAATTATTTTATCAATAGTAAAAAATAGTGTGCAATAATAATTACTTTTAATTTTATTTCTTTTAGGTTTTCATTCAACGTGGTTCACTTTGCCCTGTGCCACATATATTCTGGAGCCTCCACTATTCCTGATTCAATTAGTATATTTGAGTTAGCCGCATTATCAGACATGCTTTCGTTGGAAGGGCTGAAGGAAGTTGTCATGTACACTCTGAAAGTAAAATATTGTCACCTGTTTCACAAGGTATGTTGAAAAGCTATTTGAATTCTTACAGAATCATGCAGGTTCCAACCTTTGATTATATAAATGTCTAGATAGAGTGTTGCGCTGTAATTCCTACAAAAGAACAGGCCAGATTTGAAACACTTGTGTGCGTGACACGCACACAAGTATGCGTAACTTATATTGTTGACGTTAAGCGCTTAACGTCACTGTAGGCGTGTTGAGTGATACCAGCTCCCGAGTATTTCCCATAAAAGTGGGTAAAAAATATGGTATGACCCATAATTCGTTTAATTTTGAATTCATTTAAGTAAGATAGTTTTCTACATATAATGATATAAATGAAAAGAAAATCATTGTTAAAAGAGATTTATTTTTATTTGATTATTTTTAACAAATAAATAAGAAATACGAAAAATAAGAAAGATTCATTCCTAGACGCTGCTAACTGGCCGGCAGGTATCGCTGTGTCTAAATTTAAATTCTTATCATCATCAAATAAAGAAGGTGGCCCACATCCAGGTAAATCTATACCTACCTAAAAATGGCAAAACTATCTTTTAAATACCAAAATGTTCGAATAGTTCATTAATTAAAATAGGTGAATTTTCGAACAATGTTATTTCACAAAATACTGAAGTTATTGCTCTAACTGAAACATGGTTGCAAACCTCTGTATTCGATGCAGAACTGTTGTCCACCAATCAGTACACAGTACATCGCCGGGTCACACTAACATGTCACACTAAACATGTCACACTAAAAAAGACAATGCAACTTTTTAAAACTAAAGCTATCGATAGTTATTATTTTTTCTCAATGACCTTCCCTTTGAATTTGTTTTTTAAACAGTTTTCGTATAGATTTAACATCCCGGTTAATATTATCCAATTTTGTCTTATAGTGATATCTTAAGGCCAAATATTTTTCCACGACCAATCTTATCAAATTAACTTGATGCAGAAGACCGTAAATATGATCGGTTTTTACTTCGAAATAATTATTGGGAAAATTTAATTTGAAGAACAGGCAACCCTGTAAACATGGCGTCAAAACATGGTGTCAATTGGCGTTGTCCTAAGACCAAATTACATTATTAAAACTGAATTGTTTCTTTAACTAAATGGTTATTTAAAGGTAACTAACCGATGATAGGTAACATTTTTAGTTGTTTTCAATCGTCCTATGTAATTCCTGCATACTGATATAGCGCAAATCATCATTTTCAAATGTCACACAACACGTGTTTACCGTACAACGATAGTGTCGCCACTGAGCGGACAGGCCGAGCTTATCTGCCAACCTTTGGCATATATTTTTTTTGGCGCTTCGTCACTCGAGCGCTATATCTAGACATTTATATAATCAAAGGTTCCAACTATGCCCTCCTCGTGTTTCAGTTATATTCTGGAAAATCATTTTCACAATCGTACCTCAACAAGTTAGTTTATGAACTTATTGAGGGTGATCCTTACTGCTGTAACAATATATACATTACTAGCTTTTGCCCCCGTCTTCGCTCGCATAGTATTAGGGGGTACCCACAGTGCCTACTCCACCTTCCCTATCCCCACTCCAATCCCCCCCTCCTCTCCCCACAAAACCCCCCTCACTCTCCCTCTCCACCCTCCGCCCTCCCCCATCCCCCCCCCTCCGCCCTGCCCCCACATCTATCCCCCCCCTCACCCCCCCCCCCGCCATACCCGTTACATTCATTTTTTAAACAGCTCGCGTGCCACCTATTGCAATTTTTTTATATAAATTTCATAATGCCAGAGCTCTAAGTTATAGCCTATAGCCTATTCTGATGTATGAGCTATATTATTGTAAAGTTTTATTAAAATCCATTCAGTGTTTTTCGCGTGAAAGAGTAACAAACATACATCCATACAAACTTTCGCCTTTATAATATTAGTAGGATATAATATCACATTGGGAACCCAAACTTACGTATTAAACATTGCTGATCAATGTTTAGTAGGTAAGAAATAAAATGTGAGTAAAATATTGTTTTACTTGCCACGCTAGTTTTTACCAGATATTCAATCAAAATTATTGAGGCAGACGGTCCCAAAACACGGATGCCATGATTTTCTTGGCTGAAATTGTGGTTTTGAACTTTTTGGCGTAGGGTGAAGAGGTGTGACGCTACTGTTGAGACTGCCTTTTGGTTTCAGACGTTTAGTGTGCAACTCAAGTTTCATTTCCAGTAACGATGGAGCGTAGAAATTCATCTCCATGGAGTTTGCAGCACCTCAAAAACTCTTGTCCGGCTTCCACTTGATTCAATTTGTGTTGGTCTGTCAGCTGTTTTGGGACCCACCTCGCAGACAGTTTCCAATATCTGAGGGTTTCTGTGATGGTTTCGTGTAGTAGAGATCTGGAGATTTGCGGAAACATCGCAGAAAGTTCATCCACAGTCGATCTGTGATCGTCATGGAGCGTTTTTTCCACAATTTCGTCAGTCACAATTGAAGGTCTTCTGCTCCTCTGATCATCATGCACAGACGTACGACCGTTTTTAAACTCGCGATACCACTTATACACACTCGTACGATTCGTAGCTTTATCACCATATCAGTTTTCACCTCATTATAAACCTGTGTTTATACATTTTTGAAAACGGTATATAATCTACAATAAGTAGTTTCCCCAGAATAGCTATTTTACACAGAGAAATTATTTTAATATTTTTGTATTTTTTTGGGCACTATGTAACAATTTCTAGACATTTTGTTTTGAATTTACTTTTAATTTAAAGTAACAAATTAAAACTCTTCAAAACAAAACATGATTTTTAAATAGTATGCTTAAGATTACGCTGGCGAACAAGAGGTTAACAAGACAATGTATAACAAAACTTTGTAGCTCTGTGGATGTGATAAATTAAATTAATTTATGATTTATTTTGTTTTCCATGTTTAGTTTCTGATGTTTTTCACATTTGGTGTATCAAGCATTATTTTGTCTCTTCTAGCCATGTCCAGTTTGCTCAGTTGGTGTGTTGGAATGCCTCCCACTTTCATCAGCTTATGGGTTGGATGAAATCTACAGGAAGAGTTTGGATTGGATAACTAAATATTTTGTGCGAATTTGGCCGACAAAGGAATTTGCCGCTCTGCCCAGAGAGCTGATTGACAAGTGCTACCAACAACATGTGGTGTATATGGTGAGTTGAAGTTTTTGTTTAATATTATGTTATGAGTTTATTTATTGTTCTATTATACGTGGTGGAATTATATTGTATTAAAATTGAAATTAAAACACTTTTTAACTTATTTCCACTTATTTATTTCACCAGTACCGGTTTCATCCTATTATGGACATCTTCAGGCTGGAGAAGATGAAGATGTCCATAATAGGATGAAACCGGTACTGGTGAAATAAATAAGTGAAAAAGTGTTTTAATTTCAATTTTAATATTATGTTATTAAGCATGTATCTCAAAAGGTTCTTCCGCAGTTAATATTACTCATTTTTTTTCTCTTCGTAAAAGAATGAGCTTTTTGGTTGATTATGGTTCTGGGGAGTTTTATTTTTTTTGTTATTACTGAAATGTGGTTTTTTTGTATCGTAAAGGGGAATGGCTGTGTGGTTCTATGCTGCATTGTATCTTGAAATTACAGCCAACACTGCATCACATTGCATTGAACTATGCCTATCAGTCTCTACTATTATGTTCTATTTGTTTGTAAGTGTTATCAGGATGCAATGTGGTTGTTGTATCCATTGAATAAAGAAGAATACCCTAAAGACGAGTGCCTTCCATACAAATTTGAATGGATGTACATGTTCCATTTTTTTTTTACGTTAGCTCCACACAGTAAAATAATTCCCCTCAGGGCCTATGTGTTCTTTGGGGATGCTGTGTAGAGGGTCTTTTTAGGAAAGGAAAGAGAGAAAGTTCTGGGAAGGAAACGGGTATTAGGGGTGGGTAGGAATCTGGAGCTCAGTGTGTCCAGGAGTGAAGGACTGCTATGCAACTTGTGGGCAGATGCATCCGCCGCCAAGACAAACCTTACCCCATGAACCTGGGCACCCCTGCTAAGTCACTAAATGTGGCGAACCACTTGGGGTGACCTATGGCAGAGGTGTTGGTTATAAATGGTTCCCGGGGCGGCGGTACCCATACCCGCCTCCCAAATTGAATTTAGCCCAATACTCCAGGGCTCCGTCTCACTTACGCTTTTCTGATATCATAGATCGCAGTCCCATTTGAATTTTGTAAACAGTTTTGTAACGGAAATTTAAGCCTCGTTTAATAAAATATTTGGATCACGAAACACGCCCACAAGGCACTTCTTTATTCTATGATTGTATCCATTAAGCGCTTGAGCATGTTTTATCATTTCTGCCGTCTGATTCAACAGTCATTGTTCAATCTTGTCTTCACAAATAATTTACTTCTGCATTTGTGCATATGAAAATCCTACCTTTTAATTATGTTTGGAATTACACCGACCCATAAAAATAAAACTTGCAAGATTGAGTTTGATTTGCACTGCAAAAATACAACTTTTTCCACAGGGATATCCAACATACGAATACGGGTCCTGAGTTCTTGGGTTAAAAACCTGTTCAAGTAAATTTTGTTTGATTTGTTTTTATTTTAATACAATACATTAAAAGTAATATATATGTGTAGTGTATTTGCGCCACTTTCTAGGGTGGTAGATACTTTACTTGTCTCCCTGTTGAAAGACCACCATTCAGAAACGAAAAGTTGCTTGAAATGGTTTTAGCCATGTTTGGTGAAAAGGTTTTAATAGCCAGTTACTTCTCCACCTTCCTATTCCCCATCTTCTTTCCCTCTCTATTACATTCAGCTTCACAAAACACCCCAGTTGAGGATGTCGTAGTCTCACTGGCTCCAGACCGTTGAGATCAGTTGGAACTCTTGTGTAGTACTCATAAACATAAATAAATATCTTTGGAACTGCCATAGTTCACCCAAGTGGTTTGCAGTCCACCTGCAAAGTGGACTTTGAGGGTGTCTTCGGGTTCATGAGGTGAGGTTTGTCTAGGTCTTGGTGGTGAATGCGTTTGCCCACCTACTCCGGATCGGGAAACTGGTTGAGGGAGACCTAACTTAGAACTCTACAGCCGGACTCTCTCGACCCATCAGTGCTGTGGGAGGGATGGATTATTACGTCTATTACTCCCAGACACATTGTCCCACAGATTCCTATCCAGAGCTTCCTTTCCTTCCTTTCTAAAAATACCCTTCACACAGCATCCCCAAATATGACATACATAGGTCCTCAGAAAAAAAATTTCTTCAAGGACTTCTGTGTATTGTAAAAAACAATATATATATTTATGTATTTTTCAGACGGCAGATAACGTCCTGGAGACAGTGACCTGCTGCGACAAGCTGCTGGCTCTGCTACCCCGCTGCCGCTGGAGCACCGCGGTGTCGGGGGCGGCGCGTCGGCTGTTGGGCGCCTGTGTCCGTCTGGCCGGCGCGCGCCTCCCGGCCGTGCTCAACTCTCGTAACTTCCGAGCGCTGGCCGGGCCCGGCGCCTGGACTCTGCCGCGCCTTGAGGATGCGCTGGCAGCGGCTGCCGAGCGGGCCGCCCCGCGCCAGGCATGCGAGGCGCTCGCCGTCGCCCAGTCCATCATGACGGAGGAGGGGGGGAAGGCGTCACACGCCTTTGTTGATCTACTGAGGAGGTAAAATTGTATAATTTGTTTTTTTTTCACGATACTAATGTTCTTATTGAAAGACAGCAAAGCCTCATAAAAGAGACAACTGACAACCACTTATAAAAATAATTTTGCCTTGAATTTAAAAACTTGTTTAAAAATAATTAATAACTCAGGTACGCCTCATACATCATACGTATGTCTAGTAATGTTACATTGTCGTGTTAACAAGCTTATGGGTTTTTTTATTTTCATTTATTTTTTTATTTTTTAACATTCAAACCTGCTAAACTACTTATGTGGTTTGTCAGCAGGTACATAATGACAACATTTTTGCAATAACGTGGTACAATAGTAAACAGTATGTAGGTATGTATAATGTTGATAATAAATTAACAATAAAGATAAATTGGTTAAATTACAGAATAGTATAAATATAGGATTTAATCAATTACCCGCTGATATACGAACAGAAAAAAATTATGACAAATTAAAAAAAAAAAAGAAATCTTATTTTGGTAGTACCACCATGTAATTTTAACTTTCTCCTAGATATATTTTTGACTGTTTGTTATTCCTAATATTTTATGTACATCCTATATACATTTCTTGTTTAATTAATCCTATAAAATTTTAAAATATGTTAAGTCTAAATCTCTTCACAAGTTAACCTGTCAAAGGCCCGCAAATTCCAGGAAAAATACGGAAATTTCGTAACAAAACACGATTTTGAATTTTGAATTAAATGTTTATGTTGATTAATTTTAAGCTATTGTATATTTCATTGACTGAAACACGTTCCTAGAACAATAAACTATGCACCAAAACAACATAACTTGCGTTAATTACGTAAATTAATAGGTTTTATGATGTTTTAGTCGAGGAACACGCGTCAAAGCTTCAATTTGCGCCAAAAATGACATTTCGATTCCACAGATAAAAATCATTTAAAAATAATCTGGTGTTGTCAGGTGAATGAAACTAGTGGCTATATCATCAATGATGTTGGCGCAAGCGATTCTGACCTTGTTTTCATACAAATTCTGTACATAGAAGGGTCAAAATCGCAGACAAACTTTTTTATTTCGAAATATTTTTTTCGCGCATGCGCAAAAGCTGCGCACAAATGAGCGTGTCCGGCCGATTACAGGTTAAACTCTTAAGTTTGTAACAATTATTATAAGCAATAATTATCAGCCTGAAACACTCATCCATATTGAAAAAATCTTCCGAGAAAAAATACATACAACGTCCCGTTGGCGTCATGTATTTTTTCTCGGAAGATTTTTTCAATGTGGATGAGTGTTTCAGGCTGATAATTATTGCATATAATAATTGTTACCCTTTGTGCTATGCATAAAAATCTTGTCTTAAACGTTAGTTTAACAATTAAAAATAATAATTCTTAAGTTTGTGATAACGATTTTTTTTTTTTAAATAATTCTTAAGTTATTATCAAGTTGTCCGCTCCTAAACACAAGCATTTGCTTTCTTAGGAGAGTGTATATAATATGTAAGCTATATTATGTTATACATATTATGAAAATGAAATAAATATTAATAAAAAATATGTAAAAAGTTGTATAAGCCTTATATTACAAACAAGTACAAATGAATTTAATATGAACAATGAATATAATCAACAAGTACTTCTATAGTTTAATATACATAAGGTAATACAAATTTATAATGATTTTCCATTTCCTTGGAATGTGAATTCCAATTAGGAAAGCAAGGTCTTTGGTAGGGCATCAATATAAATCTTCAGTATCCAATAGCCATTTCCTTAGATTATATTTGACTTTAGCTGTAAAAACATTTATATTTTTAATTGTCGTTGGTAGTTTGTTAAATATTCTGGGTACAATATAGTTTAGGGTCCTTTCACCGTATTTATTGGTACATTTATCATTCATTTATTCATTCAGTCATTAATGTAATAATGGAATTTTTTTTTTATACAATCTTAGTTTATTTTTTGTTTTTAAATTTCTTTATAGGCTTGTGGTTCGGTGTGAGGGTGTCTTGGTACGTGCAGGGGCGTGGCGCAGTTTGGTGAGGACTCCGGCTTGGAATGCCTTGGATGCACGCACTCGCACCCGCCTACAAGAATTGTCTTGCCTTGTGAGAGCACCGAGAACTGAGGTAATAATATCCTATCATTGCAATATTGCCATTGTACTGATTACTGCTTAAATAATTATTTGTTTTTCAAAGTGTCAGTTTCGGTTTTATTTGGAAAATGTTATTTCAACAATTGTTTTCTCTCGTATTCCAGGATAAGCACAACCTCAATGCTTCAAAGTTGCTAGATTTACATCAAATGAGAAGATCTATACAGAGCCATTCAACAACGGGAACGAGCAGTACTCGAAGTGCCTCAAGTAGCTCCAAAGTATCTGTAACGCTAGGAAGCCAGAGCAGGAAGGCTGATAATGCTCCGCTCAGTGCTTCTAGAAAGAGTCTTCCGGGAATAGGCCAACCTCGAGAGTCCAAGACTCACCGAAGTCTCATTCCTCGATGCCGCAACACTAAGTTTGAGAATACCAAATCCAGGTATCTGGAACCTAAACCTGTCTATAAAAGCACTAGTGATTTAGCGACGACCCAAGCTCCCATTTCTTCGGGAGAATCATCTCGCAACATCAGCCCGGCAATGCGACGAGCCCCTCCATTTGTTAATAAACTTGACAAGAGTAATGATTCTAAATCCTCCAAAAAGTCAGAGCCTTGCAATGATTCGGAAACTTCTCCATCAAAAACTCATAAACCTATACACAGTGAAAAAATTATGAGAAATCATTCTGAAACCAAAGTACCGAAATTACTTTCATCGAGTAAAACCTCCTTGATACCTGCTGCAGTTCACAAAAGTGCAGAAAGTATAAATACTAACCGCACAACCAAAGATAGGGAAACCAATGCGAAGCAAGTAGTGAAGAATACACCTCCTGTCAAACATGTTTCTAGATTATCCAAAATGCCTGTTGTTGACTGTAAGAATAAGGTGCCACTAAAGAAAACTACTGTAATTGGAACGGTTCAGAATAATTCCCAACTAACTAAATCCCCTCTTTTGGATACCAAAAAAATTCAGAACAATAAGTCCTCTGCGGATAAAAAAATTGTATCTAAGGCAAACCCCAAAGTTTGTGCAAAAGCCACAACCAAGTTGGGTATAAAATCTAAATCGGAGGAACAATCCAAAGACGTGGCCAAGCCAAGACACTCCTTCTACAATCCAACACAAAGCACCAAAGCAAAAACTGTTTCTCAGCCAAATATCCACGAGAGCAAGAGTGCGACTAACTCTCAGTCTAAAAATACCTCAAAGCCAAATGAAACTGAAATTAAGAACAGAGACCAAACATTAGAAGAAATTTTTGAAGCCAATCAGAAGAATATTCCCATTATGGAAAGGTCAGGAACTTTTCTGAAGGATGAACCAACGGTCATCGATAAGTATATAACATCAGATTCTACTGTTGAAATGTATCCGAAACAGTAAACAGATTTTGGAAAGATATGTATTGCCTGTAAGAATTATGTTATGTAGAGAACTTTTGTAATTCCTTTTGTGTCGTAAATTGAGTTTTGTGCCCTATCCTATATTTATAAGTTTAGTTTCAATCTAAGATCTAACTGTGCAAAATATTTACTTATCTCTAAGAATTTGTTTAAGAAATTTTTCTATGGATTCATTAGATTTTTGAAAATACATACTACATTTTACTTGACATTTCGAAATCTGCAGACATTGATTTTGAGCATTCATACATTATTTCAAACAAATTTTGTTATTAGTTTTTTTTATTTTTTAAACATAATAAATTATTGTATTAATATTGATGGCGGAAAGGATAAATGGCTAAAGCACTCTATATATAGCATTATGGTGCTTTAGCCATGTCATTTCCAGCATTGATATAGACTTAAGCCTATCCATATTTTGCTGGCCAGTGTATTGCTCAGAATATCTGCAGGGTCGCCTAATGAGTTATTATATTGTGATCTTATTTAGTATTTGCCAGAAATATTTTTTTCTGCACATTTTTAATAGTGACAAGATTCTATAAAATGTAATACAGTCATCACATTAGGTTGAATGATAATATTACGTATTATTTTACATGCTTAGCGTGCTTGTGTCATATTAATATTTTGGAAGCATTTTATAATGTGAAATTTTCTTCTTATTGTTGCCATTTTTATTAATTTTTTTTTCATTTACATACATTATAGGACATAACATTATTACCTAACATGCATAATTAATACTCCATCACCCCACGGGACCATTTCTCCTGGTGGCACTACTTTAGATTATTTTGGAAAATCATGAAAAAATACTTTGTTCCACGACAAACAATAAATTCAACAGTCCTTCCTTACCTTAACCTGAAGAACAATGTCAGATCTGCTAAAAATTGAAAATAGTTTAGTTGGCTTATTTCATTGATTTAAATGTTTGTATTTGCAGAATTTTTAATGAAATTTAAAACTATAATCAGTTCTACTGCAAAACTACAAATCGCTTACAAAACTTCAAAACATGGTTCTTCAGGGCTGTCAAATTTATTTTATGAATTATCTATACAACATAATATCTTTTAATAATCTTCATTTTAATAATCTTCATTTTAGTTTAAAGCTAACTAGTTTTGGGACACAACTGTGCAAAATTACAAGCCCTTGCGGCAATATGACAATCTAATCGTTTCAACTCGATTAATATGTACAAAGAAACATGATGTACCATTTTTAATAATTTTTGAAATTTTATTCATGTATTTTGAATATGCATGTTACTAATAATTTTGTGTTTTCTAGATTCAAGAACCATATTTACCATCAGAGTGCCATTATAAAATATTTGCTTTGTTCTGTTTTTTGGGACCCCGTTCCTAGCCAAGTCTAGAATATCCCTTATTATTTATAATTTGTAAAAATTGTTAATTCAATTTTATTTATGTCCATGAAGTGTGAATAATTGTTAGTTTCTAAGAAATTACCACAGATTTTTGTCAATGTCACAATTTATTTTCTGTAAAAAAATCTTAATTGAATTTTCATAATATGATTTTTTTGTAGCAAAACCATTGATTTTTGCAAACATCATTAAACTTATCTTTAACACTCCAAATACGTACCGCATACATAACAATCATATTATCATCAGCATTGAAAGGGTTAACCCCTCCGAATTTTCGAGAATATTAGCTTTTGGTGTCTTAACCTCTGACAGGCCGGAGACGCGCCGGCGCGCGCGTCATATGCGCATGCGTGAGAAAATAATTCAAATATTTGAATAATACTTCCGACAAAAAACTTTTGGTCGACGATTTTGGCCCTTCTATGTACACAATTTGTATGGAGAACAGTGTCAGAATCGCTTGCGCTGTCATTACTCTCGGAGACGCTACAAGTTTCATTCACCTAGTCACCCTGGAATATTTTTAAAACGATATCTTCTATGACAATCGGCTGTCAGAATTTGCCGCGAATTTAACGGTCGCAATTAATGGGTGTATCGCGAATAAAACGATCATAAAACCTGTTAATTTACGTAATAAATGCAAGTAATGTGGTTTTCGTAGATAGTTTATTGTGATGTGAACGTGTTTCAGTTAATAAAATATACAATAGCTCAAAATTTATCAACAAAACATTCAATTCAAAATTCAAAGTGGTGGTTTTTTAGTGTTTTTTTGCGAAGTTCCGCGAATTTCCGCTAAATGTCATGGCCCGTGACCGGTTAAACGAAATGACATTTTACGAAAACTTTGTATTATTACCGCTTCACAATTAAAGCTCTATAAATGAAACATTTCTGAACGTAGCCGAATAGTAAAAACTGTTTTAGACAGGTTACAAAGTAAGCTTTCGAATTATTATATTACAAATAAATATTAACATTTTTAAATATTAAAATTTAGAATGCAAACATTAAAAAAATGTGAAAATGACTCACGTGATGTTTTTATGTGAAAACGGTACTAAAATCACAGATTATGTAAACAACAACACTTATTCTATTGTATAAATGTGTAATAAACACTTTTGTCACCTCAATTTTTTATCATTTCATATAAAAAAATATTTAATAGAAATTAACAATGTCGAGCGCCGGTAGGAAATTCGGCGGGATAAATTATGTGTCAGACTGCGCGTCTGACAGAATGTTCTTTTTATGTATTTCTATGGACAACTTGAATAGAGATGTGCAGCATGATTCACTATCGACCTTTCACTTTTTATTTTACGGATGTAACTAAAACAATAACGGAATTATAACGGTTTCTATGGAGACACACGCGCTGACGTGTAAACACGCTTATTGTACTTGACTGCTGTCGTATTTTTAACGCATATATCTGCTTACGTTGCGGAGGGGTTAAGAATTATTTAAATGTGATGGCAGCCTTCAATTGAATTTATGTTTCAAATAACTACTCACAACTACTGTTAATTTTATGTAAATACATATTATCCTTCCATTTCAGACAGGACTATTGAATTTGTTGATTTTACATGTCCTGTAGATAATTATATTCGATCTCAACAATGAAATTCTCAGATTTTAGAATTTTTATTATAGTTATTTCCTTTTTAATTTAATATTTTCTCTCTCTTTGACCTAGTTAAGTAATCTGATTTTTATTTTTTTATTTGTACCTAATTATTTTCTTTTACATTCCATTTTTCAGCATGTTTATTCTTGAATATTTTTAATAATTTAAATTATTTATTCCGTACTTGAATGTACTTTTCAGTTTTATTGAAAAAAATGTACAATTTGTAGGTACTTAATAGTTTATATTGTAAGATAGAGCTGTACTATTATTCTGATTGAAAAGATCTTAGGTTAAGCCTAGTTAATTTCAATGAATCTGAGTATAATATTATATATATATATATATTCTTTTCTTGTATATTTGGTTCTGGCATGATAATTTTTTGTTTAAAAATAGTTGATAGTTATTTCCACAATAAATGTGGCAACTATTATATCATATATTTTGTTGTCTGTAATGAAGCAACTTGAACATTTTTGATAAATACGTAGTACTATGCTCTTGGTATTGTAGCATAATATTATTACAAGCAATTAATTAGCATTCTGTGACCGACAATAGTGGCCTATATTGCCCCACTCAAATCTCCTAGAGATTGGGCTAGTCAAGTTGGTAGCAGATCAGTGCAATTTTGTTTGTGGACATGTGCAATCTATCAACCATGACATGTAGGAATTTAGTTTTTAGTTAAGATAGTGCTCCTCAGTGGATTTTTCTTTATTATGGATACGCACTCTCGTACGTTCTCATTCCAGAGGTGGACATGGTACTGCACCTTTGGTATTTTTTTTATTTTTTGACGATCTCTTAACAGCTTTTTGCAATAGTGTAAATTCCTACATAATGCTTTGTATTTTTATAATATAGGATAAATACGTATATAACACTTAAATATATTATGTATGTGTATTATGCTTTCTGAATTAAAAAAATCACCATCTAAATAAAATCGGCAATCATTACTTTGTTGCAATAAGTCAGATTTACACAATTCACAAAACTCGTCCACCGGTAATGTAATGTAATGAAATGTACGAATAGGCCTTTCTACTTACACTGAAAAAATCTTCACCGTATTTTAGAGTAAGTACATAATTGTTGTGTGTGTAAATGCTTTGCATGCTTGCTACATTGATGTGTTTGTATGTTATCTATCTATACAAATATATTTCAAGTAAGTATAGATTAGGCATTATTACAAATGGTCACCGTTTTTCTTTTCTAGAGAGAAAAGTAGAGACTTTTAATTGATCTTGATATTTTTTCTAGGGATAGGGGAATATTTTTTATAAATAATACATGTATAATGCCTTTTTTATGGATATATCAGTAGTATTTTTTGACATTGCCTAAATTATTATGCATCGCCCTCTATGCATGTAAATTTTATCTCGTCTCTTGAGCATCTAAATTACATAATCAAGTTTAATCAACTCCTCAGGCTAATTAGTACACTTTTGGTAACAACTCATAAGTCTCATAGCAATTGTTGTGTCTTTATTATCATGGTTAGAAGTATGATCAAAACAGTGTTAGAAAGAGAAAACACCACGATTTATATTCAAATTTAAAAGTTAACCGCAAAATAATTAAAATCAACTTTATTAAGCCAAAGTTTCCAACCGCAATTTTATGGAACTTTATGTTTTTTATGGAAAAGTTATGGAACTTTGGGAATATTTTGTTAATTATTTTTACATAAAACGACAGAAAAGTGAGTTAACGTTTATAATACATTTGCCTAATAAAATATGTCTGTTTTTTCATTTTTTTTTCTTTATTAGTAATTTTAATTATTTTTAAAACTTATGTTTGCATTAAAAAAAATTCATTTCATATGTATATTTTGATTTATAAAATTTGAAAGCATATTTCATCACCTTTCAAAAACAGTTTTTAGTTTACAGATGCTTTTAGAAATATTCCATTTATTTGGATTTTATTTCAAAGCAAAAATATTTTGACATTCTGTTATAATAGATGAGATGCCTGAGGGGTTAGTAAATGTGTTTTCAATTATTGAGAAAACTCATTATTTGCATTGGCTTAGTTTTTGCATGTTATCTTGTAATATCTTACCTCAATAATAATATTTTTTTATATTTCTATCATAAATAATATTGTAAAGGGGGGAGTTCAACCTGCAATATGCGTCCGCTCCTATTAGACTTCAGTCAACTGTGTCATTTTTACATTGTCAAGTGAAGCTCTAACTTGGTAACTTTCCATTATGAATAAATAAAAATATATCTTAGATAAAATCACCCTATTTTAGTTTTAAAGTTGGTTTTGGAACAACAACTCTTCATCTGGGCAAATAAAAACAGTTTGTTAAATAATTGTTTTGCGACTTTAGAACATAAATAATGAGGTTTAAACAATTAGATTAATTTACCTTCTTTAACCAGTGATTCCTAACATTATTTGGAGTAAAAAATGTTAATGAAATTTTGCTCTCCGGTGACATTTTTGATGTTTTTTTTTTTCAATAAAAATGCAAAACATCAGTTAGAGACGGGTTGAGAGGTTGAGCGGCTACTCTGCTGAGTGACTAGTGACAATATGTGGATGACATTTTTTTTTTCTAATTTGAAGAAAAATTAAAAAAAAAAGACCTTAAAAAAGTCACCGCACACCAAAATTTCATTAGATTTCTTACTCCCAACTAATATCAGGAATCATTGGTTAAAGTAAGTCAAGTACATTCAGCACCCTGTATATATATATATATATAATATATCATCTTTTTATTATTGTGTAATGTTCGTTGAGAAAAAAAATAGCATTACGTATTATATGTCTGTTAAATATTTTGTTCATAAGGTAACAACATACAATTATTATGTGCAACATAATATGCGTGCCATAGACTGTTTTCCAAATATAATATTATAAAAATAACCCAATTATTCCAAGATGATAACATAATTATTTATGTTTAGTTACTCTTTTCTAGTTTATCTATTGTTAGGATTTTGTCATTCCAGAAGAATTTTTCAAAAGTTTCTTTATTTTATTATTTTTCTCAGTCTTAAAGGCGTACTCTATGAATTGACACATTCTAGTCTTGTCACCTGATTTGTACAAGTTTTTTTTCCCATGTTATAATTTGTTCGTAGTTTATGTAATTTTTATGCAATTTGTGTCATTTAAAAAATGAAATGTCTCAAGATGACATTTGTTTTTGTGATTTAAAGATTAATTCTTATTAGCACTTACGTATTTTAATACATAATTTATAAAAATAATAGTCACATTCAATATTTTGAATAGGCAGTTCTCACTCTAGTTTTATGGTTTTCTTCTTTAGAAAAGTCACCTCTCTAATAAAACTTAATTTTAACTTAAGATAAAATGTTTGTTAGAAAACCACATTTTGTGTACCTAATTGTGATTTTGTTTTCTTGCTGAGGCGATGAAATGAATATTTTTAAAAGTGAAAGTTGTTTTCAAGTCAAATTTATCAGAATGAAGAAGTAGCCTTATTCATGTTTCTTCCATTTAGAGTTTGTAATAATTACTGCCATTGTAATTTTAAAGTATGTATCATAATTTCAAAGATGTACAAAACTTTTGGTGTAATTCAGTTAATAGAGAGTGCCATTTTAAAGTGACTTTGTTGGTGTTGGTAAAACGGGTGGTGCTGTAAATGTAAAGAAAGTGGATTTTGCAATGATACATTTGGGGTTCTCTCTTTTTCAATGAATGTGGAGGATTTTTCATGTACTGAACGTTTTAGATATTTGCATGGCGTATGCACCATGAAAATGATCGGTTAAGTTAAGTAAAATATGTGATGAATATTATTTGCAAAATGCATTCGTACTTATTATATTATATTCATGTAAATGATTTTTTAAGGGTTATAAAAACCAAAAATGTTACCCTGTGTATTATGTAGATGTCTGATATCCTGATGTATAATTCACTCTAAATTATTATCAAAGTACAAGAAGTGTTTCTATTTACATATTATACATCTATATAATAATATGTAATGATTACAAAATGTAATAAACTTACTTAAATGTGCTTAAAGTTATTGTTTTTTTTTTACTTTCAATACCTTAATATATGTAACTACCTACCGTATTTCATCCTTTAATTTGAAAAAAAAAACTATGAAAGGAAAAGTGAAAAACCTGTTAAAAAGTGAAGTGACAGATGGTAAAAAACACATTTTTTTGTATTACTTGGGTATTAACTATGTAACAATTTTTAGATATTTAGTTTTGAAGAGTTATATTTCACAATGTGTATTATTTGTTACTTAATTTTATTTATCTGTTACTGGTTTCAACATATCCATGTCGATATCCAGTGTCATTCACTAACAATCTTAAAAATTATACTAGTACAGAAATGATTAGATTTTATTTGGTGAGGGTAGTGGGAGTGGTGATTTGTGAGGGTAGATTTAATTTTCTTCTTTGTTTCTAAGGTTTAATTTGTGCACCTTAGAAATAAACAAAAAAATAATTTAGTTTCCAAAATGGTGGCACCCTGTAAGTCACCATTATTAAACATGATCATTGACGTCATGATCCCCTGTTCTCTAGACTCCTCCCACCGTTCTCCCCCCCCCCCCCCCAAATCATCACTTTCACTATCACATAATAAAATCTAATCATTTCTGTATTAGTATAAATTTTAATTCAATTTAAAGACTGCTAGTGAATGACATGGATGTGTTGAAACCGGTAGCAGATAAATAAAATTAAGTAACAAATGTACATTGCGAAATAAACTCTTCAAAACAAAAGATAAAAATACGGCTGAGCAATTAGATTGAAATCGATGCTTTGTGCTGTAAAGAATACGATATGAGAAAGTAAAACGGCTGCTTATCACTAACTCGCTTGTGGAATGTAGCGAAGCTTGAATGAAGTAGGGGGGGGGGGGGGGGGACTTGGACTGGGCATAAAAGTCTTAACAATAATATGTAAAGTGAATAATATGTTATATATTCATGAAATAGTTTTACTGAGAATTTGAAATTATATTTCATCTAATAACAAATTAAAAATTATTTTCATGTAAATAATAAATTAAATATGTACACTTGATTATTACACACTACTAACAACAGTCATAAATATATCTCAGAAGAGCTATTCTATATCTTTTGTGGGATTGTTGTGAGATAACGGATGTGATCTGTCAGATTTGTGTGATTTTTACATATTTACTGTTGCATATTTTAATTTAAATTGTTTTAAACACGAATTCCTGCAAGTATGCATGTTTTTTATTCATTTAAAGTATGTTGAACATAGAAAAAGCAAATAACAGCCATAAAAATCACACAAATCTCCAATGACTTTATATACTTTAGACACGCGGTAGAAATGTAGAAATCTCTAAGTGGGAAGCCAAAAGCAAGGCAATAGCAATGTACTCTATTTCTAGTACTTAAGTACTAAACTGTCACTCGTCGAGTAAGGTCGTGTCTTACCAATATGAAAATTGCATTTAAAAAGCGCCCTCCTGTGTGATGAGAAAATGTTTCCATTACTAGGCAAACAGTAGTAAAAGTGAAGAAATAACATTTCATTTATATGTACACACAAATTACTTATTATTATCGATTATTATAAGCAATACAATTAATTTACATATTTCCCGTCCGACAATTTTATGCATCGTTAGAGAAAAAACTCACATTCTTTGATTGTCCTATGGTACAACTTCCAACTTCAAACTTTCGGACGATTGTGTAGAAGGGTAGTTTGTGCGTTGGAAGTTTGAGTTGCATATCTTTTTAATACATGAATAACTTTTGAATTAAGAAATTACTGAAAACTGCTGAAAACAAAAGATTGTTGCTTTCTTGCCAAATTATTTTGCGAGTATGTGAGACTGGTGAGTCTATTTATATAACGTCATTGGTTATCTCATAACGATCCCGCAAAAGATATAGAATCACTCGACTGGCATTGTTATTGCTTCCTATTTACAATGAGCCTAAAACATACATAGATTAGGGTACTTGTATTCAAAATAATTGATTAATATTTAAGGCGCATTTTAAAACTCTTGAATCCCGGTACTCCAGATATCTTGTATTTGTATCCAGATTGGGCGCTGAAAGATTGCTGGTTCCGTCTGAAACCAGATCCCTGGTTGTACGATCCCTGGTTGGAGCCCTGGTTGTATGATCCCTGGTCATAAGATCCGTGGTTGCTGGCCTCCTCCCTCTGGTTGAGCTCGATGGACTTGAGGATAGCTTCTGGGATGGGGGAGAGGTGGGGAGGTGGTCTCCCTGCGCGTGGAAGCCATTCTCATCTGCCGTATAGGTGACGGTGTACTGGTGACCATCAGGGCCGGTGTAGGAATAGGAGCCCTGCACGGTCTGCGTGTCTCCCTTCAGGTAGCCGGCCTCCTACGCTTGGATTCCATTTCCAGTCTCGTAGCTGTAATGCAAAGTTAATTATTGTTAAAATTATTTTGTTTATACATAATTAGAATAAATATTCAAATTATAATTCAAATACTTCATAATAGTCATCGATATTGCAGGGGCAGGGCTCATTACCTAAACCTACTGTAGTTCCGTCACAAAGTTTCATTAGTGAACTATGTGTGTGTGTGTGTTAATTGTTATGGATGTAAAGTCGGTGTCAGCAAGGTGGTTGACTGGTTATGTTTTGGGTTGGTATATTGTTCATTACCACTGTCACACGAGAACAATGTGGTTGCAATACGGTTCCCTAATTTATTTAAATTCAAAGTTTTAATATAGAATTTGTAGCCAAAGTCTCAATGTTTATTACGATCTGTGGGTTCACCATACGGAATTCAGGAATTTGAATGTGATCCATATTGTGATCAGTCAGCACGCTAGCCTACATATTTAATAAATATCACGATATTTGATAAATATTGACGGATATCAATAAATATTAAACATGCAGGGTTCTCCTTAGTGACTAGCTACATATATTATTAATTTTCTTGCGTTTTATATTATATTATTAATTCTCTTATTATTAGGGTAGCACTCCGATCCATATTGATGAATCACTATCCATCAAAATGAATCGTGATAAATATTGAACGTATAGCTTACGCCTATGTCACCTATGGATTTTAGTAGATAATAAATTGTCTACAGATAGTAAGATGTAAGTTCAGCCTTACAACATAACTGGGTTATGTTGTTTGGCTGAAGATAGTGGGGAGGGCAAGGAGATGGGGAAGAGGAAGATGGGGAAGTTTTCGACTATACAAAAAAAAAGTAAGTGTAATCCTAGTTCAAAACTTGGATAGGTATGCAAGTAATTTTTCTACGAGGTCACACTTTCACACTGCAGCAATTCTCTCAAACAGAATGTTACCGAAATAATTTTGAAACCAATGAAATATTGACTATTTCAAGTTCTGGTATTTTGCGAACGTTGTCGTTGAATGTCATCATAAAGATATATATTTTTTTATTAACAGTGATTGTCGGGAGGGCTAATTTAGTTAAATTTAAATTAATCTACGATCCCCTTGGACATTTTTTATTTTGAAACAATAGTTTAACAATTAATAATATAATTTATATAATGTTGGCCTCACTGGGTGGGTTATCCATGCTAAGGCTCCCATTTTATGACGCAAAAATTTAATAAGGAAGTACATAAGTAATACATTTTGATAAAATATACAATGCTGGTATTGAAAATTTTTTTAAAAATAAAATTAAGATCGCATATATTATGAGGTATACAAACCACAGGCCATATTTTTAACAAGTCTGTTCAGCTCCTTGCTTATGCTGACGATATAGATATCATCGCACGCTCAGAATATGAACTAAAATCGGCGTTTAAAAGCTTAGCTACGTCGGCAAGGAACATGGGATTGGTCATCAACGAGGGGAAGACAAAATATATGCCCGTACATGGACGCCAGAAACCACCAAGTATACAGATAGATAATTATACATTTGAAACTGTCAACGAGTTTGTATATCTCGGTACTATGGTGACAAATGACAACAATGTATCCAGCGAAATCAAAAGAAGAATAATAATCGATACTACTTTGGGCTACAGAAGCATATGAAATCTCGCCACCTTACCAGAAGAACTAAAGTCCTGCTTTACAAGACCCTTATACGACCTGTTCTTATGTATGGTTCGGAATGCTGGACAATCAGTAAGGGTGATGAAGGAGCCCTAGAAAGTTTTGAAAGGAAGGTGCTGCGAAGGATTTACGGCCCAGTCTGTGATAATGGAGAATGGCGTATCAGATACTACCAGGAGCTATACGATCTTTACGAGGACCCTAATATGTCCAAGGAAATCAAAACTGGAAGACTCAGGTGGGCTGGACATATCCAGAGAATGAGCGAAGGAGATATTCCAAAGCGAATTATGGATGGTGCACCTGGGGGTCGGAGAAGAGTTGGAAGACCAAAGCTTCGATGGCTGGATGGAGTGGTGAAGGATGCAAGCACCATCGGCATCCGAAACTGGCGCAAAGCAGCACAACACCGACAGTCATGGAGGCAGGCTCTGCTGGAGGCCAAGACCCGACCTGGGTTGTAGAGCCACAGATGATGATGATGATATTATGAGTTGTGTGTTTGTGAATTAACTAACTACCCATCACGCCGTTTCCCTGTAGGCAGAGAGGACGGACAACAAATAACTCGGTGTTGGCATACACTCTGCCTCACTCACATCTTCTCATACATACTCTTCTATTATTCTGACTTTTGACATGGCCCGACTCAAGTATCTGATTCACTTGATCGTGCCATATCTTCCTCGGGCGTCCCCGACTTCTTCTTCCATTCACATTTGCATCATATATTCTTCTCACACTATTTTCTTCTTTTTTAACGGTTTTGTGTGTTACGCGTATGTTTAATTCTTTTATGTTATAAAATTTTAGTAATATTGTTTTTTTGTTCTCAACTATTTCATTTTATTTCGGGGTAATTTCAATGCAGATAATAGGTACCTGGTACATAACAGTAGGTAATATTTATTGAGAAAATACAGCCCCTGGCAACATTGGCTGCAGAGGAGACACCCACATGAAATAACATTATTAGAAATAGAATTAGAACGGATCAATACTCGCACCGTCAGCCTTGCATGAATGCTTGCATGGGAGGCGTCACCTCGCGGTGGGCGAAAAAATACGAGTGTTTGATGGTTGATGCGTTCATGGAAAACCCCCTTTCGGCTTCACCTGTAGATGGCTCTGCTGGCTAAGCGAAGTTTTAAAGTCTTTTGAAAAACAGAGATAAAATCACTATTTTTCACCATATTCCATTATTTTATGAAGACGTAATTATAATCCCTCCCACGCGTTCATAACCGTAATAAACTATTATTTGGCAGCTTTCTGAAATAATAATTATTACCTAGGTATATTAAATATGATTTTTAGTGAAAGATACCGTGGTTTATAAAAGCAATTTCAAAATTCATTTTTACTAACATCAGATAGAAACTTTAAAAAACAATTTTTTACGTTTATGTAACAATTCGAAAATTTAAACTCAATAAGTACTCAGTATAATTCAAGAGATTTAAAAAATGCTAATAATAAGGGTTCTGTCTGTGATCCGACTGGAAGTAAAACAGTACCTAACACGATTTTTATTAGTATATTACCATAATATACAAGTAAATAATATAGTGTAGACATGAATATTACTAAACATCATAAATTATTATGCTTACTTTGTTTTTGAAAAAATATGAATTTAAAAAAAAAACCTGTGGTTACACCATGGCACGAAGCGTGAGGCTCTCGAATGAATTTTGTTATTATTTCCAAAGATGGCGGCGAGCATGAGATAAAAAAACCCGTAAAAATCATAGTTGGTTTTAACTACATTATACGTCTATTTTCAAATGTCTCTGAAACCATTTTTCACAAAGCACTCTTTGTAAGGCAAATTGCCTATATAAAAAAACATGTTTTTTCCATATATGATTTTTTGTTATTATTGAAGATATCCCGTTAATAAAGGGATATTGATCAACCAATGGTTTCCTGAATATGGCGCTCCGTAAGAATTTTATTTTATGAAATTCGTCATAACTAATTAAATTAAATAAAAATTCAGTACGTAGGTATATGTCCCTACACGCACGACGGCACGATTACGTCGAAAACGACTGGTGTCTTGTTATAAAAATACAAATGTGCAGTTCACATGTGGTAGAAGTGAAACCTTCAGAAAACTAAAGTGAAGAAGAATAATATCGCAGCCTAAATCCTGTGTGATTGTCTCTTTTCAGTGTCGCTATTTTTCGTTTCATCGAATTTCAAATCACAACGGTGCTAAAAAAGTTTTCATTCAAAAAATGAATCTCATTAACATCCGATTGAAACAACGTAGCGCATTTTATTAGATACTAGCTGGTCCCGGCATGCGTTGCTATGCCATTTAATAAAGAAATTGATTCTCCCTGAGTGTCCTTTCCCATTCGTCCCGTTCCCCTTCCGCCTCCCCTTCTTCTCATGCGTCCTCTTCCCCACTCGCGTTCCCACTCCGTCACCTCAACCTTCCCTCTCCCCACTCCACTCCCTCCCCCCTTCCCCCGTTCCGCGAACCCCCCTTCCGAGTTCCCCTCTCCCTCACACGTCCCCTTCCCCTCCCGCGTTCCCCTTCCACCTTCCCTCCTCCTTTTCCCGCTCCCTCGTTCCGCCAACCCTCCTTCCGCGTTCCATATATTCAATCCCACTACATTCAGTTTTTAAACACCCCGCGTGCCACCTTTTACAATTTTTATTCAAAATTTGGTACCTAACATAGGTACCTATTTAAAATATCTAAAAATTTTGATTCGATTCATACTGTTAGGGGAGTACCTACTTTAAATAAATTTATCAACTTAAAGATTTTCAAAAATAGAATTCTTTTGCAAAATGTCATTCTCAAACACGCGAACTGTCAAACGTGCGATGGTCGTTAGGTTTTCTGAAATTATCCAATTTTCTTAATTTTTCTCTCCGAAAGAACCATTCTCGTACTTCAAGGAATATTCTAAAAAAAGAATTAGCGAAATCGGTTCAGCTGCTCTCGAGATTTGCGCTTAGCAACACATTTAGCGATTCATTTTTATATATAAAATTATATTATAAAGATCACATATTCAATGATGTCGTTGATCGAATAAACTTACGATTTTGGTTTTTTGATTTTAGCGTTTCCAAAAACTTTGAGATGGGTGTGCTTAATTCGGCGCACAATCAGATAATGATATAGTGTTGTAGATTAAGCGAAGAATACATTCGAGTAGTTGGTCCCCTTCCAAACTCTGAGACACCCCGCTTTTGAGGTTACCTTTCTCAATGAATAAGGTGATCATCTTATCGGGACGCTTCTTTCTTTCGCTCCGTAGTTTACGGTAGTGCACGAAACAAGATGATCGCGATTATCTCTACATTTCTCGATTTATTAATTAGTAATGAATACCAAGGTGATCTGGTGTTAAGTGTATCAAGTATAAAGCGGTTAAATATGAAGCCAGTAAATTATTATCGTCGTGAAAATAGTTGAAATAATCATGTAATGGAGAGCAGAAGGGCATTATTGGATTCAAAAGCATTTATGTAGATCTTTAAAATGTCGTAACTTTTATATAGGTGCTGCTATTGGCATACAAATATAAAGTATAAAATTACGTATAAAGTAGTTAGGTATATGTATTTCATTGAGGAACAAAAACACACCTTTGAAAAAAAATCTGGGAATGTAATAAATATATTATTGAAGTGAAACTTCTTTAGCTACGTTATTGATTTGAAATTCGGATGAAACGGAAATGCGTCACTCAAATGTATTATTTGGCGAGTACTCGGATCTAATATAATTCGCGCGCGTGAGAAACCGACAGCGCAGCGGGAAAGGCACTTGACAAGTCTCAGCGACCAGAGAGACAGACGAACGGACGAAATCAAATAGGAAAAAAATAAACATTTTTATTTTTGTGAAATCAATATCCAATCTTCAAACCACTTTAAAATAAACAGGCACAAGAAAAGAAAGCGACATCTAGCGACTTTCTAGTTTCACTTCTATCGCGTGTGAATTGCACAATCTGATTTTTTTAAATTATATTTTTTTGTGATGACGTTAATACCATACTTCATTATCATCATTCATCATCATCATTATTACATAGTATAAAATGAAGTCGCTCAAAATGTATGTGCGCGTTAATCTTTTAAACTACGCAACGGATTTTCATACGGTTTTCACCAATAGATAGAGTGATTGAAGGGGAATGTTTATATGTATAATACATGCAAATTATATTAGAGAAAAGCCGGGAAATTCAAATAAAACATATTTTTGTGCGATTTAAAACGGCTGGCGGGCCGTACTATAGTCACTTTTGAAATTCGTTCAACGGAAGAAATTGGAAAATAGATGTCCTAGAGTAAGTAGGTATTTGATTTTCCCTTTTCAAATATCCAGTGTTGCATTGCAAGCCTTGTATAATTAGTGGCGATCGCTCGTTTTGCATTATTACATAGTATAAAATGAAGTCGCTCAAAATGTATGTGCGTATCAAAGATATTGAAATATAAGGTATATTATATTATATTATATTATATGTGCGTATAGATCTTTTAAACTACGAAACAGATTTTCATGCGGTTTCCACCAATAGATAGAGTGATTCAAGGGGAAGGTTTATATGTATAATACATGCTTATTATAGTAGAGAAAAGCCGAGAAATTCAAATATTCAATTCAAGCAGCGGGCAAGCGGGTGGTGTGGATTTTATAAAGGTTGGGTAATGGCTTTGTGTTTCGTTAGCCACAGCAACGTGTGGCCGGGTCTGCTAGTTTACATATAATTCGAAATGATTTTTTAAAAAGTAGGCAGTCCACCCTCTCCGCTCAGTTATTTGGCAGTCCATCCTTTGAAAACGACGTTGCAAAAACAAAATCAACAAGTACATATTTTATGGTGACCCGACAATTCGTCCTGCGACAATTCATCCGGCGACAGTTCATCCTGCCGACAGTTCATCCTGCCGACAGTTCATCCCGCCGACAATTCATCCGGCGACAATTCATCCTGCCTGATCATTTAGAAGATTTTTATTAAGTAAGTATGCAAAGAGGATATACGGCCGTACAACCAAAATCGACATACTTATATCTGAAGGCATCTTGAGTGGAAATCCGCTGTAAAAATATTTTTACTAACAATAATTTCGACTCTCCGAAGAAGCATGCGTGAATAACAAAATACGACATACTTATACTTATAGGTTATACTTATAGGTTAGGTTAGGTTGAATTGTCAGGTTGAATTTTCGCCGGATGAATTGTCGGCGGGATGAACTGTCGACAGGATGAACTGTCGGCAGGATGAACTGTCGGCCGGATGAACTGTCGCAGGATGAACTGTCGCCGGATGAATTGTCATGGAACCATATTTTATATAAGATTTTAGATTGCAATAATGTACTAATATATTTACACACCTTTCTAACTTATTTTTTATTTTTATTTACCATTTCACACACTCATAAGGGCTGTTTACTACTTATACAATCCTCATTTAGTTATCTTTTCTACTTGAAACATACTTTACTAATTATATACCGATACATGAGCGTTCAATGTGTACTTCATATTTATCTTTAGTTACTTACAGAATATAATTAAACTGAAAAATTCTTCAGCTCCGTTGTAATTTGAAGCTCGATGAAACGAAAAAGCGAAACTAGAAGCAGACAAACATACATCTATATGATTTAGTCTGCAAGCGAATGAGATGGAATGATCGTTCTCCTCTGTGTGCAGTGCTCCATAGCCTCCCCGCTATTGTCCACTTTAGCTTCTGAAAATGTCACTTCTTCACACTTGTAATTTTTGAAAGGAAAACTTCTTTAGCACCGTTGTGATTTGAAACTCGATGAAACGAAAAAGCAGACAAAGACATACATCTATAGGATTTAGCCTGCGAGAGAGTGAGATAGAATAATCGGTCTCCTCTTCGTGCGGTGCTTCGTACCTCCCCCTCTCTTGTCTACTTTAGTTTTCTGAAGCATAGGTACTTAAAAAGATCTCATTTCGCTTTGTTATTTACGCTCACGTTCTTAACTTCTATTTACAATCCTTATTTATACACAGGGCTTTTATTATTTACGCAATTCTAATTCTCATATTATAGTTATGTCATATTATTATTATTAAATGTATTATGTAAAAGCCAAAGGGCGTTAATAACACAATAAGTACACATTAAAATGATAATAATTTTAATGTGTGTAATGCAAATTCTGTAATTTTCTTTCTCTCGCATTTAGCTGAACCTAACCATAAAACTGGAAAAGAAGTCCTAGAGATGAAATATTAATCAGTTTAATGCTTTGCTGAGTTTGCACAAATATTGAAGAATAGATATTCAAAATAGAATATCGCATGGAAAAAAAAAATTATTATAACACAAATCGGTAGTAAAATAAAGTTTAATTATACGTTACGACCTACGTTTTTCATCATTTGTGTTAAATTTAATTTATGGGAAGTAAAACAGCTGCTTATCACATCGCTTGCGTGATGTATCACTGTAATGGAAATTGGAATGGAAAAAAATGTATCATTATAATAGAAACTTTGAATAATATTCATAAAATACTTTTATTGAGAAATAAAAATTATAAATTATTTTAATATAAATAATAAATTAAATATGGTGCAATAATATTTCTGTCATGGCATTGTTATTGCATCCTGTTTCAGATGCGCCTAAAATAAAAATCAGAGTATCCTCATACAAAATATTTGGTTATTATTTAAGGCACAAAAATCTCGATGTCGTCATGAGTCAAACTATAATTGTTATCTAGTATTTATATCCAGATTGAGAGTTGAAGGATTGCTGGTTCTGTGCGAAGCCCGATCCCTGGATTGAACCCTTGTTGAAAGATCCCTGGTTAGATCCTTGGTTGTAAGATTTCTGGTTTGATCCCTGGTTGTACGATCCCTGGTTGGAGCCCTGGTTGTACGAACCCTGGTTGGAGCCCTGGTTGTATGATCCCTGGTCGTAAGATCCGTGGTTGCTGGCCTCCTCCCTCTGGTTGAGCTCGATGGACTTGAGGATGGCTTCTGGGATGGGGGGAGGGGTGGGGAGGTGGTCACCCTGCGCGTGGAAGCCATTCTCATCAGCTGTGTAGGTGACGGTGTACTGGTGACCGTCAGGGCCGGTGTAGGAATAGGATCCCTGCACGGTCTGTGCGTCTCCCTTCAGGTAGCCGGCCTCCTGCGCTTGGATTCCATTTCCAGTCTCGTAGCTGTAACATGATAGATATTCAGAATTTCTGCATTACACGCTTTTAATTTCAGTCGTTTACACCGGTTTGACGAGTGACAGAAAAAATTAAGACACATTCCTACTCCTTTGATACAATAAACAGTCCTGTTTTAATATTATTATATTGTAATGTTATTATTATTATATGCCAGGAAGTGCAGGGAGTATTACAGAGAGAATTAAGAATCAATGTCTGGTCCCATTTCTTCACTTGCTCATTTAGAAAAATAGTATTCATTGACATTAGTCTGAGCGCTGTGCGTGTTGTATGATCATAACTTCGATTATTTAGTGAGAGAACAATAATTTATAAATTTGCGTTTGATACTATAATAGTGAGAGCTTTCTTCAAGCTAAAGTAATAAATTATGTTCCCACCCTACCAAATTTAATGTTGAGATATTACGTCTTGTTTCACAATAACCGCAGCAGTATAAAATTAGGCACGCGTTGTAAACCGATTACATTAAACAGCTTTAAGTGCTTGCATATTTCTGTGTATTACCTAATGAAAATAAGATTTTATGCAATGTTTCAACACATGTCCGTACAAGATTTAGTGACGGTAGCACAACATGAACATCAATCAATTAAAATAACTCACGACTGACCTACACGTTAAAACATTTTTTTGTGGATGATGGGTATCGCAAATTTCTACTGGCCGGAGATAGTGTAACTATGTAAAAAGTGCATTGCTATTTAAATCTGGTCACTAAATAAAACTATAACTGTTGCATGCTTCAATTACGTTACCCAAGATTCCATTACATTGTCAAAGCTTTTCTGTAACCATTTTTATAATCAAGGTTGTCATAACCAATAAACAGTCTCAGCAGAAAACACGCTTTGTGGTAAGCAACAATTTTCAAGATTAAATTAACTATGCTCAAAGGAAATATTATAATCATATTGCACACTGAATCTTCGATGCAAGTGGCTTCAGACCTCGGTCAGAATGAAATATAGTTTCATGCTAATAATCTTCTTATTCGTTCCCTTACGCGTTCCCGTACCATTCATTCGATTGCGATGAAACTTTGGTGATTGGTTGTGCGCAAAGATTTCTATATATTATGGTGAGCTCTGGCGTTGTGAACATTATATGAAAATTTTACAATAGGTGGCGCTTGAGTTGTTTAGCAAGGCAGGGAAGGTGGGAGGTTGAGGGAATGGGGATGCAGGGAGGGGCAGAGCGATGGATTGCAAAGGAGATATAATAGCGGTAGGGGACAGCAGGGGGTAAATTTGAAATATCATTGCTTCTCATACGGACAGCTGTATGTGGCCTTCTCACGCGCCGGAAAATCTGATCGATTAGTGTTTGCACCGGACGCAAAAACTATAAATGCTATGTATTCAAAAGCACTTAAAAAACAGAATTAAAACACAAACAACTTCTTTTTTGAGTGGCATTCAACGCACGTCGGGTACTCGCTAATAAATAATAAAAAAAAACACCAATTGAATTTAAAAAAAAAACAAATTGCCTGCGATTGACCCAACGCATTGCGTAAGTATAAATAAAAGCTTGATTAAGTCATTTTATGTTTGATGGAACTACCCACGGTTACCCTATCAAATACATGTCTGGTTTTGGTATCTTACTTGTAGTTGTAGCTGCCATCTCCGTTGTTCTCGTTCACGTACTTAAGAATAGGGACATCGTTTTCAGCCGTGCGGAAGTTGCTTCCTTGATGGCCGCCCTGGTATCCGCCCTGACCACCATGTCCGCCCCCGCCCCCGCCCTGGTTGGGGGGGAGGTACTGGCTGTCCAAGCGCCCACAGGAGACCACGCCGAACAAGAATGCAATAAGTACCTTACAACAAACAAATACACACAATAAATAAAAATATCACAAATATTTATTATTATTCTTCAATAGCGTTAAAATTAATATCATTTTGAATTTTACCCTTGATTAATTCTCCAAATTATTCGGGAATACTAATGCCTACAATACACGACATCTTTTTTCAGGCCGATTCTAATTAGAAACCAAAGTCAACATTTTAGGCTTTACGCGATCGCTATTTTCATCTCTATTTTCAGTTGGCATCACAGCAAACAGCATGGTTCATGTGTTGTTTGCAGTGATGACAATTGAAATCGTGGATATGAAAATAGAGATGAAAATAGCGATCGCGTAAAGCGAAAAATGTTGACTTTGGTCTCTAATTGGAATCGGGCTGAAAAAAGATGTCGCATGTTTTAGGCATAAAGAAAGCTTTTAGAAATGCACTGAAATCGGATGCGGTTAATCTTGTCATGTAGGTACATCAATTTGAATTTCGATTTGTTTTTCGTAAATGAGTGAATGAATGCAAATCTTGCATTTTGAAAATAACCCACTTCTCGTCATCCGATCGACCTGAAACTCGGCAGATGGGTTTGTTGTCGTTGACAAAGCATTCTATGATTTTTTTTTACAGTAAATACCGCACAAGAATCTCAACTGCTCCCGTCTGGAGCCAGTGAGACTATGGCATCCCCAATTGGGGTATGTTGTGAAGCTGAAGGTAGTGGGGAGGGGAAGGAGGTGGGGAAGAGGAAGGTTGGAAGTACCTGGCTATTCAGATCTGGTCACTAAACACGGCTAAAGACATTTTCAAGCAACGTTTCAATTCTGAATGGTGGTCTTACACCAGGGCGATACTGATAGTATCTTCCACTCTGGAACATGCCGCTTTGGTGGCATTCACACACATACACGAGCAAACACACGCATATCTCTGAAATTGGATGAAATGATGGCGCAACTAGGTTGTGCCATTCGATGCATAGGGCCGTTTAACGTCGAAAGTCGAAACCGTTTCACTACATGATAAAAAATATGTTTTGTAGTCATCGATATATTAACTAGGTCGAAGTTTGTAGCAAAAAGCTTTGTTTTACGGGTTGATTTTTTTTTTCATTAAATTGAACCGAATGAATTCAATTTCCAACAAGGGAATAAATGAATGTGATTTATCAATAATTTTAAAAAACTATAATAAATAAAACACTACCTATTGGACACGATGCTTTTTGAAATTTATATATTTATGAACTATACTTTGTAAAGCACTTTAGAATACACTGTAAAGCATTTTAGATTTTACATAGTTTATGATAGTAGACACACTAATGCATCAATAATTCAATAGCGAAAAATAACTTTAATTTAAATAATCAAATTTACTATTTAAAAGCTGAACTTACGATTTTCATTATGTGATGAAGTTAGTTGATCTTGTAATGAACGCAAAGAAGAGTATGATACATATTGTAGATCAAGTGGAGAATATATAGTTGGTCCCCTTCCATAGAGTAAGATCCTCGCCGCCGCCGAGAGGTTACCTTTCTCAATGAAATTAGATGATTCTTATGCTAAAGAGACTGTAGGTACTACCATCTTTCACTGATGTTTATAGGATCAATGGATGTTGAACAAGGTGATCGAGATATGTACAGAATGTTTAAATTACATTTAATTTCAACACGTACCTAATTACATACCTACATTTAATTTGAACGCATTTACGACTTTTATTACATTTAATTTGAACAAGTAACTGAATAATATCGCACAGGTATTGCACAAATGTTTATGGCCAGATATGATTGGAGATTTTAGTATTGTCGTGTTTTATTTTTGGGTTATTATGGTGTGTGGCATTTCCTCCTTCTTTAGCCAGCGTTTTGAAGAGCGTTACAGTGTCAATCATAAAGAGGGTATTACCAGAGAAAACCAGAAATATGTCATTTTTAAATCAGATTTTAGACGCACTGACTCTTTTCCACAAAAAAATATACATAGATTTCGAAAGATTTTTCTTTTATCTAGCATTCACAAGTTTTAAATTTTGAGAAAAAATGTTTATTTTTAGAATAATAAGGTTATACCATAGGTCGTTGGCAGATTTGTTAAATTTTCAAAAAAGATTTTGTATTATACCACACCCATTTCAAATCATATAATCATGCAGCAAAATAAATCAATACATTATCTGGGTATCGCATATTTTAGAATTTTAGTTTAAATAAAGTTATTAAAAATATACACGTACCTACATGTATTTCTTGACCAAAATTGGTCCGCTTGTATTTATTTACAAACTAATATATTTCAGATTTTTTAAACATTCTTATTTAACTTAGACATTATTGAAAAATGATAAATACTTATAATAAAAAAATAATTACAAAAAGCACATTATTTTAATAGTTTTATCATCACGCCTTTCAGCATTTTTGGATGTAGGTTTTTTTTTATTTTTTTTACAGTGAATACCGCACAAGAATCTCAACTGCTCCCGTCTGGAGCCAGTGAGACTATGGCATCCCCAATTGGGGTATGTTGTGAGGCTTAAGGTAGTGGGGAGGGGAAGAAGGTGGGGAAGAGGAAGGTTGGGAAGTACCTGGCTATTCAGATCTGGTCACTAAACACGGCTAAAGCCATTTTCAAGCAACGTTTCAATTCTGAATGGTGGTCTTGCACCAGGGCGATACTGATAGTATCTTCCACTCTGGAACATGCCGCAAATATACTATATATTATTTTAAATGAATTAATTGTGAAATAACACAAATTAATCAAATAAAATTTATTTGCGCATGCCGGGTTCGAACCCGCGACCTCCGGATTGTGAGTCAAGAGTCTTACCCCTGGACTACGGAGGTCGTCGGAGGTATAAATTAAAGCAAATTTGGAATGAAATAAAATCGATATTCAGTTATAATTACGGTACTGGTACGGAGAATAATTAATCTTTCTCATTGTAACCGCCCTGCACGATCGTAAGAACAACTTTCGACGAAATGTGGATTTTCGGCCGCTGGCTGGTTAAACTCCGATGCTCCGAGTCATTGGTAGAAGTAGGAAGCGTAAGGCCAGTTTATTAGTAAATGTTTCATTGTGGGTTGATCAATCGATGCGTACTATCGTAGCTTAAAAATGAACTATTGTAGTGAAACTTCTATAGCCCCGTTGTGATTTGGATTTCGGATGAAACGGAAATGACGATTATTGCACCTGCGACGCATCAGCAGCGTTCATTGGCCGCTTTGATTAGGATGTCACTTTTAAAGGTTGAGATATGAAACGGAAATTATGCGAGGTCTGCGTTATCGCTCATTGGTCGCTTTGATTATTGCCTCACTTTTCAAGTATTGATTGAGATTGTTTTGGTAAAGTTTCGCTTCTACCGCGTGTAAACTGAACTCCACTTTTTTAAACTTTTTCTTGTAGTACTTTTCCTTCGATTCCGTGCTTACAGAAATCCGGTAGTTTGTAAGTGAAGAAGTCGCCAAATCGATTTGAAGAACAGCGTTGCGTAGTTATTACAAAAGTTAAACTTGTTAATGTGAAAATCTTATGGAGTATAATCAAGACAATATAGCGGAAAAGAATATCTTTCAATCGAGCTATTGCCCATATTTTTTTTACGCAGGATTGTAATCAGATAAGTAGGTACAAACTCTGTTCTGATAGCTATCCTGATTATCCCCAAGTACCAAACTTTGTACATCCAGATATGATGGGCGCAGTTTATATCTTTTTTAAATCTTGTCATGTATTTTGTATGTAAACATCTTGTATTAGGTCTGTATAATTTTGAGCCCGTACCTTTTTTTGTATTTTCCTGATTCTGTTTTTTTTTATGCATTTCTGTAGTCCATCATGGAGGATACTTTATTTTAACTTTTTGACACAAACAGTACATAAATCAAATGAGTGATTATAATAATTCATAAAATCTTATAAGACATGTTTCTGTGAAATATTTGTAAAGTGATTCTTCATTTGTTGTGTCTGTATGTTGCTTCTGTGAAATGTTTTGTAAAATTTTTCTTCATTTATTGTGTCTGCATATTGGGTTGGGTTGGGTTTAACTTTTCAAAAGTACCAATTGGTGATCCCTTAATGAGTTTTGATAACTCATGGAAATGCAACTTCGTTGTATGTTTTATTTAAATAAAAAATAAAAAAAAAATTAAAAAAGATTGTGAAAATGGATCTAGCGGCCTCCGATGTGTTACCTTTTTAGCTAAAGTGTAAAAGGATGTGTCAGGAATATAATATTTATTTCACTTCGATCCCACTACTCCCGGATACGTTGTCGAGAGCCTTACCCATCGTCCACAGAGGCCGTTTTCCGAAACACTTTTTCCATAAATTTATCATTGCCATAGTAAACTTCTATTGTTTTTGAAAACATCAGTTGCAATGCTTTGTACCTTGTACCTTGGTAACAAAAAGTGCAGTGATTTAATGCATCAATCCAGCATCAACCAATCAACCCACTAAAATAAATTTTAAAATTGTTAAAATGGTATCTATATGTCAAGAGGCAACAATTTCGATAATATAAGTCATTTTTATTTCTTTTATATATTTAACAATGATATTATTTACTATATAAAAACTTTCATAAATTAAATAATAATATTACTAAATATATAAAAGAAATAAAAATTAAAATGGAGTGTTACAAAATAAACTTGATAACAATATAAATATAAGTAATGTTTGCGAATGATTTTGGCTTAAATCGCACTAAGCGACGAAAAACCCCAGTAAAGGTCAGAATTCCAAGATTTACAGAAATCGCGAGCTTTCTTGTTTAAATTCAAGCCAGATATAGCAAATGTGCTTTTTCCAAGCAATATCGAAGGTTCAGCATTACTTGTCCTATGCATTTTAATAAATATAACTAGTGTTACTACCCATCCATCTTTTTCTTGATGTTTGTATTTTATAGAATGGAACAAACTATGGTTCCAGGGCGGAAGGTATACCCCGGAGTCTCCCGAATCCGAAGTCTCCCGAAATAGATATGCCACAAAATTAATGTCCGATTTATCTTTTGAGCCTGGTCTAGAAAAAGTTTTTCTCTATTTTCATTGAATATTTCGTTTAAGTAGATATTTATAATGTTGTGTTATTTATAAAACTGTGAATGCTTTACAACTTCAATGTGTAACGCTTGAATATAATAATATACGTGCAATGTTTTAATTACTTAAACGTAATAATAAAAATTATAATTTTAAAAGTTCACATAAAAGCAGGCATACATAAAACAAATCTATGAATTTTGGATCGACCTTCGAAATATTGCCAAAAAAATTTTTACTAAACTATTTATATTGGCAATATTATTCTAGAATTAATCTCAATAGATTTCTGGAATTTCTTAGTAGGCAACCAAAGTTTCTATAGAAGAAGGGAGGCGGGTTCGCGGAATAGGAGGACGCGGGAGAGGGTGAAGGGACCGGAATGGGGACACATGAGAGTGGACACGCAGGGGAGAGATGACGGAGGGGCGGGTAATGAAGGAGGTGCAGAGGGAGAGATTGCAAAGGAGACATATTTGCGGTAGGGGACAGCAGGTGGTAAATATGGAAAATCATTGCGATGTAACTTTGGTGAGTCGATGTGCCCACGCCCGCGAAGGTTCCCGTGTATAATGGTAAGCTCTGGCGTTATGAAATTTGTGTAAACATTTGTGGAATAAACACGAAGGTGGCGCGCAAGTTGTTTGAAAAAATGTGTGAATTTCATGTGGTTGGAAATATGAAAAAGAACAGAAAGAAAAAGTCACAGAAAAATAAAAAAGGTAATAGTTGCGTATTTTAACGGGTAATTCTAATAAATTTAAATAAAATGTTACTTAATAAAATTTATTTTTATTTAAAGTTAAAGGATGCATTTTCAACTGAGTTTATGAGAAAATCAACTTGTCTGCATGATGTAATAGTCAATTAAGCAATTGGACTTTAGGGCATTATCTGCTACTTGATCCATTAGTGTAGCCACAATCGTTAAACCAAAAGGTATTTTGCATGGAAAGAGTATTTCGCCGAAGGCGTTTGTGTTGCAAAATGAATCAATTTATTTTGTAAACCGTAATAATAATTAAATCACAATTCTCCGTAGAAATATATAAAATAAAGTTCAAGCTACTATGTTGAATATCCTTTAAATAATAGTTAAGCTGTACAATTTAAAATATTGTTAAGTAACGGTCATACTATGTAAGCGAATTTAGAAGTATGGCATAGAGGTAGATACTTAAGGCTCCGCAACCGGGCCCGAAAAGAAGATGGAGGGATACGAAATTACAAATGTTAGGGGAGAGTGCTAACATTTACAGCGACAAAATCGATGCGAAAAATTGCGAAAATGTTTAATAAAACACGACTCGTTTAAAATAGAGCAAAAATCTTGTGGGAGCTGTGCCAAGTACAATTTAAAGAAACATTGTGAATTTTTTCATTACATATAACTTTTAAAATAACCGAAACAGACTTGAAAAAAATAATTTTCGGAGCATACTTTGCGATTTTTTTCTATCGAGGGAATTTCATATAATTTGCTTTTCGGCGTGGGGAATGTACAGATATTATCTTCAAAATTAACATATATATTTTTTAAGAGCTTAAAAACTTCAAATATTTAAGGGGGATATGCAAGAAATCGACAGAAATTCGGGTAGCGGACCTTTAAAGCGACATAGATTTTTTAAAAGTAACTTAAAAAGTTAATTTGGTTAACGTTGGAACAGAATGATTCTGACTGAATGGTGATACTTATACATAAAATAATAAATATTCTGCCACTAAAATGCTTTTCAAACTAAATTATTTACAACAAGAATATTCAGAAACAAGGACGTGTATTAGACTACTAAAAAAAGGACAAAACCATTTCACATAACTGTTTATTCTACAAAGGGATAAAATATGATAATACGCTGCTGGAAACCATTAATATTACACTACATACTAGATTTATAATTAATAAATCCCAAGCAAGACAAACTGCAAGCAGAATTCTTGCCTGAACAGATTATGCAATAGTTACAATAGCGTATTATCCAATGTGGACATTTTCAATTGTGAACTTACCAAATATAAGAGGTCCATAAAAGAATATTTCTCTGATGGTTCGTGAATAATGTTATGTTTTTATTGTTTATATTTATGTTATGATTTGATTTATATGTACAACATCCCTCCATGGCTACCAATGTATTGATAGATTTTTTGTTTTATAATTTTTCATTTTATATAAAAAAAATTTAAAAATTGTTTTATATTTTTTGTTTTATTTTTGTGTTTTATATAATTTTTGGATACATTTATTTATAAAATTAATTTACTTATTCTTATTGTGCTGTCTCAGTAGAAGTAAAGTCACAAGGAGGAAATCCATAACTGGTTTTATTTTGGCTATTTAATACTATGTACAAACTGAAATAAATGTAAATTGTCGATTTCCCGAAAACTAATAAATAAATAAATAATAATAATACGTATGTAGGTATCTGTAGGACTTTCGATAAGTCAAGAATCAAAAATAATTGCATCATATATCTAAAAACAGAAAATGGCCTTTACCTTTAGGTAAATAAACATATTTAAATAAATAAAAATACGTGTAGATAATACCTATGATACGACAAGAATAAAAAAAAAACGAGTGTGCTTTAGACCCACAACTGAAGTACAACTTCTGCTCCATTATATGATAGGAATAAAGAAAGAAAATGTGCGCGATACAGACAATAGGCCTGCATTGTGTAACGTAACTGGCTACGAGAGAAAGAGAGAAAGAAAATGTGTGCTCGCACCTCTGTCTCTTGCCCCTACAGTAATATACGCGTTCGCCTCGCTCTCGTCACGCATTCGCCAGCTTACTCCCCAAGTTTACTTCAATAATTGAACCAAATATCTAAAATTAGAATATCTTGTATCTAAACAACCTAGTTAGGGACCAGGGACTATACCACGGACTTGCTATGAAATGTGAGTTAAAATTTGTTATTTAACAGTACAAACCAACCGGTTTCAACCTATCTGTTGTTAAAAAAATAAATTATTGAACACCTTGAAACAGACAATATAGCTGGGCGTATTTCTTGGCATTATAATGGATATAACCAGATATGGAGTAGATAGTTGATGATGACACTGAACAATGTTGCGTTGATCTAGTTGTCCTGACGAAGTTTGTAAAGTAAATTAAATATTGTATAAATATTAAGACATCATTGTGTGGAAATGTGCAAATACAAGCTGTGATGTTAAAAATAATAAAATTTAATTGAGTTGAATTAATTGCCACAAAGCCAAAACCGTAACTAAATTTCTCCAAGACCAACAGGAGAACATTCTTGAATGGCTTGACAGTCTTGACACCAGACCCCAGATCACTAAACGCTAACCAGAGCACCAGATCACCAGATCACCAGATCACCAGACGCCAATCTATAACACTAGAAGCCAATCTATAAAAGCTGGGAAAAATAAATTTCTGAAATAATTATCAAAAACGCGCCAACTAATCGAGCACTTAGTATACGTCTGAAGAAAACTGCAAAATATAAAGAAAGCAGGTCAAGAAGAATCGAGGCTGCCGTAACCTCTAGGTCAAGGGGTGATTCTACGAAGTATTAGGCAAACGAACATTGTATAATTTTGAAGTAAAACTTCTTTACGCACGATTGACTTGGGGAGTAAGCTGGTGAATGCGTGACGAGAGCTTTATGAAAAGTGTGATCGGACGAGGCGAACGGTCGGGCGAGGCGAACGGTCAGGCGAGGCGAACGGAAGTTGAGAGGGAGATGATATACGTTAGTGAAGTTTTACTTCAGTCGCGTGGTCTAAAGCACACTCGTTTTTTCAAATAGTAAAGGTTTAAAACATTGTACGCAAAAATAAACGCAATAAATGAAGTATGAATTTTTTTGCATGACTCAAAATAAAAAAAAATAAAATCTTTGAATTATGTTTTGTTTCAGATGCAGTAAAACATAAAAATATTTCATTTTATCCGTATGCATGCATTTGCAAAAGATGGTCATGAGTCTGCACTCGTGTCTGCAAGAAGAAGCAAGCGTTTTCAGTGCGTCAAGGATTCTACATTTCGTGGGACGGTTTTTTGATGTTGTTGTAACTGAAAATGAGTTTTTTTTCCAAATCTTCAATTATTTTGAATGACTTAAAAAAATATAAAAAAATCTTTAAGTAATGTCTTGTTTGGTTTCGCTTCCACCGCACTGGAATTGCACAATGTAATTTTAAAATATATATATATATATCTCATGTAATATGGCAGATTGAGTTTGCACCATACACGGGCGGCGTGTTAAAAACTAAAAATAAATATAATATATATCTCAAGTAAAATGGCAGACTGAGTTTGCACCATAAACTCATTACTGTCGTGTTAAAAACTTTAAAAATAAAAAAGGTCCATATCGAAAAAACACAATATTCAATGTTTTCTGCTCGGAAAATTAGTAGGTGGTAAAGGTAGCTCAATGGATATTTGAGTGTTGAAATATCCATTGAACTGCTAAAGATAAGAGTTGATGCCATGTTTTCAAAAAGATAATAACAGCGAAGTCGTGTATTAATTCATAACCGTCGTTACAATGCTACAAGTATAAGTTCCAGAAAAAATGATGGCGCTGTCGAGGGCCATAGTAGGTTAAATAAATATGGTAGGTAGTGGTTTTCGGATTAAAATATAATATAATGTTAGTTCATATTTACGTCATCGCCATCCTATATTATGTGCAGCACTGTATTTCCTACGGAGTTTACTTGGCGCTCAGCTATTCTCTAACTTACGTTGATAATATTCAATAACATAATAATATTCATGTATGCAAGGAATATACCTACATGTTACACGTTCCCTGTATGGTGTAGGGACAAATCACTGATGGGATACATCGTTAGAAATGTGTTGTGAGCGTGACTGTGTGCTCGAAGCACTTAAGTTCAATAATTTTATCCTTCTTCGGGTGAAATGGATCAAACATGTTCGAACATTGAAACTCTTTCTTGCACAGATCATCAATTTTATTGGCCTATCTGTCGCCTAGGGATCGAATAGTGTCATATACATAGGCGAAATCTTTCGTCTTTCTATTGAATATGTATCACAATGTTATGTCAAAATCTTAAAGTCTTCCAAAACCTTTAGTAGGAGCTTAGTATATTCTCTCTAATGCAGGGTTTCCCAACCTTTTTTTCGCCGAGCCTCCCCGACCCAAAAAAAATATTTTCAAGCCCCCCTTCAGTGGCGTAGCTAGCATGGGCATGGAGGGGGGGGGGGGGGGCTAGAGAATTTAGAAATGGGCTTTTTCGTCAATAAAAAAACTGTCAGGCACAAAATTCTGTCCGTTTCGGGACGTTCCAAAAAGTATAAATTAAACCGTATTCAATATTTTTACGACATCATCCTTCGAAATTTTTTAACAATCGGGTGTCACCTCCCGTCGGGTGTAGTGTCACCTCCCGTCGGGTGGCACCCGGGGCAGTCCGCCCACTCCCCTTCTCGCTACGCTACTGCCCCTTAATTAAGTTTCAACAAAAATTAGAAACACATTTTTTTATATTTACTAAATTATTTATTTGAATTTCAAATAGGTACAATACAGATACAATATATTTATTTATTATGGATCTTTAATAGAAGAGTAGGTACACGTTCAAACATTAATTACTTTTACTTTTACATTTTTTAGTGGTCTTTTAATTACACATATTATTCTATTATTTTTTTTTTATCTATTTAACTTATATTTTTATAATTAGATAATTTCTAACAACTTTCAAAGTAATTTTAGAACAAATAAATAAAAACTTTTAAAGTACTATTGAGATACTTGAGCTTGCATGCTCTGTACCAGCTGGTCGATTATGGTCTTTGCTAGAGCTTTGCTTTGAATAGATTTTTTTTTCGGAAATGCAAACGTACCTATTACGCCCCCCTGATATTTCTCTACGCCCCCCTAGGGGGGCGTCCCCCCCCCCCCCCCCGATTGGGAAGTCCTGCTCTAATGCATAATATTATATATAACTTATTAGGGGTCGTCCATTAATCACGTGATGTTTTTCAGCAACTTTTTAACCCCCCCCCCCCCCTGTGGTGATATGTGGTGAGGTTTTAGACTACCCCCCCTCCCCAAAATCACGTTAATTTTTTTTAGTACAAAGTATTTTGAAATTTTCACAATATTATCACGAAAAATATCTCATTACACCCCCGCCCCGGTGATATTTCGTGATTTTTTCAGAACCCCCCCCCCCCCCTTTCGAGCCCCACGTGATTAATGGACGACCCCTTATGTGCACATAGTATTATCCAATTTTTGGCTTTTCTTCATTCATATATTATGTACGTAGTTTCTGTTCTTTTTACGTAGTTCTTAAGGCGTGTCTCCTGCGGCACAATGATTTCAAAACACTCGATGAAAATTAAATAAAAAATCAGGCCAGGACCGTAATGTTTTTGTTTTTGTCGGTTGTTTTGAAAACAATTAGTCGCTGGAAATCCCACTTTATATTTTTCTTTTGTGTTATGTGCTTTGTATCATTGTACAATAGTCCGTTAAAATGTTAATAAATATCACATTTCTATCGATTTATCTTCCCCAATCTTAGAGTATATTAATTTGTATTTTGTTTTAGAGTGGATTTCTCTCATTACTGCCCTTGTAAGGACACCATTCGGTTTAGAAATTTGTTGAAATAGCTTTAGCTTTGGGTAGTTCATGAATTGATTAATTGAACGCCAATAGGTTAGGGCTTTTACCAACACAGTACACCTTCTTACATTTACAACTAATTATTCTTTTTTGACGAAGGATGAAGAGGTTTTGAATAAAATATCTGTATTGTATTATTATGTATTGGCAGTTCGATGATGTCGCGTTAGTGCCAGTGGTGAATAAAATATATGAATAGTTGGTGCTATGGTTGGCACAGAAAATATGGTGGAGTCGAATAGATTATTCCAACTTAAATTTTAATCCAATTTAGTTTTCTGAAAAAACTTTTTAAAAATTTATAGTTACAGGTCACATATCTAGGGATTTTCTGTTCAGTGCGAGAATGGAGTCTAATTCAACATTGAATAAATTGGGTATTTCAGGATAAAATGCTTCAAGGACAAACCCCGCAAACAAACAAAGAAATCACACCCTTCTTTCTAAAATGATAAAACTTGGTTCCGTATTCAATAAATAATTTTAAAAAATACATGTTTTCAATTGAATATGGGCGGAAGTCTCCGTAGTATTTTCATGCACTTAGTATCGAAGAAGTTATGTTCAATATATTTAATCTCCTTCATTTGTATAAATAAGGTTACGAATATTCATTTTTATACACAATCTTCATAACAATAAAACACAAAATTTCTCACTGCCGTTGGGTTTGGTACCAGCATATGAACGGATACCTTCGCTTTTTAGATTCCTGAATTTACGTACGCTTCTTACAACATACCTTTCGGCCATTTTGATCAAATTTAAATTAATTAAGATATTAAATAAATATAAATATTTGCTTCTTCAAACATCGCAAATACACTTTGATTTAATGAAAACATAAGACATTTTTGATTTAAACACCACTACATAAGTAATATTATCAACATGTTTCGAAAACTAAGTTTTCTTCGTCAGGAAATGATTAATATGAATTAAATTAATTTCGAAATATTATTAATTATATAGTGGTGTTTATAAAGTTATTCAATGTTTTCGTTATTTAAAATCAATCTACCAATAATAATGCGGCGAATTATTTTCCGAATTATTTGGTGGATTTTACATGGATAATGGAAAATAATAGAATTGTCAATCAAACGCTCGAGGAGTTATTAGAAAAACATTTTAATTTTCTCGTCAAAGGAGCAAGGTGCAAAAATTTCAGCAATTCCATTAAGAAATCGTTATTTTCTCTGAAGGTTTTTATCGTGATCGGCACTCGGCGAACCAGTTGGTTGTATTTTTACATAGGTTGTATTTTTAGTAGCACATATAGTTGGAAAATCTTTTATAAATCAAATATCATCCATTAAAATCGCCTGTGCAAGCACGACTTCCTAAACAGGTGCTTGCAGGATATGCTGGATGAAATCACCCAGCGCTTGCCGCCTCGTGGACTGTCATCAACCTGTCCCATTGTCTTGTCTAAGCACTTGCTTAATGCTTACTAACAACGTATGCAGGGACACTGGAGGTCTAGATTCGTTCAAAGTTAAATGTAGATTCGTTCATTCAAAAAAATAGAGTCCTTGTGAGAGTCTTGAAGGAGTAACCATCTGTTACTTTAGGCGGGTAAGTGGTGGATAACCTCCATCGTGCAAGCATGGTCACTTTCCTATGGAAGCTTAAGAATGTCTTTAATAAAGTGGATTTTTATTGATTAGTTTAAATTTGAAAAAAGTGAAAAGAGTCAAAGAACACTTAAGGTATCTTAATAATTATAATTTTTCTGATTTCAAATTGATAGCAAAATAATCATAGTTTTGAAAAAAATACAGAAATAAATATTCTATATATTAATAATGTTCCCTTTCACCCTCCGTTTTATCTCCTCCCTCCACTGTTTGCTCATCCCTAGCCACTCCTCCACCTCTACCACAACATTTAGTAATACATTGTGCTCACCCACTGTTTTGTAATGTCAAGTTATTATATGTTTGTCCTGAGGAAGGAACGGCCGTTCCGAAACCGGTCGGTGTAAATAAAATATGTAAGTGATTCTAACAAATAAATACTATTTCGTTTATTAAAAAAAACTACATGATAGATAGGTACATAAATAGTTTAATTAAATTAAAATGTTGTCATCCTCGCGTCAGCAGACTAGTGCAAATATGCGCTTGATGCTTGGGTTTACGAATAACGTCAATTGATTTAGTATTTGTATCCAGATTGGGCGCTAAAAGATTGCTGGTTCTGACCTAAGCTAGATCCCTGGTTTGATCCTTTATTAAAAGAACCCTGGTTGGAGGCTTGGTTGTATGATCCCTGGTTGGAGCCCTGGTTGTACGATCCCTGGTCGTAAGATCCGTGGTTGCTGGCCTCCTCCCTCTGGTTGAGCTCGATGGACTTGAGGATGGCTTCTGGAATGGGGGGAGGGGTGGGGAGGTGGTCTCCTTGCGCGTGGAAGCCGTTCTCATCAGCCGTGTAGGTGACGGTGTATTGGTGACCGTCAGGACCGGTGTACGAATAGGAGCCCTGCACGGTCTGTGCGTCTCCCTTCAGATAGCCAGCCTCCTGCGCTTGGATTCCATTTCCAGTCTCGTAGCTGAAAATGTAGAGTAAAACAATTTGAAGATCAGAGCAGACATTATTTTCTGGTGAATACACTAATAAAATACTTCCAAATTTAACAAGAGCACACTGTTAGGGCGTTCGTGATAAGATATGATAATTTTGATTTTTTAGAAATTTATTTAGAATTCAACTTTTGAAAGTATTGAAAATATTAATTACTAAGAACTAGCCCCGAAATTTTTTCCCAAGTCTTTTCGGTCCAATAAAAATGCAGGCATTTCTAAATTTCCAAAAATAAACGCACAGTCACGCAGGAAACGACTTCATTCCTTGCAGGCTCTCTCTCAGAACCGTTATTTTGACATTTTACGAACGCTGGTTCATTAAATTACGTGGTATTAATTTTGGCCGACAGATAGTGCTTTCTTTTTATTATGATTTTAATGATTATAAAATATTCGCTGGCTTACCATGTTTTGTCATTTATGGATCATCAAAACTATGGATTTTTTCAATCACAGTCATTTTTTTTAAATAATTAATATTAAACATGCTAATTTCACTTAGTGTGTAAAAATTTAGTGTGTGAAAGTTTATTGAACATTTAATTTTCAAAAACTGGAACCGAAAAAGATAAATCATACCAGTCAAGCAATACAGTCTGCACCAAAATCATTTTATTAATTAGTAATTCTTAATTTGAAATGAGTATTTCTTTTGTTTAAATGTTTCACAGATGTCGTAATTTTTCAAATTTTCTAACGTTCTAAAGGTAAATTTCTTCGTTTGAATGGCAATCTAGGCATTTACAAATGTAAACATAAGAACTTCATGAAAAAAAAAACTCACTTATAGTTGTAGCTGCCATCACCATTGTTCTCGTTAGCGAACTTCAGAATGGGGACATCGTTTTCAGCTGTGCGGAAGTTGCTTCCCTGATGGCCACCCTCATATCCACCCTGACCTCCACGTCCGCCCTGGTTGGGGGGGAGGTACTGGCTGTCCAGGCGCCCGCAGGAGACCACGCCGAACAAAAACGCCACAAGTACCTGGAAGAGAATTAAATATCACAACGCTTACTATCGAGAATACAACACAAAAATATATTTTCTTGAAAGACAAACAATGATTACAATACGAGATCAAAATGCTTTGCATGAATTATTCGCTAAAATTACCAGACAAAGGACTACTATCTCATCAAATATGTAGGTAATGGTATGGGTTCTGTGGTGACCGGCCAACTCAGAATGAAACCAACTTAGAACCACCTTTAGAAAGGTCATTAAGAGTGATGTTAAAAAAATTGGTTAAATGGGTTAAGTTAGGTTAGGGTTACCGGCTATTTTAAAATTATTTTTTCATAACTTTTAACGTTCTTTCTGAGGTGGTGGTTCTGAGTTGGTTTCATTCTGAGATGGCATGGAATCGGAATCTTTATAGCTTGCACATAAACATGCCTCTATCAATCTTCCACGTCAGGAGACAAATAAAAAATATAATTATAATTTTTCCCAACATTCAAATCTAGATAACTCTAAATTGTGTGTTTCGGGGTTGGTTATTTGTACACTTGTACAAAAAGAAGGCAGTTTAAATGTGTTTATTTTTACTTACTATCTTCATCTTTTAAAAAATGTTGTTCTTGTAATGAACTCCAAGAAGAATATGATACGCATTGTATACGAAGTGGAGAATATATAGTTGGTCCCCTTCCTTACTTTAAGATTCCCGCGTTGGGAGGTTACCTTTCTGAATGGAAACAGAGATGATCTTAATACATTCAGATGCTCTTCTAAATATCTTTCACTTGTAGGTACAGCGTATTAAACAAGGTGATCGACTTTAACAGGAATTTTTCAATTAAGTATCAACACATTATATTTAAACTGTTCACCAACACCAAGGTCAATGAGAATTTTGTTTTCATAAAAATAAATGTCTACGGAATTAATATGGATTATTTTATTTGTATCATTAATGCATTTAGACTTTTTCATAATATAACGTATAACGTAAAAGACACAGACGTTGTCGACTTCCTAAATCTACTCTGGAAATTTTGGCTGATTTTGATATATTCACAAAAAGGGCTTGAAGTAAATTAATACAATTTATTATTATTTTTTCGCTAAATATCACTAGAATAATGTATAATTATGTTGATATTTAGCATTAAAGGTATATTATTTTTAAACTACTAAAATACTATATTTTGTAAGGATTTTTGTGACATCAACAGTTTAAAAAAAATCCAGAGTGAGATTTGACGTTTCAATTTACTATAAAATGAGCAATTAGTAGTGCGTTAGAATAATAAAGAACCCACGAGCGTGTAAAATAGCGAATAATAAAAAAATATGATACTTTATTGCAATGATAAAAAAATTTATAAATAAATTTATGTAATATACATAACTAACTTATTATAAATTTGAGGTTCGTTAAATGTTCCATGGTAGGTAAGTAGGTAAGTAAGATGTATTTGGAGTTGAGAAGAGGACGTCTACATATTACAAGAAATAAACTTAAATTTCAATAAAACAATAAAATTTAGAAAGTCTGTAAATAGCAAAGAAAGAGTAGTTCCTTTGGTAGGTAGGTACCTTAAAAAAATTGAACTGATAAAAAGGAAAAATCAAAATGTGCAGTTAACACGCAATAAAAGTAAAATTTTCAGAAAACTAAAGTAGTAAAATTAGTAGAAACTAAAGCAAGAGTGGGGAAGCTACAAAGCCACGCACAAAAAGGAGACCGATTATAATATCTCAGTCTCTCGCAGGCTAAATCCAATAGATGTATGTGTATGTTTCTTTTTAGTGTCGCTTTTTCGTTTCATCGAGTTTCAAATTATAACGGTGCTAAATTAATTTTCACTTAAAAAAGTTATTTAAGTAAATTAATAATATTACAGGTTTCATGGTTTTATAATATTTCTTTAAATTAATTATCAAAACACCTTATTACAATAGGTATGCATAAAAAAGTTGTAACATCACTTAATACCTACATCACATAATATCAATGATTGAACGTTAAATTATTCACCAATCAAGTATGCAGAAATAATAGCATCCAACTAATGGCACTTTTTTCATAGTTAAGGTCAGAAGAACCATTAATTATTTTCAGTTTTTTGAACTTAATCCATAAAGCGATTGATTCCTTTCGATTAGAAAGACATTTAAAAGTGAAGCCAATGAACATTCTAAGACGTCTAACGCATCTTGAAACATAATATTTATGTAGGTACTGAATTTCTCGCCCGTACACAAAGGTCGACCTACTCAAGTTTTCCTATCATTCCTTCAGTACAAAATTCTGGAAGTACACCTGCGGGGTTGGCAAGATATAGTATACATAATATAAAGTCAACAGAGCATTTTTTGCGAAATTTCCGCTCAAGGGCGTTCAGCAAAGCTCTAATGGGTGTCCTTAATGATCACTCTAAATTTATTTTATTTTTATTTATTTATTTACTTATATATGCATATATATTACAATACATTACAAAATGATACTTTGTCTGTCCAACTTGGAAGGATACCCATTTCAGGACAGCCGAATTGTATATTTAGTTCATACAAAGGAATGGTTTCGTTCAAAATATCACAGGAATTTGCTTCTGTCAAGACAACTTTTGAGAATATTAAAAATTGTATTCTGAATAAATGGATGGTTTCTTTATGTATTTGAAAGAATCGCAAAGATGTGATTTTTTTTCAAGGTCATTTTGGAGAACATTAATAATTGCATTCAGAGTGAATGAGTGGTTTCTTTGGTGAGATCACAAGTATGAGATAGTTTCCAGACCATTTTATAGAACATTTACAATTGCATAATTACAATTTACACATTTATAAACCAATATTTTGACATATGAATTCCCAATGTATTTATGACTATTTAATTTTAATAAAGTACTATAATTTTTTGAATTTCTTAATTAGTAGAAATTACACAATTATAATTATAAATGATAAATGATTTTTTTCAAGCTCGTTTTGGAGAACATTCATTTATTTAGTTGTTTATTTACTTATTTTGTTTTACGCCCAGAGGGCTTTTACATAAATAATAAAGGCAGTACCTCCATCTTTAACATGAGAAAAAATTGTTTAAATAAAGTTACGATGGAAATAAAAAGTAGGTACATAAATGAAATAAAAATATACCTTTATATTTTTTTTACATTAACTCCACACAGGAGGCCCTGAGGAAAATGATTTCCTTCAGGGCCTATGTCATCTGGGATGCTGTGTGGAGGGTCTTTTTGAGGAGAGGAAGGAATGAACATTGGTCTTGAAGAGACCCATTTTTTTTTACATGAAATCCACACAAGAGTCCCAACTGCTCCCGTCTGGAGCCAGTGGGACTATGGCATCCCCAATTGGGGTATGTTGTGAGGCTGAAGGTAGTGGGGAGGGGAAGGAGATAGGGAAGAGGAAAGTGGGGAAGTACCTGGCTATTAAGATCTGGTCACCAAACACGGCTAAAGCCATTACAAGCAACGTTTCAATTCCGAATGGTGGTCTTACACCAGGGCGATACTGAGAGTATCTTCCACTCTGGAACGTGCCGCAAATATACTATATATTATTTTAAATGAATAAATTGTGAAATAACACAAATTAATCAAATAAAATTTATTTGCAATGCCGGGATTCGATCCCGCGACCTTCGGAGTGCTAGTCAAGAGTCTTACCACTGGACTACGCCGGCCGTCATATAATGTTGTATATAAGTAAAAAACAAAATAAAAATGAAACAAAAATTATGTCCAGTGAGATATATAATATCAATATGTTACGAAAAAAAAATACGTACATAATATAAAAATACAACCAACAAAAATTTTAAAGTAAGTGAACAGTGGTTTGCAAAATTGCAACATTAATCATGTCTTTAACACCTAAGTACGAGTAATTTTCGCTCAGTGTCAAGCCGATGTATCGATGGTACCTACCTCCTGTACCTCTCTGTAAGTTGCAGGAGTTCGGAACTATCCAATTACGAATTTAATATTTTAAGTAAAAAAGTTTTTTTTTTTAAATTATAAATAAACTTGTAATTGGTAGACCTTAAAGGCCATTAACCAGCCAGCGGCCGAGAATTCACATTTCGTCGAAAAATGTACTTACGAACGTAATGAATGAGAAAGATTAATTATTCTCCGTACCAGATTTTTTATGCAAAACATCTTTACGCACGCTTGACTTGGGGAGTAAGCTGGTGAATGCGTGACGAGAGCGTTACGAAAAGTGTGATCGGGCGAGGCGAACGGAAGTTGAGAGGGAGATATAAGTAAGTAATGTTTTACTTCAGTCGTGTGGTCTAAAGCACACTCGTTTTTTTAAATAATAACTCAATATCGATTTTATTTCATTCAAAATTTGCTTTAATTTATACCTACATTCAAAAATGCTGAAAGGCGTGGTGATAAAACTATTAAAACAATGTACTTTTTGAAAAAAAAAATTGATTACAAATATTAATAATTTTTCAATAATGTTTAAGCAAAATAAGAACGTAAAAAAACCTTAAATATATTAGTTTGTAAGACCGCAAATAAACAGACAAACTGAAATATTTTCGTCACAAAACACGTGTGCGGATCTTTTTTTATAATTTTTTTTTTTTTACAGTCATTTTATTTAAACTAAAATTAAAATTCTGAAACATAGCTTTCCCAGATAATTTGATTTACATGATTTGAAATGTGTGTTGTATTATACAAAATTTTGTTTTAAAATTTAACAAATCTGCCAAGGGCCTACGGTAAATCCTTATTGTACTAAAAATAAACATATTTTCTCAAAATTTAAAACATAGTTTTCCTAGATAAAAAAAACAGTCTTTCGAAAGCAATTTATAATTTTTTGTGAAAAAGAGTTTGATAAAAAAAAATTACATATTTCCGGTCTTGTTATTCCCTCTAAATAGTATTGAAGTATGAAAAACAAAATTCACAGGTATGGTGATCTTGTAGTTTTCTGTCAGATCAAATTTTTAATAGTATCTACCTATTATTGAAGATTCGATTTTAGTAACGGGATCAAATAAAAAGCTCGACAATTCGAGATGACCTTAGCATTTTACTGCTACTGCTAATCGCAAATAAGATGACTTGGACTCGGACTGCTGGAAGACTAATTTCCGCATAAGATGCCAATGACGATTCCATGGGAATGACTTTAAATAAAACCCCGAGAAAAGTTGGGTCAAACAACTCCCGAGGCTACAGCATAACGTGCCTACGGGACAACCAGGTTCCATCTTTCATTTTGGCCAAAATTGACTTTCGTGCGCAAAGTTTCTTTGATTATTTTTCTCTTTAAAACACGATCTAAAATATGCCCCACTTCAGTGAAGTGATCGCAGATAATTACACAAAAAAGTTGTATTTAAAATCCTCTGAATTAAAAAAAAAAAAAACAATTATTACAAGCAATAATTGTTAGCCTGAAACACTCATTTACATTGAAAAATCTTCCGAGAAAAGATACTTGCCGCCAACGGGACTTGAACCCGTGTCCTTCCGATTGCCGGTCGAATGCTCTGACAATTATTGCTTGTAATAATTGTTACCCTTTGTGCTATGCATAAAAATATTGTCTAAACGTTAGTTTATAAATTAAAAAATAATAATTAATATTTAACAAGTTTAAGTATTTCCCCAATAAATGCAGACATAATTTGTCTCGACGCCACCTAGCGAGGGATTTAACACTAACAATGTCTTTCTCGCAAAAATAAAGTTGGTTGTTTTCAGGTGGGAAAAAAATATAACAAGCAGTAATTGTTGAATGAAACACTAGTATATATTGAATTATTTGGCGGGTATTTGATAAGCCCCCATAGCTCAGTGGTCAGAGCATTCGACCGGCAATCGGAAGGACACGGGTTCAAGTCCCGTTGGCGGCAAGTATCTTTTCTCGGAAGATTTTTCAATGTAAATGAGTGTTTCAGGCTGACAATTATTGCTTGTAATAATTGTTACCCTTTGTGCTATGCATAAAAATCTTGTCTAAACGTTAGTTTATAAATTAAAAAATAATAATTTAAAAAAAACATATTTTTACACAAGGTTTCGTTTGAGCAATTTACGAGACACTTAGTTTTATCTGCCACAGATAAGCATTTTGGAACGACATGTTATTTAACCAAAATTATTTTAAAAAAATGGTATCTAACCAAAAAACCGATTTGAAATAATTAGCCAGAATCTCCATTGCTCCAAGTTTAGCAGATTTTCAAAACTTCAAGTTTCCAATTTTTTTTTAGTTAGATGTTTATCTAAATGCCATATGCTTTGATCCTTAAAACATTCTTAAACTGCTATGTTCAGTTAAATCTGCGTAATCACTTATCATAAATTTCAAGTGTTAGTATTTTATTCGGAATTCAAACTTTGAACCTCAATATTTCAGTTTCATTCCAATGGCAAATAGAACCTATAAGACAAAGAAATTACCTTGAAGAGATAGGTCCCTTAGCCAAAAGTACAAGTGAAAGTAAATGATGTCGATGATGATGATGAATTATAATATAAACTAAACCGAGGTGGGGGAAGAGATATAATTTATTATGAATTTATCACCAACCCTATACGCAAAGGCATTGCGTAATGCATGAACGCCCTGAAAAAGAATATATTCTCACAACTTGCATCACATTTTACCACTTCAATCTAATTTACGTAAAACATTCCCAGTACACCCCATTACCCAAATACGCGCTTAGCTACTACCTATATATTATATCAGTCATAACACGTGTCTAAATAAGTGCAAAAGAATTGATTTAAAAATGGAATTTACACTTTCCTTTTATATCACATATTATGTTATATTAAGCTTTCTCTTTATTTTTCTCTACTCGATCTTTATCTGGAAATAGGTATAATAGAACTTATGGAAAAATCGTGAACGTTAGTAATTTATTATTGTATCATGAAACTTTACTAACTGTACATCAATCAAAAGGGAATGGTATAATCCCTACTTTTAGTTTTTGTACCATCCAACACATTTGTATATATTGACAAAACAGATATTTAAGGTAAACCTACAATAAACGTTTAATGTTATAACACTAATAACCATGGCGAACTACACAACTTTTACGACGCCTTATCTTTGTAACCAAAGGAACATATTAATACAACATTTCCAGCCAGGCAAGCAATGGCCTGCCTAATGTTAATACAGAATAGGTATATTTTTTTCTAGTAAACTTCCAACTAGGGCAGTATGCAAAGGAAAAGTACGAATTTCCGGAACGCTTACATACTCAGGCGATGTCTCACTGCCTCGCCCGACCGGCGGGCTCACCCCCTCCCTCCCCTTCACCACCACGTTGACCCTGACCCATCGCGACTGACTGCAACACCGTGATGGAAGGTCGAATCAATTTTACTTAAAATTTTCATGCACTTATGTCAAGTTGCAAGGTTACAAAATATGTTAGGTCAACGTTCTATTTTGAAGTATGCTCCCACTGAACACATCGTAAATATGGAGAAAATAATTTGATTTTTCTATGCCCGCAGCCAGTGCCGTAAGTAGGGCGGTGCCACCGGTGCCCAGGCACAGGGCATAGACTCTGGGGGGCGCAAGAATGGCCAGACTAGGCAGGACTACTATTTTTTCGTTTTGCTCCTGATTGCACCTGATAAGTTCCCGGCCCCGCTGCGCCCCTAGTGCTGAATACCTACCTTGTGCAGAGAATTCATTGAATTCTGGCGTACGTGCCGCTAGTGTAACACCCAACATTATTACATTTTTGGAATAATTCAGAAGATATTTGTGTCTTTTTCGAGTTCTACCATCAGATGGGAAACTTTAATGAAACATTTAAAAATTTATTTAAAGAAACAGGCCGATACTAGATGGGCTTCTAAAGCTAGGGCCGTTAAAGCTTTAAATATGCAACTGCCCCAAATCTGGTGCGAACTAAAGATTTTAACTACCAACGATTACAATGCAGAAACAATAGCTACAGCTAAAAGCATTATGGATCTAATAAACTATAAATTTACATGTACTCTGCAAATTTGGGTCAAGTTTTGGAGTCTGTTGATAGGGTGAACGTAGCTTTACAGTCGAAAACTATTGCTATCGACAAAGCCTCTGAATTAATCAAAGGATTAACAAGGCAGATTCAGAATATTCTCGAGACTGTAGATAACGTTTTCGAAAAGGCAAAAAAAGTTTGTGAAGAATGTGAAATTGAAGACGATTTTCCGGAAAAACGTAAAAAGCGAGTAAAAAGACACGACCTAAGAGAAAACTCAGACACCGGCTACGATATTACACCAAAACAAAGTTTTAAAATTAAGCAATTGATAAAATGATTTCTGAATTCACATGGCGATTTGAGAAACTTCACAACATTCACCAACTTTTAAATTTTTTGACAATAGAACAGATTGCTAATTATCTAGCTGAAGCTGAATAACTAAAAAAACATGCCGCTGATTAGAGTATCAAATATTCCTCAGATATTAATGCTACTGAATTTTGGGCTGAATTAGACACTTTAAAGAGTCAAGTTGAAACGACTACATTATTTGATAAATGTGACCGTAGTTCAAGTCTTTTCTTTTTAAAGTTTTGTTTTCTTCTTAAAAGCTATAACTAGATTTAAAAGAGATGTTTCCCACTGTAGTAGTCGCTATAAAGATTTTTTTTAACAATGCCAGTGACCAGTGACTGTAGCTTCCTGCGAAAGATCATTCAGTAAGCTCAAATTAATAAAAAAACTTATTTGCGCTCGACGATTGGCCAAGAAAGATTGACCGGCCTAGCGATTTCGTCGGTTGAACGCGACATAGGACGGTGCCTGTCGTATGAAAAGGTTATCAACGATTTCGCAATGAAGAAAGCGCGAAAAGTAATTCTATAAAAGAGTTTATGGCTTGCTTTAAATCTTTACTATCTGAACTTATTTATTTGTGGACTCATTCATTTGTGTATTTTGTAGTTGTGAATAATCTTTGCAAATATTTTCGAATAAACGTTTTTTCACCAATTCATACTTAAACGCAATTTATATTATGCTATATTACCTTCCTTATTCAAAACTCTACCATAACAAGTACTTAAAATTGAATTAATTTAGTTTACTGAAACTTTGCTGGGTATTTTATTATAGAAGTATGAAGACCGAAGTGGCCAAAAATTAAATCTTAAGCATCAGGGTGGGCAACGCATTTGCACTGGTGAACTTGCGTTTGAGCTTTAGTGAGGGCGCAGAAAAGGCTATTTACGGCACTGCCCGCAGCACAAAGTTCGTAGAAAATGTATTCTTAAATACATCGACCCGTAGCTTTTGAATGCAATTGCCTTTATGAAAATTATTTCTATCTGACTTTAGTTTTTTTGTTGCTCAAGCAATAACCGATTAAAAAAAGCTTAGCTATTTTCAATACGCCGGACCTCACCGTTTTTTTTACTACTTCCACAGAAGAATTTTCTGCTTTATAATTAATATAAACCAAAAATGTTCTCTCTTTTCAAACTCAGTTTGTCCTTGGAAAAAAGACACAAGAACGCACTGGCTTTCTTGTGTATAAAAGTTGAGGTAATCGATTAATTAAGTTATTTAACGTCTTTAACAGAATTCGAGTTTGTCCATCAGCCGTATTCAGAATTCAGTTAGCACTCGGGCTTTTCCCCATGCCTCAGACTTTTTCATACTCAATTTTCTCAACAGTCCTTGCAGAGAACTTTGAATGACATCACCAATCTCCAAATATCGCACACCAATTTTTACACGAATATGTAACGTTCCGGCGAAATCTGTGTGAAGGGTTTCAGTTTTTGCGTCTGAACATATAAAGTTTCTATTATCGTATTGTTTACAAAGTTAGACGATAAAATAAATAGATCTTTTTTAATACACAAGTAATTTAATTAAATAAATATGGCTTTATAATAAATAGTAAGCACCTAGGTACCTAATATTTTTGTTACACGTCATTTAATATACATAAATAGATTCTCTATCAGTTAGTTAGTCATGCAAAAATCAAGTATTTAAATATTAGCATTTCATAGATTATTAACTAGAGATTAGGTTAATAGATTGTAAAATTGACAGCAGCAAAGAAGTAGGTACCTAAGTCTAATATTGTTGTATCGGGAGTCTAGGCTTTCTAGTATTTGTATCCAGATTGGGCGTTGAAAGATTGCTGGTTTTGTCTGAAACCAGATCCTTGGTTGTAAGATTTCTGGTTTGATCCCTGGTTGTATGATCCTTGGTTGGAGCCCTGGTTGTATGATCCCTGGTTGGAGCCCTGGTTGTATGATCCCTGGTCGTAAGATCCGTGGTTGCTGGCCTCCTCCCTCTGGTTGAGCTCGATGGACTTGAGGATGGCTTCTGGGATGGGGGGAGGGGTGGGGAGGTGGTCTCCCTGTGCGTGGAAGCCGTCCTCATCAGCCGTGTAGGTGACGGTGTACTGGTGGCCATCAGGGCCGGTGTAGGAATAGGAGCCCTGCACGGTCTGAGCGTCTCCCTTCAGGTAGCCGGCCTCCTGCGCTTGGATTCCATTTCCAGTCTCATAGCTGTAACAAATGAACAAAAATGAAATACGCTATTTAACATGTTTGTAAAAAAACATTATCAAACTTAAGGGAAACGCTCTCGCGTTTTAATACTCTAAATCAGGATTTCCCAACCGGGGGGGCACGCTCCCCTAGGGGGGCGTAGAGAAATGTCAGGGGGGGTCGTAATAGGTACGTTTGCATTTCCGAAAAAAAATCTATTCAAAGCAAAGCTCTAGCAAAGACCATAATAGACCAGCTGGTATAGAGCATGCAAGCTCAAGTATCTCAATGGTACTTTAAAAGTTTTTATTTATTTGTCCTGAAATTACTCTGAAAGTTGTTGGACATTATCTAATTATAAGTTAAATTAATAAATAATAATAATAGAATAATATGTATAATTAAACGACCACTAAGAAATGTAAATGTAAAAGTAATGAATGTTTTAAAGTGTACCTACTCTTCTATTAAAGATCCATAATAAATAAATATATTGTATCTGTATTTTACCTTCGAAATAAATATATTGTATCTGTATTTGAAATTCTAATAAATAATTTGGTTAATATAAAAAATGTGTTTCTTATTTTTGTTGAAACTTGATTAAGGGGCAGTAGCGTAGCGAGGGGGGGGGGCGGACAAATATTGAATACGGTTTTATTTATATTTGGATCGTCCCGAAACGGGGAGAATTGTGTGCCTGACGGTCTTTTTATTGACGAAAAAGCCTATTTCTGAAATGAAATTCTCTAGCCACACCCCCCCCCCATGCCCATGCTAGCTAGCTACGCCACTGAAGGGGGGCTTGAAAATATTTTTTTTTGGTTCGGGGAGGCTCGGCAAAATAAAGGTTGGGAAACCCTGCTCTAAATGTTCATTAAAAAATCGTACTACATAGGTAAGAGAAATTCATATTGACCGACAGATGTAGCTGATTACGTATATATTCGTTCCAATGCAAAATGCAAAAATATTCGAAAAAGTAATAAAAACAAATTGTTGATTATATGGATAACCAAAAATGTATTAACTCTAGTCAATACGGTTTCAGAGATAAACTTAGCGCACAAGACGCAATTGCAGAATTAACTAAGCTTATTTACAAAACATTAGATAGAGGTAAAAAATGCTTAAGTATATTCATTGATCTTCGTAAAGCTTTTGATAGTGGCTCACATTTAAAATTAATTAATAAACTTAATAATATAGGAATAACTGGCAAAGCTAAAACATGGTTAAAAAGTTATCTTCATCAAAGAACTTAAAAGTTAAATTCATCAAAGAACAAAGAAGTTAAAGTAAGCAACGAACTAATTGAAATAGAAAATATAGATTTTGGAAATTCACAAGGAACTGTATTGGAACCTTTACTATTCATATTGTTATGTAAATGAACTTTTTGAACTCCCAATCATTGGAAACATATCTTACGCAGATGATAACAGTGATAACTATTGAAAGAAATTCTTGAAATGAGGTCGAAGTATCAGCTAACCAACCCATTTTATACCTTATGAAAAAACCCATTTTATACCTTATGGCCTAACAGGGAATATCTCAAATATAAAAGTAAACATAAAAATTCACGAAAAAAATTGCCTTCTTAGGTTCGCACCCTGTAACTCAAACTGTATACACATTAGTAGTAAAGAAAAAATAAAATATCTTGGAATAATTATCGATAATAATATCAAATGGAAAAGTCAAATAAATTCCACAGTAAACCGAGTGAGAAAACTGATATATATATATATATTTTTTTTTTTTGACTTAGAAATACTGTATCATTAAAAATACTAAAAGATATTTATTACGCACTTGCGCACTCTGTACAACATTATGGAATTGTAGCTTGGGGGGTGCATATAAATCATCGAATGGAAGTTGAGAGGGATATATAAGTTAGTGAAGTTTTACTTCAGTCGTGTGGTCTAAAGCACACTATTTTTTTTTGTATTATTGTTCGTCTCAGAATAGACATCGTCTAGTGAGGTTGATAACTTACTAGCATTATCATAACATTTTATATCAATAAACGCCCGGATTGCCGGCAGATAAATTAAAAAAAAAAAAAAAAAAAAAAAAGTTTGAAGCCTTTACATAACACAACAATAGATTTCTGATAAAAGCCAAAAAGTATTAAATGTGGTGCTTATTTTGACATGATTTTGCGCTTTAAAATATGTTATTACAGATTTTGCAATCGTAATTTACTTACTTGAAGTTGTAGCTACCATCTCCATTGTTTTCGTTAGCGAATTTTAGAATTGGGACATCATTTTCAGCTGTGCGAAAGTTGCTTCCCTGATGACTGCCCTGATATCCGCCCTGACCACCATCTCCGCCCTGGTTGGGGGGTAGGTACTGGCTGTCCAGGCGCCCGCAGGAGGCCATGCCGAACAAAAGTGCCATTAGTACCTGAACAGGAAAACAACAACATGTTAGTGACATTTTGACTATCTCTTTAAAATAAAACCAGATTTTTTAAGTAGTACACAATTCATGAAATTTGACTTTTTGTGGAATGAAATACCGCGACTTTTATATTATGAACTTACGATTTTCATTTTGAGATAGAGTTGATCTTGCAACGAACAGCGAATAGAGTATGATAAGCATTGCAGATCAAGTGAAGAATATATAGTTGGTCCCCTTCCATACCGTGAGATTCCCTCGCCGGGAGGTTACCTTTCTCAATGGAAACAGAGATGATCTTAATACGAATTCAAATGCGCTTCTTAAATATTTCACTTATACAGAGGATTGACAAGGTAATCGAGTTCTTCTGGAATTTCTCAAATAAAATCATACTTAAACCAATTAATTCATAGTGCACACCAGGAAAATAGAATAGTGGTTCTATATTTTGTTCCAATTGAACATAATCAGTACCTAAGTGACTGAGATGATCGGTTTTTAATCGAGCACTAAGTATACAGCGAACGTTTTGTAGACGTTTTTCAGTTTATCATGTAGCCGGTTATTGCAGGATAACTAAGACTTAACTTAAAGTGGCTGGATCGCGTTTCTTAAAAACGTCCATTAAAATTTAACTTCGAAGAGTTTTTGTAAGACATGATGTATTTTAAAATAATTATGTTTTGCAGACGACTTGTGAGTCGAGTCGTACTCAAAAATGTTTTAATAAACTTGTGAAATGGAAAAGCATGTTTTCGCCCTTTTTTTGAATTTTACTGTAGTAGTGGTTTGAATTTGCGTTGTTTGTTTTTTTTATTATTTATGTGCATAAATTCCACATACTGGAAATGACAAGGATGACATTTAAAAAAAATAAATTATTATTTTGTTTTGTCAACCACAAAGCAGAAGGAATATTATATCATGTGGTAAATTAACACAGAAAAACACTAATTATAAAATAATAAAAAATCTGGAATTTATAAATTGAAATGTAATGATTGTGATATAGGTGAAACTTCGAGAAACTTTGAAATAAGGATTAAATAGCATATGAAAGCTTTAAATAATAATAATTTCTCGGAGTTTGCTAACCATTTAATAGAAACTAGTCATACCTTTAATTTTAACAGTAGAATAGAATTAATACATTGTAATGTCAATGGCTTTCAGTTGGATAAATTAGAAATTTTAGAGATTAGAAAGAGTGTTAATGCAAATTTAAATATTATTAATAATCAAATATTGTTTTTAAATGACCCATTATTAAATCTATTCCCCTTTTAAATTTTTAATTGTTCTATATTGCCCCTTGTCTCCTACACATTATTTTCTTTCAAATTTTATTATTGCTTATGTCTATTATTTTTCTGTATTACCTATGTATGTCTATTTTTAAAATTAATTCTGTCAAAACCCTGAAGAAGTCAGCTTTGCTGACGAAACATGTCGGTTTTTGTAAATAATTAAGTGGTTAATACAAAGTTATCTATTAATTTGAATATAAAATAATAACTAATTATAGAATTAAAAGATACTGTTTTCGAAGATACCCACAAAAATATATTCAAATAACTTGATTATTCCAATGCGTTACGACTTTTCTGTTTGTGACATTCGTAGTTGAGGAAATAGAGTTACGCTTTTAGTGTGCAACTCAAAAACGCTGATTTTGGAGTTACCTAATTGTAGTAATTACCTCACGATATACGACTATATGCAGTTGGTTTGTCAAACCCTACTGAAGAAGAAGAGATGGAGAGAGAGGAGTAGTAGGAATACAAATCAAGATCGCCACAGGTTTGTCAATGAAGCGATGGTTTATGTACCCAGGCATTAAAAAATGACACAGTATTTTTTTTATTTCTTTTCATTTCTGTCTAAATTTATTTCATATGTAACTAATTTCTCAATTAAAAATGAGTGAATTAAAAAATAATAATTAAAAATTATTCAAAACGAATAAATCTATCACAATATATTTGAGTCATCTCAATTCAACCTTCGTCATTTTTTAAATGTACGAATAAATTATTTTTTTCAAAGAATAGGCACTGTGTTCATAGTGATGCAGATTCCCAATGTGTTTTGTTCTTTAATTTACCTCGAGTTGGTATTTAGTCAGTTTGTAATGCTTCTATCTATTATAAATTAATAATAGGACAACTTATACCAATTTTGCTACTTCACCACTATTTTATTTTAGTGAGTATTTTATTTCTTGAACTTCTTTTCACGTTTTTTTTTTAATTTGTATGTTAATGGCACGTGTTGTACCGTCTGTAAGGGCCCGCAACCCGGATTTGTACCGATTTATTACATATTTCCCTTAAACACGGTAAGTTTTAAAGCTTTAAAAAAAATATATGTTATTCTTGAAGATAATATCTAGACTTTGCCATCGTCGAAACGCAAATTATATAAAATTCCCTCGAAAGAAAAAAAACGCAAAGTATGCTCCAAAAATTATTATTAACACGTTTGTTTAAGTTATTTTACAAGTTATGTGTATGAAAAAATTCACAGTGTTTCTTTAAATTCTGTTTAAGATAATGCCCGTGAGATTTTTGCTCTATTTTAAACGAGTCGTGTTTTATTAAACATTTTCGCAATTTTCGCATCGATTTTGTCGCTGTAAATGTTAGCGCTCTCCTCTAACATTCGTAATTTCGTATCTCTCCATCTTCTTCTTTGACGAGAGCGTTACGAAGAGTGTGATCGGGCGCGGCGAACGGTCGGGCCTTTACGCACGCTTGACTTGGGGAGTAAGCTGGTGAATGCGTGACGAGAGCGTTACGAAAAGTGTGATCGGGCGAGGTGAACGGTCGGGCGAGGCGAACAAATTTGAGAGGGATATATAAGCTAGTTTTACTTCAGTCGTGTGGTCTAAAGCAAACTCGTTTTTTTATTGGAGTACGTTTTACATCTGTTCGTAGATTAAATATTCGGCTTATGTAGGTTAGGTATTATGTAACCATGTAACCATATTATTATGTAAACATAACAAGAACATTTAAATTACTTTCTGGGCTCCCTAAACATGATCACGCCCAAATTAAATCTAAGATTTAATTTTAATCGATTCATACAATGCTGACCCTGTTCTCTCGGTATTACAATGGGAAATGCTCCTTGGTACTAGCGTCATTGATCCCTTCTGCACCGGCGTATAGTCAGAAAACAGTAAACGGTTGACATTTGTCACATGAAGACGAGTCGTGTCTAAAATTACAAGGGTTTCTTCAAGACTCATGTTGATTCCTTGACCTCCTCAAAAAGCCCCTCCACACAACGTATTCACAGATGACATAAGCCTGAAGGAAGGGTTCTTCAGGTTAATGTAAAAAATCCTAATCAAAACCTTTATACGGTATATATGTAGTTATGTCATTCTTATGTAAAAGGTAATGGAATACAATTTCAGCCGGTTTGGCGCCATAGAGCCCGAGATAATATACTCGTATTATAGGCCTTTTAGGTTCGAACCCAAGCCTGGCATTATACCCATAAGAAAGATAAATGTAATATATTTGTGATATGAGTTATGAATGTCATTTTATAATGCTCTGATTCGCCATTTTTAATTTGGATCTTCGCGTCGTACATATTACATATATAATTATATACAATTTGAACGAACAACTATTTTTTTTAATGTAAAAAGGTTAATTATTCTAGAAAAAAATAACGTAACAAACTTTTTAGGAGGAGTTTTAGATCTACCTTAATATGAATTTCGAAAAACGCAAATAAAAAACATTAGGTGCAAGAAAGAAAAAAAAATTGCTTTTATAAAACATGTACACCTTTTATTTAAAAGCAACAGATTAAAAAGTAAAAACACGGAAACCCGAACATTTATTTAAACTTATGTACGACTAGCTTTTCACTCCCCCTCTCCCCACTGTCCCTCTCCTTCCCCCCCCCCCCCCACCCAAACCTCCCTCCATTTCTCCCTCCCCCCTCCCCCTACCAACCCCTCCCCCCCTCCACCCTCCCCCTCCCTCATCCCACATTTATTTGAAGTACTCTCCTAATAATTTTAATCGAATAAAGAATTATAGATATCTCACTAATCGTGCCACCTATTGCAATCTTTTTATACAAATTTTATAATGCCAGAGCTCTGAGCTATAGCGTATATGTTATTCTGATATATTATTGTAAAGTTTCATTAAAATCCATTCAGTAGATTTTGCGTGAAAGAAACATATATACATCCATACAAACTTTCGCCTTATAATATAAGTAGGATTGTACGTTTTAGCCATAAGTTAAGCGCATTACATAATGTATATGTTATAATAAGTTGTACAACAATAGTCGTCTATTTTGCATTAAATGAAATTTTAACCTGTTGTGATTTTAGATTAATGAGATATTATTTTTATCGCCACGAGAATTGTTGGGTTCCACTCTAATATTGTGTTTTCACATTAATTTGATTGTAATCTTAAAAATATACGAGTAGAACAGTATTTCTACTTGTTTCATATTGACGAATACATTTTTAGCAATTAATTAAATCATACATATCCCGAATTTCGCAAAACGTTCGGAGAACGTCTGTAATGTCAGGCCGTCAACATTTTTAGTTTCTTGATGAATGTTGTTAGCAGTCAGTAATAACTATTTCTAGCGGTTTTTTGAAGTGAAGCTTCTGTAGTCCCGCTGTAATTTTGACTTCGGATGAAACGGAAATGGCGATTACTGCACCTGCGTTGCATCAACTATGCTCGGATTCCCCGCGTTGATTATGATGTCACTTTTAAAGGCTCCTATTGATTGAGATATTTATTTATTTGTTTGTTTGTTTTTGTTATAAAGAATATATCAGTACAAAGAAGCTTTGACTGTCCAACTAGGAAGGTCTCCCGTTCTAGGACAGTCAAATGACAGAAACATTTTGATATGCGTAAATTTAATTTACAAATGACCGATTTGGGACACAAATCAACAAATCATTGCCAAAAAACTTGATCTTATTTTCTCAAGCTCAGGCAAAAATATTTAATTATTTATAATGTATGCACAATTTAATTATTATTAATTATTTATAATTAGCACAAGTATCTTTTACGTACTTACATATTATTTTTTTTCAATATAGAAAGAAGAAAGAAATGTAAATTAATAAGATTTCTTGTAAATAAACCAAAGGAGAAATAATACATATTACCAAAAGAAAAATAATAAATATTAATTATAATACATATTAATACAAAGTTAATGAAAGCAGTGAAGAAGAAACAAACAGAAAATACCTGTATGCAGTGACCTTGTTAAAATATGTACTGCCAAATTGTTTAATTAGTACAACTTTATACTTCAGTAGAGGCATACAAAAAATATCAGAATCATTAGCATAAAAGGTTTTCAAAAATGTCTAAAGTGTTTTCCAATCGTACTTTAAAGAACTTAATTAGCCATTACAAATAAAACTAAATCCGAAAGATTCGTAAGCAAAATATTTTATATTTTTGAATGTAGCTATTACTTTGTGGTTATCCATTATAATAAAATGAAACAATGCAACTTTGTATAAACCACTTATAAAATGTGCAAATCCGACCGGTTTCGGAACAAACGTTCCTTCGTCAGGGAAAGCTTATACTAATTTGACAGTTTAGAACAATATTTTATTAGGGTTACTCCACCCCTACCCTAATAAAACATTGTTCTAAACTAGGGTATTAGGGTAGGGGTGGAGTAACCCTAATAAAATATTGTTCTAAACTGTCAAATTAGTATAAGCTTTCCCTGACGAAGGAACGTTTGTTCCGAAACCGGTCGGATTTGCACATTTTATAAGTGGTTTATACAAAGTTGCATTGTTTCATTTTATTTTAAAATATTTTATACTGTAAAAGCAGACTCTTCATTAATTTTACAAAATAGTCTCAATTAATTTGTTCCAGCAAGAAAAGTGGCAGAACCATCAGATAAGCTATCATGTGACAGACTTGCATGAGTAATTTTTTGGTTTTTTGTTAAAATTATATATTTGTTTATTTGGACCTGCCTAAATTTAGTTACTGTTTTGTTGTTTTTGATAAAAGAAGAATAATATACAAGAAAGACAGTAAAATATGAAACGGAAATTACGCGAGGTCTGCGTTCATTAGTCGCTTTGATTATGGCCCCACTTTTCAAGTATTGGTTGAGATTGTTTTGTAAAGTTTCGCTTCTATCCCTTGTAAACTGCACTCAAATTTTTATTTGTTGCGTAGATGGAAACTGTGTCATAAATAGGTAAAAAAAAACTTTATTTATTTCTATACAGTTTTTAAAAGCAATGTTTTGTTTAAAAAAAAAAATCAGTAATTACACATTTTTTGTTAGATTATTGTAATCGAAAAAAAAACAGAGTGTGCATGTGAAACCTTCAGAAACTTCAAAACTAAAGAAGTTAAGAGTGGGGAGGCTACGAAGAATCGCACAAAGAGGAGACCGATTATAAAATCTCATTCTATCGCAGGCTAAATACCATAAATGTATGTGTTAGTCTCTTTTTAGTGTCGCTATTTTTCGTTTAATTGAGTTTCAAATAACAACGGTGCGGTAATAATGGTAACCTTCATTTGTGAAAGTGCTCTATTTTGTACGCACGTCGCACCCCTAAAACTAAATAGCTTTTAAGACTGATGTCTTTAAAATATTATAATGTCACAATGTGCAAAACATTTACAATTGAAATTTTCCTAGATAAGGTGCATTATCTAGGAAAATTTCTATTGTAAATGTTTTGCACATTTTGCATAAGGTGCATTATCTAGGAAAATTTCAATTGTAAATGTTTTGCACATTGTGACATTATATTTTAAGGACATCAGTCTTAAAAGCTATTTAGTTTTATGGGTGCGACGTGCGTACAGAATTCTGTACGCACGTCGCACCCCTAACGTGCGTACAGAATAGAGCACTTTCACAAATGAAGGTTACCATTATTACCGCACCGTTGTTATTTGAAACTCAATGAAACGAAAAATAGCGACACTAAAAACAGACTAACACATACATTTATGGGATTTAGCCTGCAGGTGAAATGTCATAAAATTACTGATTTCAACAATTGCGAATCGGCGTCGGCGATTTAGCTTAGGGTGAAGCGGGTTCTTAAAAGTATAACGAAATTAGTGCAGACCGGGGTTTTTTTTCGTGAGTTTTTTCGTGGATTTTTCGGAATAGCATAATTTATTGTGGGATTTGCGAAGCTGAAAGAATTCATAAAAAATATTTGCCCAAGGATCATTGCCTTTCAAAAGAAGAAATTTCCCATCGAACATTGAAAACCTTAAAAATTACGGCATTTATCGAATCTTATCTTAAAACGTAAAAATAAACGTTTCTGTGTTTATCCCTAATGCGTTTCTAAACCATTCATCCGATTGCGATAAAACTTTGGTGATTTGTTGTGCGGAAGTCCGCGATGGTTTCTATGGTGAACTCTGGTATTATGAAACCTGTATAAAAAAATTACTAGAGGTTGCGCACGAGTTGTTTGAAAAATGTGGGTATTTCATAGGGTGAGAAAGGGAGGAGAACGAAGTAGAGTTGGGGATGATTCGCGGGAGGGGGGACGATGGAAGACGGAAGGCGGGGAAGGTGGAGGAAGAACGCTGGGAGGCAAGAGGACGCAGCAGGGGAAGGGGGTGGGTACGGGAATGCATGGGAAAGAGCAACCATGGGAGGGGTGACTGAGGAGTGGGAACGAGGGATGGGCACCATGGGCAGAGGGAGAGATTTTAAAGGAAACATAGGAGCGGTAGGGGAAAGCGAGGAGTAAATTTGGAAAACCAATATTTCTCACACCGATAGCTTTATGTGACATTGGAAAAAAAAATTGTGTACAAAAACACTTCAATAAACAGAATTAAAACTCATACGCTTTCTTTTTTTGAGTGGAATTGCAACGCATGCCGGTACTCGCTAGTGATATTATAAAAATACAAGACACGTTATGTTCATACTATTAGGGAACGTACCCATACTACGTGACACGTTTAGGGGGGGGGGGTCTTCAAAATGTCACGCTCCATACAAATGAGCGGCGGATTGCTTAGGTTTTTGGTCACCGGGGGGGGGGGGGGGGGTTAAAAATTGCAAAAAGTTGGTCACGTAGTATGGGTACGTTCACTAACCGACCCAAAAATTTGGCACCGCTTATGAAAAGGATAGAAACAATAAGTAGGTACACAGACGGTCCGCTTAAGTATGTCCACTGGGCCTAGTCCAGCGAAACTCTACTATTGTCTCAGTAACGTATCTTCACTCTTTTAATACATTAAAGCAAGTATTTGAACGAAATAAAAAAATATTTTATGATAATTCTTTAATCGAAATGCTTACTTATTTCGTTCAAATACTTGCTTTAATGCATTAATATATATGTATTACATTTACATTATCGCTTGTCTGCTATGATAAGTAGTTCCCATTTTGAAATATAAAAGTTTATTATACTTGAGTACGCATTACGCAGAAATATTTCACATTAGTCATGCACCTACAGCGGCAATTAGTATGTTTAAAGTTTGGAATATAATTGGAGAGTCGCTAAATAAATGCCGAAACGCGACTACTATCAGCGATGGGCATACTAGAAATGTCCAAATTGAAAATTAAAAACATTTTAAAGAATCGCTTAGTAAAATAATCTGTAATTATGATACCAAAAAATTAATACTTGCAATAATGTAAAAGTTAGTGTAATGTAGAAAGAAAAAAAAATACTTGTATATAAATAAATATTTTTATTACATTAACATGGCATTAAAATAAACAGTGTCTGTACGTAATATACGAGTATCACAACGCGAAGTCAGAATAATCATTTCAACATTCAATCAAATAAACCTACAAAATAACTACTTTCTCAAAAAATCGTTAAAGAAAATATTGTTATTTTTTAACATCATACATTCTAGACACTCCATTTAATTTTACTGCGTTCTATTGATTGTAAAGTAAGGGTCAAGTTCAGCTGTTATCGGTGGAATAGTTAGATTAACAGAATCTAGTATTTGTATCCAGATTGGGCGCTGAAAGATTGTTGGCTCTGTCTGAAGCCAGTTCCCTGGTTAGATCCTTGGTTGTAAGATTTTTGGTTTGATCCCTGGGTGTACGATCCCTGATTAGAGCCCTGGTTGTACGATCCCTGGTCATAAGATCCGTGGTTGCTAGCCTCCTCCCTCTGGTTGAGCTCGATGGACTTGAGGATGGCTTCTGGGATGGGGGGAGGGGTGGGGAGGTGGTCTCCTTGCGCGTGGAAGCCGTTCTCATCAGCCGTGTAGGTGACGGTGTACTGGTGACCGTCAGGGCCGGTGTAGGAATAGGAGCCCTGCACGGTCTGCGCATCTCCCTTCAGGTAGCCGGCCTCCTGCGCTTGGATTCCATTTCCAGTCTCGTAGCTGTAACAAACGCAATTCATTGAAATTTATACCAAGTATATATGTAGGTGTTGTAATGACAACAGTAGGGGCTGTGTTAGGACATGTTTAATACGCTTCATTTGCATAATCTTATCACTTTTGTGGTTTATTTGAGACTCATTCGCTTTTATTTGTACTAATTTAAAGTCGTTTTATAATATTATAACACAGAAAATGCGTTAGACAGATTAGACATTTTCACATTTTATTAACATGCATATCAATTCCAGTGATGGTGATAAAAACATAACAAAACAACTATATTATATTTCTACGTATATCGGTGTGAAAGGTAGAAAGTGGTTATCCGGCAAAAAAATCTTAAAAGGCAGAATGACTCACTTGAAGTTGTAGCTGCCATCCCCGTTGTTCTCGTTAGCGAACTTCAGAATGGGGACATCATTTTCAGCTGTGCGGAAGTTGCTGCCTTGATGGCCACCCTGATATCCACCCTGACCACCATGTCCGCCCTGGTTGGGGGGTAGGTACTGACTGTCCAGGCGCCCGCAAGAGGCCATGCCGAACAAAAGTGCTACAAGTACCTGAAAATAAATGTCATGTTGTTATCTTTGTGAATTCTTCACGATTTTTGACAACCCATTTAGCAGTTCTTACAACTAAAATATAGTTTTTCGATTTGTTGACACATTTGTAATTGGTTTTTTTTTTTTATTTTCTCGCTTAACTGAAGTAAAGTTTTTCTCAGATATTGAAAATTTCTTTTAATAAATACGTGTTCCAACTTAACAAAATTACACGCGGAAATAATACCACGCGTTCTATTATTTTTGTTCACTGTTTTCGAGGAATTACGACAAACAATAATTTTTAACTTTGATGAAAACAAGTTATTATGTACTCACGATTTTCATTTTGAGATAAAGTTAGCTGATCGTGCAATGAACACTGAAAACACTATGATACCCGGTGTAGATCAACTGAAGAATATATACAGTTGTTCCCCTTCCATTCTGCAAGAATTCTCGTGTTGGGAGGTTACTTTCTCCATAGAAACAGAGATGATCTTTAATTCAGATGTTCTTTAATAGTATTTTGCTTGCCCAAAGGACCGAACAAGGTGATCGAGTTCTTGGAATTTTTTCCGTTCATACCGCATTTTGTTTTATTGTATCTACCAACTGGTTCCCGGCATGCGTTGGTCTGCCATTTAATAAAGAAATTGTTTCTCCCTGCGTGTCCTTTCCCATTCATCCCGTTCCCCTTCCGCCTCCCTTTCCTCTCCCACGTCCCTTCCCCTCTCGCTTTCCCACTCCGCCTCCTCCACCATCCCTCTCCCCACTCCATTTCCCCCCTTCCCCCGTTCCGCGAACCCCCTTCCCGAGTTCCACTCCTCCCTTCCTGGTCCCCCTCCCCAATCCCTGTTTCCCCTCCCCGCCACCCGTGAATCCCTACCCGAGTTCTCCTCCCCCTTCCCCCTCCCGCATCCAGTCCCTGTGCATTCAGTTTTCAAACAGCTCGTGTGCCACCTATTGCAAATTTCATAATGCCCCAGAGCTTACCAGTAGTACAAACCTTGTCCTGACAATAACGAACACAAAATATCCAATTGGGTTGAGTTGTTCGGAAGTTATGCGGGTTCATACATTTCGGCGATTCATTCATTCATTCATTTCATAGACAGATAGATAGATTTACAAGAGCGATAATGTACAACATTTGCACATCATCTTTAGATCTACAAAAGAATTGAACTTTAATTGTAATCTTATTAAATAGGTAGTGGCTTCTGGAGCCAGTGAGACTTTGGCATCCCCAATTTTCGTATGTTGTGAGGCTGAAGGTAATGGGAAGGGGAAGGAGATGTGAAAAATGTACCTGGTTATTCGGTTCTTGTCCAAAACACGGCTAAAGCCATTTCAAGGAACGTTGCAATTCTGAAATTACTGACGGAACAGCAAAATACAACACTTATATGTGTAGTGTATTATGCTATTTCTACTTACAATTTAGGATATATTTACAGCCGCCCCGGGAACCATTTATTGGATAACCAACACCCCTGCCATAGGTCACCCCAAGAGGTTCGCTACGTTTGGTGACCGGTTATGGGGTGTGGTTTGTCTAGGTCTTGGCAGGGGATGCCTTTGCCCACCTAATGCATGGCGGGCCGTATCAGGAAAGACTGATTGAGGGAGAGGCCTTGCACTTCAGTGTGGAAAATTTACAAGGCTATTCAGATCTAGTCACCATACACGGCTAAGGCCATTTTAAGTAACGTTTATTTTTGAATTATGGTGTCATACCAGGGCGGTACTGAAAGTATCTTGCACTCTGAAATGGTATTTTAATTCAAAAGAATCAAGGGTAAAATTATTTTTTTAATACCTATGTACACCGATCCGGTCCACCATGCAGTAGGTGAGGAAAAGCAATAGCGACCAAGACCTAGGCAAACCTCACTCCAAGAATGCGGACACCCCTGCTAATTCATCAAATCACTTGGGGTGACCTATGGCAAGGGTGTTAGTTATCCAATAAATGATTCCCGGGGTAAACATATCCGCCTCCTAAATTCCAAATGAAATGGCTTTAGCCGTGTTTGGTGACTAGATCTGAATAGCCAGATATATTTTCTACATCTCCTTCCCCTCTCCACTACCTTCAGCCTCACAACATACCAAAATTGGGGATGCTGGAATCTCTGTGGCTCGAGACGGTCGGGAATAGTTGGGACTCGTCATATTCAGTTAAAAAGTTATATTATATGCAACTAGGAATTTTTAGTGTTTTTTTCGCTAAGCCGACTGCACATTTAAGTGTGTCGTATTTTTTTATTACCGCAAGCTCCATCGGAGAGTCGAAATTATTGTATGTAAAAATATTTTTTGTGCGGATTTTCCCTCAAGATGCCTTCAGATGTAAATACATCGACTTTGGTTGTACGGCCGTATATCCTCTTTGCATACTTACTTGAAGAAATAATCTTTTAGGGGATACTCTATCGGAGGGATCAACTGTCGGGGGGATCAACTGTCGGGGGGATCAACTGTCGGGGGGATCAACTGTCGACGGGCTTTTTTATCGTTTTTCTTTTCTAATCGTTGTGTAACTGCAAGGTATTGGATACCCTGTAACATGGCAGCGGAATACTTCTTTATAGCAATGTCACAGAGACGAGAACTGAACCATATCCCTGACCCCGTCCCTGCAAGCGGACACCGGAGTGAGGACGACCCGAAGCGATGTCTCATGGATGGCCCGCGCCTCCCCTGGGGGAGGTGTGGGTCGTAAGGATGTCTCGCGCGAGTAGACGGCCATTCTCCCTGCCTCCGACAACCCGGCGCTGATCCTTCTTAGAGTCTTTGCGCGTTCTGCCACCCACATCCGTTAGCAGTGTCGTCGATGCATCACTGGGAAGTTGGCTTAGGGGCGCGGAAACCGACCGTCGCGCTTGGCTTTCCTGAAAACATGCACCTCTCAACAGGACTGCCGGGCGTACCTGTGACACACTCGCTCCCTACCAGCAACAACGTTAAAATTGAGTTATTATTTATGTACATTAAACAGTTTGAGTAGGCATATCGCCTACATGTAATTATTTTATTTTCCCCTCTGATTTTCCCCAATGAAAGAGGTAATGTATATATTTATATTTATTAGTTACTAACCTGTACATATAAAGCACTTGCATACTGCTCGTTAACAGAGTATGCGGGGACATTGGGGGTCTAGCTTTTTTTTAAATTAAATGTAGAGACGTTCAAATAAAAAAAAATAGCTTCCTTGTGAGAGCCCTGAAGGAGTAACCATAAGTTACCTATACCGGGGTGGGTATGCGGTTGGAAACCTCCAGTGTCGGCGGGCTAACTGTCGGGGTATCAATTGTCGCCGACCAATTATCGGGTCAGCATTTTAATCACTTGCTTAATTAATTGTGCACCCGACATTTAGGATGGGTTGTTTCTAAAAATTTGATGAATTTATAAAACATTTGAAGATAATTTTCACTTCTCTGTAAGTTCTATTCAAGTTCTGTGATTATTTCAGTTTCATGCAGCGGCCTGTAATGATATAATAATAAAAGTGAAAATTAACTGCAAATATGAATTATCATTTTAATAATGAATTCATCATTTTTTTAAACAACCAGTCCTTAGTGAGAATGTTTTAACTTACCCATCAGACCAGTATGGAATACTGATCTGGTTTCGAATAAGACGAACTTCGAGTGTCTGAAGAAATTTGCAAGGGTCTGGGTTGAGAGATGGCCTGAGCTTAGAGTCGCTGACTAGAGATTTTTGACACCAGGTGTACTTGTTCCTGATCTACCACGGACTTTCTTTGATTTTACTCTTTACCATTTTGCCAGGATGTACAGTTTTCTATTTTCTTTTCTTTTACTATGTTTTTTTATGTTTTGCGCTTTACACTTTTACACCTGTACATATTTTTTCTGCTTTTGGTTGTTTACTGCTTAAATTGATATTTTGGGTTTTTATGCTTTCACAAATTTTCCTTTTCTTTTAGGCTTTATAAGCCTAGCGTAACTAAACGCTCAAGCTTTGTTATTTTTTTTTATTTTTACGATTACATTACCTTATGTTTTACTGCAACCCTCATGCTTTTGAATTATTTTTTTGTTAGTTAATTGGTGAAATTTCACACCAAGCGATGACTCCTACACGCTTTTCTTTTATTTTTTCGTTTTTTTGGATTGGTTACTTGTATATTTTCTTTCAGTTACGTTTAAATGCGAGAACTGAACTCCGTTGTCTGTTATATACCGTCCTCTTCCCCATTAAGGGGTAGGACTCTGGAGCGTGTCCCCGCCTATGTTTACTGGCTGACCCTACAGAACTGGTGGAGCTGCACCTGTCTTCCGCGCCACCCCCCGTGACATGAAGAGGCTTGGGAGAAGGCCGAACGGCGACCGAAAGCTGTCCGTCCCGCCTCCGGCGACCCGACGCTTTTCTCGTTAGGGTCTTCATCCTTGACTTCCATTTACTCTCGTCTAGGCACCACCGGTTAGCTGGCTTACGGACGACGCCGCCGGTTGTCGGGAGGCCGGACATTCATCCTTCTTCACTGTCTCGGGGACTGCCGGTTGACAGAGTGTGGCAATACCACTTCTTCACTGTATATACTCTCTGTTATCTGTTTTATTTTTTTTCTTTTGAACAGTGCTCGGCGCCGCCCGCTGGATTGACCATAGTCATCCGCTGTCGTGAGCTTATTACTCACGACGGTTGCTGTATATTTTGTTCCTTCTTCTTTTTTCTTTACTTTATTTTTGGTTGAGGCTACTAACAACTCGTTTGACTGTCCATGAGGCTGATTACCTCCATGGGCTTTAGAATTGTAGAAGTGAATATAACAGTGCAATCCTGTAGGCGCGCCTGCATACCGCCCTCTAACAACGTATGCGGGGACATTGAAGCTCTAGATTCGTTATACAAATGTTAAATGTAGAGTCGTTTAAAAAAAAAAGTAGATTCTTGCGAGAGCTCCGAAGGGGCGACAATAAGCCGCCTATACCGGGGCGGGACAGTGGTGGGTGCTTCAATGTCGGGGGGATCAACTGTCGACGGGCTTTTTTATCGTTTTTCTTTTCTAATCGTTGTGTAACTGCAAGGTATTGGATACCCTGTAACATGGCAGCGGAACACTTCTTTATAGCAATGTCACAGAGACGAGAACTGAACCATATCCCTGACCCCGTCCCTGCAAGCGGACACCGGAGTGAGGACGACCCGAAGCGATGTCTCATGGATGGCCCGCGCCTCCCCTGGGGGAGGTGTGGGTCGTAAGGATGTCTCGCGCGAGTAGACGGCCATTCTCCCTGCCTCCGACAACCCGGCGCTGATCCTTCTTAGAGTCTGCGCGTTCTGCCACCCACATCCGTTAGCAGTGTCGTCGATGCATCACTGGGAAGTTGGCTTAGGGGCGCGGAAACCGACCGTCGCGCTTGGCTTTCCTGAAAACATGCACCTCTCAACAGGACTGCCGGGCGTACCTGTGACACACTCGCTCCCTACCAGCAACAACGTTAAAATTGAGTTATTATTTATGTACATTAAACAGTTTGAGTAGGCATATGGCCTACATGTAATTATTTTATTTTCCCCTCTGATTTTCCCCAATGAAAGAGGTAATGTATATATTTATATTTATTAGTTACTAACCGGTACATATAAAGCACTTGCATACTGCTCGTTAACAGAGTATGCGGGGACATTGGGGGTCTAGCTTTTTTTAAAATTAAATGTAGAGACGTTCAAATAAAAAAAAAATAGCTTCCTTGTGAGAGCCCTGAAGGAGTAACCATAAGTTACTTATACCGGGGTGGGTATGCGGTTGGAAACCTCCAGTGTCGGCGGGCTAACTGTCGGGGTATCAATTGTCGCCGACCAATTATCGGGTCAGCATTTTAATCACTTGCTTAATTAATTGTGCACCCGACATTTAGGATGGGTTGTTTCTAAAAATTTGATGAATTTATAAAACATTTGAAGATAATTTTCACGTTCTCTGTAAGTTCTATTCAAGTTCTGTGATTATTTCAGTTTCATGCAGCGGCCTGTAATGATATAATAATAGAAGTGAAAATTAACTGCAAATATGAATTATCATTTTAATAATGAATTCATCATTTTTTTAAACAACCAGTCCTTAGTGAGAATGTTTTAACTTCGGATGGATTGTTTCACAGAATTTGAACAATTCATCAACTTTCGAAATTGTATTGTAAAAGTTCTGTAGTTATTGTACTTTAATATTCGATGAATTGATTAAATTCTAAGATACAACCCGTACTTAGGTATCTATCTATTTTTACACTTGTAACGTACCCTTTTTTTACATTAGCCCACAGAAGAAATAATTCTTCTCAGGGCCTATGTCATCATTGGGATGCTGTGTGGAGGGTATTTTTATGAAAGGATGGAGATGAAGTTCCGTGAAGGAAAAGTGTATTGAGATATGTTGTGAGGCCGAAGGGAGTGTTGCCTTATAGTTATTTTCACCTTCAAACCGAGTTAACTTTTTTTCAATAAAAAACACATAAATTTGTTTAAGACCACTTTTATTTTAAAACACTACCGGTTTCAGAAGCACCCTTCCTTCGTCAGGAGAATATTATAACTAAACTTAAACTTTTTTTCACACTCTTTGTTTTTCAGATACTTCACAAAATGTACGACGTAGTTAGAACTGAGTTAAAAATGTTTAAATTTTGCTTGACGAAAGTATTCCTATTAGTGGTTAGCTCTCCAAAGATAACATAGGCCCTGGGGCGAGTTATTTTCTTCAGGGCCTCCTACGTGGAGAAAATGTTAAAAAAATCCAGCGGGTACCAAAAAAATAAAATAAAAACCTAAGTATTCTTAATATATAATTTTTATTTGAAAAGTGTTAATTATAAGTTCTGCAATTCAAATAATAATAATAATAAAATCATAACTAATAAACGTGTAGCATTTCTAAGTAATTTGGTTGGCTTTGTGGTGTTTATTTTTTGGTGGTAGTCAATAAATTTACGTAAGTACTTCTATTTATTCTAAATACGTTTTATATGAAAAAGTTCTTCCCTATAACTTTTTTTATGAAGACACTATATCGCGTATAATCTTAAGAATTAAAAAAAGAGTTCTACAAAATAAACTTTAAAACATATATGTATAAAAAAAACAATGATTTTATATCAATGTCCATTTTACTCTGAAACTTCACCATTGTGCATATTTAAAACACAAATTAAAACTAAAAAAATATAAGTGTACGCTTTTGAATTGGGGAAATACAAAAAAAGGCCTTTATTTACTTGTAGAAGAAGTAAATGTATATAAAAAAGGAAATTTCACTAATTGATTTAAAATTATTCATCTGGTTAAACAAAAAACTACGTAGAAAAATCACTGCAATAATGCCTGAGACAATACGTTCACACTCGCCGAAACTCCATCGGCGACCGGCGCGGCATCATCGGCGACTAAATAACATGGGTTAGTGCTTCTCGCCCTGCACATAAAAATAATGGCGGGCGCTGCGGGCGGCGCGGCGTTTTGAAGTTACTTCGGGTGGGTATCTTTTATCAGGCCAGAAATTCGATTTTAATTAATTCTGACGTACATGTTAAAAAAATCTAAGATGTTTTCCAACAGAACCGTCAGGAAGACATAAATTCATGGCGTAGAAAAATAAAATTGACCTAACACATAAGTTCTAGTTGTACAACGCACTACAATTTTTTAAAGGCGTTCTACGTTTAAAAAAATTGATAGTAACGTACTGTTTTATTTAATTTAAATAAAAATAACACGCATCTCTTGGGAGGCATGAAAAAAAATGATAATTCAATTACTAATTCGCCGAAATAAATTAAAATGTGAGCCTTAATGTGAGTCATAAGCGTGGTTATGTCTCGCCTTAAACACCGAATTCTTTCAAAATATCATTGAATCGCGTCGAAATGTTTTGATAAGTTTTTTTTTTTTAATATTATTATTTGCAAATGTCAGTGTTTATTTCAAATACTAACATAAAGATAATTTTATCTAGTTTCTAAAATAGTAATACTTTTTCCGACAACTTTAATATTTAAAATATCCCGGAAGCTTTCCGAAATTCCATGAAATTTCACGTCATTGGGATTTATAGAAAACATTTTAAGGACCGAAGGGTTAAATGAATTTGAAAATTTAAATTTTAAAGTTAATACTGATATTATATCTGCAGTGACAGGCCAATAAACTTACCAGCTAACTAACCATCAAGCAGTTTTCTCGGGGGGATAGGCAGGCCAAAGAACTCAGTTTTGACACAGAACAATCATTGCTTCATTCACTCGTACATATCCTTATTTTATTCTGAATTTGCCATGGCCTGAATCAGGTATTTGGTTCACTTTATCGTGCCATGTGTTTCTTCGACGTCCCCAACTTCTACTATTTACATACACGTCAAGCGTTCTCTTGCACTCATTTCCTGGTTCATTTGCTCTACGTATCATCTAAGCATCCCTTTTGTTATGTTACCCATTACGCTAATATCAGCCTTGCATTCTTTGCAAATCTCTACATTTTTCTACTATCGACCTTCTACTCGGGATCGACCTTCAAACAAATAAAAATCTAGGTAATAAATGGCCGTGCGTGAAATGCAGGTGAATAACACGACTGATTTCTACCGCGCCGGCGCGCGTTTTAGCTGGTGAAGTGCCTTTTCAAAAATATAACAAAATTAACCCCAGAGCCATGAAAAATCCCGGAATATTATAATCGCGAAGCTGAAAGAATTCATAAAAATATATTTTCCCAAGGATCATTGCCTTTCAAAAGAAGAAATTTACTATCGAATATTGAAAACTTTTAAAAATTACGGCATTTATCAAATCTTAATCTTATGTAATACATAAAAATGAATGTTTCTCTGTTTGTCCCTAATGCGTTTCTAATCCGATTGCGATGAAACTTTAGTGATTTGTTTTGCGGACGCCCGCGATGGTTTCTATATATAATGGTGGGCTCTGGCTTTACGAAATTATTTTCTAAACTATTCATACAAGTGCGATGAAACATTGGTGATTTGTTGTGCGCACGCCTGCTAGCGTTCTATAAATAATGGTGAGCTCTGGCATTATGAAACTTGTGTACAAAATTTACTACAGATTGCGCACGATTTGTTTGAAAAATGTGGGTATATCATATGGTGGGAGGGGGAGAAGAACGAAGTAGAGGTGGGGATGGTTTGGACGATGGAAGAGGGAAGGCGGAGAAAGTTGAAGAAGAACCTGGAGGGCAAGATGACGCAGGAGGGGAAGGGGGTGGGTACGGGGACGCATGTGAAAGGGCACCAATGGGAGGGGTGACGGAGGAGTAGGGTCAATGGAGGGGAAAAGGGAAGGATTTTAAAGGAGACATAGTAGTGGTAGCTGAAAACGGGGAGTAAATTTGGAAAATCCATGCTTTTCACACGGACAGCCTTCTACGGGTCGGAAAAACAAAAAATATTGTGTGTCTAAAATCACTTCAATAAACAGAATTAAAACACATAAACTTTCTTTTTTTAATGGCATTCAACGCATGTCACATTGCAATACAGCACCGCTTATGAAAAGGATAGCCAATCAAAGAATATGTAGGTACTTGAACCGTTCGCTAAACTACGAGTACGACCACTGGACCTAGTTCAGCGAAACTCTACTATTGAATCAGTAACGTACGAGTATCTTCACTATATTACACATCAATGCAGGTATTTGAAACAAATAAGTATGTAGTTCGAATAAAGAATTATTAATTCATAAAATATTTGTGTTCATATTACTTTATTGCTTGTGTGATACGATCAGTTCCAAATTTCAAATGTAAAAGTTCGTTACAGATATATTGTTATGATTTATGTATGTAATGACATATTGTTATGTGCGTGTGTAATATTTTAAAGGGAAAAGTAACGTTGAGCCTTGGTCGGGCTCGGGTGTATTCTGCCAGTCAACTTTGATTTCTTCTCAGGAAATCTTGGACGCCAAACCCAGTCTAATGTCTGGGTATGTCAACTAGCGGAGATCACGGTACTCAATTCTCAGAGTGTGGGTCATGGTTTTATAACATTCCTGAAAAGGCTGCACAAGGAATTCTACATAATAAAACACAGAGTAGAGTTGACAATCGGTACACTGTATTGAAATTATAAAATATAATAAAACAAATTGGATGGACTCACCCCGGGACCAATGTCGTAATCTATGCTATTCCTAGCTACACTAATTAAGTTTTACTGCCGCCGTTCCCCCGATGTCGCGTGAACCAACACCACCTCCTGGTGGCAAGGGAGGTCCCAACCTCTGCGGCCCAGCATGTGCCTGCGACCTTCACGGCGGTCGCCCGGAAGGGATGATGGACCTGGACCCTCAGAGAAAGGGAGGAGTACCCAAACACTCCTCCAAATTGTATAGGAAGGCTCGACAGCAATCGAGGCTGAGTATCGTTCAACCCTGCGGTAATCTCGGGTTTGTTCCGTAAATAAACCCCCGGTGGGAATTCAATGTTTGCCCTGCATTCAATGACAGGCGCGGCGGGTAATTATTTACACCGATCTCTCGGATAAAGAGGTACTTTAAACATAACAATCGAACACCGCCATTAACTCGTGTTCACTTTTGGGGACCCGCGCGAAAACTCACATTTTACGTGAATAATCTTCGAAATTAATATTTTTTTCTTTTTTAAAAAAACACAACGTGTTTCCTTCCCCCGGATGCAGATGCCCAAAACTTGGATTTCAATCACATCGTATTTAAAACTTAATAATTAAGTGACCGTTGTTTTCACGGCGTACCGCACATTACGCCGTCAAAACCAGAGTGCGGAAACGGAAAAAAACAAACGCCGCCTACCGACGCGTTGAACGAAACTCCCCCAGCTTTGCCAACCTAACCAATAAAAATGCATTTAAAAAATAGTACCTAACTTACGATTAATACAATCGCTTCATAACATTACCCCCCTTCCCACAAAAATGTTTGCCCTCAAACAAAACTACCAAAAATCTAAACATGCCCTGAACTATCTACGTTGGTCCCAAGGAGTACCTGGTAATAAAATAAAAAGAAACAAACAGTAAATGTGAAATGCAAAATACAATTATCAGAAATGAAAAAGAAAAGAAAAATCCTTAAATAATACTCTTTTGACGAATGAGTGCATCGCAACCCCAATCGCGCCTATCCTGTGTGTAGGCCGGATAGTAGGTTTGCGATGCAACCATTCTCGAACTTAAAAACTAGTAAACCAATATAACCTAAGAACAACTTCTTGTAAGATGATACGTGAATGGACAACAAGCACCCTCAGCACTGGGAAAAAAAACCTGGGTGGTTGTAACATTCATTCTTACCGAGCACTACCATTGACGTATCATCTGGAACAGAACACATAAACTAACTTAAAAGATAAGTCTTAAAATTAAAAAAACATACATTTTTATGATTAAATCACTCCTCCAAATACGTCAAGCTAAATTCTATGCATTAGGCATCACTGTTCCAAACACTATCACTGAATTTATATAGCCTCTCTTAGGCCGAAAATATTTGATGGGTTTACCATCTACACTTCACTGAATTTATATCTTTTAGGATAAAAACTAACCCTCTTTTGGAAGAGTCTTCCTAACTAACCTCCTATTCTGGTCCTTGGGTGAATAATATTTAACCAACAACAATTATACATTGTAAAGGTAATTTTAATAGTGTACAACCACCGCATCAGATGGTGCCAAATAATTTTTAATAGTATACAACCAACGCATCGGGTGGTGCCAAATAATTTTTAATAGTATACAACCAACTGTTTTAGAAGGTGTCATTTGTTAATAAGATGTGCAGCTATAATTTAGTGCAAGTATACGTCCAACTCTATAGAAGGCGTAATCGGTAAGTAAAGAACAAATTTTATGGTTTTCACTGTAAACCGTTGTTCAACCATATAGTACATAATAACAATGTTATAAGTCTCTCAGGACAATAATAACAGAATACATCCAAAATCTTATTCAAATATAATTGATTCTACTTCCTATGTTGGCTTAAAATGTGGAAGGATATGTGATACCATATCGTCCCACATTATAAGATCTCAAAAAAAAAAAATCTTATAAACAAGGTGGACATTACAAAACATTTTCTGTAACTAATAAAAACAAAATTAAAACGCTTTTCCAAAAGCTGAGGCTTAGCTGACGCAGCCTATGTTTATAGAGTAAAACAATATTTTGACTATTTACCAATAAAACAGAAGAAGAGCGAGAAAAAAAAATACTTTGAATTTTAGCAATTACTTGCGTAACTTGACAAAATAAGGTCTAATAGTGTCAATGCACTGACGGTGAATAACAATAATTCTTCATTTAAAATCACTTAGAAAACAAAGAGATACAATCCCTGCGTCTCTGTGTTTTCTATGTAATCTGGAACAACAAATAATGACATTATCAAAAGCATGAACATAACTAAAAAAAAAAGGTATGCCTGAAACTCGCAGAGATAGTGTGCGGATATGCCCGCGTATTTCAGGATACAAGACTTACAACTAATAATCCTAACTTAATCATCTGTTCAGCCGACATCTGAATTTGCGTCTGTTTTAGCGTTAATACTATGACAATTTATACATACACTTGCAGATATATAGTTTTAAATACATTCTCAACTCGAGCATTAGCACCAGAGTTGAGGATTTTATTGTAAGAAACAAACCAGCATCATCATTACCAATGTCAAACTTACAAAACACCCCCCGTGAAGTAATTACCCCATATCCGTAGAAATGAGCCTATGACAGGACTAATGACTGTCTGAACGCATGGAATCTCCATCTCGGTTGATCATACCGGATCGAAATTGAAATTGGATAAAAAAACTCATATTTATGGAAAAAAAAAATTTAAAGTTAAATGTATGACATTTTATTTACTAGTTACATATTTTGTGTTTGTTTATGAGTGTTTTGATTAGTTTCGAGACATACTTGTTTAATGGATTTTGATTTGTATTAGACTTTAATTTAGACCTTTTTCAATGATGCTCGATACTTGATATGAGAAATCATGTTTTCGAGTCATGTGTGACTAATTTTAAATGGGCTAGAATTTTATTGGCTCATAACAACGTAGAGCATAACTTACGACAATATAAAGGTGTGCACGTATTAATTTAGACTTGTTATATCTGAGAAAATAGTTTTGTGATTTACCATAAATCACTACAAATAGTACCGTGTGAGAAAAAACATAAAACTCGATTTTAAAAAGAGTTAATGAATACTTGTTGAATGTTGTGTCAGGGTTGGTCATAAAACTCCAAGAACAACCCGAACCACTCAAACAAGTTCCACACCACGTAGTACTTTGTGTATGCACATTGATCAGTGGCTGGCAATCCTTCCGCCTCCTATAGGTATCCTCCGTCTACAGGCAACGGATCCACTGCCCTCCTACTGACGATGTTGCACACCCTGTTCCGTACCAGAGTCAGCAACTCATGGCCTGTTGAGCAGACAGCAAGCATCTCTCGCCCTCTGTCTGTCATATAAGGTAAACGTAATCGACACCGGATCGATACGTTGCGGTTGGGGTACAAGCCCACCCTTACCTTTGGAACTTGATAATAATGACGTTTCGTCATTGTCTGATTATTTCTCCAAGTCTTAATACTATTTAGTGTAAATTGTCCTTTATTTGTAAAAGAATGATAATAAATATCACTTGATGTTGTTGTTATTGTTATTGCTGTTAATGAACGTTGTAGTTGTACGTTGTTGTTGTTATTGCTATATTATTTTCTTTTAAATGTGTATGTTGCCCATTTAAATTAATATTTTTTTAGTTTATTAAATCAATATGTAAGTAGCTCATTTAAATATAAAAAATTTTTGTCCATTTAAATTAATATGTAAGTAGCTCATTTAAATATAAAAAATTTTGTCCATTTAAATTAATATGTAAGCAGCTCATTTAAATAAAATTTAAAACGTCAGTTAGACATTAGTAAATAAACAATTTACAAGTATAATTTATAGTAGGTTTTGACAAAACCTTATACAAATTTCCCACTCGAAGCAAAAATGAATTACCCGCATTGTCATTAAAATCTCAATAAATATCTTAAATATTTGAATAATCTTTAATAATCATCCTCCATTCCTATTTAAACAAATAATAAATTGATTTGTCTTCGGCTATCAGGTATTTTGACATGTAAACACAACATAAGCCGAAGTCATAGATAAAATGTAACGAGAAACCGTCATAGACAATCCGAGGTATTCTTAGAACAGCTAGCACTGATTAGTTCCGAAAAGAAAAAAAAATATAGAGCTCTACCTAGCACATTGTCCATAGTCTATGACCGATTTCTATGCATTCAAACAATAACAATGAAAATGACAATCCATTTTAGGTTATAGGAGGTAGGTATTTCAGATACTATGAATAACTGTGTGGTATTGAAAAAAAAAACCAATAAATACGAGATTAATCATTTATAAGGTACCCACAATATTATTACGCATAGTATCTCTTTACGAATTCACGCCGGTAATAGTGCCAGCGAATTGAAATAATGAGATTTGTTGTCATTTCCAAACACCGTCACTGCAATCATAGGTTATGACAGCGACCAAGTTTAATAATAACAAACGAAATTAAGACCTCCACTGAACAGATGAATAATAATTTTTTGGGCTCTTTACATTACAGGGCGAAGAAAACATTTTCAGGAATGCTATAAATCGTGACCAGACAGCGTATGGAGCGCCATATTGTTATGATTTATGTATGTAATGACATATTGTTATGTGCGTGTGTAATATTTTAAAGGGAAAAGTAACGTTGAGCCTTGGTCGGGCTCGGGTGTATTCTGCCAGTCAACTTTGATTTCTTCTCAGGAAATCTTGGACGCCAAACCCAGTCTAATGTCTGGGTATGTCAACTAGCGGAGATCACGGTACTCAATTCTCAGAGTGTGGGTCATGGTTTTATAACATTCCTGAAAAGGCTGCACAAGGAATTCTACATAATAAAACACAGAGTAGAGTTGACAATCGGTACACTGTATTGAAATTATAAAATATAATAAAACAAATTGGATGGACTCACCCCGGGACCAATGTCGTAATCTATGCTATTCCTAGCTACACTAATTAAGTTTTACTGCCGCCGTTCCCCCGATGTCGCGTGAACCAACACCACCTCCTGGTGGCAAGGGAGGTCCCAACCTCTGCGGCCCAGCATGTGCCTGCGACCTTCACGGCGGTCGCCCGGAAGGGATGATGGACCTGGACCCTCAGAGAAAGGGAGGAGTACCCAAACACTCCTCCAAATTGTATAGGAAGGCTCGACAGCAATCGAGGCTGAGTATCGTTCAACCCTGCGGTAATCTCGGGTTTGTTCCGTAAATAAACCCCCGGTGGGAATTCAATGTTTGCCCTGCATTCAATGACAGGCGCGGCGGGTAATTATTTACACCGATCTCTCGGATAAAGAGGTACTTTAAACATAACAATCGAACACCGCCATTAACTCGTGTTCACTTTTGGGGACCCGCGCGAAAACTCACATTTTACGTGAATAATCTTCGAAATTAATATTTTTTTCTTTTTTAAAAAAACACAACGTGTTTCCTTCCCCCGGATGCAGATGCCCAAAACTTGGATTTCAATCACATCGTATTTAAAACTTAATAATTAAGTGACCGTTGTTTTCACGGCGTACCGCACATTACGCCGTCAAAACCAGAGTGCGGAAACGGAAAAAAACAAACGCCGCCTACCGACGCGTTGAACGAAACTCCCCCAGCTTTGCCAACCTAACCAATAAAAATGCATTTAAAAAATAGTACCTAACTTACGATTAATACAATCGCTTCATAACAATATTTATAAAAATATTTATTAACATTATAAATATTTCACATTACTTACTTACCTATGCACCTACAACCGCAATTACATTCAAAGGTAGGTATTTTGAATCGATACCATTTAAATCCAATATAAGGATGTTTCTATTAAATATTTTTCTTGGAATATATATGTATATATATATATATATATATATATATGTAGAACAATTTTCTCGGTTTACCCGCGTAACGTAGTCCTTAAAAGGACTTTTTAACTCCTGACGTTTCGGACAGATCACACTGTCCATCTTCAGAGGCCTTATGTCTTGAGTTTTTGTCTCAAACTGATAGCTTTCGCATGTCTGTTCGGTCCAAAAGCTAAAACTTAAGTTTTAGCTTTTGGACCGAACAGACATGCGAAAGCTATCAGTTTGAGACAAAAACTCAAGACATAAGGCCTCTGAAGATGGACAGTGTGATCTGTCCGAAACGTCAGGAGTTAAAAAGTCCTTTTAAGGACTACGTTACGCGGGTAAACCGAGAAAATTGTTCTACATCTTACACCCGTGAAAACCTTAATCATAACATATATATATATATATATATATATATATATATATATATATATATATATATATATATATATATATACATATATATATATATATATATACGTTATTCATACATGTTTTATAAACAATATATTACTTTACATATATATATATACATAACACACATATTAATCAAGTAATATCTTGTTATAATAATTAAATTCAAATACCAGCAGTCTGCTACATTGCGGTTATTTAATGTTTGGAATATAATTGGAGGGTCGCTAAGTAAGTGCAGGAACGCGACTGCCATCAGCGATGGGCGTTATCGAAATGTCCAAATTGAAAATGTTTGACAGGATCGCATTAGTAAAATGATCGATAATTATAATAACTAAAAGTAATGGATAGTAAGTGTACTGTTTAATAATAAAAGCGGCTATTTAAGAATATAAATAAATATTTTTATTACATAAACATGGCATTCAAATAAGCCGTAAGTATTCATATTATACGGGGTATCACAATGCAAAGTCAGATTAACCATTTCATCATACAATAAAAAAAACTACCAAATAACTACTTTCTCAGTTAAGCAGAACACGTTTTATCCAATTATTTTTTAACATTCTTGACACTTTATTCTATTTTAAAGCCTTCCATGGACTATAAACTAAGGGTCAAATTCAGCTGTTACCGGTGGACTAGTTATATTAATAGAATCTAGTATTTGTATCCAGATTGGGCGTTGAAAGATTGTTGGTTCTGTCTGAAGCTAGATCCCTGGTTAGATCCTTGGTTGTAAGAGTTCTGGTTTGATCCCTGGTTGTACGATCCCTGGTTGGAGTCCTGGTTGTACGATCCCTGATCGTAAGATCCGTGGTTGCTGGCCTCCTCCCTCTGGTTGAGGTCGATGGACTTGAGGATGGCTTCTGGGATGGGGGGAGGGGTGGGGAGGTGGTCTCCTTGCGCGTGGAAGCCGTCCTCATCAGCCGTGTATGTGACGGTGTACTGATGGCCGTCTGGGCCGGTGTAGGAATAGAATCCTTGCACGGTCTGTGCGTCTCCCTTCAGGTAGCCGGCCTCCTGCGCTGTAATTCCATTTCCAGTCTCGTAGCTGTAACAAACGCATTTCATTGAAATATATACCTAGTATCTTTGTAGGCACAGTAAAGAAAACTGTAGGGGTAGCATTTGGACATGCTTAATCCTCTTCACTTGGATAAGCCTACCACTTATCAGGTTTGTATGAGACTCAATCACTTTTATTTGGAATACCTGTACCTAACTACTGGTAATTCAAAGTCGCTTTATAATATAACACACTTTATAATTATCACATGCATATCAATTCTATTCAAAATATACTATTGTATGTTACATTTCGCGGAGAACGTGGTTATCCGGCAAACAGGATTTTATTTCTGTTATGAGGTAGAATGACTTACTTGAAGTTGTAACTGCCATCACCATCACCATTGTTCTCGTTAGTGAACCTCAGAATGGGGACATCATTTTCAGCTGTGCGGAAGTTGCTGCCTTGATGGCCACCCTGATATCCACCTTGACCACCATGTCCGCCCTGGTTGGGGGGGAGGTACTGGCTGTCTAGGCGCCCGCAGGAGGCCATGCCGAACAAAAGTGCTACAAGTACCTGAAAATAAATTTATTTTTGTTATCTTTGTGAATTCTTCACAATTTTTGACAACCCATTTAGCAATTCTTACAATTAAAATTTTTTTTCGGTTAATTGACACTTTTGTTATTGGATTTTGATTTTATTGTTAAACTGATGTAAGTTTAATATAGATTTTCATTTTATATTTTCGATGTTCACTATTTTCGAGGAAAGCAGAATTACGCCAAATAATAATTTTTAACTTTGATGAAAACAAGTTATTTATGTACTCACGATTTTCATTTTGAGATAAAGTTAGCTGATCGTGTAATGAACACTGAGAACACTATGATACCCAGTGTAGATCAACTGAAGAATATATACAGTTGCTCCCCAACCATTCTGTAAGATTCTTGTGTTGGGAAGTTACTTTCTCAATGGAAACAGAGATGATCTTAATAATTCAGATGGTCTTCAATAGTATTTCACTTGCCCAAAGGACAGAACAAGGTGATCGAGTTCTTCGATTTTTTTCAGTTCATATTTCATTTTGTTTTATATTAAATCCATTTACAAGAGCGGTAATGTACAAAGTTTGAGCAGATCTACAAAACTACTGAACTTTAACTGTTATCTATCCATCAAATAGGTAGTAGCTTCGTACCGGCAATGCGCGAATGGACTCAAGCGTGTGTTTCATTTGATATTCGAAGTAAAAATTCTTGACGCACGCTTGACTTGGGGAGTAAGCTGGTGAATGCTTGACGAGAGCGTTACGAAAAGCAAGCAAACGGTAGTTGAGAGGAAGATACAAGTTAGTGAAGATAGAAAGAGAGAGAGTTACGTTTCGTATATCACTGTATGGGCAAGGGAGAGAGGTGCGAGCACGTTCTTTCTCTCATAGCCAGTTACGTTTCGTATATCTAAGACAAAATGCAGGCCTATTATCTGAATAACACTGTAGGAGCAAGAGAGAGCAGTGCGGGCGTATATTGTCTTTCTCTCTTCCTATTATATATATGGAGTTTTACTTCAGCCGTGTGGTCGAATGTCGAATGAAATAGACTAATCAGTTTCCCTTTTATGCGGTACTTCGTAGCCTCCCCACTCTATCCCCACTGTCTACTTTTGTTTTCTGAATTTTTCACTTCTACCGCGCGTGAACTGCACATACCTATTTTTTTGAATATATATTTTTACAATAGCTCCACACAAGAGGCTCAGAAGAAAAAAATACCTCAGGGCCTGTCATATTTTGGGATGTTGTGTGGAGAAAGGAAAGAGAGGAAATTCTGGGAAGGAAAAATGTATGTGGGGTGGGTAGGGCTGTGAGTGAGAGATATATGAATCCATCCTTTCCACTGCGGTGCAAAGCGATGGGTCGAGAGACTATGGGTGGATTGTGGGTCTAGATTATGTCTGCTTTAAACTGTAAATCCAGTAGGTGGGACCTAGACAAACCTCTCCCCGAGAACCAAGGCATCCCTGCTACTAAATCACCAAATGATGACCTATGGCAGGTAAGTAAGTTACCCAATAAATGGTTCTCGGGACGTTACCCGTCCCCGCCTCCCAAATTGGAAATGGTTGTTTGATACGTTTGAATATTGTTGAATGTTGGATGGTATTTTAGATTGATATTTGACAATATTTTGACCTTGTCTTTCATACATTTTCTTTATCCTAATGGTTAAAATCGCAATTAAAGGCGAAGCTATCTGGCGGGCTCGAGAGATGAGAGGTTAATGGTTAAGTAAAGATTATTTTTTCGAATGTAAAATATTCCTATTTATTTGGACTTTCTCATTCGTTTTTAATTATTAATGTAATATTAAATATGTAATTATAATTATGAATGTAATTTTTGATATGTAATTTTTCAATAGTGTGATAGGTACACGGCACACACCTCTTTCTTGCCTGAAGAAAGTTTGAAAAAATAATTGCCATTGAGATAGTGACTCTTTGGAGAAATTACATAATTCCCTATTTGAATTTTATTTTTAAATGATAAAAACGGTTTGGTTAGGCATTACAATGTGTTAATTTTATTTGTTCGAAAATTTAATTAAACATATTTATGTCACAAGAAAGGTAGTTAGGTACTCTTTGGATTTAACAGAGACACCTGAAATGGATTGTTTTGAAAATAGTATTCGAACAAGTGAATAACTGTCATCTGTTGTTTTGGAAAATTTTGCTGTTTTATTTATTCATCGTGAAACTAACTAGTTATGTATGGTTGACAACTAGCTACTAGTGCATATTTCAAAGTCACAAAAGAATTACTGATCTGGAATTTAAGTGGACAAATTTATGGATGCCTCCCCAGCTACAAAAACTGCATACAAGGTTGGTGAATCTGTTATTTTCCCTGGAATTTTCGATTGCCATTTTTTGTGATATATATTTGTCCGCGCAAGTAGATTTTCATAATCAAATCTTTGGGTATTAAGCCCAGAGTGTCTGGGGTTATTTACACACCTCAGGCTTGCATATTATAATGCACGGTTTATAATTTAAGTAGGTAGCTAGGTATTTACGTACTTACTTACAAATCTTCAATGATTTCAGAGGAAACTTTGGTTTTGATTTATTAATTAAGAATAATAGAATAATTTTGCACGCGAGGTCCGTAGGAATCTGACTAATACTAGTAGTCTACAGAAATACTTACGAGTATGCCTAATACATCCAATAAAAGGAAATAATATTTCTGGCAACGCACAGTAGTTGCAAATGCTCGTATTCGTCTCATAAATCTGTAACTTCTTTATTTCTTATCATGAAAAGATAAAATTTGGTGTGCTGATTAAAATTTTTATTTCATATTTTTACTTAGTGAATTATTATTATTTTGATATTAAACATGTCATTTCTAGAACAATTTATCCTTAGAACAAGTTAATTTCCCGATAAACAAGAGCAGCGGTTAAAAATTTTTTTTTATAAAATTGTGTTTTAATAACAGGGGCAAACTCTGCGAGCCGTAGAAAAGAACCTGAACTTTGTCAAAATCTAGTTTAGGTGTCATTTGCTTCAACGGAGATTATAAATCACTATTATTTAAAACTAAAATATTAAATATTTGTATTAATTATTATAGCTTTAAAAGCAACCTTTGCGGTGATATATAATAAGCTAGCTCAAATGCTTTAAATTTGTATCAAGAATTATTCTACATTTTGATTCAATTAAATATCTCAGCCAGAACCCATACTTTGATATTATTTTAAATACACAAAAGGACAAAAAAAATTTTCAACGGATAAAAATTTATCGATTATTTTGTCTTATTAATATATCTGAAAAAACGGTACATTTTTCGATTTATGAGACGGTCTTGGCCCGAAGGTCATTCTATAGTGGAAAGGTCCAAAAACAAGGTCACCAAACACTGTTAAGGCGATCCAATAGTCCAGGAAAAAAACGAAATCGGAATTCACGCCCTTTATGGGAGAAGTTTAAAAATACTTGAGAAAAAGCTTTTGGAAAGGTTGGAAAAGGTATTTGAGAATTTTTTTTTACAGGTTGATTTCGTAAAGGCCTGTAAAAAATATTAATTCCTTTTTTACGCTTGTTTATTGTAATAAAACTGAAATTTAAAATTGATTTCACGAAACTAAGCGACGTGGAGTCGCACGTCTATTTCCCGCTCCGGCCTGGGCGTGACTGATACGAAATATTCTTGTTCTTGTGCCCATGCCATAAGAGTCACTTCAAGAATCCAAATTCGTAGAATGCGGGCCGTATTGATTGATGTCAAAAATAACAAGAGAAAATGCATATTTTATTTTATTTGGTGAAGTTCGGGAGTAAATATCATTTTTTTGCGATTATTATAAAAGAAACGGATTTTGCAATATTATACAATAAAATCACATCCGAAAAGGGGTTTATAAGTAGGAGAGTTTGCACTTGAAGACGTTTTTTACAGACCTAATACCTACTTTATTTTTTTCTAGGCTTATTAAAAAACTTATTAAAAAAATCACTGTATGTTCTTCACGCAGTATTTAAATGAAGCATCTCATACTTCTCAATATAATCGATCAAATTTTCAAAACAAAATGATTTTATATGATTTTGCATTATTTAGTATGGCTTCATCTTAAAGCCAACACTTCCATTCTGAATGGTGATCTGACGCCAGGGCGATACCGTGAATATTTTCCGCTCTGAAACGTGCCGCAAAAATGTCTACTAAGTATATATTAGTTTAAAAGAATATTTTGCGTAATAACTCAAATTAATCAAATAAAATTAACTTATGCACGCCGGGTTTAAACCGCGACCTCCGGATTGCTAATCGACAGCCCCATCCCTCAACAAGGGAGGCCGTCAAAACGGATGTGTATTAGGGTGTCACAAGAAATCAATGTTGGAATGTTTTTGGGGGGACCCCCCTAAAAGTTGCCAATTGGCTCAGAAATGAGATTGGTGAAGTTTCAGCTCAATTGGATAAGGTTAACCCGTGCCTCATCAAGGTTGAAGTTTTAACTTTCTATAAAAATGATTTTTTTTATAAAATACCTAACAATATTGCAAGATTTAATTACATATGCTGTCCAGATTTTTCTTTATTTATTTTCTCAATTAGTACATAAAAAGGGTGTAGTTAAAACTGTTTTCAAAGTAAATACAGCACAATCCAAATTGAAAATGATGGATTTAGGAGAAAAGAAAAGCTAAAAGGTATAAAAAACAAGAAGAAATTATATTCAAAATTTTATTATTTAAAATATAAAAAAGAAAGCATTATAAAAGAAAGAAGCTATTTTTATTTACATTTACAATTTATTATCAGATTAAGGTGTTAACGGCTAAGATAACGTGGCTTTTGAAGAGTCATTTCGACATTCCGATACAACTTGTAACAGAAACTGTCGTTGTTCTTCGTCTTTTGTCAAACAGGAATTGAAGTCTTGGATTAATTTTACCCCTCTTTCAGCTGTGTTATTGACAATCTTGAAACCGTTCACTATTTTTTTTTGCTTTTAAATGATGTGCATTTTCACACCATGTATCAGGATCCGTATTTAAAAATTCTGTATCACTTTCAAACCTTTTGAAAAAATTTAGAGTTTGATGAGAAACAAAAAAATCAATATCTTTTTCCAATAAATTTGAATTTTGCTTTCACATCCCTATCATCACATGTTTTTTCTTCAATTGGAATTAATTGTAGACTTTTTACAGCCATGCTTGTTTTGACACTTTTTTCTAAATTTTCATTGAAGAAAGAAAATGCGACTTGCTCAGAATTGAGGTACCACAGATGATTTATCATTTTAGACAGTGTCTGTAAGTTCTTTATCGATTTCTCTATATTTTACAAGAGATTTTAAAAATTGTAGGTCTTTGTTGGGGACCCAAGTGGGTTTGGGGGCATTAAACCACGATTTTACATAAATGTTTACTAAAAATAAACAAATGTCAAAATGTAAATGTGTTAATGTAAATTGATCCCTGAAAAGATACATTTTGATACAATAAATGACCTTTGCCATCCATCTAGCGTGATGAATGGCACCAGGTACTATGAAAAAAGTGTCTTTTGGGGGAGTACGTCCTAACACAATCAACGAAAGTTGAATTAATTCTTTATCATCCCTTGGCTGTTGGTTTTTTAATTGTTCTGTAAGAAAAAATGATATTTCATCTGAATTCCCTATTTTATGTCTAATATTTTTATCTTCAATAGCAGTTTTGTCTTGTCTAGCTTCGACCATCCAGAAACTTTTTAAATCAAAAAACTGGAGTAACATCCTGTTGAGCAATATCAGAAAGATCATCAAGGGCTGACTTGAAAGCTTCTACTTTTTTATTTTGAGCTGTGCTTTTAGATTTGTTAGCTTTTTTTGTAGTTTTCTCTACTCTTCGTACAGTTTTTCAAGCTTTACAACACAATCTTTAAAGTGTCTGGTTGGTATCTTAGCCTTCTCCCAAAAAAATAAAACTTCTTGTATTGTAAGTCTTGCAGCTTCTCTGGTGTTCAATTTCACTTGCCGTATATTATAAAATAAGCTGCGTAAAACTTGACAATTAGATGGTATTTTACTGCTAGTGATTTGATGAGACATGTGGCCAATTAAACACACTATTTCTTTCTGCCTTGAACTCGAAGCTGCCCGAGCATGGCTTGTTAATGCTGTCAAAGACATAGTCCCACAAACCTCACAAGAAAAAACTTACTAGAAGGACGTTGTTCAATAATGTTCAGAATGTTCACTGTTTGAAAAGCAAACGTTAACTAAAGCCCTCTGACCTCTCCCTTACACTTTCGAAAGAGTGGGAAAACCCCAGGAATCCCAGACAACGAATACAAAAGGAAGAGTGTGGTTTATGACACTCCAGGTAGGGATTCTCTGAAGAAAAGGCTCCTGGGATTAGCTCTTTTGTAACAAATCCGACCTTTCAAGGGATAGATGACTTAAAGGCGACTTTGAGGATTCGGATCATGTCCGGTCTTGGAAAATAATAGATATCTTCAAATATAACAAAAAAGTACTAGAGTGAAACTTGAAGATAGCAACATTTCCTATGAAATGAAATAAGAATCAAATTTAATCTCGATGAGGCACGGGTTAACATTATCCAATTGAGCTAAAACTTTCCAAATCTTATTTTCTAGACAAAGAGCAAATATTAGGGGGATCCCGCCGGCATTAGGACGAAAATATTTTTTCACCTTATACCTTGTGACCATCCTAATGTGTATTATATTACAATCTCTCTAAAGCTTTACAATACCTCCTAAATATCTGTTTTTTTTACAATATTACGTTTTACATAACTCTTTGTATTTTTTGTACAAAATCTTTTATGCAAACCATCATTTAGGGCTACTGTGGACATGAGTAAACGAGTGAACCGAGGTCTTAAAGAGACCAATTTGTTAGAGAGCGGAAATACGGAATCTGTCAAATCACTCAATATAAATACGCAAATATCGGCGTACAATTAAATCCCTGCTATACAGGGAAATATGCACCGCTGCTGAATGACGTATATCGCCAGTTCTTCGGAGTGTCTTTTTTTGAAATATTGGTAGAACAAGGAAGGTATCCCACCAGTCTCCTGTGCTCCAAAAACTGTAATCCGTTCGTTATGAGGAATGACGAAGACAAGAGTGCAATGAATTTATGTTACTTATGATGCGGAAGTTAGTGGTAGAAGACTTCTAGGACGCCTGGGGAATACACGGCACGAATAAGGGAATCAATTGCATAACAAGATGAGATAAGACGAGACCTAAGATAAGATAATTGACACATAAATGTTAATGAAGCGAGATCAGATCTATTTTACCATTAGCTAATTATTGTAACCAGCTACTGAGAGGCTGAAGTGCGTAAGGCTGTCTTGAGATCTAACAAGATTCCACTTGCATTTTAAAAATGATATATCTCCATTTTCTTTTGTTGTATTTTCCGATTGAGTTTTATTTGTGGTATTTTCAGATACCAATTCTTCGTCAAATAGGTCGACAGGATAATTTGTTAGTATTAAATATAAAGTAGCCATCACGTAGCCCTTGAGGAACCTCATTTGGTACCTCGAAAATTTGAGATTGCGTACTTTTGATAATAACACTGAGTTCACTCTTACTAAGAAAATAATAACTCTTACTAACAAAGTAATAACTTTTTCCCTGTAAAGCATCTTTAATACCGAACCATTGGAGTCTTTAAATATGAATGTTTCATACAAATAATGTTCAGAAAAAATCGAGTGCAGTTAACACGTGGTAGAAGCGAACATTTACCAAAACAATCTCAATCAAGGAGCCTTGAGAAGTAAGGTCATAATCAAAGCAGCCAATGAGCGCAGACCTGGCGCCGTTCCGTATATCTCAACCAATATGAGCTTTGATAGGAGTTTTATGCTTCGCAGGTGCTGTATGCATCATTTCCGTTTCATCCGAATTCCTAATCACAGCGGGGCTATAGAAGTTTCTCATAAAAAATAATGCTTTACTAAAATAGAATACAATTTTATACTATTTTAGTAAATACATATACAGCATACAATTGTAAATAGTAAGCACATATATATACAATTGTATACTATTTTTGTAAAACATTAGTCTTAGCGAGAGCTCGTATATGCGTCGTCGATTTTCATTCGATAGAAGAAGATACTAGAACGTTGACGTTATGTACGACCTCTCTCTGGGACTAGTTTAAGTCGTTATCTTTTTAACTCACTGAATGCATTCTTGATGATAAAAAAATACATTTGTAAACGCGCAACTTTCGTTTGAACAGACTCCCAGGGTTTCAGTGGAAATTGTAATTTTTGCAATAATAAGCGCGGTTTAAATTCATAAATAAATTTATTACATTACATCAGTTTGAGAAGTACAAAATATGGCTTATAATAAGTAGTACTAATTCATAATATATCACAAGGCTTAGATATCTCATGACAACTTTCAAAGAAATTAACTTAACTAGATACAAACGTAATAAAATAAATATTTCGCAAAAACACAAGAGGCAATACCACAATACCGTTGATGTAATATCCACCAAACATACGCGTGTATAAGTTTTTACGAATTTAAAATACTTATTGTGTTGGTTCCACAAGCACAAAATTAGATACTTGCGTTTCAATTGGATATCTAGTTAAATTTTAAGTTCATAGATTATAAGTTGACAGCAGAAAAGAGATTCGTTCCATAGATTCTAGTATTTGTATCCGGATTGGGCGCTGAAAGATTGCTGATTTTGTCTGAAGCTAGAACCCTGGTTTGATCCCTTGTTAAAAGATCCCTGGTTGAATGATCCCTGATTGTACGATCCCTGGTTGGAGCCCTGGTTGTATGACCCCTGGTCGTAAGATCCATGGTTGCTGGCCTCCTCCCTCTGGTTGAGCTCGATGGACTTGAGGATGGCTTCTGGGATGGGGGGAGGGGTGGGGAGGTGGTCTCCCTGCGCATGGAAACCGTTCTCATCAGCTGTGTAGGTGACGGTGTACTGATGGCCGTCAGGGCCGGTGTACGAATAGGAGCCCTGCACGGTCTCGGCTTCATGCTCGCTTCCAGCGTCCTTCAGGTATCCGGACTCCTGCGCTTGAATTCCATTTCCAGTTTCATAGCTGTAAACAAAAACAATCATCTGTAACAAGAGCATTTAAATTTATAATTCACGTTTATGCAAACGAGTACATGTATGGCTTGATAAATTAGAATCTGATATCTGAGCACGCATTTCCTAAATCGCAGATTGTGAACGAGTGACGTTATAAGAGAAGTAACAAATCAAGCATCCGCATGAAAGTATTTTTTACATCGACAACGAAGGAAGTCATTTATTTTTTGGAGAAAAACCTAACGATGGGTTGTTTAAAAAAATTGGATGAATTCGTCAAATATTTGAAGTTAATTTTCACGTTCTGTGTAATTTCTATTATTTTCTGTGAATATTTCAGTTTCATTTCAACTAATAATAGAACATGAATGGAACCTCCACAGAACGTGAAAATTAACTTAAAGTATTTGATGAATTATTATGTATTTGAAATATTTCTTAAAGTATTTGATGAATTATTATGAATTATATAAAGTATTTGATGATTCATATCAGCTTAAAACTAAGGCAGAGAATGCTAAAATGTTATGTGTGGTCGGTCTTGCTCTATGGATGTGAAACATGGACCTTGAAAATAAATACCATGAACAGGTTAGAGGCTTTTGAAATGTGGCTTCGCCGGAGAATGCTCAAGGTCCCATGGACTGACATGATCACCAACACAGAAATTCTCAGGCGGGCTAGAACAGATAGAGAACTGCTTACATTAATAAAAATCAGGAAAATTTCATATCTGGGTCATATACTTCGAGGGGAGAAGTATCACTTGCTCCATTTGATATTGAAAGGCAAGATAGAGGGTCGCCGAGGGCCTGGTAGGAGACAAATGTCTTGGCTGCGTAATATACGAGAGTGGATCGGCATTAGAAGTGTGGAGGAGCTATTCCGGGCAGCGCAAGACAGAGAGACATTCTCAAGAGTGATCGCCAACGTCGGGGGGACCTGATACGGCACACAAAGAAGAAGATTTGATGAATTCATCACTTTTTTTAAACAACCCGCCTTAAATTTGTAGAACTCCATCTTCGGCGTTCAATGCCATTTTCAAACAGTTTGATAATGTTATTGAACGCCGAAATAGCCATAACAATAAAAATAAACTAAAATGCTTGCAGAACTTAATATAATATTGTAAATTTGATTTACATTAAAAATTTACTTGAAACTTTTGAAAACGATTGCTTTTTAATAATTTGCTTTGACTGGTAAGTAAGGTATTACATTTTCATAAGTAAATCGCACCAAAAATGTGCACTTTGTAGTGTTCTCGGTAGATGGCGTTAGCAGCTCTAAATTGTGGCGTTTATATAATTTATTATCTCCACCATTCGCAACAAATATCAAACTTCATGTGATCGAATTGAGTACGCGATGAGTACCCACGAAAAATATGTATTGTAAATTGAAAATCGATCACTGAACATTTTTCCTGCAAATAACTTTTGTTATCAAGAGTTATAATAATATTTTTTTAAAACAACAACTAAATATCGCGGAAGATACTCGTTGAAAGTAATTAATGTGCCTGTTAAAATTTTGATTGACTATTGCATTTTACGTGGTATTTTGTCACGTAGTGTAAAGAGGTCGCGTAAGTTGGAAGAGTTTACTTAACCGAATTTATTTAGTTTAAAGTAGGTAAATTTAAAAAAATTTAATATTGTCGCAAGGCATTATTTTCGCTCGGAAATATTTTGTGGCACAAATGTTCTTTTTTTAATTAATCATATAACTCACTTGAAGTTGTAGCTTCCATCTCCGTTGTTTTCATTCACGAACTTCAGAATGGGAACATCGTTTTCAGCTGTGCGGAAGTTGCCACCCTGATGACCGCCCCCTTGCGAGTACTGTCCACCCTGATGACCCCCTTGCGAGTACTGGCCATCCTGACGACCGCCCCCTTGTGAGTACTTGCCTTCCTGTCCACCACCTCCATGATTGGGGGGGAGATACTGGCTGTCCAGGCGTCCGCAGTAGGCCACGCCGAACAACAGAGCCACGAGTACCTGAAAATTAATAATATAAAATCAATAATAAAATTAATAATGAAAACCTTTTTCCTCACAAAGATTTTTTTTTCACTTTTGGATACTAATTCCACACAAAAGGAAGCAAAATTATATTCGTACGGTACGAATAAAGTTGTTGATGGTAAAAGAAGCACGAAATAGTACAATTTAAAAATCATCAAAAATAATTAAGTAACAGTTAACTGTGATCAATATTTAGAAGAAAGTGGGTATACGCTTCGTTATATTCAAGTGCACACAACAAAAACTTATGTTGGTTTATGTAAAAAAAATACAAATATATAAATATTATACATCATTCTAGCAAACAATAACTTGTCTTTCTTACGATTTTCATTTTGAGATAATTTAGCTGATCTTTTAATGAACACCGAGAAGAGTGTGATATGCATTGCAGATCAAGTGTAGAATATATAGTTGGTCCCCTTCCATTCCGTGAGATACCCCGCACCGGGAGGTTACCTTTCTCAATGATAACGGAGATGATCTCAATACGAATTTAGTGCTCTTCATTAATTTTTCACTTACCAAAGGATGGACGAGGTGATCGAGTTTTAAGAAATTTTGTAATAAAAATAATTACATAATTATTAGGGTTAAATTATTGATGTTTAAAGCGTTTTGGAATATTTAATAATTTTTTTTTAAATGAAGTCTATATAAGCGAAACTCAATCGAAAATCTGGAAACAGAAAATTTAATTAAATGTTACAATTTGAAGTTTTACTCATAAAGTTAAAATAATTTTTTTTTCTTTATTCTGCATTTTGAAAACTCGTTAGCAGCAGGACAATTTTACAATAATAATTGTTTTTTTATTAAATGAAGACACTATTAGCAAAACTCAAACGAAAATCTGGAGACAGAAAAATCAGAAAAAGATATTGGCACCGCTGAGACAGTCTCGCGTCCCAGCGGAGCCAATATATTTTTCTGATTTTTCTGGCTCCAGATTTTCGATTGAGTTTCGCTAATATTGCCTTCATTTAATTAAATGAGATTTTACTCATAAAGTTTAAAAAAATTAAAATAAATAATAATTGTAATACTAAAGCTCACTCATAACAATAAACCACAAAGAAAATAGATATAAAAGAATAATTTTTATGTATTTTTTTGTGCTTGAAATTAAAAAGAATATATATATATATATACATTTTCATATATATATATATATATATATATATATATATATATATATGTGTGTATGTATGTGTGGTATATACGTATATGTGTGTCAAAACTAACTAACCATCATGAAATACGTACCACCAGAAAATAGACGTAGAAGTATAATTTTTATATATTTTTTGTGTTTGAAATTTAAAAAGAATATATATTTATATGTATGTTTGTGTATATATACGTTTATGTGTGTATAAACTAACTACCCATCACGCCGTTTCCCCGCAGGGGTAGGCAGAGAGGACGTACCGCCAAACAACTCAGTCTTGGCACACGCTCTTTGCCTCAATCACATTCATACATCGTCTCATATATACTCTTCTATTATTCTGACTTTAGACATGGCCCGACTCAAGTATCTGATTCACTTGATCGCGCCATGTCTTCCTCGGGCTTCCCCGAATTCTTCTTCCATTTACATTTGCGTAATATATTCTCCTCACACGATTTTCTTCTTTCATTCGCTCTACATGCCTAAACTAACTAAGGGTCCCTTTCTTAATCTTACCTTTCTTATGCTTACATCAGCTCTACATTCTTTGCGGATATTCACATTTCTCACACGATCATCCATGGTTTTACACACATCCGCCTCAGGGATCTCATTTCAACAGCATTAAGTTTACTTTCATCTTTCCTATGCCAGTTCCATGTCTCACTGCCATACATCAGAGTAGTTACCAGGACTCCATTGTGGACTGCTAGCTTCGCTTCTTTTGACAGTTTTTTATTAGCGCCAACGGCATTCAGTCAATAATGGAGTTACCTGCATTTACCCTTCTTTCAATATCTTATCAGAAGACTGGCTCTGTGCCCTCTGGTTGGAAAAAAGCGGTTATCCATCCTATTCCAAAGAAGGGTGACCGCTCCAACCCGGCCAACTACCGCCCCATAGCGATCACATCACTTCTGTGTAAGGTGAAGGAACGTGTGATCAACGACAAACTGCTCACATACCTCGAGAAAAACAAAATTATTAACGACCGTCAATACGGTGATCTTCTCGCGTATGTGACGCATGTTTGGGGGCGATGCCTGGAACGTTTCGGTGAGACCCAAACGGTTGCACTGGACATATCCAAGGCCTTTGACCGGGTTTGGCACCGGGACTTGTCAACAAACTGCATTCTTACGGACTTCCCGCATCCTTGTGTACGTGGATTGCCGACTTCTTGAGGGAGAGGTCGATTCAGACGGTAGTCGATGGTTTCACCTCTTCCTCTCACTCGGTAAATGCTGGCGTCCCGCAGGGATCGGTTCTGTCTCCAACTCTGTTTTTGTTGCACATCAACGACCTTTTGTCATGTGCACCAATTCACTGTTACGCGGATGACAGTACAGTTCATGATAGCTTTTTGTTTGACAAGCCCCCAAAGGGCTCACAAACTCCAACAGCTCGTAAGGCTTTGAAGCAAAGAATGGACGGTTACCTCGAGAGTGTTTTCTCTTGGGGTAAAAATAATCTCGTTGAATTTAATGTTTCAAAGACAATCTTGTCTGATTACGTCTAAAAGGGATCGCAATGAAAATCTAGTCTCTTTCAACGGAAGCAATCTTCCGAACAGGCCCTCCATTGATATGCTTGGTGTAACCCTAAGTGACCAGCTCAGGTATGGGGGCTCCATCGAAGCCAGAGTAAAGTTAGCCTCCCAAAAACTGGGCGTACTGTACAGGGCCCGCAGATACTGCAGATAGTACACAACTGCTAACCCTGTACAAATCGCAAGTGCGCCCCACGGTTGAATTTGGCAGCCACCTCTGGTCTGGAGCTCCAAAATACCTGAAAAATACCCTCGACTCTGTGCAGAAACGGGCGGTCCGTTTGATAGATTCTCCCATCTTAACAGACGGATTGCAATCTTTAGAGCACAGGCGTCGGGTGGGAATGCTATCCTTGTTCTACCGGTATTACAATGGAAGATGCTCCGAGGAACTAGCATCATTGATCCCTTCGGCACCGGTGCATAGTCGGGAAACACGCCAAACGCGTGCCCAACATTTGTACACAGTTGACATTAGTCACATGAGAACGGGTCGTTTCTTCGACTCGTTCTTATGTTCAACAGCTCGGCTGTGGAATGATTTGCCGGCCTCTGTGTTTCCTCCTTCATTCCTTCCTCTCCTCAAAAAGACCCTCCACACAGCATCCCAGATGACATAGGCCCTGAGGGAAATTATTTTCCTCAGGGCCTCCTGTGTGGAGTTAATGTAAAAAAAAAAATCAGTCTTCCCATCTCTTGTAAACATACTGCCCAGATACACAAACTCATCGACCTGCTCCAAGTATACATCATTCACAACTATATTGCACACTGTTTTCGTACTCTCTCTTTCAAACGCTATGACTTTAGACTTACTTACATTCATCATTAACCCATTCTTCATACACACTTCGTTCATCCTGGACACGAAAGACTGTAGATCTTCCACAGTTTTAGAAATCAGCAGTGTTTTTTTAAAAAAATTTTAATAATTATTTATTTAAAAAAAAAAAAAAATTATTTTCTAGCCATAAAACTGGCACACTATATTTCACTATTTTACTTTTACTTGTATCTTTTTTTAAAGTGTTTGTATTTTTATGTATGTATTTTTTTATGTATTTGTGTTTTTCAGTTTTCATTACTATTATAATAATAGGGGGTGTTTAGGATCACAGGGGCCTAACTACAAAAATTGGTGTTTTGAGGTTAGCTTGGTTTCGGTAATGTCATAATCGTATCTATTAGTGTCACGAAGCTCTATCTCGAACATACAGCCGTTTAAGAGATAATGATGAGCAAATCTAGAAATTTAGACATAAAATTAGAAGCACAATTGCATATCGCCTGTTATGCCTTTGTGACATTAAACAAAAATCTTATTACTAGCGTCACACTGACCTAACACGTGTTATTCAGGGAAGAACAAAATGTTAATTAGCTGATTATCAAATAGTTTCAATAGGTACCGAAAAGATAATCCACACATGATCGATTTTTCATATAATTTTGATAAAGCATTTAGAACCCTTCTATGAATTTGAAGAACTTTACCTTTTTCTTTCTTTTTTAAAAAGAAAGACAAACATTTCTGGTTTACGAATAAACTGACAATATTTTAAAGACTCCCACTGCCATCACAGTAATGGGAAAGTATTGCCTGTGTCGTGATGGAGGACTTCGCCGAGGAATTGAACTTACTACTCATGGATGGGATCCAGAAATCCAGACCTAATGCCAATTCAGCCACTCACCGGTCAATATAATGCTCCAATACCATTTACAGAGGAAAATATTAAAGATTTGAAGGATTTCGAACAGTGGGTATTATTCTTCCAATGGAATCTATCTTCCCAATAAACTTTCCATTAATATGCTTGGTGTTACTCTAAACTAAATGACCAGCTCAGGAACGCCGGCTACATCGAAGCCAGAGTCAAGTTAGCCTCTCAGAAACAGGGCGTACTGTACAGGGCCAGCAAATACTGCCAATAATACACAAATTTTAACTATGTACGAATAACCCCACGGTTGAATTTGGCAGCCACCTTTGGTCTGGAGACTTAAAATACCTGAAAAAAAAATCTTGACTGTGTAGAAAAGGGTGGTGCATTTGATAGAATCCCCTGTATTTACAAACGGATTGCAATCTTTAAAGTAAAAGTGTCGGGTGGGAATTCTTTCCTTGATATACCGATATTTTAATGGAAGATGCTCTAAGGAAATATCATTACGTGCACAGTTGGGAACCACGCCAAAACATGTGTACACAGTTGCCCTTTATCACTTGAGAGCGGGTCGTTTCTACTACTCTCGAGTTCTTGAGTTCCCGACTGTGGAATGATTTGCGGACTTCTGTGTTTCATCCCCAAAGATGACATAGGTCCTGAGGGAAAATATTTGCCTCAGGGCCTCGTGTGTGAAGATAACGTAATGGGAAAATAAAATAGCTCTGCCCTAGAAAATATTGATAGTTCTCTATTCATAAATAGGAATCAAGAGGAGTTTACATGTTTATAAATAATAATAATGGCTAAATATAAAGGTAGGGACACATCGGCATATCTCAATAAATTTATTTAATTGTACCGGGCCTAAGATAATTATTTTAAAAAGTATTTTTTATGCAGTGTGCTGGACTGACAGATGCTATATTTTCTGATTATATTGTTTGATAGCATCTAAAATCTTCATCTCAAAACTATGTTTTTGTAGAAAGGCCCTGTGATCTAAATCACCCCTTGTTAAAGTATTGCTGAATTATTATTTTTAATTGTTAAACTAACGTTTAAGACAAGATTTTTATGCATAGCACAAAGGGTAACAATTATTATAAGCAATAATTATCAGCCTGAAACACTCATCCACATTGAAAAATCTTCCGAGAAAAGATACATGACGCCAACGGGACTTGAACCCGTGCCCTTCTGATTGCCGGTCAGCTGCTCTCCCAATTGAGCTATGGCGGCTTATCTTATACCCGCCAAATGATTCAATATATACTAGTGTTTCATTCAACAATTACTGCTTATTATATTTTTTCCACCTGAAAACAACCAACTTTATTTTTTCGAGAGAGACACTGTTAGTGTTAAATCACTCGCTAGGTGGCGTCTAATATAATAAGCAGTAATTGCTGAATGAAACACTAGTATATATTGAATCATTTGGCGGGTAAAAGATAAGCCGCCATAGCTCAATTGGGAGAGCAGCTAACCGGCAACCAGAAGGGCATGGGTTCAAGTCCCGTTGGCGTCATGTATCTTTTCTCGGAAGATTTTTCAATGTGGATGAGTGTTTCAGGCTGATAATTATTGCTTATAATAATTGTTACCCTTTGTGCTATGCATAAAATTCTTGTCTTAAACGTTAGTTTAACAATTAAAAATAATAATTAATATTTGACAAGTTTGAGTATTTCCCCAATAAACGAAGACATAATTTGTCTCGACGCCACCTAGCGAGGGATTTAACACTAACAGTGTCTGCTCACGGGTCGAAAAACTATCTGTTTTATTCGTGTACGCACTAGCGATGTGTAGGTTCAGCTGGATTGGGCTACTGAACTCGGGTTCTTCGCGGGAAGCGGATCCTACTCCTACTCCCTTTAGCGACTACTTCCAGAGAACCAGGTCAAGGGATCGGACCTAACCCCGGAACATGGTGGTTCGTGCCACTAAGGTCCGGCTCCGGTCAAATCAGAGTCTCGGTCCGAGCCACTCGCACTCGCACGTGACAATTTTAAAAATAACCTGTGGTGGGATAATGATATGGCTTTTGTAAAATGATTTATTGTTATATTCTTTGTTAATAATGTGTTATTTTATTTATAATATCCCTTAATAATTTCTAACGGCAAGAGAGAATTTTTGAGTGCAATACTCCAGCCAAGGGTTCTATATTGCAATACAGATTAAATTAAACAGAAATAAATGTTTCTTAATAGTCTAAAATTGCCTGCCTACCTGATTAATTTACGCCCTAGGTAGATACAGTGTGAATTGTGTATATACACATAAACAAACAACTCCGTCGCCAGCATTGTCGTCACAATGTCACAGTATCGTTTTTTTGTTTCACTGTTTAGAATTGTTTTTTAAATCTTTTTATTTTAAATAAATGTTACAGAAAACACTTATTTCACATCTGGCACTCTATTCTTTTACAACTTATTTATATTGTTTACCTCTTCATAAGTTGATTTATTGTAACCGCTGAATACAAAACATTCACGCGAATGTCTTGTGTTCAGCAATTGTCAACGATTATCGTGAATCTGAATTGATAAATGGGTATTACATTTAAAATAAAACTAAACTAAAAATATTCTCACAACAGGCTTACATTATTTTGTATGTAAATTTTAAATTTTGTGTATCGATTTTTTTGGCATTTTTATATACTTAGAAAAAATAAATTCTTTCGCACCATTCGCCCAACTGTAAATCTAAATTAACTTGCAGAATACTAACGACACCTTTACAGCGTATTACTGTAAATATTTATAGTTAGCTCTACAGTTTCCAATAACATAATATGTTTACTGACTCACGTGTACGTTAATTAATTAAATTAAATTTGACCCCAGATAGAATCCTTGTGGAACACCAAATAAACAAAAAAAGTTTGTATGCTTTTACTCTTAACACTGACTTAAAACTATTAATCTAACTCATGGCTGTCTCAACAAGGGAACTCCTATTAGTGAGAAGGGCTAACTAAACCAATGCTGCAAAATGTCACCCAGTTGAATATTGGAAAAAAATGTATGTCGTCCAACTAAGGTTACGGATACTAAAATTTAACATTTGGATGCATCCGAAATTAATTAAGTTCGATGGTTTCGGTGGGTAGGTACTGAAAATAAAATGCGGTGGTTTGTACATAAATATTTTTATTCAACTTACACTTTAATTTGAGAATTATGCATGGCTTATAATAAATAGCACCTAAATATAATAATATATCACATTAATCGGTTTTCTTTCTCAGCAACTTTCAACCGAATAAACTTAAGTAGCTTAAAATGGGTTTATACACTGTAATAAAATTTCATATTTTACATCACTTACATAACATTAAAAACAGGAGAAGGTAAGTAACAAGCTTTGAAGAATAAATTTAATAAAATAATAAATACTAAACAGATCTTCAAGTCTTTTACAAAAAATACTTTTTCATTATTCCGCGAGAACACTATTTGATGTTTGTTTTATATATTACTAGTTCATAGATTGTAAAGTTGACAGCACTGAAAAGATTTTATTTCAAATCTAGTATTTGTATCCTGATTGGGCGCTGAAAGATTGCTGGTTCTGTCCGAAACCAGATCCCTGGTTTGATCCCTTACTGAACGATCCCTGGTTAAATGATCCCTGATTGTACGATCCCTGGTTGGAGCCCTGGTTGTATGATCCCTGGTCGTAAGATCCGTGGTTGCTGGCCTCATCCCTCTGGTTGAGTTCGATGGACTTGAGGATGGCCTCTGGAATGGGGGGAGGGGTGGGGAGGTGGTCTCCCTGTGCGTGGAAGCCGTTCTCATCAGCCGTGTAGGTGACGGTGTACTGATGGCCGTCAGGGCCGGTGTACGAATAGGAGCCCTGCACGGTCTCAGCTTCATGCTCGCTTCCAGCGTCCTTCAGGTATCCGGACTCCTGCGCTTGAATTCCATTTCCAGTTTCATAGCTGTGAACAAAAACAATCATCTGTAACAAGAGCAGTTAAATTTATAATTCACGAGAACATGGATGACCTGTTAAATTAGAATCTGATATAAGGGTACGCATTTCCTAAATCGCAGGTTGTGAACGAGAAGTAACAAATAAAGCATCCCCATGAAAGTATTTTTGCACCCCCAACGAAGGAAGTCTTTGATTTTTTGGAGAAAAAACTAAGGATGGGTGGTTTCTAAAAATTTGATGAATTCATCAAATATTTGAAGTTAATTTTCACATTTTGTGTAATTTCTTTTCAAGTTCTGTGAATATTTCAGTTCTTTGAAATTTTTTGAAACAATCCATCAAAAAGTTAATCTTACTCCAGATTTCGAATTGTTTTTAGTTTAATTCATAGAACTCCACAAGGGCGGATCCAGGATTTTTTTCTGGGGGGGGCACAAGGGGCGGACGCGCAAAAAAATCAACAATTACTGTTAGGATTTTTTTCTGGGGGGGGGGGGGGGGGGGGGGCACAAGGGGCGGACGCGCAAAAAAATCACAACAATTACTGTTAGAAATAGACTTGAAGTATCATACTTCAAGTTTATTTCTAACAGTTCAAGTATGTATAGGAAGGTTTAGGAAAGTGTCAAATCAATCGAAAAATTAAATGTTTAAAAAACACAGTTTTAGCTTCTAATATGTATGTACTGTGATGGAATCTCCATAGTACATAAAAATACCGTCTGGGGGGGGGGGGGGCACGTGCCCCCGTGCCCCCCCCCCTAAATCCGCCCTTGGAACTCCATCTTCGGCAGATACGTTTTTAGATATTCACGGCCAAAAGTATTTTCTTTATTTGTTTTTGTGGTGTCAGGCCGTGTTGCTCTACCTCCTTCTTTAGCCAACGTCTCAGACAGCGTTACAGTGTCCATCATCAGGGCAGTGTCCGTGATGATGGACACTGTTACGCTGTCCGAAACGTTGGCTAATGAAGGAGGTAGCGCAATATGGCATAACACCACAAAAACAAATAACGAAAAAAATCCAACTTCAATCCAACATCCGACCATTTTCAAACAGTTTAAAAATGGCATTGAACGCCGAAATAGCCGTCATAATAATAAAAAAAAAACTAAAATACTTGCAGAACTTAATATAACATTCTGTATAAATTTGATTTACATTACAAATTTAAAAATTTACTTAAAACTTTTGAAAACGATTACTTTTTAATATTTCGCTTTGACTTATAAATAATGTATTTCAGTTTCGCAAAGTTTCGCAGTTTTCAAATCGCACCAAAAATGTGCTCTTTGTAGTGTTCTCGGTAGATGGCGCTAGCAGCTCTACATTGTGGTGTTTCTATAATTTATTATCTCTACCATTCGCAACAAATATCAAACTTCATGTGATATTTTATCTTCGATCAAGATATCATACGTCAATGGATATTATACTTTTGATCGAATTGAGTACGAGATGAGTACCCACGAAAAAAATAATTTTAAATTGAAAATCGATCACTGACCATTTTTCCTGCGAATATCTTTATTTATCAAGTGTTATAATAATTAATTTTGATAAACACAAACTAAATATCAATTATCAAGTAATTTATATCCCTCTTAAAATTTTGAAAGACGATTGAATTTTGCGTGGATTGTTACATAGTGTAAAGAGGTTTCATAAGTTTGAAGAGTTTACTTAACTGAATTTATTTAGTATAAAGTAGGCAAAAAAAATTGTAATATAGTCGCATGGCATTATTTTCGCTCGGAAATATTTTGTGGCAGAATTTTTAAAAAATAATAATAATATAACTCACTTGAAGTTGTAGCTTCCATCTCCATTGTTCTCATTCACGAACTTCAGAATGGGAACATCGTTTTCAGCTGTGCGGAAGTTGCCACCCTGATGACCGCCCCCTTGTGAGTACTGTCCACCCTGATGACCACCCCCTTGTGAGTACTGGCCACCCTGATGACCGCCTCCTTGTGAGTACTTGCCTTCCTGTCCACCACCGCCCTGATTGGGGGGGAGATACTGGCTGTCCAAGCGCCCACAGTAGGCCACGCCGAACAACAAAGCCACGAGTACCTAAAAATTAATAATATAAGGCATTAAATGAAAACCTTTTTTCTCACAAAGACTTTTTTTTCATTTTTGGGCACTAAAGCCACACAAAAGGAAGAAAATTTATATTCGTACAGTACGAATAAAGTTGTTCATGGTAAAAGAAGCACGAAATAGTACAATTTAAAAATCATCAAAAATAATTAAGTATCTGTGATCAATATTTAAAAGAAAGTAGGTATACGTCTAGTTATATTCAAGTGCACACAACAAAAACTTATGTAGGTTTATGTGAAAAAAATACAAATATCTAAATATTTTACATCATTCTAACAAAAGATAACTTGTCCTTCTTACGATTTTCATTTTGAGATATTTAGCTGATCTTTTAATGAACACCGAGAAGAGTGTGATATGCATTGCAGATCTAGTGTAGAATATATAGTTGATCCCCTTCCATTCCGTGAGATACCCCGCACCGGGAGGTTACCTTTCTCAATGATAACGGAGATGATCTCAATACGAATTTAGTACTCTTCGTTAATTTTCAACTTACCAAAGGATGGACGAGGTGATCGAGTTTTCAGAAATTTTGTAATAAAAATAATTGTATAATAATTAGAATAAAACCTTTTTGGAATATTTAATCATTGTTTTTTTCTTTACTCTGTATTTTAAAAACTCGCTTCTGATTAGGCAGTTTATCAGCACGACAATATCACAAAAATAATTATAATACTAAAGCACGCTTAAAACGATAAACCACAATGCAGAAAATAAATATAGAAGAATAATTTTTATGTAATTTTTTTGTATTATACAGGGTGTTAGGGGACGTACTTGACTTACTTTAACCAGTGATTCCTGACATTATTTGGAGTAAAAAATGTAAATGAAATTTTGATCTCCGATGATATTTTTGAAGTTTTTTTTTTTTCTACATAAACATAAAAAAATGGTAGTTGTTGAACAGTTGGAGGTGGGGTAAGGGGTTCGTCGGACTCCCGGCTGAGTGACCAGTGACGACACGTGGAAGAATTTTTTTTTGTTTGATTTTGAAGAAAAAAATTTTGAAAAAAAAAGGCGTCAACAAAAGTCACCGGAGACTAAAATTTCATTTACATTTTTTACTCCAAATAATGTCAGGAATCACTGGTTAAAGTAAGTCAAGTACGTCCCTTAACACCCTGTATATGTGTGTGTTTATACATATATGCGTGTGTATAGTAGGTCCTTACAAATGAAATTGGCGTTTTGCCGTACTGGCAACTTTGATCTCAAATATCTTCTCTTTGGTTAGGAAACCCAAATTCAAATTTATACAGCTATTTACTCATGTATTTGTGTTTTGAAAATTATAATTCATTTGTTTTTTCCTTAATCGTTTTTTTCTTTGCATCACTTAGTTTACAAAATGGAAAACTTGAAATATCGCGTTATTTGCGAGTACGAGTCCCACCGTGGCACCAGAGCTGCAGAAACGGCTCGAAGGATTAATGATGTGTATGGCGACGGTGCCGCAAAAGAAAACACAGTGCGTTTTTGATTCCAACGTCTTCGTTCTGGCAATTTCGACCTGCAGAACAAGCCCCGTGGACGGCCGGAGACCAAACTTGATAATGAAGAATTGAAATCTATTGTGGAAGCGGATCCATCGCAAACCACGTTCGAGTTAGCTGCAGGCTGCGGTGTTAGTGATAAAACTGTTTTAATCCACTTGAAGCAAATTGGGAAGGTGAAAAAGCTTGAAATGTGGGTACCTCATGAATTGAGTGAAGCAAATCAACAAACGCGCGTTAGAACTTTAGATCACACACTGCACAACAGACGGCTACCAAATTAGAGGAGCTTCAATTGGAATATCTAAGACATCCACCATACTCTCCGGATCTTGCCCTAACAGATTACAATTTTTTTCGAAATTTGGATAACTTTTTGCAAGGGAAAAAATTCAACTCCGATGGGGCAGTCCAAACCGCCTTCAAAGATTTTATTGATTCCCGTCCGAATGATTTTTTTAATAAAGGGATCGATGAACTACCTATGAGATGGAAAAAGTGCATAGATAGCAATGGTACCTATATACTTTGATTAAATAAAAATATTATATTAAAAAAAAATCGACTTTATGTTCCTCACATTCAAAACGCCAATTTCATATGTAAAGACCTAATATATGTGTAATATAAGAACGTATTTTTTCACTTTTTTATATAATTATTTTATAAAAAAAACTACTTTTTTATATTCCAGAGACTTGTCAGGCACCTTGGAATTTACCGCATTATCAAATCCTGATTTCAAATCACTAACGGCGCTAAAGAAGTTTTACTTTACAATTTTTGTTTTCTTTAATGCATGTATTGTTACTAACCTGTTCCTTTTAAAATAAAATAAAATAAAAATAACATATCAAGCAGAGGCGGTTCTAGATTTTTCTTCAGCTGTAGTGTTAAGATTGGTTGTAGCTGAGAATGATTTTTTTCAAAATATCATTTTTTTATGTGAAGATTTTTTAGTCTCGGGAGGTACAGCCTTATTCATTCACTGAAAAGTCCCGGGCCGATGATTTCAAGAGACTTCAATACAAACTCATAGACACATAGATATAACACAGGCAAGGTACCTACTCTTAGGCATGCACACTCAAAAGCACATAATATATTTGATAATGTGTAGGTATATTTATACAAAATATTACAAGCATACGATCAATTACTACTAACGTGCAAGATCCTTAGAAACGGTATCAATATAAACAAAACCATTTTTCAGCATTTTTTTGAGTTCAGTGAAAATAATATTAACACATCTCAAAGAAAAACGAAAATAGAAAAAGACACCAAAAATAAAAAGAAGACAGTCGCAACAGGGACTCAAACCCATGTCATTTTCAAGGACTCTACCTTCTGCAAATAGAGCTACTTTTTTAAATTCGATCATTTTTATCGATCTTACAATATATACATTTCCAAGAATTACAATATTAACATTATCCTCAATTATAATTCTAATCACATTTTCATTGAAAACAATTATTTTCTATGTTTAAATATCATTTAAATATGGTATAATCTACGTAACATCATAAGGGAGCATTATAATATTTTTGAAGTAGAACTTCTTTATGCACGCTTGACTTGGGGAGTAAGCTGGTGAATGCGTGACGAGAGCGTTACGAAAAGTGTGATCGGGTGTGGCGAACGGTCGGGCCTTTGTGCACACTTGACTTGGGGAATAAGCTGGTGAATGCGTGACGAGAGCTTTATGAAAAGTGTGATCGGGCGAGGCGAACGGTTGGGCGAGGTGAACTAAAGTTGAGAGGGGGATATAAGTTAGTGAAGTTTTACTTCAGTCGTATGGCCTAAAGCACACTCGTTTTTTTATTATATATTTATTTATATTTGTGAAGGATGATTTTTTCCATATTTTTTTTCTATAGTGCAACTTTTCCTTGGTCATCATTACCTTAGTATTTTTTTTCTTCTTCGGAGTCGCTTTCTTTTGCCTGTTCATTTTGGAGTGGTTTGAAGATTGGATATTGATTTTAGAAAGTTCTATGCAGTTCAAGTTTGAAGGTATATGGCGGGCCTACTTCCTAATATAACTAGTCTAATATTTCACATTTATTATTCTCAGAAAACTAGTATTTCCAACTTATTTCGCCAATGTCTGGGTATTTGGGTATATATTATATGTACTAACTCACTTGCGGAAGATCCCACGCACTTTTTTATGCTACGGAAGCGATAACTTTTGCGTATCAGAATGCACCATTACACAGAGCACCTCAACTGCTTAACGATTCTGCATTGAGCATCGACATATTCAACGTCGTCTACATAGAGTTCAGTAACTCTCTTTTTAAAACTGCCCCTATACACTCTTCTTTTTTAAAATTTTGTAATCTTCTCCACGCTATTTTTTGTGTACCTATAACTGTTTTATGGAGAACCTGAAAAAAAAATTACATGGGTATAATACCTTCGTCTCTTTTATCGTTGCAGTGCCACTCAAAGAAAGAAAGTGTTTTTAGTTATTTTTATTTAAGAGCTTTTGAATAATACACAATATTACCTTGTTCCCTCTCCCTCCGCTCCCGTGTTTTCCTTCGACTTTCCCTGCCTTCCCCCTCACCCACGTCTCCTCGTCCCGCGAACCCCATTCCAGGTTCCCATCTTTCCTTCCCGCGTTAAGGCAGAGGTTCGCGCCGCGACCGCGACCGAAGACCGAGGCCAGAGACGGACGCAGGCGACCGCGACAAGCGTCTCGGTCCCTTCGATACTACTGTGGGTGAAGAACAAAGACCGCGACCGCCTTCGCCTTCAGAGTTCAGTATAGCGCAGTCTGTCGATGAAGTCAATTGTGTATTACTGATAATTTACACTAATGGAAAACCAAATAGAGTTACTAATGGAGGAAGAAAAGACGATGATTTGTACTTATTTTAGGCGATTTTTCGTTCACCTATCACCTATTGTTTGACAATAATATGTTCAGGACTTATTTTAGGCTGAATAAAACACAGTTACAAAAAGACAATGTTTACAAAAAGAAGAATATCATTGAAAATAAATTTAATTTTTAAATTAATAATTTATTAATTTTTAAAATTTGTTAATTTAATTAATTATTTTTTTTCGGAATCTAATTGTGCATTTTATATGCTGTCTGATCAGTTCAATCAGCTTCTCACAGTATTAGTCAGAAAAAGCGGTCATTTTCTACAACAAACACACATACTTATCAAGCGCGACGCGAGACACTACTTGTCTGGGGCGGCGACCGTCTTGCTGTCTCCTGGCTCGGTCGCGCGCACGAACTGGCCCCCATACAAAGCTATACAAACAAGTACCCGTTGCGGTCGCCTGCCTCCGTCTCTAGTCTCGGTCTTTGGTCGCGGTCACGGCGCGAACCGCCGCCTTTACTCTTAAACCTTCCCCATCTTCCCCCTCCCTTGTTTCTCCTACCGCGAACACCCTCTTCTTCGTTCCCCCCCCCCTCCAAGTTTCCCATCTCCTCCCTACTTCCCTCTCTGTAGCTAAACTATATAAAATATACACACTTCGCACAGCTGTCCGTGTGAGACGCATGCATTTTTAAACTTATCCCCAGCTGTCCTCTATCGCTAATATATCTCCTTTGCAATCAGTTCCTCTGCTTCTCACTCGGCCCCTACCCCTTGGTCTCCCCTCCCCAACGAGGGAACGAGGAGGGGAGGGGATGTGGGAGAAGAAGGGGGCGGGAAGGGGGAGCATGGGAAAGTTGACACAGATGAGTGATGACGAGGAAGGGGCAGAGGGAGGGATTGCAAAGGAGACAAAGCAGGGGGCAAATTTAGAAAATCCTCTCTTCTCACTCTGATAGCATCTGGCGTGTTCACGCTCACGGCTCGGAAAACCATCTGATTTATTCGTGTACGCACTAGCGATGTGTAGGTTCAGATGGATTGAACTCGGATTCTTCGCGGGAAGCGGATCCTACTCCTACTCCTTTTTTAAAGCGACTACTCCCAGAGAACCCGGTCCAGGACCCAACCCCGGAACTCGGCGCTCCGAGCAACTGAGGTCCGGCTCCGGTCGAACCCGTGCCTCTCAGCAGGCCCCGGGTTCGAGTTCTTTTGCGGGTTCCCGGACCCGGGACCTGCTCATAGAACTCGAGTGCTTTTGAAAGGAAGCACGCCTCGGAGGCCTCGGGCAAAATGCACAACTTACCCATCTCTAGTACGTACCAGACGGGAAAACAAAGAAAATACGTATCCGAAAGGACTTCAATCAACAGAATTAACACCCAAACACTTTTTCTGAGTGGCATTGCAACGCATGCCGGGTTCTCGCATTTTTTTAGTAAATAATTTGCACTGAAGGAACGTCAAATATTAAAAATAACCTGTGGTGGGGTAATGATATGGCTTTTATAAAATGATTTATTATTATAAACTCTGTTAATAAAGTGTTATTATATTCATAATATTCCTTAATAATTTCTAAAGGCAAGAGAGAATTTTTGAGTTCCATATTGCAATACAGATTGAATTAAAAAGAAATAGATATAAATAGCACCTTAATAGTTTAAAATTACCTGCCTACCTGATTATTTTACGCTCTAGGTAGATACCGTGTGAATTGTGTATACACATAAACACACAAAAACCGTCGCCAGCACTGTCGCCACAATGTCACAATAACGTGGTTTATTTCACTGCTTAGATTTGTTTTTAAAATCTGTTTATGATTAATGTTAAAGAAAACACTTATTTCACGTCTGGTACTCTATCCTTTTATAACTTTCAGTTTACAAAAATGTGTTTATATAGTTTATCTCTTGATAATTTGATTTATTGTAACCGCTGAACACAAAATGTCCACGCGGATGTCTTGTGTTTATCAACGATTGTCGTGAGTCTGAATTGATAAATTACATTTAAAATAAAACAAGACTGAAAATATTCTTATAGTTAGGCTTACATAATTTTGTGTAAATAAATTTTTAATTTTATGTATCGATTTTTGGCATTTTTTTATATTTAGAAAAAGGAAATTATTTTCCACCATTTGCCCGACCGAATTCATCTAAATTAACTTGTGGGCCCCAGATGGAATCCTTGTGGAACACCAAATAAACAAAAAGTTTGTATATATTTACCCTTAACACTGACTTTCAACTAAAGTTATGGATATTAAAATAAATTTTCAACACTGATTTGGATGCTTCCGAAATTAATTAAGTTCTATGGTTTCGATGTTAGGAACTGAAAATGATTATTGATGCAATAAAAAATGCAGTTGTTTGAACATAAATATTTTTATTCAACTTACATTTCAGTTTGAGAAGTATGCATGGCTTATAATAAATAGCACCTAATTATAATATATCACATTAATCGGTTTTCTTTATTATAACAACTTTCAACCGAATAAACTTAACTAGGTTAAAAAACAGAAGAAGGTAAGAAACAAGCTTTGAAAAATAAATATAAGAAAATAAAAGAACTAAAAAGACCTTCAATTAAAAAAATAACTGTTTCATTACGCGTGAACACTATTTGATGTTTATTTTATATATTACCAACTAAAGGTTAAGTTAATGGATTGTAAAGTTGAAAGCAGTGAAAAGATTTTATTTAGATTCTAGTATTTGTATCCAGATTGAGCGTTGAAAGATTGCTGGTTTTGTCCGAACCCAGATCCCAGGTTTGATCCCTTGCTGAACGATCCCTGGTTGGATCCCTGGTTAAATGATCCCTGATGTGATCCCTGATTGTACGATCCCTGATTGGAGCCCTGGTTGTACGATCCCTGGTTGGAGCCCTGGTTGTATGATCCCTGATCGTAAGATCCGTGGTTGCTGGCCTCCTCCCTCTGGTTGAGCTCAATGGACTTGAGGATGGCTTCTGGGATGGGGGGAGGGGTGGGGAGGTGGTCTCCCTGTGCGTGGAAGCCGTTCTCATCAGCCGTATAGGTGACGGTGTACTGGTGTCCATCTGGGCCGGTGTAGGAATAGGAGCCCTGCACGGTCTCGGCTTCATGCTCGCTTCCAGCGTCCTTCAGATATCCGGATTCCTGCGCTTGAATTCCATTTCCGGTTTCGTAGCTGTAACACACAAAGCGATTTATTTAGTGATTTATATTTTAAAATTTGCGTAGTTAAATGCATTGCTTGTTCAAGTAAAAGCGCGTGCTTGTTTTTTTTCCGCCGCCACAGTTGTCAGTTGCTTTCAATTAGCCAATGAATAAGGAGGAGCTCTCCAAAATGAGTAGGAAAAATACATTTCCCACTCACTGGTTGTCAGTCGATGTTCTGAAAATCGATCGATCTCTACGAAAAAAAACTCACACTCAAGACGGTATCTGCCTTAACCCACAAAGGAGAGTACCTCCCGTATTTCAATTATTTTCGCAAAATCAAAAAGTAGTTGATTGTCTGTGATTTTTTTTAATAGACCTAATAATATAATTTCCATATTTAACACATGATGATGTATAAAAAATTCATCAGCCAATCATAAAAATTCTGTGAATTTAAGTTTTCTCGGTAGACGACGCTAGCAGTTCGATTTTGGTCTTGCTTTTATGTTTCTCACGTTACCTTCTGTGAAATGTTCCCATTTCACAATTTCACAGCTACAGTATTAAAAAAAAATGCATTATGATCGCAAAAAATATCACATTGTCGTAACCATCTGCTCCCGTAATTTATCGGTCACATTTGCTGCAGTGATATCGGCGGAATCCTAGTTACTTGCCATTAATTTTATTGGCTCTTCTAATTTTTTTTTCAGTACTTCTTTTTAAATTAATGCGAACGAAAACATTAATATCGCAGGAAATTTTTTCAGCCAGTGTCCAATGGATGTGTTTTTAAAACTGAATGAATGTGTTTTCACAAAATATTGCCTATTAATCATTCGTATAGATGAGTTTCGAATGTCATGAAATGAAAAACATAAAAATACATTAAGATCGGGCGCTAATAAATGTACTGCAGGCGAATTACTTCTTGGATGTCATTTCACAGTCGCAGAATGCTCTGGTTTGTGTCATCCTGAAATATTAAAGAATATGCAAAAAATGTTGCAATTTTTAGAGAACTGATTCAAAACATTGAATTCAGACAATTTTGTCGCGAAACCCTTTGGTATTTCTTTAAGAAAAAACGTAAGAAAATTTAATAAATAATTATTATGTGAACAGGGATAACAAAGCGAGTTATTTAAATACATATTAAACATATATTTAATTAAGTCGCTTCTACCAATATAAATATGATGTGTAGAATGGAATCTCGAAGAAGGAAATAACAATAGCTAGAGTGGTTAAAGACGAGTGAGAGTTAACGGAGATGTAGTTGGGAGTGAGGATGAGGGGAGTAGCAAGGGGATGTGATAAATTCGCACGTTTAATTTATTATATCGCCATACTATTTTAGTTCTATATAGATTTCAAAATTAAGTTTACTTCAAATCATTAATTTTACAGGTCTTAAACTTGCAATAATTTGACACGGTGATTGCGTGCCACTTAACTGGAGAAATGGTGGATAGTGGTCATGAAGTTCATAGTATAAATCCAATTTTATTTCTAAATTACTTAGTAGTCGCTTGATACGAAAACATTTCAAATTTATTTTTGAGGCATTAAAAACAATACTGTTTTAGTGAAAGAGGATATGACATTTTGCGCTGGAATGCAAGAATTAGAATAGTTCAAATAATTCAAATTCAGGAGCAGGTTTAAAAATACTTTATAACTCACTTGAAGTTGTAGCTACCATCTCCGTTGTTCTCATTCATGAACTTCAGAATGGGAACATCGTTTTCAGCTGTGCGGAAGTTGCCGCCCTGATGACCGCCTCCTTGCGAGTACTGACCACCCTGATTTCCGCCCCCTTGCGAGTACTGGCCACCCTGATGACTACCCCCTTGCGAGTACTGGCCTCCTTGGTGGCCGCCCTGTCCACCCCCGCCCTGGTTGGGGGGGAGGTACTGGCTGTCGAGGCGTCCGCAGGAGGCCATGCCGAACAAGAAAGCCACAAGTACCTGCAAATAAGAAAAATGGTTCATATTAATATGAGTCACTGTGATCAATGTCGATCAATGGAAGAAAGTGAAATTTTTGATTTGTATGTATAAACAAATTTAATACATTCAGATTCAACAATTTTCTTTGTCGAACTTACGATTTTCATTTTGAGATAAAGTTGGTTGATCTTCTAATGAACACCAAGAAGAGTATGATACACATTGTAAATCAAGTGGAGAATATATAGTTGGTCCCCTTCCATACTGTGAGATGCATCACTCCGTCAGCGGCGCGGCGGGGGATTACCTTTCTCTATGGAAACAACGATCATTTTAATAATAATTCGGATGTTCTTCTTTCATATTTCAATTGCTCAAAGGATGAAACAAGGTGATCGAGTTTTTAAGGAATTTCATCAAATAATTATTCTACGTTCAATTATTTATGTGGCTACATCAGCAAAATCGTGTGGCGGTACAACACTTAAAAAAGGTGGAAATACGCGTCAAATAAACAAGATGAGTGGTTTTTAATTGAGCAACTGGTTCACTGAAAATTTATGTCTATACCTATGTGTGTATTGCCATCCATCAAGCATGTGCAGGAAACGTGCATACTACGGTTTGGTTGTAGGCATCCACTGTTCGTTTCGCAGCAAGGCGATATACGTGACGATTAGGATGGTTTTTTGTAAAAAATATCATATTTTTTCACAATCTAGATCTAGCACATTGATAGTTGATAATAATTGTTCATCATTGAACTCTTAAACAATCGCCATTCAAAAATTAAATATTGACATGGATACTTGAGTTTATTACGTTTTATTAGCTACTGCATTTTAAAACATTTTATTTGATACATTAATTTCAACCTCATACTGTTTTTTACTCGTACATCAAAATAATATGCTGTACATTTTATATTTCCAATTTGTTACTCATAAAAAATGTCTTCCAGTTTGCTGCGAAAAAACTAGCAACATTGTGTTTCGGTATACTAGCGCACGCACCGTGCGCGTCAGTTTCCCGGTAAAATGTCAGATTTGATTTGTGAAATGTAGTGTTTTTGTTAAGTTTTTTTTTCTATTCTGATGGCAAATTCACTATTATATTTGTATAATTCCATACATTTACCATTACTTATGATACTTTCGACAGATTTGAAAAAGCGAGGTTATTTGGGACACATACTTTTTTATCGACTTTTACCGCATGAATAAACAATACTTCCATTAAAGTGATTATTTTTTTTAATAAAACAAACTCCTTATGGATGTGAAGGTAAATCAAAATTCAAAATTACAAAGGTTTATAATGCTTAACAATTAATCCAAAATGTCAGGTTTTTTGGTTTATTATCATAATAACTATTAAAATATGTCATTCTATGAATGAGGTAAAAAGTGTAGTGACAGTTTATTGCAAATTCATAAAATATTTTTTTTGATTAAAACAGTTTTTTGTTTGACTTTTTTTCAACCTTTTTATGTTTAAAATAAAAATGTTGCTTTAATTATCGCAGTATAATTCTATCTCGTTTCTAAAATGGTATTTGCTTTTATGACATCTTTAAAAATAAGAATTAACAGACAAACAACCCTCTTTGGCTGGACAAGCTATGTATATATCTTTACGTGAACTATTTTTTGTCAGTTTCTATTTCAGTACATAAACGGTTGTTTATCAATTGTCTAAAATAATCACAACGTTTTTAAGATCACACTGCAAAGGCACCTACCTAATCACTTTTATGCCTTTCTACCCACTATTTAAATAAAACAAAATTGTTTTAAAATATTCAGATAAAATAGGGCTAACTAACTAATTATTACGCCGTTTCTCGCAGTGGAAGGCAGAGAGGTTGGACCGAAATTCATTATTTCCTTGCTCACACTCCTTGCTTCATTCACATGAATAATTGTCTCGTACATACATAGGTTCTCTTCTGTTATTCTGACACTTGACTTCTGTACTTGATTCTTTTGATCATACAGAGTTTCCAGAGGCGTCCCCGAATTCTTCTACCATTAAGTACACACCTTTCTTCATCCATCCGCTTTACCTTTCCAAAATACCAACCTGCCTTAATCTGATTTATTGGGTACTTAAGATGTATATTAGAAAATTCTAGAATTTTGTATCAATAGTACAAAACGAACCATTTTTTTAAAGTGCTATTTTGCTTATTTTCATCTTCCTTTATTAGATCATTCCTCCATATATTTATTTTTTACCAACTACCTACATATACACTGCAAATTAACTAGCAATACTGCCACGGCTATTACCATGCATACGCTTCGGGAATCTTTTTACTAGAGCATCAGCCCTTATCATCACAGCATATCCTTGTTTTTACACATTTGTTTATCTACCGTTGGATAATAATAATACTTTGGGAGGCGGCTATGGGTACCGCCACCCCGGGAACCATTTATTGAATAATCAACACCTCTACCATAGGTCATCCCAAGTGACCTACATTCGCTACGTTTGGTGACTTAGCAAAGGTACTCGGGTTCATGGAGTGAGGTTTGTCCGGGTCTTGGCGGTGGATGTATGTGCCCACCGTGGCAGGCCGGATCGGGAGAGACTGGTTGAGTGAGACCTTGTGACCTCCCAAATAGGAAGGCTTTGAAAAAAAAGATCGAAAGGAGATCAAAGTTCGATTCACATTTTTACTCCAAATAATGTCAGAATTCACTTGTGGACGTAAGTACGGGGCGTCCCTTAACAACCTGCATAAAGTGAAACTATTAATTTGATAAATCCAATGATATGATAGCACAATTTGATTAATGTTTTAGATTCTTTTAAGATTAACCCTTTAAACCCTTTTCCTTCCCAGAACTCTCCTCTCCTTCCTTTCCTTAAAAAAAAATCCTCCACACAGCATCATAGGTGAGCATAAAGATGACATAGGCCCTGAGGGAAATTATGTTCCTCGGGGCCTCCTGTGTGGAGCTCATGTAAAAAAAATAATAATAATATTATGTCTATCGAAATGTAAAGGTACATCTGCCTAATACGTACTTCCTGTCAGTACTTCAGGCTCCCGGCCATATGTTTAGTGTTAATGATATCTCCCAGATATGCCTCTATAGCTTTTACACCCACGCAAGTAGGTATTCTGGATAACAACACTCCTCCTTAGGTATCTTAGCCTTTTCTCAACACAATGCAACTTTTGCACCATTAATTTGTATCAGAAGTTTCTGCAGGTAAGTCGCACAATAATAAATGCTGTTTGTTTAAATACATAAATAAATTTATTAAATTAACATTTCATTTGGATGAGAAGGTATTTATGGCTTATTTTATATAGTACCTATTCATAACAATATATCACAATGCTCGGTCGTTTTTAACACACCAACTTTCAACGGAATGAACTTAAAGCACATAATAATATGGGTTAAGAAACAAAATTTTAAAGTCGGTTTAAAAAAGAATTATCTCAAACTATTGCATGCACTGAACAATGAGTTCAATGAAAATATAATCACCAACCACAATTCTAAAACATACACAAAAAACGGCACTGTTAATATTTTTGCGTGAACACAATTGGATTTAAACCCCCACAACTAAAGGTTAAGTATATTGATTGTAAAGTTGGTTGTAGAAGAAATTATATCAATGTAATCTAGTATTTGTATCCAGATTGGGCGCTGAAAGATTGCTGGTTCTGTCTGAAACCAGACCCCTGGTTAGATCCTTGGTTGTAAGATTTCTGGATTGATCCCTGGTTGTATGATCCTTGGTTAGAGCCTTGATTATATGATCCCTGGTTGGAGCCCTGGTTGTATGATCCCTGGTCGTAAGACCCGTGGTTGCTGGCCTCCTCCCTCTGATTGAACTCGATGGACTTGAGGATAGCTTCTGGGATGGGGGGAGGGGTGGGGAGGTGGTCTCCCTGTGCGTGGAAGCCGTTCTCATCAGCTGTATATGTGACGGTATACTGATGGCCGTCAGGGCCAGTGTACGAATAGGAGCCCTGCACGGTCTCGGCTTCATGCTCGCTTCCAGCGTCCTTCAGGTATCCGGATTCCTGTGCTTGGATTCCATTTCCAGTTTCGTAGCTGTAAACAAACACAATAATTTAAAAAAAAATGCGATGGGGTCTGCGCGCAAAAACAAATCATACCTGCGAAACACCGCACTAATGGAGAGGTACAACACGAAAGGAACGGGTTGGAAGTGTCATAGTACTGTGATTAATGCGGTTGTTGTATTCGGCATGTCGAATAATGGAGGCGGTGCGTGGTGACATGAAAAACATGATTCATTTTATTGTTTGGTAAATTTACTCAAGATAAGCTTAGGAATCGCTATTTGAATGTCTTGTTGCGTTTTCTTCCGATATATTAGTTAAATAAGGTTTGAAACACGGTTTGATGATATATTCTAATAGTTACATTCTGGGAAAAATTGGTTTCATCTGAATACTTGCAAAGTTTTTAAAGTTAAGCAAGGCAAAAATAAATGATACAGTATTCACCCCCTTACTTATCTTCAAACTGATGTTTTTATTCCAGATTATGGAATTCCAAACCCTTCAATTTTCGCTTTACAAAGTCACATAATTAGCAATAAAATGTGTATAAAAACATAATGTAATAATTGTCGCTTGAACACAAAACATTATGCAAACTTACCTTGAACACATATTCAAGGTAAATTATTAACAACTTTATTACTACGTAAATATTGAGACTCTAATTATACTGACGGAGACAGACTTTTCGCTTAAAGAAATTAACGTACTGTCAGTATCGTTCTTGTGTAAGACCACCATTCAGAATTGAAACGTTGCTTGAAATGGCTTAAGCTGTGCTTGGTGACCAGATCTGAATAGCCAGGTACTTCCCCATCTTCCTCTTCTCTATCTCCTTCTCCTACCCACTACCGTCAGCCTCACAACATTCCCCAATTGGGGATGCCATAGTCCCACTGGCTCTTGGGAAAAAAAACCTTATTGAAGAACATAAAGCAACTTACTTGAAGTTGTAACTGCCATCACCATTGTTCTCGTTCACGAACTTCAGAATCGGAACATCGTTTTCAGCTGTGCGGAAGTTGCCTCCCTGATGACCGCCCCCTTGTGAGTACTGACCACCCTGATGACCGCCCCCTTGTGAGTACTGGCCACCCTGATGACCGCCCCCTTGTGAGTACTGGCCTCCCTGGTGGCCGCCTTGTCCACCCCCGCCCTGGTTGGGAGGGAGGTACTGGCTGTCCAGGCGTCCGCAGGAGGCCAAGCCAAAGAAGAGTGCGATGAGAACCTGGACACAAGATTTGTGTTTTTATGCATATTTCTTACGACGGCATGTATCATAATATTGTAATAAACAAGGCTGGTAAATCTATCTACAGGCAGTGGCGGTCCGTGAGTTTTTTTGTATGAAGATCTTTCAGTATGTGGATGTGGATCATCCCTTGATTCAAAGAATCCTGAAGATCTTCACACAAAAAGTTGAAATTTAGTAAAAAAATTAAATTCATTTTCATCTACAACAACTTCAATAACATCATGTTTTTCAATCTTAACGCTCTAGCTCACTGAAAACTCACGGACCGCCACCGGTACAGAGGTGGGTTTTCTTCTTTTTTTTCACTTTTATTATCGTCGGCCTAGCTTTGAGCACTGTTACCACTTTATAATACGTGGCTTTATTTAGATTTATTTCTGTATAATAATTAAATCACAACGATTCACCAAAAACGTGTATGCTATTTGTATTTCGCGCTATACTTTCTATTGTTTGTTGGAAAAAAATTATTATTTTACTAGAAAGTATAATTAAATATCTATAAAACGCCAAATAAAAAATTCTTAGGAAATCTTTAAGTTTTACTTACGATTTTCATTTTGAGATAATCTAGATGATCTTGTAATGAACACTGAGAGGAGTATGATAAGCATTGTAGATCAAGTGGAGAATATATAGTTGGTCCCCTTCCATACTGTAAGATTCTCGCGCCGGGAGGCTACCTTTCTCAATGGAAACAGAGATGGTCTTAATACAAAATAATTTATATGATCTTCAATAATAATTCACTTACCCAAAGGATCGAACAAGGTGATCGAGAAGTTTATCAAATTTATAAACGAAATTGAAGGTGGCAGCTCAGTATTTTTTATATCAAAATTATACCAAATAAACAAATTGTCTGGTTTTTAATTGAGCTATTAAAGTTGCATTGCATATTTACGAACCACATCTATATAGAATCCATCAATAAGTAGGTGATGCGCAAGTTGCTTTTAGTTGAAGCGAATGGATCTCGAACATTTTGCGTATATTTCATCTTTGCTCAGAAATCAGTGTTATTTGACGTTCTAAATACTAATAAAGTCGTAATTTTCCAACGTTCGTATTTTTCCAATCAGTCTGTTCTCCTTGATTTTTCACACCATATAAAACCGTTAAATATTTTGATTTTATCTTACGTTTTTAAATAACTTTTGATTTTTATTTTGATGATGTGATGAGTCTGTAAAACTGAAAGGCGTGGTGCGTCGCATGGGTCAGCGGGGTTTCATTTATAAGGAACATATCAAAAGATTCTTCAAAAAAAACTTTTTTTCTTCAATAATTTTAAAATAATCTGTGACGTAATTTTTAAATAAAAGAAAATAACCATGCTTCTATAGTTTTTTATTGTTTTTAATGCAGGTGTTACATGACAACGGAATTATAACGCACATACTCGTACACGCATTAACCAGGAAAACATAATAGAGGGGAATATCTGGTAATCAAAAAATATTAAAAATCCTTTCAAGTAACATTTCAAATTTGAAGGATTTTTTTTATGAGCTAAAACGAGGAAGTTATCATTATCGCAGTGATGGAATCTTTAACTTTACCGGAAGTTGCTTAAGTCTCTGGTGATAGATGTTGCATTTCATTTGAACACGTTATGTTTTAACCTCCATAAAGTGAATATCTTTTATATATATAAATATATAAATACGTATTTATATAAACATATATATTTTTCTCGTACACTCAACTGTAGCTTTTTATTATAGCGTTCTAAAAATATATTCATACATATTGATACAAAATTATGAATACGAAATGTTTACTGAAATACATGTAATTATTATTATGTCATCAATTGGGTATGTTTATATTTCGTACAAATAAATTTCTTAATCTATTTTTAATTTTCTAACCTTAGTTTATTTGAATATATTTGCCAATTTGACGCTCTTTTTTATAAAGTTGTCAATTACACGGCCGAGAAATGTCTTTACACACCAGTAATAGTAATACTCAATAAAGATGCTGAAATTATGAATTAAATAGGTAATTCAAGGATTAAACAATTTATACGTGAATATTTCAATATTATTCAAACAAAACTGTCAGAAATGCACCAAAGAAACACATTCTAAAAACAATATACCTGATTCGTAATAAATAATAAGATAATATGTTATTCTGACCTCATTCCTATGTGCATTTAGCCGCCGCTACCCGAATTTCTACCAATTTCTTACGTATCTCTCTTAAGGGCCCGCAACCCGGATTTGTACCGATTTATTACATATTTCCCTTAAACACGGTAAGTTTTAAAGCTCTTAAAAAATATATGTTATTCTTGAAGATAATATATAGACTTTGCCCGCACCGAAAGGCAAATTATATAAAATTCCCTCAATAGAAAAAAATCGCAAAGTATGCTCCAAAAATTATTATTAACACGTTTGTTTCAGTTATTTTACAAGTTATATGTATGAAAAAAAATCACAGTGTTTTTTTAAATGCTATTTAAGATAATGCCTGCGAGATTTTTGCTCTATTTTAAACGAGTCGTGTTTTATTAAACATTTTCGCAATTTTCGCATCGATTTTGTCGCTGTAAATGTTAGCGCTCTCCTCTAACATTCGTTATTTCGTATCTCTCCATCTTCTTCTTTTCGGGCTCGGTTGCAGAGCCTTAAACACGTTAAGTTTTAAAGCTCTTAAAAATATATATGTATATTATTCTTGAAGATAATATCTAAACATTCCCCGGGCCGATACGCAAATTATATAAAATTCCCTCGATAGAAAAAAATCGCAATCTTCCCAGTGTTTTGAAATATTTGGACGCTCAATATGATATCGCATCCAAACGGCCGCTCGAGCCGGTGCGTGCTGTTTCGTTGTGTGTGGGTGTTGAACGCAGCGAGTATCTGTGGATGCTGTTGCTGGCATGTGTGTTGCTTTGTACGTTTACTAGCATTGAGAATGTACGTGTATTTTGACTTGCTACATGTGTCGCTTTTTCTTTCAATGTGTTATATTTTAGTAAATTGCAGTATTGTTGTTTACAGCTGGAAAAAACAAATCCTTCTCTTTTTGACTAGAAGGCAAAGGGATGCGGCGCTTACACCGCATGCATGGAGGGACCGCGCCTGATATGTATGTATATATAATACCTGTATTTAAAAAAAATTGTAACTTTTTTGTATAGTCAGGGGTTTCAGAAATTTTAATACGAGTACTAGAGTAAGAAGCACCTGAAATGCTTGAGTAGGTAATATTAATTTTTCTGAATTTGGCAACCGCTTTTTGGGAACAAACCATTATTCTGCATAATTAAAGCATTAACATTCTTACGTACAAATACGATGGAATTACATTTAAATAAATTTGAAATTTTAGAATTTATAAAAAGTGTTAATGGTCAATTAAATATTTTATTATATGACATATTACAAATTCCTTTGTCTGTTTCTGATTATTCTCTGGAACTAAATCTCATAAAGTAAATAGCAATTAATAATGGTTCTTCCACTAAATTAATAGACCAAATTTCAAACTTTAAAAAAAACAGTGTGTTTTAGACTACACGACTGAAGTAAAACTTCTGCTCCATCTATATGATAGCAAGAGAGAAAGAAAATGTGCGCGCGCACTGCTCTCTCTTGCTCCTACAGTATGATACAGACAATAGGCCTGCACTGTGTCTTAGATATACGAAACGTAACTGGCTATGAGTGAAAGAGAGAAAGAAAATGTGTGCTCGCACCTCTCTCTCTTACCCCTACAGTAATATACGAAGCGTAACCGACGTGACCGGAACGAAATCGACCACCACAACACGGGCATGTGCCTAGCATTGGGGGCGAAAAATCCCCAATTTAAGTTAAAAAAAATATTTCAATTAATAAATAAACTTAAATAAAAAACTCTCTTTCTATCTTCACTAACTTATATCTCCCTCTCGACTACCGTCCGCTTCGCTTTTCGTAATGCTCTCGTCACGCATTCGCCAGTTTACTCCTCAAGAAAAGAGTGCTTAAAGAAATTTTAATTCAAAAAAATGAAGCAGAAATTCTTTCAACGGTATATATACCCTCTTACTGAAGATATAAATCAACAATGGCGTAGAATCCTATTTGTTGATAACGAAACCGCTAAAATGATAATTAATAACACGTAAATCGAAGAAATACATACTTAATAACAAGGATAGCGACACTAAAATAAAAAAATAAAAAATCAGATGTTTATAAGCTCAATTGCAAGGATTGCAAATGCTTTTACATAGGTAAAACTAACAGAAATATTGAGGTAGGCGTAAAAGAACATCTTATAGCTTTGAATGGTAATAGCGAATCTGAGTTCACAGATAATTTAATGATAATGTAATGATCATACATTTGATATACTTAGGACTTAAAATTTTACATACGAGTTATAAGGCATCGCAGATAAATGGTTTTAAAATTGAGAAATAATGAAAAATGTTATTACCAGATATAATACAGATATAATTAATGATCAAAAAATCTTTATGAACCCTCTTATGAATATTTTCCCACTTAACCGGTCTTTCCCTTCCAATGATATTGTAATCCCAAATTCCAATAGATTCCAACATTCCAACTCTTCCCAGAATCCAACTCTTTTATCTCTAAATGATATCTCTAAATTTTCCCCACTTTAACCCCTCCCCCTTCCTTCTTCCCCTTCCCGTGTATTTAATCCGTGATGTGTTTTTAATTAATAACTTCAATATACTTTTACTCCTGATGATGTGAACATTTTTCATGAAACATGTAGAGTGTGTACGAGTATAAAATAAAGTGATGTTTACAAAGTTATTTGTCTTTTAATAAAATAAAAAAATTTTGTAACCACATGTTTTTAAATAGCCTTCACTTTTATTTATTTCCACATTGATACATATTATATTAATTTCTTTGTGTTATTTGGACACTTTGGATATTTCCTGATTCTGTTGTTGGAATTTCTAAAAGTTATAATTATAATTATTTTATGTAATTAATTTTTCAAAAATACCAAGTAAATTGCCTTCTCCAACAGCCTATTATCATATTTTTGTCAATACTTATAAGTCTTCATATTCAGTATAAGTTGTATCCTGATGATGAAACCATTGGTTTTGAACTATGCTGATTATTTTTTTTTGTATATAGTGATGGTGGTTCGTTTGTATTTTTTTTCATATTAAAATGACGCCACTAAAGCTCATTTGCAATTATTGAATAAGCTATAAGTTCTGTATTTTGTTAAGTTACCTTTGTACATAATTGTTAAGGCTTTCGTAGTTTAATTTGCAGGCACGTACGCGATTTTATAATCATATGTATGCTGAACTTCCTCAAAACATTTGAAAAAAATTCATCCCACTTTGCGATGACTATTATGTATTTATTTTTGCATTAAATAATGAAAAATAACGTAAAATTTTTTACGTGATAGCCCTAGTGCGTTGTAGCGTTATTAATCTTGAAAAGTTGGCGTTCAAATCACTGCAGGGAGCTGCAAGAAACACTGCTCAAGCAGTCTTCTAGTTTGATAGTTTCCGATGCTGCCAATCGATCCGATAAAATAAAAATATCTTTGTATCTGATTTACCATTGGAGAAGAAAATACTAGTAAATCTAAACGATGCGTTAAATTAGTTGAGGATAATTTTGTGATTTTTAAATTTGAAATATGAGATCGACTAAAATTACATAAAAAAATATAGATCCCAATGGAAAAATTCGTTTCTAAGGCATCTTTATATGTGAATACCCGCGATTTATGCATCACCTGGATTTTCTCTCTGAAACGCGCTACGAAAGTCTTCAATCTAGAAGGAATGGGACCCCTTACAGTAATAGCTTTTAAAAATATATACTGTTACATTGACAGCCCATACCTCTCGGAATTCTATAAATGGTTCGTACCGAACAACTACCGCCAGGTTGTCAGCACGACTTGCTCTGTATTCCACACGGCAGAACGGACGTTCTGGCCCAGCTTGCATGACAAGTGGTATGGTGCTGCTAAATGATATCTCTAGGTCTCTTGACATTTTAAACATTGGCCTTGAAGGTTTCAAGAGTCATTTTAGACAAGAACTCTAAAGTATATACAGGGTGTCCGGGGGTAAAGTGCATTAACTTCGGGAGGCGATTCTACATGATAGTACAAGTAAAAAAGATGCATAACTTTTTTTGAAATTCCAACTTTTAGGGGTAGTTTTGAGGTAAAAATATAAAATTAGTCCGGCGTGTGCGGCCAGATTTATTATTTTCGGCCGTTACGATACGAGCCAATCACAATAGAGTCGGGCGCCCGGCAGGGTCTCAGCAAGTAAGATCGTACCTCACACTAAGGTTTTTTAGTAGGTACTTCTTTTTGTATGGAAAAAAAAATGTTGGAGTTTTGGAAAAAGTTGTTAATCTTTTTTACTCCTACCATCATGTAGAATCACCTCCCGAATTAAATGCACTTTACCCCCGGACACCCTGTATAATTGTAAAATTTCTAAATTAACGTTTTGTGTATATTATGAATTTTATAATAGGATTATATTAATCTGTAATGCACAAAAAAAATAATACTTAAGTGTGTTTGTATTTTTACTACTCTGTACGATAGCTAAAATAGTGTTTGCTTTTTGCTTATTATATGCATATTTCATTAATAATTACCGTATAGTAAATATTATAGGGCTCGTCAGGTTATCACTAGAACGGTATTGCATAATAAGTAAGTATAATTTACAGTACAAGATACAATATTTTTTATTGTTATTTTACTAGTGTCTTAATACAAGAGCAGTAAAAATAAAAATATTGTTTATTTTAAAATTTAAGCAAGCACAAATAGCATTTGTTTCAAGCCACAGGCTAAGTTCACCATCTGATTTTTTAAATTAATGGGGGAAATATATTTTTTCCTCGAAAATTTTGGAGGATCGCAGTAAAGGGAGTTTAGAGCTAGCTAACCGCTAAATAGTGTAGTTTAGGATATATTTACAGGGCGCCATTGCGAAAAAGGCAGGAGTACGATAAATGCGGAATTCGCGCTTCAAACATCGACAATAGCAAACGCAATACATTGGAATTTAGCAAACAAATAAGAAAAGTAAATATGATAGTGTGTATACGAAGAAATTTGCAGATATTGGACCCAGTAGAAATATCCTGGCGGATATTCGACAACTAATATAAGCAATAGGAGATAAAATTTTGCAGAGATGGACCAAAGCATTTGAACTAGATAAAATATGTTTAGTAGATCAGTAAACAACACATAACTGTATTTTACGCAGTACATAAATATAACGTTTAGGAGAATATTCACATTAATCCAAATAAACACAGAATTCATTTGCATTTTGCGGGTAATAGAAATTATAAACAAAAGATACGATTTTTTTATAGGGACATAAATAATTTTATTAAATTAAAACATAAATTATATCTCATTTGGATGCATTCTTATGGCTAATCGATCATAATAATTGAATTTAATTCATCACATGTCGGTAATCAAATCAATTAAATAACTACAAAAAAATTTATACAATAAGGCAAAGTTGTATAATATTGCACGATAAAAGAACAATCCAAAGATTGACAACGAGTTCTTTAGTCTACTAATTTACGCGTATACGCGGAATGGTAATGAAATGTTCATAGGTTTATTTGACTGTGGTAGCTTAAATGTAAATAAAATAAAGGTATTATGACAAACGAATTAGTTAGTATTTGTATCCAGATTGGGAGTTGAAGGATTGCTGGTTTGATCTGAAGCCAGATCCCTGGTTGGATCCCTGGTGGTTGTAAGCTCCCTCGTTGTAAGATCCAGAGTCGTAGGATCCGTGAGCTTCCTCCCTCTGGTTAAGCTCAATTGATCGGAGGATGGCTTCTGGGATGGGCGGAGGAGTGGGGAGGTGATCTCCTTGCGCGTGGAAACCATTCTCGTCAGCAGTATAGGTGACGGTGTACTGGTGGCCGTCAGGGCCGGTGTAAGAATAAGATCCTTGTACGGCCTGTCCCTCATGGGCGCTTCCAGCGTCCTTCAGATATCCGGCTTCCTGTACTTGGATTCCATTTCCGGTCTCGTAGCTGAAAGAAACAAATCGTTACAGGTTACAGCATTTTAGATTTACGAAAAGACGAATCCGCTCGTTTAAATCTAAATTTCTTGGACTACCTGAATACCTAAAGGGGTTAAATTGGTGGCATTTAAGTAATGTCACTGAAGAATTTAAGCAACGCAACCAAGGTGTTTATATGGAAGGCTGATGTGTCTTCACTTTGCCAGCCCTAATTAAAAAATGTGCCAACCTAGTTAGAATATCGTCCTTCTTTTATTTTTAACGCAAAGGGTCATAATACAACAATTTAATAATGGTTACATTGCGCATTGAATTGAATTGTACGATATTCTATTTACTTTAAATTTATATGAAAACACGTGATATCGCAAAAGAAATAAATTTTAGAATCGCATCACAAAATAAGACATATAACTAACAAAAAGATGATAATTATAATTTAATAAAAATAATCTTACTTGAAGTTGTAGCTGCCATCTCCGTTGTTCTCGTTAGCAAACTTCAGAATGGGGACATCATTTTCAGCTGTGCGGAAGTTGCTGCCTTGATGGCCACCCTGATACTGCCCGCTCTGATATCCGCCCTGTCCACCATGTCCACCCTGGTTAGGAGGAAGGTACTGGCTGTCCAGACGGCCACACGAGGCCATGCCGAAAAAGAGTGCTACAAGTACCTGAGAAGGGATGACGAGTGATAAATACAATGGAATTTTGAGAAATAGAAATATTAAAGTCAAACATGTTTATTAACAGATCAACACTAATTACAAAGTAGCATCATATTCGAGAGGATTGCTGAGAGTGGAAGATACTCCCAGTATCGCCTTGGTGTAAGACCACCATTAATGATTGAAACGTTGCTCGGAATGTATTTGGTGATCAAATCTTTAACCATATTTGATGATAAAATCTGAATAACCAGGTACATCCCCATCTTCCTATCCCCTCCCCACTGTCTTTAGCCTCACAACATACCCCAATTAGGGATACCGTAGTCTCTCTGGCTACAAAAAATACAATAAGTTCACCGAATTTAATAAAACATTACAAATTTTAACTTTATTCAAATTTAAAGATAACAAGCATAAGCTTTCAGTATAAGCTTTCCCTGACGAAGGAACGTTTGTTCCGAAACCGGTCGGATTTGCACATTTTATAAGTGGTTTATACAAAGTTGCATTGTTTCATTTTATTAAAACAAAATGTATTTGTGTATTGCTGAAAATACGAAGCTTTGTACTTTCCGTGTAAAGAATTAGTTTTATGTTTGAAATTAGGTTTTCCTCTCGTAAACAACAACAGAAAAAAGAAAAAGGTTTGTAGTATTTTAGTTCACTTTTAATTCACATCAAGTTTTCGAACGCAAACAAATGGACAATAGACGTTATTGATATCCAATAATTTTTCTCTCTTACGATTTTCATTTTAACAAGTTGTTTAGAGATGACTGTGTGGTTGATTTGATGCACAACTAGAGTATGATACGCATTGTGGATCAACTGGTGAAATATATAGTTCTGCCCCTTCCATGTCTCGTGGGATCCCCCGCGCTGGGAGGTTGCCTTTCCCAATAAAAAAAGAGACCATCTCAATAATCTAGATCCTAAAAATGCTGAGCCGTCTCTTGCTTTGTAGGTACTATGTAGGGAAGGCAAGCAAGGTGATCGAGTTTTGCACGAACCATACGATTCCCCTTTAATAGATGAGCCGATAGTTAAACTAAACACCAAGGGAAATACTTTAATCAAATAATAAGGTTAAACCGCAAGTGAATGGGATCCCACTATACTCTTTTTCCCATGTAAAACTAACCGCCGATGAGTAACTACATAATATTTAAATGGGTTTAATTAAGCATTCGAAATGTTTGTCGTGATTTTATCACAATGGGAAATATGAATAATCGAGACATTATTTCATTCGTGGTTGAGAATTATTGTGAACACCTACGGCGTAAAGGATTGTTTAGAATTTCAAGCTTATTTTTTTCTCATGTAGATAGATGCATCTTTTAATTCTAGTAACTCATTTAATGATACTGACTATTAATCCAAATTGCTTACCAAACTATTTTAATTTATTTGTGAAAACCGAACAACTTTTCTTATCAGGTAGAAATCTGACATCTCCAATAAGAATATGTTTTCAGTCTGAAGGGAGTAGCGTAAATAGTAGTTACTTGATTAAATGACGTTGGCTGATTGCCACTCAAGCTTCCACCTATCTTCTGGGGTGAGAGGTGTTCGAAGGAGTCTTTCTCCTTCCGTCCAGAAGGGTTTTCGAGACTTTAAGCGGCATGCCGGGTGAGAAACGACATCATCGTGCAAGGGTATTTCGCTTTTTTGCAGCGCCTTCTTGTATTCCCTCAGTGTTGCAATCTCTCGCCTGATATTTGGCGGGGTTATATTTGCAAGTACGGGGAGCCAGGTCAAAAGCCAACGTCAAAAACGCCCATCTCGTGCAAGACCCCACTGAGAGACAGCCTGGGTTCTCATTGCCTCGCAAACTCTGGACTGCCATCAATAGGATAAGGTGCTCCCATAGCCGTTGTGCTCATATGATGCATAGATGGGGCCTTAAAGAGTCGGCGACGTGTGAATGCGGTGCGGTGCAGACCACCGAACATGTGGTCAACGAATGCCCGCTCCATTCATTCCCCGGCGGGATTGATGAGGGCCACAGGAAACGCCTGAGGCCCTAGACTGGCTCGCAGACCTAGATGTCCCCCTCTGACCCCCCACCATACGAAAGAAGAAGAACTTGATTAAATTGATTTAAAAATTTCATACCTGCGAATGGAACAAGACACACATATGTTCAAGGCATCGTATCTTGATATCTTAGGGTTAGCATAGTCTTATTTCAAAGTTTTTTTCTTGTGAAATAAAGGTTCGCATTAAAAACATTCTTAATCCAGAATATCCAGACAAAAAGCTAAGAAACCTTGTTTTGCCGTCTACTTCGAACAGCAGACAACCTGTGTTTTTTTTTAAATGTAAACTATACAAGAAAAATTAATACCCGAAATTAACGAGGCTATTATTTTCTTTGGTCTGTGAAACTGTACTAGTTTTAAAAGGGGGATGTTGTGAGGTTTCGAGAGAATGTTGAGAGGGAGAAAAGCGAAACGTATTTATTCGGAACGCTCTAACAACTCTCTAATAATAATCTTAAAAATATAATGATTGAGACTTACATTGTCATTAAATAATCTTTTCGGATAGTATTTTAATAGACTTTTCAATTTTCCTATTATTTGAAGATTGTTTATATTTATATATTTATATTCACAAACGATATAACAATGAAGCGCAAAGCTTCCATAAGGTAACATAAATTTAACCCTTCCTTGCCGGTGCTCTCAACTGATTTGACAAGTCTTTAATTATTTCAATATCGCTGTAAATATACTTGACACCGTTATAATTTTTTTATTCTTCATTAGTAATACATTTACATATTGAATTACAGTGTTAAAGTACCCAATTATTTATCGAACGCAACAGAAAAAAATGTTTTCTCAAAATAGGGAAATACTCGGTAAAACTGTATTATATTTGACGACCTCCGTAGTCCAGTGGGTAAGACTCTTGACTCACAATCCGGAGGTCGCGGGTTCGAACCCGGCATGCGCAAATAAATTTTATTTGATTAATTTGTGTTATTTCACAATTAATTCATTTAAAATAATATATAGTATATTTGCGGCATGTTCCAGAGTGGAAGATACTATTAGTATCGCCCTGGTGTAAGACCACCATTCAGAATTGAAACGTTAATAGCCAGGTACTTCCCAATCTTCCTCTCCCCCACGTCCTTCCCCTCCCCAGTACCTTCAGCCTCACAACATACCCCATATGGATGCCATAGTTTCACTGGCTTCAGACGGGAGCAGTTGAGATTCTTGTGCGGTATTCACTGTAAAAAAAAAAAAAAATATATATATTTGACTGGTCATTGGATGAGTTTGTCTCAGGTTTTGGTCCCATTCGGAAGTCTCGTGTTAGATTCCTCGGCTGGTTAAGTCCTCCGTCACAACAAAAGCAATATTTTCCGCTTACTGTGGGTAGAAGGAGATTTTCAAATATTGTCAAGTTATTCGTAACCCGGGAACGTTTGTTTTTCTTAAAAAATATATATGTTCGTGAGTTGAACTTGCCAAAAATGGTTATTTAGTAAGCGGGAAGGGTACGGAGTTTCGCTCACCCTGCCACGATGTTCAGTTGTCTGTAGTCTGTTAATAGCCGGTGGTTTGCCGGCTGTAATATAAACTAATGTAAACTATTCATTTTTCTCCACCTCAAAATCATAAAATGACAAAATTCTCCCCTTACTAATAAAAGTATTGTAAATTTTACACAACTGATAAGTAACAACACGTTATTAGTAAGATCCTGTGAACCATGTGTACACAGCACCTGAGCTAGAGGGATTTTCTAATACCAAATGAGTAGGTTAAAATTAAAACTAACTTTTAAAATAATTAATTTAGGCGGGTTGTTTCACAGAATCTGAACAATTCGTCGTTCAATTTCAAGTGAAATAATAAACACTGTTATTATTTCGTCATACGCTAGTTTGACGGCCGGCGTAGTCCAGCGGTAAGGCTCTTGGCTCGCATTCCGAAGATCGCGGGATCGAATCCCGGCGTGGCAAATAAATTTTATTTGATTAATTTGTGTTATTTCACAATTTATTCATTTAAAATAATATATAGTATATTTGCGGCACGTTCCAGAGAGGAAGATACTCTCAGTATCGCCCTGGTGTAAGACCACCATTCAGAATTGAAACGTTGCTTGAAATGGCGTTAGCCGTGTTTGGTGACCAGATCTGAATAGCCAGGTACTTCCCCACCTTCCTCTTTCCTATCTCCTTTCCATCCCCACTACCTTCAGCCACACTTCATTAACAACGTACCCAAATTGGGGATGCCATAGTCTCACTGGCTCCAGACGGGAGCAGCTGAGACTCTTGTGAGTTATCACTACAAAAAAAAAGTTTCAGAGTACTTTTATAATAAGAAAACTTGCACAGGACTTTCATAGAACCTGAATATTAATTTTGAAATTAAATGAATTGTTTAAATTCTGTGAAACGGCATGTCCTTATAGTTTTATAAACCATTGTTCGTAAATTGGGATGCTATTTAAACAATGGAAAATATACAAAGGTAGGTTGTTACAGACGTAGACCTTTCAAATGACTATCACGATCATCCATTAACTCATCAAATAAATGTTTGTCATTTAATTTGATGTTTTACTTATTGAATAACATTAAATATTATGGATCCTTTAATTGAATGAACCAGTTCATATTTGGTATGTTGTTATTCCATCTGAAAATCTTGTTTCATCTTCTAAAGGTCCTCGATAAAATGATTTTTTCTCCATTGTTAATTTTAGAATGTAAGATTCAATCTTCTAAGATATAATAAAACGAAGGTACATCCCGTTTATTACACGAAATGCCAAGCTGATTTTTAGCTTTATTGATCTCTACTCTTTATGGTTTACGCAATACAAATAAATCTACCAATCCTTCGCGGAAGAAACGCAAAGAGAATAGACTTATTGCAAAATTTATCTCTTAATGTGAAAAAAATGTACAATGAATATTCGAACAAGAAACATTAAAAACATTTATAAGATTTTCACAATAACTTTTAGAGAGAATTATAAGTCACAATACATTCTAATATCGATTAAAAGTAAGAAAAGCTGCCTTCCTTAAGATTAGTTCTACAAAGGAGGCCTGAGGAAAAAAATACCTCAGGGCCCATGTAATCATAAGGTCTTTTTATGGATAGAATGTATAGGAAGTTATGGGAAGGAAAGGGTTATGCGAATTGGGTAGGAATCCGGGGTCAATGTTTCCAGGAGTGACGGACGTGTGAATCCATGACTCTCACTGCGGTGCAAGGAGATGGGTTGAGAGAGTCCGGCTGGAAAGGTTTAGGTTAGGTCTCCCTTAATCAGCTTCTCCGGAACCGGCCCGTCGCGCATTATGTGGCAAACACGTTTTCCGCCAATAACTAGACAAAACTGACCCCACGAACCCGAGCACAACGTGCTGAGTCACTAAACGTAGCGAACCACTTGGGACAACCTATGTCAACCTACAGGGGTGTTGATGATCCAACAAATTATATACTCTCTTTTTTATATTCCTTAGAATAATTTTATAAGTAAATAAGGTGCTCCAATGTTCTTTCCAATCTTAGGGAAAACTTTATGAATATATTATCTTATTAAAAAAAATTATGGTAAATATGTGTAACCAATTATTTATATGTTTGGTCCTCCGAGGAATTCTGAAAAGAGCTTTGGTGTACCGTATTACCGTGGTTGATAAAAGGGTTACGGAGCACTGCTCTATGGATGAGACGTGCGGGACCGCACTAGCTTCTTCACATTCCGGAACAAAGAAATTTATCATGAAATGTGATCGTAGATGTGTCTAATGTCATCAAGGATACGTGGCGTCAAGGATTTTGCAGCAGATAACGTCATGTAGTTGTCAACCTTTCCACGATGGAGTTATTGGTACTATCGGATATCGGATGAAGTTAGTGCTGATTGGGAGCGTTTAGATTTTTTAGTTTTTTAAACAATTTTTAATCGTTAAATAAATGAAGGCAATATAAGCGAAACTCAATCGAAAATCTGGAAACAGAAAAATCAGAAATACATATTGACACCTCTGGGACTCGAACCCAGGACCTCTTGCTTTCCGGGCAAACGCTCTAACCACTGCGCCACGGTGTCGATATGAAATTCGGTCATGTTTTACTGTACCTTACTTCGACTAAGAACCACCTACATTATCTTCATTTTCTTTAACGCATATATTATTGGCAACTATCTTTATGTATGATTATCTTATTAATGAAGTAAGGTACAGTTACATATAAAACTTATAATACAAATAAAACTAATTTAAAACTAAATAAAACTTATAATTCATTTCTGTGTTCAGAATCAATATTTGTTGATAGGTTCTCTTTTTTATAGCGATGATACTTTTCATTCAGATTTGACGTTATAAATTAGATAGGTACTCATCTATAAGCCAACCTGTAATAAACCAATGATTTTAGCTTTGAATCTAATGCGTTACATTCTAGTGAAACTTCAAACGTTTCTAGCTCTGGTCTACAGATTATTATGTCTTTGTCGGAAAACGAACGACATTTAATGCTTATTCTCAAGGATCTCAATTATAAGGGTGCATATTAATTACGTGACCAGTTTTTCTTCCAATCTAGACAAGGGGGGGGCCCTTGGTGAGAGAAATTTGGGCCACTTTGTACATATTATGTTCTTTTCAAGTAACCTGAGATTTGAGCTCACGTAACTAATGTATGCCCCCTAATGGGTTTCCTCGCGCAATGTAGAATCTCTTGCTTAGATTGATAGTAATGATTCAGATGAATGTAAAATTCGAAGTAGCCTGTAAAATTAACACGAGAAAGCTTGCATTATTTCATGCAGTAATAAAATTCAGTAGAGATTGATTTTTTAAAAAATTTAAAAAAAATCGGTAGAAGTGAAACCTTCAGACAACTTAAGTAGACAAGAGTAGGGGGGGGGGGGGCTACGAAGCACCGAAAAAGAGAAGACCGATTATACTATCTCATTCTCTTGCAGGCTAAATCCTATAGATGTATGTGTTTGTCTCTTTTTGGTGTCGCTGTTGTTCGTTTCATCGAATTTCAAATCACAATGGTGCAAAAGAAGTTTTCACTTCAATAATATTGTGTCTCCATAAATCATAATGAAGAGAAAATTGAAATTGAAAGATTGTAAACCTTCGAAAATTAGATTTTGTGACCTATAAAAAAGTTTATAGTTCCATTTAACCGAATTGTTATCTGATAAAAATGTATATTGGCATGGTTTTTTATTTAACAGAAAAATAAATTATATTTATTAAGTCATACAAAACTACAACAACCGCCCTTCTGAATTACGCGGTATCATCAACCAATCAGAACAAATAAATAAAATTAAACAATTTAAAAAAAAATTATAGTGAAAAGGAAATATTTTACACAAAACATATTTCAACATACAACCTAAGTAAGAATCGTGGCTCCCTTATCAGGCAGTTGTCGTGGGACGGAATTTGACTCCAATACACTTAAAACTAGTGTGTTATAATATAATAGCCTCAGTTGTCGGTTGTGAAGCTATTTCTAATTATAACAAAGCTAAAAAGCTTGAATGCTCTGCTCACAAATCGTTGTTGGGTGATAAAAAGTTTGTTCATTGGCGGAAATAATCCCTATATCTTCGATTTGGTGAATCGAAATGTTATATCAATAAAATACGTCTTTCGTAATGCCTGCCGGTAAAATGATCGAGCATTTCCATGTGTTTAACATGAACTAATTTATTACTCTAAATTGAATTTCAAAAGGTATTTTTAAAAGTATGCTATTTAAAAAATTATATGTAAATATCATAACTCTTGTTTCCCATGATACCTACCATTTAGGATTATTCACAACAATTAAAAATATTCACAAAAAATCATTTAATTTTAGATAAGAGTTATTTCTTATTTTTAATCCGACGCATCTCCAAATATGACACGACTGAACCATTTGACCTCTCGCCCTATGTTTTATTTATTACATCTGAGTTGCGACAAGGCGAGCGAGTATTGTCTTCTTTTGAATGGTTCGGCGAAAAAACGTAATAGTTATTTTTTTGGGCCATTACTCATTTTTAAAGTACCTACGCCCAAAATGTTGGTCATTTCCGGGATACGATTGATTATTTTGGCATTATCTAGGATCTAGGTGCCGAAAGATGTTGTATAGGTATACTGCTTGGAGGGAGCGGGTTTATGGCATCATCTATTGAGAAATGTTCTTAGGTTTAACATGGAAAAGGGAATGTATGGCGAGCGATATGAATTTTGATTATATTATAAATATTTTCAAATAGACAAATATTTTCTGAATTATAATATTTCAACTAGGTGAAATTAAGAGCAATCAGTTTAATTTAAATAAACTGTGCTAATCTGTCAATATGCTGACTGTTTGGTACGAACAACAGGAAAATCACATTCAATGGGCAGGAGCTTCTTCAAGACTGTTATTCTTTAAAAGCGGAGACAATCAAGGGGTAAATATGTCTCCCACTCTATTTAATGTGAACATTAACGACCTCTTACAAGAGTTGAACGATACGCTAATCGGTTGCCATATCTGCGGACAAGGCAGTAACAACATTAATTACGCCGATGACATAGTACTGCTGGCACCTTCAATTAAAGCGATGAGACGACTTGAATACGCAAACTCTCATAACTTGTACAATTCTAAAAAATCACTTATCCTCGCTATCAAACACAACAAAGAGCCATTGAATATTCCTCCAATATATCTAGAAGGAAACGAACTGCTTGTAGCCTCACAGGTTAAATATCTGGGACATATCCTAACCGAAGACATGAAGGGTATAGAAGATATGGAACAACAAAGAAGAGCAATTAACATACGGGCCGGAATGCTTCCGGCGGTTCTACCACTGTAGCGACGATATCAGAAAATTACTCCTCAAGACATACTGCACTGCCCTGTATACAACTGAACTGTGGACGCAATTCTCAGCAGCGCAATGGGATAAACTGAGGGTGTGCTACAATAATGCATACATGCAACTTATGCAACTATGGAGGTTCTGCAGTGCCTCCACAATGTTCATCGAAGGGAGGGTGCATTAATTCCCAGCCTTACTTCGCCACCGACTAGCCAATTAGTTTCTGGAGCAGGACACGGAAATCAACCAACATCATTGTCGTGGCTGCATCCAAGTGGCTCAGTTCCCCACCAAATTAGCAATGGATGCAGATAATGAGGCGACCTCCCTTATGGACGAACCTAAAATATGTTTTTATTTTTAATTCTGTTTAATTTTTGTTTAATTTAATTTTAATTTTATGCTTAATTTTAGAAGTGAAACCTCTATAGCACGGCTGTAATTTGGATTTCGGATGAAACGGAAATGACGGTTAGTGCACCTGCGACGCGTCAACTGCGCTCATTGGCCGCTTTGATAATGATGTCACTTTTAAAGGCTCCTATTGGTTGGGATATGAAACGAAAAATTTTTCAAGTATCTATTGGTTATGATTGTTTTGGTAAAGTTTCGCTTCTATCGCGTGTAAACTAGACTCGATTTTTTTAGTTATTTATGTGACGACTTTTACTTTCATTTTATTTTTTTAATTAGGAATCTACCTAATATTTAATCAAATTTTATCTCTTTTTTATTGTAGATTATTTATGTTATATGGCAAACCGGAATTGCACTACTCTCCCAGTCCTGCTGGAATAAAAACTTAAATAAAAAATAAATAAATAATCAGTCAACAACATATTCTTCAATATTGATCTTATTAGAAAATTAATATTGTAGGTCCTATTTTGGTGTATCTTTGTACGGAATTGATTTCAAAGAAAGTGTACATCAAGAAGCTTAACTTTTTTATACTTTGCCAACTTATTCAATATTCCTGAAAAAATATTTTCTAACTTTCTTTTTATGAAGTTTCGAATAAAACCTATCTTAAAGTAGATTTTTTTTCTACGGTTTACTTTTTAACCGTTTGGAAAATGTTTACAAAATTGATTAGGGGAACAGTGCATAAAACAGTGCATAAAGTGCAGATGTTATATTATCATAAAATAATTTTTTTCATACATTTTGTATGGAACGAATTCTCATATTTTGAAAGATCTGCAGCAATATTGTGAGGAATAAAATTAAACTGTGCGTGAATTCCAAAAATTCAAAAACTTCAAATGTCAATGCGCTGATTATTTTGCTTTTGTTCTTAATCACATAATGCTGCCTCTATTTCTTACACACTAAATGTCAATAGTCGAAAATGAGACAAACGGTGAACGTATGTCTCTTCACCCCTCCAAAGGAAAAATACAATAATAATAAATCTCTGAAATGAAACGCATTTTTTTACGTAAGCTCCACCTATGTCATTTTAGGGGATGCTTTTTAAGGAAGGGTAGGATAGGAAGTTCTGGGAAGAAGTTCATGAGGGGTGGGTAGGAATCTGGAGGTCATTGTATCTGGGAGTGAATCCATTCCTCCAATTGCGGTGCAACGCCATTGCCTTGACCGGAATTGACCTTTTACCTTGACCTTTCCAGCCGGACTCTTTCGATCCATTGGTCGAGAGAATCCGGCTGGAAAGGTCAAAAGGCCTCTCTCAACCAGTCTCTCTCGATCCGGTCCGCCACGCAGCAGGTGGGCAGACTCATCCGCTGCCAAGACCCGCACAAAAGTCACCCCACGAACCCGGGCACCGCTGCTAAATCACCGAACGTGGCGAACCACTTGGGGTGATCTATGGCAGAGTTGTTGGTTATCCAATAAATGCTTCCCGGGGCGGCGGCACCCGTACCCGCATCCTTTCAAAAATTTCCGTAAGTGGAAAAGTAAAAAAATAAATCCGTACACAACGCCATCTCTGACACTGACAAAAACAAAACACGGACAGTTGGGCTTTGATAATTGCTTCATTGTGTAATTTTTAACTTAATAAAAAAAACTTAATTTAATTCAACAATTATTGATTCTGAGGCGGTACGAAGTTTGTTGGGTCAGCTAGTATTATAATAAAACAAATATTTTTTTTTTCCACTTTAATTTTATTGACCGTAACCGGTTTCAGCTCGTTGAAGATGGCTTTAACTAAAATTAATATTGTAGGTCATTTTATGGTGTATCTTTGTAAGGATTTGACTTCAAAGAAGGTGTACATAAAGAAGCTAAACTTTTTTGTAAGTTGCCTTTCTAACAATATTCCATAAATAAAAATTTCTTCCGTTCTTTTTATGACGTTTCGAATAACGCATATCATAAAGTAGACTTTTTTCTGTGGTTCTTATTTGGTTTACTTTTTAACAGTTTGGAATATGTTTACAAAATAATAAAGTTGACTATCAAATGAACATCTATTTAAGTTCTTACAAACAGACAGATGATATATGTTTATAATAAACGAAATGATTACTCGTTGATTACATTTTATCTATGAATAGATCTAATATTAAATTATGTACAAAATGTATTTAGTAAAAACAATTATAATATTTATAACGGAACTGAACAAATTATTTATTAACAATTCCCCTTGAATACTAGCAATACGAATGTGTTTATTTATAGTGTAGGTTTAGGTTCGGAGTCTTCAGTGTAAAAATATCAGTGGACCATTTTAATACAACACCGAGACATTTAAGTGCTTTATTCCCTATTTACCAGGCAACTACTCAATATGGACAGAATCTCACTGATAGTCGTATGATTCATCGGCCCTGAAGAAAAAAAACAGAGTGTGCAATTCACACGCGGTACAAGTGAAACCGATTATTCTATATCTTTCTCTCGTAGGCTAAATTCTACAGATGTATGTGTTTGTCTCTTTTTAGTGTCGCTATTTTTCGATTCATCGAGTTTGAAGTCACTACTGTACTAAAGAAGTTTTCACTTCAAAATTCTTATTTCACAATCTTTACTGTACGGCTTTGTACGTGATTTTAATTATTGCATGCATTAATTTGTAACAAGTGTTTTTAGAATTCACATGATGTAGTCAAACTTAGTGGCACAATGTGTTCTGATCTTCAGCAGATTTCAACACTGGTTTTCATCTAAAAACGAAAAAATGTAGAGCAAGCGGTGTCTAACCGTAAAATAGATATCGTCATCTCGTTTGGGTAGGGTTCTATAGTCGAACAGATACCAAGCGCACTCCCAAAATTTCACACGGGGATTAACGTTCACGTACAGTAAAAACTCCTAAAAACCCAAACTCAAAAGACACTCCACCAAGTATTTTAATATTTATATTTTTCATTTCTGTTATTATTTAATACTTTAAAATTCCGATTTTCGGAAATATATTTAACTAGATTTTAAAAACAATATTTCAGACTCCAATGGCGGTTATTCCCTTGAATTAAGCGACTAAATCCATTGGAAATTTCATTGTTATTTTTATCATGCTACTATAAAATCAAACAATTACTGATTCTAAATTTAGTAATAAGTAGTGTTTTGACTTCATAAAATCAAAAACCAGTAAATTAGTCTATTTTCAATTTAGTTATAACATGTACTTTTTTATGTAGTTATAAATCTTTAAAATTTTATTGAATAAAGATATTAAAAAATCTACCATATTAATTATTTGTCATTTTGACTTCGTTTATTTAATCGGTGTGATTGTAATTACATAATGTGTGATCTAATATCAGCGCTTTTAGTTGATAATACCCAAACTTTTTTAGATTTTCACGGCCAAAAGTATTTTCGTTATTTTTTTTTTGAGTATTATGCCGTGTTGCGCTACCTCCTTCTTTAGCCAACGCTGTCCGAAATGTTGGCTAAAGAAGGAGGTAGCGCTACATGGCATAACACCCCAAAAACTAATAACGAAAATAGATAACACATATTTGTAATGGTGGATGTAAATCAACGATACGAATTGCAGGCAGGTGAAAAACGTTATCAAGTTTTGCTAGCCTTTTTCAGACAGCAGAGGCATGCTTTTTAACAACTAATTAATTAATTATTTGTGTTTGGCATCAATCTTATGTTTCTTATTTTAGTAGTAGAAAAAAAAAGTTCTTTTAAGTGTTGTTGTGATTAATTATAATTACTAGCCAGCATAACTACATAAACTAGTTAAGTGAATATCAAAATCATTACGTATTATTTTATACATATGATGGAAAGCTGATAAGAGTACAAAGTTTTTTTAGATTCAGTAGCCACAATCATCAGCACACATCGATTCGCTGATTTGTATGTTCGTTGCTGTTTTTCTTCTAAATCTATAATATTTTAAATAAGGCAGTTGATATACACGTTCCCATGACAAAAAGTTATGTTACTGAATACCCCAAATGGTATAGTAAAGATCTTATTGAAGTTATTTCGCAAAAAAAAAAATTACACATAATTTATAATACAACTAGGAATATAGATGACTTCAATAAATTTCGTGATCTGCGATCTAAATCAAAAAGATGTCAAAAAATGTGCTATTTGAACTATATTGATAAATTTGAACAGTTAGCAATTGTGAATCAGCAAACTGTTTTCAAATTCTCTGAGACTCTTAATAGTAAAGAATCAGGATTTCCTTCCACGATGTATTATAGATGTATATCTTTACATAAAGTAAACTTATTTGCTGATTGCTTTGGTGATGATTCTACATTTGACGATTCTATTGACTTTAACAATTGTATGTTTAATGAAGCTGATATTAAAAAGAAAATTATCACTTTAAAACAAAATAAATCTGCAGGCCCTGATAACGTTCCGCCAATATTTTTATTAAAATGTGTATCCATATTAATAATTCCACTAATGAAAATTTTTAATTTCTCTTTAAAATCTGGAATTTTTCCTGATCAATGTTTGTTTGTCTTTAACTATTTCAATGTTTTTTGGATGAACTGAACTCCAAATTTTTATTTTTTTTCCCTATCCCCGTATGGGGGTGTGCTGGACCTCGTCCCTGCTTCATCTTTAGTTACATTATTAATTTTGCAGATACTTCTCAAATCTGCGCCTCCCCCAATGACAATATATGCAGGCTTGAGGTTTGATCACACGACCTTGACTGTCCTTTGTCCTGCCTCTGACTACCCAACGCTGAATTTTCTTTTAGTCTTCGGGTATTTTACCCCAAATATTCAGTTAACATTCTTTGAAGCTTCACTGAGTGGTTGGCTAAGGGACACGGAAGCTAAGTGTAGTTTATGGTCAGACCGAAAGCCATTCACATTTTTTGTTGGTACTTGCCAATTGATTTGAGATTTATTGTATTTCTTATGTTCTCTATTTTATGCAGGTGCTTGCAGGTTTTTTACAGATGCAATTCCGCGTCATGGAGTCTCATGAATGAGTTTTTCTTTTGCCCTGTTTAATTTATCTTTGTCATACTAACCTATTTTTTTGCATTTTGTTTTTCCTTACATACTGCTTGCATACTGCTTACTAACAACGTATGCATGGACACTGGAGGTCTAGATTCGTTCAAAATAAATAAATGTAGCTTCGTTTAATCAAAAAAATTAGAATCTTGCGAGAGCCTTGAAGGAGTAACCATCAGTTACTTATACCAGGGCGGGTAATAGGTGGATTCCCTCCACTGATCAATGGAAGAATAGTTTCTTGACGCCTATATTTAAAAAAGGTGATAAAACTGACATCTCAAATATAGACCTATATGTGTACAATCTGCAATTCCTAAATTATTTGAATCTACTTTATTAACGAAACTTAACAGGGAATTTATTAAAGTTATTACACCATTTCAAAATGGATTCATTTCGGGAAGATCAACTCTAACAAATCTTATGATTTATCAACATCAAATAATTTCAACATTGAATATACGATCCCAAATTGATACAGTTTACACTGAATTTAGCAAGGCATTCGATAAGGTATCCACATGAAATTTTAATTCATAAACTAAAAGTTCTTGGTATATCTGGTAGTATGTTAAACAGGTTCATAAGTTCATAGTAAATTTCTATAAAAATTTTGTCAGAAGTCATGACATCTGATGTTTACTACGGTTTTCAGAGATAATTGCATGGCTGTCTTCTTCTTGCGGCAATATATTAAATTAATATTTTTAGATTTTCCCCCCCCCGCAAGTTACCCAGAAAATTAAAAAAAAAAACAACATGAAAAAATGTCCGAACTCACCTCATTGTACATATACCGGCAGTAACATTTCAATTCGCAATGGATCTCTTGTACCGGTGTAATAAAATCATATTTTAATCAATCTGATAATGGACAATGGGTAAGATTAGCCATCTTTCGTTATTGCTAATGTCATAATTATTATTCAATCACAAATCAAAGAGTAGTAGAAATAATGTTTTGCAATGCATTTTAATGGTTCCTCTGTAAATGCCAATGATTAATGTAGGATAATATTATTATTATTATTGATTTGCACATAAATAACCATTATGTTTAGTAAAAGCGTATTTCAATTGCCAATTCAATACAATACAGCTGGGAAAAAAAGAAAATTTTTGCAAGTTAGGGATCACCAGAAGAGCTCGAAAAGATATTAATGGGTAAGATAGCAATAATTATTATTTATTTAAGTTTTTATTCCAGCAGGACTGGGAGGGTAGTGTAATCTCAGTCTGCCATATTACATAAACAGTTATAAACTATAAAAGAAAAAAATGTTTATATATTAGGTAGGTACCTAATTAAAACATAAAATGGAAACAAAATTCATCACACAAATAACAAAAAATAAGCATAAAATTAAAATAAATAATAATTAAACAGAATTAAAAATAAAAATATATCAAGGTAGTCGCCTCATCATCTGCATCCATCGCTCATTTATTGGGGAACTGAGCCACTCGGATGCAGCCACGACAATGATATTGGTTGAAGTCCGTGACCTGGGGTCCTAGCATGGTCGATCGATATAGGTTTTATCGAAAATAACGGTAACTTGCCATCGGCCCCGAGCACGACTGCAGGCCGCTAACGAACAAACAATAGTTCACAATGCTTAAGGGTTCCTAATATATTTGACGTAAACTGTTGTTTATTCGTTAGCGGCCTGCAGTCGTGCTCGGGAGCGATCGCAAGTTACCGACATTTTCAATAAAACCTATATCGATCGACAATGCTAGGGGGCCTGCTCCAGAAGCTGGCTAGTCGGTGGCGAAGTAAGGCTGGGAATGAGTGCACCCTCCCCTCGGTGAACATTATTATTATTTATTTATTTGACATAATATCTAACATTTTTAAATACAATTCAGCAATGTCGGCCTCACTGGGTAGCTCACCTGTGCTGAGGCCTCCATTTTATAATAAAAGTAACTTATTTATTTAGATGGTACTTTTATCGCCCTGTTGAAAGACCACCATTCAGAATAGAAATTCTAAAATTTCTTTAACAATTTTAGGAGACCATTTCTGAATGGCCGCGTAGATCTTTCATATCCTTCACATCCTCCCTATTTGGCATCTTCTTCCCTTCCCCAATCCCTCCAGCGTCACATAATACCCCAATTATTGCGGTTGCAATAATTGGGGTATTATGTGACTGGTTCCAGAAATAATTCTTAATAAGATATATTATTAAGTATATTTATATAATTAATAATACCTATAAAATAAATATATATTATTGGTATAATGTTACTGGTTCCAGAAAGTTGGGAGCAGTTTGGATGTATGTGCAGTATTCATGCAAAAAAGTGAGGAAATGCACAAAAAAAAAAATCGCCACTGGGCTGGTCACATTGCATCGGTTATCTCTCTCTCTGGTTTCAATCCTGGGATTGGTTTGCAGCAATTTCATCTATTCGTTTCTTCCACTCTTCCCTGTCTTGTGCGGCTCTTTTGAAGTCTGCATATGATGAGCAGCGCACGGTCACCAGCAGGTACTCTCGGCGTGGGCGTCCCCTAGCGTTTGTCACCTCGGTCATACCCTCCATTATGGCATGCAAGAGGCCTTCTTGTCTTATTGCATGGCCGATCCATCTTGCGCGCCTTTCAGACAAGGTCCTGAGCAGGTGCCTTCCTCCTTCGATTCTTTGGTTATATTCATTATATTATTATTATGTTATATTTATTATATTCATTCATCGGTTATATAGTGTACAAAAATGGAACAAATCTTTTCAGTCAGTTATCTACGATTAACTAAAAGAATTGGTCTGAAAATTCCACGAATCCTACTAATATTATAAAGGCGTATAAGTTTGTATGGAAGTATGTGTGTTTGTTACTCTTTCACGCAAAAACTCGTGAATAGATTTTAATGAAACTTTACACTAACATAGCTCATACATTAGAATAGCATATAGGCCAAAGCTCAGAGCTCTGGCATTGTGAAATTTGTGTTAAAAAATTTACAATAGGTGTCACGCGAGCTGTTTGAAAAATGAATGTAATGGGTATGCAGGGGTTGGTCAGGGGTTAGCGAGAGTGGTGGGAGGGGGTGAGAGGGGAGTGGGGAGTGATGGAGGGGAGGGGGGAAAGGGGAGGTGGTGGAGATGGGGAAGAGTGGGGAGTGGAAGTGGTAGGGGGGAGGTGGTGGAGAGGGGGAGAGGGGGGAGGGGGGTGGAATTGGGATAGGTGGAGTGGAAACCCCCCTTATTAGGGGGGTCGCATAGTATTCTATGCGAGCGAAGCCGGGGGCAAAAGCTAATGTCAAATAAGTAAGGCGGCCGAAAGGTTTTGTACATGAAACCAGTGATTTTTAATAGACTTAACACCAATTTAAAATATGAGGAAAATTAGAAGTCGTTCGCTAAAACGACAAAGCCGTAGATAATACATTAAAAATCCACAAATTTTTAATATTTATATACCTACCTAAAATTCAATGTTGAATGGGCTTATCCCTTTATATGTACCATGGTATATAAGTAGAATTAGAAATTTACTCGAATAAGGATTTGGTTGAAACAAGTTGTCGTGTGACAAAGTAAATAAAAAACACACATGCCTCATTTTTACCTAACCAAGTTGGCGGTGATAATGATAAAGTTTAGATACCTTATCCTCTCCCTGTGGTCAGTCAGGCAGACTTTTCAGCAGAGGATATGATGTGATTGGCGGAGATGTAATGCAAATAATATATTTGTGCGGTGTGTTCGAACCAAATTAATTACTCAGAATTTCAATATTGCAGGACGTTCTCAATCAATTTCTTTGTATGTTTAATAGTTTATTTACTCAGCCCAGCATAACGTTTTTAAAAAATATATTTATATAACACATAATAAAAAAAAACCTAAGTTATCTACCAATATAATCCTCCGTCTTGTCTAAACCACTGACCATTCTCTTTATCCATCTATCTTCTGGTTTTTTCCCGTCTCCTGGAAATCCAGCTATATTATCACAATATCTAAAAAAAAGTGATGAGCCTGACATTTCAAACTATCGACCAATATGCTTTCAACCTGTATTACCCAAAATCTTTGAAACTCTAGTTGTGGATACAATTTATCCCACACTAATAAAGATGGTAAATGACAGACAACATGTCTTTATTAGTGGTAGACCAACTACGACTAATTTATTACTCTTTCCAAACTAAATATTGGAGTCTTTTTCTAAAAATAAATAAGTTGACTATATATATATATATATATATTGATTACTCGAAGGTTTTGATAAAGTATTTCTCAAAGTATATACTGATCCGAAAACTTCATAATATGGGAATCAGAGCAAACATATTAATAATCGCCGATGATAATTATATAAAAAACTAGCACACCCGGCCACACGTAGTTGTGGCTAACGAAACACAACGCCATTACCCAATCTTTATAAAATCCACACCACCCGCTGCCTGTATTGAATACTCTACTATAATAAGCATTTATTATACATATAAACCTTTCTGTTGAATCACTCTATCTATTGGTGAACACTGCATGAAAATCCGTTGCGTACTTTAAAAGATCTATGCGCACATACATTTTGAGCGACATTTTATACCATGTAATGATAATGAAAATAACTAATCTTTTAAACCACTGTCAAGTTCTTCAATCTAATATAGGCAAATGACATAAATAACCAAAACAAATTATATTTAAATGAAGAAATATGCAAAACGTTGACCTTTTCCAGAAAAAAAAATTATCACCCTTTTTCTATTATCCTATAAATTTAGAAAGAGTAAGGGTAATACGAGATCTTGGCATAATAATGGATGAGAAACTAGACTTCCCGGCCAACTTTCAAGAAATTGTAAATAAGGGTATGAAAAATTAACGTTTTATATTAAGAACAATTAATTAAAAACTTTGAATCGTCACAAATTATAAAACTGTTGTACATGTCCTTTGTTAGAATTGCCGGGTACAGATTGCTGTAACGTAACATGCAATGAACACGCAATGAAAGAATTTGCGTCCACATTTTCGCAATGTATCATGCAATGTAACAGACTTCCCATAGTGAGGATGCCTTGCGCGCACGAACCGTGCACACTACGCGCACGAACAGAGCATTTCAACTCGTGCGCGCCGCAATCCACAAAGTGTCGGTTTTTTCGCCGAACACAAAGGGGCGCACAGTGTGCACCGAGCATCAGTATGGACACACTTGTGAAATGTTCCTTTCATGTTACATTGCATGTTACGTTACAGCAATCTGAAACAAAACTCCGTAGTCTGGTCGCCCTTCTACAAAATTCATATTCACGATGTTGAAAGAATTCAAAGAAAATTTCAGCGTTTCGTAAATTTTAAACATAGTTTATTAACATCCCTTTCGCACACAAATTACCCGTCGTTAATGAATATTTTAAATACTCCAACTTTAGAAAACGTACGAAAAATAAACAACCTAGGCAATATTTTTATTAAAATTTTTAAACTTAAAATTCGTTTGTTGTGAACTCCTGCATTTAATAAATCTACCAACGAACTCTGCAAACATTTTTACAAACAAAATCTACAAACATTTTTTAAATATATCTCATTCCAACCATAGTTTGCATTCTCCAATACAAAGTTTACATAATATGGATGTATTTGACAATAATTTGAACCTGGAAAACATCAAACGCCGTATGTGCAGACTACTTACTATTTATGTCTACCTATTTCATTAACTACTGTGAACACCAATTTTAAACATTTTTATTAATAGTATTGTTCATTTAGACCTTTTTGCAGATTATCTATTTTTACTTCACTTATATTCTATGTTACCTACTTTTTCTCAACTTTTATGTTTTAGGTAACCCGTAATTAGTTTCTTATACTTTGTGTTGCCTGTATTTTGTCAACTCTCCATTTTAATTGTAATTTAAATAAATGTGTACTACATCATCATTATCATCATTACATAGTATAAAATGAAGTCACTTCTTCAAACTTCGCAAAATTACTTTGTGGCATCATTAATTATATAATGAATATTTTAAAAATAGCCATCTTCTAAATTTATTTTCTTATTAATACTTACAATTAATTATAATTATTGATTTTTGGATTTAGACTAATTATTTTAATTATTTGTTCTTAAAAGTTTTTTATTATCTAAATGCAATTGTATTTTTCCTTAAATAATTTTTATGATTTGTAAGTAATTAATCACCTCTACTTTTTAATATTATGTCCATGTTATAGTTTATTCTAATTTGTCTATACTCGTTTGTCATTTATTTTTCTTTATATTAACATATCCTGATGAAGATAACATTGTTATCGAAGATATTGTTTATAATATAGTGGTTTATACAAAGTGATCTGTTATTCATTATATAAAATGAAGTCGCTCAAAATGTATGTGCGCGTTAATCTTTTAAACTACGCAACTGATTTTCATACGGTTTTCACCAATAGATAGAGTGATTGAAGAGGAATATTTGTATGTATAAAACATGTAAATTATATAAGAGAAAAGCCGATAAATTCAAAGAAAACATATTTTTGTGCGATTTAAAACGGCTGGCGGGCCGTACTATAGTCACTTTTGAAATTCGTTCTACGGAAGAAATTGGAAAATAGATGTCCTAGAGTAAGTAGGTATTTGATTTTCCCTTTTCAAATATCCAGTGTTGCATCGCAAGCATTGTATAATTAGTGGCGAGTTAATTAGTTTATATGTATAATACATGCTTATTATAGTAGAGAAAAGCCGATAAATTCAAATATTCAATTCACGCAGCGGGCAGCGGGCAGCTGAAAAGCGGGTGGTGTGGATTTTATAAATATTGGGTAATGGCGTTGTGTTTCGTTAGCCACAGCAACGCGTGGCCGGGTCTGCTAGTTATATATAAAAAAAAATCATTATGATGGCGTAAATAAAATAAAATAAATTAGTCTGTTCTTTGCAAAATAAATCTGCGATTTCCATGATAAATTTTATCTGCCCGGTCGGTTAAATAAATAAATAATATGTGGAACTCTTTAGTAAGTTAACAGTTTTTTTTTAAGAAAGAGTTACGAATAACCCGACAATATTTGAAAATCTCCTACTACCACCACAGTAAGCCAAAAATGTTGCTTGAGTCGTGATGGAGGACTCGAACACGGAACGCCTGGGTGGAACTCAAACGCGATGCCCACTCAAAAGTAGTAAGTAGTTGTTGTAATGGCCCATCTGTGCATTCAGGACGAACTAAAATCACTTCACGTTGGAATGGCATGATTTTACACTATACAATCATTTTTTATGCTTTTATGATACTGTTTTTATAACCTGCGCTAAAATAATCATAACCCTTGGATTACATGACGTAAGAAAATGAAAGAACGCTCCAAATGTTGCGTGATGTGTATTTAACCCTAAGGTGGTCTTACCTTAATGATCTACCACGGATGCTTGGTAATTAAATGCTAGTTCTTACAATGCAGTAAATTAATATATGATCATTAGAGAAAGACTAAAGTTAACAAAGTTGCAAATATTTCCCTACTTTGAAGAAAACAAAGGGGCACCATTGAGGTACCTATAGTAATTGATACAGTTCAAAGTGAAGTGCTGACACGATGTGTGGCAGTGAGGTGAGGAACTGGCAGAGTAATTACGAAAACTGATTGCCTTGGAAGTGAGATCACTGAATATGTGTGTACCATTTGGCTTCCCTCAGCCTTGCATTCTTTTCGGATCTCCACATTTTTAATAGGGTCATACAAAGTACGTATGACCATATTAAAAGTATGGAGATCCGGAAAGAATGCTAGCTGAAGAAAACCCAATGGTTAAGATTAAGAAAGGAACGCTTAGATGGTTTAAGAAGAAGTCGGGAACGCCCGCGGAAGACATTTATCAAATAAAATTAATCAAATTCTTGAGTCGGATTATGTCAAGAGTTCGAATAACAGAAGACTGAATGTGGATTGTGTATATATAGGATACACAAATTAATGCCATTTTCAAATAGTATACATTGTAATCAGCTAAATTATAAAATGTTGTACTTGCTAAAACATTTGAGAGGTACAATATTCTGGGGTTAAAATGCATTGCTGAAAATCACAACCTCTGTTCCCAAAGCGATCATAACTATACCAAGATCGTTCAATGTTCTTTACAATTTCTTTTCAGTGAATACACACTGATTCAATACCGTAAAGTCGTAAACTTCGAATGTTGTAGCTGTCGATACATTTTAGAGGTATCTACAAGGTGGGTTAAATAGCACTGCTGAAAATTATACCTCCGATGAACTGGGTAATTTAAGTGCTAAACCCCTGAATTACAATTAAACCAAGATTGTGTAATATTATTTATATAACCAATGTCATGCCTATACGCCCTTATTTTGTAAAGAATGGAAATAATAACGGACAGTGGAACTTAATTACGCTAGAACTACACGAGGCACGGTTCAGTGTTTTTATTTTTGTTTGTTTGAAATAGTGCGGGGGTGATGTTATATCGTTTGAAGTTTCAGCTTAACACCTGTTGGATTTTTTGGTTTGTTTTGACTCAACACCATTTTTAGTTTTGTTTAACATCGCAGGGAGGATGCAAAAGAAGTACTCAATGAGTGGGGTATCATTTTTTTACCACGTGAATTAAGAAAAAGAAAGTTGCAACCGAAAAGCGGAAATTTTAAAAATTCCTTGTTATTTTTACCATGATATTAATCATTAATTTTAATAACCCAAATTATACCGACTGGTAGTCTATGAACAGTAGATCTCGCGTAATATTGATTATTCCAATTTGACAGCTCGTAACTCTCATGCGCACTCTGGTGAATGCGCACTCTGGTGAATAATTATATTATTTCAGAGAAAAGTTGGAACGCTACCAGAAAGCCAAAGAGAGAAGTTTGACAGGAATAAGGAAACAGGACAGAGTGAGATGTAGCATAATATGGGAGAAAACTAAAGTTGCCGACATAGTTACCCGAATAGGCCAGCAATATCTACAAGAGAAATGGTGCAAAAATGTCATTGACTGGTATCCCAGAGATGGCAAGAGCAGTAGAGGACGTCAACACATAAATGGGAAGACGACCTAAAACTCACGGCTGGACATCATGAGAAGAGTAGCTCGTGACAGGTCCCAGTGGAAAATGTTAGAGGAGGCCTATACCAATAGGCAAACTAAGCTTCGGGATATATATTATAACAAACAAGAACATGCCTAGTATTCATACCTAACCGAAATCCAGAACAAAAAGGCTTATTATTATATAACTTTTATAGTACCTACCAGCAAAACGTAATAAACTAACGGACGGGTTATTTAAAAAAATTGAAGGATTCACCAAATATTTGATGTTAATTTTCACGTTCTGTGTAAGTTCTATTCAAGTTCTGTTTTTATATCGTTAAAGGCCGGTTGCTTCATAAAACTGAAATAATCACAGAACTTCTTTCACAGAACGTGAAAATTATCTTCAAATATTTTATGAACCCATCAATTTTATATGAACACATTAAATAAACTCTTAAGAAAATTTGACTATAAGAATAGTTATTGTCGTAATAATAATAATAAAAAGGATTCACTGGAACTTTCTTCATAAAAATTGCATTTCAATTAATAACCAACTATCCGCATCGTGACTATTCCGCAAAGAATATTTAAACAGATTTTTAATATTTTTGAAAAATCATACTAAAATGTATGCTAATAAAAAAGTCTGGAAATAGAAGTTAACATTTTCGCCAGAGAAATGTGACACAATTTAATTATACATTATGTTTTCTTAAAGAAAAGCGTAAATTTCGAATAGCGAAAAATACCATTGTATTTAAGGTACCTGACCTAAAACATAAAATTTGCACCCACCTAAAATAAAATACAAGCACACTACTACATTTGTACAAAAACAATAGACAGTCTGCGCTTTGATTAAAAACCTGTTATTTCGATTATTACTGGAAAATTACATGTATAATCTCCAGTACGTAATATCTCAAAATAGATGTTATTGCACCGGTAATGATGAAAGTTGGTTTATCTGAATTAGTAAGAGCGAATTATATTCCCAACGGCATTACATCACAATTCAGAATTTAATCACGACTACCTACCGAAGTCGCAATGCATGTATCACTTAATAAGTGTACGCAAAACACAAGTTATCACTTAAAATTAATCAGTGAAGAACATAATAAAATCATGAAATAATCTTAATGAAATAAATAATTAACCGTTACTCTTTTTTTCAGTTTCATATTTCATTGAGATTCTTTAATTTTGTCTTCTTCTTCTAGAAAATATTACATTGATGAGTATACGCAACAAAAGTTATTCCAATAAACCGAAAGCTCATGAAAAAATAAAATACAAAACTTAACTCGAAATGCACTTTAACTCGAATATTTTGTATTTTGTTGGTAAAATATTACCGTTATTTTAATTAATATAACATAATAATAATAACCTAACCTAACCTAACAGGTACATCGTTTGCTCAAAATGTATTTCATCAAAACGTGCCAAGATAGATAGATATCTATGTATGTTTTAACACAATCATGTCAGAGTAAATATCAAGTGTGTTTTACGAGTAATAGAGATATCTATGTACGCTTTAATAAAATCTCCTCAAAGTAAATACCTATTTTACAGAGATGTCTGTGTAAGTTTTCGTCCATGCGTTTCAGTCCAACATCCTTATCTCCTTAATCGAGCAGGACTTCCACTGCGAGCGTAGCGGACACCGTACGGACTCCGCTCGACTAGCAAACCTTAAAGCCCGCCTTCCACGGCGAGCGGAGCGGACTCAGTACGGAATCCGTTCGACTCTCACACGTTAACTGCATGCAAATGTTTCCATCAAGAACGAGGTGAGCGGACCGAACTTGTTAAAATAGGTCCGAAAGAGACTGCTCGCGCACACCATCGCCGACTAGTTTCTAGCGGACTCCGCTCAAGAACTGTAGCCAATTCAGTTGCCTCGCTGCGTTTTTTGTCTAGATGGAGGTGTTTATTGAAGCAGTTTGCCAATTTTAGTGTTTATAGGATACGACTTGCAAAGAATGTCGCAATGTCGTCAAAAAGGATGCGGCTTGGAAAACCATCATTGAGATGAAATTGCCGGAATTATAAGAAAGTTAAAAAAAATTTCATTGTTTTTTTTTTTAGGAAACATTTCTTCAGTGCCTACGCGTAAAAAAAAAATCATCCTTACTAGAATCAGTACTTGAAATCACAGAAATCACTCCGTTCACTTCGAGACGGAGCATCGATGACTAGTTTTTAATGGAAGGGCTAAACTATTTCTCATTTTTCGTCGACATCGCTCCGCTCGCCTCGGTCATTTCTCGCACGGGCAGTGGAAGGCATACACCAAACTTCTTAGCGACTCTTTTTGGTGGATGTTCAAAGCTATCTCGCTCATCTCCAACCCCGCTCAGCTCGTCTCTTTTCCGCTCGCAGTGGGAGGTGGGCTTAACTGCATACAAGTGCTTTCATCAAGAACGAAGTGAGCGGAGCGGACTAAACGAGTTGAATAGGTTCGAACGAGTTCGCTTCGCTAATGCGAGCGGAGCGAACTCCGTACGAACTCCGCTCATCTACAAGTGCTTCCATCAAGAACGAGGTGAGCGAAGCGGACCGTACTTGTTAAAATAGGTCTGAAAGAGTCCGCTTTTTCACATCATCGCCGACTAGTTTCTAGCGGACCCCGTTCAAGAACTGTAGCCAATTCAGTTGCCTCGCTGCGTTTTTGTCGGGGTGTTTATTGAAGCCGTTCGCCATTTTTCGTTTTTATAGGATACGACTTGCAAAGAATGTCGCAATGTCGACAAAAAGGATGCGGCTTGGAAATTGAAATGAAATTGCCGGAAATAAGAAAGTTTAAAACTTTTTTATTTAAATTTCAATGCATTTTTTAGGCAAAAATGTCTTCATTGCATATGTGCAAAAAACATCCTCACTAGAATCAGTTCTTGAAATCACAAAAATTATTCTGTTCACTTCGAGACGGAGCATCAATGACTAGTTTTCAATGGAAGGGCAAAACTATTGACATTGCTCTGCTCGCCTCGCTCATTTCTCGTTTGGGCAGTGGAAGGCAAACGCCTATCTTCTTAGCGACTCTTTTTTGGTGGAAGGTCAAAGCTATTTTGCTCATCTCTAACCCCGCTCAACTTGACTCTTTTCCGCTCGCAGTGGAAGGAGGGCTTTTCTCTTTATAATTTATTTTGCTATCCATTATTTTTCTCTTTTCCAAATCTTACAACACCAATATTTTATGTTAGTTGAAATAATGAAAACACGATGCCCCATTTCTTTTAATATAAAACTAGTCGATAAGTTACTGATTTTGTATATTTTTTTAACACACGACTGAATCATTTATCATCAGGCGAGAGATTTGGATGGCGAGCGAATTTATGTCGATGTTAACTTCTCCGCGCTATCTCTACATAAAACATGTTTTTACGTTGTACTTTTTGCATAATATGTAATATGATTTTATTCTTTATGCGTCTATTTAGATCATGAGAGTACATCAAGATAATAAAGTAACGGATCTAGAAATCAAAAAATTCATGCAATATTGTATTGTTTATTGAGACATACAAAGAAAATTAATATTGTTGTACAATAAGACTAATTTGTGAACATAGGTAATCGAAATCTTGATCAAGCTTTGACGAGACATTTACGTATATTTTTTATAATTGCTATACGTCTATATATTGTCTACTTATGCAGTCATCTTTTTTTTTTATTCTTACGAGGTGCACAGTTATTAATACTTGAAAATGCTTGTAAACAACACAGCCTACATTTTTAGTCATAGAGCAATTCCCGCAATGAGCTTTTGCATATAAAGCAAAGACTTTTATTAGTTGATTGAAGTGAAACGTCTGTAGCCCCGTTATAATTTGGAATTCGGATGAAATGGAAGTGACGCGTACAGCACCTGCGAAGCATCAAACTCATATTGGTTGAGATATAAAACGGAAATGACGCTTGTCTGCGCTCGTTGGCTGCTTTAATTACGACCTCACTTTTCAAGGCTCCTTGATTCTTCATTGGTTGAGATTGTTTTGGTGAAGTTTCACTTCTACCGCGTGTTAACTGCACTCGAATTTTTTCTAATTTTTACATGCTTATTATTATTCTTTTAATTTCAATACGTATATATGCTGTTTATTAGAATAAAATATATCTCATACAATTGTTCGTAGTCCTCCTCGAGTTTTAAATACTGTTTGCTTCAGACCCCATGATTTTTTTTTCAAAACATTGTATAATTTTATTCCTTTCGATGAAAGCGAATAATTCTCTCCTCAGTCAATATTTATAAATTCGTTAAAAATGTGAATCATGTTCCATTCCTCCAAAAATGAAATGTCGGATCTCGGCAGAAATTCCGACCCGATGTGTAACATTTCTGTAATCGATAAGTCCTAAAAGAAAGGTTACAGAACCATTCCAATTATTACGAAACAATATCCATGAAGCATTAACACATCATGCTTACAATTCTACAAAATATCGTGACAGATCTAATTTGTCTATCACATCTGTTGTATAAATTCGATTTATTCGGCCCCGGCGCACTGAGCAAACCCTTGTTATTTGAGTCTTGTGGCATCTCAATGAGAAAACTCCTCGTTATGGTTTTATAGTTTCAAAGATGCGGTTTGATTAGCTGGGTATTTATACAAGTAATATTAAAGTAGTAGTAGTAGTAATAATTTATTTTTAGCAGGAATAGATATTTATTATTTAGCTTCTCCATCTTCTCGTGCGTTCATGAAGTTGACTATCATGTTGGCTATGAGGACTTTGTTTACTGCGGCCCGGAACAGAAGACTGGCCAAATCAGTGTCTCAGGTTATTCAGCCATGATATTTTGATGATTTTCTCCCACAAAACTATTGATTTTTATATTTTCTAAAAATTTAATTTTTTTAATTAATAAATAAGTTGATCTTTCAATCTACATTCAAAAGCCCCTAATTTCCTTTGAACATCCAACTCCCAACAGCATAAGGGTTATCAAAATGTATACGGTTTCCTACCTTTATCAAAAAAGCACAAATCTCTAAAGATACATCTAATGTAGGTTTCAATGAACTTTGGACAGCGTTTTCTTTCTGGAATTTCTAAATCAATGAAATTACTTTCATAAGGTCATTTATCTGACGTCATTTATATTAAGTTACATGAAGAAACCAACAGATACGCCATCAAGTCATAGTTAGGCTCTTTTTGATTTAGGAATTGCGATTTGTTATTTACAACATAATAATGAAAATGTAACCCAACACAATACTATCTTGGTAAATATTACTTTTCATTGGACATCAATCATGTTTTTTATACCATTCATATTCCATATTTCCGTTATTCCGAATTTTATCATGATTTAATTTTTTAGCGTGAACTCATTTCAATCACTTAGATACTACATATTTTCTCCATTATTGACCAAACACTATTTTTTACTTTCGATTTTTATTGTTGGTGCTTGATTTTATTACCAGTACCTACCCTGAAGGGGCAGGCAAAAAAAAATAACGCATGACGCATTTAAACAAAAAATTCTAGATTGAAGCCCATTTTCTTCATCCATACTTATTATCTATCTATCTATATCTATATCATTACATGGTATAAAATAAATAAATAAAATGAATCGCCGAAATGCATGTACGCGCATAACTTCCGTACGATTGTACCAAATTGGATAATTCTTTTTTTTTGTATTCGTTATTGTCAGGATAAGGTTTGTATAAAACTACTAGTGAGCTCTGGCATTATGAAATATGCAATGTATGGAATGCTGGATGGGGGTGGGGGGAGGGGAACTCCAGTAGGGGGTTCACGGAGGGTCGGTGAGGGGAACCATGGAGGGGGAGGGCAACCTGGGATGGGGGAGGAGAACTCGGGAAGGGGATTCGCGGGACAGGGAAGGGGGAGAGTGGAGTGGGGAGAGGAAAGGTGGAGGAGGCAACGTGGGAAGCGAGAGGGGAAAGGGAACACGGGAGAGGAAGGGGAACGGGACAAATGGGAAAGGACACGCAGAGAGAAAACATTTATTTGTTAAATGGCATAGCAACGCATGCCGGGTCTATATCTATATAAATAAAAATGAATCGCCGAAATGTATGTACGCGCATAACTTCCGTACGACTGTACCAAATTGGATAATTCTTTTTTTTTGGACGGGGTACGGGGAAGGGGGAGAGTGGAGTGGGGAGAGGGAAGGTGGATGAGGCGAAAGGGGAAAGGGAATGCGGGAGAGGAAGGGGAGGCGGAAGGGGAACGGGACGAATGGGAAAGGACACGCAGGGAGAAACCATTTATTTTTTAAATGGCATAGCAATGCATGCCGGGTACCAGCTAGTATTATATAATTTTAAAAAATATATGTTTCCTACACATCCTTTGGTTAGAAATTTTGTTAAGATTTGAGGCTGGGAGGCCACTAAAACCGTTTATTTCACTTATAAAATTGAAGTTGGTATGGATGTAGGTATGTTAAGTAATTGTGTTTTAATAATACTAACAGACCCGGCCACACGTTGCTGTGTCTAACGAAACACAACGCCATTACCCAACCTTCATTAAATCCACATCAACCGCTTGCCTGCTGCCCGCTGCCCGAATTGAATATTTCAATTTCTCGGCTTTTCTCTACTATAGTAAGCATGTATTATACATATAAACCTTCCTCTTGAATCACTCTATCTATTGGGGAAAACCGCATTAAAATCCGTTGAGTAGTTTAAAAGATCAATGTGCACAAACATTTTGAGCGACTTCATTTTATACTATGCAATGATAATGATGATTCATCACAGACTCACTACATTACAAAATATGAATTTATTTATGTTTAGTTATTCAATCTATTAGTCTAAAGATTTTTAACCCCTCGGCTTAAAAAAAATTGGCTTTAGGAACGACTCGTATGGATCTCATAAAAATCCTTGTTTCTCTTTCCTTGTAAGGAATGAAAAAGGTGTTAGAAAGAATACCTAAACACCATGCTTTATATTCAAGTCTAACCGCAAAATAAAGAAATAATGTACAACTTTATGAAACCGCATTTTGAAAAAAATTATAAAATTTTTATGTAAACGACAAAAAAGTGAGTTAACTCTAACGTTTATAATACATTTGCCTAATAAAATATATGTGATCTTTTGTTTTTTCGTTATGAAAAATTTAATTTGAAAAAACGTTTGGCAAGTCATTTTTAAAACATTTTTATGTTTGCGTTCAAAATTTTTTAATTTAAAAAATAAAATTTAAAAGCGTATTTCATTACTTTTCAAAAACAGTTTTAGTTTTCTAATGCGTTCTGAAGTATTCCATTTATTTGGATTTTATTGCAAAGCGGAAATATTTTAATCTTCTGACAAAATATGCCCAAGCTTGAGGGCTTAGGTAGGCACTACGAACTCAACAAGACAGCACCAAGACATTGCTGAAACGGTGGTGAATGTTTCGGAGAAAATACACCTTACTTCGAGAGCAGACCAGTAAACTGATGCTACTGAGTAACATTATATTTGCATAGCTAGTTCGCAAGCAAACATGACTAGACATAAATATAATATATTTATGCAATAACTATCTGAATGATTAATTAAGGCTTTTTATCAGGTGCAATTCAGTAATCCACACGATCTTCGAATATACATAATCTTCATTCAATGCGAAAACGGCCTGATCGATGTATTATTGCGTCGATTCAAAAGATGGCTCAATTGTTACTATGCAATTGAAATTTAATTATATATCTTCTTCTTTGCGTGCCGTATCAGGTCCCCCCGACGTTGGCGATCACTCTTGAGAATGTCTCTCTGTCTTGCGCTGCCCGGAATAGCTCCTCCACACTTCTAATGCCGGTCCACTCTCGTATGTTACGCAGCCAAGACATTTGTCTCCTACCAGGCCCTCGGCGACCCTCTATCTTGCCTTTCAATATCAAATGGAGCAAGTGATACTTTTCCCCTCGAAGTATATGACCTAGATATGAAATTTTCCTGATTTTTATTAATGTAAGCAGTTCTCTATCTGCTCTAGCCCGCCTGAGAATTTCTGTGTTGGTGATCATGTCGGTCCATGGGACCTTGAGCATTCTCCGGTGAAGCCACATTTCAAAAGCCTCTAACCTGTTCATGGTATTTACTTTCAAGGTCCATGTTTCACATCCATAGAGCAAGACCGACCACACATAACATTTTAGCATTCTCTGCCTTAGTTTTAAGCTAATTATATATATAAACGCTGACAAGGATTTTGAAAGATATATTAAAAAATATATTATATCCTTGTTTCAAAATCCTTGTCAACCTTTTCATCTCTCGTAAACAAATTTCCAAAATATTCTAACATATTCACTTGTTTCAAGGGTTCATAGTCTTCATTCTGAGAATGCAAATTTTGTAAATTTTAAACCAACGTAAGCACCAAAATACAAAAAAAACGAGTGCAGTTCACACGCGGTAGAAGTGAAAACTTCACCCCAATAGGAGGTTTTCTTCAGATAAAAAAATAGAAATGACATTTTGTACATAACGCACAAGGTGTTAGATATGCACTTATATTAGTATATCATTATAAACACAAACAGTAAATAAAATTGGTTTAAAGGAATTTATAAAATTAGGAGCCATTATTCATAAATTTAAAAACATAAATGGAAAAAACACTTGGTTATTACAACGATTAACGATTTAGTTTCTCATAACTTCTTGAATCCGGTTCTTGCAGTCGATCAGTAATTTACGGACCATGCATCCCGAAAGGTTGGTACGCGGGCCTTCTGTAGGTACCTACCTACGTGCGATAGTTGTTGTTGTAAGTTGGTACAAATAATGTTTGCTATATCCTTGAAGAATACTTTAAAAAAAGAAATAAAGACAAACATTCCTAGTTATGTATAAGTAACCTGATATTTTTGAAAATCTCCCACTACCGGATATGTTGCATGTGTTGTGATGGAGGACTTAGGCGGCCGTCCCACGAGTCGGTAAAGAATCGACAAAAACCGAGTTCTGTAAAGACGTGGGAAATGTTGCTCGATATACGAGTATGTTGCATGGTCTCTGCACACGGCAGATATTCCAAGCAACTTATAGATCAGTAGACACTAAAATCCTTTTGTCAGTATTACTGATTTCTGTTACCGTTTTATCGACATCTTTTTTTTTTTTTTGGTAGGTTTGCGAAGGTGAAACTGGGGATAGGTATTGTATGTTTCGTGAACACCTCACTAGGAGAACCTGTGCTGAGGTGTTTACGTGTTTATTTATGATTATGTGTGACAAGTATTAATGTGTTGTAGTAGAAAGTTTTATATTTATTTTATTTAATGGTTATTGTACATTGGTTATTAAGAAGTTAATTTTTATGTTTGGTTTGGAGTAAATAGGTTTTGGAAAAATAGTGTTCCTTTAGCTTTTATCCAGACTGTGATTTATTTTTTTAGTTTATTTGTTGTTGAATAATCAGCAGATTGTTTCAAAGAAGGTGGCATGCTGTTACATAGTTTGATAGAATAGTAGTTAAAGGATCTTTGTCCGTGGGTCGTGTGCTTTAGCGGGATTTTGAGTGTTTGGTTTGTTGAAGACCGGCTTGTTAATAAGGACTGAGAAAGTAAAGGAATATGAAGTTTGAATTTGAAGAGGTGAAGAATAGACGATTTAGCGTAGAGTTGTCTGACAAAACGTCGAGCAACTTGTAAATTTTTTCAGAGTCTGTATCATATGCTACTTGAAGTATTAGTTTGATTGTTGCCTTTTGTACCTTTTCTAGTGGATCTAGAGAAATATTACTTGCACTTCCCCAAGACAGAAGACCATACATGATTAAAGATTGGGAAAGAGCAAAGTAGATAGATCTTAGTATTGTGCGGGGGAAGATGTTTTTTATATTATTTAAAAGATACATGATTTTTTTAAGCTTGGATGTAATTAAGTTAATGTGGTCATTCCAGCGTAGGTTTTCGTCAATCACGCCTAAATATTTTATTTGTTTGACATTTTGTATGATTTCGCAATTGCACGATGAGAAGGGTTTGGAGCAGTCGTGTATTTTCAGAGCGAAGGTTGGAGGAGGTTGACCTCTTTGAGTTATACTATGTGTTATGAATTTAGTTTTTTTTTGTATTTAGAGTAAGTTTGTTTTCATTGAGTCATTGTTTGACAGCAAGACTTTTCTCAGCTTTAAGGAATGCCTTGATCCATGAGTCAGCTTGACAAAGTATTAAGGTGTCATCAGCGAATGTCACAATGTTGCCTTCTGTAATTAGTTCACAGATATCATTGATGTAGATAAGAAAAATTATGGGACCAAGAACACTACCCTGGGGCACTCCGTAACTGATCGGAATGGGTTCACTTTTCACTTTGTTGATAATGACTTGTTGAGTTCTCTCTGACATAAAACTTTTCAGTAAGTAAGTTAATTTCCAGTTATGCCGAGTTTATTAAGTTTCTTAAAAAGTATATTGTGAGATATTGTATCGAAGGCTTTACATAAGTCTAGATATATTGAAATTACTTTTTTCTTTGAGTCAAGGTTAGAGTTAATAAAGTCTGTTACTGAGGTTAAAGCATGTTGTGTACTTCTGTTCTCTCTAAAGCCATGCTGGTTCTTCGAGAGTAGGTGGTTTGTTTCTAGGTAGTGGTAGAGCTGTTCTTTGATGGCTTTTTCCAGAATTTTGGACATAGTATTTAGAAGAGTGATAGGTCTGTAGTTGTTGATGTCATTTTTAGGTCCTGACTTATAGATAGGAATTACTAGTCCATTTTTTAAGCAGCTAGGAAAAATACCTTCTTTTAGGCTACGATTTATCAGGTATGTAAGTGGATTGAGGAGTTGGTCACTTAGAGTTTTAATGGTTTTAGCATCTATGTTGTCAGTACCTGCAGCTGAGCTATTCTTTAATGATTGTATTATTTTAATCGTCTTATCACATGAGATGGTTTGGAGTTTAAATTGTATATCTTTATTGGAGTTAGGAGTATCTTGATGGTTAGATGAATGTAGATTCTCTGCCACAGTACTTGTAATGTTTTCTGCCAGAATGCCTCCAATATTTGTGTAATGATTGTTAATGTAATTTAAAACTAGTGTAGGATTGTTGTGGAAGAGGATTTCTTCATTGTTAATGACAATATTTTTGATATTATCATCATCGAAATTATGAGTGCAAGTACTTTCCTTTAGTATTGACCATACACTTTAGGGATCGTAATTGGATTCTATCAGTTTATTTTTGAAATGTAGCTCTTTAGCTTTTCGTATAATTTGGGTGCATAGATTTCTATATCTTTTGTAGAATGTGTAGATAATAGTATCAGAAGGGTTGAGTTTGACTTGTTTGTGTAACTTATCTCTTTTTTTAATACAGTTTAAGATGCTTTGGGTTATCCAAGTTTTTAGTTTTTTTTTGCGGTGTGGAAAACATCTGTTGTAATTATATAGGCATTGGTGCCTCTTGAACTCCATTTTTATTGGATATTGACGCTGCATATTGTTTGCTTTAATGCAACAATGACTGATGACTGAGAAAATGGAAGAATGGTGCGTGAACATTCAATAAAATAACAAACTACTTTGAACCAAAAAAGTTACAAAATGTTATCGAGGTTGTGGATTTTTGTGATATCACACTCATTGGTGGAGGAATCCGGCTCCGGCTCGTTGCCAACTCAGCCACTGGCCGGTAGTACACAACACACATCCTTACCTAATTTAATTTGATTTTGATTATAACGTTTGATAAAATCAATCCCTAGAGATGTTCAATAATGAAAAATGCGTTCGATGTTACTGTGTCGATTAACTCTCGAGTGATATCTGAATGCTTAATCTATTTACACCCGATTGTCCTATACATTAATGTCTAGGTAGATCATAAAACATGTAAATTGTACAAAAAATATCACCTCTTTTCCTGGATGGCATTATGCTAATAAAAAACACACACTCTGCATTTTTTGAAAGCGCAGGTTATACCAATATCACATAATACAATATTACTGTATTATTTAATTCAGACCCTGAAAGAAAGAAGCATTTATAGAACTTTTAATTTTTATTTTAAAAAGGGCGATTGAAATAAATTAAAATACTGAATATGTGGTATTTGGTGATATCCATGATGGAGATCACAACGTTAATTAACACTTGACATAGATAATTAGATTTATTTAATATAAGATTAATTGACAATAATGAATAATTCATTTTCCAAAAGGTTGCCGATCTTTTCATAACACTGTACGTGTCATCTTTTGCAGACATTACACAAAAAATACACACATGAATAGCTAAACGATATTACATCATATTCAAACTCGACCAACCGCCCGCCTGTGGGCAAAAAAATGGCTTAAAAAAGTGCAACAGTAAAAAAGGCGATATGTAATTTACGCTCATGATGTTCTTCTTCAATCAACGAGTTTTTAAGGAAAACTGGTAGTCGTGATGCGCCATAAAGGATATGACTAGCCGTGCGATTGCGAATGATAATAATTATTAATTTAAGAAAAAAAAAGGATTTGTGTAAATCATTATGTAAAGCCAACGAGTTTCGGGTAGAGCCGTGTGGCGTGTATTCTTTGAATCGCAACTGCCACTACTGTTTTATACAAGGGAATCAGATCAGACGTGTAGTGTCTGAAATACAATGATGCAATGCAATGATTAAAAATACACGTTACTAAATGTAACATAATAATTTCATTGGTGATTTTTCCACTTATGTTCTCCAGGGATCAGCTATCAAAATCAATTTTCTTGCAATGAACAATGTTATTGAAAGCAAGCACCTTATTATACAGGGTATTAAGGTACGTGCTTGACTTACTATAACCAGTGATTCCTAACATTATTTAGAGTAAAAAATGTGAATGAAATTTTGGTCTCCGGTGACTTTTTCGATGACTTTTTTTTCAAATTTTTTTTCTTCAAAATCAAACAAAAAAAATATCTTCCGCATGTAGTAACTGGTCACTCAGCCAAGTAACCGACCAACCCCTAATCCAGCCTCCAACTGTCCAACACCTACCATTTTTTTATGTTTTTGTTAAAAATAAATTTTTAAAAAAAACATCATGAATGTCGCCGGAGACCAAAATTATATTTTCATTTTTTATTAAGTTAGGTTTATTTTGCATCTATGATTTTTTTTATTTCTTATTATATTTTATATATGGCATTTCTACTATTGCATAGTTTATATAATGTGTCCTATATTGTATAAAGTAACTTAATACCATATATTTTTATAAGCCTTTTTAAGCCGATTTAAAAAACAATTCGTGTACTAACACCTGGTACGTGAATACATTAAGTTTTCGTAAAGGTTTTTATTTAACCCCCTCCAAAGATACCCGACTTAAGGCGCCGCAAAAAGAAAAAGATAGAGGGATATGTAATTACGAATGTTAGAGGAGCGCGCTAATATTTAAAGCGATAAAATCGATGCGACGATCATGAACATGTTTAATAAAACACGACTCGTTTAAAATAGAGCAAAAATCTCGTAGAAGGCATCTTAAGTTTTATTTAGAGAAACATTGTGAATTTTTTCACAACTATTTTTTTATACTTAACTGAAATGGAACAAACAAGTTAAAAATAATTTTCGGTGCAAACTTTGCGATTTTTTTTTATCGAGGGAATTTTATATAACTTACGTTTAGAACGCGTCTAGATATTATCATCAAAAATAACATATATTTTTTTAAGAGCTTAAAAACTTCAAATATTTATGGGAGATATGTAAGAAATCGGTAGAAATTCGGGTAGCGGCGGCTTAACCTTGTTAGAATTTTGATTGCTGTTTTCTTGTGGTGATTAAATATAGCAACTTTCCATTTGTTTCAAAAATTGAACCATCATCAGATAGATTTTTTTATTATTCCAAATTTTTTATTATCTTTTATTATGTAATAAATTTACTCCTATATTCTCTGAATGGCACTCAGGACGGTTAGTTTCATAATTTTCCTGAAATGTTAGAGTTTATTAATTTCCAATATCTGTGAAAGTTCTACATACTTGAAATTAACTTAGAAATTTGATGAATTGTTCAAATTCCGTGAAACAGCTCCCCTTAGGATGGGTTGTTACAAAAAATTTTACAGATTCATCAAATATTTGAAGTTAATTTTCAAGTTCTGTGTATGTTCTACCCAAGTTCTGTTATTATTTCAGTTGTATGAAGCAACTGGCCTATAATGCTATATTAACAGAACTTGAATAGAAATTACACAGAACTTGAAAATTAACATATTAAAATATTTTGAAAGAACCCGTCCCGCCTAGGGGGGGTAAACCGACTCTATCGTGGCAAGACGGGACGACGCTCTTGTAGGGAACGACGCTTCATTCGGCCAGCCTCGTGACTTGTCGGCCCTTTCCGCCACTCTACGCCGTTTCTTCTCTTATTAAAATTGACAACGAATCTATTCTAAGTGATGATGATTTTCTAATTTGTAACATATTTCTTTGTGTGTTTTTTTTAAATAAAATAAAATAATTGCTTTATTATCAAAATTATAAACACTTGTTTTCTTTCTTTTCACTTTCGATATGTTCATCTATCAGACGTCTCGTGACGACTAATATTAATATTTTTTTCTGTGCAACGTCGCATTTCTGGTCTGTTCGGTTCATCCACGGTTCACCCTATATCTTACGTGCACTGAATAAGTAATGGATGCGCTCAAAACAAGTTACATTAGATAAAAGAGAGCAGTAAGCCAATGTGGGAAGGAAAGATTCAAGTCATAGTAAAACCAGCAAATAGCAATAGGTACTTAGAACAGGGGTGCCCAACCCAAATCGCTTGGTGGACCAAAAAAATTTACCGTGGGGGGTTAATTATTACCGGTAATTCGGTGTCAAAAAATACTATTATTGTGAAACCACGACCGTCAATGCTAAAAGGCATACATTGACTTTAGGACATACAAGCGCCCACGTGCAATCATTTTGCACTCACCTTTGCACTCACCCTCCACTTTAAAATCAAGTTTTAATTTGCGGATAAAATATACTGGTTGGAATTGATTGCGAAAATAAATTCCTAGTTCAAGCAATAAACCAAAACCCCCATCGAGAGTCCGAGGTCTAATAATTATAAAGTTTTAATTTCACAAAATATAAATGTGATAAGTTTACGAGAACGTTTTTTTTTCTTATTTTGTAAGAATACGAAAATTCAAAATATGCAAAGCTGAAAACTTAATTTTGGGCCCAAAATATATGGCGCGCATTAGGTCCGGGTGCCGCAGGTTGGAATGCCTGATACAGAGCATATCGCTTTCGAGTATAAATGCTTCTCGTCACTCAGTGGCGTTCCAGATGAACAAGGGGTTTAAAAATCATGCATTGTCCATTGAATCGATGCGATAAACAAGTTTTTCGGAAAACGAAGTAGTGCGAAAATTAGTAAAGAACCGTAAATTTTACCAAACCTCTCATTCAATTCCCATAGGACTTCCTGGGTGTAAAATTTAAAAAAAAACATTTGCAATGTATTTGAAATATTTGGCACAGTGGTAACCATAAAACTATAAAAAACAAAGGCATCCCACAGAATAAAAAAAAATGTTTGTATTTTTTACAAAATAAAATAAAGGTGTTAAAAAAGTTAAAAAACAAAGCTTTTTTAACTAAAATATCTGTATATTTCTGTCTACATAATAAAATCAAATTTCAATTATATTTTCACTTTTTTTTTTTGGTTTGATTGGGATTTTATTCTTCCTACCCTGTAAGGCTGTCATTTATTTCGAGTAAAAATTGCTTCAATTTTTTTTACTTCAGAAACATGCGCACAAAAATTGTCCCCGTGTGTGTGTGTGATTGACAACAAAAGTGGATTGAATTGTCGTTGACAACGAGTCAATCGGATAGTGTAAATTTACATTAATGTAGTTCGGAAACACTTTGCACTTTAAACTTTAAACACTCTTTGTAAAAATATTTATCTAAACACATAAGTCTGTATTTAATGGAATAGTTTTATAATATTTTGCTTTATTGGCAGTACTAGCCGATATAATTTTATCGAAGGAAGCAAATACTTTGTGGTGTGACATTATATATTAAATGAAATTGTTTTTTCATTTAATGTAATTATTTATTTATTTAAACGCCCATAGGGCTTTTACACAGAATGCAGTACTTATTTTTTAATTACATTGAAAATAATAAGTTGACAAAATACAAGTAACATAAAATAATATAAGAAAATAAAATATAGGTTGCATAAAATATAGGAGTTGACACAAAGTAGGTAGTGTTTAAAATTGTTCACATTAGTTTACGAGATAGGTAGAAATACATAGTTGGCACTTATGGTGTTTGAAGTTTGCTAAGTTTAAATTATTGTCAAAAACATCCATATTGTTTAAGTATTTCTTACCAAGACTATGTAAACGTTGTATTGGAGAATGCAAATTATAGTTGGAATGAAATGTACTTAATAAAATGTTAACGTTTGTCTAGTTGTTCGTTTAGGTACATGTAGATTTATTAATTACAAGAGTTCACAACAATCGAATTAAGAGTTTAACCATTCCAATAAAAGATTAGGTTGTTATTTTTCGTCTATTCTCTCATGTTGGAATATTTAAAATATTCATTACCGACGGGTAATTTATGTGCTCAAAAGGGATGTTAAGTTTAAAATTTAAAATTTAAGAAAAGTAGAATTTTTTTTTGAAGTCTTTCAATTTTATGAATATGAATTTTGTAGAAGGGCGACCAGACTATTGAGTTATGTTCTGTTAGGCTTCTAACAAGGGATGTGTACAATAGTTCAATGTTTTGTAACGATTCAAAGTTTTTAATTGTTTTAAGTATAAATCCCAATGTTTTTTAGGACAGTGAAGTCTAGTTTCTCTTCCAATATTACACCAAGATCTCGCATTTCCTTTACTCTTTCTAAATTAATTGCATTCATGCATTCATCTAATTAAGAAAACAAAATCAATCAAGAAAACAAAAGTGAAAAACTAATAGATGTATTTAAAAACGCCAGCGCGTATTAAACAAACAAACGTAAATATTTTAACAAATTATTATAGTGATTATTATTATAATTAATACAAATTCAGAAGTTATCGGATAGAAAGGTTTCAAATGACCTTGTTTTGTAAATAAATTCTTGAATGGGATAATTGATGGAAATTACATGCTTTGATCAAATTGTTAAAACTAATGCGTCATACAAGACAGCAAGAAAAGTTTCAATGTAACAGTTGCAAAAGTAACTATCATTATTTATATTATCTGCTCTGCAATGCCAAGATGAACATAATTATAGCCAATTTGTGGATATTTTTGATTTTTCGAATATGGCTTTGAAAACAGTGTTATTTTGGTACCAAATTGATGTTATTTTAGTCCTTGAATTAAGCGAGTTAAATTTTTTGCACATTTTTTAATATTCAGATTTTTTCATTGGTCAAATACGTACAATTTCAACATAAATGTTTTTTTATTCTAGAAAGGACCCTTAGCTTCCGTTGGCCGGGTGCGACTGACCAGACCCAGATGGTACTACCTACAACTGCTTTACTGGTCGAATGGACTTACCTACTCGTTTTTATTGTAGTGCTTGTATCATGGATGGATAATCTATCTAATCTAAAAATTCATCTAATATCTATCTTTTTATGTGAATACCGCGCAAGAGTCCCAACTGCTCCCAACCGTCTAGAGCCAACCACTGTAAACCAATAGACTTCAACAGTGTTCGAATATTTTAAAAAAGAGATTCAGCTCACACTAAACCTTATAGTATCTTCGAGTGAAATATCTTTCTTTATGTGTTGATATTTGGATTCAGTTGCTAAGAGCCAAAGCCGTCGCTACTACATTTATAACCAGAACAGTGCGATACCAAAATTTTGTTTGTCGTCTTCAAATGCTTCCATCTCTTTGGCGTAGAATAGAAACGCTCTTTGTATGTTGAATTATTTTTTAATAAGAATATTTCTAGATAAATGAAACAATTTAACTTTGTTTGAACCACTTTTATATTTGAGTAAATCGGACCGGTTTCAGAACGACCGTTCCTTCTTCCTTTGTATACTGATTTAGCAGTTTTGAAATATGGATGGGAACAATGTATTGTTATGGTAGGGGTGGAGCTGTTGCTAGGTATTAATGAAGAGTGGGTGGGTAGGGGAACATATCCATGATTAGGCTATAAGGCAATATTTTTTGTTTGTTGATAATAGATTCATTATTCTTAAGGGTTTTTATTTTTTTATTTCCAAGGCTTTAAAGATATCTAAACGCTTTCCTTTATGATTAATATGAAGAATTTTTATCCCCGAATTTTTTTCAAAACTATGGTTATTTTCAATGATAAAAATTGTTATTATTAAGACAACTTTTCAAAATTACGAGATGTTTTCCAATATAAAATGAGGGACAATCATTACATTTGAGTTTATATATGTTAATACATTTTTACCATACATATTTCAAAACTGTCAAATCAGTATACATTTGCCCTGAAGAAGGAACGGTCGTTCTGAAACCGGTCGGATTTACTCAAATATAAAAGTGGTTCAAACAAAGTTAAATTGTTTCATTTATCTAAAATGGATAACTACAAAGTTATAGCTACATTCAAAAGTATAAGAATATTTCTGTAAAATTCCCAAATAATCATATTTCTGAAAATATAGGTGCATCATGCAGTAGTATATATATGTAAGAACATTCATTCTCAAATTGCATAAGATGCAAACAGGAACACTCAACCTCAAATGAACATGTAATAATAATTACGCTCTACAAGCCGTTCAAAATATCTCGTGTAACGAATACATCTCACGGTTGTTGTTTTTTTAACATCGTGTTATTTTCGACGTACACTAAAAACAAGGAATACCTAAGTATTTTGTTTAATGCTTTTAAGATCGATATAACAAACAGTTTGATTACAATGTACGTATGTTTTCCGTACATGAAATTTTTCAAACATCAGCATGTAATGCTTAATGTAGGATTTGGTTTCCAAATTCTAATTCTTACTTTTTAATTAAAAATGCGGAGAGTAAAATATGTGTACCCTTTTCTTTAGAGAAGACTGTGTTACATACAAAAATTACACCCTTTTTTAAATTTTCAAAATCCCTTATTTTTGTGAATAGTTGAACCGGCGCTTTTAACCCGGCGTCATTGATGCAGGGTCAATATGACCCTGCACGGTTTGTATACTAAAAATTTCTTAGAAATAATTTCCGCACATAATCATATGTCTCAGTAGCTGCAGCTAAGTATCACCCCTACTCGTATACTTCACTTTATTCATCCAACGCCCGCGCAAGGAGCAACACGTGTGAAAACCTGCGACCGGGTAATTATGACCCAACCCCAACGGCGACGTTGCTGCTTTGTGCCATATATTTTTTTAATGTTTTTTTTGAGAAAATAAAAAAAAATACTGATTATACGAAAGTTCCTGATAATTCTGTGATTAATATTCCAATGATAGAAAAGTTAGGTGTTATAAATTTGATTTAAGTATATTTTTGTAAGAAACCATTGTTTTTTGTTAACAAAAAAAATGATGATAAAATTTAAAAGAGAGTGAAAGTTAAAATTATTTCATTTATTACCAGCGTGTTTTATTGCTGCTACTGATTATATATACAGTTATGTATTATAAATTATTTTATACAATGCAAAATAGAAACAATTGTAACAGGGTCATAATGACTCACCTCAACGTTAGTGTAACTTTTTTCTGCCACAATGACGCCGGGTTAATTTTATAAAGTTTCAAATTCATTTTGAAATCAACTTTATTGTTGAAGATTTCGATAAGTTCAAGTGTTTTGTTATTATCCAAACAATGATTTGACTCACTCACTTATTTTTAAAGCCAGAAGATACACATATCCATATAAGCAATGCTTCACTACCTTAAATAGGCAAGCTCATCTAAATATCTGAATGTCTTAAGACCTTTACATGCAATACTTTTCATAAATCATCTCGTCGGTATCGGAATAACATCAATATTGAATCGCTTATACAATTCAATTAACATTTAATGTAAAACATCTCTAACAGGAACAGAAACAAGATCTATCACATGAGAACATCTGAACGTACAACCGCAATCAATGATCCATGGTCAAAATGAATTGACCGAAAGATTAAATCAATCACATTTCTGGTTTTTGAACAGGTCTTACGTCATGTGAGCACACATTCCCAAATGCTTTGTGTAGGTATTTCCTAATTATAGCTTTTTGTTATTTTTGTTTCTTTTTTATTTCAGTTATACGGATACGAAAGGACCTTCTATTCAAATAATAGGATTCGTGAGCCTTCTCCTTTGTTTCTACGAATATTTATTTAACAGCTGCAAGACGGAACATGTATTAATCAATGGGTGCATTCATAATCGCGAGACAGGTAAACATATTTATTGCAAACTTACGAAAGGCCAAATCATTGAAACAATTTATAAATGTATAACCCACCAAAGCAATATCATTTCATAAATAGGACAATGTTTGTTTTGTGGATAAATCAGGGTCTATTCCCACAGCGGTTTGCCAAAATTCCATGCCACTGAGCTGTTCTTAGCAGAAAAGAAAATCATCGATAAAATTTATGGGTTTGTTATCTTTTAATTTAGCGACAGAACTTTTGGCCCAGAAACTCTTGGCCATTTTTATCTAGTAAATTCAAGTCCATCTTGGGCTGTAGAGCTTTTTAATATTTAAAAAATATAAATATATAAGGCAATCACCGTTTTAAAATAAGCGTAGGTCTTTGCCGAATCTGGGCAATAGATAAATACTACCTAATATTTATATTTGGTGATTTAGCAGGGGTGCCCGGTTTCATGGGATGAGGTTTGTCTAGGTCTTGGAGGCGGATGACTAGGACATACAGAAACCCAGATTCCTACCCACCCTTTAAACCCTTTTCCTTCCCAGAACTCTCCTCTCCTTCCTTTCCTTAAAAAAATCCTCCACACAGCATCCCCAAAGATGACATAAGCCCTGAGGGAAATTATTTTCTTCAGGGCCTCCTGTGTGGAGCTTATGTAAAAAATATATATATATATATATTTGTAAGGCAGTTGGGAAATAGTTTTGGTTTAAAAGCGAATAATTTTGTGTAAAAACTTTTGACTCATCCTCTGCAGGATGTTATGAAATGACCTCTAACCAACGTCCACAATTTATTATTAAATCGTTCTGTTTTTGTTTCTAAGATTGCTACTAATAATGACTGATTGCTGCAATTCACATTAATATAATACCTATTAAGCTTGCAGTCGTCTTTAGAAGAATCAAAATAACGTTATTTTGCCTTCGATTCTGCGGAAAAGTTAAATTTTGCCCGCGCCGAAACTCAAATTATATAAAATTCCCTCCGTAGAAAAAAATCGCTAAGTATGCTCCAAAAATTATTATTGACACGTTTGTTTCAGTTATTTTACAAGTTATATGTATGAAAAAATTCAGTGTTTCTTTAAATGCTGTTTAAGATATTTTAAACGAGTCGTGTTTTATTAAACATTTTCGCAATTTTCGCATCGATTTTGTCGCTGTAAATGTTAGCGCTCTCCTCTAACATTCGTAATTTCGTATATCTCCATCTTCTTCTTTTCAGGCCCGGTTGCAGAGCCTTAAGTTAAAACCACGGAAATATCATAACATTTGCAATTTTATATGATTTTAACCATAATTGAATTAGAAATTTGCAAATATTTTAACTATATAAGGATAGTCAATGCGTATTAGATGGCAACTACGGACAAGATTTATTTTCTTATTTAACATGTTTATTGATTGAAATGTACCAATAAATACGGTGAAAGGACCCTAAACTATATTACACCCAAAATATTCAATAAACTACCAATGACAATCAAAAATAATAACGTTTTTAATGGTAAAGTCAAATATAAACTAAGGAAATGGCTATTAGATAGGGATGATTTATATTGATGCCGTACCGAAGTCCTTGTATTCTTTATTGAAACTCACATTGAAGGAATTGGTAAATTCATTACAATTTTTGTAATACCTAAAAAAAATTGTAAAACGTTTAATTGACTTGTGATTATATTTCATTTGTTCATACTAAATCCATCTGTACTTTTTTATTATATCATGACATACTAATTTTTTATTATATCATATCATACTAAAACCGTTTGTACTTTTTTATTATTTAAGGCTTCTAGTGCTACTTACATGTATATACTATTTCGGTAATTTAAATAATCTATTTAATTGATATTTAGCATCAAAATTAAAAAAATTATATGTATACAATGTTTGAAAATGTACCAATGTTGTAATTATGTTCCTGCTGACAAACTACATAAGTAGTTTAGCGGGTTTAAATGTAAATATAAAATAATATATATTTTTTTTTTACATTGGTTGCTTTAATCTTCTTTTAACGGTGATAATTTTAAAACGGAGGCAATGTCGATGGCAAAATGGTGGAACTTTTAACAAAATACAAAATAAAAATACACTAATAAAAATACACTACTAAAACACTGCTTAATAATATTATTTTTTTAAATCACTAAATCGTTAGTTCCTTTTTAAAAATGGAGAAAAATCGCTTACAATTCTTGGGAACAAAATAAGACTAACCTATTTACATACAGTTACGGATCAATAACATTTTTTTTCTAATAATCTGTAAAGTAATGTTCAAGAATAGAAATAAATAACTTCAACCACTCATTGGATGGGCTGTTCAAAGTCAAGGCATGTTATATACATTTTTCACGAACCTTGGTTCAAAGCATTTTTCGCTCGCCACGTGATGTAGTATGTAGTTAAGCCTCAGAACTCAAAACCCAGAATTTAGAAAAGGTTAAACTTTAAAAAAAATCCACCCAGCCTCCAAAAACAATGCAACGGTATCACCTTCAAACTTTTTCTGGGCCTTCCCTCGAACTGTGCCGCATCAGATGCATTAGCAGAGGAAGGAGGGAGGACTTATTATTTTTACAAAGGCTAGTGTTCCTCTAAAGGCGCGTCTCTCATTTGCAAAATGTTTTAAAAAAAACCGAAAAATTAAAAATATTGTGCAAGGCAAAACGTTTTGTTTTCCCGTAGCCGGGCCGGTGGAAAACAAAAATAAAACGTTTTGCCCCCGACCAACATTTTGTCTATGGAGACCCGGCTGAAGTTCGGCTTGTGGCAGGCCATTGTATGGTAGTAATAATTGATCTACCTACCCGCTTTGGAATGATCAACTTTTTGATGTCAAATGTAAAATAGCTATGATTTTCGATTGAGTTTCGCTTATATTGTCTTCATTTATTTAAATGTAAAATAGCTAAATTAAAACTACCAATGCAATGGAATTAAATCCGTTTTTATTTGATATATCATTTTAAGTGTATAATAATAACAATATTCCAAATTCTTCTAATCTGTTTAAAATTCTTCTAATCTGTTTCTGGAAATATAAGAAAATATACAGATTAAGGAAACGAGATTAAAAGAATTTATTGGCATTCTCAGACTATAAAAATATTACCATTTGTTGTTTCGGCTTCTGGCATTATACCTAGCTCTCTCATTCAAAATTTAGGCATATTAGATTTGTCAAAGAATTTATATGTAAAAATGCAAAATCAGCCATTTTAAATACATTTAGGATTACAAAAGATTTTTTAAATATTTATATTGAGGGATCAGTAGGATTTATAGGTCCAATTACGAGTTCCACCGAGCTGAACCCTCTGATATGAAAATATCTGGAGTCGGTGAATTATTTTCTCATTTGGTCTCTGGTAGGTTGAAATGTTGTTCTTGTATTGTTTTGTATTTATTATACTTATATAGTGCAATTGCAAAGCGTGAAGGGACTAGATGATCATTTGTGGAAAAGTGTGTGAAAGGGTTTAGTTTTTCCTGTGGGGAAGATTTAACCCGGACATAAAATCGGAAATGTAATATTTATTATTATTATAGCGCTTAACTATAATAAACTTAAGAGAAATCCAATAGGAATCCTTACGAATCCTTGCGAAATATTGATAAAATAATATGAAACAAAAAAATATACAGTAGCAATGCCAAAGGAACAACATTAACATTAACAGTGCTGTTTTGGCGTAGGACTACAGATAATGATAAATAATAACGGTGCCATTAACAAAAATCATTAATCCTAAAATATAATACAGAGCCGGAGGCAGTTTACGTTTAGATAGTTTACTTGTATGCGTACAATCTACAAAATTTTCAAGGAAATACGACTTATTTCGATTATCAGGGTTGGTTAGAAAAAATAACGATACGGCAAACATTAAATTTATAAAATGTTTTCATGATCAATCTAAGTCTCCACTAAATCAGCGTTAATCAATTGATTTGTTTAGTAACGCTCGATTCGCCTTTCGGTTGGAGCATTGCGATGGAGACAGCGTATTTTTGCATTTGAACAAAAAATGCTTGAGTGGAGTCCACTCCTTAAGCAAGCAGTTTCAAACCTTAATAAAATTACTGTAGGTACATAAAGCTCAACACGTCATTTAAAAAAAAAACTATTGCTTGTAATTAAAATATCAAGAAATTTGATACGAAGATACCTACCGATTTGTATGAAGACTGACGTTGGTAAATTACATAATACGAGTACATTTCGACTGTACTTTCAAGAAATATTCAATTCGGTATTTGAAAGATTTTGATCTTCAAAGAATCAGCAATATTTTGGCACGCGGAGACGGCTTCAACACATTTTTATCGGTTTTTCTCTTCAGTGATGTCAAAGAAGTGTAGCGAATTGTTCTGTACAACCCAACACACGTAAAAAATCGTGTTAATTTTGGCACGATTAGCCTTAGTCAATTGTGGTGAACTCTACAACAAGTGACCTAGTATCTCACTTTCTCCTTTAGTTGAGGCTGGTCTGTACCACTATGATATTTAGCTTGGCATACGCCTCTGAGTCTAATTAAAAAACAATTTCGGATAGGTAACTCTGATCTATTAATGCTTGTTTGGTTAACCTGCAGATCACTCCATGATATCTTTTACCAGCTTGCGTAACCAACTAGATAGTAGGTTTTTATTTTGTTATTGCGCTATTCGTTAAGAGTAACTTCTCCGCGGCCTTTTTCGTACAAAACTTAATTTTGGATATGAATTGACTTTCAATGCAAAAAATTAAGATTAATACGAAAAGTGCCATTGTAAGTTAAGGTCGTAGAGTTCGAAAATGTAATTTTTTAAATCACAATGTTAGTTTTTCAGTTTTTAAGTTTTAGCAAACTTTTTGTCTCGATGATTTCTTTTCAAAGTCAATCACTTACCTCCTTCTTACTAATTAACGTGTTTTAAATTTTACACAACTGATCAACCGTTTACCAGACTATTTTAGAGGTTATTTATCAAAAACAGTGTGTAAAATTTAAAATGCGTTTATTAGTATGGACCTATTTTTATTAATTATCTCCACACAGGAGGCCCTGAGGGAAAAAATCCCCCAGGGCCTATGCCATCTTTGGAGATGCTGCGTGGAGGGTATTTTAATAAAAATAAGGATATGGAGTTCTGGGAAATAAAAATATATGAGGGGTGGGTAATAATCTGGGGCTCAATATGTCCAGCACGGACGTATAAATCCATCCCTCACACTGCGGTTCTAGGCGATGTGTCGAGAGTCTGACTGCAGGTCTGGGTTAGGTTTCCCTCAACCAATCTGTCCCGACCCCTAATACTATGGAACAAACACTGCTCATTGTAGTTTTTCTTTATAGGTTCACTGCACATCCGCTTATTAGAGAAAATCATCACCGACAGGCTTAAGCCTGTGTTGAGTTATAAAAAATAAAGATTTACCCAAGTTGTCATTATGAGTACATGTATTAAAAAAAGTAGAGATCAAAATGTTTTAAGTTCTTTTCAGACATTTCTTCATACACGACCTTTGTTGCAAGTATCGTAAATTACATACTTTTTTTTAATGAATAGCCCAAAGTTACCCAATTTGAAGCAAAAACCATAAAATAAACGTTTTCCTAACTAGCATGCACAAATAATGTTGACGGCCTTCCATAAAAGTGGTAACGAATCGATTCAATTATTATAATTAAGCTAATGGAACATCAATACAAACCGTGGTATTAACTGCGGTGCGAGTCTGAGGTAACAGATCGGAGAGTTATTTAGAACAGTTTGGCACGAAATCGAATTTCGAGAGGTTCAATATAATTATTGCTTTAAATTCATTTGAATAAGGTCAAATATCACAAATGAACATCGGTGAGAAAATTGAATTGCATTAATACAAGTTTTTTTTTAAATTTCCAACACATTTCAAAATTATTTTTTCCATCTTTTATAAACATCCATAAAACAGATATTTCTATGTGGCTACCTATAAAAAGTAGCAAAAAAAACATAAAATGGCTGTAAAAAAATCGATGTAATGAAATGATTTTTAGTGTTAGTACAATAATAATTTCCACGTTTTTCTTTATTGCTTAAAAAAAATTAATCAAAAAATTAAGATGATTATAGCATTTTTTTTTTGTTGACGAATAAATTTTCTGCAGCGAGTCAAAGTTTCCCATTTTTGAATTATCGCTAAAACGATATTTTGGGGCTAGGCTATCGTGTGATGTCATGAGCGTGGACGCATACTGACAGTGTTTATTTATGCTGGCCCAGCTGAGCGACGCTTGTGACGTCACAATCCGATTTGCGAACCACGGGCCGTTTTGTCAGTTTTAGATCGTTTTTAAAATCAATATTGAAAAAAAAAAACATAAAAACCAACATTTTAGTAGGATGATTATAATCAGATACCTACATGATCTTTAAATATTCCGTACATTTTCAACCGAATTCCTCGTTTGTGGAAATACCCCATTATTCAGGGTCGCTCTCGTGAAGGAACAATATTAATAAATTTTAATTCGCTCAAAATTTATACTTTTTTAAGTGAGTACGTCACAAAAGTCGCACTGTTCCCGTCTGAAGCCAATGAGACTATGTCATCCCCTATTGGGGTATGTTGTTAGGGTAGTGGGGAAGGGAAGTAGATGAGGCAGAGGAAGGTGGGGAAGTATATTGAGATCTAGTCATCAAACAATGTTAAAGCCATTTCAATTTAATGAATGGTGAACTTACATTAGGACGATACTGAGAGTATTTTCCATTCTGGAACGTGTCGCAAATATTTTATTTTAAAAGAATTAAATGTGAAATAATACAAATTAATCCAATATTTGCCCACAATGGGATTCGATCACGTGACCTCCAGATTGCGATTCAAAATTCTTACCCCTCGACCACGGAGGACTTTTAATTACCAGAATTGTTTAGCCAAATTCGTGGAATTTTTGGCGATTTGTGTGATTTTGTGGTATGAAAATACTATCCGTATAATTTGGACACAAAATCGATTTAAGTTGTTTTAGTTATTATACTTGTAAAATTCATCTAAAACAGATATTGTTCAGACCGCAATGAATTTTAGTAATTTAAAAAATTCTTGTTAAAAAAATAATATTGCGGGTTAAAGCAATAAATATTGTTACAAATAACTGCTGTTCATTAACCATCGGTTGACTTAAAATCACAACAACCCAAAATCACTTCTTCCCCAACGTTGAACGATGCCACGTAAAAAAGCAACGCTAAATGTCAATACTCTGCACCAAAGTGCATCAGTGATAATTTTTACGTCATTGCATGTTTGATAACACTAACTCAAGCAATAAAATATTAACCGGCAAGTAATAAGCATTTCGGTTTAGTCATACTCATGACGAAACTGCAGCCATTTGAACAACGATAATCTATCTACGTTTTAATCCCGCCTAGTTGGTCATCTCGTATTATAAGACCCATCCGAGCTATTTGAGATCATTTACCTTGGCATTTGCGTGGCTAACAATTGCACGAAAGAGGAACAAAGAAATAAATGTATCGCAATTCACATCTAAAAATACTATGACAGAGCACTTTGCCAAATAACTATCTACCAACCAACCTCTTGGCTGCCTTCTATGCAGCAACCTGACCCACATTTTGAAATGTCTTAGAATAGATAAAGTAAAACATGATTTTATTAGTTGCGTGTGTATTGATTATTGGCACAAAGCTAGTAAATATTAATATTATTACTGTATGTCATTTCATAATATTAGAAGGTGCTTTAAGCTCTTATTTTTTTTAATATATAGATCATGGAAATTTTGAAACGATGTAAAAGACAAAAAAAATATTGTTCAGGAGAGCGAAAAGTAAGTTTTCTTTCTTTCAGAACACTTAACACTTTTCTTGTTATAAATTGCTTTAATAGCAGTATTTAATTAACATTTTAATTTTTTTTATTAAGGTGTGCAGTTCACACGCGGTAGAAGTGAAACCTTCCGAAAACTAAAGTAGACAAGAGTGGGGAGGCTACGAAGCACCGCACAAAGAGAAGACCGATTATTCTAACTCATTCTCTCGCAGGCTAAATCCTATAGATGTATGTGTTTGTCTCTTTTTAGTGTCGTTTCCGTTTTGTCGACTTTCAAATCACAATGGTGCTAAAGTAGTTTCGAAATTCTCTTATAATGCACGTCGTTAAAGATGCACTTATTTTTCTTGGAAATATTTAGACAACGTAGATCGAAAGAGAAAAAAAAACGGAAAAAGATAACATATTTAACTCGTTTATAGATTTGTTGTCTTTATATTAATTTTCATTTCATTAATTTTCAAATTTCCATGATCGCTATGTAAGTAAATAGAAGTTCTGTATACAGTAGATCTCGCTCCAAAGCAATATATTATGTACGAGTATAATAAATCAAAACCCAAATTTCCACTGAAATCATAAGTCTTGTAAGTCGCTATTTAAATATTTACTTAATTACAACCGTAGCATATAGGTACTTTTGCAACATTTTCTTATATTTCAAATGAGGAATTCTCACAAAGAAAAACCTTAGTATGCTATTGATAGGTTTTGTAGAATTGAGGCAACTTTTTATGTCGGTAGAGAATAATGTTTTTATCATTATTAATTATTAGTATTATTGTCGGTAGAGAATAATGTATTATTACTTCCTTTAGTAGGCCCATTCTGTGAGAAATATTATTGTAACAATATTGTCTTTCAACACCTAAATTATTTTGTGTACTTTATAAAATTGTTAATCTCAAGTCAAAATGAGGTTCATAATTTCAATTTAAACAATTACACCTAAAATAAAAAGGTGAAGAAATAATAAATGAATATATATGGGGTTATCTTATCTCATAACTTTGTCAAAACTAAAATATCACACGAATGGTATTTCTAAGGTGTCACTTACACTATAAAGTATAATCAGATTTTAATGAAAACGGGCACTTAAATGAAATAAAAACAATAATGTTGTGATCAAAACGGTTTCTTTCATATTTATTTCATAATTATGTGATAGTCACTTTAATATTGTATAAGAAAGATTCGCTTTAATGTAACTAACTAACTAACCATCGCGCCGTTTCCCGCAGGGGTAGGCAGAGAGGACGGACCACCAAACAACTCGGTCTTGGCACACACTCTTTGCCTCACTCACATTCATACATCGTCTCATACATACGCTTCTATTATTCTGACTTTTGACATGGCCCGTCTCAAGTATCTGATTTACTTGATCGTGCCATGTCTTCCTCGGGCGTCCCAGACTTCTTCTACCATTCACAATTGCATCATATATTCTTTTAACACTACTTTCTTCGTTCATTCGCTCTACGTGCCCAAACCATCTGAGGTTCCCTTTCTTAATTTTGCTCATTATACTTACATCAGCCTTACATTCTTTGCGGATATCCACATTTCTAACACGATCATACATGGTTTTACCACACATACGTCTCAGGGATCTCATTTCAACAGCATTCAGTTTACTTTCATCCTTCCTCTGCCAGTTCCATGCCTCACTGCCATACATCAGGGTAGGTACCAGGACTCCATTGTGCACTGCTAGTTTCGCTTTTATTGAAAGTTTTTTATTAGCTCCAACGGCATTCAGTCCTCCATTAATGGAGTTACCGGCATTTACCCTCCTTTCAATATCTCTATCAGCCTTCCCATCTCTCGTAAACATACTATCGCTTATAAATCTTTGTTTTTACTTAAATTTAAAAAAAAAACCTTAAGGATATAAATATATTTTTTTTAATTTTATCAATTATTGTTGAAAATGGGATGAATTAATGATATAATGAATGATAACTTTTTTTTGATTTCTCAACACCTTGTTGTTAATTCATATATTTTTATCACTTATAATTTTCTCTGTTTATCATTTTATTTTTAAATTTTATTATTTGGCTTTTACTTAACTGTTTGATAACCGATATTTGCGTGTGTTATTTTTATTAAATTGTGAAATTATTAACCCCGACACAGGCGAACCCTAGTGGGGTTAATAATTACATGCTAAAAAAATGTATTTAAGTTGTGAAGAAGCAATAGATAAATAAATAAATTAGGTAGGTATCTATACTTTTATCGGTAATTTTTTTATCGTTGAACGATTTAAAAAAATATCTTTCAAATATCCACTCAGGGCTTAAAATGTCACAAATTTACCAAAAAATTAATAATTTTAAAAATTTTAGAAAAGAAACAATTCGCACTTAATTTTTTTTTTTGTTATTTCCGACTCTTCCATTTAGTATTTTTTTCCCAGATGTAAAGTGATTCATTTTGAACGAATAATTGGGAACCCGAACAGTTTTATTAGCTACGCCCCAACAAAAATAATATAATGTATTCTAGGATGGACGTAACTAATGAAAAAATATTGTTTTTGTGGATTAAAAAAGTTAATGCTAAAACATGGTTTTTGTAGATTAGAAAAGTGGTTTATCATTAAATGCAAATAATTTATTATTTATATATATATTTTTAACTTTTTGAGTAATTTTTATTTTTATGTTTAACTTGTGAATTAAACCTCAAATTGTAATATTTAATTAAATGAAGACAATATTAGCAAAACTCAATCAAAAATCTCAGAAAAATACATTGGCACCTCTGTGACTCGAACCCAGGACCTTCGGCTTTTCGATAAATAAAATTGTTTTTAATAATGCAAAAACATTGTTTTTGTAGTTTAAGAAGGTGGTCTGGCCTGTTCATCATTTATCCTTTAATTTTAATTCTTGTCACCCTGGTCACCGTCATTAGTTTCCGATGCAAAATACCCAAGCGGATACATGAACGTTCTGCTGCTGAGGCTGAGTATCCTGTTCACTAATGAGACGCTCACGATTCCGGATCTCAATAAATACTACGTATTTTCTTCATATTTTTCTGCACAAATTGGGTAAAGATTCAAAGCAAAAGCATTACACAACATTAATGCAACTAATTCATTTTCACTCAAAATGACAGGAAGTTTTTTGAGCCACTTTTAGTGATCAATTATTACTAACTGCATGTCAAGGCTTTTTTAAACACATCCAGCTTTTTTGGTCGAACATTGAATAAAAAGGGATGCTAGAAAATTGTTGTATATAAAATAAGAATAATTCTCGAAGGAGAAAGCTGATACTTTCTTTGTTTTATAAGAACATATCGGGTGGCTGGTCAGTCGCCTATTGGATTACACAATATACTCTGAAAATAAGGTGCCCGATGAAAGATGAAATTTGGAGTTTGGCTGTAGTTTTTAATATTTTAATATTTTGCTTCTCTTACTTGCACATAGGTCAAGGTTGCAACATGACCTGTTATATGTTGCAACATGTTTGTTATATGGTGACCCGACAGTTTATTCCCCGAGAATTAACCCTCCGAAATTATAATTATTACAAAATTATAATTTTTTGTCATTATTCACTAATTTAAAACCCTAAATCGACTTCAAAAATATATTTAATAAGAAGTTGGTATGGATATCAAAAGAATTTATTTAAAACCAAAACAACTATGTAGGTTTGAACAAAATTAATAAGAAAATTGACAATATTGAGGCAGAAAAAAAGCCAACCTGTAAAGATAACATTGGTTATCTTTACAGGTTGGTATAAGTATACAGTTGGTATTCTATAACAGTCCTGCATATTTGTCCACCATTTTTATAAAGGCCGTATTAGTTTTGATTAGCAGCAAGTGATTAGTGTTCGTTAGTAAACTTTACTCCACAGAAAGATGTAAAACTTTACTATACAGAAAGATGTTATATTAACTTTGTACAGTAAGATGTCATGTTAATTATTTGTGCAGTAAGATGTCATGTTAATTTAACTGTACAGTATGATTTCATGTTAACTTAATTGTACAGTAAGATATCATGTTAGTTTAATTGTACACTAAGATGTCATGTTAATTTAACTGTACAGTAAAATTTCATGCTAACTTAACTGTACAGTGAGATGTCATTCGAGAAATTCTAGTAAGTGTTCACACTTTATGCACTAATCGCTTGCACTACCCACTCGAATTTGCTATTTGTCAATGTGTAAACTGCTAATTGGAAAAACATAAGAATGAGACATTTCTTCCATTTTGCGTCGGTTTCTTTTAATATAATGCCATGTATTAGAGTATACTCGTACAGGTTTTTTTTAGCGACTCTATAAAATTATTGTAGTACAAAATATATATGTTGTATTTCTTAGTCCTCCTCACTAGGGGGTCCTGTGCCGAGGCGGACTAAAGTTATTTAAAAATAGTTTACTTGTCTTCTATGTCGTTTTTAGTGTCTTCATTAGGGTTTTTTCATTGACCTCTTTCAGTCATATTTTTATTATTCATTTGTGGTCATTAGATTTTTTTATTAGTTTTATGTCTTGGGGAAGGATGTTATGGAAATTTTTGCAAAGTATGTGTTCTTTGTCGGAATGTGGTTTTATAACTTTGAATATTTTATATATCATTTATATTCGATCCAGTGTTATGAATACACGGTCTAGTAGAGAATTAAGTACTTTGAACAGCTTCAATAATATTTTTTTAGCATATAGGTTACTTGTTGTAAATTTTCCTCGTCAGAGCTATTGAATATTTCAATTGACGGCGTTCTAATGGGTACTTTCAAAATGGTCTTCATGATTTCCTTTTGAATCGTATTTAGTTTGTGTACGTACTTATGTTGCAGATCCCCATCCTACATTTCCATATTCAATTCAAGAATATCCTTTTTATATTTTTGAATGTAGCTATTACTTTGTGGTTATCCATTATAATAAAATGAAACAATGCAACTTTGTATAAACCACTTATAAAATGTGCAAATCCGGCCGGTTTCGGAACAAACGTTCCTTCGTCAGGGAAAGCTTATACTTCTTATACTTATATTTTTTTTTAATATCCTTTTTATTTACCACGTTTCTTAGATTTTGAACGAATAATGTAAGGCTTGTGAGTTTTTATTATTATTACATCCATATTTTATGTTTTGTGGTTTTTCTATAACTGGGCAGTAACATTGAACATTATTTCCATTTCATTATGTTATATATTTAGTTGCGAGTTGATTTTAAGCCAATTTTGAAGTGCACTAAGCCCTTCTTCAGCCACATTAAATGTGTCCGTCCAATTTTCTTCTTGAAATAATAATACAGCATCATAAGCAAATATTAATTAAGACTGGTTAGTGGTTAGTGATCTTAAGAGTTGGGTTCCTGTCCGGGCGTCCTCTATCTTAGTCGTCCATTGCACGTGCATCATTATAAATTTTATTTTAAGGAAATCCACAATTCAGAATAAGGTTGGTTTGTACGTGAGCAATTTATTTAACTGAGAAACCAATAATTGATTTATAATTATTGTAGATTTCCTCATTATATTGATACATTACTTACTTAACAATGCAGTATAGACATTACATGTAAACTTGTATGATAACAAGAAGAGATACTCCATCACCATTTTTTTTCACAATAGCTTCACACAGGTTTCCGTGAGGAAAAAAATCCTCTGGGCCTATGTCTTCTTAGAAATGCTGTGTGGGAGGGTGTTTTTAGGGAAAGGAAGTTCTGGGACGAAAAAAGGTATGAGGGTGGGTAGGATTCTGGGGTCGATGTGTCCAGGAGTGACAGACGAATAAATCGATTCATCCCACTGCGCTGCGAGGAAGGGATGGATTTTTAATAATAATAATAATAAACAGAGTGTGCAATTCACACCCGGAAGAAGTGAAACCTTCAGAAAACCAAAGTAGACAAGAATTGGGAGGCTACGAAGCACTGCACAAAGAGGAGACCGATTATACTATCTCATTCACTCGCAGGCTAGATCCTACAGATGTATGTGTTTGTCTCTTTTTAGTGTCGCTATTTTCCGTTTCATCGAGTTTCGAATTATAACAACTTCAATAAAAACATTAATTTATTCATCAATAGATTCTTATAATTTTGTTTATTTATCATTGATTCTATTGACAAAAAGGTCTCTGCTACATTCAGGTTTTCTAATGGAATGCAGCTGGTTTTCTAATGGAATGCAGCTGGTTTTATAATGGAATGCAGCTGGTTTTCTAATGGAATGCAGCTGGTTGTCTAATGGAATGCAGCTGGTTTTCTAATGGAATGCAGCTGGTTTTATAATGGAATGCAGCTGGTTTTCTAATGGAATGCAGCTGGTTTTCTAATGGAATGCAGCTGCTTTTCTAATGGAAAGCAGCTGGTTTTCAGCAGTACCTCTGGATTTATGGATTTATACATTTTTCCTAGAGCTTCTTTATTTATTTTCTTTACAATTGAAGATGTCTACATCAGAGAGAAGGTTATTATACACGTTGAATCTCATAAGGCAAACATTTTGATTTGTTTTACAGTGTTTTCATTAAGACGATTGCATGAACGCGTGTGCCGCGTAGGTACATTCAAATCTATTAATAATTCAGGACAGACAGTAATGCTGTTTACGATTATATAAGGCAACATCGCGTCTGCAAATTGTCTACGTATATTCAAGGAATCAATTTTGAATTTTGAATCAAGCTGCATTTAGATAATTTCTAAATCGATTGTGCGATTGCAGCCGATTATAATAATAACAGTAGAAGTATCGAACAGTAGAAGTACGCGGGAATATTTGTACCACCTAAAAAAAGTATATATATATATACATGTGAATACTATTAGAGTATTAAGATTATTTGATACAACGATATGTACCAATCCCGACATAGATCGATTCGATATGTGTAGAAACCCTTTGATTAGTTAGTTCAATCAAAGGGCACATCTGATGCGGAAATGATAAAGAAGATTAACGGTGTGAAAAATGACTCGATCTGACATTTTTCCAAATTAGTTCATGCGCGCATGCTCAGCGTGTCGCCATGCTTTGTTTCCCTGGTCGACCCATCTTTGACATTATAAAGCTATGTCGAGACATGGCCATCAATGCAATATGAAGGGTATGGGAGAAATCGTGCGTAGTCACTAACAGGCTGAATTCTCAGAAAAACTTATGACATATTATTATACATACATAAACAATTATAATATAACAACGAAATGTGGTGTTCTTCTTCAATTGTTTAATTTTCTCTTCTCTAAATCTTTCTCAGGAACCGTTTAAACGTTCTGCTTTTCAGAGATTGCTAGTTCGAATGTCAGCGTGCTTGAATAAATTTCATTTGTTTTCAAGTAGTATTTTTTGTTTGTATTGGTTTTTAAATAAAATAACACGAGGTAGGTACGAATGTATTAATTTGCACAAAGTCAAAGAATGCTAAATTTACGCGGTGAATCATTGGTGTAAGCATGTTCTGAATATTTGATAACAGCTAATTGACAACCTTCCCTATTTCTCATACAATTTTCCTATTCACTTCGACCAGCTTCTTATGGCGATATTACTCACTTCGACCAGCTTCTTATGGCGATATTACACACTTCAACCACATTGATGCGATTTGGTTGAACGGCGTATAATTGAAAGGGTGTGCTGTTTACACGTACTTGACAGAAGTGGACCATTGAATCACATTGCTGTCATAGAGTTTAGAATGTCTTCGAAACAGGTCGTGCGCGCGGGAATTATATCCCTCTGATTTAATGTTCCACAGGCTTGGATAGTTCTTAAAGTGCTCTAAGAACAGGGGCATATGCTCTTCCCTCCATTTAAAAACCATTTTCTATGTTGACAACTCACTACAAAATAAACATGACACTTCCATACGCGTGCACAGTGCTGCGTGCGCATGCGCCGCATTCGCGCATGCGCATGCACGAATGGACAACAGAACCAATCGCATTGAAAATATTAAACAAGTTGAATATTTTCAATACGGTTGAAAGATGACGCGCAATGACATCGAAACATTCAATGTCTTGTTTACGCGGTGCAATTTGGTATCTTCAACCTAATTGCGAGGCAGAATTGAAACGTATAACATGCCCATTACGATTTAACGTATTAGTTAGGTATTACTTTTAAATATTTCCTAAAAATTGTACCGAGTAAAATAATTCCTAAAATCCGTAATAACTGGATTCTAGAGATTCTGTATGATTAACTGATGATTACCAATTTTAAAAATCGAAGTGTGCAATTCACAGTAAATAAAACCTTCGGAAAACTAAAGTATACAGGAGTGGGGAGGCTACGAAGCACCGTACAAATAATAATAATAACGTAATATTTGTATAGCGCTGTTTTGAGTTATTTCACTTCAATTGCGCTTAACTATAATAAACTTGAAAATAAACCTATAACGTTCGTTACGAGTCATCTATTGATCAAATAATATGAAACAAAGAATATACAATACCTACCTTTATATAAAGCAATTCCAAGAGAACAAAATTAACGACAACAGTGCTGGCACAGTTTTGGCACAGGTGTATGGCACAGATAGTGATAAACAAAATCTCAACCAACAGGAGCCTTGAAAAGTGAGCTCATAATCAAAGCCGCCAATGCTGTAAGGTTTCATTCTATCTCATTGCCTCGCAGGCTAAATCCTATAGATGTATGTGTTCGTCTCTTTTTAGTGTCGTTTCCGTTTCATCGTGATTCAAATCACAACGGTGCTAAAGAAGTTTCATTCCAAAAAGGAGTGAATCACTTTATGTGAAGTGATTTTCCGTCCTGCTAGCCCGGTGTTAAATTATTGTATTGGCTTTTAATCCATTCCTATGAGCAGAGCAATTTTCCCTTTGCTTAGATAAATAAACATTCTACCTAGTAGTGTTGGGTAGGACACGATATCAGGATGAGTTTGTATGAGGTACTCAAATATCGAAATGAGGTGTTGAGGTGTCCCACCTCGTTTGAGGTGAGGTGTTACAAAATATTTTCGCTTACGGAGGGGGTGCTTCAGCTTGATTGTCTTTTTTTTTTTTTTTTTTTATTATAGCGACTATATAGAAAAATTTTACATACAAAATGAAATGTGAAATTAAGTACAAAATATTGTATTTCTTAGTCCTCCTCACTAGGGGGTCCTGTGCCGAGGAGGACTAAAGTTATTCAAATATAGTTCATTTGTCTTCTATGTCGTTTTTAGCGTCTTCGCTAGGGTTTTCTCATTGACCTCTTTAAGCCATATTTTTATTCTTGATTTGTATTCAATTGGATTTTTTATTAGTTTTATGTCTTGGGGGAGGATGTTATGGAGTTTTGTTGCAAAGTATGTATAGTTTCTTTGTCCAAATGTGGTTTTATAACTTGGAATATTTTTTATATCATTTTTATTCGATCTAGTGTTATGCATACACGGTCTAGTAGAGGATTCATTATTTTTGAAGAGCTTCAATAATATATTTTTGGAATATATTTGTTGTACATTTGGTACGTCAAAGTTATTGAAAATTTCAGTTGAAGGCGTTCTAATTGGTACTTTCAATATGGTCTTTATGATTCCTTTTTGAATCGTATTCAGGCTGTGTAGGTACGTATTTGCAGCAGATCCCCATCCTATGATTCCATATTCAATTCGAGAATGACATAACGCATAGTAGACCTTTTTCATATCCTTTTTATTTAGCACGTTTCTTAGATTTTTGAAGAAATATATAAGGCTTGTGAGTTTTTCCGTAATACCTTTGATGTGTAGGTCCCATCTAAGATTTTCGTCAATTATTACTCCGAGATATTTTATGTTTTGTGTTTTTTCGATGACGGGGCAGTAACATTGTATATTATTTCCATGGCATTCATGTAATTTTAGTTCTAGTGATTTTATTGGTTGGCCCCTTGAGTTCATTGAAAATGTTATATATTTTGTTTTGCTTATATTAAGGGTAAGCGAGTTGATTTTAAGCCAATTTTGAAGTGCACTAAGCCCTTTTTCAGCCTCATTAAATGTATCAGTCCAATTTTCTTCTTGAAATAATAAAACAGTATCATCAGCAAAACTGATTACGTTTCCTTTAATGGTAAGGTTAGTTAAATCGTTGATGTAGATAATGAACAGAATCGGTCCCAGTACACTTCCTTGAGGAACGCCATAGTTTAAAGATAGAAGTTTGCTCTTTTGTTTGCCAATTTGTACTTGTTGTTCTCGCCCTGTTATATATGACTCCAATAAGTTAATTGTTGATTCGGCCATTCCTATTTTTTCAGAGTCTTGGTTCAGAGGTGTTGGTTTTCTAATAAATACGGGCGGTACCCATACCCGCCTCCCGTGTCTGTTATTTTTGTAATACGAAAAATGGATATAAAAATGGCCTAACCTCCCCCCCCCCTCTCAACCCCCTCCCCCCCTTCACTACCTCTGATCCCCTCTCTGCACCCCCCTCTGATCCCCCCCCCCCTGAACCCCCCCTCTTAGCAGTTGGTACTATTGTGCGGTATTCACTTATCAATACATAATTTACAATTAAAAAATATTTAGAATAAAAAAAAAATTTAAGCAGTTGGGACTCTTGTGCTCATAAATTATTCACATAACAATAATTTACAATAAAAAAATATTTAAAAAAAAATTTTGAGCAGTTGGGACTCTTGGACATACTAGACTAGACTCAGACATACTAGAGAATGTATTAAAAACATCATAAAAACTAAATAACGGAAAATCAAAGAAATCTACCAGTTCGCCTCAGCACAGGACCACCTAGTGAGGAGGACTAAGAACAAACAGATGAAATATTTGTATACCTTATCATATCTTGTAATTCTCATCAAACCTGTGATTAAATAGTCACTAATAAAATTTTCTTTTTTTTTAAATTGAACTTATGTATCGACTGGGGATCTGAGCCACAAAATTGCAACGTGCAGGCAGACTGTCTTCCTGCCTCGTTTTCTATAAATATTTTCATGAAGCTAAGAATAAAAATACGATAAAATGAATTTTATGTCGTGTGGCGTGTGAAATTCATTATTCGCTATGAACAAAATACAATGGATGCGTAGATGACAGAAGAAGACAACAAATATTATTTAATAAAAAATATTTTCTGCTATTCAGATTACATTAAAATATACCTCAAAGTAATCTCATTGTAAATATTTGTACAGTTTCTGTAATAAAATTAGTTATTTGTATGGGAGAGCCCTGCAGGCTTCGCATTGATTGACATTATCATTGCATTTCTTCTGATAACCCCTGTAGAGTACAGGTCAACTAGCATTGATTTACTGGGTTGGTGTGTATTAAAATGCGTATAATGAGGCTGCGTTAGCAATCTAGGTGCGGCCCATTTAATAGGTTCATTATGACATTAGTAGAATTAATCATTTACTAGATATTCGAAACATTGAATGGAAAAGGGATTATTATACACCAATGAATTTATTTATTAAATTTGCTAAGGTAACTTTATTTATTACAAGTACAGAAATTATTTTATACTACAATAAATTTGACTGCCCTCTAGGAAATTCCCGTTTTAGGAAAGTCAAATGGTCCATCTTAGTTCATATCACATAGTAGTGTATAGTAAAAAAAATGTTCTTTATAATATGTAATGTATAATTAAAATAAAATAAAAACATTAGTTACGCTATTAACCACAACAAATGCATTGGACTGTGAAGTATATGTGATTTGTATAAGTTTATTTTTATGAACTTTCACAAAAAAATATATGATGCATTTTTGAAGTAAAACTTCTTCATGCAAATGGACTTGGGGAGTAAGCTGGTGAATGCGTGACAAAAGCGTTACGAAAAGTGTGATCGGGCGAGGCGAACGGTTGGGCCTTTACGCACGCTTGACTTGGGGAGTAAGCTGGTGAATGCAAGACGAGAGCGTTATGAAAAGTGTGATCGGGCGAGGCGAACGGAAGTTGAGAGGGAGATATAAGTTAGTGAAGTTTTACCTCAGTCGTGTGGTCTAAAGCATACTCGTTTTTTTTCATGTGTATAATTTCAAAAACTAGATGACAATGGCCCAATGAACTATTATCTAGTTGGGAAAAAAAGAAGATGTTTGCATTATAAATACATCTAATGGTTGTTGGCCACATTTTTGGTGGATGCTTAGAAGTAGACGTTATATAGGAACTCTGAATTTTTTAGATGGTTATACCCTTTTGTATATTCTGCTCAATTTCGACAATCAGGTGACTTATTTCTCTCCTGTTGCCTTCATATTTGGATTTGTCATTGTTGAGGATTTTGAAAAAAATAACCAGGATGGATACCTCTTATCTATTTCGTGCCGCAGAAGACCATGACACTTTAAAGTGTTTGTCGTTGACCTTCGTCAGAAGATGACACAACGAAAATAAGATCGATTTCCTTACCAGTATTGATGTCCTTCGAATAGTGTTTAATTGTATCCTTTACTCTGTTAAATCGTAATACTGTGAATGATTTTGTATTTACATGAATACTTCAGAAAATTCCCAGCTGCTCCGGTCTGGAGCCAGTGAGACTATGGCATCCCCAATTGGGGTATGTTGTGAGGCTGACGATGAATTGTATCCTTTACTCTGTTAAATTATAATACTGTAAATACTTTTGTTTTTACATAAATACTTCACAACAGTCCTAGCTGCTCCTGACTGGAGCAAGTGAGACTATGGCAACCCCAATTGGGGGATGTTGTGAAGCTAAAGATGGATTATATCATTTACTCTGTTAAATTTTGTTTTTACATAAATACGTCACAAAAGTTCCAGCTGCTCCCGTCTGGAGCCAGGAAGACTACGGCCCAATTGAGGTATGTTGTGAGGCTGAAAATAGAAGTAAAGATAGAAGGCTGGCTGAAGCGTGCTGGAGCGTGACTGAAAATAGAAGGGAAAGTAACTGGCTAATCAGATCTGGTCACCAAATACGGCTAAAGGCATTTGAAGCAACGTTTCAAAAGGTGGTCTTACACCAGGGCGATACTGAGAGTATATTCCACTCTGAAACGTGCCGAAAAATACCATATATTATTTTTTTTTAATTAATCAATTGTGAATAACACAAATTAATGAAATAAAATTTATTTGCGCATGCCAGGATTCAATCCCGCGAGCTTTGGATGGCCAGACAAGAACCTTACCTTTCGACCACGGAGGCCGTCATTTTTATGATAAATTATAATATTGCAGTGTGTAGGCCCTGTAATGTAATGTAAATCCCCCCCTCCCACCATAGATATGATCGTGGACTCTGAGAACTTAAGTTCAAAATCTGGAGTAGAAAGAAGGTGCGATATAATAAGATAAATATAACATCTGCTCCTCATTCTAGCGTTTAAGGCTCTGCAACCGGGCCCGAAAAGAAGAAGATGGAGAGATACGAAATTACGAATGTTAGAGGAGAGCGCTAACATTTACAGCGACAAAATTGATGCGAAAATTGCGAAAATGTTTAATAAAACACGACTCGTTTAAAATAGAGCAAAAATCTTAGCGTTAAGAATTGAAATTGTTGTAACCTTGCTTAGTGTCCTGACCTGAGAAACCAATTTTTTTTTATCATCTAATTTTACTTCTCCTAAATTAATCAGCTTCACAACATTTACAACGGGACATCATGCTTACACTTGTTTTGCTCGGATGAGTCTCTTACGCGGCATCACATAAAAGGTACCAATTTGCTTTTGGCTTATTAATTTATTATTAGTCGACTTGTGTAAGAAAAAATTGTTACATCTTTCCGATATCCCCCAAAGCGACAAGTATTCATGTATGTGAGCATCACCAGGTAATTCGCTCTGCCTGTGATTCCACATAATGCTTATAGACGTTTCAGCGTTTCGACATTATATTGTAACTAAAAACCATAATCTTCCCACGGCTCTTAAAAGTAAGAGGCCGAATATTCGTAAAATGCGGAGCATTACCCCACCACGGTTTCTTAATTTGTATATGCAGTTGTACAAATAATACGGCTTCGGCTGGAATGACTTGTAACATGGTCGCGGTGCTGTAATGCCGCAAGTATCTTCTTGGTACGTTTATGATCAATGACAGTATCATCTTAAATTAATTTGCGTCCAGGACACATTAGAGATTAGAGCCCCACTTATCGTTGTAAGGCAATATCTGGCTGCTACGGCCAACTGTTGGTATGTTTACATCTTAAATATGAAGCTCAAAAACTCAGCTCAAATCAAAGTATCAGCTTAGGTGGCATTTGATTAGGGTTGCCATCCGTCCGGGTTTCCCCGGATTTGTCCTAGTTTAGAGGGCGTCCGGGGAGCGTCCGGGCGTGGTTTCATTTGATGTCCGGGTTTAAAAAAAAAATTAAAGTCTTAAAATTTAAAGTCAAACGTATACGTTTGCCCTGAGGAAGGAACGGTCGTTCTAAAACCGGTCGGGTTTAAACAAATATAAAAGTGGTTCAAACAAAGTAACATTGTTTCATTTATCTTTAATTTAATTTAAATTCAATTTCCAAGAATACAGCTGTATTGATTTTTACTAATTCCTTTTAAAAAGGGGAGATATTCTAAAAGCTATGAGAAAGAGTGATAAATACAAAAAAAAAAAACTGAAAAGTAAAAAAGGCGAGAGGCTGAGGAAAAAGCTTTAATAGCTAGATAATAAAATAAGGTACTTATGAGTGCAATAATTTCTTTTCATTTTTGTAGTTAAAGTTATGATTATTTTTATTACGTAAAAAAAAATTACAATATGGCTGTTTAAGGTGATATAAATGAGTATAGTTTTGTTTTATGCTTAAAAAATTAATAATGTAACTTATATATTAAATTACAGTAAGTCTAAAAGGTTCAGTTTTGTTGCTTAAGATTAAGAAGACTGAATTTAGTTCATATTATGTTAAGAGATATTTTGTTGTTAAAATGGCTGCTGATAAAAATTTAAAAATATAATTATTATTGAGTTAAAGAGTTACCTCAAAAATTGCAAAACTGAATACTAAAATGGTCTCAGTACTTTTAAGATTTTTGTTTAAAAATTTAATTGAATTTTGTTAGGCTTAATATTTTAATAAGGTTTTTTTTCGTAACAGAGTATATTAATAATTTGTGTTTTATTTTTAGAATAAAAAAGTTCTAACTGATTATCAAAACAATTTGTAACAAACAGTAATAAGATTCTGTTTTGTTAGGTACATTTATAATGATGATAAAAGATGACTAAATTTAATTAGAAAATAAATAAAAAGGTGATTTATGACATTTTCAACTGTTTTTTATTACACTGACTATGTTTAAAAAACCTGTGACTTTTCCGGGTTCTGGGCCCTAAAATCCGGGGTTTTTACGTGTCTTGTCCTGGTTGCCAAATTTAAGAGATGGCAACCCTACATTTGATCAATGCTCATAATATTATGGATACATTTGGGGATGGAAGGTAGCCGCCCACTAAAGAGGTATCTCTTTAAGCTCATAGGACGAACCTGTCGGTTTCAAATGTGTTTTTTAAGTAGTGGAATCGAGAGAATGACTTTACTTTGAAATATGTGTTTTTAAGATAATGTATCTACTATGATATATATTACTAGCTGACATTGCCACGAGTTGCTGTGGCTAACGAAACACATCGCCATCTACTGGATGGTTACCCAACCTTTATAACCACGATAAATTAACTCACACCGCCATCTGTTAATTTGCTTACAAATCAAATCCACACCGCCCGCTTGCCAGTCTGCTTGTCTGTTCTGGATAGGGACACCCTAATCACCTAGCGATATGCAATATACTTTACGACCTATTCTCATGTCCAACAAATATACATACATTTTATAAAAATCGGTCGAGCCGTTGGGGAGGAATGCGACCACAAACACTGCGACACGAGATTTTTGTATATATAGATAAAAAATAGCTTTTAAAATCATGTTCTCTTTTCTATTTTTTATTATAACTTTACCAATTTACATACTAGTACCATGTGTTTACACTAGACTTCACTAAAAAGTTCTTTACTTTAATTGATCACCATGAAACAGGCAGTCGCCTAGTATGGTGATTTAATAAATCTAATCTAATTAATTGTCTAATATATGTAACATGTATTTTATAAATAAATAAAATGTATCCATCGTCCAGTTGATTACACAGACAACTCCAAACATCGAAATTTGAGTTGAGTGTGCAGTTGTATGTAAAAGTGTGCCCCCTATCTGGTACAATACTTAGATTATACTCATAAACACCACCAAATCAGAAAAAAAATTGTGAATTAAACCAAAATGTTGATGTTTTCTTTGTCACCAGTAGGATATTGCAACATGTCGTACTATTGTAGTAGACCATCGTGCCTCCGGTTATATTTGATTGCATATTTAATATGTAAAACACAATCAATATATAAATAATATTTAGTTTTTGTGAGTATTCGAATATTGCTTTCCTCGTTATCTCGAAACTTAATATTTGGAGATGTCTGACTAATCAACTGGAAAATCAATTTGCATAAAATTATAACCAATAGTTTGTATAAAAAGAATACCGTGCGTCCAAAAAGTAGGTTCTTATTTTTGTCTTATTTATTAAATCAATACCAAAATTTCCTTTAAATTGTAAGATTTTAAAGTACTTAAATTCTTACCTAATTGTAACCCATTTATATTACGTAACATTTTAAATTAGCAAATAAGAAATTTCACAATTTTTCAAAAGAAACAATAATGACATTTAGTCTTCAAACTTTCTTCAGAGAGGCAGGTAACAAAATATTGAAAAAATAACGCGAATAAGGAAGTTCAAATAAATGCAAAGATTTCACATTTGAAAAAAATATTCTGTATAATGGCCACTATCTTGAAATGAAAACCGAACGTACACACAAATTTATGAACGAATGAAAAGCAAAACAATCAAATTAAAACGGGACTTCAATACGCTCGGTCAAAAATGTCATACAATGTGTGTGTCACTTATTAGGTAGAGCGTCCCTTTCAAAGTAAAGTGGATCAGGGTTCATAGTTAGACTGCAATTAAAATTTACAAAGTAGTTTATTAGTTTATTAAATTCATGGTTAGATTAATAAGATCATTAGAATATAGTCGTAAAATGGTGTAATTCGTATTGGAAAACCACATTTTGTTGAGTTCGGAGAGTCAACAGACGAAAAGAGAAGATTCCATAATATTGAGCGATCCAGATAACCAGATGAAGATTTTGGTTTTAATTCACAAAATCTTCCAATCTAATTACCTGAACTATTCAAATATGTTAAGTAGTTGGAGCCTGAGGCCCTGAAGATACCTAGAATTGACATAAATTATAATAAATATAGCAAACAACATCTGCATATAAATAAATAATGCCTTAGAATAACCTTTTTTAAGATTTTTAACCAATTACCAATTCCAAAATTTTATTTTGATACACATTTGCATGACTTACATATAAAGTTCAAAATAAATAATAGCAACACTAAAAAGAGACAAACACATACATTATATAGTTTTTGGCCTGCAAGAGAATGGTATGGTATAATCGGTCTCCTCTTTATGTCGTGCTTCGTAGTTTATCGGTCTCCTCTTTGTGCAATGATTCGTAGCCTCCCCGCTCATGTCTACTTTAGATTTCTGAAGGTTTCACTTTCACCGCGTGTGAATTGCGCATTACGATTTTTTTATGCTTTGCAGTTTTACACGCGCATTAGATCTGTCTTTTACTTAGGTACACAATAATCATTTAGATATATTTTCTACTTTCAGTTTACTTCAGCATTATATACCTACTCGTATGCATTTACCATGTATCTCCTTTTCATCTCAAGTTACTTACATATATTTTTAATTAACGGAAATAAGTATTAAATATGTACATTTCTTAGTATACGTATTATGTTCTTAATATTAATATTCTCATACATGTTCTTAACTTCTATTTATTATCCGTTGCTGTCTTACACGCTCACAGGCTCTTAATCATTTACGCAATTCGAAATTATCGTGAAATAATTTATGCCTTATCCTATAAATTATATTACGTAAAAGCCGAAAGGGTAAAATTTACAGGTCTAAAATAAACATTGTTGGAAGTACAAATTCATTTCTAATAAAAAAACATTATAAAATTTGGGAGGCGGATGTGGGTACGCCGCCCCTAGAACCCTTTATTGAATAACCAACGCCTCTGCCATAGGTTTGATGACTAAGCAGAGGTGCCTGGATTTATGGGGTAAGATTTGTCCGGATACTGGCGGCGGATACGTCTGCCCACCAACAGCATGGCAGACCAGATCGGGAGAGACTGGTTTTGACCTCTCTCGGGGCATTGCCTTAGACCACAGTGGGGGGGATAGATTCGTACGTCCACCATTCCTGGACTTCGTTTGACGTCACACTGACTCCCAGATTTCTACCAAACCCCTCATACCTTTTTCTTTCCCAGAACTTTCTCTTCTCTCTTTCCCTAAAATGACCATCTACACAAACTCTCCAAAGATGACGTAGGCCCTGAGGGGAATTGTTTTCCTCAGGGCCTCCTGCGTGGAACAAATGTAAAAAAAGTAGAGTTCTTGAATACAATACCACACAAATTGGGCGCATTCAAATTTTTTTGATTTCTTTAGGCATAACAGCCCAAGAATCAACAGAAGACTGATCGTCGTCGATTATGACGACAGTATTTCATTGTACATAATTACAAAGTGTACAATGGCCGCGATTAATAAATCATTAAAAGATTAGTGTTTATTGACTCTAAACACGTGTGGGACATCCAAAAACATTTCATACCTATTTAATAATGTTGGGTGACTTAGCAGGGGTGCTCCGGTTCAACGGGGGGAGGTTTGTATAGGTCTTGGTGGCACATGCATTTACCAACTACTGCGTTGCGGACCGGATCGAGAGGGACTGGTTGAGGTAGCCCTTTTTATCCATCGCCTTGTACTGCAGTGGGAGGGATGGATTCATGCGTCTGTCACACGTGGACACACTGATCCCCAGATTCCTTTCCACCCCTCATATTTTTTCCTCTCTTTCCTTTCCCTAAAAATATCCCCAAAAATGACACTACGCCCAACTTTACTTCAAAAATACAATTATTTTTTAAATGTTTACAAAATATGTAATTATATATAAAAAATCAAGGCAGGCGTACATTTAAAAAGAAGATATATTGAATTATTTTTATTATGTAGGAACGTCGAGTCGTCGGGAGAACCGGCGAACAGAAGAACGAGGAGACGATGATTGCAACGACAAGTTTGATAGCATTGGAGCATTTTGATTTTTTTATTACAAAAAACTCCATAACAATAATAATTCAATATTGGTATTCTCTCTAACATTTTTTTAAGAAGATAACAAAATGGTGGACAATCCACAAAAAGTTATTAATATTTTTTTTTTTAATAATCGCAAATACACTGTATACAATACAATTGTTTCATCAATTTTAATTAAATGAGTGGTGAATACAGAGTCAATTAGTTTCATTTATTTAATAATAAACGTTGGTTTTTAAACTAAGGTTTTTTCACCATGATACAAAGTGAAGGTACAGAACATTATATATATATATATATATATATATATATATATATATATATATATATATATAAATATATATAAATAAAATAGATAAATAAGTATTTATTCAAATAAGCTATTATAGATAAATATATTAAACATATGTACGTATTTCTTATTTTTCTTTCTATAAACCATGGGATAATAAAAATGCATAACTAATACACATTATGGAACGTATTTGGACAAAAAAAAAAAATTATGAATTTTTATCCTTCGCGTATCTGTGCAACGTACCACCAATCCAAAATTAAAGTAAATTTTTTCTCCATATCCAACTAATCTTAACGAATTTGACATTAGTTCGGATTAAAAAAAATCAATTTGGGAGGTGGGTGCGGGTGCCGCTTCCTCGGAAACCATCTATTAGATAACAAATACCTCTGCTATAGCTCACCACAAGTAACTTAGTGACTAGGCAGAAGTGAGCGGGTTCATCGGGTGAGGTGTGTTCAGATCTTGGCGGTGGATGCGCCTGTACACCTCCTGCGTAGCGGGCCGTATCGGGAGGGGCAGGTTTGGGGAGATCTTCTGACCTCTCTTGCTTGTCTCTCTTGACTTAACGTCATATAACACATATAACATAGCGGGGGGATGGATTCATACGTCCGTCACTCCTGGACACACTAACTCCTAGATCCCAACCCACTCCTCGCACATTTTTCCTTCCCAGAAATTCTTCTCCTTCCTTCCCTAAAACGACCCTCCACACAGCATTCCAAAGATGACATAGGCCCTGAGGGGAATTTTTTTCCTCAGGGCTTCCTGTGTGGAGCTCGGGTAAAAAAATACAAGTATGCAGTTCACACGCAATATATGTGAATCCTTTAGAAAACTAAAGTAAACAAGAGTGGGGAGGCTACGAAGCACCACACAAAGAGGAGACCGATTATTCTAAATCCTATAGTTGTATGTGTTTGTCTCTTTTTAGTGTCGCTTTTTCGTTTGATCGAGTTTCAAATCACAACTGTTCTAAAGAAGTTTTCACTATAAAATCCTTTCAAGTAACATTCCAAATCTGAAGGATTTCATTTCAGGACTTCAAAAATTTTTACAATCTGACTTCAATTAAATCTTTATGATATTGATCTTCCATGAGTGACACACTCATAATGAACTAGTTCTCCATATTGAAAATTGTCAAAGGGTAAATTTTGTAGGAATCGAAAATCTCATCTCATTATGTACTAATCTAATCTCATTATTATCAAAAATCTCTATCCTATCTCTAACCTATATCCTAGCATTAACATTATGTACTAATCTAATCTCATTATTATCAAAAATCTCTATCCTATCTCTAACCTATATCTTAGCATTAACATAGCATCAAAAAAATATTTCTTTGTGTAAAATTTCCTAGAGTATTCTTTCAATAGAATGATAATGACGGCAATAAGAGAAATAATTTTGCCCATTGATGGAATTGTTAAATTTAATAGAATTTATCATTCACTTCACTTGAAAACAAATAATCACCATGGGTTAAAAAGGCAAAATAATAATTTTGCAAAATACATAGATATAATTTAGACCGGTCAGAGGTTGAGTGGGTATAGCGCTTGGGTCCCTCCTGGGCGTTGCGTGTCCGATTCCTCGGCTGGCTAAGTCCTCCATCACAACACAAGCAACATTTTCGGCTTTCCGTGGTGGTAGTAGGAGTTTCTCAAACATTGTTGGGTTTTTCGTAACCAGGGAATGTTTGTCTTTCTTAAAAAATAAAATAAAATTATTTATTGGTAAAATAATTTACATTTTACAACGCAAAATAATAATATCGGTCTCACTGGGTGTCTTATCTATGCTGAGGCCCCCATTTTATAATACGAAATTGAATAAGATGAAGTAATAAATTTTTATAAAATAATGTAAAGTCAAAATATATTATAAGTTACAATTATGTATGTGTGTTTTATAATGGTGTATATGTTTTATTATTTTTAGTTATAAAATATTTGTCACATGTTTGCTAAAGTGAAAGCACCGTTGTGATTTGAAACTCGGATGAAACGGAAATGGCGCTAAAAAGAGACAAACACACATATCTTACCTACGAACAGTACCTACGAAGCGCAGCTCTGGCCGCATTGGCCGCTTTGATTACATTTTAAGGTTCCTATTGGTTGAGATTGTTTTGGTGAAGTTCTCTTCTACCGCATGTGAACTGCACTCGATTTTTTTGTTGTTCTTTAATCCATCTTTTAATTTTATATCTGAAATTTTCTTCACCTTTTTTGTATCAACTGAAAGATTGTTGCTTTTATTGATTGGTACTTACGGTGTCTTTGTCCAAAGCTTCTATTTACCATGTTTTTTTTGTACACTTGTCTAACAGGTCTTGATTGTGTTTGTTGCATTTTTTTTAAATTATAAAATGTAGTTTAATTCTAATTAAAAGAAGTTCTTGTAACAAGATTACAATGGAACCACCTACTCGTATTTCGACGTAAAACATTTGTAATTGAATTACAAGCATGATAATTATTCATAGCAGAGTTCACACGAACCGGCCGGCTTCTTAAATGTTGAACCATATAATTAATTGTTTATTTGAATGATTATATTCACTTGTTATCTGAGTTCATCGTGTGGCAAGTTCATAATTCGGCTATTGCTACTATTCGTGATGAAAATAGTATTGCGCGCCACATTTTATTCGTGAAATCGTTTTAATATTTCACAAACTAATTGTTGCAATAAAATTAATCTGTTGCATTAATTTGTTCTCACAAAAAAAGGTTTTATACGATTTTTACCATTTGAATCCAATTTTCGAACTCGTGGTCTCACCAGTGAAGTACATGTGTATGTAACTACGTATTTATGAATGGGAAATGTGTATTACTGTTAAATGCAAGTAAAATTGATTTATGGCGTAGAATAAATTTTAAATTTGAAATTTCTGAGAAAAAATGTAATCATAATAATCCATGACGTCAGGCTTACTAATATTTATTAGATACCTACCTACCTACCTAATAAATCTAATGTTAGCTCATCCTCCGATGCTGTAAGAAGTAAGAAGCCAAATAATGAAATAATATTGTCAAACGAATTGGTAATAATTCACAATCTTCCAAATTTCACCTCTACAAATTTAGAGCATGATAATTTGTAATAACTAGCTGACGTGTTCCTGACGTTTCTCGGGTTTATGATTGGTTTTGAGTAGACTAAACATTTTAGGTTGTAAGTTCTGGTGTACCTGAACACTGGGTATTTTTAAAGGTGGAAATAATACTTTTGTAATGAATATAAAAATAATTCTGTCCAATTGATGTTAACTGTTAACTTCCATGTCATAAATTTTCCTTATATTCAGGTACGCCTAATTTTATAAAACATAAGTATTTGTTAAACTTGATTTCTTCTACCATTCTCTCTTCCTAAATTCTTAGACCCCTTTCTTCGTACATAATTTTAGCGTCATATAATTATTTGATTAATGTCCTCCAAGAGTGTCCACCATTCAGTTCGTATAGTATCATTAAATCTTCATGTTACTTCATTTTATTTCGACTTCATCTCTCAATCAAGTGCAGAGACAATGCCTTAAGTCTTACTCGCATCGACCGTCCTCGATTTTTTTCTACCCTTCACTTCTTTATACCATCTTGTTGCTGTTAAAAAGTTACATCGACTTTAATTCGACCCCTTATTTTATTTCAGTACAAAAGGTAGTGCGTTACAAACCACTCTTTAAAAACTCATGGCGTTGATTAGAAAAAAACTTTGAAACTTTCAACGAAATCGATCCAGTAGTTTTTTTAGTCTAAAGAGCGCACACATACGGACATTCAATTTTATTTATATACATAAAGATAATATAAATATAGAAGTCCTCGGTGTTGCCTGATTTGCCGTTAATATTTTTGAAATCTGATCTGAAGAGTAATTTTCCTCTAATTATGAAGGTCAAGTGGGCAAAATTTCATCGAGTGTTATCAAAATTCCGTTTTAAGGATGGGAAAAGGGGATGGGGTAGATTTTCGAAGTCTCTTGTAAAAAATGAAGTTCGTCTTATTTCGAAAGTCAATCCCAGAGGTTTTTCAGAATTTGAATCATTTTTTCATGTCTAACTCCTTCAAACGCTTTAAGGAAGTCAATGAAGCATGCGTGTACATTTCTATTCACATCTCTACATCTTTGGATTAGTACTTGAATACTAAATAATCCTTTTCGAAAGCCAAATTGTGTCACACTTATCTTTTCTTCCACTTTACGATAAACAGGTATGCGTCCATGTATAATTCACAAAAATATCATTTATAAGTGGCTCAATATATTTTTTAATACATTTTTTCGCTTTTGCGTTCTTTGGGATGGTAACAAAAGTGGGTCGAAGGCAATCTAGGGGGATAATTCCTGTATTATATACTGGGTTAAAGAAACTTGTCAATACTATGGTGACTTTATTTTCTATAAGTTTACGAATTTCAGCCTGTATTCCATCTGGGCCCGCTGCTTTCCCGGGTTTAGAGAGATGAATGGCATGTTGTACCTCATTTGTTGTGATTGGTGGGCCTGTTGTAATATTTCCCATATCATTTTCTGCGCTTCTGAGAAGTTCTGAGATGTGGTAGTTCCTATAAGGCTAAATTAATTTTGTGCTTTATAATCAATTAGCTGGTACCCGGAATGCATTGCCATACCATTTAAAGAAATAAATTGATTCTCCCTGCATGTCCTTTCCCGCGCATCCCCGTTTCCTTCCCCCTTCCCCACCTTCCCCCTGCCTTTCCTCCCTGCCGCTAAAATATATGAAATACACACATTTTCATTTATACTAATTTCAGAGCTTACCATTATATATAGCCTTTGTTACTCGCTGATAATGTAGCTTTCTATTGGTGAAAGAATTTTTCAAATCGGTTCAGTAGTTTCGGAACTTATTCAATACAAACAAACAATCAAATCTTTCCTCTTTTTAGCAACTTGGAGACCTTATTTTACGGACAATCCTCGTATATGCTACGTAAAAGCCCGTAAAATAGTAAATCTTAAGTTTTACTAGCAAATCTTTGGATTTACCAACATTAAAAGTTGGTAAATCTCAGGATTTACTGGAAAATCTTAATGTTTACCATAGTAAGGGCTTTTACAGTAACATATATAATACTAAATTGTGAAATCCCTAAATTGTAAGCCAAAAATATGGCTATTGCGTTGTACTCGATTTCATAGTTTTAGTACGAAACTACCACGCGTCGAGCAGGGTCGTGTCCTACCAGTAAGTAAATTGCTTTAGAAAAGCGCCAAAATTCCCTCGAGTGTGATTATTTTTTTTTCCATTACTCGGCAAACACTAATAAAAGCCAAGAAATAACATTTCATACGTAAATACATTAAAATTATTTATTATTATAAAAAAAACAATTATTTCGATTGTTTCCCGGAGATTTTTAGCGACATTAGATAATGTGAGATAGCAACAATTAAGTAAAAGAAGGACAACCAAGGACAGTAAATCGTCTCATACATCATTCCGTATCCGTCTCAGTGTAAGCGAGTAATCGTATCTTGGCATCTCAGTCACACCCGTCATGTAGAATGTAGTATAGTATATGTTGTTCACACACACATATGCACACACTTTTAATGTCCATCTTTATCATACTTGATTGAATTAAGAAGTTGCTAAAAACATAAGAGTGTTTCTTACTTGCCAGTATTGAGTTTATAAGACAATGGCGAGTCTATACAGGGTGTTAAGGGACGTACTTGACTTAACCAGTGATTCCTGACATTATTTGGAGTAAAAAATGTAAAAGAAATTTTGGTCTCCGGTGACTTTTTTGACGACTTTTTTTTGTTTTTCAAAAATTTTTTATTCAAAACAAACAAAAAAAAAATCTTCCGCATGTCGTCACTGGTCACTCAGCCGGGTGTCAGACGAACCCCTTAGCCCGCCTCCAACTGTTCAACAACTACCATTTTTTATGTTTTTGTAGTAAAAAAAAAAACATCAAAAATGTCACCGGAGACCAAAATTTTATTTGCATTTTTTACTCCAAATAATGTCAGGAATCACTGGTTAAAGTAAGTCAAGTACGTCCCTTAACACCCTGTATATAACGTCATTGATCAGGTGTATTTTGTTAGGGACTAAAATGTAGTTTGTTATTATCAGATTCACTTTCCGAACAATATAAAATAATTATTCACAAGACGTTTCGAAATTCTTGAAGGTTTTGCCTTGCCCGTTGGTAAATTTTATGATTTTATTACGGCCCGGTTTAATGCTAAACTCTGCAAACTTAAATGGCAGTGGACTTATTTCTCTCATATTTCAACGCGGTGGTAATTAATGGGGTACTTTGGAATTGATTTTCCGTTCAATGTTGAAGTGACCTAATGCACCAACAATATCTTTTAATTCTTTGGTACTTATACATTAATATTATTTTGTGTTGTAAATGCAGGCTACATTGTAAACATACAGGTGATTTATATCATTAGACCGAATAATATTTTGTATATTGGAACATGAAAAGATAGGTACTTATTTATGAATATAATTTTTCATCCTGCTGAATTAAAAGAGTAACTCTCTCGCAATGTTATTCTGTTGTAGGCTAAATACTGTAGATGTATGTAATTGTCTATTTTTAGTGTCGCTCGTTTCTGTTTCAACGAGTTTCAAATCGTAACGGTGGGAAAGAAGTTTTTACTTAAAAAAAATATATATTTAGGCTAGTGAATTAAAAAAAATTAAAATTAAAACCTAACCTGGCAAAGAGAAAAGAGCAAATAAGAAAAATAAAAAGATAGAGTTGCGACCGTTATCTTTTTTTATTTTTCTGTGCCTTGTTCTCTTTCATATATTCGTTTAGATTATTTATTAGTGTTATCCAGTGGCGTAGGTACCATAGGTGGCAACCGGGGCGGATAACGTGGTGTCACCCCCCCCCCCCCCAAATTTCGACTTCACAAATTGGTCCATACTGGAGGAGGGGGGGGGGGGGTGAATTTCAGAAATAGACTATTTTCGTCAATAAAAGACCGTCAGGCACAAAATTCTCCCCGTTTCGGGACATTCCATGGGAAGCCATAGAGCTACGAAAATAACACCGTATTCAATATTTTTGCGACAATATCCTTCGTTTAAATTTTTTGACGGTCGGGTGTAGTGTCAACCCCCCCCCCCCCCCCTCGCTACGCTACTGGTGTTAAAAATTCTTCAATGCTTTATTTATAATATTCGTCTGTGCGGACTTTTACAAAACATGTGATAATATGTACATAACAATGAAACAGAAAACTAATTAAAGTATGTAGAACCCATGATTTTTGCAAGATTGGCAGGTATTATGATAAAATTGATTTATTGACGTACATATGTTATTTATAGCTTGTTTGCCAAACTATATTCCGTGCAGTTGAACACATCTATTATTTCTGAGAAAGCATTTCCAACCGCATGCAATCTGATATCTACATCAATGCCTCAGTTGTGATATTGTTGCAAAATTAAAAATAATTTTAAATCGAGTATTTCTCGTAGGTTTACGGAAAGCTTAATAAATCTGGGCTGTATATAAAACAAAGAACAACTTTAAAAATAAAAGTCTAGTCGGCAATAAGTCTTCCGAGAATTTTAAATTTTTTAATTATTTCATCAATATATGCCACACTATCCACACAACATTAAATTACAGAACATCTGTTAATAAATTATAAACAATATTTATGTAGCGTGTAAACCTATTTCACAGGAATGATTTGATATTTAACGAAAGCGAGAGCATTTCCGTGATCTATTAATGACCGATGAGCCCAGCAGTGAAGTCATATTATTAAAATGCCGCCGGCCGTTACGTTAAGTGACCCGGCAGCACAGGCCCGCACCGTGCGCGCCGCGGTTCGCATGACCGTCTGACCGCCTCCGGGCGTCTCGCACGCAGCTTGAATTATGACTGTGGGATAATAATAGCCGTCAAGTCATTACTTACCTACTTAAAAAATACTAATCAAAGTTTGTTTAATTTTTTAACTACGTACATGTAGTAAAAAAATAATAATATAAAAATTGATTTTAGTTTTTCATACGAACGACTACAATATTTTATAAAAATCTTTATTTAAACATATGCAAAATTTATTCTAAGATAATGTCGGAAAAATACATAAAATAAAATAATTAAGATACTGTTCAAGATATTCAGTTAAATTATTACAAAAGCAAGTAAAATATATACACAATTTTTTTCACATATCTCACGAAAAGTGCCAAGTCTTGTGAATTTCTTTGAGCTTTTTCGTAGGTAATTATATAGTTTTTATCCTTTATAAAACATGCCGTTTTACAAGAGAGTTTTGTTTTGGGAAGCCTAAATCTACTAGGCAACTTCGCATAAAAAAATGTGTACATTTTCATGGTACATAATATTAGTTTGCATATATATTAATTTTTTATTGGCTCGCCAAAATTATACAACACATAATTATTACAGTAATGAAATACGTTTTCAATTAGAAAATTTCAATTATAGGAGAGCATACTATATAGTTATTGCGTCAGTGCGTGTTACAATAATTAAGTGCTTTTAAAGCGAGATCATCAGATATATTTGTTTATTTACCTACTAAATATGGTGATTGAATACGAAAATATAAACAAATTTTTAAGATTGCAGTATTTATTATTAGCTTTTGTCCCCGGCTTTGCTCGCATAGTATTGGGGGGGTTCCCACTCCGCCTCTTCCACCTTCCCTGTCTCCACTCCACTTTTTTTTTTTTTTTATGAATCCTTTCTACGAACATTTTTAGTACAACTACCCACATAAGAATCAGAAAACAAAATATTCCCTACATTATTTATATTAGTATTTTTCAATCGTGCAGATACCTTTCTGCTATGTAGCCTGGTTCCGGCTCTGTCAGCCAAGTCAGTTTATTGAGAGCAAGTGTCTAGAACATAAAGGCATTGGGTGCATTAAAAGCTATTGCGAAACAATCATGTTCTCTCGAGATGCTCGCCCAGGGCCGCAGCAGAAGCTTAACATAAGGCAGCAGATCCCGGTTAACCGATGCAACCTCCGCAAGTAGTAACTTGTCCGGAATTAAATACCGCCTTTTATGCGAGTATTACGCAACAGTTGCAACACCTGCTACTAACTCTCTGGAGCCAGTGAGACTATAATATACCCAATCGGGATATGTTGTGAGGATAAAGTGAGAGGGGAGGAGAAAGAGATGCCGAAAGGAAAGGTGGGGAAGAACCTGGTTACTCGGATCTGATCACCAAACACGGCTAAAGACATCAAAAGCAGCGTTTCGATACGTCGATTCTGAAAGTAGCAACCACTCTGGAACCTTTCGCTAATATACTAGGTATTTTAATTCATTAGGTTAGGGAATGGAAAGAACATATACTATGTTTTTTTTAGTTTTTTTTTTATTTAAAAAAATACATACGTATACAGATTCATAGTAAAACATTTGATTCTTAAAACTAATAACAATATATAAATTTCTTTTTAATGAAACTACCCAATTCAAAAGAGAAAACATTTCTCGTGCTTGAATTTTGGAGTGCCATTGTAAAATGCATAGGTACACGGAGTATGTTTTTACAAGTACTTATATTAATAAAATATATATTCATGAAGACAAGTGGACATAATGAACTAGAAGTAAATAAGAGTTAAAATTGGAATAAGATGCAATATAAGATAATACAGGCATAGATATATTAGAAATAAAAATAATATTATTGTATTTATTCAATATGTATGTAGATTGTAAGTAAGTAGTAGGTACATATCGTTGGTTAAGAAAACATTGATATTTGAAATGTTTACGTGACCCACTTTTGTAATTTTCAATCCCCCCCCCCCCTCGGTGACCACGTGTAGTATATTCCAAGCCTCCCCTACAGTTTTCACGTAGTAAATCATAAATATGGTTTTGAATCATTTCTTGCTAACAAAAAGTTTTAAAAAAATTCTTTGACCTATATTTGTCTTTATTAATACGGCGCTTGCTGCGTGACGGCAAAAGTGCATGCATACCTATAATTACAAGTAGAAAAAATATTTAAAAGTAAGTGGAAAAATATAAAAAGATTTCTAGATTGCCCCCCACTGTGACCAAGCGTGGTATTTTGAAGAACCCCCCTCTCCCCTAAATGGGTCACGTAGCATGGGTACGTTCCCTTATTGTGAAATAACCAAAATTAATCATATTAAACTCTCTAACTTCCGAATAGCCGAGAATCGTAACTACTCAACAACGGAGGCCGTAGTTATACTGCATTCATACGTCGTCTCATTCAAACTCTTCTATTATTCAAGCTTCTGATGTGACCCATCTTAAATAATGTATTCCCTTGATTGCCATGTCATCCTCGAGCGTCTTCGATTTCTTCTAACATTACTTTCAGAATCGTACATTCTCTTTACATTGCTTTCTTCGTTAATCCGCTCTACATGCCCAAACCACATAAGCGACAAACATTTCAATACGAAGCATATAGCTGTTCTGTCCGGATTTACCCAAAAATAAAACCCCTCGTTTTTCCATTTGAAAAATGAAAAACACCGGACAAACAATCACGACTCTCTTTTGGACACATAAATGGATATTGGAAACCTCCACTAAAACACTACTAGCCCGTAAATGAAATTTCAGACAAAAAGTAGTCAAAGTTGTTTTTTTCAGATTCATACCTACACACATAACTAAAGTTACACTTATTCCAAACATACCTACCCCTAAGTGTGATTTAAGAAATTATTTAAAGCAAAGTAGAACGACGAAGTGTAACGACAAAGTAGAACGACGAGAAAACTTTTTATGCGAGAAATGAAGTCCCAGTGATGAAAGAAATATGTTAGACATTACAATATAATAATATTATGAGCGTATTGTTATAATTCTGACAACACATGACCTTGATTTTTCACAAGAAATGTGCAAGTAAGTAAAGTACGTAACATGTGTAGGTATTTACTACATACACTTACATAATCATAATGACTTATGTAATCACCAATTTGAATTATCTATTGTGTCACGATCATCTGCATTGTACCTAGATTTTTTGTTCTTAATAGAAGCCGACAAAAAACCTCTATGATGCATTGTGATGGAAAAGCAGTGGCTTAATTAAATTATAGCGCTGAATCCCGGGCAAATAATTTTAATATTTTATTTCTGTGTATTGGGCTATTGTAGCACTGACTTAGGAACCCACAAAACTATTCATAAATCTCGAAAAAGTAGAATAACCAAATGAAATCATGTTAATTAAAAATTAAATAACCGTAATACATGTACCGCATTCTACATGTTCAATTAGGGATAATCAACAAAGTGGATAATCAACAAGGGCATTGCATACTGCGGACAGATAACTTGAACAATACAAAAACACACTCAACGCCTGTATTTTTTCTCTTATCCTCACAATTATTTTTGTGTTTCTAATTTGTTTCTTTAATTTTTTTTTCTATTTTTCTATTTTTCCATTTTTCTTATCTCTTTTCTTTTTCATTTATTTTATTGTTCTTTTATTCTATTTATCTATTTTAATTAAAATATTTTTTATTTTTATCTAATTTTTCTTCCAAGAGTAAGATATCAAAATTAGTTTAAATTCCTGCCACCTCGGAACAGGCACAGCCTAGTGAGGTGGTATATACCAAAAAAAATGTATTTAGATATATTATTTAATACATTATATTGTAATATCTTGGTTAATAAATAATAAAAAAAATTAAAATTAAAATTAAGGGCCCGCTACCCGAATTTCTACCGATTTCTTACGTATCTCTCCCTTAAAAACGGTAAGTTTTAAAGCTCTTAAAAACAAAATGTTATTCTTGAAGATACTATCTAGACATTGCCCGCGCCGAAACACAAATAATATAAAATTCCCTCGATAGAAAAAAATTGCAGCTCCAAAAATTATTATAAACACATTTGTTTCAGTTATTTTACGAGTTATACGTATGAAAAAATTCACAGTGCTTCTTTAAATGCTGTTTAAGACAATGTCCGCCAGATTTTTGCTCTATTTTCAACGAGTCGTGTTTTATTAAACATTTTCGCAATTTTCACATCGATTTTGTCGCTGTAAATGTTAGCGCTCTCCTCTAACATTCGTAATTTTGTTTCCCTCCATCTTTTTCTTTTTGAACCTTGTTGCAGAGCCTTAATACTTTTATATTGTTACACAACTTTCTCATATAATATTGAAAACTCAATGTTTTGTATAGAAAACTTGTAAATATGTTTGCACTTGGTATCATTACCATAAACACGAAAATCATAACTATTTCGTCCAATTAAACATACAAATCCGACTCTGCCAGACCCACCCACCATTGCTAACTCTCAGAACCTTATTGAGAACTAAACCATTTTATAATGTCAGATGGCTCTCATTTTATAGGTGTATTTTTTTCACTGCTTGTTCTTAAAAGCCTTTTCACAAATAATAATGCATTCAAACTCTCGCAAATGTACAATAATTACAGTAAGTACTAAATGATAAACCTTATCAAAACCTTTGTCCATATGTTTTTACGAAGTTGAAATTACGAAGATACGTACCCAGATACTAAGTAGCAAATTTAAAACTTAAATATCCGAAAATATTTTATTCACCACCAATGCATATACAGATTTCAATGCATCTCAGTGTGGTGTATATTTTATAGTACAGTGCATTGCTCGTGTGATTTTCTCGTCAAAAGTCTGCGCAACGCTCTGAGCACTTGACTAGACAATGTAAAAGCGGCCTAAAGTGAACGGACTTGCTTTCGAAGTAATCTGCCATTTCTTCGCGGCGCTGGCCAGAAAGTGGCGCAACGCATTGTATTTTTTTTAAATCACGATTGCGACCTGCAATCGCTTCGGAATCTATGGAGGATGTAGGTTGGCAGTGATATTTGGAGTATTCTATGATCTTATACCGATTATTTAATACAGTGTATCAATATTGAAGAAGTCACATACAGAAATAAGAAAATAACCCATTACGACAGTGGGGTTGATAAAATCCCTGGTTAAATAAATGATAATCAAGTAGTAATTTTTGTGTACTGTGAATAACAGCATAAAAAAATTTAAAAATCAGAGTGCAATACAAGGTGTTAAGGGACGTACTTGACTTACTTTAACCAGTGATTCCTGACATTATTTGGAGTAAAAAATGTAAACGAAATTTTGTTCTACGGTGACTTTTTTGTCGATTTTTTTTTTTTTTTCAAAACTTTTTCTTCAAAATCAAACAAAAAAATTTCTTACGCATGTCGTCACTGGTCACTCAGCCGGGTGTCCGACGAACCCCTTACCCCGCCTCCAACTGTTCATTAACTACCATTTTTTTTATGTTTTTGTAGAAAAAAAAACATCAATAATGTCACCGGAGACCAAAATTTCATTAACATTTTTTAATCCAAATAATGTCAGGAATCACTGGTTAAAGTAAGTCAAGTACGTCCCTTAACACCCTGTATACAGGCTGTTAAGGGACGTACTTGACTTACTTTAACCAGTGATTCCTGACATTATTTGGAGTAAAAAATGTAAATGAAATTTTGGCCTCCGGTGACTTTTTTTGACGACTTTTTTTTTTTTTTTCAAAATTTTTTTCTTCTAAATCAAACAAAAAAAAATTTCTTCCGCACGTCGTCACTGGTCACTCAGCCGGATGTCTGACGAACCCCTTACCCCGCCTCCAACTGTTCAACAACTACCATTTTTTTATGTTTTTGTAGAAAAAATAAATAAAAAAAACATCAAAAATGTCACCGGAGACCAAAATTTCATTTACATTTTTTACTTCAAATAATGTCAGGAATCACTGGTTAAAGTTAGTCAAGTACGTCCCTTAACACCCTGTATATCACATGCGGTAGATGTGAAACCTTCAGAAAACTAAAATGGACAAGAGTGGGGAAACTACAAAGCAATTTATGTATCTGGGTGAAGGAAGTTTTTTTTCCATATTTTTGTCGTTGAATTCCAGTACACCTTTTCCTATACATTGGTCATATTATTAGTATTTGTGTTTTCTTCTTTATTTTATTTATTTAGAATTTAATTTTTTTTTAGATTTCATGGGATTCGATGCTTGGTCTTCTGAATGTCCGCTAAGTTCGCCAGGAGCTTTATACCTATGGACTAATGAAGGCCTGCGTGGGACCGTGGATTTATTGTATTATATTGGAACCGAGTAGCCGTGAAATAAATAAAAAAAAAATTGCTGTCTCATTCTCTCGCAGGGTAAATCCTATAGATGTATGTGTTTGTTTCTTTTAGTGTCGCTAGTTTCCGTTTCATCGAGTTTAAAATCACAACGGTGCTTAAGAAGTTTACACTTTAAAATAATAAATCAAGAAGATTATTTTTTAACACTTAGAAATTTAGTTGCTTCCATAACTTATATCATATTGTTTAGTAGCACGGTTGTTATTTCAATGCGCTTTCGAGCCGCATGATTGAAGTGTCAAGGATCGCCATAAATCGCGAATCCCAATTACTCGCATGATGGATGAACAGTTTGAACACTGCGGTGGGTGTTCGATGGAATCCTGTCTGAATGATTTTAGTGCTGTAACTAATGCTCGTTGGGAATAATAATAATGACATTTTCATGTTGTATTCTAAAAGGAAGGCTATTATATAAATTAAATTAAATAATGCGCCTACTTTCATAAGCGATGAAGTCTAAAACACGTAAAATTATGTTGATCGGTAAAACACAAACGAAATGAAAAACAAACCATGAAACTTCTTATATTATGGTGTACTTTGAATAATCTATACCTACTTGCGGATTTTTCTGAGATATCTGTACCTACGGGATAAATAAATGTGTACATGACAACGTGAGAAATAGGTGTAGGACTGCGATTTTTTTAGTGATTTTCATGATTTTTGAAGTAAAACTTCCTTACGCACTTGTGGAGTAAGCTGTCGAATGCGTGACGAGAGCGTTACGAAAAGCGAGGTGAACGGTAGTTGAGAGGGAGTACGCTTCGTACATTACTGTAGGGGCAATAAAGAGAGGTGCGAGCACAATTTTTCTTTCTCTCTTTCTCTCATAGTCAGTTACGTTACACAGTGCATGCCTATTGTCTGTATTACACTGTAGGAGCAAGAGAGAGCAGTGCGCGCGCACATCTTCTCTCTTCCTATCATATAGATGTCACACTCGTTTTTTTAACCTATAAGTAATATATATTTTATTTATACTTTGAGATCATTTTACACATATATTCAAGAGTGTACTCTAAAATTTTCAAATATTTTCCTCACAAAATAACGGAGACGTCAGCTGCCGCGCATTGTAAGTCGCCATCCGGAGGTCACAATTTTCACTTGAAATCAATTTTTCAAGAATTTTTTTTTAACTGTTTCTTTCATTTGAACCTCACTCATCACAAAAATCGAAAATAATTTTTATGAGAAATGTAAAAATTTTGTATGATTTTTTACAATTATTTTGTACGTTTTTTTTACAATAAAAAAAGTTTAAATAAAGATAGTGTTTAGGATTAATGTTCAAATAAAGTGCAAATGTAAAGAAAATATATACTAACGATTGTTCAAAAACTGTAGGAGCAAAAACTGTAGGTTACACAAATTTGAAAAAAAAATTCGAGTGCAGTTTACACGCGGTAAAAGTGAAAATTTACCAAAACAATCTGAACCAATAGTTGAAAGGTGAGGTGACTGATGAGCGCATACTAGCGTAATTTCTATTTCATATCTCAACCAATATGAGCCTTTAAAAGTAACATCCTAATCAACGCGGTCAATGAGCGCAGTTGATGCTTCGCAGGTGCAGTAATCGTCATTTCCGTTTCATCCGAAATCCAAATAATAGCGGGGCTGTAGAAGTTTCACTTCAAAAAGTAGTTTTGAGAATACGCGTTTGAAAATAAGAGTGGCTCACTCAAACACTTATTATAACTTTTAAACGGCGTGGAATTTTGGTTCGAAATTTTCAGAATATATTTTTGAATAGTTGTATTATCGATATTGAAAGATACTTGTTTATCTAAAGCTCTTCTGGGTATCTAGCATGGTCGATCGATATAATTTTTATCGAAAATGTCGGTAACTTGTCATCGCTCCCGAGCACGATTGCAGGCCGCTAACGAACAAATAACAGTTCACGTCAAATAAAGTAGGAACCCTTAGTCGTTGTGAACTATTGTTTATTTGTTAGCGACCTGCAATCGTGCTTGGGAGCGATGACAAGTTACCGACATTTTCGATAAAACCTATATCGATCGACCATGCTAGGTACCCTGATCAAAACCGAAAATACTAGGGTGAGAATAGTTCTGCAGTTGTTTCGAGGTTGACTTGTGTGCGTTGGTAGCCACCCTGCGATAGGAGTGGGCCGCTAGAGGTAAAGTATGATATTCCACCCTGATTTACAATATATGAATTCCACTCATGGTTACAGCGATACGCCGTAACTTTTTCAGATTCTGTCGGTTCCCATATATTAATTAATTAGCTGGTTCCCGGCATGAGTTGCTATGCCATCCAATAAAGAAATTGTTTCTCACTGCGTGTCCTTTCCCATTCGTCCCGTTCCCTTTCCGCCTCCCCTTCCTCTCCCGCGTCCCTTTCCCCTCTAGCGTTCCCACTCCGCCTCCTCCACCTTCCCTCTCCACACTCCACTCCCCCCTTCCTCCGTCCCGCAACCCCACTCCCGGGTTCCCATCCCGCCCCCTCCCACGAACCCCTTACCCGAGTTCCCCTCCCCCCTCCCGCATTACATACATTTAGTCCCAGTACATTCAGTTTTCAAACAGCTCGCGTGCCATCTATTGCAATTTCTAATACAAATTTAAAAATGCCAGAGCTGACCAGTAAGTTTATACAAACCTTGTCCTGACAAAAACGAACCCAAAAAAAAATAATTATTCAATTTGGTGCAGTCGTTCGGAAGTTATGCGCGTACATACATTTCGACATCCATGTTTATTTATATAGATTTATTTATTTACGCCCTGATGGCTTTTACATATAACATTTATAAGTTATACGGGAGCATCATAACAAGTATATAGTACATAAATAATAAACCAAGCATGAAAGACATAAACAGGCACATTACAAGTAAGTATGAGTATTCAATAACTAAGTCGTACAAAGAAGTTCAACAAGTAGATTCTTATTTTTAATTGTTAAACTAACGTTTAAGACAAGATTTTTATGCATAGCACAAAGGGTCACAATTATTATAAGCAATAATTATCAGCCTGAAATACTCATCCACATTGAAAAATCTTCCGAGAAAAAATACATGACGCCAACGGGACTTGAACCCGTGCCCTTCTGATTGCCGGTCAGCTGCTCTCCCCATTGAGCTATGGCGGCTTATCTTATACCCGCCAAATGATTCAATATATACTAGTATTTCATTCAACAATTACTGCTTATTATATTTTTTTTTTCACCTGAAAACAACCAACTTTATTTTTGCGAGTGAGACACTGTTAGTGTTAAATCCGTTGTTAAATTCATGTCCCGTTGGCGTCATGTATTTTTTCTCGGAAGATTTTTCAATGAGGATGAGTGTTTCAGGCTGATAATTATTGCTTATAATAATTGTTACCCTTTGAAGTAGATTCTTGTTTGAGCCCAAGATTACACTATACGATTCAGCAATTATTGTCAGAATACTACTCAAAAACATGAATCCAGTGCAGCTCAAACACTAGAAACATACCGGATAACTAAACAAATCATGATAAATCGGTACCTAGCTACGCTAGTTAACTTCGCGTAATGTAAAAATATCAAAAATAAATTATAACAGATAAGGGGAGAAAAATGGGGGGTGATGTTGCAATATCGACATGGACAGATTTCTGTAATTTTGAACGCGTTTTTTAATGAATTTCGTTATGCTCCGTTATTTCACTTCACAGATGCATTAAAATTAAAGGTGTTTTACTGTTTGATTGATGAACGCAGCACTCGCGGCAAATTAAAGTAATTTTAGTATTTACTTATGAAATGCCTTTTGAAATGAATGATCGCATTCATCATGATATTAATCCAGCAGCTTGGCCTGGAGGCAGTGGTTGTGTTTGCTCTCAAATACGAGGTCATTGGTTTCTTGACCGTTGGTGAAAAAACTTACAAAAATAATGGTACTTGTTTCATCCTGAGGATTACGATTTGCAAAGCATTCATTGCTTTTTAAATTGGGATGGAACGTGGGGCATGAATCTAAAAAAAATAGCAAGATCTCAGTTGATATAAATAAACCTGTGCCATAAATTTCAATGGAATTCTTTTTTTTTTTTTTTTTTTTATTAATAAAAATTCCTTTATTATTTATTTAAAGTTTTTTACATTTTTAAATTAAGTCCCGTTAAACTGATTGATATCAGTTTGTCAACGGGTTCTTTTGACAAATTACTTATTTTTAAATTGAGACAGGTCTTCGACCAAGTCGAAGAGACAGGTACATAAAATATACAGGTACATGAAAAAAAAATGTTAATAAAATTTATAAGAAATACAGAACATAGAAAATGAAAGAAATAAAATAAAAGACAAGAGAAAATAATAATGGAAAAAACATTAAAACGAAAAGAGGAAATAACAGAAATTAGTACAAAAACGTTCTTTCACTTAACCATTTTTTTAGCGTACATTTCCTTCTGAAAATCAATTCACAGCTTTTTATTGCGTTGGGTAACATGTTGTAAATTATTGGAACAAGGTATTCTAGAGTTCTTTGACCGTATTTATTTAGGTATCTGGGAATTATAAGTCCATCATTTGTAGTTAGTCTTGTATTATGAACGTGAACCACTAGTTTATTATATTCAGATTGAGATGTATGCTGACTCGCAATTTTAAGCCACAACATAGCACGAACAGATAATACATTTACAGAGTTGTATAGTAATGATTTTGGCATATCGTGTCTTTGTTCGTATTCAGTTTTTTTAATAATAATTTTACAAAAGAATATTGTACGTTTTGCACTGAAAGAAGATTTGTTTTTGTTGAATGTCCCCATGTGGTTATTCCATATCTTATTAGGGATTCCGCCAATGACAGATATACTGATCTAAGAGTATTTAGTGGAACAAAAACGTCTTTCTATAAAGTTTCCTCACTATAGCTCTAAGCCGTGTGCAAACTTTTTGTATATGTATATCCCATTTAAAATTACAATCAATTGTTAAGCCTAGATATACGTATTTAGAGACTAGTTCAATATTTTTACATGAGCATGGTTGTATCACAAAATCGTGAGAAACAATTTTAGGAGTTATGGTGATGTTGGCATGAGGGGATCTGATGTGCATAAGCTTTGTTTTTTTAGCATTGATTATTAATCCTGCATCGTGTGACCATTTTTGATGATTGACAAAGTCTATTTGCAGTAAAGTACTTGCAATTAATAAATTCTCATGTGAAATAACTAATGTAGTGTCGTCAGCATAAAAATAATGTTTTACGTGAGAGAAAATCAATTTCATTGCAGTAACATATATAATATACAAGGTAGGGCCTAGTATGGACCCTTGTGGTACGCCTGCGAAAACGTTCTTTTTTTTTGCTATAATGATCTAAAATTTTTACACAAATCTTTCTATTTTCAATGTAATTAACAAATAATTTAAGTAGGTTTCCTGTAATTCCAATTTGTTCAAGAGTTTCTAGTAATTTACTATGATCAATTGTATCAAAGGCCTTTGAATTATCAATAAATAATACGAGTACATGTTTCCTTTTATTAAGATCATTATAAATGTTAAATATTGTTTTAAAATTTGAACCTTGTTTTGCCAACTTTGTCTTCAGAAGTGTAGTAGATTTATTTATAATTTATTTATCTATAAAAAGTATACTGACATTGGGTTTTTTTATGCCTGTCTCACTAGGATATACCTGTGTCGAGACGGGCGTAAGATGCACTCAATACCGCCCTGATAAAGACCACCATTCACAGTGCAAAAGTTCCTTGAAATCGCTTAAGCCATGTTTGGTGACTCGATCCGAAAATCCAAACACTCCACAAACTTCTTTTCCTTGTACATATCGTATGCTTCACATCATACTCAATCGGGAACGTCTTGAACCCACTGGCTCCAAATGGTTTGTATAAATAATCTTGTAAATATATATGTGTAAAAATAAATTTTAATTAAAAATAATTATAATTATGGTAATCGGGTAATTTGTAGAGCGCCGTTTTTGTTACAAATCACCTGGACGCTGTACAATTTAGTGTGAGATCCTAAGTTCTATCTACTTTTATTATTTACACGCCGATTCAGAAAACCTTATTACAGTAAGAATGTATTTTCTTAGTTAAATTTTCTACGTCAAACATTGAATAAAATTATTTTTTACTTAACGCAATAACTTTTTTTTTGCTTAAATTTCTGTAATTTCAATTATTACAAGCAATAATTGTCAGCCTGAAACACTCATTTACATTGAAAAATCTTCCGAGAAAAGATACTTGCCGCCAACGGGACTTGAACCCGTGTCCTTCCGATTGCCGGTCGAATGCTCTGACCACTGAGCTATGGCGGCTTATCAAATACCCGCCAAATAATTCAATATATACTAGTGTTTCATTCAACAATTACTGCTTGTTATATTTTTTCACCTGAAAACAACCAACTTTATTTTTGCGAGGAAGACATTGTTAGTGTTAAATCCCTCGCTAGGTGGCGTCGAGACAAATTATGTCTGCATTTATTGGGGAAATACTTAAACTTGTTAAATATTAATAATTATATTTTTTTTTAATTTATAAACTAACGTTTAGACAAGATTTTTATGCATAGCACAAAGGGTAACAATTATTACAAGCAATAATTGTCAGCCTGAAACACTCATTTACATTGAAAAATCTTCCGAGAAAAGATACTTGCCGCCAACGGGACTTGAACCCGTGTCCTTCCGATTGCCGGTCGAATGCTCTGACCACTGAGCTATAGCTAATAATTGTTACCCTTTGTGCTATGCATAAAAATCTTGTCTAAACGTTAGTTTATAAATTAAAAAAAAAAATAATAAGTAATATTTAACAAGTTTAAGTATTTCCCCAATAAATGCAGACATAATTTGTCTCGACGCCACCTAGCGAGGGATTTAACACTAACAATGTCTTCCTCATTTTTCAATGTAAATGAGTGTTTCAGGCTGACAATTATTGCTTGTAATAATTGTTACCCTTTGTGCTATGCATAAAAATCTTGTCTAAACGTTAGTTTATAAATTTAAAAAAAAAAAATAATAATTTTTCTGTAATTTCATTCATAAAATTATTAAAAACTGGGCATACTTTACAGGGCCCGCAGATACTTTAATAGTACACAACTGCTAACCCTATACAAATCACAAGTGCGCCACGGTTGATTTTGGCAGCTACCTCTGGCCTGGAGCTCCTTAATACCTGAAAAATACCCTCGACTCTGTGCAAAAACGGGCAGTCCGTTTGATAGATTCTCCCATGGAACTAAGATTGAAGGGAAGCGGCAATACTTTCGGAATATTACGGGGATAAGCGAAAAACCTATGTAGCTCGCAAACTTGTAGCCGTCTAGTGGGAGGGGATAGAAACGGGGAATGTGGCTAGCTAGCGGGGGGAAGGCGGCGCTCTGGAGATAAGGGCCGAACTGTGAATGGGAATCATTATTATTTTTATATTTTTTAAGCTTTCGTTAATTTTTTTTTAAATTTTGGACATAAAATATAATAGATTGAAAAATAAGTCATGAAATGAGGAAAGGGTAGTAACAAGGAGACTGGAGACTTATGTGTTGTTTAATTTTTATTGTTCCCTATACAAGTTATTTTAAGTTACCTTTATCTACTAGGACGTACTTAACTCATTTTTTGCGAAATCAAGATTTGTGAAGCGCTTGTCGAAATACATCGGCCTCACTTTTTACTTGACAATTGCAAGTGGGTAAAATAACTAGTTATGAACTCGCTGTAACTCAAGGCGCCATTCCTTTGTGCTATCATTGCTTAACTCATCAGTTTGAAATAGATTTTAATTTATCATATAAATAGTAAGTATGGTTTTTTATACGTATTTTATAAAATCAACAGACTTGCAGTGAAAATTTTTGTGCGTTCTATTCTGATGTATACTGGTGCTTGAGTTTTAAGAAAGGAGTGCTCGATATTAATCTTATAAAAGAACTGTATTTACAGTTTTACAATGATAACAAAAAAAATAAGTGATAGGAACAAACACTGCTTGACTTATTTGCGTGGGAAAATAAATTTTATTTGATTAAATTGTGTTATTTCATTATTAATTTATTTAAAAATAATGTACATATTATATTATACTAGCAGATCCGGCCACACGTTGCTGTGGCTAACGTAAAAAAATTCCACGCCATTACCCAACCTTTATAACCAACGCCATCTGTTAAATTAAATCCACACCGCCCATTTTCCAGCCCATTGCCCGCTGCCCGCTGCCGCTTAACCAGATATTTTATTTGTTTCAATAAATTTACACAAAACCTTGACAAATTATATATCTAAACCTTTCTCATGAATCACTCTATCTATTGGTGAAAACCGCATGAAAATCCGTTGGGGTAGTTTTTGAGTTTATCGCGAATAGATAGACAGACAGACGCGGCGAATAACTTTGTTTTATAATATGTAGAGATATACCATATAATATATCACAAGAATCCCAACTGCTTCCGTCTGTAGCATGTACGTTGTGAGGCTGAAGGTAAATGGCGAGGGGAAATAAATGGTGGAGAGAAAGCTGGAGAAGTACCCGGCTATTCAGATCTAGTCGACAAACACGGCTAAATCAATTTCAAGCAACATTTCAATTCTGAATGGTGGTCTTACCTACGCCAGAGCGATACTGAGAATGTCTTCCACCTGGACCGTGCCGGGAATATATTTTATAATGTTTTTAATTATAAAATGTTGAAAACACAGATCAATCGAATAAAATTTATTTCGGGATTTGAACCCGCGACCTCCGGATTGCTAGTCAAGAGCTTTACCCCTCAGCCACGAGGGCATGTCAATGTGACTTTTACATAACAATACAGTGATTATAAACTTTGAATTAACGTTGTAAACATATGTAAAAGGAGTGATAAATTAGTAGGAAGAAAATCTAAAAATAACAGTGCAAAAAAGACAAAGTAAAAAATTTTAAAAATGATTAAGCTAAATGATAAAAAACATATACCTATGACATGATTAATAAAAACATAAAAGTTTTTTGGTAATTTTTAATTATTATAATTTAAGTTGACTGATTCGGCCCATTGGCAGTCGGAGTTCACGTGATAACATCGGGCTCATGGCGATGGCGGTTGAAATGAACACGCCGAAAATTACAAAATGTATATTTAAGCTATGTTTAAACATTTACATGTGAAAGGTAAGACCGTCTTTTTTCTCAAAGGTCTTCATAGAACTACTTTTACACAATTTTACGGCACAGTGGACCATTTTTCTATGTTTTATGAACGTTTTTCTGGGAGCTCTATGCGCGACCGAGGTGTAAAAGCCAATGTCAGCCATCTAAAAACCGTTCGGTAAATTTTTTGAAAAGGCATGCTTTGGGCAGTGGGGCACACTTTACATGCCGTCTCTCTAGTATCCATACTCTTAGGATTCTCCCATCTTAACAAACGAATTGCAATCTTTAGAGCACAGGCGTCGGGTGGGAATGCTATCCTTTGACGACCTCCGTAGTCCAGTGGGTAAGACTCTTGACTCACAATCCGGAGGTCGCGGGTTCGAACCCGGCATGCGCAAATAAATTTTATTTGATTAATTTGTGTTATTTCACAATTAATTCATTTAAAATAATATATAGTATATTTGCGGCATGTTCCAGAGTGGAAGATACTATCAGTATCGCCCTGGTGTAAGACCACCATTCAGAATTGAAACGTTGCTTAAAAATGGCTTTAGCCGTATTTGGTGACCAGATCTGAATAGCCAGGTACTTCCCAACCTTCCTCTACCCCACCTCCTTCCCCTCCCCACTACCTTCAGCCTCACAACATACCCCAATTGAGGATGCCATAGTCTCACTGGCTCCAGACGGGAGCAGTTGAGATTCTTGTGCGGTATTCACTGTAAAAAAAAAAAAAAAAAAAACAATGGAAGATGCTCCGAAGAACTAGCGTCATTGATTCCTTCGACACCGGTGCATAGTCGGGAACCACGCCAAATGCGTGCCCAACATATGTTAACGGTTGACATTTGTCACATGAGAACGGGTCGCTTCTTCAACTCATTCTTGTGTTCAATAGCTCGGCTGTGGAACGATTTGCCGGCCTCTGTGATTCCTCCTTCCTACAACATCGGACTCTTCAAGACCAATGTTCATTCCTTCCTCTCCTCAAAATGACTCTCCACACAGCATCTCAGGTGACATAGGCTGTGTGCAGTTAATGTAAAAAAAACTAGATCGCGCCCATCACATTGTGTTTCTGTTCTGCGAAATTACCTGAAAACAACTAGAACATAGAATCTACTAAATCTGGAACAAAGCAATACAATACATTATTTAAATATATATTATTTCAACTGAATATAATAATATATATATCAAGTTAAAATGAGGCTAACGTTGACCCATGATAACCCAGGATTAATGGACTGTTAAAAGGTCACACTTGTTGCTCTCCGCTCAGCGATTCCCATCAAAATGAAAGACCTGAATAACGCGAATGGTGTTATGGAATTGTAATAAACATGATGAATTAATCAAGCGATAAATTTGGCATCAATTTTAACATGTCTTAATATCACCAATTATTACTAATGCGATTTGGTAATCTCACATTTATATTAATTTATTAGCGTCTTAGAACATCATTACGCAACCTCATTGTATTTAAATCTACTATTGGGTATTAAAACGGTTCCATACCAACTCAGAATCACTCAACTCAACACCTTTTTGAAAAGTACAAAAAGCTATGAAAAAAAATTCGAGTGCAGTTTACACGCATTAGAAGCGAAACCTTACCAAAACAATCTCAACCAATTCTTGAAAAGTGAGGTCGTAATCAAAGCGACCAATGAGCGCGGACCAGCGTGATTTCCGTTACATTTCTCAACCAGTAGGAGCCTTTAAAATAATCAAAGCGGTCAATGAGCGCAGTTGTGCGTTGCTGATGCAGTAATCGTCATTTCCGTTTCATCCAAAATCCAAATAATAGGTGGGCTACAGAAGTTTCACTTCAAAAAATTTAAATAGTCCATAACCTAATCTAACGTAACCTATTTAACCAAATTTTCCTAAAATATAAATTCCCCTCAGAACCTTTATCGTCTTTGTGGTGTGGGGTGATTTTTTTAGGAAAGGAAGGGTAGGAATCTGGGGTTAATTTGTCTAGGAGTGACGGACATAATATGAATCAATCCCTCCCACTGCGGTAAGAGACCTGCTGTAGAGAGCAATAAGTCTCCCTCAATCAATCTCTCCCGATACGGCCTACCACTTTGGGCAGATGCATTCGCCGCCAGGATCTGGACAAACCTTACCCAATGTACCCGGGCACCTCTGCTAAGTCACCAAACGCAGCGAACCGCTTGGGGTGACCTATGGCAGGATCGTTGGTTATCCAATAAATGATTCCCGGGCGGCGGTATCCAAACCCACCTCTCAAATGGAAATAACTCTGGAAGAAATAGAAAAAAAAAGTTTTGTTTATTTAAAATTGTCGCTCTTTAAACAAATGAAGATATGTAATATTCACCCTAATTTTTGCAAGGTCTTGACGTGACTTGACACTTATTTTTCTTCTATTTTCACTGTTTGTCTTTGCTTTCATGTACCATCCGAATCCTTACATTGTTCATTTCTATACTTCGTGATACTTTGTTTTAAATTGGACGTAAGTCCGTAAATAAATAAATAAATAAATAAAATAAGCCAGACTTCTACGCGATAATATTAACCAAACGTTTTTGGCAGAAAATGATTTGTTCATCGTACCATCATCAAAAGTGAAGGCATCACGCACTTTACCGACACCTGTTGAAAGTCAATCAAAGTAATGGATACATTATTATTATTAGTGTTTTAACATTGGATTATATTTTGCTTCAGTAGGAGAAAAATTGTTTAAAAATATAATATATAAGTGAAAAGACCTAAAAGACTTAAAATCATAACTATTTTCAAACACCTTTTCACAAATCAAATTATTTGGTTAAATAAAGGTCACCAACAGTGGTAAATTTAATGCAGAAGTCTTTGTCTTCGAAAAGACGTCTTTTTGGCGTCTTGAAATTTAATTTTTCTATTTCAAAGCATCTATATTTGGCTTGCAATGTCTTTACTTCATTACAATAATCTGCATTGGTTCTTTTATATAATATACGGTTAACTGCAAAAAAAATAATTTAGGACGCCATTACGATTGTTCAGATTTTATATCTAATATAACTAAATTAATTCAGTGTTCACTGATATTTTTATTTGTTAGTTCGTATAATAATATATTAGAACTACCTAGCTACCGGTTTTGGAAATGAAAACTGCTTTAGCAACGTTGTGATTTGAAACTCGGTGACATAAACATAATATCACAAATCCACATACAAAAAAGCGACAACCACATACAAAAAAGAAAAAACATACATACTAATAAAATGATCAAATATATAGGAAAAGGTTCACTGGAATTCGACGACAAAAATATGGAAAAAATCATCCTTCATGCTGATAAAAAGAAATGCTTCGTAATCCCCCACTCTTGTCTAATTTAGTTTTCTGAATGTTTCACTTCTACCGCGTGTGAATTGCACAATATGATTATTTTTTAATCATGAACAAATTAATTGTAGTTCTACCTAGTAAACCGGATTCAGTGGTCAATGTTATGAATCCCACCATGATTATTTATTGATATGGGTGTGATTCTGATTTTATGGAAAATGAAACGAATTAACTCTTTAATCGTTAATTCTTTTTAAGCACTCTATCGATTTTGATGTAAATCAAACGTTGGCAAATTGATTTCGAGAATACTCACGCTGGTTTTTGATGAAATGTTTTAAAGGTGGCGTAATAAATTCGCTTAATTCTGTTATTGTTGAAATCGACTATTTGATCTAGTTTCTCAGGTATATATATATAGATCAGATAATTATAAATCTAGTGTTTTGTCAAGAACACGACAAGTTCTTCAAAGGAATTGCTTTTAAAAATAAAATATATGATATGTCAATTTCCAGGTTACTGTATCCTCAAATGAGATGTTGTTAGGCTGAAATATGGGTGGTGGGAGATGGGACTTGGAAGTAGACTTGTTAGAAAAAAATGCTTAGCCATTGGAGCGCCAGCGCAATTTAAAACTTTTTTCTCCGATTGCTAGAATTTTTTTGGTAGTCATTTTGAATATTTTCCGCCCACATTAAAAAAAATCATACCTCCGAATTTTAATGCGGAGACATACAAAGTGATTATAGTTCGATATAGCTAATGCATTCACCTATCTTTTGTCGATTATCACACATTCGTAGGATTCGTAAAAAAAACTTTACAAAATCGTAAACTTCTACTTAATTACTTACAAATAAGGGACAATTTGCCAAAATTGGCAGCAAAGCACTCCGGCCAATATTTTAAATAGTGCCATATTGGTTAGCTATTCTGATGTCACAATAACATCGGAATGTTGGTCTTCGCTTGCGCGATACTAAAAGTACTTATCTAACACCCCAAGTTTATACCCGCATTTAAGAATAGCCCAATAATGAGGTCGAATCAGAAATAAAACATAATGACAGTCGGGATAATAATTAAATTGTCCCAATGCAGTAGGAAATAATAATAATAACATCGTGTATAGTTTATAGAATGAAAACAATTGGTAAAACAATGATCAGGTAAGCGGTTTTATTGGGGAATTTTATTTATCTAAACATACACATTACATTATGATACAAGTGATAAGGTATTTTAAATTATACATAACTGAAATAGGCCTCTTTTACGAATGTCCAAACAATATCTTGTAGTAATTTCACCCGATGATAACGATTCTTAACCCTAGAAAGATTTGAATAACCAAATATTATATTTTTACAAAGAAATGACACAATAAATATGTTAATTTGTGAATATTTATTTATTTGTTAAACTTGTGAAACTTCTTCAATAATCAACAAAACCTAGGAATAATTTTTCTTTTATATCAAATCACTTATTTCTTACTAATAATTAATTAGCCATTTTGACTAATGTAATAAATAATTAAGATATATTATATGTTATAATTTCTTTATTTATTTGTTTATTTATTTATTTATCATTAACACCCTTATGGGCTTTTACACACATTTACATTTTTATGTTTTAGTGCATACAGGTGTGTTTAGAATACAAAGAAAACATGAATAGTTTTTACACATGGTACATATAAATAAAGCTGGTAAGTAAAAAGTATAGCATTATACAATAAAGAGAAAAAAAAACAGTTTTAATGTATATACGTATATAACAAATAATAATAATGGTGAGTTTTTAATATATGTGCAATTTATGTGTTGAATACATAGCGAAGTTGATTTTAAACAAAAATACATACTACCGACTTGCACCGCACTAAAATTAATATACAAAACAATTCCATTTTGACCAATTACTTTATCGTCAGAATTTCTGCTTAAGGAATTCAATTTCAAAAGACGAAATACTTTATACCATAAATATACCAATCCCCTTTATACTGAAACCATGGAACATTTCAGGTTTGAACAAATAATGTCAGATACTTCAGTAAACTATCACGGAGAGGACAAATGAGTTCGATAATATAACAGAGTATCTAATTACAATCAAATTAAAATGTTAATCAAAGTATAAGTCGTTAAAGTAATTTTGTTATTATTACCTATTACAACGATAAACAAGAACAGTTTTTATAAGGTTTGTTTATAAATTATAAATAACTAACCTTTATTACGCCCTATATTGTAGGTGTTTTTGACGGAACTTAACTATGAGGGTTTACAATAAACTGTGCACACAAAATTTCAAGATGGGGATTTATAGTTCTATTGTAACTGTTCCAATATACTGAATTTAAATTTGGACACTGACAGATGACGATAAACATCGATTGAGTTATATTTATTTCCTAGTCGATGAAGCCTTTCGATAGGCGAGTTTTCGAAGTAATTATTAGTAGGCGCGTTAACGAAGTAAGGCGCATTCCATCTTGTATTACGGGTAGGTACTCGCAGTTGGATTAGTTTGGTTAAATCCAGGGCGTCCAGTCTGCCATTTGAAATATTGAAAAGACAAATTAAATCACTCATTGTTCGTCTTGAAGTTAATTCATTTAATTTTAGTAAGTCCATTAAAAATGTGTAGTTAAGTTCTTCGATTGGAATTCCTAATTTATAGTTTATAAATCTCAAAAACTTATGTTGCACTCTCTCAATTTTTTGTTGGTGAATCTTATAAAAAGGAGCCCAGATTGTTGAATTGTACTCTAAATGGCTTCTCACTAACCCAGTGAACAGCAACTTAAATGAATTAATTATTTTAAAATCTTTTACCGTACTCAATATAAACCCTAAGTAACATAATGTAACCGTCCTCTTTTACCGTCCTCAATATAAATCCTAAGTAACCCTAAGTAACCTAAATAACAATAAATAACATATGGTTACAAAAAATCAATCAGATACAGCTTTGGAACTCATCAATATTATGCTTTTTAACTCATTTGAGTGAGATGTATGAAAAGCACAGCTACGGATTCGCATTAATTAGAACGAGAGAGCAATAATTCTAACACGTATTACGTGTAAATTTTACGTAGACTATCTTTCCAGGGTTAATCTTAACTAACGTATACAATATGAGTTATAATAATTAAATTGAATGAAGTTTGCGGAGAGGTAAAGAAATTTTTTGAAATCAAGAATAATCAGTATATATTATAAAATAAAGTGTACTACAATGTGCGTGCCGCAAAAACTCAAAAACGATTCCCGGTAAGATCAAGGAAGTTATATGAAGAAGGTTTCCGTTTTTACCTGCAGGGTGTGCTTTTGAAGATATAAGGGCTGGAAGTTTCGCCCTCTACAAATATCTAGAACAGTCCAGAACATTCCACAACATCGGGAACATCTGGAATGTTGTGGAATGTTCGGGAATAGTCTGGAACGCTCGGGAATATCCCGGAATATCCCAGATCGTTGTAGAACATTCGAGAAAACTCTCGAATATTGTATGTTGTTCTGAAACACTGTGGACCATTCGAAACCATTCAGGTGGGGCTACCCATTGGTACGCGTTTATAAAACAAGATCCTATGTGGGTTCGAACGTCAGTTCAATCTCATATCTACTCCATGAGCGAAGCCGGGTAGCCGGAAGCTAGTTATAAATATTATATCGACAATATCAACATCCTTTCAAGCATCTTCATTGATATCATAATCACACACCGAGGATCAAGTGGCATAAATCATACCCGGCTTAAGACTTTAAGAGGAACGTCTTCTGGGCCAATTATTATTATTGTTGTTATATTTTTTTTTAAAAGATATAGCAAATATTTATATTGAATGTGAGCTACTTTCGGGAATTCGTGATAATAATAATTATAATACATATGTACGCTATTTTTCAAAATGAAACAAGTTCTTTGTTTAAAACTACTTTGTTTTAATTTATATTTGTCGACCGGTTTCAGTTGACCTCAATCTTCCTTAGGGCAATAAAAATATAAACGAGCTTTTTCGTGTCATCGAGTTTCAAAGCACAACGGTGCTAAAGAAGTTTTCACTTCAAAAAAGGTCATTAACTCACATACCATTGTCAAAAATGATATCTTTAATGGGCTAAGTTTTGTAATTTAAAACCCAAATAAATTAAATACTAAACCTTTTGATTAAAAAAAATAAGAAAATATATGTATTTAATTAAAGTTACATTTCTTTATATTTACTTTAATTTAATTGTGGATTTGATTCTAAAACACTCAACCGAAATAAAAAATTAAATTTTGGATCAAAGATCGCGTAGCCATTCCAAAAAAAGATCGCGTAGCCATTCCTCTTAACACACGAGTGTCAAGTATTCATACATGAATGTTTCAACCTTCCTGTAGATTAATTTGTCTGGCCTCTAGTAACTGAACCTCCGGCTTTCATGGTCATCTAAGCAAGATAGGCCTCCCACATGGTCAAGGGTGGTATTTTAAAGGATGGTTTGGGGAAGATGTTTTTAAACAAAAGAAAAGGGAGATGTAGTGCTATGACTAAATTCTACATAATGTATTTCTAAATGTAATAGTTTTTCTCTGTACCGTAATGATGACGGACCACCTTCCAGAATCGAAAATGTGCTCGAAATAACTTTTGCCGTGTTTACTGACCAGATATAAATAATCAAGTACTTTCAATCTTTCAATCTTCCTCTTCCCCTTCTCCTTCTCGTCTCTACTTCCATTGGCCTCACAAAATACCCAAAGCGATGATGCCGTAGACCCATTGCTTATGGACAGTCGGGGAGTTGGGACTTTTGTGAGACATTCACAATTGAACATTACAATAAACAGAGGGAAAACATTACAATCAACAGAGGGAAAACATTACAATCAACAGAGGGAAAACATAACAATAAACAGAGAAAAAACATTACAATAAACAGAGGGAAAACATTAGATTCAACAGAGGGAAAACATTACAATAAACAGAGGGAAAACATTACAATCAACAGAGGGAAAACATTGCAATAAACAGAGAGGAAAAAAATACACAAAGTATTTTAAACGTTCAGCAATCCGTTTATAAAAAATAAATTTATATTCATCATAAATGTGAATATTGCAAAGAAGGAGTTTTTCGTAGAACTCAAAATACGAAGATAAATGTTTTATATTTTTGAATGTAGCTATTACTTTGTGGTTATCCATTATAGAAAAATGAAACAATACAACTTTGTATAAACCACTTATATAATGTGCAAATCCGACCGGTTTCGGAACAAACGTTCCTTTGTCAGGTTCTTTGTTCCTTGTATAAGCTTTCCCTGGTTTATACAAAGTTGTATTGTTTCATTTTTCTATAAATGTTTTATTTTACAAAATTAAACCACTTCACTGAACAGAAGAGCTAACAGATACTAAATTTAAAATTATGGGAAAGTATTTCAAAATTGATCACGATTACGACGTTGCTACTCTGACGTAATAATTTCGAACACTGAATTAATAGCAGTTTAGATAGGGAGCTTTCATAAGAAATGGTGTTTTCATTTAGATTGCTATGGGTGGAGCTCTTACGCTAGTGATTGACGTAATCGAAACATTTTAACATTTAGTGATTCTTTCATTGAATATTTAAATATTCTTTCAACTTTCAGCCAGTTTTCTCTGCACAAAATTTGGGTCTTTTGTTAATTAGAGTAATGCTGTAGGAAATATTTACTTGTGCTTCTTGTTTAAATTCGAGTCATTCAACATTTATAAATGTTCTTTTGGCACAAAAATTGTTCGTTTCGAAACGAATATCTCGGCTTTAACCGTCGCCAATTTAGGAATGCGTGAAATTAGTAGAATTTACGCAAGAAGCGTCATCCATTCCGCAGGCTTCGATTATCGCCCGAACCGTGACACGAGTGCCGTCGCACCCTTAAAACATTTGGCATTTATCGCTAGCAAAATCAGTTTACTCGTAAAAAATATGCTCATGCTGAGTAGACTGTGAAACGAAATAAGATAAATGTTACTCATAGTAGTATTTAATGCAGCCTCACAAATTTGATTTATTTGCACCCACAGGAAAAGTGTGAACAATGAAACCATGTAACTAAATATCATCCTGGAGGAGTAAGTAGAAAGGTTGGACCGATACACCTCTGAACAGTGGAAATAACTATTTGCATTTTTGAAGTGAAACTTCTATAGCACGGCTGTGATTTGGATTTCGGATGAAACAGAAATGACGATTAGTGCACCTGCGACGCATCAACTGCGCTCATCGGCCGCTTTGATAATGATGTCACTTTTAAAGGCTCCTATTGGTTGGGAAATGAAAAGGAAATTACGCGAGGTCTGCGCTCATTGGTCGCTTTGATTATGACCGTACTTTTCGTGTATTGGTTGAGATGGTTTTGGTAAAGTATCGTTTCTACCGCGTGTAAGCTGCACTCGTTTTTTTATTTTTATTTTTACTTAAAACTTAATGAGTAAAACCTCAAATTGAAATATTTACTTAATGAAGATAATATTAGCAAAACTCGTGTGACCGTTTTTTACCTGATTTTTCCGTTTCATGTTTTTGATTGAGTTTCGCTAATATTGTCTTCTTTAATTAAATGTTACAATTTGATGTTTTACTCATCAAGTTAAAAATAAAAATAAATATTCAATCTTGACTTGCAGAAAAAGTCAATATATGTCGCATATTAAATTTAAAAAAACATTCACCAGCTTACTCCCCAAGTCAAGCGTGCGTAAAGAAGTTTTACTTCAAAAATGTATAAATTGGTCCAACACGCTATCTTGATAGCATTTACTTCTGGTTGATTCTTACAATCATAAATAAAAATAGCAGCCAATAAAAAAATACGTTAAGAAAATGAAGATAATCTTGGTCAAAGAATGATACAGTAAATGATATTTTCGATTTAGTTTCGCTAATATTGTCTTCATAAATAAAATATTTGCATTTTATTCACATTTATTTAGTTTAGTGCCATGTCTTTCGCTCACTGTCGCTTCATAATGGTACATTCTGGTCATAATACCTTTTCCGTCCATATGTTTTACATGTCGAAAAACCTTACCGTTTCTTTAATTTCTAAACGAACTAACTAGCTAACCATCACCCGTTTCTCCGCAGGGGTAGGCAGAGATATGGACAGCCAAAAAGCTCGATTTTGGCACTCCCTTCTTGCTTCAAATACATTCATATATCGTCTCATACATAATCTTGCATTACCGTGTTTAGCACAATTGCTGGCATTCTCATACTACTGTATTATTGTATTATTAGGGTATGTTGTTAGGTTGAGGGGAACTGAAGGAAGGAGATGAAGAAGATTGGGAAGTATCAGGTTATTTAAATCTAGTTACCAAATGTGTCTAAACTCATTTTTAGCAACATTTCGAATATGACCTGAAGCATCACAAAATAAGGAAAATTATGGTACGAATTTTTAAAAGTATTATTTATGGCACAGGATTAAGTTTGATATTTTTTATTTACCAAATGGTTGGTACTGCTTATGATATATGATTTATAACCCCGGGCATCAACATATATTCCGAGCACTGCCTACTCATTTAAAGTGGCGTCTTTAACTTTAAATATGTTAATGATACCACACTTAAATCAAAAGCGAAAACACGACTATGGTCAACGCACGATGTTGTATTAAATAATCGCATACCAGTCGAACCGTTTGCAGGTCGTGTCAATTCGGCATCAAAAACACTTGAGTCGAGAATAGTGGACCGATGAACTTCATTCGATTACATTTAGCAGATTATCAATTTTATGGAAATAGGGTTCCCATCACAGAACCGATTAACCAAATAAGAGTGTTGTATTATATATATAACCTAAAATATATACAACCTGAAAACCAGTGGAAAATTCATGATGCAATGCTCACCGTCTGCGTGTTTTCAGAAAGTTGTAATAAGTTAAGTATGAGCAGATTTTCCAAACATATTACTTTATTTAAAAATGAAGACGAAAGTTCTGCCCATCTTAAGCTGCCGCTACCCGAATTTCTACCGACGTTTTACATATCTCCTTTAAGAGGGCATTACCAGAGAAAGCCTGAAATACGTCATTTTCAAAAAAGTTTTTAGACGTATTGACTCTTTTCCACAAAAAATTATAAATGGATTTCGAAAGATTGTTCTTTTATCTAGCATTCGTATGTAATAAATTTTTAGAATTTTTTTAAATTTTTTGTATAATAAGGTTATTCCATAGGTCGTTGGCAGATTTGTTAAATTTTCAAAAAAGTTTTTGTATTATACCACACCCATTTCAAATAATGTAATCATGCAGTAAAATAAATCAATACATTATCTAGCAAAGTAATGTATTAGAATTTTAATTTTAGTTTCAATAAAATCATTAAAAAATATGTACGTACATGTGTTTCTTGACGAAAATTGGTCCATTTGTGTTTTTATTTGCGCACTTACAAACTAATATATTTCAGATTTTTTTAACATTCTTATTAAATTTAAACATTATTGAAAAATGATAAATACTTAAAAATAACTAGAAAAAGTACACTATTTTAATAGTTTTATCATCACGCCTTTCAGCATTTTTGGATGAAGGTATAAATTAAAGCTAATTTGGATTGAAATAAATTCGATATTGAGTTATAATTTTAAAAAGCTGGTACGGAGAATAATTAATCTTTCTCATTTTAACCGTCCTGCACGATCGGAAGAACAACTTTCGACGAAATGTGGATTTTCGTCCGCTGGCTGGTTAAACGCTCTTAAACATTTGAAGTTTTTAAGCTCTTAAAAAAAAATATCTTATATTTGAAGATAATATCTAGACGTTTCCTACGCTACAAATTAAAATTAAATGAAATTCCCTCAATCGCGAAGTACGCTCCGAAAATTATTTTAGAAGTTATACGTATGAAAAAAATCACAGTGTTTCTTTAAATGCATTTTAGATGTTCCCCACGAAATTTTTACTCTATTTTAAACGAGTGGTATTTTATTAAACATTTGTTCAATTTTCGCTTCAACTTTATCATTTTAAATATTAGCGCGTTCTCTCTAACATTCGTTATTGCGTAACTCTCCATCTTCTTCTTTTTAGCGGGTATGCGGCGTATGCGGTTATACTTTGAGCGGGTATGCGGTGCCTTCAGATGGGCAGAACTCTCTTGATAGATTTCAGAATAGAAATAATTATTGGAAGAGCCTTTAAGTTCAGAGACTACATTCGAATAGCCAGATTTTCTTAACACTATGAAACTCGTACAAACTAACTTTTCCCCCCGCTTTACAAAAATCCTTCCAATATTGGGGATACTAATATTACATCTATTAGGGTGGTTAAAACGTGAGAATGGTCAGGTAAATATAAATAAATAATTGTGTGTTCGTATACTAAAAAAAGGAATGTCCAACCATAATTTAGCCTCCCTTCTGTGACGCATTCTGACATTTATTAACACCGTGACCTCTTGACTTTTTATGAATTTGATTCTTTCACCACCGATACGGTTTGTAAGAATGCACTTACGATTCTATGCAATATTGGAACACTTTTTAATAGGTATTGAACAATTGTTTTTGGCATTTGCACAATAATAAGCACTGCTTGGGGCGAGGCCGTTCTAGTCAAGCTCTTTGAATGGTGTAGGTAAGTACAAGCGGATGCATTAAATATTTAAAGTCAGTCATCGTTAAATGGACACGCGATCTGTTTCTTTGTTAAATCGACACCTTTGCTCGTTTTTTATTGTTGTTTATCTTGATTGAAATGACCATTTAAATTATATTGTTTTGTAATTATCGAGTAAAAAGATAAAAATACATTGTTATCTTTTTTTAGGAATCTTTAAAACCATACAACGTTTCTGGGTGGGCCGAGCAATTACTGTTTCATTTAATTGTTTTGATTTAAATTATTGTTTACACGATTTTAGATCTAAATGCTAAGAAAGAAATAAAATATGTTTAAATTATTTCTGTTGGAAGTTTTGCGTGTTACATCACTTAATATTTTTACTAAACGTTTTTGATTGGCATTCAGCAGGTGTCGGTAAAGTGCGTGATACATTCACCCTTGATGCTGGTACGATGAACAATCATTTTCTGCTCAAAAACATTAGGTTAATATTTTCACGAAAAAGTCTGATTTATTTTAACATAACAAAACTTAATCGGTAAAAGTTTTTTTTTATTATTATTTCCAGTCATTTCAATTTTGGAGGCGGGTTTGGGTTTCGCCGCCCGGGAACCATTTATTTAATAATCAACACCTCTGTCATTAGTCACCCAAGTAATTTAGAAGGGGTGCCCGGGTTCATGGGGTGAGGTTTGTTCGGATCTTGGTGGCGGATGTGTCTGTCCACCAAATGCTTAGCAGGCAAGATTGGGAGAGATGGGTGAAGGGAGACCTTTTGACCTCTCTAGCAAGACTCTCCCGAAACATCGCTTTGTACTGCAGTGGGAGAGATATATACGTCCGTCACTCCTGGATGACCGTCACCCTGATTCCCAGATTCCTACTCACTCCTCACACATTCTCTTACTTTCCTAAAAAGATCCTACACAAGGCATCCCCAAAGATGACACAGGCCTTGAGGTAAATTATTTTCCTCGGGGCGTTCTGTGTGGAGCTGATGTAAAAAAAATTAATTAATTTAGTACTCAAATATGTATTGGTTTAACTACATCTTTCAATGTAAATGAGTATTAATCTTGAATTTAAAATATAAATCGAGACTAATTATTAATATTTAAAACGTTTAGACTAAAGCGTAATTAAGGCTTTGAATTTTATAAATATAAGTAGCAGTCAATGTTTTCGTTAAAGATACTAAATAGTGCTTGCCAAACGTTTATCGAATCAATCGATTTTGAAAGATCGTTTTCAGCAATAAAATGCTATTTAGATGATTACCGTAAGGGTTTTTCTATTTAATCGTGGGTACATAAATAGTCTATGGTAAACATGAACCGCAGGTGTGATAACATACCTGGCTGTCATGGAATATCACGATCTTACCATAATAATACTTTCGTAATGTAACAAAATCCAATGTTTCGGGTTTTGCAGAAGGTTATGTACCATGTAGATCCTTTCGTATCTGAATCGTAAAAGAGGTTAACATAAAAATGACACATTAACCAATTCCGCGCAGTTTATTTCAGTCTGTAAATAAAACATTTAAGCAAAGGTCAATCAAAAATCTAGAAACAGAAAAATTAGAAAAAAAATATTGGTACCTCTGGGACACGAATCCAGGACCTTTGGCTTTCCGGCCCGCAGCTCTACCAACTAAACTAAGCTATCTCTATCGGATTCGATCATTTTTAACTGTATCATACTGAGGTTTTGCTCTTAAAGTTAATAATAAATATTCATCCATGTCGCGTATTAAAAGAAAATTAATTAAAAAATATCCAGACACAATCTAGATAGCATTTAGTTCGGGTTTGAATCTTGCAATCATTAGTAAAGATAGCAGCCAATAAAATATGCATTAAGAAAATGCAAATAATGTTGGTAGTTCATAATCGATGTGGGATATAGTTAAAAATGACCGAACTGGATAGGGACACCTTACGTTAGTTGATAGAGCCACGGCCCGGAAAGCCGAAGGTCCTGGGTTCGTATCCCAGAGGTGCCAATATCTTTTTCTGATTTTTCTGTTTACAAATTTTCGATTGAGTTTCGCTAATATTGTCTTCTTTTAATTACATATTAAAATTTGAGGTTTTTCTCTTGAAGTTAAAAAATAAATAAAACATTTCAATGATCATTCAATAGTAGTTATATTAATGGTGAAAACAGAACAAGAGTCCTAACATCTCCTGGGGTCCTAGCATGGTCGATCGATATAGGTTTTATCGAAAATGTCGGTAACTTGTCATCGCTCTCAAGCACGACTGCAGGCCGCTAACGAACAAAAAACAGTTCACAACGACTAAGGGTTCCTGATTTATTTAACGTTAACTGTTATTTCTTCGTTAGCGGCCTGCAGTCGTTCTCGGGAGCGATTACAAGTTACCGAAATTTTCGATAAAACCTATATCGATCGACTATGCTAGGGGGGCTGTAAGGCCTTCTAACTTTTTGGGCAAAGAGACTAAGTTTAATCCCCGATTGGTATTTGTATTCAATTATTTTTTGAAAGTTAACAGCAAATCTTAAAATTCACTTACGTAGTTAACATGGTAGTTAACTTGCCAATTATAAACTTTCTATTACTGATAGTGAATGATAGAAGTACGACAAAATAAGTGATTTGTTGTAAGAAAGGGTTAAAACAATGTGGAAGAGAAGGAGATGAAAAATCTGATTTGATTAACACGATCTGATTAACGTTTCGATGTCACCTTTCACCACGACAGTACTGACAGTTTTCACCTCTCTGTAACGTGCCACAAATACATTAACTTTATATTATATTAAGATAATTAAAGTATGGAATAACAGGTAGGTACCTAGATTTAAAAAAAAAATATTTGCATACATCGCACATACATAAAATTTGGATTATGTAAGGGCCAGTTAACATAATTTGAACATTTTGTGAAAGGTTAATTCGTTTGTTTGTAACATCAAGGGAGGAAAAAACGTTAAGGGACGTATTTGGGAATTTCTGTGGATGCCTCCGGCAAAGACAGGTATTTCGTAGACTTCTATTTTGAGTAACTAGACCTCTGAAATAAGATTATTAATTAATTGTAGGAAATTCCATGTGACTGATAAATTTTCGGTCTGGAACATCTCATAAAGCACTTTTATGTCGTGACTTGCTTGAAATTTACAGGAAGATCATTATTTACCCGCACTTAGAATTGTCTCTAAAAAAACATTTTTTTTAAATTTTATTGTTTTTATTTCTTGCTAGAGCAATTCCGATGAGTTACAGAACTCATTTTAATTACTCAAGAATTTATTATTGCTATATTATCACAGAGAATGTCGGTTAAATTACTTAACGCGTTAAAATAATTTATTGGCGTTTACCCTTGAAAAGTCTTCAAGTCTCATATTAAGTTTTTACTCTGAATGCTTGTCTTAGATATAAATAATATTTATAATAACTTTAGTTTATTGGTTTTTTCAATCATTTCCCATCATGACGGAGTCCACGCTCTGATTCGTCCATCAATCATTTTTTTATCAATCAATCAATCATTTAATGTGAATCAATCATAAACGCTCTTTAAAAAATAATATAGCTGTCTAATCAATGAACCTCGGTATTTACATGTATGTTAAAATGTGTTAAATGTCAATAAGAATATTACCATTAAATGTGTAATTTCGTTGTATTGATATATAAAACCATATTAACATCTCTTTGGAGGACCTTGTAAGGAATCGGATTGAATTGAAATGTTATTACACCGTCTTTCCACCTTTTGAATGTTATAATTATTACTATTATAAACTGGCATTTTATAAAACGATTAATATTAGCACATTATACCTACTTCATCGATAGTGATACCTATTTTTTGTTGAATGGCATTTCGGAGGTAATGGAGAGATAGAAAAAGAGGTAGAAAAAGGTTCAGTGTAACGTGACTATTAGGATCAGATTACTTAACACGCATATTTTCCTTGTTTACGAACTTCAGTTTATCGTGAGAAAAATATATGTTCTCCTTCAGATATTATATTTATAATGATGATATTATCATGCATTTAGAGTTTAGAGGAATACCGATCTTCGCGTACTATATTTTAAAACCTCGTTGCCCTGTCAGTCAACCACCATTGTAAATATTACGATTCTGTGTTTATATCTAATAATGTATTATATCAACATGCTCTCTATGTTAAATTACTGAATTTATTTATTGATGTAATCATGTAATACGTAATTATTACTTTAATAAAATATATTGTTTGTTTCCCTAATAAACTAAAATACAAAAAATACAAAAATGCTCTATTATGGTTCTGTACCTCAATAGTCATTGGTCGATTGGAACATTTGAAGAAATTCTCAGGAGAGAGGATATATCATAATACTCTACTTATTTTGTATACTGTATGAACATCGGGACACCAGATCTTTGATGATGACCTATTTTTTTTTTTAAATGTCTACAGATAACCCTTCTTGTACTATTAAGAATATACAACAACAAAAATAAAGGGGTCTCTTGGATAACAATTTTTCACCAAAAGTGGTCTATTAAGTGGTCTATTAAACTTTTGCTATTACGTTAGAGAATTGTATTTGTTTGCATTTGTAACTTACCAGTGGGTCCTTGTCGATAGTTGTAAGTTGTTTTATTATCCTGCCTTATAAATTAATTAATATTTCGTAAATCTGGAAAAAAACACACATCTCTATAATTGGTAAGGTAAATGATTTTTTTTTGTTTGTATAGGTAGCTTTTTATCTGCAGCTCCACTCGCGTGGTATTGGGGAGAAATTACTGTACAAACCATAAGCCCATGTCACTTCTCAGTCCTTCAACTATCCCTAGGCAAAAGCAAGTCGATCATTCGCTCCGTTGCGACCTGAAAGAAGGACAAACAAGCAAACGAACTAACACACCTTCGCATTTATAATGAAAGTAAGGATGGCTTAGTTAAAATGCATGTTGTAAGTTTGTCTAGACTGGTTGAAATTAAGTAGTTACTAATCACTTTCGTGCGATATCAATCGTAAATCATTTAGGTTACTTAAAAGTAATCGAAGAGTAAAAATAATGAGCCTCAATAAAATAAGTCTTCGGTTACATCCCAGCGATATGCAGATCTTAAGCAGGTCACTTTTTTAAGTCATCCAATTTTAATAATTCACGAAAATTACCTATCGCAATATCTGCACTAAACTTATCAATCATTTTAAATATCAAGGCAATCGTATAAGTGTTGCCAATAGTAAATATCGATCATTTGCAAACATAAGGTTGCCCAAAAAATGCACGATGCTACATTGAAGATTTGCATAACGTTGCCCGTCAACGATGGCGAGAGTGCATCTCGAGTTGCCAGGCCGGCCGCAGGAAAATATACACTTGCACTTTCAAACAAATTATTTTTTAAAGTTATAATGCTCCATGTTGATATTTTTATAATATATAATATTTAAATGATAATAATAACAAAACAAAGGCAATTAAAAACTTACAAAATGCGTAAAAAACTTACTAACCATTAAGAACAATACATATATGCACACAAAAATGCGTAGATCAATACAACAAAACAATATGCATACAAAAATTTTCTGACCAGAATTTGATCTTGAATTTTTCAAATGCAGGGCTGATGACTTTATCAATAATTTGACAAACGAATCCCCCATCAGTATATCTTGAAATCTTTATGTTAAAAAAAAGCATTGACGCCACTCGCTCTCTCACCAACCAGTGGTAAAGAACGCTTAGCGAAAATTGCGAGTTTGAAATCCGGCCGCACACAGTATGTTAAGTTTGTTATTGATATTTTTAATTATTAAAAAAATATCAGTAATTAAAAATAATTAATAATATTTATTTTTATATTATTATTATTTTTTAATATTTTAAACGAATTAAATGTAATTTTAAAAATTTTTATTTATGCAATAATATAATAACATCACAAATTGTATCGGTGAAGTACCGATGGTGCATTTAGTAGAATGTAATGTAAGTATGTGGGGTTGGGATCTATGACAGAAAGAAATGGAGCGCTGTAGACGATGACCCCCGATAAAAACTAAAAAAAAACCAACCATTTATTTTCTCAATTCAATTGTATTTCATTAAAGCAACGGGCATATTCATTGTTTGATTTCTTACAAGTTTAATGAAGAGTGAAAAAAAGATATATGTTTTTTATCCTGTAGAAAAATTAAACAAAGAAAATCAATATTTATTTCGAAGAGCTATTGAGTGTACGATATTTTTGTGCACAGATGAGGCGGACGTAGCGCCATCTGCCTGTGGGGGTAGGAGGGTGAAAATTTTGGGTTGTAGATAATTTTTGATGCCAAATAAAAAAAACTACTACAAAAAAATTTGTTTAAAAATGCATGGATGGGACACCCTAATCACCTGGCAGTATGAAATATACTTTACGACCTATTTTCCTAACTACCAAATATACATTAAAAAAAAAAAAATCGGTCGCGTTCCGGAGGAGTGCAACCACAAACACTGTGACACGAGATTGTTGTACACAGGGTGCGGCAAAACAGACAGTGCGGTTTTGAAGGGCTATAAAAAAAAAACAGCGCAACTTACAGAAATGAGGTACATTTTATTTTATTCGGTATATCGTGCCGTTTTATGCATCAATTCCTGAAGATGAAATCAGAAAGATGATGGCCCCCAGCAGCGATACATTGATGAAGGTGATTTCTGCATTTTGGCATATCTCAATAGGCGTAACGGCGATTTCATCCCGAATTCGATCCTTGATTTCTTTCAAGGTAGATGTTTAAAAACTTTTTCCTGGAAGCCCTACTGGAAGAAGCCGCAAATGCTTTAATCAGGTGAGCGAGCGGGCTGCCCCTCAGAGAGACGAGAGCGTAGGGAACATCTAGCAGTATGGGCCATAGCACCGTCCTGTTGAAACAAATGTTCCCAGATCTGTTTCCTCAATTAGTTCGTCTAATTGAAGTTCAAAAAAATTAACAACACGGAAACGTTATGTTGAGCGTTGACAGTCACGGTTCGTCCTCTTCTCGGTTCGGAAATTGCACACCACACGGTCACTTTTGAGGAGTGAAGACGTCTCTCGTGAAGTTGCCTTGTGTTATTTCCAGCCCAGTACCGAATATTTTGCCCATGCCCATGCCCATACAGATGTGCCAAAATGCAGCCGAAAACAGAAATCGCCTTCATCAATGTATCGCTGCTGGTGGCCTTAATCTTTCTGATTCCATCTTCAGGACTTGAACCATAAAACGGCATGATGTACCGAATAAAATAAAATAAACCCCATTTCTCTAAGTTACGCCGTTTTCTTTAAATGCCCTACAAAACTCCACTGTTTGTTTTGCCGCACCTTGTACATATATATTTGAATGACTCGCTCGAAAATACAAGGACGCGCGACGTGATGACTTCCCTGACTTACTGCTCGATACATAGCCGCTGATAAATTAAAAAATATATATTATAAGAAAACAAGATATCTATGTCTTTCTTGTGAATGGTAGTTAGTCACGTATAATAAAATGAGATGCGTAGATAAGGAAACATTCAAAGAAAGCGAAAAAAAAATTACATTATTTCCACACAGAAGGCCCTGACAAAAGTAATTCTCCTCAGGGTCTATGTCATCTTTGAGGATGCTGTGAGGAGGGTCTTTTTAAGAAAGGAGGAAGAGGAAGTTCTGGGAAGGAAAATGGTATTCGGAGGGGTAGGAATCTGGGGGTCAGTGTGTCCAGGAGTGACAGACGTATGAATTCATCCCTCCCACTACGATGCAAGACGGTGTTCTGAGAGAGTACGGATAGAGAAGTCAAAGGGAATCGGCCTGCCATACAGCTGGTGGGCAGACGCACCTTGACAAACCTAACATCATTAACCCGGGCACCCCTGCTAAGTCACCAAACGTAGCGAACCACTTGGGGTGACCTATGGCAGAGGTGTTGTTTATCCAATAATTGGATCCCGAAGCGGCGGTACCCATACCCGCCTCCCAAATTGAGAGAAAAATCCCAATCGTCCAATAAATAATATTAACGAGAGAATTTTTGAATGATTTCTTTCAATGTAAAAAATGTAGGATGCTTCCACTCCAATATTATTTGTATCAGTGAGTCGTAATGTTAGTCGGTTTTGGAATGCTTGTTAGTTGCGAATGACAAAGCCTAGAGGTTTATAGTTGTATAAACGTCATTTAAATGCTGGTGTAATGTCATTTTGCTACTCAAAATTATCCCTAGATAATTACATGTCAGTTAAATGATGAAAAATGTTACTGATAATTAAATACTCAAACCATATCGCTGTTTCCCTCTGAAACGACATTCCATTTTGGAATAGGTGGGTACTGAAGAATCGCATTTTATATTTTGGTGACTATTATTTATAGGACTTTGCCGTTTGGTATTGTATAGGGTAGGCACGTTCACATAATAGAGGAAGACGCATAAACACATAACTTTAGAAAATTAACAATGATGATGCGTTTTATCTTTTTGTATTAAAACTTTGAGGTAAAACTTCTTTAGCACCGTTGTGAATTGAAACTCGATGAAATTGAAACGAGTGATACTAAAAAGAGACAAATGATTTATCCTGCGAGAGAATGAGATAGAATGAAACCTTACCTACGTTCATTACCAATGAAGCGTCGCGCTCTGTCAAGCAGGCCGCTTTGATTATAAGCTCACTCACAACACTCCTATTGGTTGAGATTGTGTTGGTGAAGGTTTCTTTTAAGATGAAGGTAAACCTTTACCGCGTGTGAACTGCATTTGATATTTTATTTTTTTATTTTACACAAAACGAATTAGTCGTAAATGGACACAGTCGTATCGTTCCGAGAAAAACAGATAAATTAAATAAAAACTTGGACAATTAGAGGAACACTCTTTTCCCCAACAAAAACGTAGTCCATCCTTGCCAACATAAAGAATAAATTGTGTCTTCTAATGAAAGAGAAAAATGCGAGAAATGGAATCGTGAATAAAAGTGAAAAATGCTTCCACCTCCGTTCCATCAGAATGAATGAAATCGAAATAAAATGGCGCAAACCCGTCTGCTTGGTTCAATATATTCGCACCTCACAATCCGAAAGCCTCAGTTTTGCGCGTAAATTCTGAAACCGTCACTTTGCTTTAGTCACGATAGCTTTATTTCAAAGACAATAAGAAGCATTATTTCGTTCTCTTTCTGTATAAAAGAAAAAAACATATGTTTGCATGAGAGGAAGAGAGATATATAGCTTTTAAAATGTAAAAGTTAATAAACAAAAATAGGTATTGTTTTTGTCCTCCGACTGCATGAATGGAGAATTATACCTAACACCTCTCTGTTGTCCTCAGAAGGATCAGATGAGAATTGTTTTTTTGCAAAGATACAATATAAAAACTTGTTTTCTCTCGCCCATAACTAGGATCAATTATTCATATATAATATATAAGTAGTTGAGTAGTATTGACCTTTATTTACATATCTTACTCTTTAGTCCAAAAGTTTTTTAGTGCATTACATTAACATTTATCTTTTTATTAATATGCGTTGCCTCATTCGACACTGGCAGTGATCGATTTTATCGGAATCAATTTAATATTGCCTTATTATTAAACCATTATGTTGGAGCATCGTAATTTCACCGAGCATTTAACTATTAGCGCTTGAAGGCCACAAATAAAAATGTCAGTTGTAAATGTAAACCATAGTAATTACATGAAAAAAGCTTAATGGTTTTTATTTAACCCATGCAATTCATATTAAAGTTTCTCACGCGTCGGTTGCAATCAATATTGCAGATATAAAGGAAAGTGTGTTTATGTAGAGTGATGTTATAGCTACACTTAACATTTAACAACAAAAATTAGTATGCCACCTAAAATCACTTTATTGTACGTATAAGACAATTAATTGTAAAAATTAACGTGTTAATGTTTTACCGAAGAATTAACGTGATGCAGTTGCCTTTAGGTAGACGGGGCACCCACCACTTTCCCGAACCATTTTAAAGACCAGGTTTTATACTAAAATATCGGTAACTTGTCATCGTTCCCGAGCATGACTGCAGACCGCTAACGAACATACAACAGTTCACGTCCAATAAATTAGGAACCCTTAGTCGCTGTGAAAGTTCGTCAGGAACGATGACAAGTTACCGATATTTTCGATAAAACCCATATCGATCAACCATGCTAGATACCCAGACAGGTCTCTCTATCGGTTCTCACACCAAGACCACTTTTTTGAAACGAAGCTACTATTAAATTATTCTAAAAGCCTCCGACTATCCCTAAACGGCGTAAATTTTAATTTAAAAACGTATATTTAAAATACCAAAAACTTGACCAATTAAAAAAAAAGTGTTCATATTGGAGGGAGGCCGTTTGTTTTAGATCTTGAAGCTAGTGGAGAGACAACATTTATATAGAGCAGTGGCTCCCGACCTTTTTTGATCAGGGACCTCTAAGACATTTATTTGTTCTCACAAGGACCACACGGTACAATAATGATACACTGTTAACCGCGTAATTGTACGCGTCCGTGCAATTACTATCAATTTTGCAATTTAATTTGCTTTTCTACGGACCACCGGTTTGGAACTGTTGATATGGAGGAACACACCTTAGAAAGGGAAAAATAAAGCAAAAGTAAACAAAAACATTACATTAAGGATAGCATCTATAGCATCTGATAAGCCACAGGCAGTCCCGACGAGAGACAGCGAGAAGTGGAACGGGAAGATGGTCCTTCGGACCCTTCACACCTTCCCCGGCAGCACAGTGGCCAGGCATGATCCTATGAAGACGGTGGGATAGTGTTAAGTTGATTTCTGAAGAACCCTGCGGAGTAAGTAACTCACTCCAGGCGGAACCACAAGAGAACTGGGGATCAGAGTCGAAGGGAACCTTCCACTTGACTTCTACCGCTACTTCAGGGATGGTGCAGTGGACAGTGCAGAAAACTAAGCTCTTACAAAAGACAGAAAATAGGGACATCACAAGAACAAGGGGCTATTCCACTCTTCCCCACGTGGGAGAGTCTTGGAACACTTCACCATCTATTTTCCCTCCCCACTATCTCCAGCCTCACAATATGCAACATTTGGAGATGCCCTAGTCTTACTGCCTTTACGCGGCTGGGAGCAGTTGCAACCCTTGTGCGGTATTCAAACAAAAAAAGAATCATGTTTCACCACTGGTTTATGAATAGATCTGTTTACTGCGTGGCGGGTCGGATCGAGAGAGTCTGGTTAACTGAGACCTAACCTAGACCTCTCCAGCCAGACGCTTTCGACCCTGCCTCGCCCTGCAAAACAGAGGGATGTATGGATTCACTCATCCTTCACTACCGGACACATTGACCTTCAGATTCCTACCCACTCCCCATTCCTTTTTCCTTCTTCTGCTTCCTTTCCCTGAAAAGACCATTCACACACATCGGTTCTCGTAAGAGGTAATTTTAAAAGAATGACGGAAGCTGCCAAATCACTCAACATCTTAGTTTTTGTTGTTAATTTGCCGCACTTAAGCCGATATTATACGGTAGTCTGGAGATGAAGGCCGAGGAGTCGTACGCCCACAACTGAACTTTACTTTACGAGTTATCTGATCTATAAATCCTTACTTTTTGGGATGTTAAAAACACCTGTCAGGGGTTTAAAATATTTATTATGAATATGTGGAATTATTCAAGAACATGAGAAACCCTTCCTTGAAACCTATCCGAAAATCATCATTAGGTGTGGCATAATTTAAGTAGTGCTATGTTCTTCTTGGTTAATCGATTTTGCTTTGTCAATTCCTTAACCACTACCTACAGACTAACAACTGGCAACCACAATTACTGGATAGTCTCAATTTTAGAAATTTCATAATTAATCATTCATGACACAACTGAACACGGTTTCTAATTTTTCCGGATTTTTTGTTTGCGTACGTTAAATGCATTCCTTGACAAACTATTTAAGTTGTTGAGATATCTCTCGATAGAAACAGGAAAAGAGAACAATTCAACACGAAATTGCATCACTAATTTAAAATCAGCACTTTTGACTTGACTCCATTTAGAAATAGGCCATCGCTCTGTACTATGCTTACTACATGCCTTTATCATAAACACTGCTATTATTAACCTGTTGGAAAAGTGTATATGGATTTACAATGATTATCATTATGGTAGAATTGTATAATTTATTGTATGCTGATATAATATTAATATGTATTATAATAAAACCTCATAACAAGATGAGATAATACATAGGAAATATTATGTAACGGAGACTTAGGCTTGTTTCAGTCAGCAATTATTTTGGAATACATGGCAGCAGCAAACCAAGAATTTTAAGTGCATAATTGAGCCTTACGTGAAGTCTATTTTGAATCATGTAAAAATATCGCTTTAAAAGTATTTCGTATACGGCCGGATTGCAAGTTTTCAGAGCAACGATCTAATTTGAATTTTTTATGTCTTTTTGAAGTGAAACTTCTTTAGCGTCGTTAGTGACTTGAAATTGGGGCGAAACGGAAATGTATCACAACTCAGTTCTACACAAATACGCGGTTCTAATATAACGCGGTAAATTCGCACCTCGGCGCATGCCTTCCATAGCGTAGTTGGAAAGGTGCCTGACAAGTCTCTGCGGCCAGAGAGACATACATCAAGCGAACGGGGGCTCGAATCCTACGAAATCCAAAAAAAAAAACATTTTAATTTTGTGAAATCAATATCCAATCTTCAAACCACTTTAAAAAAACAAGCAAAAGAAAGTCTAGCGACTTTCTAGTTTCAATTCTACCGCGTGTGAATTACACACTCTGTTTTTTTTTTTCATTTTGAACTATTGATATACAAATAGCTTTCCGGAGGTTGGTCATTCGAAAACAAAACCATGAAGCCTTTTTGCATACAAGAAATGAAAGAACGTCTGCCAATATTTGTTTTAGAAAAATCGTACATAAATACACCACAAACTAAGAAATAACTCCTGCTGAAGATTCTGAGAGGCGTAATAAGCTATCAGCACACAAAATTCATAGGCTCCTACCTCGATTTTGATCAGTATGATAAATATTGGTCATACATATGAAATTGGCGTTTTGTATGGGAGGAAAGTCGATTTTTTTTAAATGTAATATATTTATTTAATCAAAGTATGTACAATTGCTATCTATGCACTTTTGCCATCTCATAGGTAGTTCATCGATCCCTTTACTAAAAAAAACATTCGGACGGGAACCAATAAAATCTTTGAAGGCGGTTTGGACTGCCCCATCGGAGTTGAATTTTTTCCCTTGCAAGAAGTTATCCAAATTTCGCAAAAAATGGTAATCTGTTGGGGAAAGGTCCGGAGAGTACGGTGGATTTCCAATTGAAGCTCCTCTAATTTGGTATCCGTCTGTTGTGCAGTATGTGGTCTAGCGTTGTCATGAAGCAGCAGTGGCCTAGAGCAATTAACCAGCCTCGGTTGTTTAGCAGCTAGCTTTTCCATCATGGTTTGCAGTTGCTGACAATAGACATCTGCCGTAATCGTCTGGCCAGATTTAAGAAAGCTGTAGTAAACGATACAAAAAAATCACAACTGTGTTTTATTTTGCGGTACCGTCGCCATACACATCATTAATCCTTAGAGCCGTTTCTGCGGCACTAGTGCCACGGTGGAACTCGTACTCGTAAATAACGCGATATTTCAAGTTTTCCATTTTGTAAACTAGAAAAAAAAACAATTAAGGAAAAAAACGAATGAATTATAATTAGCTTTTTTTTTAACTTTATGTATTCTCATTTCTTTGTACATATAATGTATAATAGCAAGTAGTATACATATAAAAACATAATATATAATAACAAACAGTATGAACAAGAAATGAAAACCCACTAAGGCACTGCCTGAGAGTGGGTAATATTAAAACAAAATACTATACTTCCAAGTATCCAAAGTATAAAATAGACTTAAAAAACATATAAAATATAAAATTTGTATAAAAAGTTAGTATTTCATTGGTAGAATAAGTGAAAAAAGATTTTTTTCAGCTATTATAAAATTAAAATAAAAATATGGAAAAAACATAACGATTTTAATTTTTTTTTTTTTTAGTTATTTTAAAAAAATAAACAGAAAACATATTGTACTACAGTTTAGAAAGTTACAGAAAGTAAGTTGTAGAAGGAAGGATAAATTTATAGAAATAGCGTTTCAATATCTACATTATTCAACCATAATTTTACCTCTTTTACATATTTTATCATTTTATTTATCATTTGAGTTTGTAGTGGTAGAAGGTTAAATGAACGAGGACCAATGAAACTGCTATGTGTCTGCAATAATTTAGTATTGGTTTGTGGGGTGTAAAATATATTATTTATTCTTTTGCTCATTCTGTTTTCATTTATTTCGAAATTATTTTTGTTTTTAAAATCATATTTCAAAGTTTGTAATATAAATAATTTACGTATATTAAATATTTTAGTTTCTTTGTATAATAAGTTGGTAGAGAATGTTTTATGATTAGCTAATTCGTAAATAGCTGTATAAATTTGAATTTGGAATTCCTAACCAAAGGGAAGATATTTGAGATCAAAGTTGCCAGTACGGTAAAACGTCAATTTCATATGTAAGGACCTAATATAAGTGATATAAATAATTTTTAAAATGATTAGGATGTAATTTTGGTTTTTCTATGTTTACATTTTTTTGGTGATTTTATTATACGTATGTATTATGCTAGTTACGTACTCAATTCCATTCCATAAATATGTACGTTTTTTTTTTAATTATTTGTTTTTTAGATTTTATTTATTAATGTTAAGGTATACGATAATGTTCAATGGAATTGCACAACCGTTCTAAAGGTTTGAAGCCCATTCCTGATTACTGTAATTTGTGTTCAGATAAGGGTTTATTTCTCAAATTGCATAGAACTTTTTTTCTCAATAATCCAACCAAAGATAATAATTAAAACTAATTGCTGCACTTCATTAAATACTTCCTATTTTTTTTGCTTTGATTAAAACAACCTTCCTTCATTAAATGTTTTATTTACTTGCTTTAATTTAGCTGGATAGTTGTACATTATTTTCTTTCTAAAATCCTTAATCCTTTTCATGAGCGTATTACTTAGCAAGGTCTTCAATTCGCGTGTTGAAAGAATGGAACCTTCGTGTGACGGCGCCTTCCTCAAGAAATTTATTTTTGAACGTAATCATCTATCATTTTCATTCGGATTATTAAAATAATGAGACATCGTGCTTCTCTTTATAAGACGCTGAAAATAAGCCACGAGTTCTATCAGTGGCAGGATGTAGATTTAACTAACAAAAACAAAATGTTTTTTTTTTCAATTAAACAAATGATTTGTATAAGGTAGAAGTACTCTTTCTAACGTAATTATCTAAAAAATTATAACCAATGCTTTTAAAGAACATTTTACAGATTTTAGAAAAGCCTTTGATACAGTTTACCATAAAATTCTTATTTGGAAATTAGTAAAGCTTAGTATACGCCTCAACTTATTAATATGATTTAAGAGCTATCGTGCCGGTAGACAACAAATTGTTAAAATAAAATCCTCCCTGTCGGAAAAAAATTATGCAACAAGTGGAGTCCCACAGAGTTCACACCTTGGTCCAATCTTGTTTATCTTGTTTTTAAATGATATTTCAAAAATATTATACTATTTAATCTTCCTTTTTGCTAATGACCATAAATTTATTAGAAATATTAAAAATATTTACCATTATAACATCCGACAAGATATACATTATTAATTTGGTGTAACGAAAATAGACTTTACATAAATATCTCAAAATACAGATAGTCGGATTTTCTCGAATAAAAATCCCGATCATCTTTAATTACAGCATTGCTAACAGTGCTGTTGAGACATTAACACAAATTAAAGGCTTAGGTTTTTGTGAAAGGCCACAAATTAAAGACTTTTCTATCAAATCCTTCATTTGTTAATCACTCAATGGAAATCTCTAATAAAGGTTTACAAATGTTGGGATTTATAACTAGGCTAACTAAAAAATTCAACAATAATTATAATGGTCTTTATTCCAGGAAATGGGCAGGTAAGTGCAATCCCTGTTAATAAACTGTTATATTTTGCTTTATTATAAGTCAACTTGAATGTAATTCTCTCGTCTGTAGATCGTATTAAGTTTCACGTTCAAGCTATTGGAAGAATAAAAATAATTAGGATTTTATGTTTTGAAATGGGTATTCCATCAATTTTTTTGAACCCATGTGAATGTGCTTAAAATATCGCAGAAGAATTGTCTCTGTCTTATTTTTCCTGTGAATATAGTGGATGGTCCAGAATTGCTTGCTTTGGGATTCCATCAGGTAAAACTAAAATTCGGGATTTATTTCACTGCAGAAATTCTGGGACTAACTACCGTACGCGTTCCTATTTGCCCATGGTGGGAAATAATTATGCCAGGTATAGTGGACGTATTCAATTTATCAACTTAACAAAAACCAAATATTGTTACAGAGGCAGTTCAGTTATGTATAATAAATACTGTATAATTTTTACGACATTTGTCTTTTTCCTTTACACGTCGTGTTCCTACTAAATATACCTACTAGAACATGATAACGTCACGTACGAACACTGGCTGGGACTAGTAAAGATTGATTTTAATCCTTTGGAGACTTTGGACCATTCGTGATAAAATATGTACATCACACGATGTTTCATTCTCCAGTAATTCTTTGCTTTGACCCCCCAGCTAATCATAAATATAATTATTATCTTATTTACTACATATGTGTATAGAAGTTCGTAGTACTGGATTAATATCGATTCCGGGAAGAATCTATAAAGAATCTATAAAGGTACATAGCAAAATTCTACGTAAATGGTAAATTGACAAGCAGGTCAGCTTTTGTGATTAATAGTATTGTCTACAATGGCTATTCCGATGTAGTCATTGTGATTACTTGGTTACCATTATATCTCTAAAGTTCAATTGACTCTGAACTTTTCAGACGTACCTACAGCTAAACTATTTCTGGGAATCAAGAAAGATCCTTGAAATTTCTCCAGAAATCAGCAGTAGGTATAACATAATTTTTAACCAGTGCTTTGTTCTTCTTTATTAATAGACTTTGTTTAGTTGCACCGCTTCATAATATTATTTTTAATATTGTATTGGTCACGTTCGGTTTACAAGGAGCCTTTTTAAATTATCATTTTCTGTAAAAAAACTGAAATCCTTATTTAATTTCTTTTTTTTAATATTAAACATGGGTATCGTACAAGAGTGTACCGTCTGGAGCAAGTGCGAGAGTATGACGTCTCCAATTGGGGTATGCAGTGTGGCTGAAAATATTGAGGAGAGGAATTAGATGTGGGATAGGAAAGTAGCGAAGTACCTGGCTATTAAAATAAAATAAAAACGAGAACAACATTATAGAAATAAATATTTACAGATAACATGATTTAATTATTCTTTGTTCGCTAGTGACAATGAGTATTGGAGGCAGGCACGAATTGGGTCACATCTAACATCCTGTTTGAAGAGCCGTTTTATAATCAATTAAGCATAATATTTTAATTCAAAATATAAATCAATTTTTGGGATTTAATTAATTTAACATATCATAACCACAATGCTGCGTGTACACGTACGAATTTGAACGCGAGCCAAGCCACGAACTATGGGAAAGGAATGAAGCAACTGCATATGGCGTTCCGCGCCGTTGGCAGTAGCTTCGTTCCTTTACCTAAATTCGCGGTAATACCTACACACGCAGCCTAACATCTGCTAATAAATCATCTGCAAGTATAAATGATTCGCATTATTTATATTAACCTGCTGGTTCAATATTGAGGAATAAAATAACATTTTATTACACTTGTAGACTCTAAGAAATATTAAAGAGGAAACGCCCGCAGCGCGGCGTCTTGTCCATACGAACAAAACTATCAGAAGGGAAAGGATATGGAAATCAGAGAAATGCTGATAGTGGATAGGAATAGAGAAATAGAGAAAATGCCATTTTTAATATTTTTTACTAATTCCATGCCATGGGTTTGTACATGATGTAATTGTAAAGCATAATATAAGTCTCTAGGGTTTCACAGTCCTCTTCACCAGGGTCTCCTGTCCCGAGGCGGCCTGTATTTTATATATAGTTTTGTATTTAGTTTCTAGTAACTTTACAACGATGTATCGTTTACAATTTCACAGGAACATAGACCTCGAATTCAGATCCATCCACAAATTAATATCTCGTACTTGCGGAGTAAGTAACACAAATAGGATAAAGTGAGGATTGAATGGAATGATGTATTCATATCCTCTGTTTGTACGAGTAAGCAAATAGAAAAGCTTAAAAATGTATTTTGTTGTTCATAAAACAATCGTTTGACCCTTGACTCCGTGTGTTTAGAAATGCACATAAATAATATACTGAAAAAAACACGCAGAAGATTCTGTAATGTTATGACTAGGTTTTTCTTTATGAAACACGGATATTATTTTTTCAACGGTTTGGCGAGTAGCGATGAGTAAATCAAGAAATGGGTGTTTGAAAAACTATACATTTTTTCTAATAGGATGTTGGATTCACTTGCGTACCTGTAAGCGATTGCAAACCATTATATTCAAAATACGAGCACGATAAATAATGTTAACACGATTAAGTTATCAATGAACAACTTTACCTTATTTCATAAAATATTATTTTCCTCCACAGATAATATTAGGTTAAAGCTGGAAGCATTCTAAAACAGGAGTTTTAACCTCATTGTAATCCTCTGATTTTCTCGTTGAAATGCTGGGACCAGATCATCTAGATTCTAGATGCAATGAAGAAAAATTGCAAGGTGTAGCGGCATATAAGCTGCTAAATGAGCACATTTGCAATCCTGAAGTTCTGGAACGGATTTCGCTTTATGTCCCCGATAATTTCACCAGAGCTAGACAGCACAGGCTTTTTATTTTTTCAAGAGACAGGACCAACCTATCAATAATCAAGCCTTTTTGGAGAATGAATACACTGTTAAACCACATTTCTTCTAAGACATTTTTGATTTAAACAAAACCAAGAGGGAGATAGAATAATCGGTCTCCCCTTTGTTCGGTGCTTCTTAGCCTTCCTACTATTGTACACTTTACTTTTCTGCAGATTTCACTTCCAACACGTGTGAACTGTAAACATTTATTTATTTATTTATCCGCTACAGGTTTCGACGCAACTTTAGAAACCTAAGAAATAAACAAACAAAAAATTGTTCACAATAATAAATAATAGCCCCGTGTAAATCATATGTTTCCATGTTACGTTGACTCCTGCCACCGTGCTCCCCCTCCCCAAAAATTACCCCTCTCACCACCCCTACCCAATAAAATCTAATCTTTTTAATACTTGCATAAATTTTAAGTTAGTTTTAAGTTTGATAGTGAATGTCATGTTCCGAATCCGGTAGCAGATAAATAAAAAAAATGAAAAATGTGCATGGAAAATAAAACTCTTCAAAACCTTAAATAAATATGTCGGATTCGTCTTTATCATCCAGAGATATATAATGACATAGGTCAAGCTCGATTATATCTGTGTTTACAGAGCAAATAAATCAGCATTCTTATTTTAATTAATCTACTATGAATTAAATGTTGATTCGAAAATAGGTGTCTATTTTAATTTTTTTCTGTACTACAACTGTTAAAACCATCACCAAAAATGAAAGAATAAATTTAATGTTGTACATAACTTCTCCATTGCAGCAAACTTCCGCATTTAAACAGCACGAAGCTACAAGAGCCCATTATTTCCCAGACATGCATTCATTCAATTATTGTTAAACTGAAGTATAATTTAATTTCCTTTTAATAACAAAAGTAATTGGCTCATTTGTCTAGCACAATTAGTGAAACATCCGAAGAAGGTCATTCGTTCGTGAGATTTAAAAATGATCAATAATAAATGGTTTTTCGCCACTGTAATTTATTTTTAGCAATGAACCATTTTGCGCCATTTTGAATTGATCGTGTTTTTTGTTCATCTTCTAGGCGCTAGGCTAAGGATGGGATGGAGCAAATTGAACTTTTTACCAAACCTAAACTAGTGTTAATGAACCTAGTAATAGAGAAGTTGAACTCGAAGCTTTGGGGTTTGCAAGATAAAATCATACACAGAACGCGTATATTTCTATTGGTCGTAGTGGGTGAGATAATTCATGGGTATGCAAGAATTTAGACTTTAGACTGCGAGAGAATGAGATAAATAATCGGTCGCTCACTTCAACTTTGTGTGGTGCTTTGTAGCCTTCTCATTTTTGTCCATTTTATTTTTCTGAAGGTTTCACTTCTAACGTGTGTGTATTGGAAATTAACCCACTTTCCGACATTCGATCGAGCTGTAACTCGTCAGATATCATTCACATTTTGATCGCACTCACATTTCACATTTCTCTTAAATTGGATGAAATAGGTCGTGCATTTTAATGCGTAGAACAGTGGCTGTAATTAGAAACTCTACGTATTTAAACAATAATAGATGTATTAAAGTAATAAAAATAGAGATATTATATTTAAAAAAAACTTCGTGCTTAGGGGTTGATTTTTGAAGTTTTCTTCAGCGACTTACTTAACCCCTTAAATCCACTATATTACATATTGTAATTTTTTTGCAATGTATTTCTCTTAAGCGAATTGTTAAAAGTATTTGTATTACATTCGATTCGAGAAAAATTCTATTTTTAAAGGAATTTTAAAATTTAATGCTGTTCTTGAAAGACTTTTCAGATTTTAGATTTCAAATATTAAAATTTTTAACTCTAACATACGAGATCAAGTTTTATAGTCACTTTCTTAATGATTTGGCATGTTCATTTTGAGTCGGTGTCAGGCTGGGAGATATATCTCCTAAAATAATCTACGAGTGTTCGAAATCTGGAAGCAGTATCTTCCAAAGTTGATCTAGGGGTTAGAAATGCATATTATTACATAAAATCTAACCACTGGAACGTTTTCGGACAAATTTTTGCCAATTTGCCAACAGCCGCGAATGCGTGCTGGCCAAAATGTGGCCAATTTGAAGAGATATTTTAAAACATTTATTTTTATTATTAACATTCCCGTGTGTTGCATTTTTCGGAGAGTCACAAGGATAAATTATTAGTTTCACAGTTTGAGAAGAGATGCCTTGCAATTTCTTCTAAATTATTTGTAATTGACATTCCGCGAACCGAAATTATTGAAATCGTTGATCATGTGTTTACTTATTGATAAACGCACGTTTTAACATATGTGCGTTTATCAGCGAGGCCAAATACAATCTAAAAAAGTCATGATATTTAATATTCTCTAAATAGATACCACGTACGCCAATTTTTGAAGTAAATGATAAGCCGAATTCAAGCTTGTATAAATTTAACCATTTTGTTATGAATCTTATAAACATGGGATAAACCATCGAGTACCTATAGGCCCTCTAAGATAACAAGTAGTTATATATGTACTCCATATTATGTAAAATTCAGAGGTGTGATTGTTTAATGCGGGCGGAATATTTCCAAAACGAACCCTGAATAATTTCCTAGCGCTCAAGGCTGAAATTCAAAATCATATTGTCTAGTGGGTTCATGGGGTCAGGTTTATCCAGGTCTTTGCGTCGGATCGTGAGCAGTGGCAAAGCCGGATCAAGAGAGACTTTTGACCTTTCCAGCCGGTCTCTCTTGACCCATCGCCTTGCACCGAAGTTGGAGGGATGGATTCATACGTCCGTCACTCCTGGACACACAGATCCCCAGATACTGATTCCCCTGATTCCCCGGGCCCACCCCTCATTCCTTTTTCTTCCCAGAACTTCCTAGCCTTCCCTTCCTTTAAAAGACCCTCCGTACAGCATCCCCTATGATGACATAGGAGGGAAACTATTTTCCTTAGGGGCTACTGTGTGGAGCTGATGTAAAATCAATCTAAATTAAATTACAAAATTCAAAAGAAGGTTTTGCACTTCGACCGAATCTATAAAAAAGTACATATATAGATGTGCGTGAGTATGTGCATAGACAAATCCCTAGAATTGCGATCTGTACCTACCGATTTAAAATCAGCCACAACATACTTCTATCGGTACGTTGTCAGTGTACAAAATATAAAACCGCAAGAACGTATGGGAGAAACCCAAGCCACACGCTAGTCCTTTTTAAAACATTTAATTGTGTCTAGTGCTGAGAGGTTCACAAAACCATTGCAAATAATTTTGGATTTATCCGACTCTGCTGAACGCATTGAGAATTTTCTGAAAGATCGAAAGTTACAAACCACAAGCGACCAATTATAATTTATGGAAGTTTACAACAGGGATCTGTTTTTGTTCCACAGCAAAGACGGTATTCATCAATGGATTTAGAGTGCGGCAACCCAATCTCTTTAATGTTGTATGTAATGTCATGAATGATGAATATAATAATGAAAATCTGTTAATAAAGCCTTTTTATTCTGGACTTCTGTTAGGTATACATCAGACATGTAGTTATTTGTTATAATATATCCCGAAGCTCAGTTTGCCTCTTGGCATAGGCCTCCTCTAACATTTTCCATTGGGACCTGTCACGCGCTACTCTTCTCCATTTGATATCCATCCGTGAGTTTTAGGTCATCTTCCTATCTTATGTGTTGACGTCCTCTACTTCAGATACCAGTCAGTGACATTTTTGCACCATTTCTCTTGTGGATCGCGGATCATGTGTCCTGTCCATCTCCACTTTTGTTGGTCTATTCGGGTAACTATATCGGCAACTTTAGTTTTCTCCCTTATTGTGCTACATCTCACTCTGACCTGTTTCCTTATTCCAGTCAAACTTCTCTCCATGGCTCTCTGGCAGCGTTCCAACTTTTCTCTATGGCGTTTGGTGAGTTCCCAAGTTTCACATCCATATGTGATGACTGGAAGTATACACGTGTTGAAGACTTTCCTTATTATTTGCATACTTAGCTCCTTGGATTTCAATACTTCTTTCAAAGACCAGTATTTCTTCCATCCATTTGCTACTCTTAGCTTGATTTCTTTAGTGGTTTGATCTTTGTGAGATATTATCTGCCCTAAATAGATGTAATCTGACACATATTCGAGTGGTTGGTTGTTAATTTTTATAGTTACTGGTTCAGAGCTTGTAAGCAATATTGTTTTGTCTTTGTTCATGCATACGCCGACTTTCACACTTTCCTCGTTCAGTGATTCTATCATTCTAATTAGGTGCGTTGGGTTTTCCTCGAATAGGACTATATCGTCTGCAAATCTTAGGTGGTTCAGTTTTACACCTTGTACGTTGATACCATATTTAAACCAAATTTAAATAAATCTGTTAGAATACATCAATAATTTACAAAATAAGTCATTTTTTGTGAAAATTTACAGTCGTTTTGCGAAGAGCATGCTAATATTTTAATATGACTGAATCATTATTAAAATATTTATGTCGGTGTCCATACAAATAATAAATAGCCATAGACAACGGTATAACTGTCTCTATGTCTATAACTATGTCTCCACGATGCTTAAAACTCTTGATCAACGCCAATATACTAGGGATCTAGTAATGCTTAACAAGATATTTCATGATTTCATTGGTAGCCGTTTTGTTGGTAGTTTAAAATTAAATAAACAATCATTTTTTACAGTATGTGAAGCACTTTACAGCGCGTTACCTAAATACCAGTTTTGCATTACTCATACTGTACGACATACTAAAACAGCCAGCAATACTGCTGAATCGTCGTACTTATTGTGTTTTTAAATCTTTTCAGAGCGTTTATGCCATTGATTATTGTTACGAAAATGAGTGACCTTGGAATAGTTTTGGGTGAAAAGATAATTTTTTCTAGTTCCATTCGCCAAAATGTGAACAAATATACGAAAACACAAGTTTTTCTTTTTTTTTCAGATTTTCTATTTCTGTTTCTGTAATGTATTGGAAGAACTTCTAAGTGATACCGACAGTATGGAAAGAGAAGTACCCCAAAAGAACTAATGGTATTTGAATGTAATAATTCCAAATATTTAGGTTATATATTAAAAATAGCAAAAAACTTTCATTCCGTACAAGCCATAAAACTGTTATACGTGTCGTACGATAAAAAAACGAGTGTGCTTTAGAACACACGACTGAAGTAAAACTTCTGCTCCATCTACATATATGATAGGAAGAGAGAAAGAAAATGTGCGCGCGCACTGCTCTCTCTTGCTCCTACAGCGTGATATAGACAATAGGCCTGCACTGTGTCTTAGATATACGAAACGTAACTGGCTATGAGAGAAAGAGAGAAAGAAAATGTGAGCTCGCACCTCTCGCCCGTACAGTAATATACGAAACGTAACTCTATCTCATTCTATCTTCATTAACTTATATCTCCCTCTCAAACTCTCAACTATCGTTTGCTTCGCTTTTCGTAACGCTCTCGTCACGCATTCGCCAGCTTACTCCCCAAGTTAGCGTGCGTAAAGAAGTTTTAGTTCAAAAATTCATTGTATATAGTTTGGGTTTCTTTTTTCATCTTACAGTTTACACATCAAAAGATATTTTAGTTTTCGATATTTCTTTATTATGAAAAGTAATGAAGTCCCGGACATTGAAAATAAACTAACGTTTACACAATAAATTTCTTAAAACTTCTCTGCTGCGAAATTTAAAAAAAAATTACGAAATGTTCATTTTTAAAACTTCCAAATTGACATAAAACTAATTTTTATCACGTAATAACGTAGGTCTTTCATTTTACAAGACCTACCTATAAGTATCTGTTGGTTTGAAGCGATTAAAGCGAGAACGGCCGCGGCGGGTTCGGGAGTCATAAATGGTGTCACCATTTTATTCTAGAACCACCACATAACTTTGTATTTCTATCACCAAACATCACTTCCATCGGGAACTTTGCAAATTTGAAATATTCACTAAGATGCCGCCTTATCGAATATTTTGTTGTTCAATAAATGATTGAAAATCTGATAAAGTTTTTAAACTGAAGCGAAACCGGATGGTAGGATTACAACTATTCGTTACTAATTATAGTCCAGTAAAGTTAAACATGAAAAGGGGGTCGTGCTTGCAAAAGGTCTGGTTGTTGTGAATTTTTTATTTGTTGTTAAGACCTAAACCAATATCAAAAAAACAGATTTGCAATTTCCAAAGCGCTGTGCGAGCGGCGGTGGACCCAAAACACCATGAAATTTTTAGTTTTTTCAGGTTTTGCTCAATATCTCAGTGAAGGAAAGGTCTGACAGGTCTAATCATTCTAACCTTCGCTCAATTGGTAGAGCAAAGGGTCATGGGTTCGATTCGCAGAGGTGCCATTATCTTTTTCTGATTTTTCTGTTCTTCACATTTTCGATTGAGTTTAGCTAATATTGTCTTCATTTAATTAAATATTATAATTGAGGTTTTACTCATAAAGATAAAATTTAACAATAAATATTCATCGTAGACTTGGAGAAAAGTCAATAGATGTCGCATATAAAAAAATAAAATGGATAAAAATGTATCTAGATAGCATTTAGTTCGGTTTGAATCTTGCAATCATTTATAAATATAGCAGCCAAAAATATGTGCGTTAGTATTTTTAACCGAAATATGATACAGTTAAAAGTGACGGAATTTGATATAGACACCTTAGCTCATTTGGTAGAACACTTGCCATGTAAGCAAAGGGTTCTGGGTTCAAGTCCCTGTCTTTTTCTGATTTTTCTGTTCTCTACATTTTCGATTGAGTTTCGCTAATATTGTCATCATTTAATTAAATATCGTTTTTTTTTTAAATGGTCAGTTTTTTTTTTTTTTCAATTATTTCTGGCTTTCACCCTTCAAGGGTGTTCTAGGCCATCATTTATAATTACAGAGAAAGGAAAGGTGAATTTATATATTAATTTTATTTAAATGTGCAAATTTCAGAATTTTATGGAAGATTGGAGTAGAGTTCAGACTTAGAAGAGATGAGATGTTGAATGGAGGAGAGGCAATTTTTGATAACGCTTGATAGAAGAGAGGATATTTATTTAGAGAGGGACAATAAAAAAATATGTGATCTAAAGTTCCCACATCTAGACCACAGAACGTACAATCTGGGGAGTCAAGCACATGAATTTTATAAAGGTGAGAAGGAACGGAACAATGTCCGATTCTCATACGAATAAGTAAGGAAATTTCTTTTTTGGAAAAATGGGGGAATTTTTGAAACCACGGTTTTGATGGGATAGTCCTTTGTATTGAGGCGTAGCGGGCACCCTTGGATTGACTAGCAATGTTCCAATACTCTGTCCAAACATTGCGGGATCTATCTTTGATGATGGAAAAAATATCAGACAGGGGAATATGGTTTACGAGGGTAACGGTAGGGTTAGATGCTCCTTGTTTTGCCAAGGAATCAGCAATATCGTTACCCACTATGCCAACATGTCCAGGAATCCAAATCAGAGTGACAGTTTTTCCAGAGCTTTGAATGGAGGTTATCAATACTCGAATAAGACATACAAAGTGATCATCAGGATGAAGAAGAGGACTTGTTTTAAGTTTTTGGAGGGAACTGAGAGAGTCAGAGAGAACAAGAGAATGTTCAAAATTATTTTTTATTATATATTTGAGAGATTCAATAATCGCAATGCACTCGGCAGAAAATATTGAAAATTGGTTTGAAATTGAATAAAATATTCTTTCATTAGAATTATTGTGGTAAATGTTAATACCAATACCACAGTTAGGAGAGTCCGGAGATTTGGAGCCATCAGTAAATAAAAGAGAAGAGTTGGGCCATTTAGAAGAAATAATGTCATTGAACATATTATTGACAGTACGGGCTGGGAGATTGGAATGACTTTTAAGAATGCCGATCCCTTCTAATATCGTTGGGGATAGGGTGACGTGACTATATTTTAATTTGTACAAAGGAAGAAGATCATTTTTGATAATTTGAAGCTCTGAGAGAGAGCGAAAATTTTTACAGATGGCAGGGAGAGGTTTAGTTCGAGCTCTAGTTGTAGATGAATGTGTTGAGTCGTTGAACAACGAGACTCTGGGAATAATCTGATGACTTTTAGAATTTAAACATTTAAGAACAAATTTGTCAGCAAATAATTGACGCCTTAAATAAAGAGGAGGATCAGAACATTCTACTTGAAGGGAATTGATGGGCGACGATTGCATCGCGCCAGTTATTATTCGCAATGACTTAAATTGAATTTTGTCTAATTTACTGAGTGCATTTTTGGATGCAGTACTAAAAAGTGGGCAGGCATAGTCGAGATGACTTCGAATAAGTGCATTGTAGAGCAACTTAATGCAGATAGGATGAGCACCCCACCAAACGCCAGTCAATGATCTGATAATATTTAAATTTTTTTCACATTTAGTAACTATATTATTAATGTGGGAAGACCATTTAAGTTTCCTATCAAATGTTACTCCCAAAAATTTTACTTCGGAAGCATTGGGGATTGGAGAGTTTTTAAATAAAATTTGAACAGGGGGGTTATTATGACGATTTGAGAAGGTAACACACTGACTCTTTTGTACTGAAAGTTCAAGACCATTTAAAGTAAGCCATGTGCAAAGGGCATCCATGGCTTCATTAAGATATTTGACGGCGGATGGAATGATTTTGGATGATAAGAAGAAAGCTATGTCATCTGCGAACTCAACGACTTTTACTTGAGGGGGAATGGTGACATGCATATCGTGTGTGTATATATTATACAGTAAGGGGGATAATACATCGCCTTGGGGTAAACCCTTCAAAATTGACCTACTCTGAGGAGTAACATCTGGTAGCTCAATGAAAATTTTCCTATCGAGAAAAAGATTAATAATAGATTGGACAAACATGAGGGGTAAGCCAAGGCCTAAAAGTTTTTTTTTAAGAATTGGGATGGAAACATTGTCAAAGGCGCCTTCTATGTCTATAAAGACTGCAAGACATACTTCTTTGTTAGAAATGGATAAATTAATATCAGTGCTGATGATGGCAAGGTTATCTTGGGTAGATTTCTTTTTCCTAAATCCAAATTGGGATGGAGAGAGAAGATGATTACTCTCGACAAAAAATTCTAACCGGTTTTTAATTAATTTTTCATAAATTTTACTAAGGGTGGATGAAAGAGCAATTGGCCTATAGTTGGATCCAGAATTAGGTGATTTGTTTAATTTTAGAATTGGGATGATTATTTGAGAACTCCAGTCATCAGGTATTATGCCAGTCTGGAAGATTTTATTTAAGATGCTTAAAATGTGATTTAGAACATTATCATTACTATTTTTGATAATGCTATAAGGTATACCATCTCTGCCTGGAGATGAGTCCTTGACTGTTGATAAACAATTTTTTAATTCAATTAAAGTGAATGGAGAGTCAAGCCAATGATCAGACATAGGAGTGTTGTGGATTGGAGTTATTTCATCTAAGTTAGGTACAGAAGGGGGGGCAATTTTGTCCAAGAACTCGTCTATCCATTTAGAATGAGAAGCTCGAGGAGATGTTGGACTGAAGGAGGATCGAAATCTTCGAATCATAGACCAAACTTCCGAAATTGGAGTGTTCGGAGATACTGAACTGCAGAAGTTGTACCACCCGGATTTTTTTTTTGACCTCAATACCCTTTTGGCATTGGCTTCGGCATTTTTGTATATGAGATAGTTCTCCATAGTCATATTGTGACGATAGGAAAGAGATTTAGCTTTCCGAATTCTCACTACTTTGGAACATTCCTCATCCCACCAGGGAGTTGGAGGGAGTTTTTTGAGAGATTTGGTTTTAGGGGGAGGATTTGATTTATTGATTGCAGTTACGAGCATTGATTTGAAGTTATCGTAGTCATCTTTGACAGATAATGTATCGGTATAGGATAAATTTTGTATAAACTTATCCATATGTGAGTTAAATTCGTCCCATTTGGTGTGTTTTGTTTTAATCTTTGTCGAAATATGGGACTTGTCTGAATGGAAAGAAGTTTGATAAGTGATGGTGATCGGGAAATGATCACTGGAGCAAGGGTCGGGGGACACCACCCACGAGGAGAGAGGTGCCAGATTAATAGAGCATATGGAGAGATCCACTGCACTGGGGTTTGTGTTGGGGCGAGAGATTCTAGTAGGAGATCCGTCATTCAAAAGAAAAAGGTTGGATTCATCTAGGAAATCCATCACACTTCGACCGTCTCGATCACAGAAAGCAGAACCCCAGACGGGGGAATGGGCATTAAAATCACCCAATAAAAAGAAAGGAGGGCTTAGTTGACGGACAATTTGCAACCACGCTTGTTTATTGAAGTGCGATGTTGGGGGAAGATAGATAGAAACAAAGGAAGTGTCCTTTATTTTAGCTGCAACCATTTGAAAGTCAGCATTGGGGGGTTTGATATTATTTATTGGGAAAACCGGAAGGGATTTTTTAATAAAAAGGGCAGCACCACCGCCCGTACCTTCCGGGCGATCATCGCGGAGACAGGAGTACCCTCCCACATTAAAGTGGGTGGATGGAGTAAACCATGTCTCCGAGACAGCAGCCACAGAAACAAGGTTTGAATTTAATAGGTTAAGAAGGTTTGATTTGTTAGAAATAGCACTGCGGCTATTCCACTGAAGAATTCTGACATCTTGAAGAGCCATTTTGAATAAATGATTTTAATGTGGAAATAATAGAAGCAGCGTTGGACGGTAGATTAGTTTGAGAAGAAATTAGGTCAATTAGAAGCATAATAAGAGTTTGAATAAATGAAGAATTATCTTGGGAGAGTTGTTCAGAAAGCTTTTGATAGTTTGTTGAGGATGAATTATAATTGTTTGCACACCCATTTGTGGCGTGTGAAAGAGGAGAACCATTGGGATTTAAGAGAAGTGAGTTGTGTTGTTGCTGATCGTATCCACGAGCCTGTTTAGAGATAGGGTTTTTGTATGTGAATTTTGTTGAACGGGAAGATGTTGAGGAGGAGGCGAGAGGGTTGGATGAAGAGTTACTGGATAAAACCTCGGAAAATGATTTTTTGACAGGCGGGAATAATTTAGAAGCCTGCAGAAAAGACAAGTTCTCAGAGGCCATAGAAATTTTTATATTTTTTTGGCGAGATTGTTCGGGGCAAGAAGAGTTAATGGCGGAATGAGCGCCTAAGCAGTTAAAACATTTAGGTGAAGAGAGAGAAGAACATTGGTCAGCCGAGTGGTTTTCTCCACATTTGAAACATCTGGGAGGGGATCTGCATGCAGCTTTGGTATGACCAAAACGGCAGCAGTTGTAACATTGAGTGGTGGGATAAGTGTACATTTCAACTGGTAAGGAGTTGAAAAATAAATAAATATGGGAGGGAAGAGATTGTCCTTCGAATGTGATGACGACAGATTGGGAGGGCTTCCAGGAAACGATGCCCTCAGAGGTGTCCTTATAATTTAGCCTCCTGGCTTTTATGGGATTGCCGATATGTTGGGGGGTTGAAAGTGAGGACAGGATTTCTGGAATGGACAGATCGGTCGAGATACCCCTGACCAGGCCCATTCGAGTGACATTGAAAGTTGGGATGTACGCCTTGAATTTAGAATTTGATGAAATAAATATATTTTTGATAAAGTTGTTGGCGGCTGAACCCGACAGGAATTCAACAGAGATTCGGAAGCGACCCTCGGCTTTAACACCTCCAGGTTTAATCGAAAGGTTCTTGTTATTTGAAAGAAATTTACCAAATTCAAGAGGATGGATGGTTTTACCTTGTTCAGTTTTTTGCGCATATACAATGTAGGGGCCACGGGAATGAGTAGAGTAAAAGATTGTTGGAGGAGGTTGAGGAAGAGCTGGAGGGGACTGAGGAGACAAAGGCGAATCATGTTTTTTTGGGGAAAGGGGACTAAATTTTCGTTTTTTAATTGAGGTTAGGATGACAGATTCATTGTCTGAAATGTTTGAATGTTCTGAAAAGTCTATTTTATCTGAAATGTCTCCATCTGGAGGGTCAGGAGGGGGATCTGGGGGCTTTGTAAGGGGTACAGGAGGGAAATCCTCCTCCATTGTTCAAAAAATTACAGCAAATATAAAAAGTGACAGAAGTAAAAAAATTATATAAATATCTGAAAATGAGCAGCAAGAGTGACTCCTGGAAGATCAGGGGGGAGAAGATTCCAACACACTAAACTTTTTACAGCCAAAACACAATAAAAAGATTGGTTTAAGAATATTTTTTGAAAGAGCAAAACAAAAGAACTAAATGGTCAGTTATTTAGTGAAATATCTTCTAAAATACGCATCTCACGTCAAATATTATATGAAATTAAATTGTAGTAAATTTCATAAGCTTTCATTTGGGTCCAGACTGGTACTTGAAAGTGCAGCGGTTCTGAGGGGAAATGCAAATAAACTGTTCTCACGTCTTTTTATGGCTTTATTTATCAAACTGTTACAATTTATTTATTTTTGTTAATCTTAAGAAATTGTTTTTTGAAAAAAGAAAACCATAATATACCTGTCTGTAATTACGTTATTGTCAAAAATTGTTTTATATATCAACATATGTACTAAAATGCTTGTACAAACATCATGGTACCTACTATAAGGACAAATTACATTTACACAATAAAGAAAACAAATAAAAATCATGTAGGTTTTGTGTTTTGGTTGCCAAATCACGCCTTTCTTTTTATCTTAGATGGTCCGGGCTTGGGCTCGCACGACGATGGTGTCACGATGGCTGTGATGGACGCTGGGAGAGGCGCCCAGACTGTAGTCGGGTCATCTTCATCGTCCGAGCATTTCAGCTCCACATCCGGGACGTTAATGCACAATTTGCCACCGCATGACTGGCAGAGGAATGAGCAGTGGAGCACAGCCTTTCTGCGCGAGCAGCTCCCAGAGTACCCTTTCTTCATTTACATGAATTTTTTCGCAGAAGGGCAGGAGGTGCGGGATCCGTGGTGGTGGGGATGGGGGAGGGAGGGGGGTAATCCCTGAGAAGACAGCTTCCACCGCTAATCAGTGGGATTCAAGTTAACTCCCCGCCACTTCTGCACTTGGAGGTAGCACCTTGCCGCATGGTGGCTTGCGGCATCTTCCGTCGGTGGCAAACGGGCGAGTTTTATGTTCGTCGAAGTACCAAACGTCTTATACCTCAGGAAATCCAAAGTATCTCTCGAGATGGCACCCCCATATAGAGCCACAAAAAACTTAATGCCTGCTTCTCTTACGGCTTGTGGGGTGGAGTCTGGTCAAAGCAAGACCTCCACTTGCTCAGCAAGTAGTTCACTCTTGCTCAGGAATGTGGTGATTTTGGTCTTTCCTTGGCCAAAAGGTGCTGAGATGGGATCGCACCCGGTAAACTCGGTGAATGGTACCGTCCCTGGTGATCGCCGGGAGTCCTGATGGTTGTAGGATGTTGCAGAGTAGTGACGGCAACCAGCTTCTCCCTTCGTGCTCTTCTGAAGGTAGACGTTTGTCTCTTCAGCGCCTAAACCATTGAGAAGTACGAGCAGGTCGACGTCTTCTCCCACTCTGAAGCGTTGCGACGAAGGAATGATAACGGCTCATCGATTAAATGGAGCCCTATCTCGGAGAGCCCTACACGTTTGTGCCAAAGCGGATCCGCAATGAAAAAAGGAGATAACAACATAGAATAGCGATCGGTAATAAACTGGAAGGTTTATTGGATAACCTAAGGGAAAAACATCGTTCTTGTTGAAGAATCGCAGTCAGTCAAGGTAAATTTTTGAATTTTTACAAGACATGCAAGATGAACTTTTTAAACGTGAATTACCCACAAGATTCCCAACTGCACCCACGTCTGGAGCCAGTGTGTCTATGGTATTCCCAATAATTGAGGTATGTTGTGAGGCTGAAGGTAGGGGGGAAGGAGATGTGGGAGAGGAAGGTGGGAAGGTATCTGACTTTTCAGATCGGTCACCAAACGCTGCTAAAGCATTTCTAGCAAAGAATTGAACGTATCCAGGTAAATGGTAAGCAACGTATCGCATTAAAATATCCAGTTTAGTTGTTCAATTCCTTCATTGTAGGAGCATGTCGATTGTTTCACGCTTTAAATGCAGTTGTGGTCATTCAGGAAATGACTCGGTGCCTCGAGGCTCTAAAATCTTAATATAATAATACGGCGGTATTGTAGTTTATAGGATATTATTACTGCAACTTTTATTGCATCAGGGATTATCAAATAAGGAGGAACTATTAGATTCAGTGATGTAGATGGCATTTTCAAAGGTCCTTGAGCTTTACATGCGAGCATACATTATTGGGTACGAAAATACAGACCCAATTTTTCGTCCACAAAGTATTAAGAAGTTTTTAGATGAATGTATGTTAAAATATTTTTTTATTTCTGTCAAAAGTTCTGCATAATATTTTTCACACCACTTTATTTGAACTCTAGTATTTCATTGAAGAAGAAGATAACACTAATAGTAATCTAAACGAAGAAGACTTATTAAGCTTTGGTATTTATTTATGTCGGATTTATTATTATTTATATTGATATTTGAAAAAAACTGCGCCCGCAGAAAACGTCAACGGAGACATTTTTTTCCAGTTTTTGCGGATTTTTATTTCATTATCATTTTTTTTCAAATCATTGACTATGTAATGTAAGTTACACATTTAATGCAGTGTATAATATAGTGCTGTGTATGTAAAATATCATCGCGTTGTGTGAATACTTAATTATTTTTTGACGATACGTTTATCGTACAGCATTAAGCATATTATTCAAGGAGTTAAGGTAAGAACTTGACCTACTATAAACCAGTGATTCTAGGCATTATTTGGAGTAAAAAATTTAACGAAATTTTGGTCTCAGGTAACGTAACACATCATTTCTCAGAAATGGTGCAAAAATGTCACTGACTGGTATCCCAGAGATGGCAAGAGAATTAGAGGACATCAACACATAAGATGGGAAGATGACCTAAAACTCACGGCTGGATATCAATGGAGAAGAGTAGCGCGTGACAGGTCCCAATGGAAAATGTTAGAGGAGGCCGCAAACTGAGCTTCGGGATATATTATAACAAATAAGAACATGTCTAATATATACCTAACAGAAGTCCAGAATAAAAAGGCTTATTATTATTATTATTATTAACTTATCACATATGCCTTTTTTTTCAAAATGTTTATCTCAAAATCAAACAAGAAAAATTCTTCCATCTGTCGTCACTGGTCACTCTACCAAGCAACCGAACTCTACCCTTAACTGTAATTACCTCCTGATTTTTTTAATGTTTTTAGTTGAAACATAAAACAAAATTTCATATACATTTTTTTTCCAAATAATATCAGAAATCATTGGTTAAACTAAATCAGATACGTCCCTTAGCACCCTAATATAATTACAGTATAATGTAAGTTGTAAGTTGTAATAATGTAAGTTCTTTATATTCTTGGTCCTCCTAACTAGGGGTTCCTAGGAGGTCCGAGTTTAGGTCAATGTGTTGGTGTTACACCTTTGGTGTCTTCATAATTTTGTTATATCCTCATTTCCTTAACGTTCACATTTTGAGAACAGTAAGTTTAATTCGTCGAATTTTTCAAAAGAAGTTTGATTGAAAACATATTTTTGTTAACTCAGTTACAAACTATAAACCCAAAAAATGTAAGTGTTCAAGCAACAAAAACTCAATAATGTTTAGCTTTGCGTTCATTAAATTTATTCAGTTCAATTTCAGACGGAGTTTCGGAATTTAGGTAATGTTCGAATTAAGAATCGATGATTTTAAATATCTTCATTACAATTGATCAATAATGTTCAGCAAGAATAAACCAGAGCGTTCAATTCAAGTAGAAGTGAAACCTTCAGAAAACTAAACTTCGAGGGAATGAGACGAATGCGGAGATTAGGAGAGTAGGATAAGTGTAGGGTTTATTTATTATAATATTGTTACCTACGAAGCACCGCACAATAAGGAAGCCGATAGGATACGAAGCGCCGCACAAAGAGGACACCGATTAGTCTATCTCATTCTCTCGCAGGCAAAATTCTATAGATGTATATGTTTGCTCTTTTTAATGTCGATTCCGTTTCATCGAGTTTCAAATCACAACGGTGCTAAAGAAGTTTCACTTAAAAAATAACCAAGATATTGAAGTGAAAATTCTATGAAAAGGAAACGAGCGACACTAAGAAGAGACAAATGCATACATCTGTAGGATTTAGCCCTTGAGAGAACGAGATAGAATAATGGGTCTCCTCTTTGTGCGGTGCTTCGTAGCCTCCCCACTCTTGTCTAGTTAAGAACTGCAGACGTGATGTTTTTTGGTATCTTTACTTTGTACGCATTTTTGAAGTGTTTCCCAAATATCTAACATGCATGGGAATGATTTGTTGCAATCAACCGGATATTCTCCTCTGAAAATAGTTTGATATAAAGTTATACAATGACTAATTAAAGTTAATAGTTAAAATTAATAGTGCTCAAATCCTGAATTCAGGAAGAATGCAGAAACGTTTAAAACAATTTATAAAAATTGTTGTAAATTTTAATGTATTCAGTTTTTGCACGATATCTGTTTTGCGGCATTCCCTAGAAATAATAATTGATTTACAATCATGTAAGGTAGTATGGAAACCACAACGTCGGGTAACAAACACCTTTATTTTTTTCCATTAAATATGAATAAATGTACAGGTATCGTAGATAGGTACTACTTATCTTATTGTAGGTTGACTAGAATAATTTCATCACCTGAAAGATGATCACATTTTATGACGAATTATAATGTAAATAATGCATTTTATTGACATATGTTTTTGCTGTTACCACTAACAAAAACTAAGGCTATAAACCTTCAATTGATCTATGGCTATAACATAAAAAAATGATTTTACAAAAAAATATTCAACTTATATGAAAAAATATTTTTATAAGGTCAATTTTTTCCACTTTCTATTCCAACCATAATTAAGGGTAGGTCGAACTTCACATGATATTAATAAAACAAATTTTCACAAGTGTTTATGAAAATTTAAAAAAAGTTAATTTTACTTACGAGGGGACAATGTTTTACCATTTAAAGTCAAGTTTTGTTCTGCCTTTCATACCAATTACCAAACTTATACCCTGCATTGTACATATTAGTAGCATCCTGATGAGTATTTCACGTCTTCCCTTTCACCCGCGCCCAGCGCGAGAGAGCGAGACGCCACCATGGTGGATAGATTAATTTTTTTACACTTTCAGAGGTCCGCGGTGGGGTTCTAACTTCCATGCAATAGTATAAATACTTGTGATTTGGGCCGCAGAAGGCATCATTCGGGGTTTGAATTAGTGTGGCAACAACTAAACTATAAGAAGATGGTTTACACTGTAAGTTTTAATTTCCAGTTATTCCTACATTATTTTTTTATCATTTTATTCACACAATTTATCATTTCCTGAAAAACACTTCGAAAAATCTCTTTAAAAAACCACATTTTTATTTATAATTTCAATGTTTTTGTTCATTAATTACCGTGTCTTACTTCCTGTATGTTGTCACCAAAACAGTATTCTAGTCAAATTAAAGCAGTAACTTTACTAAAAAAAGTTAATTAAACTTTTTAGGGTTTTATTTTTATTTTTAAATATTGTTTAACTCTTACAGTAGAAGAAAGAAGAAGCTTTTCAAAGTGCATCTTAATTAATTTTAATAACTAAAAATTTAATCATCAGTTTGGCCAAAATTTTCATTATCAAGTTTAATGTAAAATTAGTTGATCAGGTGTTTATTAGGTGCGTGTTATCGATAAGCGTAATCGAGGTGTACATTTCGAAATGATTTTTTCTGAAAAATACATTGATTAAGTCCCGAAATAAAAATAATGATACTTACATTCCAATTTAATAAAGTTGCAATATAAACCAACAATATAAAGTTGCATTGATAATAATTTTTTTTTTCAATATCATAATTGTTTCAGAAATAGGTAAATCTCCCATCGTATAACGTGGTTAAATTTTTATTCACGGTCTTAAAATCAAGATAAGTTATTATAAAACAAAAAATAGGGAAATTGCTTTTCTTATATCAAAAAGTTCAAATTTTTTTTTTTTTTTTTTTTTTAAGTTTCTTTATTCTTTGAATTATTCATTACATGAATTGGGGATTTTTCGACCACCATACTAGGCACATGCCTGTGTTGTGGTGGTCGATTTTCATATACAGTATATTAAAAGATGCAATATAAAGAAATGTGCAAGAATATAAAAAATAAAATAAAAATATATAAATATACATATTATATATAATAATATTAAAGAAATTTAAAGAAAACAAATGAATATAAAATAATGTAAATAACTAAAGAGTATGGAAACAATAAATTACTATAGAGTATAAAAGAGTATGAAAGAATATAGTAGAATATAAAAATAATATGAAAAGTATAGAACATAGAAGGCAATACATGAAAGAATATAAAAATGATATAATTATAAAATATATAAAGTCGAAGTAAGTACTTTGTAGAGTATGCAAATAAGAAATGATAACGATTTTAATGAAGATCTGTGTGTACGTGGTAATATTGGTAGGTACATTATTTCAATCCAATTTTTGTACAAATAAATTTTGGAATAAATTTATGTTTCGAGTCCGCCGAATTACACTGGTCACTAGAGTAAATTATTATTGTTATTATGTTTCTACATTGTCTACAACGAGCGCATTGTTGTTTTCTTAAGGAATATGGGAAGGTCAATTTTGTAAGCGTTGCGACTGTAATAAAATTACTTATATACAACCAATAAACGACCTGTCATTAGATCAAGAGTCTGCAAGCGGCTGAGGAGGTGGTACTGAAGAATAGCATTTGGTTACAAGAAAAGCGTGAATCACGACTTGGGTCCGGCAAAAAACTTGGCATTACCTGCTAGTACAAATAATATTGTCTGAAATGTGTACCTGAACATTTTAAATAGTATTGAAAGAGAAAATACCTTCGCTGATGTTACTGTAATACATGTAATAATAACTAATATTCGAAGTTACACATATTTTACAAATTATTAAACATGTTATGTTCTTGACACTTACTCAGAGTAAAATTTCGGTTTTCGATAATATTGATCAAAAGTTAGTGTAATAATCTTTACATCTTGTTTGTTTTTCAGTGCTGGATCGGAGTTACCCTGCTTGCGGTAGCAAGTTTGGGATCAAAGCTGGATAACACTTACCTTCCCCCAAGCAACGCCAAGACAGCAGGAGGAAGCTCAGCTTTCCTCTCTGCTCCTTCTTATATCCCTCCCGCGAGACAAGGTGGATTCGGATCTGACTTCAGCAAAGTTGAAACTTTCTCATCTCAACAAAACTCTTTCGGGGCACCACAAAATGGTTTCAAGTCATCTTTCGCATCCCAATCTGGTTTCTCAAGCAAAGGAGGACTTGGTGCAGGAGGGCAATCAAACTTCGGCGGATCACAATCTGGATTCGGCCAAAACAACGGAGCCCCGCTTAAACTTACCCAAGGATTTTCTGGTGGAGTAGGAGGGTCGGGATCATTCGGTGGTGGTTCTTCATCCGGAAACTTCGGCGCGGCTGGATACGGTCAAAGTGGTTCTGGATCATTCGGAGGAAATAGTGGATTTGGAGCAAAGAGTGGATCTGCCGGTTTCGGAGGAAGTGTTTCATCCGGATCAGGACACGGAGGATCTTCTGGATTAAGTGGACACAGTGCATCCTCTGGATTTGGCGGACAAGGAGGATCATCTGGATTTGGAGGTCAAGGTTCTTCTACAGGCCACGGAGGTCAAAGTGGATCATCCGGTTATGGTGGATCCACCGGAGTTAATGGCGGATCTGCTGCATTCGGACAAGGTGGTTCAGCAGGGTTCGGAGGTCAAAGTGGATCATCCGGTTATGGTGGATCCACCGGAGTTAAGGGCGGATCTGCTGCATTCGGACAAGGTGGTTCAGCAGGATTTGGAGGACAGAGTGGATTCGGTGGACAGAGCACCTTATCTAAAAATAGTGGATCATCAGGGTTCGGAGGACAGGGCGGATCTTCTGCGTTTGGAGGACAGAGCGGATATACTAGCGGATCTCAGGGATTCACCGGTGGTTCTCAGCCGTCATTTGTTGGACAAAATGCATATTCTTCTCATGGTTCTTACAAGTCTCCTGGACAAGAAATTCCAATCCTTAAGTCAGTAAACGAAAATAACGGGGATGGTAGCTACAGCTTCAGGTAATTAATCAAATTTATTAACAAATATAGATTACGGTTCCGCAGATTGTTAAATGTGATTTGTTATCCAGTTTATTCGAGTACTTGCAAATAAATTCATTACAAAAATAAAAAAAAAAACGAGTGTGCTTTAGACCACACATCTGAAGTGAAACTTCTGCTCCATCGATATGATAGGAAGATAGAAAGAAAATGTGCACGCGCACTGCTCTCTCTTGCTCCTACAGTGTGATACAGACAATAGGCCTGCACTGTGTCTTTAGATATATACGAAACGTAACTGGCTATGAGAGAAAGAGTGCTCGCACCTCTCTCTCTTGCCCTACAGTAATAAATACGAAACGTAACTCTCTCTTTTTTTATCTTCACTAACTTACATCTCCCTCTCAACTACCATTCGTCACGCTTTTCATAACGCTCTCGTCACTCATACACCAGCTTACTCCCTAAGTCAAGCGTGCGTATTGAAGTTTTACTTCAAAAACTTGCATTACGAAATAGCGATATAATCAAAATTACTTCACATTGAATTCAGCATTGAACTTGAGACTGAATGTGTAACGATGATGATGGTGTTGTTGTGTTGCAGTTACGAAACCGGAAACAGCATCAAGGCCGCCGAGAGTGGTCTAGGAGGTCAGGGGGCCAACGGAGGCTTCGCTTTCACCGCCCCCGATGGCGGCCAGTACTCCGTCTCCTACACCGCTGACGAGAACGGTTTCCACCCCATGGGCGCCCACCTTCCCACTCCTCCCCCAATCCCAGATGCCATCAAGGAGTCCATCGAGAGGAATCTTAGGGAAGAAGCCAACAACCCCAATGGGTAAATTTATTTTTAAATTTATTAAACACGAAAAATAACAATTTACGTTAAACAGATTATTACTCTTTGTACTAATCTGCGTGATTTTATTTGTATCTAATATCGTCGAAGGAAAGCAATACCGCTGTAACCGCCACTATCTACAAAAATACTTTTGAGGATCTTGAGGTGTGTACAGCAGTTAAAAAACGTATTGTTGATAAAACGGTTAATTTTTCCAAAGTCGTGAAGATCTTATTTAACGTCGTAGAGCCACGGGACCCAGATAGATCGACCACCCAGGGGGCACCATTTGGAGATAGAGATAGGATTTGTTGGCTACTCAAATAGTAGTTCAGGTGCGACAGCCCTACCATCATTCCTGAACCCCTCAACATTCATAAATCCCACTTTGACGTAATAATATACACTAGCAGTTAAAAACCCGCTACGATTTTCGATCGGGTTTGCCCAGTTTGAGTGTTGGTGACCTTTTTATAAATCCGATAGGAACGGGTTCCAAAAATAGCCTGTTCCTCGGATTCACTGTGAAACAGTGACAGCTAGTCACCGGGACAATACCTGCCTGGGACCATAACTGCCAGCGGCATGTATAAGTATGCGATCTGTTAACGTAAGTGGTGCCAACCTTGGGCATTAATACCTACTTGTTTGAATTCGGTTCTATTACAAAAGTAGCCTTTTAACAAACTTGATGGTTTTGCATACGGCGCATTTATTTGCGGATTCTTAAATTTCAACCGTGGAGCCTCTGGCCTGTAATATTAATACTGATCGATTCATAATATTGTATTGATTTACGGTCATCATATACATACATCACACATCTCTATATAAATTCAAGCATATCACACATGATCAAGTGTTCAAAAAATTTATGCACGTATTGCACATTCTTAAGTGTTGAAGATATTACCTTAAAATTGAACATGTCAAAAAAACTATCGGTTAATCAGTCAAATTATTACTTTCGATGAATTAGAATTCACCTCCGTTCACGGCAGTCAAAAGTACAAGGTACAAACGTAAGGGTTTGCTCCTTTTGAATAACCAAATTCTTTCTATACATCATGTGAAGCATAAATATTGAACTTTTACCGATTGCTTTAGATATCGTGGCAGCGGACTCGTTGATTTCTTCAATATTGTTTTGTAAACAATAATACTAAAACTATCATTTACTTTTGAAACGGTATTTTTATAAAAACTCGCTGCTTGTGTGATGAAAATGCCAATAAAGTTGAGATACGCGATGATAAGTTTTTGAGCTAATTAAAAAGATCTATTTAATTTACAAAATCGAACACGCTTATAGCTATTGATGGGATCTTAAACACAGTTGATTCTTTCAAGTTGCAACACCACCTTGAAGAGCAAAACCTGGACACGATAGTAACAACCGCAATTACGAAATAACAACCGCATTCGGAAAAAAATCACTCACTAGCGTGAAATAAATTCGTAACCTTTTGCCGCACTGCCCCACGGCCTATTAAGTTGGTTGAAAAATTTTGAGTTTTTAAACTCGCGTTTTTGACCTCACCTAGAAACATGGTAGTTTATCGTGTTGTGATGCGAAGAAATGTGTTTTTGCTTACATATACACGTAAAAAGGCTAATTTTTTATTGGCATCTTAAAGATGAGAGATCTAAAAATGATGTTTCGATTATTCAAGGATATTATTTGATTTATCTTATATTGTTTGTTTTTTGGTAATTAACTGGTCAACAATCATTTAATAAGAGTCCTATTTTTGTTTTAAATCAAAGCTGTACACAGCACTTTGAAAATGTTATTTCATATTCTGATTAGAATTTCATTAGTTAACCATGCGCAGAGAACTTGAAATATAAAAAACGCTATTAGAATGAAACATTTGTGAGAAAAATTAATTAGTAGTTAGGTATGTATATAATGAAACTGTCTTAACAGCTGACCACAATCATAGGAAAAAATCAGTATCGTCACTCAGCAAAGTCAATTTCAAGTTAAATTTGAAGGTCAATTTCAAAGTTATAATTTTAATGTCATGTGTAGAAGAAGTGTAGTCCTTATTATTAAAATCATTATTTCTTTTTCAAAAACTTCTTGTGCAAGGTTTTATTAGAGATAATTTTTCCTAACATGCCTTGCAATACCCAACAGTGATGTCGCAAATGAGCATGTTATTAATTCATATTTTTAATTGGTATTTTTAGAAGCGATGATGGTTCATACAAAGGAGAAGGATCTCAAGGTTCTCAAGGATACGGTTCTCAGGGAGGATATAAATCATCCCAGGGATCCCAAGGGTATGGATCTCAGGGAGGTTACAAATCATCCCAGGGATCTCAAGGATTTGGATCTCAGGGAGGATACAAATCATCTCAGGGATCTTCAGGATTTGCAAGTTCTCATGGTTCACAAGGATTTGGAGGTGCTCAAGCCATCAAAAGTGCTCAAGGATCTTATGGATCACAAGGAGCAGGAGTTTCTCAGGGCATTCAAGCATTTGGAGGATCTCAGGGAAATCAAGGATTTGGGGGATCAAAGGGAAGCCAAGGATTTGGAGGATCTCAGGGAACCCAAGGATTTGGAGTAACTCAGGGAAGCCAAGGATTCGGAGGATCTCAGGGAAATTATGGATTTGGTGGATCTCAGGGGAATCAAGGAATTGGAGGTTCTAATGCTGCCAAAGCTTTCGGTGGAACTCAGAGTTTTCAAGGAAACAAAGGAGCTCAAGGATTTGGGGGTTCTCACGGATCCCAAGGAGCTGCCATCAAGTCATCCCAACAGTCATTTGACAGCACAGGATATCACTATTAAGCTGTTTTGAGGGCAAAGCTGGTAAAGTTATTTTATTTCCAAATACATACAAGTTGCATTTGATAAATTTGGTTACTTCCACCTTTCTGCTTTGAGACATTCTCAAAGAAAATCAGTATTCTAGAAAAATTTCTTAGAATGTTAAATAGTTTTTATGACTGATTTAAATAACATTAAAATTGACATATTTAATCATTTACTGTGCATTCAATTCAAGGGCGATCTTATGTTTATAATATTATTCCAGATTTGGGAAAAAGGTTTCAATACCTTCATCCTAGCTCTTAAAATGATAATATTTCATCTTTAATAAATTATCAAGCATAAGACGTTGTGGTGAATTGTGAAAACATTTTTAAATTTTAAGATTTTAGTAAAATCTGAAATTAAATGTAATATAAATGTTTGAATTCTTGATTAAATGTTTTTGTTACAGTCAACCGTGCTGTATATTTCAAAAAGTTTTTTTTAATTTTATTATTTTTCTCTTGGCGATTGAAATTTGCTATTTATCTATACTATTTTTTATCTATACTATCGTAAGAATATTGCTTTATTAGACCAATTTATGTTCGTATGTGTATTAATGTACCTCTGTTCTGATGAATTATTTTGCTTTGTGCTTACAAATAAATATATAAAATCTAAAATATGCGATCTTTACCTTATTCTAAATGCGATTATTTGTACCTGTAATAAAATTATAATGTTCGTGCTCTCATAATTTTTGAAAAAACTCGAATATTTTTTGGTAGTTAGTACATATCAACAGACCGGTCAGTGACTGAGTTGGCATAGCGTTTGAGTCCCACCCAGACATCGTGTGTTCAATCCCTCGGCTGGCTAAGTCCTCCGATAAAACACACGATCACAACACAAGCAATATTTTTCGCTTAATATGTTGGTTAAGATTAAGATTTCCAAATATTGTCAGGTGTCACCAAGTAGGTATTTGAGTCAAAAAGGAAAAGACATTCCGCAAAAGATGTATCTACTATGTTAGTTATAAAATTTAGAAGATTGGCTGACGTATTCTGGAGATGACAATGGTGAAAAATACATTCATAAGAAAACAAACGTCCACTTCGTGGATTCAAAATTAAAATAAATTATCAAACTACGGATTGAAGTTATGTTTGGTAAAGTGAATCCTTCAATATATTTCCATATATTTTCAAATCACAAAGGTATTCTTTACACTAATAGATATTGAATTGTTTGAAAATCAAGGTTACGCAAGATTTTTTCATTAAAAGCAAGTGTTTAAAGCATGTTACGCATGAGATATTTAATATTAAAATATTTACACAATATAGAGCTACAATACGGAAGACACACGGTCTAATGTGATCGTGAAAAGCTGAGGCAAAGCCTCTTTAGTGTTTGTCTTCAGTATGTCTGTCTTCCAGTAGTAAGGAAATAAAGTGGTATGCGTAAAACTAGTAATATGCTCTACAATTCTCAGATCTCAGGAAGAGGTGATTTTCCAGCTTTCGAATATCTTTTCTCTTCTCTACAGCGTAGGTCTCTTAAGACCCAGACCGAATCCTTTTTTTACGACACTGATTTTTCTAAGATTTAAGATTTATAAATTAATATCTAACAAATGTTTTAGACGTACGTACCTATAATCTAAATTTCATGAATACCAATATTTTAAGCAACTTCACGTTTTGGAATGATTGTGCAACTTTTATTTAAAGAATCTTTCGACCGGCGATACCAAAATGATCATTAACAGATTTCCATTAATGGGACCGGTCACAAAGCGAGTCACGAGATACATAAAAATGATTCGTGTAAGACTATATACGGATTGTGGAAAATAATAATCTAGTAATACCATCCCAATATTATTAAATAATATTTGTACCTACAATATTTTAATGGGAAGTAGGGCTATTATGCTAAACCTATTGCTGTGTACGTGTGTACCTACCTACAAAACACGTTACTGGATCTTTACTTGATTCTCACAAGAATGCGATACATTTTCTGGTACCAATTACATATTTGCAGTTGCTTTAGGTTTTTTATATTATGTAGTAAATTCTTGCTGGATGTTTTGTTAGGTTATTATAAATACTTTATATTTTCTCGTGGTTTAAAGAAGTAGGATGTAATGAAATCTTGACACATTTTTCAATTTTTCGTCTGGTAAAGTCCTCCACCACGATACAAACTACATTTTCCGCTTTAATAATAGAAAGAGATTTTCAAAATATTGTCAGATTAATTATTCGTAAACAGGAATGCTTGTCTTTTAAAAAATATAATAATAAGGATGTAAGTTATATTAACAAGTATGTAATTATAAATTACATCAATATGGAATATATTGGTCATTTATGAAATTTTGAAGTTACGGGAAAACAGATGGTATTAATTCTTTCGACCTACAAATATTTAAGTAGGTAGAAATTGATGACATTTTGCACACTTGACCTTCACAATAAGACTAAATTTATAATCACTATGAATTTATATCTGTTTTCGAAAAACTCTGGATTAAGCCCGGGCCACGCACAGGCTTTCAGCTAGTAGGTGTATAATTAGGTAAGCAATATTGTAGTTATTTGATTCGTTTAAGAGTTAACAAAGAATTTATAGAAATCTTGTTTCAACGTCTAGGTTATTCTGTCCAAATTTTACTTCTTTTTGTGGTTTGAATTTAGTTTGGTGTGTGGACCAATACGGTTATTTCATTAGGCCACTTGCATTACATTTTTTTTTTTAATTTTTCCGGTTTAGGCAAATATTCTAAGACATTCTGTTTTTTATCGTATTTTTTAAACCCTGGCGATTTTTTGAAAATTTAAATCCGAAAAATCAGACCATTTTTTATAAACCGGAAAGACGGGACATAATTTTATAGGTGCGAAAAAACGATAATTACGCGGCCGAAAATCATGTAAAAAAAAAAAGAACGTTTTCCACACGAATAACACAGGAGAATAACGAGGCATACCAAAAATATAAAATCTCAAAAAAATATTTTTTTCCTTGATCCATCTTATTGATCATAAATCATTATAATGTTCAACGTCTATATTACTAAATCAAATATAATGTACTTGTACTTGTAAATTATAATAATAATAAATAATTTAGGCGTATTAGATTTGTCAAAGAATTTATATATAAAAATGCAAAAATCGGTAATTTTAAAAACATGTAGGATTACAAAAGATTTTTTAAACATTTATATTGAGGGATCAGTAGGATTTATAGGTTCAATTAGGAATTCCACAGAGCCGAACCTTCTGATATGAAAATATCTGGAGTCGGTGAATTATTTTCCCATCTGGTCTCTGGTAGGTTAACATGTTGTTCTTGTATTGTTTTGTAATTAAAATACTTATATAGTGCAATTGCATAACGTGGATTGACCAGATGATCATTTGGGAAGTGTGTGAAAGGGTTTAGTTTTTCCTGTGGGGAAAATTAAACCCGGACATTTAAATCTGGTGCATAAAATATTATAAAATTTGATTTTGTTAAAATCCGCACCATTATCATTATACCTATAAAACACGTACGACAACGTAAATTGTACGGGGTTCTCGTCATAACATCTGTCAAAAAATCAAACCAAATGATACGTTCGCAGAGAACAAACAATAAATCTAGTGAACGTTAAATGTCAAATTCAAAAATTCACCTAAAATCAAAGTGATGCCATATAAAAAAAATAAATCAGGGTGGAATTTTATAAAAACGATAGGTACATTTTCGACGATGGGACATTTCATGTAGTGACGTCACAAGCCCAAGTAATGGATTTATTTATTTAAAAATAAATAAAAACTGTGCATTTCTAAAAATTTTTAATAACATTTTCGTAATCTTAGTAAAAAAAAATCTATCCACACGATTTTTTCCAAGTCGTTATGAAGTCCATGCAAGTGGCCTGTACGTTACTTAGAACGAAAGTGATTTATTTTGAAATGAGCATTTACTTGGCAGAAAACACATTTTTCATTACTATCACATCTAACCTTAAGCTTGCATTCAAACAGTACGTATATTTGTATCTGTGGCGTGCAGGAAAAATAAATAATAATAATTTGCGGCTTTTCAAAAAAAAATTACAAGTGTGCAGTTCACACGCGGTGGAAGTGAAACCTTCAGAAAACTAAAGTAGACAAGAGTGGGGAGGCTATGAGCACCCCTCAAAGAGGAGACCGATTATTCTATCTCATTTTCTCGCAGGCTAAATCCTATAGATGTACGTATTTTTCTCTTTTTAGTAGCGATTTTTCGTTTCATCGCAATGGTTCTGAATAAGTTTTCACTTAAAAATTTAATTTATTAGTGTTTAGACAAAATTTTCGAAAGTTGAAATAAATATATGTAAATACAAGTGTGCAGTTCACATGCGGTAGAAGTGAAACCTTCAGAAAACTAAAGTAGATAAGAGCGGGGAGGCTACGGAGCACCGCATAAATTATTTTATCTCATTCTCTCGCAGGTTAAATCCTGTAGATGTGTGTGTTTGTCTCATTTTATTGTCGCTTATCGGTGCTAAAGAAGTTTTCACTATAAAAAAACCTTTATTCATTCAACAGATGTTTTTCAGTTTTGCTGAATAATTACAACATCGAAGGTATTCTGGGCAATAGTTTTAATTGATGAAGAAAAAATGTTCCGGAAAACGTTATATTGAATTAAGGAAATGAATACGGTTGATGGGAAGGAAGCCATTATATTACATTATTAATTTCATGATGTCTTCTTTTACGTCTTCGTCAGAAAAATTATTTAAAATATTGAAATTAATATTGGTTCTGAGATCTAGTCTCAGTCATGGTTTTTTTCATTGTTTTCTTCTGTTTCATGTTATCATTGAGAGTTATCGATAATAATTTCAATAATTATATGTTACTAATTAGTCCTGGGTCGATTGTGAAAGACCTGATCGTCGAAACCCGCTCACGAGCCACCAAAGAGCGAGCGGGTTATTTATTCGTCAGCACCCAGGTCTCCCGGGACCCGTGAACCGCGACACACTCCCGCGACCTACCACCAACTACGACACATTCCTGCACCCGGTGACTCACGGACCGATCGCCGGGTGCCCATGTGGCGAGTGGCGAGACGTGTCAGCTCCCGGAACTAGCGAACTGCGACACATTCATTCGGTCGCCGTTTGCCGACCAACGCACACACGTGCGTGACGTAACAGTATTCTGCTTCCTGCCCGTGTGTCACGTCATCGCGGGATTGTTTAGTAGATTCGATTTTTGGATATTCGACTAGACACGGAGACGTTTTTAATTGAATAACTTTTCATTTTTCGTGTGGGTGTGAATGTAATTGTGCATTGTAATTGAAACTATAAACTGGTAAAAGTGTAAAATGTCTTATCTTAATAAAAATAAATTATAATAAAGCATTAGAGCATACAGCTAATTTACTTATTAAAATTCTCAATTAAAGCTTCAGAACAACACGTTTTTTTACAAGGTTTTTGTATCCTTCAAAATATGATAAAACATTGTTTTTTTTACCCCTGAAGCATGTATTTTTTAAATTTTATTTCTGGGACATGACATTACTAGTTACAGGTGTGAGCTGCGAGAGAACGTTCAGACAATTATAACCTGGGTTTCGTATCGCGTATGACTTGACCGGTCTGGGCGGCGAGCGTCTAACGCGCGGCGCGCCCGTAGAAAGTAACTGGGTGATGAGTAATCGGGTTTCGTATTTTGTGTCGCGAAAGGAGCGGGTCTTCGCGACCCGCTCGTGACGCCAGTGTGTCGTGAGCGACCCGGGTCATGTAAAACGATTGATCGACCCAGGACTATTACAAATGGTGACCGGCTAACTCAGAATGAAACCAACTCAGACCCACCTCAGAAAGTTCATTAAGAGTGATAAAATACATAAAAAATTGTTTAAATAGGTTAAGTTAGGTAAGGGTTACCGGCTATTTTAAAATTATTTTTTCCTGGCTTTTAATGACCTTTCTGAGGTGGTTCTGCGTTGGTTTCATTCTGAGTTGGCATGGAACCGTTACAAATACCTAATTAAATAGTATTTTAACATTTCAATAAAATTAGGTTTTAAATTTTTTAACAATGCAACATTATCATGGCGGTCTTTGAATAGACAATTGTATACATTTGTACAGGTGTACGGTCAAAGAGGTGTACATTTTACAGACTACATGTGGTAAATTCAAGGAAGTCTCAACTCCAAAGAAATTATAGCCAAAACTATTCTTTATGCATAAAAAAAATATCTGCTACATCGCTGTTGATAACGCCTAACCATTATTATTATTTATGTTTTTGGGGTTTAATTTGAAGAACTTCATTTTAATTTTTATTTCTTTCACATTTTCAATAGTAGGTACTATTATTTAATTTATAAAAAAAAAAACAGTTTATTTATAAACGAGTTATGCTATGAAAAAAGCTGTTAATGCCTTCAGAGGGTGAAACTGCTGTCACGCGTTATAATAATTACATAGCAGAACTTGTTAATAAATTAACTGAATGCAAAAGTGGTGTCTTTTACCAGTATTTCAATGAAAGATAGTCCGAGGAACTACGGTCTTGGTCTCTTGAACAAAATGAACCTAAGCAAATTTAAAAAAAATTACATATAGCAACATGAGAACTGGTTGTTTCCACGATTCATTCTTGTGTTCAATACATCAGCTACAGAATGATTTGCCGACCTCTGAGTTGCCCCTTTCCTACAACATGGGTTTCTTCCAGACACAGTTTCACTCCTTCCTTTCCTCAAAAAGATCATCTATGCAGCATCCCCAAATATCACTGAGGTATTTTTTGTGTCATGTTTTTCCTCCTTTATTATTATTTGGGCCTTTTTGAGACCCGCATTATTAAATCCTACAGCCCCTGCCTTAACCCGACTCTCATTGCTGCCCAAACGAGTGGCGATATAGTTACACTGTCTTCACACTGCACGGACTGCGCACTTGTAACGTCTCGCATAAAAACATAAAAATGGCTCTAAAATTGAAATTTTTTAAAAAAGATCTGTGAAAAAATAAAAGTGGCAGTACTTTCGAAAAAAAAAATTGGCAGTAGGTACTTTCTAAATCGAAAACAAATGTGTTCAAAACATTTTTTAAAACATATTTTAAAAAAAAATATCATTTAGAAAAAATATGTAGGTATTATATAGTAATATTTATGTTTTGCATATTTTAAGAAATTTGGTTCCTTTCGCAGATCAACATGTAAAATGGAATAATTACCCGCTGCGCTGTACTCTGAGGATATTTACCATACCAAGCTTAAAACACCCTCGATAAGCCTTCTTGTAACATAGCGTTACCGTATGGGATCTGAAAATTATTTCGCTTTTTTATAAAAATTAAATATAAAAATATTGACTTACATTATAATAATTTACTGCAAGAAAAAAAAAGATTTCGTGCCTTAAAACTGAAATATTTAAAAAATAATCATTCATACAAAACAATAAAATATTATTTTCAACACCCAATTTCGGGCAAGACTGAGACTTCGTGGCTTTACCCTTCACTTGGGTAAAGCCACGAAGTGGCCGGAAGTCTCAGACTTGCCCGAAATTGGGCATTGAAAATAATATTTTATTGTTTTGTATGAATGATTATTTTTTTAAATATTTCAGTTTTTAGGCACAAAATCATTTATCACAAACTTTTACCCAAGGGATGACCATGACCTACTCGCAGGGGAGAAACATTATTGTTATTGTAAGACCGAAGGTACCAAATATGTACGTCTCTGTTTTAGAAAAAAACAAATTAATGTGCTGGATCGTTACATTATGGATACGGCCGGGTTAAGAACTTACCTTCAGAGAGTGCAAGATGTTGTTGATTTAGCTGAGCTGCCAATGTATGGAGGATTCTCCCGACGCATCATTCTTCCGAGAAACGTATGGCCCGTCTGAGCGCAGTAACTACCTATGAAATGAAACAATAAACATGCATGCAAATAAAATGAAATAAAAAAAATTAGCATTCTCCAAAATTATCTTTTATGAAATCTAAATCCAGCTCCTATTAAAAAGAAAAATTTATTTAAGGTATACTTGCGATATTCTTTTGATAGAGAAAAAATTCAATAAAAGGGTTTTATACAATATTAAACTATTTTTCAAAATCTAAACATTGTTACAAGAAAAAAAGGTGAGGATTTCTGAGCTCTATTATGACTGGAGATGACAGTGGGTGACTCATCTTACATGCCTGAGAAAAAAACTGTTGTCTAAAAAATAAGTGGCGTCACACCAATTCCCCATCTGTCAAAAAATAGAAAACCACAATTTCGGACAAAAATGGCCTCAGTGTTTTGGGAACGAAAAGGCATCATTTTGGTCGAATTTCGGTCTCAGGTTGAGACTACCAATGCACAACAATATTGTGTACCCTGAAAAAACTTAAAAGGAGCATTAAAAAAAAGGAGGGGAATGCTGACCAGAGAAGTGTGCTTTTTTGCACGAAAACGTCCGTCCTCGCTCAGCCTTAGCTACCAATACGATGTTTTGAACCATTCCCCGTAATCCCCTGCCTTGACCTCTTCAGATTATCATTTTTTCACCTTCCTAAAGGCATGTATGGATAAAAATAAATTTTCAACCAACGAGCAGGTGCAGAAAGTGGTCCTGAAGTGGGGAAGGAGCTGGCGGGAGAATTCTTCGAGGAGGGCTTAATGAAAACTGTGCCACGGCTGATTGTGTGCCACGGCTCACCACATGCATTTGGAAAAATAGTGTCCTGTAATTTTTTTCTAGTACACGTTGTCCAAAAAAAAATTTAAAAAATTTGTGCACTTACTTTCTGAACACGCTCGTTCATACGTAAATATAAAAAATAAAAATATAAATATTTAACTCATTTTTTGATTTACAGTCCTTTACAGATAGAAGTTCAAATTTTCATCGAGGGCATTTTAAAAGGATTTTTATTAAAGAAATTTACAAAAAATGTTAAGTAATCTGAAAGATCTATTAATGTTATTTTATAATAAAAATTCGTTATTATTGGTCTACAAAATTAGAGACATAATTTAATGAAAAATAAAAAATAAAGTTTCTTTTGCTCTCCTAAATAATTAAAATTTTGTCCTTTATAGCATCTAAAAATCTCAATTCTCCTTACATTACATATTTGCATTAACAAAGAGAAATGCACATTTGTGAAACCGAAATTGGGTGGGGGGGGGGGGGGGGGGTGACACCACGTTATCCGCCCGGGTGCCACCAATGCTAGGTACTCCACAGACCGGAGCGAAGGATTCATACGTCCGTCACTCCTGGACAATTTGACCCCAGATTCCTACCACCCTTTCTTCGTTCTTTTTTTCTTTCCATAAAAAGATGCCTCCACACCTGCATCCACAAATATGACACAAACTGAGTGATTTTGTTTCTCAGGATTTTTCCACAGAACTCCTATGTGAAACTATTGTAAAAAAAGGAAAAGGTTCGAAGCTGAGATATTAATACACTGGTGGTGGGGCAAACCAGATTACAAAAAGCCTTCCCAAGATGCTTTAATAGATTGTGAAGAGATGGCGTTAGTAGTTATATGAGGAAATATTAATAATATAATTTAAATATAATGTGATTGTTGTATATTATAATTCCCACAAGTTGTACGGTACAACCTCATTGTGGCATGAATATTAAAATTATCTATTTCAATGATCATCTCAAAGATCATTGCTCCGGGGTAGTCCGGGTTTCCCTGCTGGGGTAGGCAGAGAGGACGGACCATTAAACAACTCGATCTTGGCGTACACTTTTACATCTTGACATGGCCCGACTCAAGTAGATATCTGGTTTACTTGATGGTGCCATGTCTTTCTTGACGTCCCCGACTTCTTCTACCATTCACATTTGCATAATATATTCTCCTTACACTCCATTCAAAACAATATAAAATAACACTGTTTTTAAAATATAAAAAAACGGAGTATGCAATTCACACGCGGTAGAAGTGAAACCTTCAGAAAACTCAAGTAGAAGTTAGTGGGGAGGCTATGAAGCACCGCAAAAAGGGGAGACCGATTGTCATTTTCTCGTAGACTAAATCCTATAGATGTATGTCTTCGTCTCTTTTTAATGTCGCTATTTGTCGTGCCAAAGAGGTTTTTATTTTTTGTAACATAATTTTGGATTTGAGGTCAAAATACTCATGGGCGTATTGAGTTTTGTGTCACATTTTGAAAGTCTGTATTTTTTTTACTTAAGCTCTACACAGGTGGCCCATGTCATCTTTGGGGATGCTGTGGGGAGAATCTTTTTAGGAAAGGAAGGAGAGAAAGTTCTGGGAATAAAAAGGGTATTAGAGTAGGAATTTGGGGGTCAGTATGTCCAGGAGTGACGGACGTATAAATCCATCCGTCCACTGCGGTGCAAGGCGATGTTCCGAGAGAGTACGGCTGGAGAAGTCAAAGAGACTCCCTAAACCATTCTTTCCCGATCCGGCTTGCCATGCAGCTAGTGGGCAGACGCATCCGCCGCCAAGACACGGATAAACCTCACCCCATGAACCCGGGAACTCCTGCTAAGTCACCAAACGTAGCGAACCCTTGAGGTGACCTACAGCAGAGGTGTTGGGTAGCCAATAAATGGTTCCCGGGGCGGCTGTTTCCATACCTGCCTCCCAAATTAAAAACATTCCGAATAGAAGCAAGCACTAAATCCAATAAAACCTACAACTCGTTATGATACCACACACAATAATTCACACGCCAAATAAACTAAAACCAATAAAGCGAACGCTATTGTAAAAAAATTAATCGATA